>CM072997.1:27578779-28828779 GCA_037038555.1 Rhynchonycteris naso | reverse complement strand
ATGTGGTGTGCTAATTGGAGTCGACTTGTTTGGATATTAAAGTGTTGTGCCCTTTAGTCATTCTAGATAATAGTATTAAAAATCATGAAAACAGTGGAAGTGGTTCAGAAATAAGAAAGAGAGTGAACTGCTCTGGGAGTTAATTATATTTTTTAATTTTTGCTTGATAAAAAGGTTGAAGAATGAGTTAACTGGTAATAGTAACCAGCTGTTATCCATCTCCACTGAGGACAGTGCTAGAGAAAATGGGCCAAAATTACTATCAGGGAAAAAAAAATGAGGTTAGATATAAAAATGAAGATGGTTGTTAAGCACTGGAATGAGTTCTGAACAGGTTGTGGAATTGACCTCCCTAACGTACTATAAAAGTAGGCAGGATAAATATCCATCTAAAAAGATCTGGGAAAAAATGTGCCAATCAGTTCATTAATTGAATATCTATTAAATGCTACTCTGGGGAAACCAAGAAAGAATATATATACAATATGAACCCTTCACTTAAACTTACTATCTAATTAAGATGACCCATAAATATGAAATTATCAGTAATAAAAGTAGGATTTACAGTTTAGAGCTAAACTGTGAGGTTGTGACCATAATTGTGGTTGAAATTCAGAAATATCCCTCCAATTACTCTCTACCTCTCCAGCCTTAAAAATACCTACCCCAGGCTTCTCTTCAGTAAATGGGGTTTTACATCTCTTTCCAAGCTGCTTTACTATGTTGAGTGGAGTATCTCCAATCTTTTCTGAAATAATTTATTCAAAACTATTGGGCAAGCAACTACAAATTATACAAAAAGCATGTTGTAATAAGCATACAAGCAATTTTTTGTTACTTTTTTTTCCGACATCTTCTCTCATATATTCAACAAATATTGATTGATTGTCTAACAAGTGGCAGTCTCAATGCTCAGTTTGGAAATACCCATAATGAACAAGCCAAAGGTGTTCTCATGTTACCTGTAACCCTCCTTCAAAATGTGGTGGGGCGTAGATGTTCTAATATTAAAGTGACACATTTACTAAGCTCCTTTTTAAGTAACCAGAGCAACCCCGAGTCCCATAAAACTATGGTTAGACCACATGTAGCATAGTTGATGATAATACTGAATGGTGTGGTGTCTTGATATCTAAACTCAGCTGTGTTTTTCTTTGCCTGGGAAATGCATGCTTTTCATACACTTGCCATATGTGTATAAATCGTCGTTATGGTCATCAACTACTTGGCCGTCGGCTGGAAATAATTATAGGATAGATGTGTCTATAGATTAAAATAGGTAAGGGTTGGTTATCTGAAAAGTCAGTTTCACAAGGTGAAATGACACTGAATTGAGGGAAATCGCCCAGACTATTCACATTTTACTTGCCAAAATAAAAAATTTAACTAAAGGCAAAATGAGAAATTTGGGTTTTAAACATCCAGGGGTGGGCAAACATAGGTTTACAGTTATGAGTACACAGAACACAGTTTATTCTATTATTATTCATTTGTAAATTATTGTATTTATTGTTATTATTAACCTACTTTTACCTACCCCTGTGTTCATATTCAGCATATCCTTTGCTCGGCACCGGGGTAACCAGCTTATCCCAGGTGAAGCACTGGAAGTTCTATGCCCAGAGAACCTCTTCAATTTTAAGCAAATCAGGACAGTTAATTACCCTAGTCTGCATTCCTAGGGTGATCAACTGTCCTGGAAGATTATTATCAGATTTTCCTCTCCCTTTCCACCCTTTGTTTGTGTGGTACTGTACACTTATAACCTTTATTTTTTGAAAAATAAAACAATACATAAAAAGTAATTATTATTTTGA
This sequence comes from Rhynchonycteris naso, assembly GCA_037038555.1. Lineage (NCBI taxonomy): Eukaryota > Metazoa > Chordata > Mammalia > Chiroptera > Emballonuridae > Rhynchonycteris > Rhynchonycteris naso. The sequence goes on along the minus strand of CM072997.1, from coordinate 28,826,962 downwards.
ATAGCACAAATTTTAGAAATCTTTACTACAGACTTAAAAATGTGAGCATGGCAGGTATAAAGGAAAACATGGTGACCCTCCTGTTGTTGTAGATTTTTGAGTTGGCTTTCACCTGAGTGGCCATCTCATCTCCCAAGGCATTGCAGTATCTGAACAAGCACAAGTTCTAAAAATCAAAGTTGAAATGTCTCAGCTGAGAGAAACTAAAAGCAGCACCCCACAAAAGAATCTCTAAAATATTATATAATTTAAAACTCAAGAAAGAGAGAGCCAGAGGCATATCCACCAGAAATAACAGTTGCGAGTCTGATTGCAGACAAAATGACTGGTGAGCAGTCAAAACCCTAATTCTGGAGCTTTTGGTATTAGTTCCTCCCATTGAGAGGTTTTCTCTCCCCTAGGGACTATAATTTTCCACTTTACATTTGAACTCTAGTCAATGGATAGTAGAAAAATCAATATCATGGATTTGTTCTGCTTTCCGTTGGCCTGGAATTTTTGAAACGTGAAGGAACAGCTTTCGTGATGAAGATGGACTGTAAAGCGAAAGGGGAGGCTTTGACCGACTTTCTAGAACTCTGACCCAGACACCCTCCACCAGACTACCGATGCCGTTTCCCGGTCTCTGTCATGCCTTCATTATCCCATTCTGCTAGGGCATTTGATGTCTAGAGTGATATGATTACTGACATACTTTTGTAGACTCTTTGGCAAGTTAATTGGCACTTGCTATCAGAATATTTTTTCTGATTATCCTACTTTGTCCCCTTAATTTTGTTTTTCTAGTTTCAGCTACAATGCATTTCTCTGTATTGTGACTTGAGGAGAAGAAGGACAAGGAAGAAACATGCAAACACACACACACACACACACACACACACACACACACAGAGTAATCCAAAAACCTAGGCATTTATACAGATGGTATTTCTTCCATTGTTAAAAATAAGCAGAGGTGACAAGGAATAGTTGCAGAAAAGGCAGATGTGGGAGCATGGTAGGTCATTCTCTGTTCCTCAGGCAGGTTGACCTCCCTCCCCTCACAATTCAAATTCTTTGATTAGCCTTTTAACTCCATCTACCAGTATCTTCTCGGTCTCAACATGTGTATGCCACGCTTCATAGAAAAGTCACTGGCTGGTCTGATTACTAGACTATCGTGAGAGCTGGTCAGACCACCTTGGTATTTTTCCACCAATGTTTTTGTAACCACCTTATGAATATTTGTATTCTCCCCAGTACTCTGCCTCTGCTTTATTTCCCCTCTCTCTGCCTTCCCTTCATATCTTCTCATAACTGTAATCCAATTTTCTGGTTCCACCTGGTCCCAGTTCTGTTTGTTGTTTTTTTAACTGGCGCACAGAGATAGATTATTAGTAGCCTCTTCCCTGTCCCTGGTTAGCTTTGTATTCATTCTCTCTACATTTGACATCTGGAAGCCCAGTCACAGAACTCAATAAACCTGTGCAGGTTTGAGCAATCATGACTGTTAACCAAATACTACCTCTCTATCATGTTGACTTCTACTCTGGGATCTGCTCAGTAGAAATGCCTAGAACCCACAGTCCCATATAGAGCCCACTTTAAACCCCATTGGCTTAGATTAGAGCACTTGTGTAACAGAACTTATTTCAGATAGATCGACCCAGTACACTGGCTCCTGGTTCCATCTCCAACCCTATATATCTATATAGCTACAGGACATTTTAGCTTGAACCTCATCTATCTTATCTTACTTGAAAGTATTCATCTGTCATTTGATCTCCTCACTACCATAGCTTGTGTTGGTGATGGAATATACCTGAATGGTCCTCTTCTAGACTAGATGGCTGACCTCTGTAAGTCAGACTCTGTGCCTTTGTGTGAATTCTCCAGCCATTCACTGCCCTTGATTGTGAGACTCTACCTAATCCCCATCCCCAGTGATCCTATGATATTGGGAATATCTGACTCCAGTTTACTGTTGCTTACTGCCTGGGTCATAGTATGCATTCAGCAATAGATTGTTGAGCTAATTCTTGATTCCAAGAAATCCATTTTTTTTAATTTTTAAAAATTTTATTTAGAAAATTAAATATAAAGGGGTGACATTGATTAATAAGAGAGCATAGGTTTCAGGTAAAATTTCTATAGCATTTGAACTGTTGATTATGTTGTATACCCATCACCAAAGTCACATCACCTCTGTCACCGTATATTTGTCCCTCTATATTCCTTTCGCTCCCCCATATCCCCTGCCCCAGTAATCACTTTATATTTATCTATATCCATAAGTCTCAGTTTTATATCCCACCTATGTGTGAAATCATATAGTTCTTACTTTTTCTGATTTACTTATTTTACTCAGTTATAATGTTCTCAAGGTCCATCCATGTTGTCATAAATGGCACTATGTCATCACTTCTTCTGGCTGAATAGTACTTCTTTGTATATATGTACTACATCTTTTTTATCCAATCCTCTATCAAGGGATACTTTAGTTGTTTTCATATCTTGGCCACTGAGTAATGATGTGATGAACATGGGGGTGCATGTGTCTTTGCATACCAATGTTTTCGAGATTTGGAGGTAGAGGGATTGCTGGTCATATGGTTGTTCTATTCTTAATTTTTTGAGGAAACAACATACTTTCTTCCAGTATGGTTGTACTAGTTTACATTCCCACCAGCAGTGAATGAGGGTTCATTTTTCTCTACAGCCTCTCCAACACTTGTTATTATTACCTGTCTTGTTGGTAATAGCCAATCTAACAGGTATGAGGTGGTATTTCACTGTAGTTTTTATTTGCATTTCTCGAATAGCTAGTGAAGATGAGCATTTTTTTCATATATATATATTGGCCATTTGAATGTCTTCTTGGGAGAAGTATCTGTTAAGATCCTCTCCTCATTTTTAAAATAGATTGTTTGCTTGTTTATTTCTAAGCTTTGTGAGTTCTTTATATATTTTGGATATTAATCCCTTATTGGAGCTGTTGTTTATAAATATTATCTCCCATTTGGTTGGCTGCCTATTTGTTTTGTTGTAGGTTTCTTTTAAAAATTCATTTTAGAAATAATAACTAATAAACCTTTCTACTTGAAATTGTTTCCATTGGCTGATATGACTTTATTTTTATTTATTTACTTATTTACTTCTTAAGTGAGAAGCCAGGAGGCAGAGAGACAGACTCCCACCCAGCATGCCCCCTACCACGCAATGCTCTGCCCATCTGGGGCTATTGCTCCATTGCTCACAGCAACCGAGCTACTTTAGCCCCTGAGGGGAAGCCATGGAGCCATCCTCAGTGCCTGGGGCCATCTTACTCCAGCCAAACTGTGGTGACAAGAAGGGAAGAGAGACATAAGAGAGAAGGGGGAGAGAAAGCGGTGGAGAAGCAGATATTCACTTCACCTGTGTGCCCTGACTGGGAATTGAACCTAAGACATACACGCCAGGTCGACACTCTACCACTGAGCCAACAGACCAGGGCCTGATATGACTTTTAAATGACAATTGATATTTTTTTCTCTTGTGTTGGTTTTTTATCCAAATTATTCATTTTGGAAAACTCAAGTATAAATTTTAATAGCAACAAGTCCTTTGAACAATGGAATCTTTGACAGAAGGAACTCTCTTAATTTTGGAAATATAGGTTAAAACTTACTGATAAGCTCTCCTCTTTAGTTTTGCATTTTCAGTGTTAAAATTTAAACCTAACTATCATGTTTTATTTCACAAGAGGTGTATCAGCATAAAGAGAAATAATAGAAATGGTGGTGGGTGATAGGATATTATAGAAATTCTAATAAGCTGTTTAACAATAATATGGCAGGCAGATACTATTTTAATCAGTATTGTCATTAACAACTATCAATAGAGAAGATAAAATGTTCTTGTCTTTGTGAATTATGATTTATGGCTGGCACAGCAGTCACACTGAAGTATATTTATTTTACAATGTAGAGACATTGATTAAATGCACATGGCATCTCAAATACAGTTGACATTTTAAGTCAAAATTATTACAGACATGCCGCCATTCATTTAAGCTGTTGCTTTAAAAATGTGTCTCATCTGATTGTTAATGGAAGAAAGTCTAGCTGGGCCAATATTTCAATAAGTTGATCCTTTATTTTGCTGGCATTCATAGCCTGGGGGAAAGTTGCCTCCTCTGTTAGGCAGTCTTATAATTTTGCAATACCTGGAGGATAGGCCAGATGAAAATATATACACACTGGATTCCAGATTGCTTAGAAAGCATTCTCATACTAGGATAAAATTATTTTTTGCTTCTCTTCCCATAATTCTCCCTACCTCCTCTACAAATCTTACCTTCTATCCTACAAACCTGCTTAGAAAGTAAGTCTTAAATAATTGATGACAGAGGTAGCTGAAACATTAATATCGTTTAGGGATGATGGAGTTTGTAATGTATATTACTGCATCTTGCCAATAGACCAGTGACTTTAAACAACATAAGTGTTTGAGTATTGATTGTTGATTTACAAGACTGAAGCCAATACTAATTGTGTCTGAGAGCATACTTATGCACCATGTCAATAAATTCCTTGACCTGTTTACGCATCTGTCTTTTAACTCAGAACTTACTTAGATTTTTTAAATCTTTCTATTATGTAATACTTTTACACCTGCAGAAAAGTGGCAAAAAATAGTACAAGGAATTCTTATATATGTTTCATCCAGAGTCATCAGATGTTAATAGTTTGCCCCATAGCTCTAGCATTTTCTCTTTTTTTTCCCCTCCATATGGACGAGTGTACAGATACATGCATGCTTGCATTTTGTTCAAATTATTTGAGAGTATTTGCAAACCTGATGACCTTTTACCCCTAAATTGAGTTTGAAGCTAGGACTGCATCACTGTATTATTTTTGTACTGCATTTGATAAAAATAAAGAGCTGGCCTCAAATCAACCTCAAATCAGTAAAATTAGAAATTATGAAGTGCAAAGAGTAGCGATTTCAAATATGATTGCAAGTCAAGAAAACCAGTATATGTCATTCTTTTATTTTTGTGGCTTACATTATCACCATCTAATCAAAAACCTAAATTAAGTCAGCGTTGACATCTGACAAATGAGTACACATTTCCAAGGCTGAGGTGTACGTCTCTGACGGTTAATGAAACTTCAAAAGTAAAACCTCTGCAAAAAGGTGCAAATATCTCCTTCTTGTGATGATGCCTCATTAACCATTGAATTTAGCACAATGTTCTGAATGAGATAGTAAATAGGAACATGACTTGCTGATTATTATTATTAAAATTGCTGCAGAAAGAGTCTCAGAAATCCAATACTATCTTTTTCTCAGACGTCTTATCCTTTTTATTTTGCTGCAAATTATTTATTGATAAGATTGGAGGGGGATGCTGGGGAAGCACTACCAGTCTTTGATCACCCTAGGGCTTGTCTTATCAATGTCTGTGCATTTGAAAGAATATTTTGAAAACAAAAATGTACAAAGATAAATGTAATACGATATAGCAATAATGGAGTTCAGTTCATCCACAGAATTTCTAACCTGCCTAATCAGGAGGGAGGATCTGGAGGAAATGATCTGGTATATTTTGCTAGCCTTTTTTTATTACAATTGTTAGGTGTTCAGGATGCTTTCTATTGGAGAAGTATCTGACTTTAGTCAAGCTCTTGTGTCTGAGAGAGAAGAGCAGGTGCAGTAATATAAGTGTGGTCTATAATATCATAATATAGTATGTTGGTGTCATTAGTAGAGAATGTGGGGATAGACATCTGTTATGGATCAGTACTTAAATAAGAAAATACCTGATTTCCTGATAATTTATTCCAACCTATATAGAAAATAAAACAGCAGTATTCAAGAGTGTTTCTTATTACAGGTCTGTTCCTAAATTACGTGAATGTAGTGATAACAACCCTTCCATGCACATGACCACATGTTACTGAATTAGTCTGTATTGCTAACTGGAGATAGTTTAGTTCTGCATAAGACGAAAATGTACAAAATGGTGTAAACACTCTGCACAATGCTTGTCTTCTTTCTGTATGTCAAGATTTAGTTAGTCACAGTGGCTGAAATCTATTCTTCTTATAAGTTGAATATGTCTTTGAATGTTTATGACCAAATATCTTCTATATAATAGACGATACACTTTAAGAAGCACCTTGAAACTTTTAGCGAAAAGGTAGTGTGTGTGTTGTTTCTTTATCATTTATATATCTTTTTAACTTAGTTATAATTAAATTGGTAGAAAGAAATATTATAAGTATTTTGTGAATGCTAATATGTCATTTTCCCTTACTCTACAGGTTAATTATGTTCTATCAAGGTTTATGGTAAAGAATTTCTAGAAAGCAAATCTTATTTTTTTCAATTTTTTCAGAGAATTCACATGGAATTATAGTGTTTATGAAGCACACATGGAGTTCAACTTCTAAGATAACAGTCCTCAGACTGTCTAAAAATTACATGCAAAATTTTGACTAGAAACATATATATATATATTGCTCACAAAATTAGGGGATCAGGGAACGTGTAGATACTCCAGTACTTTCAGTATAGTGCATTTTCACCAATGAAATAAAAGTTGGTTTTACATCTTATTTGCATAATCAAACAATTTTCTTTGACTTGACATTTGCTTTTCTGATGTTCTTGTTTAATAAAAAAAATCGAATGCTTCTTTTTGTATCGCTTCATATTCATTTTGAAATATCCCCTAATTTTTGTGAGCATTATATTTTTAGAAAGAAAGAGTCCATAATTTCCTTCTAATTCTCAAAGTGTTTTGTTACTAAAAAGAAGTAAAGAGCCATTTTATAATGGAATCCAGCCTCTGCATGGCCATCGGTGTTTTCTGCCTGACAAGTATATGATGGTCTTATTTCTTCTCACTCACTAATTTTATAATTTCAATATTTAGCTTTGATGGATACAGTCTTTATTGTTGGGGTAGAAATGTCAACTTCTGTGGAAGGATTAATGAAGTAAAGAGTGTTTGTCTCAACATTTTTTATAACTCAGAGACTTAAGATAGACCCTGGTTTGGAGACAACCACCTAAGCTTGGTGTCATGGGAAGCAACACTGTCCACCCTTGAGCTCTCTAGCTAGGTTCCATCAAGAGCAAACCAAGCATGGCCTTCCTCAACCTAAGAATTATGACTCTTTTCAGTGGAGACTCTCAATGTTTATGTTCACCTGTGCTTTACAGGAAATACTGATATTTCCTGTCTGCTGTGACAACTCAGACCAAAATTTCAAGTATGTCTATGAGCTCCTGTCTTTCATACCACTGGGAATGTATTACATACTTTCTCCTTTTGTCAGGGCATTTACAGTGTCTAATAGAACTAGGCTGTAATATCATTCTTGGCCATTAGATGTTGCTACATTGCACATTAGTCTCCGTACTGGAAAATGATCAGTTTGGGACTTGTGAATTTATAAAACAAATTCTTCTATTAATTTTTCAATTCTTTACATTTGAAATATTTAACAGGAATGTACTGAAAATAAGAAATGGCTATAGGCCCAGTCCAGTTAGCTCTGTCACTTAAGAGTGTCATCCTGAAATGACAAGGTTGCGGATTTGATCCCTGGTTAGGACACATGTGAAAAGCAACCAAAGAAGCAGGGCTGAGTGGAACCACAAATGAATGCTTCCACTCCTCCTCCCCTCTCCCTTCCTCTCTCTGTTTATAAAATTAATTAATTAATTAATTAATTAATTATGCCCTGGATCAATAGCCCGGTTGGTTGGAGCATTGTCCTAGAGTGCTGAGGTTGCTGGTTCAATTCCCTGGTTAGAGCACATACAGAAGCAGCTTGATGTTCCTGTCTTTCTCTCTCTCTACCTCTCTCGGGGGGGGGGGGGAGGAAAGAAAAAGAAGTGGCTATAATAAAACAAAGTTTATCTATAAATTTTAATGTTATAGTCAGATAATTTATGCTTAGTCTTGTGGAACAATGCTAGTTTTTATTAAATTTTTTTAAAAAAAATTGATACGTCTTCAAAAAACAAGGATATATATTTGACACAAATTACCATTTGAGAAAGAAACAGTAATTTTCTTTCTTGAAAGGGCAGGCAATTAGAGCTACAAGGACAGTTGTAGTTTAATGTTTTGACCTTCTCTTTAAAATTAGCAGTGTTTAAAAATGAATTCTTTCATTTCCACCAAGATCACTCCTTAACACTATTTCTACTGTTACATTCTGTGATTCTGTTCTCAACGTATTCATTTAGCCTTCTGGCTGCTCTTCTAGCTCCTCATCCTAGACTCTTATTAAAAATTGACATTCCTGAAACTCTATCTTCAGTTCTCTCTCCTCACCCTTTTCTCTTTCCCTCCCTCCCCACACCCCCAAATCATCTTTAACATTGTGGAATTAACTTTCCTTGTCCAGCCTTACTAAAGTTATCCAGGAGGTCAAGAGAGTAATGTTTCTTTTCCCCACACTCCTCAAATCTAACCTATTACCGAGTCCATGAAGTCTTCTTTCTAAGTGACTAAATTCTTTCTCTTCATGTTCACTGAACATTTTTGGTTCACATTCTCATCATCTCCCCCAGCTTAAAGCAAAGACCTACTGAGCAGTCTTGACTTTCTCTTCCAACCCACTCTCTACAGTGCTGCCCGTACGATCTTCCCAAACATAAAACTGATCTGCCAGAATTATTGTGGTGGCTTTACAGTGCCTTGAAGGGCTTAGATTTCTGAGCTGTCATACAATGCCTGTCTTTTATTCATTTCTTCCACCATAGATAAGTACATGCAATTATCAGAAGGTACCGTGAGAACATTAAGCCAGTCAATGTTTGGGGCCCTTTCAGTTGCCTGTGAATAAAATGTCATTTCTCCACCTTAGGCCTAGACTGTTCCCTGGCCAACTCTTAGTCATGCGTAAATGCTGAGTTCCAGGATCACCTGTTGGAGAGTTCTTGCTAAAACCATTCTCTTCTAACTCAATACTAGCTAGATAGGTTACTCATTTCGTCCCACTGTTTTGAATAGTTAGAAGTCTTGCATTGAGACCAGAAATTTTACTGATTCCCTTTGGAAAAATTTGGTTACAGAGAAGGTTTTTTTTAATTTCATTGTCCATTATTATAATTTACCTGTAATTATGAGGGCAAATAAATGCAAATACATAGTATCACCTTAGACTTCATTGCTTGTACATGTTAATGTGAAAATCTTGTGGTATTTTACGAAGCCTTAAATCTGATGGAATAGGATGTATAAAAACTGCCTAATTTGTTGATTTACATGTGAAGTATACTGTCCCCCATAGGGGGTGGAAACTGATTTGGCATGTAGCCTACTAGCTCCAAACAGGTAAATGATGTTAGTTCCTCCTGCCGTAACAAAATGGATTTGACCCCCCTTATCTGTCCTGTTTGAAAATTACTGTTAAAAACTATATGCTGGAGATACAGAGTGCTTTGCAAATATGGGTGCATTTTATATAGCAAAGCAGGAGGCAGTGACACCACATTTTAACGACACTTTATACTCTGCCGATGTACTTAGCCACAACCTCCTTAACTGCATAAACTAAAGTAAACAAAAATCATATTCCATTAGAGACACAATTCGACAATTGAATTTTTTTGGTGAACTTTTGGCATCCATTGAAAGAATTGGCTCCAACCCCAGAGAGGAGGTTAATCTTTTTAGGGCATCATTGCCTGGAAAGTGGAAGAAAGAGATGCCGAAGTCAGGGAATAGTAGTAAAAGCATTATCTCTAAGAGCTTGAATGAGGGGGCTAGTCAACAGTCATCATTTTTATGACCACATATTATTCAATTGTAAAGAAAGAGAAAGGATATTATTTACAAAGAAATTGGGTGGGGTGGGGAGGATTACAAACAATCCCTTGGGCTGAAGCTTGGTATAATTAAATGATATAATATTTTACCTTTGTATTTAATAATTTGTTAAGGTCTTAGGCCAAATCTCCAAATCTGTACAGAACAATATTGAATATCCCAAGGCTGGGGATATTTACTATAACATTCACCTGGTTCAGAAATGGACTCTTCATTAGGTGAAATAATTGGTACATTCTTGTACACTAGTAAATAGTAAGCTAACTATCATGTAGCAAGACAGGGAAAAAAATCAATATTAATCAGAGCAGACAAATGCTTCTAGTAATAGCTGCAAACCCTCAAGCACTAGCTGTTCTCTTCAGTACTTTTGTTGTTGTTATTGTTACACATTTTCTGCTCCTGACACCAAATACTTCTCTACTATAAGACCTTTAACTTTTGATATCTTATTCTAATCGTCAGAACACTGAGCTCTGCCTCTGCGTGTCTTCCCAGGAAGAGGATGAAACTTCTCTTTAAAGATCTTCAGCAGAGATATGTGCTATTTTTCTGCCTGGGTATCCCAAGATTAAGCTGATGGAAGGGTTTAGCACTGTTCTGATCACTCCCATTTCTTCCTGAAACCTTGAATGTTCAGTCCATAATTTGTACCTCTACCCTCCATTCCCCACTTGTATAAAGATACAACTACAGGTTGCATCTTCCCATTTTTGTAGCAAACAGAGACACCCCTACCTCCTTCCAATACTAACTAAGCCTGTACCAGTTCCTGGTATATTACAGAGGCAGTAATAATAGCTAACCTTTATGTGATAGTGCTTATTGCTATATATGTACTAATACTGTTCTGAGTTCTTTACATTCATTAATTAACTCTTCATAAGAAGGCTGTAAGTAGACACTATTATTGTACTGATTTTACAGATTCAGAAATGGAGATACATAACAGTGATTTACCAGTAGACAAAACAAATCCTGCATGTGCAGAATGGCTGGGATTCAACCCCAACAATCTGACTCCATGCTGCTTTTTTATTCTACTGCTTGACCCCTTGCTTGCTACCTGGGCAATGTGGGCACCTTAAGCTTATTTAGTCATTCACTTCCCTTGTCCAAAACAAATATTTTTAAGAGCATAAAAATAAGTCCTACCTTAGAGGATAGTGGTTAGAATTAAGTGAGACAACATATATAAAGTTTTTAGCTCAGTTATTGATACATAGCAAGTAATAGTGTTACTATTATTATTGCTCTCATGTGACAAATAAATGACAGGTGAAAGAATTAAGTAATAAAGAGCCATAACTCAGAATCACTAAGTCGATCATTCCCCACTCCATTATTTCTGTTGACAAACTCATTTAGAAAGAATAGATTCAGTTGTCTAGTTTGGGCTCTTTCCTGAAAGCATTGTGTGTAGGGTCCAAACATCCTCATGCCTTTTCCATCAGCTTAAAGAAAAAGCTATTATAACAAGAAAAGATTTAATTTTTATTATAGCAATTATACTACTAAATTAGAAATTTGAAAATATATAGAATAATCCATGGAATATTAAAAGTTGTCAAAACCGCCAATATTTCCAAAACATACTCTATAAGAAGAGTGGAAGGAAGACCTACTTCTTCATTTTCTCAGTGTTCATACCCTGCTTTTCTCTTTGTTGCATTCTGAGATTAACATTATATCATTGTTTCTCATCATCACCTTAGCCTTGTGAGCTTTAGATGCAGCTAATGTTATGATAATAACTGCTACAATTTGCAATTTTCAGTTGTATTAGACCTTGATTTATTTTTTTTTAACTATCCTGTATCACCATCACTGATTTTACATGCAGATAATAAGCAACTTAATGGTTTTTATAAATGAAACTATCAGAGCAGGAAAATCAATATCAGAAAAAATTTTATTATGAACAGCAAAAATAGAGTCATATTAAAGTAATTGTAAATAATCAAACATCAAATGAATTTATTAATTTGAAACTAATGTTAGAAATATTATCATTCAAAACCTGCCTATATTCTCCTTTTTAAATTTCACTATACTTGATAAAAATTGTATCCCCCCCTTTTTAATTAAAAATAGCATACTCGGGACCACTACAGCACTCGCTCTTCAGAACATTTGCCTATATTTAACACAAACCATCTCTTTCCCAGTAATTGGAAGTTATAGAAAATCAGGTTCCAGAAGGGAATCCATCACATGTCTTCTGAAAGGTCAGTTTATTAAAGTTTTGTTTGTTTGCTTTGGTTAAGTGGGCCCTAGAGATTCATCAGCTGCTGGGAATATAAAGTAGACCAACAGACCATGAAATGGTGTATCTTTTCTCAAATCTTTCCCTCAATACGTTTCCACTACCAATTGCAGTCCTATAGTCCCACCCCCTCTGGGATATTTCATCTTCCCTAAGTGACCCTACTGCAAAGCTCCTCTGCTTGTCAGTGTTCTGTCCCTTCTCTGGGGGGCTCAGCGACTTGATGAACATTGGTTAAGCACCAAGTTGGCACAGGTGCTGCGCACAGTGATAAATGAGGGGGCAGCACTACCCTCACAGAACTTAGAATATAGTAACTTGTCACTGACTACTATCATTTGTTATTTTTCAGGTGTTTGTGTCTTGGTCTTTGTGTCTTACTTAGGGCAAAAACTACAATTTAAAACTATTTTGTTTTCTGTCTACCTTTCACCTCGCAAGTGCCCAAGGCATATTGAGTTGAATGAGTGAAGAGACTCACATCCAGGGAAGAACAATGCTTGGGCTCAGTTACCCCACTCCTAAGCCAGAATGAGCCCCTATGGGGCCTGCATAAGACCATTATCGTACGTCACTGGGATACTTTCTTCACTCAGGCAGTAGATAACCTTGACATATGATGAAATATATTAGGTATTTTGTTACATACCATGAAGAGTTAGATGCTAATTTCTAAACTATAATTAGATTCCTTAGTCTTTTTCTCCCAAACAGACATAGTTTTATTCATAATTACTGATGGAACGACCTAGACCACAGCCAATAACTTCTCCCAAATTTTATTTTATTATTTCTTCCTCTTTCTTCCTCCATGTAAAAGAAAAAGAGGAAAGAGAGAGAGAGAGACATGAGAAGGGATAAGCATACAATCCCCGCCCCCAATGCTGCTTTACTATGGGCAAAGAATGAAGTTTCCCTCCATCCCCACTCTGCAAATGCACGCACGCACAGCCATGTGTGTGTGCACACATATACATACATGCAAGCAAGTATATGGCCACACACTTATACAGACAGGCACACATGTGCACATCTGGACATATGTACACATTTATATGCACAAGCACATATGTACCTGTATGCTACAAACGGCTGGCAGATCAGGTCTCAGTGTTCCTGAGATCTTGCACCCATGAGTAGGCAGTAGGTTTCCTAGAAACCAGTCTAAACGCTCTCCACGAAGCAGCCTCCTCAGGGCTAGGGTGCAGAGTGCTGTTCCACATCTTCTCACCACCCCTGTCCTACACTCTGGAAACTCTGGGTTAATATTATCATAATAATAGAGATAATGTTTTCTGTGGACCCACCCTCAGCCTCTAACTTTTGCTTACCTTTTTAGCCTGTTCTATATGATCCTGGCGACTTTGTAAAAGGGAAAGAAGTGAACTTATGCTTTGTGTGTGTTGTGACGAACTTCCTCATTCATAACACTGGGGAACAATTTCTTTTTCATTGTCTGTTGCATGAGATTTTAGAACTGTTTCTATATATTTCTGCATCGCTGATTACAAATCTGAAATCCATTTTTTTGGTGTATGCTCGATTTTCTATGCAACTTTAATTTCTTTTTGTTAGAGTTAATGGCATGCATTGGTTTTTAAATTGGAGTTAAAGGCCAATGACTATTGGATTGAACATAACCACAAGGCAATTAATGTTTTACAAACATCACTTTTACATAACTGTAGTTGTTTTTAAATGTAAAAAATTATTATTTGATAAAAACACCCTCTTATTTTGTTTTAAGATTGAATCATGGCTTCTTCGAGTAGGCATAAATGTAAGAATAGTCCTGACACCTTCTGTTATATATGTGGCTGTTACACATTTCAATATCAAAGGCGCAATATTTCATCATTTGTGAAACGTGTATATATTGCCTATTTTCAGGTTCCCCTTGGTGATCAAGACGAGATTTGGGCTCCTCATATTATGTGTCATAATTGTGAGGAAATGCTTTGTGACTGGACAAAAGAAAAACGCAAAGGAATGCCTATTGGTATTCTCATGGTTTGGCATGAACCTAAGAACCACAGCAGTGACTGTTATTTCTGTCTGATCCATACAAAGGGCACCGGCAAAAAAAAACGGCATAGGATCGCATATTCTAATATTCCTTCAGCAATACGACCTATCCCACACTCTGAGACACTCCCAGTTCCAGTTTTCAATGGTTTGATTTCTACTAAGGATGAAGAAAGTGAACATGGTGACCAAGTGTATTTTGATAAGATGCATGAGGAAATGGTTGTAGAATCTGAAGGGTCTTCTTCTGATGCTAAGCAGTCATTAACCCCTCAGCAGTGTAGCCAACCCAAATTGAATGACTTAGTAAGATATTTGAGCCTATCAAAGAAAGCAGCTGAGTTATTAGCCTCCAGGCTTCAAGAAAAAAAAACGTACTTCACTGGTCAGCTCAAGTATACCATTTCAGGAAGCGTGAACAAATTTTTGTGGACATTTTTTTCTGAAGACAAACATTTTGTTTACTGTCATGATACCAGTAGTCTTCTCAGCCAGCTAGGTGTTACCACTTACAGTCCAACAGAATGGCGGGTATTTCTTGACAGCTCTAAACGGAGTCTGAAATGTGTTCTTTTACACAACAGTAATGCTTATGCAGTGGTTCCAATTTGTTGTTCAACTCATCTGTGAGAAGATTATAATGACATAAAAACTGTCCTCGACTTTCTGAAGTATGAGGAGCATAACTGGATCATTTGTGTAGATCTTAAATTGGTAAATTTCATTGCTAGGACAACAGAGAGGTTTCATGAAGTATCCTTACTTTCTGTGTTTGTGGGACAGCCGAGCTCAGGAGAAACACTGGACACAGAAGAAGTGGCCGAAATGTGAAGCTCTGGAAGTAGGGATGCAAAATATTGTGAATGAACCTGTAGTTAATCAAGACAGGATCATTTTTCCCCCACTTCACATCAAACTTGGCTTAATGAAGCAATTAGTTCAGGCTTTGAATAGAGAAAGTGAATGCTTTCAACATATTATTTCTGCTTTTCTGCCTATCTTTCAAGAAGATAAAAGCAGGTGTATTCGATGGACCTCAAATTTGAACCCTCATACGTGACAAAGAATTTGTCAGGAAGATGAATAAGGAGGAGAAAGCAGCATGGCAGTCTTTAGTGACAGTTACAAAGAACTTCCTTGGCAACAAAACCAGAAAACTATGAACTTCTGGTTCAAACGATGCTGTTGGCTTTCCATGACATTGAATGTAACAGAAGCATTAAGATTCAATTCCTGAACAGTCACCTTGATAAGTTTCCCAAAAACCTTGGAGCTGTTAGTGATGAGCTGACTACTTCTGGAGCATCAAACGAGATTGTTCTCAACAAGTACACAAACTCAAAAACTACAAATGCAAGTTTTTGCCTGAATAAAATTTAAATAAGTTTTTCGCAAATATTATGATTAAAATAAGTGTTTTAATATGTTCTATTTCAACATTGTAAACAAATTCTGATGCAATCATGTTTTCATGTATTAGTGTATTACTGCATTATATAAATTATTATATTTTCACAAAGATGATGCCCAGGAAGACATTCTACTTCATTATTACTTCATTAGTTCATTAAACTAAATGTTGAAAATTGTACAATTAGATGAAAACCTAAAATCTTGAATTGCAAAAAGACTGTAGCTTACAGAGAAAAACTAATGTCAGATTTGAATTCAGCACACTCGATTTAGGTAAAAACAAGTGTTTTTGTGGATGCAACAAAAACTTTGTTCCCCAGTGTTGTGATTATAATAATCTTCAGTCATATGCTGCATTTTTACATCATTTCTAAGGTGGTGTTAGAGATGGGCAGCTCCAACTAGTTAACAATTTCCCCAAAAAAGAGAAAAGAGAGGGGAAGGAGGGACAAAGGACAGATGAAAGGAGGTAGGGAAGGGGGGGTAGGAGAGGAAGAAGGGAATAGGAGAAGGGAGAGAAGAGAGAGAGGGAGGAGAGCTCTGGAGATCAAGGAAATAGAAACAGAAGGAGAAATGAGGGAGAAAAAGAAAATATTTATAATTCCCCACTCTGTCAATTCTCTCCCCTTCCCCACCACTTGTTTGAAGCCAAGGCTTTAAGCAGAACCCTTGGAGGGTTGGGAGGGGAAGTTGGCAGCTAGGAAAACTCAGGACTGCTTGCCACTTCCTCCTCTTTCTCTGGCTGAGAGGCAGCCAGGGTAATGCTGAGGACCCAGAGGGAAATCCCATACCCACTTGCGCTATGTGGGGCAGCCAGCGTGATGCTGAAGACCCAGGGGGCAATCCCGTACCCACTTGTGCTACATGGCCACCTCTCACTGAAAACTCAGGTGGAAGATACCTAGTTAGCTAATTGATAGGAATTTTCTCTGAGCCTTCCCATAACCCTGGATAGGAAAGATGTTATTCACATTGTGTATTTGAGAAAACTGTGGCTTGGAGAAGGTAAAGGGTACATTACTAGTTGGTATATTTCTGTTTCATTAATTTTATTTTAAAAGGTTCTATTTGTTACCTGACATGTGGTGGCGCAGTGGATAAAGCGTCGACCTGGGAACACTGAAGTCGCCAGTTCAAAACCCTGCACTGGTCTGGTCAAGGCACATATGGGAGTTGAGCTTCCAACTCCTCCCCCCTTTCTCTCTCTCTCTCTCTCATTCTCTTTCTCACTCTGTGTCTCCTCTCTAAAATGAATAAAATGAAAAAAAAAATTTTTTAAATATTAAAAGGTTCTATTTGTCAAGTAGTAAGAAGGTTCATAGAAGTGAACAATAATTAACTCAAAAATATAATTTAAACTTACAAAACAAGACAAAAATGTTTTATTTAGTAAAGGATGTGTTTACGAAAGCTCACACGGCCCCATGTAAAGAGAAAAAAGAAGAGGGGCCGAGTGTGTTTCACAGGTGAGAAGAAAGTGGAAAAGCCATGAGGAAACAGTCTGCACTTACCCTGACCAGTGCAGTAGCTACTTACCACATGTGGCTTTTCAGCTCTGAAATATGACAAGTCTGACTTAGGTGTGCTGTGAGTAGCTAAAATACATACCTCTTTTCAAAGAGTTAGTATAAAATAAAAGGTGTGTAAAACATCTCAACAATTTTTATATTGATTATATGGGTTAAGTGAAATATATGATTAAATTAATTTCACCTGTTTCTTTTATCTCTTTAATGTGGCTAATAGAAAATTAAAAGTTACACATGTAACTCCTCTCATAATTCTACTGGACAGCACTATTCTAGACCATAGGTTTTCAAACTGGGTTCCTAATGACCCCAAACTTCTTCCTAGTGTGGCAGCCAGAGACCAGGAAGGACGGCCAAGATCAGCTGCATCAGAGAAACTCATTTGTTTGTTTGTCAAATCAGGTTTCTGACTATGAACTTCTTTGAAGTAAAGAATCAGCCGCCGAAATGGTGGGCAACTCTTGTCTGGGAACATTCTCCATCCACTCTAAAGATGTTCTCCATTCCCTGTCACTGCACCATGCATTCACCAACGGGGGCAACTAGATCTTCCTGCGATTCCCAGCAAGCTGGTAGCAGGCTTCTTTTCTTCTTGACTCTTTTGGGGGTTCATCAAAGGTATATTTGTTAGTGAAATTTTACCCCTTTTCTATAAGTTGTAGAAATTTATTTGCAACGAAACGTCTTCTAAGTATTCCTAATTGATAGCACAGAGGGCCAAGTTACAGATGGTCTTTATTAGTAATTCTTTTTCCTCTGGAAAATGTAGACCTCTTCCCCCTACCCCCTTCGCAACAGAGCTTGGAGGATGATTGAGTGGTCTCTTGTGGAAATACGTATTTACCTATGTAAAGATCAGTTTCAACTCAGCACATTCTTCTTTAACCAGTGAACTAACCTGTAACCTCTAAGGAGTGTTGACGTCTCTTTAGCTCATAACTTTGTGTGCATGTTTGGAGGAATGTGTGTGTGTGTGTGTCCAGACGTACACACACACACACACACACACACACACACTTATTGTTTAGCAATGACTCCAGCTGCTAACTTAGAAAAGAGCTTTTTAGCTACACTGTAAATTTTATTTTCTTAAGAATAAATGATCCTGACCACTTTAATTACCACTCCAAAAAATAAAATTAACACATGGTCACCTACCTGAATATATACTGTGAATTAAATTTGAGAGTGATCGAAGTGAAGAGAGGGAAGGCAAGAACAAGTGGCATGTTGTGAAAAAGCCATTGATTTCCCTGACATTAATTGTAACCAAAAATAGCGATGGAACCACAAGGGGTATTTGTATGTGTTTGTTGTCAGAGAGTAGATACAGGGACCTAAGATAAAAGACAGATGGTTCTTGGTTGGGATATCATCTCTGCTTGAAGCCTATAGTTTTCCTTCCTCTGTGACCTTTCTACTTGGTCCTCCAAAAAGCCTGTTAATTTCACTTTGACAATTCTTATATATCTCATGGAAAGGAAACATTCTGATGTTAGAAAGTTTGCTTATCATTAGCTGAATCCATTTTGCTGCAAAATGTTAATCCATAGATCACCCCATATTGAAGGAGGGAGTATAACTGAGAACATGCTAGATCAAGTAATTTTTTCCTCATGTGTCTTTTTTACCTCAGGCAGATGTGCATACTTGGTGATAGAACATAATTGACACATGCCTCCCTCAAATGTGGGTTTTATACATTTCTCCATGATCAAAGAGGAAAGAATTCTATCTTGAAGTTACAGATAAAACATTTATTTTGCCATCATCTTTTTAAAAGCAAGAAATTTCAGATAAGGAGCATCCCATAGTCTATGCACTGTTTTCCTTCCTTCCTCTCTTCTTCCTTTCCTCCCTGTCTCTTTCCCTCTATGCCTCCTTCCCTTCCTCCCTCCTTCCCTCCTTCCTTCCCTCCCTCTCACCCTCCCTTTCTCCCTCCCTCCCTCATTCTCTCTTTCCCTTCTTCCTTCTTCCCCTTTCAAGGCAACAGTACTAAACATTGTGGGAATTACAGATATAAATAAGATCCTCTTGTGGAATTTATGTTCTGTGTAGTTTCATTCGATATGACTATAAGCGTTACTAGCCATGCCACTAAATAATTCATTTCCAAATAGTTATGCCTGGGGACATGGTAGGGAGTTGCGGGAACAGACAGCTAATGTCTACCATGTCTACTGGCTTTTATTTATCTTCAAAGATTACCATCACACTCTCGGAAAGTCCCTGCTCTCGGGGATTAATTATGCTAGTTGTAGAATTGTCAGACATGGTAATAGTCTTTGTGGTGGGTGTGTATTTAACATATAACATGGCTCTAAGTCCTACTTGTCATGTAAACCATGCATTCCCATGTGTCCTACTGAAGAGCAGTGAGTTGTAATGGGGAGAGCATTGGCACCAAGGGGCAGGAGACTTGAGTTCTAAACTTGACTATTTCACCAACACGTGGTGTCGTCTTGTCAGAGTCACATAACTTTTCAGGTTTAAAGGTGTCATATTTATAACTAGCTTAAATTTGGTTACCATAATTCTTCTTCCAAACTCTATATACCCAGGGTTCTATGAACAACAGTTAATATAGATTTCAGTATCAGAATATATAGCAAGCTGGTGACCCCTAAACTCCATTTTGCCTATGACACTGGGTTTAGAGTCTTTCTCTTTGGTTAAGAATATTTCTTTAAGAACTAGGATAGTGCCTGACCAGGCGGTGGCACAGTGGATAGAGCATCAGACTGGGATATGGAAGGACCCAGGTTTGAGACCCCAAGGTTGCCAGCTTGAGCGCGGGCTCATCTGGTTCAAGCAAAAGCTCACCAGCTTGGACCCAAGGTTGCTGGCTCCAGCAAGGGGTTACTCAGTCTGCTGAAGGCCCATGGTTAAGGCACATATGAGAAAGTAATCAATGAACAACTAAGATGTTGCAACAGCAACAAAAAAACTGATGAATGATGCTTCTCATCTCTCTTCGTTCCTGTCTGTCCCTCTCTCTGACTTGCTCTCTCTCAGTAAAAAAAAAGAAAAGAATTAGGATACTATTAGTAGAAAAATTTACATAAGTGAGAATATATGTGAATGTGACAATCATACCATTTGTCCATGAGTTTATTTTTAGAGAGGAGTGAGAGAAAAGAGGTGTGTATAATCTGTATATGTATACAGATTAATTGTAGGAATTGGTTCATTTGATTATGAGAATTTTGCAATTTTCTGTCTACAAGTTGGAAAACCAGGAAAGTTGGTGGCATGATTCAGTCTGAGTCCTAAGGCCTGAGAATCAGGCGGGAAGATGGTGTAAGACCCAGTCCTACTCCAAAGAGTGAAGAACCAGAAGAGGATGGGTGTCCCAGAAAAGCAAACAGAGCAAACTTGCTCTTTGTCTTCTTTTTTATTCTCTTCAGACCTTAAGTAGATTGGATCGTGCCCACCACATCTCTTCTTGGAAAATGCTCACAGACACAGCCAGAAATAATATTTTACCAGCTATCTGAGCATCCGTTAGCCTAAGCTGACACATAAAATTAACCATCACAATCTGCAAGTCAACGTACAGTTATTTCTTGGGCCTTTAACCTTAAAAACTATAGAAAGACTGTGTTCCACTTCTGATTCTTACATTGTGTCTGGACTCACTACTCTTGTTTTCCAGAAGGGCTGCGTTTGTGCTACTTGACTTAAATTTCTTCCTTTCTCCTCTCTTCATTTCTTTCCTATGCCTGCCTTCAACTTCCACTTAAGCCAGTAAAAAACGTGTTGCATAGTTAGCTCTCCCTCGAGAGAGAGTGCAATCTAGTTGCTGACTTCCACAGCCTGATGAATTCGGGAGGCATTCATTCACTTATTTGTTTGTTAACCAAACATGTGCTAAGAGCCTGTTATTTCCTAGAAATAATATTACCTAGGAAATGATCATTAATAATCCATAGTCTTTGCTCTTAAAAAACTTATTTCATGATGGAAAATGTAAATAACACTGGGGAACAAAATTTTTGTTGCATCCACAAAAAGCACTTGTTCTTACCTAATTCAAGTGTGCTGATTTCAAATCTGACATTAGTTTTTCTCTGTAAGCTACAGACTTTTTGCAATTCAATATTTTAGGTTTTCATCTTATTGTAAAATTTTCAACATTTAGTTTAACATAATGAAGTAAAATGTCTTCTTGGGCATCATCTTTGTGAAAATATACTAATTTATATAATGCAGTAAATACACTAATACACTAAAAGATATGATTGCATCAGAATTTGCCTACAATTTTGAAATAGAACATATTAAAACACTTATTTTACTCATAAAATTTGCACAAAACTTATTTAAATTCTATTCAGGTAAAAACTTGCATTTGTAGCTTTTGCGTCTGTGTACTTGTTGAGGACAATCTCGTTTGATGCTCCAGCAGTAGTCTGCATCATTTAGAGCTGTCAAGAAATAGGCACCATTCTGTTGGACTGTATGTGGTAACACCTCGCTGGCTGAGAAGACTATTGGTATCATTTAACAAAATGTTTGTCTTTGGAAAAAAAGTCCACAAAAATTTGTTCATACTTTCTGAAATGGGATACTTTAGCTGACTGGTGAAGTACATTCTTTTCTTGAAGCTTGGAGGCTAATAACTCAGCTGCTTTCTTTGATAGGCCCAAATCTCTTACTAAGTTGTTCAATTCTGGTTGGCTACACTGCTGACGGGTTAATGACCACTTGGCATCAGAAGAAAACCCTTCAGATTCTACAACCATTTCCTCATGCATCTTTTCAAAATACACTTGAACACCATGTTCACTTTCTTCGTCCTTAGAAGAAATAAAACCATTTATATCTGGAACCAGGAGCTTCTCAGAGTGTGGGATAGGTCGTATTGCTGAAGGAAATATTAGAATATGCGATCATATGCCATTTTTTCTTGCCGATGCCCTTTGTATGGATCAGACAGAAATAACAGTCACTGCTGTGGTCCTTAGGTTCACATTAAACCATGAGAATACCAAAAGGCGTTCCTTTGTGTTTTTCTTTTGTCCAGTCACGAATCATTTTCTCACAATTATGACACACAGTATGAGGAGCCCAATTCTCGTCTTTATCGCCAAGGGGAACTTGAAAATAGGTAATATATGCATGTGTCACAAATGATGAATTATTGCGCCTTTGACGTTGAAATGTGTAACAGCCATATATATAACAGAAGGGTCAAGACTTTTCTTATATTTACGCCTACTCAAAAAAGCCATGATTCAATCTTAAAACAAAATAAGAAGATGTTTTTATCAGATAATATCTTTTTACATTTAAAAATAACTGCAATTATGTAAAAGTGATGTTTGTAGAATATTAATTGCCTTGTGGTTATGTTCAATCCAAGAGTCATTGCCCTTTAACTCTAATTTAAAAACCAATGCATGCCATTAACTGTAACAAAAAGAAATTAAAATTACATAAAAACTATAGCATGCACCAAAAACATGATTTCATATTTGGAATCAGCGATGCAGAAATATATAGAAAATGTTCTAAAACCTCATGCAACAGAAAATGAAAAGAAAATTGTTCCCCGGTGTAATAAGCTGATCATTATGTTACAATGCACAGTAACCCATAAAGAAGAGAAGATGTGTGTTTGGGGGGGGGGGGGTAATCCCTTAGTTGGGTGAAGAACAATGACCACTTAGAGAATGAAGGTGCCGATTCATACTAAATGATTGCTCTTCAACCATTTTGGTATTATTTTAAGAAACATTTTAAGGGTTGGCTCCTTCATTAGTGGAACATTTTTATTAAAACTCTTTGCTATAAATTTTTTTTAAATGTAACCTAACCTTTCGTAATTTTACCTAACCTGTATCATTTTCTTGAATCTCATCATTAGCTTTTTTGTGGTTGTTCCCATTTTTTCCAAGACAGTGATATCCTAATTAGATACTTCTTCAGACAATTTCAAGTTTAAAAGAAATCCAGTCAAATTTATGATTGTCAGTGCAAATACCCATGACCATTCAACATCATAATCTAGTGAAAAAATATCTGTTTGAAAGTATCTGTGTAATTTGAGATTTATTTTAACTACTAAGCAATAATAATTTGCTGATTCTGAACATGATTTTCAATGTTGGCATATTTGCATTCTTCATATGTTTCTATGTATTTCAGGTCCTTGAGTGAATGTTCATAGTATTAGAGACATACTATTTAGATATTGTCACAATTCCAATATGATATTTATATCTGTTAGAAAGTGTGTGCATTTGAAATAAATGTTTTGGCATCAGTTAATGTTTTCATTGACTGTAAATCATTTTTTAGGTAGACTTTTGTTAAAGTTGAAATGCTAAAGTTGATCTACCCTATTTTTTTATTTTTTTTCTTTTTGGTTGTTGGAGATAATAAAGGTTTGCTCTGATGAGAGCCCTAATACTACTTAAGGATTTTTGTTGTTTACATAATACATAGTTTATTCACTCTGTTCCAGTTTTTATAATGTAGCCACTTGCAAGTGCCCTACTATTACTTTCAAGTTATATGTAGTTATTTTCAGTATTGGTGTTTAAGTGATATGCATTAATAAATCTTTTCATAAATGAGGTTAATGAATACTTATGTCAAGAATAGCTGGTTTACAATAGTCTGGTTCATTTATTTTGTATATAATTGTCAAGTTAGTATTCTACTTGCTTTAAAATAACAAAAGGCAGCCTGGACAGAGAGCTCAGTTGGTTGGAGCATCATGCCAAAGTACAGAGATTGCCGGTTCAATCTCTGCTTGGGGCACATACAGGAACAGATCTGTGTTCCTATTCCTCTCCCTCTCCCTTTCTCTCTCTCTAAAATCAATAAAGTAAGTATTAAAAAATAAAATAAAGTAAAAGCTTTATGAAGGTGTTTTGGACATGTTATCTCTGATAGAGAGTGTAGACTTCCCCTTCACAGCATCTACCCAGAGATTTAAAGAAGACTCTTCTTGTAAAGTTATCATCATGGTGTCACATCAAACTTTTCCTCCCAAGATATGCTTATGGATGCTTTAACTTGTTCTTTCCATGCTGCTTCCACTTGGTCTGCTCTTGTTCTTTTATATTCTTTACATTTCTAGTTATGCTGTGAAACTCCAGTTACATGGAAGATATTCCCATGGGAAAACAGAAGTTTATTTCTATCACATCTAGTTCTAGCAATTGTAGTGTGTGTGATGTAGCTTCTCAGGGCTGCTGGTGTCCTAGTTTAACTAGCATTGACTTGTACTGATTTCAAGCAACCTGATGGATAATCCATTTCACTGTTTTGTATCTCAGTGTGAGCATGTAGCAAATCAGTTCATGCTAATTGCTCCTGCTTAATTTGCAAGAATTCTGAAAGGATGTATATAATATGATGTTTTGCCATGGCATTTGTCTCTCCTAAGGGAAAAGCCATGAGCAAACTTACTCAAGTGAGAGTAGAATTCTACAGACTCAACTTGTAAGTAACTGATCTCTGTTGTATTGTAGTGAGTTTCCAAATAATTTTATGTCCCAGATGTCATGGAGGGAAGCTGCCTGGCTGAGCCAGAGTTAGCCCTCTCCTTCTTCATTTTACTTCTTGCACAGGAAAGACCATAACAAATGAAGCAGGTGTTCCTGGGGAAAGAAGTCTGGAAGGAATCCAGAGATTTAAGGGTGGAGGGATAAAATTTAACTAATGGTCCAGTGAAATGTGCACTGCCCTAAACAGGAGTGTAGCTCAGGTAGCTTCTATCAATATGTAAAATTTATAAAGTTAACTTGAAGTTTATTGAACATCATTTTGTTTCAAGCTGATGCACCAGAAACAGTCAAACTTGAAGCATTTCTTGGCACAATAATAATAATTTATATTTATATAGAACGTACGTAACTTTGAATGTCAGTTCATCATCCAAAAGGTACATTTAAGCAAGTAGTAATCCATTGTAACATTGAGGACAATAAGATTTTTTGTGGGAGTAAAGTCACTAACCTTAGAGCTAAGAGGAATAGATCATATACGGTATTATTAAATCAAGCTTCAAAAATATGAAAGTATGAATTAATTCTTAAAAGGAGAATTTTAGAGTTTGGCCTTAGTTTAGTTCTTTGCTACTGACAGTATGGTCTATGTATCAACAGCTTAGAGGAGTACCTAGGAGCTTATTAGCAATGACCTCAAAACTGACCTCAGGCTTAACAAGTAAAAATATGAGTGATAACCGCTTCTCAAAGTGATATGCATAGAATCAAAAGTTTGGGAGATATTAGGTTGTAAAATATAAGGTTAATTTTAGTTTATGATGTGGCAGACCTGCCAAGAAACATTAAGTGATCACAGCCCACATTGGTAAACATATGATATCAAGACAAAGAAAGTAACTGTTCTGGTCACTTTGTTTGATTAAAGGCACTGTACTTGGAGAACACATGACCAGGATGGTAAAGCAGCTCAAACCAATTTCATATAAAAAATAATTTCAGAAACTGGAAACATTTGACCTGAAGAAGAAAAAACAGGCAAGCTGTAATAACTGTGTTCAGGTGTTGGAAGGGACGTCCCTTGGAAGAGGGGTGAGAGGAAGGCAGAAATAAAGCAATTAGTAATTAATAGAGACAATAAACTGGGAAGATCTATCTGCTAATATAAAGATGAACTTTGGAACAACTAGATGTGTCTCAAAATGGGTCTCCCTTTCTCTGTGAGTAGAGAGTTATATCGTTGGAGGTTTTCAGGGAGAGACTGGAAAGCGACTGATTAGAGTCTTGCGAGTGCTCTCCAAGCGCTTTGTACTTCACCCTTGTGACACTTGTCACACTATTACTGTGATTGAAAAATAATCTTGAAGAGGATCGTGCATTTGTTCCATCTAGGCAAGGGATTGTCTGCTTTAGTCACTGACTCTTCCACCTCTGCCCCTAGCACAGTGTCAGGCAGAAAACATTTGCTCTATGATTAATAAAAGAAAGGAATAGATGGGAGGGATGATTGAAAGATGTATTCATGAGTATATTTAATCAATATTTACTGATTGTCTTTGATATGCCGGGCATTCGTGTAGGCATTAGGGATACCTAAGTGAAGAAAACAGGTTAATATTTCATCTCTAAAAGACGTTCCCATGGGATTGCATAGCCCCAAGAATTTATAATTACCTCTACAGGAAGAGAATGAAGACCACGAATCAGACATCTTTAACAGAGTAGCACATCTTTGACGAAGTTAACACCTTCAGGATATCTGAACAGAGTAGCACATCTTTGACGAAGTTAACACCTTCAGGATATCTTACAGATCAACCAGACTAACATGAAGTATTGAGAAGTTGAGATGAAATGGAGACCTCACTTCCCGATTTAAAATTAGCTTGGATGTGAAGTTAAAACCCTTAGATGCAATAAGGCGCGTGAAAGGCTTGGACAAATTACTGAAACTCTGGAGATCATAAGACTCCAAATGGGAACAATATGAGGGAGGCAACATGTGCATCTGTATTACCAGAGAATTTTGGGGACTCCGCTCTACTTTCATTGTCGGTGTTTGATTTTGTGATTTGTTTGATTATAGTATGGTATTATACGTAATATATTAATGGTTAGTATTAGAACTATTTTTGACCTAAGTTTTTTACCTGAAATGCATTCTTTCATGTGACTTACTATATTCTCTTTAAGTCTTATTCCATCCAGGTGCCAACATTTTTTTTCTCATCACCACACATCTTTGATTTTATAATGCAAGTCCATAGGAAAACAGGATTCGTTTAAAAGAAAATTGCTTTTCACAATCTTTTCTGGAATCTCTTTTGTCTGTTACCCGGCGATATCTATATTATTACTTTGTCTTCAAAAGCTTTTACCAATTTGGCAACACAGAATGACTAAATCTCTTCTCTTTCATCTGACTTTTCATTAGTAAGGAAACTCCCAAAATTCATTGCTATCAGCCTTTTCCTCCTGCTACATCTCGTGTGTCTGAATTCTATTTATAATAAATATCCTCGTTACCATGAAGGTCATTTCAGTTCCCTATATTACTTCAGTTTCTAATGAAAGCAATGCCAAATGGCCAAACGGATAAAGTTCCCCTGTCTGCCCCCATAAGAAAGCTGTCCTGTCAAATATCTCCTAATTGCCCTCAATGAATCAGTGTCATACTCAGTCTTATCTCTGGCACCTTCCCCAGCTTTCTGCTGATAGCCAATAACACGTGCTCTAAGCATGAAGGGGATAAAAATGGTGTGACTCTTAGAGCCAGCCATAGAGTGGAGTTAGAGAGCTGCTGAGATCCCTTCCTTTCATGCTACTGACATGATTTATCTTGCCAATTTGCCTTCAGACATGGTTTGCTCTCATTGCTTCAAACATTTAACTTTGGATCCTACAGGGACACTTGTACTCCTTCAATTGTTTCTTCTGCCTTACACATAGGTCCTGTGTCAGGACATCTTGTATTAATCAGCCTTCGGTGGTAACGTTAGGCAAGTAATATAATCACTTTCTCTGACCATCTGTAAAATTAAGAAGTAACTACAAAGCATCTGACACATTCCTCATAAAAGCACAGTCCAGCTACCCTGGCCTGGCTCACAGCTGTGGAGAACAGCATGCTTGTGTGTGAGCCTCTGGAGCTATGTTTTCTTTTCTATCCTTTGGCCCCCTGCCTTCTTGACCACCCCAATATCTCTTCTGTCTTTCCCGAAACAGTCCCCTCCACATTCACCCCCAGGCCTGACCCTACTCCTCACACCTGCTCTGGTTCCGTGTAATACAGGATGTTTTAATATACTATGGACTTGGAAGAGAAAGGAAATTGAAGTTGCCAGCCATGAACTTTCTTTCCTTTTCTTCTCTTTTAAATGGGGAAGAACAGCACCAACAGCAAGAAGGGTATTTTCTTTATGGCAACAGGAAATGGTGGGGGGTTAAGGAAAGAGCACTTAAGAAATCAGAGCTCCTGGCAGATACACGGTGTTTGATCTTCTAATAGTGGTATTGCCACTGGGCCTGATGTATTTTTTAACATGGGAGATGGTGAGAAATAATAGCTTTGGAGGTAGGAAATGTGTTCCTTGGTGTTATTTTCTGTGGTAACACAGGGGAGGCCACAGAGACCCATTGTTGTGGAACTATCAAAAGAAAGAGAAATAGAGGCCTGTTGATATGGAGTAAATGAGACACACAGAAACATATTAAATGAGGACCTAGCAGTGATACTCTACAGAGGGAGGCAAGCAGGTGTGATGCTGGAGGGAGAGTGACAATGGATCAGTGAAGTGGTTTCCAAGCTGCCATCTAGTTGTGCCCAGGTTGGGGGCAACTCACAGACCGTCAACTCAGGACATCTCCTTCTTGGGGTGACTCTGGACAGAAGACTCACAAATACCACCTGTTTCAGGTGGGCCCTGATTTTGTATGTCTAACTTCTGCTCTTCTGTGAGTGTATTTTAGGAAATACTGAATGTAGTCTTTCATGCCACCGCTGACAAATGAGCACTCTGGTTCTCACCCAGCGGCACGTCTTGGGAGCCACCGGTTCTGTTTATGCATTGTTGCCATATGGCCTTTCCAGGCAATGCTTGGGTATTTGTTAGAAAATTTGGTACATTTTGCACTTACTTGGACTCTAGGTAAAATTGTATGTGTGCATTGGATCAGGAAGAGAATACCAAAGAACCAAAATAAAGAAAACACTGAATTCTGGAAAGATATCTCAAAAGATTTTATTCAAGACTCAAATATCCAGGAATTTTATCTTTTTAAGTCTTTCTCCCCTTGATAGTATTTAACAATTGTTTGACTTTTCATATTCAAAAGGAACCATTTTTATATATTTTTTTTCAAAACCTCAGCTCTTAAAGGTATTAACAACCAATGAGAGACATCATCAGCAAACAGTTGAAAACAACTGGTTTGTTGGATGTTTTTATATGAAATTAGATATCATCTCCCCCAAATCCATACTCCCAAGTATCACCCCTTCCTCCACCTCCTCAGGGATCAGAAGAACTTGAACTAGAAAAGGCCCAGGTTCAAGGAAACTGAGCACAACAGACAATGAAGTAGGACTGGAACCAGGGAAACAAATGAAAATTTGGAATCTATAGTGCCATTATATTCTTTCTAGAGAAAAACTCTCTGGAAAAACTAAATAGTCATAGGAAAAAGAACTACAGATACTAATAGGGGGAGATGATCAAACAACAAACCTCACTTAGCACCTTATTGTGGGACAATAAAGTGTGCTAACCATCAAGACCTACACATGTCTGCAGGAAGTCTGCTTAGCCATTCAGTGGCACATTGACACATGAAAGAACAGCCAGGAATCTCCAGATACTTGAGGAATGCTTCTCACAGAAAAGGTACTAACATAAACAAAATTAAAAATAGATGCATGCATTAAGAGGAAAAGGAAACAATGTGAGGCCAAAAAAGTCATCAAATAATTATAATGTTATGACAAAAAGAAAAAGAATACTTTATCTTTGAGACCAGAACTAGATACAATTATAGATGAATAATCATAAATTAAGAAAATTGAATAGTAAGATTGGAAAGTCAAGTTGAAGAACTCTCCTACAAAATAGAACGAAAGGACAAAATGTGGATGATAGTCAAGTGAAGGTTACTAGAAGATCATGCCAAGATGTCCTACCTCCAATGGATTAGAAATTTCCAAAAAGGGGACAAAAAAAGGAGTGAGAAAGAGAGGGTGTCCAGCACAATGAAGGCATAATTCTCACACAATTTCAGAACACTTAGAGTAAAGATTCCAGAAATTTCCAGATAAGAAAACAATGAAATAAATAGGGTTTCCTAAGAAATATTCCTAAGAATAAAACTAGAATTGAACTTCTCAACAGCAATACTGGAAATTAGAAACCAGTAGTAAAATGCCTTCAAAATTCTGCATAAGTGATTTTCAGCTTAGAAAGCTTTATTTGGCCAACTATTAATCAAATGTAAGGGAAAGCTTCTCACAAAAAAGATACTAACATAAATTTTTTTAAAAATAAATACATGCATTAAGAGGAAA
This sequence comes from Rhynchonycteris naso, assembly GCA_037038555.1. Lineage (NCBI taxonomy): Eukaryota > Metazoa > Chordata > Mammalia > Chiroptera > Emballonuridae > Rhynchonycteris > Rhynchonycteris naso. The sequence goes on along the minus strand of CM072997.1, from coordinate 28,796,898 downwards.
AGGAAACAATGGGAGGCCAAAAAGTCATCAAATAAATATAAGACAAGAAACATTATCAGGCACAGAGAATCAAGCAGTTTTTCTCTCATGTGCCCATTCTCAGGATTTACTGAAGGATAATCTTCACCAGATGAAGGGGTATAAATCAAGAAGGAGGAAGACAGCAGGTCCAGAAAGCAAGCATCCAATCCAGAAGAGAACAAATAGAAAGCTTTGAACCGCTGGGACGGGAAGGGCCCCTGACTGCTGTGACCACCCCGAGAAGATGGCAATATGGGGGAAACGAGGAATGATAGCTCCACAGAAAGAAATGGAAGTGACAAATTTGGGGATTCGGTGGCAATGTTGGAGTGATGACAAAGCATTAGTAACAATATACAAACTATGCAAATTTCTTAAAGAGGCAAAAATTAATTTTAGGAGAAAATGAACAAGAAAGAAGAAATTGATCATTAGTACATACTTGGCTCAGAACAGAGCAATGTTCACAGGGCTATAATATTATAAGCATTAAACTGAGTATTGTTTTAAGCCAAATTGTGGCATCACTGTATTAGGAGTAAGGGAGTGTTTACGAGGGTGAGGAACATAGATAGTTAAATTTTTATTTGTCATCACACAAGAACACCAAATAGTGACAAGTTTATTTATCAAGAGATAACTTTATCAGCTCATTTTCTAGAAATGTGGGTATCAGCTAAAAGATCTCAACAGGGTTACCCAGGGAAGCTCGCCTCAGAGAGGGTAAGGAAGATACAGTTTTTAAAATTGTGAATTATGTGTATGTATTATTTTCATGAAATCTTTTCCAAATTAAAAAAAAAACCATATTTTTCACTCCATAAGACGCACCTGACCATAAGACACACCTAGGGTTTTAAGGAGGAAAATAAGAAAAAAAAATATTCTGAACCAAATGGTGTGTTAAAATATTTAATAAAATACCATATTTTTTGCTCCATAAGACACACGGGCATTTTCCCCTCCACTTTTGGGGTGGGGGGAGTGCATCTTATGGAGCAAAAAATACGGTATATGTTTATGTTAAAAAACTTACATAAATGCAGACTCCTGGCTTCCCCTAAAGTCAAAGGGCCTGGCTCGAGAGCCACACTCAGTCCCACAGCACAGCTGGCCCCATTTAGCTGAGTGGACACTCCCCAGCTTGCCACCGCACCCACCTGGCCCCACCGTAGCTGAGGCTAAATGTCAGAAGTCATTCTGCCTTGTGATTACGCTGTCATTTTACTTGTTGCAGAGTGAACAAAAAAGAGAAATAAGCATGTGTGCATGCCTCCAATCGAAGTGGGACAAAGAGATTCTGGAAGGCCTATGTGTTGCCCCTGGCCTGCTGTACTACGTTATCATCCTGACTTTCAAGCCATTGAAATTTTCTGCCTAAAGTCCCTGCTGATACACGGCAAGCTTTTTTATAGCTTTGTTGTGAACCCAGACACCACCATCCATATGGTCACCGTTTTTATAAGTTTTATAAACTTCGTTGCCCTGCAGCTCTTTCTCCTCCAGCTTACTGTCTGTCTCCAAAGCCCTGCTTTTTCATTCCTCTGATCATCCATCCGCACACCCTTGCTCTCCGCCACACAGTGAAGGCCTGGTCAATGAGGAATGACTGTCTGCTGATTACTTCATGGCTCCCACCGCTTTCTTTCAGTTCACGCATCCTGGTGTCCTGCTTTCTTTTTAAATAGAGCCATTATCCTGATGGCTAATGCTCCGTGGGTGGCCTCCTGTGACTCCTGTGTATTTTTCTACCTTGGTTGAACACGGTGAATACATTTCCATCCTGTATTTATGCGCTGGGGTTTTCTTCCTTAAGTGCAGTGCCCTCTACTTATTTCCATTAAATTTCACATTTCTTATTCAAAACACTTTTCCAAATTGGTCAAAGTAGGTTTTAATTTTTCTACTGCTGTCAAAGGTGCTGGGTACCTCCCTTTGAATTGTTGTAATTATCACACTTTGTAATGATGCTGTTTTGTCATTTAAGTCATTGTCATTAAAATATGAAATAATACAGACTGTATGGCCAATCACTGCAGAATATTAGAAAGTGTCCAATTTAAGACTACCTGTGCATCATTGAAAATGGTGTTTAAAAAAAACTTTATGTGGCCCTGGCTGGCAGCCCAGATGTTTAGAGCATTGTCCCAGTACGCAAAGTTTGCGGGTTCAATTCCCAATCAGAACACATACAGTAATCAACCAATGAATGATTAATAAGTAGAACAACAAATCAATGTTAATCTCTCTCTCCCCTTCCTTTCACTCTCTTTAAAATCAATTAAAAAAAAAAAAAGAACTTTAGGTGAATTAACCAATTAACATAGTTAAGAAGCCCTAATTAAGTATAATCTGTATTTTATTATTAAGTAAATACAGTTAAACCAACATGTATAAGAACATTCAGGATGTAAAAATATACACTATTTGTTAGTCTCAGATACACAAGAGCCAAATAATCAGAAACGAAAGCCATGCTAGAAGAGGGAAAGCGGATCAGGAAGATTCCTAAGGCTATGGTACTTAGAGACCTTGGTACAAACAGCATGAAAGTAGTAAGATTAAAGAGAAGTATGCCTGTCAACTTCAGGATAATCTGAGAAACACACTGCCAGTTTTCCATTTCATTTGATGTCCAGACAAACATTACTAATATTAGAGTTATTTGTCTCTATTGTCTCACATACATTTTTGCTACCAAGGCTGCTGCCAGGTGATTTAGGGAGAGTTTGGGAGCTTTGTCTAAGCAAAAGAAGCTTCCAAGAGTTGGGTAATGGTAATCAGGGTTCACCAGTTGCATCCTCCAGGAAGCAGTGGATAAGATAAAGTAAGATTGCAAGATGTTAATTGAGGGGGTAACACATGTAAAAGATAAAAAAAGTGGAGGAAACAAGGTTGGGCAGGGACAGCTTTGGCCACAGTACAAACCACACAGTCTTGGCCAACCCAGTGTGAGCTCCAGAGCAAAGGTTGCCTGGTGGAGAAATAGTACACTGGGCAGAAATAGCTGGACTCTAGACCCACATTATGCTTAGTCATTGACTGGTGGCAACCTTGAAGGGTATGACCTTTACCCAAAAGCTGAGGAAAATCCTAAAAACATGAATAGCTAAAGGCTGTCAACTCTATCTGTGCTTCATGCAGGTGAATGACAAGTTATTCTTGAAGGGAGAGGTAAGCAATACGTTGCCATCATTCTGCAGAGAACTTTCCCCGTGCTGCTGAACAACCATTAGAGATGGCTTTGCCATTCTTTTCCTCTCATTTTTAAAGTCTCACTATCAGCTAAAAAATTCACTCTTCTGTACCTCAGTGATATAATCACAGGGGACATGAAGTTACCAATTCCTGAAGCAGCCCCCAAGTGCTGGGTGAAGAAGTAAAGACCAAAATGTACAGGACTGGGATGGGCAAGGAAGAGCACAAACTTGAATCAGAAAGAGGCTCACTGACCATTGTTCCTACCTGAAGAGGAAAAGGACATAACAGCTAGGTAACCAAGGGATCAGGCAAGAGCCAGGGTTAATTACACAGAATGATGGCATATGCCTCTGAAAATGGTTCACTCCCAGTACTCTAAAAATCATGGAGAGAGTGGGGTGGGAATTTTGATCTCCCAGAATCAGCGCTAGTTTGGAGAGACACACACTTCCTTCAGTTCTCATAACACTGAATCTTGCTTTTGACTGTTGTCATTTAGCTGATAGACGAGAAAGAGTTAGATAAGGGATTTTTTCACTTTAGAATGGAATAGATACAAAATAGTGAAAAGCAAAGGATAATAATAATAATAATACTTAGATGATGTTACAAAGTGACTTGTTGAATTCTGGGAAATGCAAACAAATAGAAAGGGAAGTTCAGGTAAAATGAGGAAAAATACATACAGAGATAGAGAATAATCTTAGTATTGATATTGAATGTATGCTGGCTCATTACCCACTGCATCAAAGATCATAATGTGTTTATTATGCCATTTACCAAATGTAGCTATTTCCTGAATGACTGGCCTTTCCTGCATGTCTCTGTATTCTGTCCTTTGTTAGTAATGATGCCTGCACTTTGGGGCAGAAAGATAGAAGAAGTTATCTGAAAAGGATCTGCAGGAAATAAGAGAGGAAATGGTCATCTCTTTAGCTTTGCTCTTTTATCCTAACATAGTCTGTTTGTCTGGGGAATCTGAAATGTACCATAAGTGCTATAACTAAATCTTCTAATACGTACCTGGCAGGGGAGATAACCACGATCATAACTAAATCTTCCAGGTAGGATCCAAGAAGAATGAGAAGAAAATACCAAAAACACTTATTGCCTACGCCATCTCCCTGGGTCCTTACATAGCTCTGAATTCTACTGGCAAGTGAGAACTCTGCCACAGTCCAAAAATAAATGACAACCAATTTGTTGTTTCTCGTTGAATTTGTTTTTTAATTTTTTAAGTAGATAAATAGTGAAGGGAAATCATTTCTCTGTGTGACCCAACCCATCACTACAACACAGGGTTTCTTAAACTAAATTAAACTATTTTTAAAAAGAAATATGTGGGTGTTAATTACTCACTTGTATTTAAGAATTTCTTCTATTAGCATTTTTCAGAGATAAGAATTGAAGATATAATTAAACTTTGAAATGAGAACCAAGCTTTAATTAGCGAGTAGGTAGCACTCAGATACCTGACATCTTCTCAATCGTAAAATGCAATGTTATGAAAGAAATATTTTAGCCAAAAACGGGGGAAATATATCTCTTTTCTATTTTCTCTTCTTAAAAAAATAAGGAGAATAAAGGAATATGTGATACCGTGTTCACAGTATTTTATTTAGCTGTGTCCTCTGATGGAGAGCAGGCGTGTTTGAGTTTTTACCCTGAGTGTAAACACAGTAAACACACATTGAAATGTGCCCAAGCTCACAGCAAACAGCTAGGCTCCTGGTGGTTCAGCTGGCTTCTCCAGCTCTCTCCCAACATCTGAATGTTTCTCCACTTAGGTCAGTAGTCTTTGTGTGCCGCTGTTTATCAAAGCCCTAGATTTCTGGACTGCCTTATGAAGATTTAGGTTTAGGGTAAAAGCACATCACAGGCAAACATATGTTGAACATTATTCTGTGTGTGTAGACTTTGAAGCACCTCCCAGGTATATGCAGGACTTCGTATGATGAGATGAATTCAATTCAAGGTACTCAATCTTATTGCCAATCTTTTTCAATAAGAAACCATTTCTAGCCCCCTCAGTTTGAACATCTGTGTTTGATAACATGGGAGAATGTCTTTGATTAGACTTTCAGAGTAATCATTCAAAGGCAACTTTCTCCTCTGCTTTGCTGCATCTCATAAAGTTAGATTTTGCACATTAGTGATACACTTGATTGCACTGAAATAATATTGACTTTATGAGAGAGTATAATCTAGTTCAAAATACAACTCCCCTCCCCACCAAAGTGCTGCTATTTTTGTGTCAGGTTTCCTTCCATCACTACTTTTATAAGCACTTCCCAAAATACTATTTTCTCTTTGTTTCTTTTCCTTTATTATATTTTTATAACTTGTAATCATGATTTTAGGTATCTTAATAGCCTAAGGCAAAGTCACAAGTGGCCTTTTCTCTAATTTATACTGCTCACAAAAATTAGGGGATATTTCAAAATGAATATGAAGCGATAATAAAAGAAGCATTTGATTTTTTTAATCAAACAAGAACATCAGAAAAGCAAACAGCAAGTCAAAGAAAGTTGTTTGATTATGCAAATGAGATGCAAAACCAACTTTTATTTCATTGGCGAAAATGCACTATACGAAAGGCTGCAAGTACTGGAGCATCTGCACATTCCCTGGTCCCCTAATTTTTGTGAAAAGTGTATTTATTTTTCTTTTCTGTAACCATAATGGTATTGAAAGAAAAACAGTCCCCAAAATATTGATTTATATTTTTCCACAATGTTTTTAATATTTCTACGAATCAAAACCTCTGACCTTGTGTTAAAGCATGTGTACTATCCCCTTTTCAAGATTTCTGTAATGAGCCTGAACATGCAGTGGCACAGTGGGTAGAGCATCGGACTGGGATGTGGAAGACCCAGGTTCGAGACCCCGAGCTCACCAGCTTGAGCCAAGCCCCATCTGGCTTGAGCAAAAGCTTACCAGCTTGGACCCAAGGTCACTGGCTCCAGCAAGGGGTTGCTTGGTCTGCTGAAGGCACATGTGAGAAAGCAATCAATGAACAACTATGGTGTCGCAATGGCAACGAAAAACTAATGATAGATGCTTTTCACCTCTCTCCGTTCCTGTCTGTCTGTCCCTATCTATCCCTCTCTCTGATTCTCTCTCTGTCCCTGTTAAAAATATATATATATTTCTGTAATGATTTGTCTGTAGTAATTACAAAAGTATGCTTTTGGCCTTTCTTTTTTTAATTATTTATATAGTTAGTGACTTTACTGTTTTCTTTAAAAACTATTTAACACCTTTTGAATATTAGCATTGATTAAATTTTACTAGATGTATATCAAATTAATGCTAAGAACAGCTTTTTAAAATCTATATTCTTAGTTCACCTTCCTGGTTTTTTCTTCCAACTACATCAAATTTTTCTATTCATTATTTTTCAAAAGGTGACTATTATTTTCTGAGATAAAATATAGAGTTAAATTGGAAACAGGGCTGTTGGTGTTTGGCTGATGGTTACTAAGTTATTTTCTCCTATCTCACTTTGTTCTCACACACCCACCCTCACATTTAGGGTTGAAAATCTTTGAAGCCAGTGTTTTGCTGAGAGCTTTCCTTGGAGAAGTTGTATGTGACTAATCTCTTCATTCTAGTTGGCCACTGTTTTTTTTTTTTTTCCTTTTCCCTTCGCTTGATCTTGAGTTAGCCCAGATCCTCTCCTGTGGGCAAGGTGTGTGGGTGTTGAGAAAACTGGAAGGAAGCCCTTCGCTGTGCCTAGTGCCAAGTGAGTGACAGAGTTTGCCATTTGGGCTGGAGGGAGGATGTGACAGGGGAAACTTAGTAAATTTCCAGAACTCTGAATCCAGCTGACCAAATTAAAAGGTGTCATGGCCAGAGAGACTTTTGCAATTCTTGTGCCTACCAGAAGCTGCAAGGTAAGAGCCATTGCCTTGGAAATTAGAGGCAATTAATTCGTTTCTGATTATATCTTCCCATTCTTTCTATGGTTTCAATTCTAGAATAGCTCAATATAGCTCTAGGAAGAAGTTTGATTGCTCATGTATATCAAAGTTATTAAAATGGGTTAAATGTAAGGCAGAAACAAAAGGAAACATTGATTCCAGAGGCCATGCTCTTCCCTTAGAGGTATCGGATGCTTCCGCAGGATCTATTTGTGTCTATCCAGTGCAGTGGTGGGATTCAGCCTGTTCATACCAGTTTGGCAGAACCAATACCTAATTTTTGTTGAGTTCAGCAAACCAGTTGTTAAAATGACACTCATAATCAGGGCTCTCTTTAAGGTGGTTGCCGGGGCAGCTGCCTAATGTGGAAATCACAAATTTACATTCCATACTGTTTTTTTTTAACATTTATCTGTGCAACAGCATATTCTAAGTGCCTGTGGTAATGTTCATTCCATTCACAGGTGAAAAAAATTGCAAGTGAGGATGCCAACCTACAAGCAATATGGAAATATCTTAAAGAACAGTTTTATTGTCTTTTGTCAGATATTATTTCATTAATATTTTAAAAACTCATAACATAATCTAGTTTATATACCTCTTTTATTGTTCTTAGTTAAGTATTAAATGCATGAAATAATAAACTACCTTTTGGTATGTCATGTTTTTATACTTAAAGTGGTCATTAGGGCAGAGAACTGGTTGTTAAATTATTTGAATCCCACCACTGACCAAATACCTTTCTGCCAAACTTTCTGCCTGCCAGGTGTATGCATATTGCTAAAGGAAACACAACCAAAGCCAACTGTGTAAAAGAAAACCTTTTTTTCTTTTTTTATGGAGTTGTAAGCTCTTTTGTAAAACTAGAAAAGATGTGGAGAATTTGGAGATGAATAGTCTTACAGCTGCTAAATTCGACCCCGTTTGCTCTCATTACACAGATACCCATAAGCTCCTAGGATTCCGTGTGTGTATAAAGATAGTGTTTGTAGTTGAGCTTAGTACTCTTTGTAGAACTGGTATATTATAGGTTTCCTCCATAACGATAACAGAATCTTACATCAAGCGAACATGGAGGAGGGAATATTCAAACCATGTGTGAAGGAGGGGAAAAAAGAAACATAGTGGAGCTTTTCTTTGCACTGTACAGTTATGGATTATCTTTGCTGGCTGGGTATTTATTTCAGATTCTTGTGGTTTCTCATGTCCTGGATTACAGGGAGTCTTGTAAATGGGTTTCATATGGTAGCTAGTGACCCTGAAGGACTCTATTTTTAAGATAATTAACTTCACAGTTTTAAGTCAGATCTATACCACTGACAGAATGAAGCCATGTTTGTTTCATTATATAGGATTTCATGAAGTTGGTTAATATATGTAAAAAACTAAATATTTACTTTGATTTACCTCTGTTATCACCTGCACTTGAATATTTCACAACCATAGAAAGAACTTAAAAGTAAGCATACTAGCTCCGATGCACAGGCAGCCCTCGGTCTCTGCTGAGGCACCAAAGGGCACTTCAAGTTCTTTGATATGAGGCATTTGAGATATACACATGCGCCAGACTCGCATGGCCTTGAGTTTCACTCACCTCCTTATTCCTCACCATGTACAGTGTGCTCCGAGCTTTGCAGCCGTGAGCCACTCCTTTGTCATGCCACTGACGTGTTACTTGTGACTCTGATTCATCTACTTCCCTCGTTCTCAAGAACACCAGTCCACATCTTATCACATAATTCACCAGTGCCCTATTATGGTAGAAAAGAGTAAACCCCCACCAGGGGCTGTATCATACTGAGAAAAAAAAGAAGAAAGAAATTCAATTTTCCATCTATTTTTTAGTCTACCATAAACTGTATTGAGGCAAAAAATCAGAACAGAATCTGCCAACCTTCAAAGCAATGTGTTTTCTGTGTATCATCTAACACAGATTGGTGTAGACTAGCATCTTCTAATCCTACAGATTTCTTTAAACTGTTACTATGCCACCCTGTGCCACTGCATGGAATTAATGTGTTCCACACATTAACTATAAATGAAGGAAACTTAAGAGGACCATAGGAACACTTGCAAAAGACATACAAATATGCTCCTGGACAAGAGCAACATTTATCAGTTCATCCAGAAAGCCTCCTTGAACGTATCTCCACCCCTAGCCTTGTGCTAGGCAAGGTGCCCTTCTTTTCTGCTGTTATGGCACATGAGTATGCCTCCGTACAAGCAATTATCACAGGATAGTAGTAGTTTCTACTTAACTGGTTATTCTCCCATTGAGCTCCTCCAGCGTACAGACCAGGTCTTACTCATCTGTGTTCCATTAACAGGAAGCACAATTTCTGGAACATGCTGAATATTTAGTTAACTTCCTGAAAAATAAAATGGCTTATCTTTGTAGCCTAAGGACTCTAGGTTATTAATTGGTACATAGAAGGAATCCAACACATATTTTTGTCAAAGAAGTAAAGTGAATACAATAAAGTTATTTTAGAATTGTTAAGAATCTTGGTAATCTTTTGTTTCATGAATGCAAAGGCTGGGGCCTGAAGAGAGGAGTCACCTGCCCACCAGTCTGCAGCATGTTATTAGCAGCAGAAATGAAGGCCAAGTGCACTAATTTGCAACTCAGTGTTCTTTTTACTTTCAGTTGGTAGCTGCCTACAGTTTGCTGGCTTTACAGAAACAAACACATAATGAAAATCACCAAAATAATATGTGTGCAAAGTATTTAAGCAGTTACAAAGCATTTTTAATAAATGCCTGTGTTTTCTCGATGAAGTCAATGAAGAAGATATTATTCCACTTATTAAATGAGGGAGCTAAGATTCAGTAAAGCTAATGACCTACCCCGAGTTTAGGGCTCAAATCCTTGTTTTCTTATGAGGAATCTTTCCATTACATGGTTCTCTTCTGGTGCCGAGAGGATGAAATGAAATTTCCTAGGAGAGTTTGTTTCAGAGATTGCAAAGATTTTACCATCCAAAAGCACTAAAATTGGGCAGGGGTTTTCCAGAATACCCTAGAAATGGAACTTACTCTGGATTAGATAAGCTGTGAATTTGTAATAGGAAGGAGGGTAGGCTACAGATTATTTTGAGATGTTAGTCTCCTGGGATAAAGTGAGATGAGAACTTTTAAAATGGGGGGGCGAGGGGGAAATACAGAGAATAAGCACATTAAGAAATTATAAATTTGGCCTGACCAAGCGGTGGCGCAGTGGATAGAGCGTCGGACTGGGATGCGGAAGACCCAGGTTCGAGACCCCGAGCTCGCCAGCTTGAGCACGGGCCCATCTCGCCAGTTTGAACACAAGGTCACTGGCTCCAGCAAGGAGTTGCTCGGTCTGCTGAAGGCCTGCGGTCAAGGCACATGTGAAAAAGCAATCAATGAACAACTATGGTGTCGCAACGACAATGAAAAACTAATGGCTAATGCTTCTCACCTCTCTCCATTCCTGTCTGTCTGTCTCTATCTATCCCTCTCTCTGACTCTCTCTCTCTGTCCCTGTAAAAAAAAAAAGAAAGAAATTATAAATTTGTGTGACCAGGATATAAAAGGGAGGAGACCTTTTTTCCTTTTTTTTTTAATTCTTTTTTTATTTATTCATTTTAGAGAGGAGACACAGAGTGAGAGAGAGAGAGAGAGAAAGAGAGAAAGGGGGGAGGAGCTGGAAGCATCAACTCCCATATGTGCCTTGACCAGACCAGTGCAGGGTTTTGAACTGGCGACCTCAGTGTTCCCAGGTCGACACTTTATCTACTGCGCCACCACAGGTCAGGATGGAGGAGACATTTTTGATACAAAATAATATGTCTTTGTTTAACCCTCTTAAGAAGATATTTGTTGGGCAAATAAGTTTGTAGAATTTGTGTTATTTGATTTTGCTCACTTTTATTGTTAATAATGGCTGCTACCAGCTGGAACTACTAATTACCTTCCTGCTTGGGAAGCGGCTTGGTTATGCTAATGTGTGCTGGAGGAGGGATTATCATGCCAAAAAGTTTTAAGAAGAGGCCAGTTTTGTAGAGAGGAGAGACAACCAAGATGGAGGAGTGCTGAAGGAGAAGCCAGTTTGTGCAGAGAGAAGGAGATGGGAACCAGAGGGGACTGAGTTAGTGGGACCTTTGATTCTAGGAAAACCAGGAGGTAGTCAGTGGCTTTGGGAGCCCTGAATGGAAAGGGAAGTGTTTTCCTGCTGTGTGTATTTACTCTACCGCAGGTGCGAGGCTAGAATAAAGGTATGGCCCACCAGTTTTCAGCTCTGCTGTTTCTCTACTGCCTATCCAAATCTAATGGGAACCTGCATCTGCCTGGCAGCTGTGACAGCAGCCGCAGTCCCTGGCCTTACAATACTCATTTCTCAGCTTAGTGTCTCCTCCTTCCCATTTGCTAGGAGCTTGAGGTCCATTGTTCTCTGGGAGCAGGGCTGGCCCCTGATAGCAGGGGTCCTGACCCAGAGGAGGCTCTACCCCTGGGTTAATGCTGTGCTGCCCTCTCAAAAGTCTTCACAACTTTTGAACAATAGGCTCCATGTTTTCATTATAGATGACGCCCTCAAAATGATGTAGCCAGTTCTGGTGGAAAGACTGCAACTCTGTGCATTTTTTTTTAATTATATGGGGTATTATTTCCTCCTTTGCAGGTGATTAATTCTTCAAGATAGAAAAATCTTTGAACCATGATGCATACTTTCTATTAAAAGAAATAGAGAAGATTGCAGAGGTAGTAGCAGGTATGAGCACTAAGCAGAAATGCCTAAAGTGATTCTTTAAAATCTCTTATGATGAATTTCTTAATGATCAACCAATGATCATATGTTAAGTATTAGAGTTTTTGAGATGATCAAATAAATCCTTTATCCTGAATTTTGCATGCTCCTTCAACTGGGTAGGGTAAGTAATCACTCTTTTTATATTGAGAAAATAGTGGTGACTGAACAAGCCTGAGAAGTTGATGTGGTTAAAGTTTATATTTTTATTCTAGACAACTTACTTTCATACCTGGAAATTTCAAAGAGCCACTACAAAATAAGTAAGAGACCTTGAGCTTGCAAAGCTGCCCCTTATTGTCCGACGCCTGAAATTTCCTTCTCCTCTTGTTCTTCTTGATAGTGGATTCTTCATTAAACTTTATATGACTTCTCAGTTCTATCTGGGAATGGTTTGATATAACATTTGAAGAAGAAATTGAAATATTCTTTTTATGTCTTTATTTTATTCATCATATAATAAAACAATAATAGGGAAAGTATTAAGATTATTTCTAAAATTGATTTAGATATTGTCCTTCATTGGGGAGCTCTGTTTAGTAGACACATAGAAGAACATCAGTCCAGCATTGCTTGGATAGCTCTATTGGTGAAAGCATCACCCTTGCAATTCAGTCCCTGATCAGGGTACATACAAGAACAGATCAACGTTTCTGTCTCTCTCTTTTCCTTCTTCTCTCTCTAAAATAAATAAATAATATATATATATATTTAAAAAATAATACCAGTCCATTAACAATAAACACAAGAAACTTTGGGGAAAAAAATTGTTCTTTCCCCCCAAACTATAAATATTATGTTTCTTAATTGAGTAATAATCGTATGGCTGCTTTCCACCTCTGCTCCACTGTGATCTTTCTTCTTCCAAACTCTTCTAATACTGAATTTGGACCAACATGTGTTTATTCACTCATTTATTAATAAAACAAAGAAAAGAATTGAGTACCTGCTAAATGTGAGGCATGGTGTCGGAGGACGAGGACTGAAGGACATACTTTACTACTTAATCATAATTAGTCTTGATAGTTTCCTAGGAGTTTTCGGTGTGTTTGTTTGGCTTTTCTGGTGATGCTGAAGCTTTAAAAGATAGATGTGTCTCATACACTCTGGACTGGGTGTTGAAAACAGAATACACTCCATGAAAGCTTCATAGGTTAAATTCAGTTTGGAAGAGAAGCAGAATTACTCTCTGGCTTATAAACTTTAAGAACTCAAAGGATATGAGTTAGGGAAGAAAAAGGGATGACATGGGCATGGGTGTGTGTTTAATAAAAGGTGAAGATCTTGCTTGGATGAGTGAAACTGAAGGATTATTTTAGCCCAAGATGCCAGAAATGGAGGAAATAAATACCAGTAAAGAGTAGAAAATTTAAGTATGCGAAGTGAAAAATCCTGATGTTCTAAGAATAAGTTTTAGCAGGGGACATGAAAGAACATTTCAGAGTTTTATGAAAATATTAATTATAGGTTGTAATTATGCAGACCACTCTAAAATCAAACAGAAGGAAGAAAATGGTGCAGCCTCTCCAAGAGTTGTCAAAGATTAAGGAATAGACTCCAGGGCTTAATGTTCCTCTTTTGTCAAAGATGTCAGAAAGTCCTAAGAAATGTTAAAACATAAGAAATACTGATACAAGAAGAAGCCATCGATGCAACAAAGTCATTGGGGAAAAGAAATCACACTGTAACTGGGCCTATGGCTTTGGAAGGGTCTTAATGACTATTTAGCAATGTTCCCACACCTAGCTGACCCTCAGAGTCACCAGGTGAGCTTTAGAAATATAGAGAATCACCCTGGCCAGTTGGCTCAGCTGTAGAGCATTGACCCAGCATGTAGATGTCCTGGGTTTGATTCCCTGTCAGGGCACACAGGAGAAGTGACCATCTGCTTCTCCACCCTCCACCTCTCCCTTCTTTCTCTGTATCTCTCTCTCCCCCTCCTGCAACATGGCTCTGTTGAAGCAAATTGGCCCCAGGGCACTGAGGATGACTCCACGGCCTGCCTCAGGTGCTAAAATAACTCAGTTGCTGAGCAACAGAGCAACGGCCCCATAGGGGGTTTGTTAGGTGGATCCCAGTCAGGGTGCATGTGGAAGTCTGTCTCTCTGCCTCCCCACCTCTCACTTAAGAAAAAAGGAAATATAGAGAATCAAATATTCGGCACCTCACAGTGGTGAATCTTTCAGAGAAGGACAGGGGGCAACTTTGCCATTAAGTGTTATTAGAACCCTGATTCATCGCAGCAATGATCCCATTTTCATTCTTTTTCTCTGAAGTTTCTATAAACCATCTATTTAATTATTTATTGTAAAGCCAGTAGCCACATCCACCATCACAGTCACCTGGCCTGTGCAGGTTTAAACTTGATTTGGACAGACAGTAATGAAACAACGGAGCCAAGAACTGGTGGGCCATTAGCTTTAATCCTAGCTTACAACCTGCGGGTGAGAAAATATACACAGTAGTAAAACACTTCCCTTTCCATTCAGGGCTCCCAAAGCCATTGACTGATCTGAGTATTCCTATAATCAAAGGTCTCACCAGCCTTATTCACCTCTGTTCCCCATCTCCTCTGCACAAACTGGCTTCTCCTTCAGCACTCCACCATCTTGGCTGCCTCTCCTCTGCAATGCTGATGGCAGGATCTGAGCAAGAGAGCCTCCCCCCTCATCTGCCTTATCTTATAGTGTAGAATTTAAAGCCTTTAAGCCAATATACAAATAAGAAAGTCTGATACGGAGCCACTTATCTGAGGCATAATGCGATTCCTCATAAGAGTGCACCACTCCACATCATGCAACAGTCATGGGTGTGGGAAAAAGCTTAGTTTTGAAAAGATCTTGATATTAGAAGGATGTTGAAAAGATCTTAGTGCTACAGTCATATCTGCAAGTTTATTCAGTGAACTTGGATACGTTTCATTTGGGCCTAGAGCAGTGGTTCTTAACCTGGGTTCTGTCGAACTCTAGGGGTTCAATGAGTTGGTCTCAGGGGTTCGGAGAAGCCTCTGCCACAGAGGCCAGAATAAAGTAATACCGTAATTTGTTGTGAGTTCATGCACTTTGTTGTTTTTGTTCTTTGAGCAAGGTGATGTTCATGCACGGCTCATTTTGTGCACCAGTAAAAAAAATATACCTATGTCTTGAATTTGGAAAAAAAAATAATATTTTATTTCTCACTAAAGAAGGGTTTGGTGAATGCGTATATGAAACTGGTGGGTTGGTACCTCAAAAAAGGTTAAGAACCACTGGCCTGGAGATAATGAACTCATATAAAGGAGCTAGATGCTGCCTTTTAGTTTTATCACCTCTCAGGATTCCTTGTTAAGCTGCTGTTTTGTGGCTTAAAGATTATTCTCATTGATAGGGAAGGGGGGAGCAAACAGAATGCTCAGAGTTTCTGTTCTCTCTTACTATCATCTGCTAATACTATAATATCTGCCCCCAGGGGGATGTGAATCATTCCTTGCATTCACTCTAAACATACGTTAATAATTCCTTTTATTGTACTCTGCATTTTTCTCAAGCTTGAGCACATCTCAGATTTAACCCCTCTTAACACTGTTCTCCCAGCCTCTTTGTATTGGTTTTTGATTATGTGCTTTTTTCCCCCTTCTCTTTCCTGTCATTCCTGTTTCATCAGCCACATGCCACTCTCCATTCCACCTTCCTCCATGGCCTTGTGACTCATCTCTACAGTTTTTCATTCTGTTGTCAACATTTTATTGTTGAATGCCTTGCTTTCCACTTAAACCATTTTTTTTTTTTTCTTAGACTTTGGTCATGGAATGAATTCATTCTTTTCTTTGAGCTCTTAGAAATGTCTGTGCATCCAATCTTGGGAAGTGTGGTCGGTGGCACACCTAGCTATAAAGCTGAAATTTCTGGGTCCTCTCTAGGGCTCTGGAATCAGTAGTTCTGGGGTGGCTCCTGGGAACGTGTTGATAGTAAGTCTGTCAAGTTCACATATGACTGCCTCGCACTTCTCTCCCGCTCTCTTAAGTAAACCAGATAGCACTTTTCAAGTTTACTGTCACCTTAACTTTGCTCTACTGATCCAGAGCAACGGCTCTTCTCATTAATCCCTCCAATTTTTGAAAAATTAAATTGTCAGCAAATGAATAATTCATCGGTTCTGCTTTTAGGAAAGTATAACTTTTGAATATAACTTGAATTTTTCTAAATACTACTTGTTGGGCAGATAAAATACATGAGCTCACTTTGTTAAAGATGGTGCTGCCCACATGCAAGTTTTAAGAGTAAGCTTTTCCCCACACCCTTGACTGATTGGATGATGTGGGGTGGTGCACACTCATGAGGAATCCTCCCATTATGCCTCAGATATGCCTTGACTTCGTATAAGAGACTTCCTTGTTTGTAGATTGGATTGAAGGTTTTGAATCTACACTATAAAGTGGGATAGACCAGGAGCTTGCTCTCTCATTTCCTGAGGTTAGTATTAGAAAGGAGAACAGATTAAGGCCATGTGGAGGAGAGGAGGCAGGCAAGATGGCAGAATGCTGAGGAAGAAGCCAGTTTGTGCAGAGTTTGTGTAGAGAGAAGGAGATGGGAAACAGAGGTAAATAAGTCTGGTGAGCTAGAAACCTTTGATTCTAGGAAACTTAGATAAGTCAGTAGCTTTGTTAGCACTGAATGTGTGGGATTTGGAGCCCAGTATGTGTTTTCGCTTGCCCACCGGTTGCAAGCTATAATTAAAGCTGATGGCTCACCAGTTCTTGGCTCCAGTGTTTCATTACCGACTGTGCAAATCTAATGGGAACCTGCACGGGTCAGGCGGCTGTGATGGTGGCCTTGGCCGTGACTACTGGCTTTACACTACTATATCTTGGCTCCATAATAATGATATGAAATATATAAGGGACATATTATGCATGTCCTCTGGTGCCTAGGTGGTCTGTAATTATATGGCCAAGAGCCGCCATCGTGGCCATTCACGTGCAGGTTCCCATTAGATTCGGACAGTCGGTAATGAAACTCCGGAGCCAAGAATTGGTGGGCCATTGCCTTTAATCCTAGCTTGCACCTGGCGGGCAAGTAAAAACACACACTGGGCTCCAAAACCCACTCATTCAGTGCCCACAAAGCTAATGACTTATCTGAGTTTCCTGAATCAAAGGTTTCTAGCTCACCAGCCTTATTCACCTCTGTTCCCCATCTCCTTCTACAGCACAAACTCTGCTCAAATTGGTTTCTCACTCAACACTCCACCATCTTGACTGCTTCTCCTGGCCTCCTCCACATGGCCTTACTCTGTTCTCCTCTCTAATACTAATGTCACGATCCCAGAGAAAGCAAGCTCCCGGTTTGCCTCACTTTATAGTGTAGAAAATCCAAACGTTTAATCCAATCTACAAACAAGGAAGTCTCTGATACAGAGTCACTTATCTGAGGTATACTGGGAGGATTCCTCATGAGAGTTCACCACCCCACATCATCCAATCAGTCAAGGGTGTGGGAAAAAGCTTACTCTTAAAACTAAGCCTTAGGCTATACCAATCCAGCCTGCCCACAGCCTATCCCACAACACGCATTAATATCAATGGACTTGCACGTGGGCAGCACCATCTTTAACAAAGTGAGCATAATATATTTTATCTGCCCAACAATCCACCCCTATGCTCACTTTACTACCCACAATCTACACCACCGGCATCCCTGTACAAGGAAATTAGGTGCATTGCACAAATTACAAATACATGACAAATCATACCATTTCAACAATTACAAAGGTACATTTCACCAGTCTCTGAGCAGTTTGCCAAAAGTGCAAAATGGCCTGACCTGTGGTGGCGCAGTGGATGGAGTGTCGACCTGGGAACACTGAGGTCGCCGGTTCGGGATCCTGCACTGGTCTGGTCAAGGCACATGTGGGAGTTGGTGCTTCCAGCTCCTCTCCCCTTTATCTCTTTCTCTCTCTCTCTCACTCTGTGTCTCCTCTCTAAAATGAATAAAATAAAAATAAAATTAAAAATCAAAAGTGCAAAATGTCCTCCGCCTTCTCTCTTGCCATTGGAAAGGCTTCCCGGGGTAGGGGGAGGGCCTCCATCAAAGCTGCCCCCATCCCCATCAGGGTATTTCACATTGTCCAAAATCCATAAATCATCCAAAGGAGCCAGTGCTTACTCTGGTCATAGTCCAGGAAATCAGTCCACGTACATGGGGTTTTAGCCTCCCCCCTCATTTCTGCCATCATGGCAGCCCTCACACTGTCCTAAAGAAAAGCATGTGGGAATGGCATTCAGCATTTTATCTCTGCTCTGGGTAGCATGTTGGCATCCATCCCTATGTCTCAAAATCGCAGACCTACCAGCAGCTTAGTAGGCACTCCTTGCCATTCCAGTGGCCACTCAGCGATGCATGCCTGGCTCCCGGGATGTCCGTTCATCCTCCCCCCGCAACTGCCATCATTTACCTGCTGGATTCTGTGAATTGCAACTTTGGCCTGATTCTCCTTATCCTCCAAAGAGGAACTGAAAACACCAGCTCCTGCTGCCGGGCTCAAGCCGCCGCCTTCTGCTCTGCCAGCCTTCCAGCCCTAGCTCTGGCCTCAGGCCCCACCTCCTGCTGCTTCTGGCTCTCCACATCATCCAGGGCAATCTGCGACTCACAGACCTGTGATTCCTTCTCCGGCGGCTGCTCCATTTCCAAGCAAATCTCACGAACCTGGTTGGCCTCCTCCATTGCTTGCTCCAGCTCCAGGGTTGGCATCTCTTTCCCCCACGTTTGCTCCAGCTCCTTCCGCTGCTTGGTTTGCAGGTCCTGGGCAGCGTCTTCCACAGAGCTCTCCATTTCCTCATGCATGGCTTTAAAAGTCAGCCTGCCTACAGCCCCCAAAAGGACAGCCATGGGGAACCATAACAGCAGCCAGTCCTCTACTCCACCGCTCAAAGGTGGTGGTTGCTACATGCTGATCTGTATTAAATTTTGCCACAGACTATGCCAAATGTAAAGCCAGTGTCCAAGGCCACTATCAAAGCTGCCTGGCCAGTGCAGGTTCATATTTGATTTGGACAGTCGGTAATTAAACAGTGGAGCCAAGAACTTGTCGGCCATTGCCTTTAATCCTAGCTTGCACCCGGCTGGTAAGTAAAAACACACACTGGGCTCCAAAACCCACTCATTCAGTGCTCACAAAGCTACTGACTTATCCGAGTTTTCTAGAATCAAAGGCTTCTAGCTCACCAGTCTTATTCACCTCTGTTCCCCATCTCCTTCTGTCTGCACAAAATGGCTTCTTCCTCAGCACTCCGTCATCTTGGCTGCTTCTCCTCTCCTCCATGTGCCCTTAATCTGCTCTCCTCTCTAATGCTAACCTCAGGAACCAAGAGAGAGCAAACTCCTGGTCTACCCCACTTTATTGTATAGAAATCCAAACCTTTAGTCCAATCTATAAACAAGAAAGTTTCTGATACAAAGTCACTTATATGAGGCATAATGGGAGGGTTCCTGATGAGTGTACCACCCCACATCATCCAATCAGTCAAAAGTGTGGGGAAAATCTTACTCTTAAAACTAAGCCTTAGGCTATAACAACCCAGCCTGCCCACAGCCTGTTCCGGAACACACATAAATATCAACAGACTTGCATGTGGGCAGCGCCATCTCTAGCAAAGTGAGCATAATATATTCCATCTACCCAACAGCACATATAAACTAATTACTCAAATTCTGTGGCACACCAAAAAATATATTTTTTTGGCAATCTGACAAAAACCATAGATCAAATTTTTATTCATTCATATGGATGGTTACTGTTGTGTTGGCTATTGTCATTTTGTTGCCTATTATCACTTTTTTAAGTTAACAATCTAAGGGAAAACAATGTCAGTGCCCCTGACTAAATAGTCAGGTACTGCACGTTTTAAAGTTTTTTGCACAATGATTGAGAATTGCTGGTCTACACAAAACCCCATCCTTGTATGAGTTTCTCTTCTCTCTGTTTCACTCCTAATCCACTCCCCTGTTCCGTTCTCCTCCATATATAGTCCATGTAAGGTGTTTGGTATAAATCCATAAATACTTAAAGTTGTTTTATGTAGATATTTTTAGTTCATAGAAATGGTATTTTGCTCTAAATATTCTGTTTCTTTTTTTTTCACTCAGCCTTTTTAATGTTTATTCCACATAAATCTATATGAATCTAGCTTATTCCTTTACCATATTTATAATTAATGTATACTACATTTTATTTTTATGTCCCATAGTGATGGACATCTAGGTAACTTCCAATCCTTCTTACCACACAAAGACATTGAGAACTATCATGCCCTTTAGTGGGGCTGAGGAATTTCTCTGGCTTAGAATCACGAGAGCTATGGAATCATGTGTCCTGTCCCCGCTGAATGCTGCCTAGTTACGTCCCAGAATCACAGTCTTGATGTATATTTCTACCTCCCAAGGTCTTCACATAGAGTTGATATTACTCATCTTTCTAATTTTTGTCATTCTAATGCACATCAAGTTTTATTTTGTTGTGTTTTAATATGGCTTTCTCACATTTCTAGTGAGTTTGGGCACCTTTTATAATTGTAATTATAATTGTTAACACTGAAGGCTTTTCATTTATTATGGATTTTTTGTTGTTGTTATGAACTCTGTAGGTGCCCTAAGTCCTTCCTCAGTTTGTATCTTTTATTATTTTTATTAAATTTAATGGGGTGACACCAATAAATCAGGGTACATATGTACATTGAAAACATCTCCAGATTATCTTATCATTCAATTGTGTTGCATACCCATCACCCAAAGTCAAATTGTCCTCTGTCACCTTCTATCTGGTTTTCCCTGTGCCCCTACCCTTCTCCCTTTCCCACCCTCCCCTCCCTCTCCCCACCCCGTAACCACCAAACTCTTGTCCATGTCTCATAGTCTCACTTTTTTGTCCCACCTATGTATGAAATCATGCTGTTCTCAGTTTTTTTTTTTCTGATTTACTTATTTCACTCTGTATAATGTTATCAAGGTACAACCATTTTGTTGTAAATGATCCGATGTCATCATTTCTTATGGCCGAGTAGTATTCCATAGTATATATGTACCAACGCTTTTTAATCCACTCGTCTTCTGACGGACACTTGGGCTGTTTCCAGATCTTCGCTATTTTGAACAATGCTGCCATAAACATGGGGGCACATTTCTTCTTTTTGAACAGTGTTATGGTGTTCTTAGGGTATATTCCTAAAAGTGGGATAGCCAGGTCAAAAGGCAGTTTGACTTTTAATATTTTGAGGAATCTCCAAACTGTTTTCCACAATGGCTGCACCAGTCTGCATTCCCACCAGCAGTGCAGAAGGGTTCCCTTTTCTCCACATCCTCGCCAGCACTTATTCTGTGTTGTTTTGCTGATGAGTGCCATTCTGACTGGTGTGAGGTGATATCTCATTGTGGTTTTAATTTGCATTTCTCTAATGATTAGTGATGTTGAGCATTTTTTCATATGCCTATTGGCCATCTGTATGTCCTCTTTAGAGAAATGTCTATTCATTTCTTTTGCCCATTTTTTGATTAGATTGTTTGTCTTCCTGGTATTGAGTTTTATAAGTTCTTTATAAATTTTGGTTATTAACCCCTTATCAGACGTGCTGTTGAATATGTTCTCCCATTGTGTGGTTTGTCTTTTTATTCTGTTCTTATTGTCTTTAGCTGTGCAAATACTTGTTAGTTTGATATAGTCCCATTTGTTTATCTTGCCTTCTATTTCATTTGCCTGTGGAGATAAATCGGCAAATATATTGCTGCTACAAATGTCGGAAAGCTTGCTGCCTATGTTTTCTTCTAAGATGCTTATAGTTTCACGGCTTATGTTTAAGTCTTTTATCCATTTTGAATTTGTTTTTGTGAATGGTGTAAGTTGATGGTCTAGTTTCATTTTTTGGCAGGTAGATGTCCAATTTTCCCAGCACCATTTGTTAAAGAGGCTATCTTTACTCCATTGTATGTTCTTTCCTCTTTTGTCAAATATCAATTGTCCATAAAGGTGTGGGTTTATTTCTGGGTCCTCTGTTCTGTTCCTTTGATCTATGTGCCTGTTCTTATGCCAGTACCAACCTGTCTTGAGTATAATGGCCTTGTAGTAGACCTTGATATCTGGAAGAGTGATACCTCCTGATTTATATTTTCATTTAAGATTGCTGAGGCTATTCGTGTTCTTTTTTGGTTCCATATAAATTTTTGAAATATGTTTTCTATATCTTTGAAGTATGTCATTGGTATTTTAATTGGTATTGCATTGAATTTATAAATTGCTTTGGGTAATATAGACATTTTAATGATGTTTATTCTTCCTAGCCATGAGCACGGTATATGCTTTCACTTGTTTGTATCTTCCTTGATTTCTTTTATCAATGTTTTATAATTTTCCGAGTACAAGTTCTTAACCTCCTTGGTTAAATTTACTCCTAGGTATTTTATTTTTTTGGCTGCAATAGTGAAGGAGATTGTTTCCTTAATTTCTTTTGCTGACAGTTCATTGTTTGTATATAGAAATGCCTCAGATTTCTGAGTATTAATTTTATATCCTGCCACCTTGCTGAATTCATTTATAAGGTCCAGTAGTTTTTTGACTGAGACTTTAGGGTTTTCTATATACAATATCATATCATCTGCAAATAGTGAAGGTTTTACTTCTTCTTTTCCAATTTGGATGCCTTTTATTTCTTCTTCTTGTCTGATTGCTGTAGTTAGGACTTTCAGAACTATGTTGAATAAGAGTGGTGAAAGTGGGCAACCCTGCCTGGTTCCTGATCTTAAGGGGATTGCTTTTAATTTTTGTCCATTTAGTATGATGTTTGCTGTGGGTTTGTCGTAGATGGCCTTTATCATGTTAAGGAATGTTCCTTGTATTTCCATTTTACTGAGAGTCTTGAGCATGAATGGGTGCTGGATTTTATCAAATGCCTTTTCTGCATCTATTGAAATTATCATGTGATTTTTGTCCTTCCTATGGTTTATGTGATGAATCACATTGATTGATTTGCAAATATAGAACCAGCCTTGCCTCTCCAGAATAAATCCCACTTGATCATGGTGTATAATTTTTTTCATATATTGCTGGATCCAGTTGGCTAATATTTTGTTGAAAATTTTAGCGTCTAAATTCATCAGGGATATAGGCCTATAATTTTCTTTCTTTGTGTTGTCTTTGCCCGGTTTTGGGATCAGAATTATGCTCGCCTCATAAAAGGAGTTGGAAGTCTTCCCTCCTCTTGAATTTATTGAAATAACTTGAGGAGGATAGGAGTTAGTTCTTCTTTGAATTTTTGATAGAATTCACTTGTGAAGCCATCAGGCCCAGGACTTTTCTTTTTTGGGAGTTTTTTGATAACTGTTTTGATCTCATTTGTTGTAATTGGTCTGTTTAGGTGTTCTGATTCTTCCAGATTGATTTTTGGAAGGTTATATGATTCAAGAAATTTGTCCATTTCATCTAGATTGTCTAATTTTTTGGCATAGAGTTCTTCATAGTATTTTCTTACAATGCTTTGTATTTCTGTTGTGTCAGTTGTTATTTCTCCACTGTCCTTTTTAATTTTATTTATTTGAGACCTCTCTCTTTTTTTCTTGGTGAGTCTAGTTAAAGGTTCATCAATCCTGTTAACCTTTTCAAAGAACCAGCTTCTGGTTTCATTGATCCTCTGTATTGTTTCCTTCGCCTCTATGTCATTTATTTCTGCTCTGATCTTTATTATTTCCTTTCTTCCACTTGTCCTGGGTTTTATTTGTTGTTGTTTTTCTAGTTCTTATAGCTACAGGGTCAGGTTGCTTATTTCAGCTTTTTCTTGCTTCTCATGATATGCCTGTAGTGCAATGAACTTCCCTCTTAGTACTTCTTTTGCTGTGTCCCATAAATTTTGAGTTGATGTATGCTCATTATCATTTGTTTCTAGAAACCTTTTTATTCTTTGATCTCATTGTTAATCCATTCATTATTTAATATCATGCTATTTAGTTTCCAAGTGTTTGAGTATTTTTCGGTTTATCTTTTGTGGTTAATTTCTAGTTTCATGGAATTGTGATCAGAGAAAATGCTTGATATGATTTCAATTTTCTTAAATTTATTGAGACCATTTTTGTGTCCTAACATATGGTCTATCCTCAAAAACGTACCATGACCGCTTGAGAAGAATGTATATTCTACTGCTTTAGGGTGAAAAGTTTTGAAGATATTTATTAAATCAAGTTGATCTAGTGTATCCTTTAAGTCTACTGTCTCTTTATTAATTTTCTTTCTTGTGGATCTATCCAGTGTTGTTAGAGGGGTATTGAAATCCCCTACTATGATAGTATTGCTATTAATCTCGCCCTTTTTGTCCATCAAAGTCTGCTTTATGTATGTCGGGGCTCCTATATTTGGTGCATAGATATTTATAATAGTTATATGTACCTGTTGAATTGTTCCCTTTATCATTATGTAGTGTCCTTCTTTATCTCTACTACATCCTTTGTTTTAAAGTCCATTTTGTCAGCTATAAGTACTGCTACCCCGGCTTTTTTTTCATTTCCATTTGCATGAAATATTTTTTTTCCATCCTTTTACCTTCAGTCTATGTGCATCTTTTGTTTTAAGGTGTGTCTCTTGTAGACAGCATATTTATGGGTCCTGTTTCTTTATCCACGCAGCTACCCTATGTCTTTTGATTGGATCATTTAATCCATTTACATTTAAGGTTATTATTGATATGTAGTTGTTTATTGCCATTTTATTCTTTAAGCTGTATTCTTCTTTTGCTATATTCTTTTTCCCCTTTGAACTGTTCACAACAGGCCCCTTAGTATCTCTAGCAGAATTGGTTTGGTTTTAATGAATTCCTTGAGGCTTTCTTTGTCTGGAAAGCTTTTTATTTCTCCTTCAATTTTAAACGTTAGCCTTGCTGGATAGAGTAGTCTTGGTTGTAGGTTCTTGTTCTGCATTACTTTGATTATATCTTGCCATTCCCTTCTGGCCTCAAGTGTTTCTGTTGAGAAGTCCGATATCATCCTTATGGGGGCTCCTTTGTAGGTGATAGCCTTTTTTTCTCTAGCAGCTTTTAATATTTTTTCTTTATCCATTAGGTTTGGCATTTTAACTATGATGTGTCTTGGTGTAGATCTTTTTGGGTTTCTCTTTAATGGAGTTCTGTGTGCTTCTTGAACATGTGGAATGTTTCCCAGCCTTAATTTAGGGAAGTTTTCAGCTATGATTTTATTGAACAATGTTTCCATTTTCTGTCCTCTTTCCTCTTCTTCAGGCACCCCTATGATTCGAATGTTGTTTCTCTTCATGTTGTCACATAGCTCCCTTAGAGTTTCCTCACATTTTTTGAGTCTCTTTTCCTTTTTCTTCTCTGCTTCTGTATCTTTGTTTATTGTGTCCTCTAACTCACTGATTCGATCCTCAGCGTGATTCATCCTGCTTTTAATTCCTTCCATTGTGGTCTTCAGTTCTGATACTGTATTTGTCATTTCTGTCTGATTCTTTTTCATTATTTCAATTTCGTTTTTTATACTTGTTGTCTCTTTATTTAGGTGTTCATAGTGACTATCCATTGTTGATCTAATTTCTTTGAACATCCTAACTATCATTATTCTAAATTCTGCTTCTGGTAGTTTGGTTATATCTGGTTCATTCAGGTCCTTCTCTGGGGATTTCTCTTGATTCATTTGGTTTGCATTCCTCTGCCTGCCCATTTTATCTGTGTATAGGCAAGTTGTGTCCACTGGAGTCCTGTAGGTGTTGCCTTTGTGTTCTCTAGGTGTGGTTTGTCTGCAGGCCTGCCACCCCCTCTGCCGCTGCCTAGGGTGGTTGGGTATGGGCGTTGACAGCGACAGCCTACTCGGCTGTTGCTGTGATTTCCGCCTCTCCTCCGCGGGAAGGGCTGTCACTCAAGCCACAAGCCTTAGCACCAAGGGCAGAGGTGAGCACCTTTGCTCAGTTGCGGACCCAGCCCGTTCCCGGAAGGCTTACGCCCAACCCCCGCAGTCAGAGCCTGCTCGCCACAGTTTCGTGGGTTGGGCGGGGCTTTTGACGTGCTCTCAGCTGTGAGCCTTTGCCCGTCCAGAATTTAGCCCCGCCCTCGAGGCCAGGACCCTCCTGTGCAGGGTCGCAAACCGCAGTTTATTGGGCCGGGCGTGTTTGCTGGCGTGAGCTCAGCTGCTAGCTTCCCATCGATCCAGACTCTACCACACCCCCACGTTCGGAGCCAGCTTGCGCCCATAGAATGGCAGACCACCACAATTTCTCTGGCCAGGCGGGGTTAGGCGCTCAGCCGCGAACTTGCGCTTGTCCCGGGGTCTACCCATTCACCACGTTAGGAGCCCGCTTGCGCACAAAGAATGGCAAACCGCGGTTTCTCCGTCCAGGCGGGGTTGGCAGCGTGAGCTCAGCCGCGTGCCCCTCGCCCGTCCCTGGTCCTAGCCCCGTCCCTGCAGTCAGGGGCAGCCTGCACAGGGTCGCAGAGCCGATCTCTGCCCGTATTTTTCCCCACAAGTGGGGTCACAGGCGGGCCTGCAGCTGCCAAACCCCTTTCGCGCGTCCCCTCCACCCTTGCTGGGCTAGACCGACCTCACATCGGTCGTGCCTCCGCCCACGCCGACAGGACCGCGTTTCAGCGTCCTGCCACCAGCATCCCTTCAGGAACCCTCAGAGAGATGGCAGTGTCTTAAGTCTCCACACTGTAGGCTTGGGAGCTCCCTCCCTCTAAGCAGCTCTGCTCTAATTGCCGTGGGAGAGCTTGTTTGGCCAGTGTCCTGTCTCCCTTTGCTGGTATTGCTAGTTCCAGGGGAGATATTCGTTTTCGATTAGGGAAGTGACTTAGCCCAGGGGTCAGGGTGGCTGTCCCTCAGAGTGTCTTCAGTCCACTCTCTGTTCCCGCTGCTCTGTTCCTCTCCTCTGTCCCCGTTCCCCGGAGCCCCGGGTGCGTGGTTGTGAGAGAGGGTTTCTGCGTTGTCCCTTTGAAAAGATTCTTGGGTTTGAGAAAGCTATCTTTTTTTCACAAACAGTATCCTCACTTGCTTCACAGCTCAATACTGTCCATACGCCTCTTCTAGGCTCTGGGACTGCAAGCTGGGGCTTGTTTCCTGGGACCCAGATCCCTCCCTCTCCGCCAAACTCTCCTCCCGCCCCGCGGGTCTCTCCGGGCTGCCGTTTGCTCCGGGGAGCTGGGCAGCCCTCTTCGCGTTTTCGCTATTCCTACCAGTCTCAATGTGGCTTCTGCAGTGTTCCTTGGTTAAAGAGTCCACTTAGTTTAATTCAAAGTTGGTTTATCCATTTGATGGTTCTTAAAATTGAGTTATAATCCACTTTGGTTCTGGGAGTTCAGTTTGTATCTTTTATTGATGTCAGTGGTGTACCTCACGAAAGAGAAATTTTTAATATTGTACTGGTCCAATCCACCATATCATTTTCATTGAATTTGGTTACAGTTTGGGCATCTAGGAGCTTAAGAAATCTTTTTCCACTCCTAAGTCACAAAGATAGGTTCCTACATTTTCTTCTATTTGGTTAACCTTTTACATCTAACTCTTTAATTCATTTGCATTCCACTTTGGTTTAAAGTATAAATAGGATGTAGAAATCCAGCTTTATTTCTTCTTCTTATCATGAGGAAAGGTTTTCAGCACCAGCCACCAGACAACATGTTCATTGCCCTGGGGATCTCGGAGCACTGGGAGGGCAGGCAGGGTGGTGGTCAGTAGTATGGATATGACGGCTTTCTCCAGGCCTGAGGCCCAGCTCTGTTACACAACAGCTTTGAGACAAGCAGCTACCTAACAGTACCTCAGGTCTTCCTGAGGAAGAAGTGAGATTGTCCACACATTGAAAACACTTGGTTTTTGTTATCGTTGATCAGGTACTTGTATATATAGTCAGGTGCTAAATAACAGTGCTCAGTCAATGGTGAACAGTGATCCCATAAAATTATAAAGGTTTTGAAAAATTCCTATTGCTTAGTGATGCTGTAGCCTTCTGAACTTAGTAGGGTAACATGTTACTCACATGTTTGAAGTGATGCTGCTGCATATATGAAAGTGTAGCACATACAGTTATGTCCGGTACATAATCCTTGATCATGGTAAGTGACTATGTTACTGGCTTATGTATTTACCATACCATACTTTTTATTCTGATTTTAATGTGTACTCTATCTACTTACCAAAAAAAAACAAAGGTTTACTGTGAAATAGTATGCCATGTTACACTGGCAACATCCTCACACACCTGTTTATTCATTTGCAATAAGATATATAACTTCCCTACAGACTTAGGTACCATGTTTTTCGCTCCATAAGATGCACTTTATTTTCCCCAAAAAGTGGAGGGGGAAATGCCCATGTGTCTTATGGAGTAAAAAATACAGTATGCTATTAAATATTTTAACACACCATTTGGTTAAGAATATTTTTTTTCTTACTTTCCTCCTTAAAACCCTAGGTGTGTCTTATGGTCAGGTGCATCTTATGGAGCAAAAAATATGGTAATTGACCTCCTTGAATACCTGTGCATTCTGCTTCACAGGTGGGGATATTTGGAAAGCATTTTAGAGTAAAGAGCTTACGAAACCAGAGAAGGTGATAGATGGAAGATCCAATGTCATTATACTCTGTAGCCAGAGATGTACACATGCCGTAAAATACAAAATCTCCTATTGGAGATGTACTTCCCTGCCAAGCAAGGCAGAAAGCAGTAGAGTTACGCAGACCACTGCTTTCCCTGAACAGTGCTAAGGACACAGGAACAGATTCTTCTTTGTCCACTCCCCTTGAATGGATTTAAGCAAAATCCATTATATCTCACAGATTCTTTCTTCTGGTTTATCAACATCATTGATTAAGCTTCAGCCATCTTCCTACATTTCAGCCACATATACCTTGATTAGATTCCTAGACCCTGGATTTTATCCCGCCCCTTAAGATGATGTAACATCGTCAGATGGTTGCATCATCTCATTCAGTGTAGGTGGGTTTGACTAGTTTAACGAGGAGGACAACACTTTTTCCAAGTCTAGGAAATAACTCATTGCCCATTGCTTCTCTCTGTGTTACACATCGTGGTCACACACAGTTGAGTTCTTTTTTTTTTTTTTTTTTTTGTGGCAGAGACAGAGAGAGTCAGAGAGAGGGACAGTTAGGGACAGACAGACAGGAAGGGAGAAAGATGAGAAACATCAATTCTTTGTAGCGGCTCCTTAGTTGTTCATTGATTGATTTCTCATATGTGCCTTGACCGAGGGGCTACAGCAGACCGAGTGACCCCTTGCTTGAGCCAGGGACCTTGGGTCCAAGCTGGTAAGCTTTGCTCAAACCAGATGAGTCCATGCTCAAGCTGGTGACCTTGGGGTCTCTAACCTGGGTCCTCCACATCCCAGTCCAATGCTCTATCCACTGCACCACTGCCTGGTCGGGCGGGATCTGTTTTATCAGCTGCTTATTTACCCTCCCCTTTAAGTCTTCTCTGGCCAACAAATCTCTCCCAAATACATTTTTTTTAAGAAATTTTTTTTTAGATTTTTAAAAATTTATTCATTTTTATTAGAAAGAGAGAGAACAGGAGGAGGAGCAGGAAGCATCAACTCCTATATGTGCCTTGACCAGGCAAGCTTGGATTTTCAAACCGGTGATCTCAGCATTCCAAGTCAATGCTTTCTCCACTATGCCAACACAGGTCAGGCTCAAACACATTTTTTCCAGTCTCCATTAGGGGTCTGCACCGTACTCGTCTTTCGCACACCTATCCCACCTCCGTTTCCTCCCCAGGCCCCCAGCCTATCTTCCTCTATCTTAAATTAGTGCCTATCTATATGGCCAGAAGCTGCCATCATGGCCATTCACATGCAGGTTCCCAATGGATTTGGGTAGATGGTAAAGAAACGGCAGAGTCGGAGGATGGTGGGCCATTCTGTTTATTGGTGTCTCACCAAGATAGGCAAGCCACAAGAGAAGACAAGGGAATAGCAGAAAACCTTCTTTTCCCATGAAGGGAAAGGGATCAGGGAGGCCCCTGTAATGGTGATAGCACGAACCCGAGAGAGCGAGCCCCCGGTCTGTCCCCATTTTATAGTGTAGAAATCAAAATCTTTAATCCAATATACAAATAAGGAAGTCTTTGATACAAAGTCACTTATCTGAGGCATAAATGGGATTCCTCATGAGAGTGCGCCACCCCCTATCATGCAACAGTCAAGGGTGTGGGCAAAAGCTTAGTTTTAAAACTAAGCCTTAGGCTATAATGACTTTGCCAGTTTACAGCCTGTCCCCCACACCCAAAGCGAGCAAACATACATGTCATATTTAAAAACTTATTTGACCAACACCATCTATTGGCATCATAGTGTCTGAGACGGAGGGACGAAAAATTACAATCTTTAGAATAAATTATTTTTGGGGGGATGATCAAACAGCTAGACCTTTTTTTGAATCCATTTAAGTACATGTGCTGTGAGCAAGCATTGTCTGACCTTTGGCCCTGAGCACATGTGCAGCATCAAAATTTATTTCCAAAGGTTCTTGCTAGAAGAAGCTAGTGACAATGAAAAGCAGTCACTGCTGATTCAGATATTTTATATCAATTGTTTTTCTGACTTGACACACAAAATTGAGTCAAAGCATTAAATATAGGTATTATTATACAATTAATGTCAGAACAAAATAATAACCTACTTTATTTTGATTTTCACATTGCCATTGTACTTATAGCTATTTATTTCTATTGTTCAATCATAACTTATTTTGACTTCATGTTCAATAGGTTCTGCAACAAATTTACAGTTAAATAACATTATATGTCTCGTCTCAATCAGTCATACTGCTGTAATTCAGGTAAACAGAAGCAGGCAGGGCACAAAATGTTTGTTCTGTTTCTCAGAAAGCATCTTGAGAGGCCCGGGTCATAAATTAAAATGGCCCACCCTTCTTTTGTTATTTTTCTACACCACCTCAATTTGGGAATTTCTAATTTCTTAGTCTATTCGATGTAACCAGGGTCAGTAATTTTAATTATATCAGTATCTTACACTTTTAACTTGTTAAAGTGGTCACCTTCATTAGCTCACACTAGGTAGTTTATGTGACATAAATTCAAGAATGACCATGGGAGAATGAAAGGCAGAGGGGGATAAACAGCCGGCCTAGGATTACAGAGGCTGAAATTAGATGCCAGCTTTCCTGACTTCAGCCTTTCCACTGTGCCTCTGCACTGCATTCCTGGTGGTGCAGCTCTCTGCTCAGGAACTGCTCTGGTTCCCGGGCACTGTGGAGCCACATTCACAACAGCATTAGAAAGACCTAGAAAAAGAAAAATCTTGTAGATAACTTTGGGTAAAGGAAGCTTCCACCAAGTCCCGACCTCGGGGGATTCGTACGGTCTCTCTAACTCTTGCCAAAGCCGTGGACTTCATGTTCCTACCACTTTCTCTCCCTTTTCCCAGAGCACTGGAGGGTGCGGTGACAGTGTCATGTCCTCTGCCAGTCTGAATGCAGGGAACCATCAGCTCCGGCTAATAGTGTGACTCTCGTCATGCTGTGAAGTTACCTCAAGTCTAGCTGAGACCTCAGGGACCAGGAACCAGGAATGATTTAACACATGTCGGGGCACCACAATCCTCCCAGAACATAGAACTGTCCCTAGCAGGGCCACCAGAGTGGGATGCCTGGGTAGGAAGCTCAGACACGGGGCCAGTGATCATTGGAGAGGCAAGGGGCCTTAACAACATATTTCATGATCTTTCCAAGACTGGTCCCTTTATATACTGGGATCAATCTGAGTCAAGAGAGTAAAGTAAGGGTCAAGTTAAATGAGTAAGACATAGAAGGCATTCAGTATAGTAGCTAGCACACAGTAAATCCTCAATATCTCTTTGCAAGTAAGAAAGCAAAGTAGAAGGGCCTTGTAGCACAGAAATAAGAATTTTTTCTGGGGGAAAATAAAACACATTAAAAGGCCAAGAAATAATTTTTTTTTTCTGGAGCCTCTTCAACTATCTCCCAGCTCACATTGTGAACACAGTCTAAAGACCCTTTCTGAGAGTCTAATGCGTGTCAGTTCCAAACGGAGTAGAAATACAGAATTTTTAGAGATCTTCACGTGTATGCCATGCCAGAATAACAGAACAAGGAAGAGGATTTGGCAGTTGTCTATCAACTTTCTTCTAGGAGCTAAGGCATTTGTAGGCATTCAGAGCTCAATAAACTAAACATCAGACCAAACTTCAAGATTCTAAGGACGCACAGGTTAGTGAGTTCCTGTATGAACTTTTTAGAGGTCCATTCATTTTCAGCCTCTCCTCCTCTTACATCTCCTTCCCGTTAGTCTTGACGTTAGTAAGAGACCTGGCGTTCCCCAGTGTACCGTTTTCTCTGTCCCCTATCATTTAAGCCTAGAAATTACATCTGAACCCTCCTTATTACAGGTGACAAACAGCGTTTGTTTTGCATTTTGATGCAGTCAACTTCTCAGGTTGCAGCCTGTTGAACAAGCTTGGACTGGGCTAGTAAGCCCCCGGATTTTAATCCTCCTCTCTGTCTTGTCTTTGTGTGGGAGAAGCTCAAAGCATTAGCCCTCTCAAAATTGCAAAGACTCATTTTGTTTGCAACTCTTGACTGTCGTATTAGGGAGGCAGAGTGTGATTTTCATTGTCAACTGGAGTATGCTTAAGTGAAGTGTATGGATACCTCGAGAGGGGTCACACCTTCCCTCAACTCTTCACGTGGGCTCTGGTAATGAAGACACTTACCAACCCGGTGAGAATCTCAAGTGGCTGTGGCTACTCGGAGGCCTACAATTAGTTAATTATAATACCTGCTCACATGGAATCATTTCTCAAAAGCAGGGAGGGTTGCTCACTCTATAGACAGTTTTTAAGTCTTTTTCACCTGCGACCTCACTGCGGAGGCTGCTGCGGCCGAGCAGGTTGTAGCAGGCTTTCTGGCCGCATGGCATCCAGCCGGTCTGCAGATACGGTCCTACTTTCTCTTCCTTCTCTCTGCCCTCCAAGTCATCACCTGGTGGCCATACCTGCCTGTTGGGCAGATAAAATATATTATGCCCACTTTGTTAAAGATGGCGCTGCCCACATGGAAGTTTGTTGATATTAATGTGTGTTCTGGGACAGGCTGTGGGCAGGCCGGGTCGTTATAGCCTAAGGCTTAGTTTTAAGAGTAAGCTCTTCTCCACACCCTTGACTGATTGGATGATGTAGGGTGGTGCACTCTCATGATGAATCCCATTGTGCCTCAGATGAGTGGCTTTGTATCAGAGACTTTCTTGTTTGTATAATTGGATTCAAGGTTTTGAATCTATGCTATAAAGTGGGCAGACCAGTAGCTAGCTCTCTCTTGGTTCCTGAGTTCCTGAAGTTAGTATTAGAAGAGAGGAGAGCAGATTAAGGCCACATGGAGGCCAGGAGAAGCAGCCAAGATGGCAGAGCGCTGAGGGAGAAGCCAGTTTGTTAAGAGTTTGTGCAGGAGGAGATGGGAAACAGAGGTGAATAAGTCTGGTGAGCTAGAAACCTTTGATTCTAGGAAACTCGGATAAGTCAGTAGCTTTGTGAACACTGAATGTGTGGGTTTTGGAGCCCAGTGTGTGTTTTTGCTTGCCCACCAGGTGCAAGCTAGAATTAAAGCTGATGGCTCACCAGTTTTTGGCTCCGTTGTTTCATTACCGACTGTTCAAATCAAATGCGAACCTGCGTGGGTCAGGTGGCTATGATATTGGTCTCGGCTATTGGCTTTACACTGCCCAAAGCACTTTCTTTTTTTTTTTAATCTACAGGAAAGGAAAAAGCATGTCATTTAGGAAAGAAAAACTTATCTTTACGATAGTTTTGTTCATTAAATGTATCTTCTTTGAGGATTTAATCTTTGTGTCCAGGTGTGTTAGAGGCACCAGCTGGCATTTATCTTTATGGAAGGGTAGGCACTGTGAGCACTGCTCCTCGTGCCCTGTTATTGCTTTCCCCTTATTCACACTGATGTCTTCGGATAGAGGAATTAATAAACTGATGAGAAAACTGACTATATTACCACACATGCGAGTCACAGGGCGCTAATTCAGTAGTGTTTCAAGTGTAATTTTTCTAGTTGCTTTGGGAAAAGGTAGAAGGGAGATAAACTTTTGAACTGAGTAGAAGGAAGTCAGTAGCAAAATCAGCTAAAGCTGGCAAAGCAAGACATTATCTAGTAATCTTTTTCTATCTGTCTATTTCTGTCTCTCTGCCTGTCTATCCATTTGTTCATTCTTCCATCCATCTATCTGTATTTACTTGGCTAGAACTCTGGGTGATTCCTTTAAACCTGTGGTAGTCAACCTGGTTCCTACTGCCCACTAGTGGGCGTTCCAGCTTTCATGGTGAGTGGTAGCAGAGCAACCAAAGTATAAATAAAAAGATAGATTTAACTATAGTAAGTTGTTTTATAAAAATTTATTCTGCCAAACTTAGCAAAAATCTGACATAAAGTACTTGGTAAGTAATTATTATTATATGCTTTAACTTGCTGTAACTCTGCTTTATAAATTTGATAAAGTAAAGTTACTTCCCTACTTATAAATCACCATTACTGTGGAACTGGTGGGCAGTTAGAAAATTTTACTGCTAACAGAGATACAAAAGTGGGTGGTAGGTATAAAAAGGTTGACTACATTAAACTGTTCTGTGTTTTGGCTTTTAGTTTGGTTTTGGTTTTTTTTTCTCATTATACTCAACTTAGGAAACATTAAAATTAGTTGTATATTTGTTCGGCAGATAAAATATAATATGCTCACTTTGTTAAAGATGGCGCTGCCCACATGGAAGCCCATCATCCAGGTGATATTATTTGCCCTTATGCTTGAGATGGCTGTGGGGGAAAAGCAGTAATGTAGGCAGGCCAGGTCATAGCCTAAGGCTTAGTTTAAGAGTAAGCTCTTCCCCACATCCTTGACTGATTGGATGAGGTAGGGTGGTGATGTAGGGAGGAATCCCATTATGCCTCAGATGGGTGGCTTTGTATCAGAGCCTTTCTTGTATGTATAATTGGATTAAAGGTTTGGATTTTCTAGGCTATAAACTGGGGCAGTCTGGGAGCTTGATCTCTCTCTCTCTTGGTTCCTGAGTTCCTGAAGTTAGTATTAGAAAGGAGAGCAGATTAAGGCCATGTGGAGGAGAAGTAGCCAAGATGGCAGAGTGCTGAGGAAGAAGCCAGTTTGTTAAGAGTTTGTGCAGGAGGAGATGGGAAACAGAGGTGAATAAGTCTGGTGAGCTAGAAACCTTTGATTCTAGGAAACTCGGATAAGTCAGTAACTTTGTGAGCACTGAATGTGTGGGTTTTGGAGCCCAGTGTGTGTTTTTGCTTGCCCACCGGGTGCAAGCTAGAATTAAAGCTGATGGCTCACCAGTTTTTGGCTCCGGTGTTTCATTGCCATCTGTCCAAATCCAATGTGAACCTGCACTGGCCGGGCTGCTGTGATGGTGGCCTTGGCCACAGGCTTTACAATATTCCATAAGCACTCAAATACTAATGGAAAGGAGAGCTAACCCATACTTTTTGTTTGATGGAGTTAGAAATTTTAAATTTTCCTGAATAATTCCCAGAGGCTAATAAGCAAATGTTGATTCAACTTTTAAATTTGCTGTTCAGTACTTAAATGGGAGGGGTGAAGAATTCCCTACTTAGATGTGATGACAAGCTAACGTTTTGTTCTAATCACAAATTATTCCAGCAGCTTATATTTATGAGCTGTCTTTTTCTGAAGAGCTTAAAAGATTCTGTAATTTGCCACATTTTACATGGGGGAACCCAGAGGAATAAAAGTGTCACACCGTGAGTGAGGGACAGAGCTGATGCCAGAACACAGCTCTCTTAACTTCTAGGTTATTGCTCTATCTTATCGAGCTGCCTGTCAGCATATGGTGATGCTCAAATTGCTCTCCTCTCAATGCTAAATTCACAGGGTTTTGTTCTCTTAAAACTGTGGCTGACACTGTGGAAAACAGTTTGGAGATTCCTCAGAAAATTAAAAATCGAACTGCCTTTTGACCCAGCTATCCCACTTTTAGGAATATACCCTAAGAACACCATAGCACTGTTCGAAAAGAAGAAATGCGCCCCCATGTTCGTGGCAGCATTGTTCACAATAGCGAAGATCTGGAACCAGCCCAAGTGTCCGTCAGAAGACGAGTGGATTAAAAAGCTATGGTACATATATACTATGGAATACTACTCAGCCATAAGAAACGATGACATCGGATCATTTATAACAAAATGGATGTACCTTGATAACATTATACGGAGTGAAATAAGTAAATCAGAAAAAAAGAAAAACTGAGAACAGCACGATTACATACATAGGTGGGACATGAAAGTGAGGGTATGAGACATGGACAAGAGAGTGGTGGTTATGGGATGGGGGGAGGGAGGGAAGAATGGGATAGGGAGGAGGGGAGGGACGCAGGGAAAACCAGATTGAAGGTGACAGAGGACAATTTGACTTTTGGTGATGGGTATGCAACACAATTGAATGATAAGATAACCTGGAGATGTTTTCATTGTACATATGTACCCTGATTTATGGATGTCACCCCATTAGAATTAATAATAATAAAAAATATATATATATATAAAAAAAAAAAAAAAAAAAAAAAAAAAAGAATTATCTCACATAAGAAAATAAACATTGTGTGTTTAAGGCAAAAAAAAAAAAAAAAAAAAAAAAAAAAAAA
Organism: Rhynchonycteris naso; assembly: GCA_037038555.1. Lineage (NCBI taxonomy): Eukaryota > Metazoa > Chordata > Mammalia > Chiroptera > Emballonuridae > Rhynchonycteris > Rhynchonycteris naso. The sequence goes on along the minus strand of CM072997.1, from coordinate 28,760,297 downwards.
AAAAAACTGTGGCTGAACCTCAGTGCACAGAGGCAACCAGGATATCTAGCATTTAGTCATCACCATCTGACTCCACATCCTTTAAAGTTTTGCCCGTGTGCCTGAGGGCATTGTAGGTGGCCCTACGGCCATGTGCTTCCCACTAATAACTGGTTGATGCTGTACTAGCAAAGGTGTCAGAGGTAATAACTGGGTCTAGCTTTTAGTTGCTGCCACAGATCCCCTCTGGGTATGGAAGTTGAACTATAACATTTAGGTCTGGGAACTACAAAGACAAAATCTGTGGTCCCACACAGCCCACCCTCTTCTTTATTGGGAACATCTCTCAATATCTTTGCCAAGAATTCTGAGCTCTCCTAACATTCCTCCTTAGCATAAGCAGTGGCTTCTGGAAAAATGACCTGTACCTGGAAAACCTTTTCTGATGTCTACATTTACTGAATTATGTCTTTATTAACAATCAGAATTGTGTCAAACTTGTAAAATTTTGAGACATTTAAGAGTGCAGTAAAGATGATTAAATGATTTGTAAATGAATCATTTAGGGCCAGCAGTCCCCAAAGGTCAAGATAGTATAAAGCTAAGAAGAAAAGTAATAACCCTCTACTAGTGGTGTTTATATGAGCTTCTCTGTAAAGGGTGGTGATCAGATGGTCTCTGTCCTCTTCTAACTGAGGGGAGCGGAAGGAAATAGATTTAAACTAAAGCATGGGGGATTTCAGTTAGATAAAAGAAAGAATTTCCTGACAATAAGATTCTTAAAGCCTGGGATGGGTTATCAAGAGAGGTTATGAAATCTTCTTATCTAGAGACCTTTAAAAGCAATGTAGATTCTCATGTGTCTGGGATGCTTTAGAACAGACAACCCCTAAAAGCCTTCTCAATAGATTAGATTATCCTTTAAGGTTCTTTCTAGTCCTATGATAAACAAGGGAAGCTGGGAGTATTAGCAACTGACCAATCAGTAAACATTGCAGTAGCTAAAGCCATCTTGACCCTCTAGATAACCAACTTCACAGTTAGCAGTTTAAGTGAGCTTGTCTTGAGACCAGCCTATAAGTGTCTTAGGAAGCCCAGTATTTCTCCCAGTTTGTGGTTCTGCTATTTTATTTTTTTTAATGAGGTGATTTTGTTTGGTTGGTTTGTTTTTTAGCAAGAGGAAACAACCACATTTAATAGATACATATGTATGGGGACCCTGCATACTTGAGAAAGTCAGAGACGCAAATGCAGGAGTTCAGAGATAGAGGATTGAGGAATATAAAACCTTTGAGCTAGGGATGAGGCAATGCCCCTAGGGGGCTTCAAAGAGTCCTTGTGAATTGATAAGAACAGATATTTAGTAAATAGAAGTTTGTCCTGCCCTACAGATAGGTCAAAAGAGGTTATCACTGATAATCTCTTTTTATGGGCAAGGACCCTGATTCCATTTATTCTAATTTAGGTAGTTAAAGAGAGGGGCAGAAGTTGCTCCTGAGTCAGTGGCTAAAGTTGTCTTTATCTCAAAACAATCTACATATAGCAGTTGTGTTCTTTATTTACTTTTTATGTGCAAAGTGTTGGAGTTTATATACTTAAATCAGTTGGTCTTTTTCTTTCTTATTCCTTTTATTGTTTTAATGCTAAAATGTTCACAATTAAGTTATTATCTTCTATAAAATGATTTATGAACAAATAGGGTGATCACTGTTATGTTTATATTAGCAAAATGTTACAAACAACCTAAATATTCAACATGAGTATTTACCACAATACTAGTGTTCTGTCATACGGTAAAATTTAGTGGAATCTTTAACATTAAAAAATTTTAAGAACATTTAATTATGTGGAGAAATGTTTTCTATAGGATGCAGCATACAAAACTGCATCCATGGAATGATTCTAAAAGTCTTTACACAGAAAGACAAAAAATCTGGGTTTATGGCCAGGAATCACCATCGTGGCCATTCACATGCAGGTTCGCATTGGATTCTGGCAGACGGTAAAGAAACGGCAGAGTCAGAAGATGGTAGGCCATTCTGTTTATTGGTGTCTCACCAAGACAGGTGTTGGGCAGATAAAATGTAATATACTCACTTTGTTAAAGATGGTGCTGCCCACATGGAAGCCTGTCACCCAGGTGATATTATTAGCCCTTATGCTTGTGATGGCTGTGGGGGAAAAGTTGTAATGTAAGCAGGCCGGGTCGTTATAGCTTAAGGGTTTGTTTTAAGAGTAAGCTCTTCTCCACACCCTTGACTGATTGGATGATGTAGGGTGGTGATGTAGGGAGGAATCCCATTATGCCTCAGGTGTGTGGCTTTCAGAGACTTTCTTGTATGTATAATTGGATTAAAGGTTTGGAGTCTATGCTATAAAATGGGAGAGAGCAGTAGCTTGATCTCTCGCTCTCTCTTGGTTCCTGAGGTAGAAGAGAGGAGAGCAGATTAAGGCCATGGAGGCCAGGAGAAGCAGTCAAGATGGCTGAATGCTGAGGGAGAAGCCAGTTTGTTAAGAGTTTGTGCAGGAGGAGATGGGAAAAAGAGGTGAATAAGTCTGGTGAGCTGGAAAGCTTTGATGCTAGGAAACTCGGATAAGTCAGTAGCTTTGTGAGCACTGAATGTGTGGGTTTTGGAGCCCAGTGTGTGTTTTTGCTTGCCCGCCGGGTGCAAGCTAGAATTAAAGCTGATGGCTCACCAGTTCGTGGCTCCTTTGTTTCATTGCCATCTGTCCGAATCCAATGCGAACCTGCGTGGGTCGGGCTGCTGTGATAGCGGCCTTGGCTACTGGCTTTACAACAGGCAAGCCACAAGAGAAGACAAGGGAAAAGCAGAAAACCTGCTTTTCCCATGGAGGGCAAGGGATCAAGGAAGCCCCTGCAATGGTGATAGCAGAAACCGAGAGAGCAAGCTCCCAGTCGGCCCCACTTTATAGTGCAGAAATCCAAACCCTTAATCCACTCTACAGACAAGAAAGTCTCTGATACAAAGTCACTTATCTGAGGCATAATGGGATTCCTCATGGGAGTGCACACCACCTACATCAGAAAGGGTGAGAAAGGCTTAGTCCCAAAACTAATCCTTGTACTATAAGGACACAGCCTGCCTACAGCCTGTCCCCCACGCCCAATACAAACTAAGCAAGCAAACATATATATATTTACAAACTTATTTGACCAACACTGGGTATAAAATATACTAATAATGATGAGATATTGGTGAAAGAATCACAAGGGCTTTTATATTTTCACTTGAAACATTTTTTTTTGAGTCTTTCAATTTTCTGTAAGATTAATAAGTCTTAAAAAGTTGTAAAATAAAATTAATTCTCATCTGTTGGGCAGATAAAATATATTATGCTCACTTTGTTAAAGATGAGCTGCCCACAGGGAAGCCCCTTGCCCAGGTAATATTAGTTGCCCTTATGCTTGGGATGGGTGTAATTATATTATTGGGTGTGGGGACAGGTTGTAAACAGGTAGGTCATTATAGCCTAAGGCTTAGTTTTAAGAGTAAGCTTTTCCCCACATTCTTGACTGATTGGATCATGTAGGGTGGTGCACTCTCATGAGGAATCCCATTATGCCTCAGATGGGTGACTTTGTATGAGAGACTTTCTTGTTTGTAGATTGGATTAAAGGTTTGGATTTCTACACTATAAAGTGGGGCAGACTGGGAGCTTGCTCTTTCTCTCGGTTCCTGAGGTTAGCATTAGAGAGGAGAGCAGAGCAAGGCCATGTGGAGGAGGCCAAGAGAAGCAGCCAAGATGGCGGAGTACTGAGGAAGAAGCCAGTTTGTGCAGAGAGGAGGAAATGGGAAACAGAGGTGAATAAGACTGGTGAGCTAGAAGCCTTTGATGCTAGGGAACTCAGATAAGTCAGTAGCTTTGTGAACACTGAATGAATGGGTTTTGGAGTCTAGTGTGTGTTTTTACTTGTCTGCCGGGTGCAAGCTAGAATTAAAGCTGATGGCTCACCAGTTCTTGGCTCCGTTGTTTCATTACCAACTGTCCGAATCTAATGTGAACCTGCATGTGAATGGCCACGATGGTGGTTCCTGGCCTTACATCATCTAAGGTCATGGATACAGAGAACAGATTGTTGGTGGTTGCCAGAGGTAGAGAGAGGGTGGGGTGGGGTCAAAATGGGTGAAGTGGGTCAAAAGGTACAAACTTCCAGTTACAAAATAAATAAGTCATGAGGATGTAATGCACAGTATAGTGGCTGTAGTCAGTAATACTGTGTTGCATATTTGAAAGCTGCTGAGAAAGTAGATCTCAACAATTCTTAACACAAGGTAAAAAAAAATTATAACTATGTATGGTGACAGATGTCAACTAGACTCACTGTGGTGATCATTTCACAATATATACAAATAACAAATCATTACATTGTACATCTGAAGCTAATATAATGCTGTGTGTTAATTATACCTCAATAAAAAATTTAAATCTAAAAGTGACATACTTCAGATACAAAACTAACATCATCATTGTGGTCTTACCTTTATCCTTCTAATATTTCTAAAGTATTTTTAGAACATTAGATTGTTAGACTTGTCATTGCTCTCAGAGAGGTATTGTGTCTACTTTGTAATGCAAATTATGTACCTATTCTCAATTCAAGGAGCTTGGGGAAAAAACAAACAAAAATATCGTTGAAAAGCTCTCATAACTCTCATTTATTTTATCACTGCTCTTCCTCTGGACTCAAAGAATAAATCAGAAGTTAGTGTGCTTCATAGTCCTTACCTCAGTTCTTTCTCCTGGAAAAACACTCTAAAATGTAAGTTCCTGTGTTGTTAAGTTTGATGGGACTCCTGCATATTTCAAGTGTCAGTATAGCTTTACCTACTCAAATGTTTGCCCTCTCTTCTGTGACTGCAAGAAAATTAGGTAGCTTAAAGGTACTGTTAGAGACTGTGCAGCTGTCTGCTGACATACATGTGTGAAATACATTAGTATTAATGTGCATAACCTATGATGTTTATCATGGACTAATTGTGGGTTTGGATTTTATTCAATATCCAGTTCTTACCATTACATGAGCATTAGGCCCCAGCCTCTAGTCACCTCCATTATTCTCCTAATTCAGAAGTGGATTATCTCTCACTTGTGCCATTGGCTTCTAGCTGGTCTACCAACACCCAGCATCTTTCCCCTGCGCCCCATCTTCCAACCGCCAGCAAGAGGGAGCTTTCTCAAGTGCCAGCAGTCAGGTCGCCACCCTTCAGTAGCTTGTCTTCACATACAGGATGACATGTGAACTCTTTAGACACACTGTGAGCCTTTCCGTGTTGTGATTCTGTCCACTTGTTTCACCACATCTTCAATTTGTTCTCCAGTTATAAATGCTATTTCTTCAGTCTGGAAAATGGGGTTGAAGAACAGTTTCGTCTCATTTTTTAAGATCCATATCAAGTCCCGGCCTTCACTCTATGAAGTCTTTCTTTGACTTACTCAGTGAGACCTACATGCTCCCACCTCCCGCATTACAGACCATCACAGTGTAATTACTTGTTTGCCTAACTTGCTCCTTGTGTGACGTGGAGCTGTGTAAGGCCTTACCTTTTACATCCTTAGCACCTCAGACAGTGCCTGGGGCATCCTAGCTGAGAAGTGAATTTTTTTGTTTAGTTAATACATTAACAAATAAAATGGCCTACAATACAATAGAAATTAGATGCTTTTAAAATAGACAGGCATACATAAGCAGCAAGTCACACCACAAACTTAACTTCTTTTGCTTGGCTCATGGGAACTTCTAGAGACCTTGCCCCTGAGCCCTGCCAGCTGGACTACTCCCAAGAACATCTTTTTCTCAATACCCTAAGGAAGTGCCCTCAGAGTAACATGTGGACCCCTGCAAACAATGGAAGGGTCCTCGGGGAGAAAAAGACGGAAGACACTTAGTCATTTTTTACCTTGCCTAATAGTTGCCTTAATGATGTGGCAAAATTAGTGTTTTATGTTTTTTCCTAGAAGAGCAGCTCCCAAATTTTTGAAAATGGGAGGTTTCCATAAGGTAACCAAGTTTTTATTTTATTAATTAAAAACATAAGCAAAGGCCCTGACCGGTAGGCTCAGCGGTAGAGGCTCTACCCAGCATGTGGAAGTCCCTGGTTCGATTCCCAGCCAGGGCACACAGGAGAAGTGCCCATCTGCTTCTCCACCATCCACCTCTCCTTTCTCTCTGTTTCTCTCTTCCCCTCCTGCAGCCAAGGCTCCATTGGAGCAAAGCTGGCCCAGGCACTGAGGATGGCTCCATGGCCTCCACCTCAGGCGCTAGAATGGTTCCGCTAGAATGGTTCCCATTGCAGTGAAGCAACGCCCTAGATGGACTGAGCATCGCCCCCTTGTGGGCATGCCGGGTGAATCCTGGTCTGGCGCATGCAGGAGTCTATCTGTCTGCCTCCCCCCTGTTTATCACTTAGGAAAAAACAAACAAAAAGACATAAGCAAATAAAACTCCATAACTGCTATAACCATTGTTCCAGAAAGAACAATGGTTATATTATATATTTAAATATTAACAGGAGAGGGGGGATGTAATCACAGAATGTGGGAGAACTCTTCAAGTTAAACAAATGTAGTAAGATTTTCATGAAGTGAAGGTGAATTCATTTTTCTCATTGTATTGCTGGACCAGCATGGGATAACATGCAATGTGTACTATTTTTTTTTTAGATTTTATTTATTCATTTTTAGAGAGGAGAGAGAGAGAAAGAAGGGGGAAGGAGCAGGAAGCATCAACTCCCATATGTGCCTTGACCAGGCAAGCCCACAGTTTCAAATCTGTGACCTCAGCATTCAAGGTCAACGCATTATCCACTGTGCCACCACAGGTCAGGCTGCAATGTGTACTATTTTTGAAGAAGAAAGAGATGGCCAATAAACAACAGGGCAGGCAAAGGGCAGAGGAGTAGCTAGGAGGTTTCTTCCTGCTGCTCATAACTGACCTTATGAACCACTAATTTTCAAGAGCAGACACAATTCATCCTGTCCTCCTGATGCTCCCTCTGTGAAGAAATGCTCTAGAGTTGAATAGTGGGAACCTATATCTTGAGAGCTGAATCCAAGCCATTATTTAAGAATTTCTGAAAGTACCAATGGATGACAGTAGCACTTTGACTTTGAAGAGAAAAAGCACTTTAAATGCATTCTGTCATCTTGGTTACTTATTGAAATTTGTTGATGGTGAAGTGGGTGGTAAGGTAATATTTGCATTGGCATGGCAACCATCAACTTAAAAATAGTTGTATCCATATATAGTTTGTCTTATGTTGCTTTTAGCTTGTGTGGTCTGCAGTCTGTATTTCTTATGCGTGTCATCTGAACCATAAGTACCCATAGAGGAGCAACTATGGGCATCTTGGTATTGCTGAAGTTCCCCCAACCAAATTTTGTGATGTTACTTAGTTTTTCTGTTGGTACCTTATCCTATCAAGATCAAGTGCTTGACATCCTTAGTCATAGATCAGTGTACAGGCAACTTTTATTCTCATAATTGACAATCATCTCAGTAATATGGGAATCTGTCCCATCACTCTATTAGCTAAGCACTGTTGTTTTGAGAGAGAAGTGAATATTGAGTATTAAGATCTCTAACATGGACTTAAGTTACAAGCAGTTCAGCCTCCAATTTGGCATTGTAAATTTTAACATCAATATAATAAAAGATAAATAGCCACACACAATGACACTTGTTCTGGGCAAGGTCCACTTTCTCTGAAGGTTGAATTTATTGAATTCGGTAGGTAGAGGGATTCTTCCAAATTGTGAGGTGCGGTCTGAAGACTCCAGGAGCAGTTTGTGATGGTGATATACTTCTTTGTGTTTATGTTTCACTGTGCTGGTTGGTCACTGTCCTGATAACAAAATGGAAAGTCAGCGTGGGAGGCTGGAGAGTTTTCTGAGTTATGTATGTACAGTGATGCCTCAGTTCTCGTTGACTTCGGTTATCATTGGTTTCAGTTTTCATCGATTATTTTTCATGAAAAATTTGTTTCGGTTTTCGTTGGTTGCCTCAGATTTCATCAGCATGCCCACATGACCTCGCTGCTAATATTGCAGAAACAAAGGGCGCCCATCTGTTCTCCTGCTCAGTGTGATGTTGTTTCTCATGTGAGCATCACCCTGTGCATCTAGCCAAACAATTCCATTGCTTTCCAGTGTTTTTGTGCTTTTTTAATTGATTGCAAGTGCTAATACAGTAATTGCATTTACATTGATTTATATGGAAATAATTGCCTCGGTTTTCATTGGTTTCGGATTTCGTCAGTTGTTTTCGGATGGATTATCTCAACGAAAACTGAGGCATCACTACACTCATACATCTCTGGATTACCCTCTGGAGAAAATAACCTATATTCACGTTATCAGTATTTGCAGTTTTTTCCTTTAAATCATTCTCTCAAAAGTTTAAACTGCACTGTAATCCAGTCATTTAGTCTTGGGGGTGAGGGGGCATAGTTTTATTAAAATATAACTCACAGTTCATACAATTCACCCATTTAAAGTATACAATTCAGTGGTTGTGAGTGTATTTACAAAATTGGGCAACCATCATCATAGTCAGTTTTAGAATATTTTATCATGCCCAGAAAGAAGCCCTGTATCTATTAGCAGTCACTCCCCATCCTCCTAACCTGAGGCCCGTACACAGCTCAAGCCAACCACTGATCTGTTTCCTGTCTGTATATATTTGACTCCTCTGGATCTTTTCATATATATGGAATCATTCACTGATCTTCTGTAACTCTAGTGCAATGTTTTCAATGTTCACGTATGTTATAACATATTTCAGCACTTTATTCCCTTTTATTGCTGAGTCTAATTGTCCATTGCATGGATAAATACTACATTTTACTAACTGATTACTTGAATGAAATTTGGGTTGTTTTCCACTTTTTATCTATTTTAAAGAATGCTGCTATGTATATTTATGTACAAATTTTTGTATGAATATATATATATATTTTTTTTTTGGTGGGGGAGGGCTATGTATTTGAGAGTAGAATTGCTAGGTAATATGGTAACTCTACAAGACTATTTTTCAAAGTGCCTGCACCTTTTTACATTCTTACCAGCAGTACGTTAAATTTCCAATTTCTCCATATCCTTGCCAACACTTGTTATTACCTGTCTTATTTTTATTATAACCATTCCACAAGGTTCAAAGTGGTATATTCTATCATTTCAATTTGCATTTCCCTGACAACTAATAATTGATTTTTTTTTGCACTTATTGGCAATTTGTATACCTTCTTTGAAGAAATGTGTATTAACATCAAAATCATTTCATTTTAAGACCTGTTTCAAATATACATCCAAAAGGTAAGGAATTGGAAAACAAAGCACGTGGAGATAAAAGATGAAGTAGTTGGCTTCCTCTAAACTTTTGATCCTTTTCTTATAACCTGTTAAATGACTCGTAAGCTTTTTTTCTTAGCCATGAAAAATAAAAGTTTAAAACCTTTATACAAATAAGATCTTCTCTGCTTTACAAATGAACTTTAATAGTTTTAAAATTTAAGAGGCATAGCTTTTATTTGTTTTTCTTTCTGAGTGAAAGCCTTTGTTAGAGAGACCCAGATGTGATATCAGGGAAAATGGTCAAATGATGTGAAATACTTAATAAAGGAGATACATCTATGAGAACTTCTCTCTTCAGCAATGAATGTGCTTTCTTCCTGTGTGCCTCCTCTGTGCCCTCCACCAGAAGAAAAAGCAATACTATTAGAATTCAGACAGGTTTAGCACAATCTTTTAAACCATTCCAAGTGGGAGGTTTAAAGATGAGTTAAACAATCAAAGCTCCTGTTGAAGTTTTATTTCAAAAAAAAAGTGACAGTATATCAAAATGGAATAAAGCTGGAAGTCTTAATTCCATGTCTATGTCTCTCACCCTCAGTTGTACTTAATATTTTTATGCTACAAGAAGAGTTAATATCTAATCCTTGAGTACATTGATGATTATTCTGGACTGATAATTGTGATCTTTTTTTAATTTATTTGTTTTAGAGAAAGGAGAGAGAGAAGGGGGAGCAGGAGCATGAAGTATCGATTAATAGTTGCTTCCCATTTGTGCCTTGACTGGGCAAGCCCAGCATTTTGAATTGGCAAACTCAGTGTTCCAGGTCGATGCTTTACTTGCTGCACCACCACTGGCCTGGCTGATAATTGTGATCTTGTTTATACCCAGTGACTATCCACTAAAGGGGGCCCTCTATCAGTGTGATAAGTGGGATACTTTCCTCTTTGCTCCATCCATATAGATTCATATAATAAGATTATCATTTTTGCATGTTAAAAAAGATATCATGTTTAATCATTGTAAAAATCTTCTCGTGGTGAGTTCTATTTTAGGTCTACTTTTGAGGGTTATTTTCAGGGCCTTGTTTTCTTACTCTATTTTCTATAGACTTTTCTCTTAATTAGTATTTACTGAGCATATGTAAATTAGAGGATAGAATAACCATCAATAGTGATCTTCATGAAAGTTGTATTATTTTAATAATGTTTTATTTAACCGAATATATCCCAAATATTTTGAATATTTTGACATGTGTTATGGGCTGAGTTGTGTTCACTCAAATCTGTAGAATTTCTAACTCCCAGAACTTCATGTGACTCTATCAGGAGAGAGGCTCTTTAAACAGGTAATGAAGTTAAAATGAGGTCATTTAGTGAGAGAGGAGTATCTTAAACCAATATGATTGACATGCTTATAAGGGGAAGAAGTTGACACACAGGCACCCAGAGCTGGAGGACCATGTGACAGAGGGAGAAGATGCCTCAGCAGAAACCGATCATGCTGACATCTTTGACCTCAGACTTCCAGCTTCCAGAATTGTGCGAAGTAAATTTCTGTTGTTGAAGCCCTCTGGCCTCCTCTGGTGCTTTGTTATGGTAGCCATAGCAAACTAATACAATGTGTAATTAATAAAAATAGTATTAATGAGATGAGATAGTTTATATTCTTTTGTTTTGTTTTGTTTTTTTGGCACCACGTCTTTGCAATCCAGTATGTATTTTACACTTACAGTGTCTCTCACTTTGGACTAACCATGCTTCAAGTTCTTAGTAACAACAGTAGGCTAACTGTTGGTGGCTACTGTACCAAAGAGTGTAGGTACAAAAGAATATATACTATGAGCATCTCAGTGATTGGCAGGGAGAGAAGGGAAATGGCACAAGAAGGCCAGGAGGCTAGGTAGAGGTTTAGTGGCCCAAGAGAAAGAGAACAGTATCTTGGATTTTTTTTTTCATTTAAAATCAATATATCCACATTACATAAAATTAGGGAAAATAAAAAAGGTAAGATGCCTTCTTCCCTATAATCCCATTACTATAACACAGTCACTTAAATTTTAATATTTTCCTTTAGCCTTTTCCCTATATATTTTGCCTCCTTTTGCATAATAATCTTGTTTCCTACTTTTACTTAATATGACGTCTATATTTTCAATGTTCCGAGAGTCCTCACATGTATCACCTTTATTGGCTATATAATATTCTATCGAGTGGAGGTGACAGAATTTAATTGGTGTCCATTAGTCTGACAGTGTGTAGTGTGTGCAAAGAAAGAACGTAGATTAAAAGTGTAGTAATAAAAGGAACCAAACCAAGACAATGAAGAGAAAGGTTTTAGAACAGAATTCCTTCTAATTCTTCAAAGTTCGGACAGATCACCAGGCATGAGCACAAAGCACAGTGAAGACTGAAAATAGACGATAAGTTGTATAAAATCTAATAAAATTTAAATTAATGTGATATATTTAACTATATACAAAATTCCAGTGGCCCTTTATGGAAGGAAAGTAGGTATAAATTACTCTCCAGTTCTAGAGATGAATGTTGATATAAGTAATCTCATAATATAATTAGGGATACCATTACATGGCCAAACAGAATGTTTAATTTTCCTCCTCTCTTAGTTTTCTCGTACTTATAATTAGTTTCAGTGTCAAGTATTACTTGATACTTGACTTAGTCAACTGTACTGGATTATATTATCCCCTAAATGAAACTTCTTGTGTTTCCTTATTAGAAGTTATTATGTAGTACTCACAGTGGACAAAGGACTGTAAAATTCAACATTAAGGACACAGGTAATTTAGATAGAGTTCCTGATTTCAAGTGACTTTAGCGATGAGTGCCTCAGTCATTCATTTACTCATTTGTGCACTCATTTACTAAGAGACTAATATAAAATAAGACTAAAGAGGTGAGTTGGGGGAAGGTTGGGGAGAGCCTTGCAGACCAGACTAAAGAGTTTGAACTTGATTTCAGAGGCAATAAGAAGCCAACAGAGATCTTTGAGAAACAAGCCTGAAATGTTTATACACATTTGTAAGTGTTGTTAGAGTGAAAGTGCTGTGGGCTGTGAGGAGAATGGACTGAAGCAGAGAGATCTGGGGCAAGACAGCCAGATAGCAGGAAGCTGATGGGACTACCTGGGAGTGAAGATAGGGGCCTGACAGAGGCACTGGCCCGGGATAGGGTGGGGGGCTGAGAAGAAAGAGGGAACTTCTGAGTTTATAACTGAGGAGAACGGCCACAGGCTGAGGTAAGCTGCAGAGCGGAGGAAAAGGAAGGACCTTCAAGGAAGAGATAATATATTCTGCTGTTACTTCAATTTGGGAGAGTGTCTGGACTCTCTGGTGGAGAGGTCTTGTTTTTAGGAAGAAGGTTGAAAGCAAGACAGGAAGAAAGAGCCCTGCTAGACATTAAGAAGGAAAAGGTAGAAATGTAGGCATACCAGGAGAGCTTGCCCTGTCAGCAAGGGGAGGTTTTCATCAAGTATAGTGCACTCAGCAGTGCTGACCATGGCCGGTTTACAAAGAATAGGTCTGATAACATCCCACAGAAGTCATCAGTGACCTAAGCAAGAGGAGATTCATGAAGCTCACTGAGATCAAACTCAACCATTCATACATAACAAGCGCTTACTCAGAGTGCTGGGTATAATTCTTTCCACAATCCTGTGCTATACTTTCTATAATTATCTCCACTTTCTCATTTCATTCCACTGGATAAGAAGCTGGGTTAGGAGGGCTGAGTACCATGGAAGACACCAGGTAGAGAGGGCTGGGGATCAAAGCAGGCCGCGTCTACAGTCCATGCACAACCTTACCACACAGGGGAATGGGTCAGAGAACCTGTTGAAGCAGAGGAAGCAAGACAGTGAGACTGAGCGACACAGGCTGGAGTCAATCAGTCACTCCCCCTAGGGAACGCGGAAGACACTGGGGCAGTGCTGATTTCTGAAAACTGGGCAAGTCCAAGAAAACCAAGAGTAGAGAGACATATGACAGGAGGTAGAGAGAGAGGATGGAGAGGCATGGAGGTTTACCTTTGCTGGCCTACTGGTTGCTGTAGGTAAACCTAAGGGTGATGGCAGGGACTTGGAGGAAAATCATTGCTGACGCATTCAAGAACCGCATGAAGTCAACAGGGAAGGGGTGTGCACACTGTTTGATGGCAGCATAAAATCTGGAATCACTGCCACAGGAACATAAATGAGCGCCGAGGAGGAGTAAGTAAAGCCACTGCTAAGCAGTTCCAAGGCAGGAGGAAATGAATTGGCAGTTGAATGTCAGTGCCTATAGCATTATGGGTGTGGTGGGGATCTGGGGGACCAGGCATAAATTCATGGGAGTCCTGGAAGAAAGTAGCTTTCTGTAGTGAGAATGGAGAAAAGGTCTATTTCTCATGTATTATAGTTTTTAGTAAGTCTGGAGGAATAAGCTCCTTAAAAAGTAAAGTAGAAGCAGGAAAATGCTCCATATCCAGACATAAAAATAATCGCTAATATTAATTAAGCACTTAGGCTATATTGTAACTTCCCTACACACTGTACAATGAGCCTGTGATGTAGAACTCTGTGAGAGATGGCTGGGAGAAGGCACAGCTCTCGTTTGGGAGGACCATGGGCCAAGCCAGGGTTCCCTAAAAAGAACAGAGTTGTGTGGAAGGTTCGAGTGTAGAGATAAGAAATTGCAATTTTAGACTTAGAAGAAAACTTAGAATGGGGGAGTTGTGAGTCAATGTTTCCCATACTCGCTGGAACTAGGTATCACCCGGGGATCCTAGTAAAATACAGATTCTGAAAATTCAGATTCAAAGTGTGGGTGGTTCCTGGAACCATTTTTTTTTTTAAATAAGCCCTTTATGATTAGAGAAGTATGGGAAATAAAGAGCTGGGAACAGGCAGTTTGAACAAAGAGATTGGAGCCTATTGAAGACTCAGGTACTGGGTACCTGGAGAGAGCTACCTTCCTTAGAGAAGAGAGGAAGAAAGAGAAAAGGAAGAAGATTTCAAATGCAAGTTTATTTTATTATTATTATTATTATTATTATTATTTACCTAAGAAGTCCCAAGGTGGATCTGTTCACATTCAGAATGGAAGAGCCAAACGGAAGTTCCACACTGAGGTGTTTTTAAGTTGCCAGAGCTCACCCAGCTGTAGCTTCTCAGGGGTATGGCTGGTGAGAGCTCAGAGGACTAAGTTAGCCCAAAAAGAGACATGATTTTAAAAAACAGTAAGAGAATGATCTCAGGGTCTCTCAGGCAGCTGCTGATCGGCTGTCATTAAGCTGATCCCTTCAAAGTCTTGAAACAGGAAGCCATGAAAAAATATCTGACAAAAATGTGAAAGGGTATTTGCGAGGCTCAGTACTGATTCTCATAGACTTTGATTGAAAATTGTAGTGAATTTGAAGTGTATGAACAATGGTTGTTCTCAAAGGCTCCATAATTCAGCTAGTTCACTACAGATTGGTTGAACTGTCTCTGGTTCTGCTCAAATCCCTGCCACCCCCAAAACTGTTAGAGGCAATCAAATGCAGTTATAATTTATAGCTGCTTTATTGAAGGGCAGACATATCCCTCCTGCCAGAGCTTCATGATCCTGGCCCCTTATATACCTAAGCCTTTGAAACACCTTATTAAATGAAATCTTTGTATGCATGCTGACTTTTTAGTGATGGTTCTAGAATGTACCGAAAGTCTAAGATTATGGTGAAGTCTAATGTTGTTTTTGGATTTTTTAATTTTTTAAGCAAACATAGTCTGATTTGAATAGGTACAATAGCAAACAGAAGATATCAGCCATTACACTGGGGAATAAAATTTTTGTTGCATCCATACAAATACTTGTTCTTACCTAATTCGAGTGTGCTGATCTCAAATCTGACGTTAGTTTTTCTCTGTAAACTACAGGTTTTTTGCAATTCAAGATATTAGGTTTTCATCTTATTGTAAAATTTTTAACATTTAGTTTAACATAATGAAGTAGAATGTCTCCTTGAGCATCATCTTTGTGAAAATACAGTAATTTATATAATGCAATAAATACACTAATACACTAAAAGATATGATTGCATCAGAATTTGTCTATAATTTCAAAATAGAACATATTAAATCACTTGTTTTAATCATAAAATTTGTGCAAAACTTAGTTAAAATCTATTCAGGCAAAAATTTGCATTTGTAGCTCTTGTGTTTGTATACTTGTTGAGAACAATCTTGTTTGATGCTCCAGCACCAGTCTGCCATCATATTTCTATCACACACCCCTGATAACGCTCTTCCATTGTCTTCAGATCTTGATGAAAATGTTCTCCCTGCTCATCACTAACAGCTCCAAGATTTTTGGGAAACTTATCAAGGTGACTGTTCAGGAAGTGAATCTTAATGCTCATGTTACATCCAATGTCGCGGAAAGCCAATAGCATCCTTTGAACCAGAAGATCATAGTTTTCTGCTTTTTTGTTGCCAAGGAAGTTCTTTGTAACTGCCACAAAAGACTGTCATACAGCTTTCTACTCCTTATTCATCTTCCTGGCAAATTATTCGTCACGTATGAGGGTTCAAATTTGAGATCCATTGAATACACCTGCTTTTATCTTCTCGAAAGACAAAGCAGGAAAAGCAGAAATAATATGTTGAAAGCATTCACTTTCTCTATTCAAATCCTGAACAAACTGCTTCAGTAAGCCAAGTTTGATGTGAAGTGGGGGAAAAATGATCCTGTCTCGATGAACTACAGGTTCATTCACAATATTTTGCATCCCTACTTCCAGAGCTTCTCGTTTCAGCCACTCCTTCTGTGTCCAGTGTTTCTCCCAAGCTCAGCTGTCCCACAAACACAGAAAGTAAGGATACTTTGTGGAACCCCTCTGTTGTCCTAGGAGGAAATTGACCATTTTAAGATCCAGACAAATGATCCACTTATGCTCCTCATACTTCAGAAAGTCGAGGACAATTTTTATGTTATTATAATCTTCTCGCAGATGAGTTGAATAACCAATTAGAATCACTGCATAAACATTACCGTTGTGTAGGAGAATATATTTCAGACTTCATTTAGAGCTGTCAAGAAATAGCCGCCATTCTGTTGGACTGTAAGTGGTAACACCTAACTGGCTGAGTAGACTACTGATATTATGACCGTAAACAAAGTGTTTGTCTTTGGAAAAAAAAGTCCACAAAAATTTGTTCACGCTTCCTAAAATGGGGTACTTTAGCTGACCAGTGAAGTACATTCTTTTCTTGAAGCCTGGAGGTTAATAACTCAGCTGCTTTCTTTGATACGCCCAAATCTCTTACTAAGTCATTCAATTGGGGTTGGCTAAACTGCTGGGGGGGTTAATGACCACTTGACATCAAAAGAAGACCCTTCAGATTCTACAACCATTTCCTCATGCATCTTATCAAAATATACTTGATCACCATGTTCACTTTCTTTGTCCTTAGAAGAAATAAAACCATTTATATCTGGAACCAGGAGTTCTCAGAGTGTGGGGTAGGTCGTATTGCTGAAGGAATATTAGGATATGCGATTATATGCCATTTTTTCTTGCTGATGACCTTTGTATGGTTCAGACAGAAATAACAGTCACTGCTGTGGTCCTTAGGTTCATGCCAAACCATGGGAATACCAAAAGGCATTCCTTTGCATTTTCCTTTTGTCTAGTCACGAAGCATTTCCTTACAATTATGGCACACAATATGAGGAGCCCAATTCTTGTCTTGATTGCCAAGGGGAACTTGAAAATAGGCAATATATGTACGTGTCCCAAATGATGAAATATTGTGCCTTTGACGTTGACGTGTGTAACAGCCACATATATAACAGAAGCTGTCAGGACTATTCTTACATTTATGCCTACTCGAAGAAGCCATGATTCAATCTTAAAACAAAATAAGAGGATGTTTTTATCAGATAATAATTTTTTACATTTAAAAACAACTACAATTATGTGAAAGTGATGTTTGTAAAACACTAATTACCTTCTGGTTATGTTCAATCAAAGGTCGTTGCCCTTTAACTTAAAAACCAATGTATTCCATTAACTGTAACAAAAAGAAATTAAAATTGCATAGAAATTAGAGCATGCACCATAAAACAGATTTCATACTTGGAATCAGCGATGCAGAAATATATAGAAATAGTTCTAAAACCTCATGCATCAGAAAATGAAAAAAAAAATTTGTTCCCCAGTGTTATCTTACATTGCTATTTAAAAATATAATTTCACAAAGTCCTTCTCTATTTTCCCATACCCTGAGTACTTTCTGTGTCTAATTCTAGTAACTGGCAAAGGAAAAAGAAATGATATGCTCTTATGTCATTTAATTTAGCAGGTATTAGACTCAGAACTCATGTTTGAATTCTTTTACTTTAAAAACATATGTGTGAATCACTTCTCAACCTTTTGGCTAAGATCAAGTGTAAAGTTGTTTATTTTTTGTTGCATATTGTACACATAAAATTCCAATTTAATTTTTTTTAAATTACAGCCGCTGTTCACATTTGCCTTTTCTCCGTCTGTAACTGTCAAAATCAAGTTATTCATCACCTATCTGCTAATTCAAGGTGGTCTAAATAGTAACTTCTTCAAAGGGTGATCAGAGGAGATAATGCCGAAGCTTTGGAAGGCTGGAAGGCACTATGTATTTATGATCTACACGTGTTTAATAATTTATCTTCTTTCATTTGACCCATCTCTGCTTCCCATCTTCACCACATCTTGGTAGAGTTTTAGGTTACTCCTTCATGGGCCATAATGCCAGTGTCCCCGTCTTCACTGCTTCACTTCCTTTTCCTTTGGATCCAGTGAACTCCTAGCAAAAAAACAAACACGAAACAAACAAACAAACAAAAACGCCCAGAGAAGTGGTATGTATTGGGAAGGCAGTGAAATAAATGGGCCTGTTTCTGGAAGTCTGAGAATTGTGTAGACAAAGTGTCCTTTCCTGTTTGGGAGAGATCTGCCCTTAATGGGAGAAAATCATATCAGTATAAGGTCCAAGAAGAGATCATAAGGATGAACAAAGCAGAGTAGAAGTAACTGCATGTTTCCTTCTTCGGCCTTTCCTAATCATCCTTTTACATTTTTTCCTTTTCATTTGACAACTTTTTATTATGAAATAATTTTAGACTTAAAGAAAAGTTGGAAAAAATAGTACAACTCCCATATACCTTTCACCCAGCTTTCTGTAATGTTAAGATAGTACATAACTCTAATTAAAAAAAAAAAATTAGAAAATTAGCATTGGTACAAAACTATTAACTAAATTACAAACATATCTGTATTTCACCAGTTTTTCCAATAATTTTTTTTTCCTGTTTCAAGATCCAACTGAGAATGCCACATCATTATTAATTCCTTGGTTTCCTATGCTCTGGGACAGTGTCTTAATTTTTCCTTGTTTTTCATAACCTTGGCACCTTGAAGAATTTTGGCTATTTTGTAGAACATCCCTCAGTTTGAATTTATCTGATGATTTATCATGATTAGATTGAAGTTGTATATTTTTGGCAGAATACTACAGAAGTGAGATGCCCTTCTCAGGCATGTCGATATGTCTTAGAACTTGATGTTAATCTTGATCATATCATTAAAGTGGTGTCTATTGGGTTTCTTCACTGCAAAGTTACTATTTTTCCCTTTGTAATTAACACATACCTTGGGGGAGATATTTTGAGACTATGCAAATATTCTATTTCTCCTCAATACTTTCACACACTAATTTTAGCATCCATTAGTGGTTCTTGTCCACAGCTATTATTATTGTGGTAATCCATTAATCATTTTTGCTTTATTTATTCCTTTCACACTCACTAATTGAAATTCTTCTCTAAGAAAGAGCTCTTCTTACCCCTACTATCAATTTATTTATTCAATTATTTTTGTCATTATAGACTCATGGATATTTATTTTGTTCAGTGGGTTATAACCCAGTCCTATCATTATTTTGTTGGTCAAATTACTTTTGCTTTGGCTATTGGGAGCTCTTTCAGAATAGCTCCTGTTCTGCTTTGATTTACCAAGGCGTTTTTGAGAATTTTCTTACTTTTTGGCTCTGTGTAATGCTTCAGGGTCATCTCATATTTTCTTTGCCATCACCCAGCAATCAACTACCTTTCCCAGGAGGTCTGATTCCTTTTATTACAGAATTCTATACAAAAGCCAAGATCTGGACTCCAGGAATGTCTATTGCTGGAGTCATTGCTTCTAGAACCTCTAAATAAACAGAATTGAAAATATCTATATTTTCATTAACCTGTACATACACACACATCTATATTTATTTCTGAATCTGTGTATACATCTAAAAACTGTAAGTTTGTACTGATACCACCAATTTAATCCAACACCACAATGTTCATAGTAGCCTTCCCCTTTTTCTTATTGGTAATTTGTTTTTGATACTGTGAAAAAGGCTGGCTGTCATCATCTCCAATATATTTACTTCCTTGTTCACCCCTTTAGTATGCACTTAAAGTTGTTTCAGAATTGCTAACTCATACCCTTGTACAAACTATAGTATTTACGCATAATTCTTTTTGTCTTTACTCTTACTGTAGGCAATAAAAAGACTGTATTTCGATATTACTAAGATTAGTTCTTTTATTTCTAAGCCTTTTAATGTGGTTACATTAGTTATTTATAATATAACTAGGTGCACTTGTTATAGCTGTATTCCTGTTTGGGGGTCCCTTCACCCTACACTTTGGTCAATTGTCTTTAACATGCACAGTAAAATTCACTCTTTGTTGTTCTAGGGGTTTTGATAAGTAAAAGTCACGTCTCCACAGTTATGATATAAAACAGTTTCATAACCACAAACTGTCCCCTTCACTCCTGAAAATCACTCATCTGTTTTCCATCTCTATAGTTTTCACCTTTTCTAATATGTCATCAGACAATATGTAGCCATTTGGATCTGGCTTATTTCATTTAACAAAATATATTTAAGGTTTATCTGTATTGTTGTGTGAGTAGTATTTCATTGTGTGGATGCTGAGCTCCCTTCTTATGACATAATTTGTGACCCTTGTCCATGTATCTAATATTTATATTTCTAAAATTGCCCAGTGGATTGATGTTCTTTGGGACTCGAAACTATGACTTTGAAAGTACGTTTGTTTTTTTATAATCTTTCTTTAGCACAAAGATTACATCATTTCACCTTATTTATTGTTGTTATTTTTTTACAACCATCCATCACTTTAACATTCCAAAGAGGGTTAGAGCCAACCCTTAATTATTTTTGGTAAAATTGACAGGGAGAGTGTGGATAATTGAAATCTTCACATAAAATCCAAGTCTTGTAATGGCTACTTCTTCTTCCCTCAACTACTTAAAGGTAGCAGAATTGGCTCATTTTAAGTTTTATATCCTTTCCCTACCTCTCATCCTCTGGTAGAAGCACTAATGAGTCCTCTGGTGACCACAAAAATGAAAAGACAGAGAAAAAGGGGAAGCACAGGCTGTGGGTAATCTACATAGTAGATAAAAAGTCTCTGTGTCACTGGGAATTGATTGCACTCTTGTAAAATACATAGATCTAAGATTATGTATCTTTGACTTATTTGAGATTCCCATTTAATGCTTGGCACTTGTTGATTCACTGTTAGACTTATGGTCTGTCCTAAAAGTCTACCTAAAAGAATATATTCCTACTCAAAAAAATAACTCCTAGCACTCTTGTCTTTTGCCTATGTGCTCTTCACTACAAAGTGTGGCAATAATTTGTGGCACTGGGAGAATTGTAATTGAACTAAGATAGATATTTGTAATTTATACCCATGGATGGGCACACATGGAGGGTCTTTAAGGAATCTGTAAACTTCTAGAAATTACATATACTGGTGTATGCACATTTCCTGGGAGGAAGGACTCTAGTTTAAATCAGATTTTCAAAACTGCAAAATAAACAAAATTAAGGTTACTAACCATCTTGACCTGTGGTGGCACAGTGGATAGAGCATCAACCTGGAATGCTAAGGTCACCAGTTAGAAACCCCTGGCTTGCCCTGTCAAGGCACAGAGGAGATGCTTCCCACTCTTCCCCCGCCTTTCTCTTTCTTTCTAAAATCAATAAATAAAATCCTTTTTTTAAAAAGAAAAGATCATTAACTGGAAAGATAACCTACCCAGCACTTCTAATATTGACTTAGTAACCCGGAACACCCTCATATCCTGTCTCTTTAGTATGAGAAGTATTCTTTCAGGCACATGAAGCACTTACTACACTATATATTTCTTAAGAGAAAATATTGAACCTATTTCTTTCTTTATATTCAGTACCTAGGACGGAGCCTGATATAAAAGAGGTATTTGTTAAATACTTTCAGAATGAATTCCATATTTTTAGGCTACTGATAGTACTTTTTAGTCTATTGATATAAGAAATCTGATTAGCCTGTGTTTTATGAGACATATAATTTAATTAGTTTGCAGGAATCCATAAGGCTTTATCATACATCAGTTAATCAGCTAATAAATCACTCATGCTACTGAGTATAACCAGTACATTTTTCTAGTACTTATTGTATTTATATCATGTGCCTTCCTTTTCTAAATCTCTGTGGCCTGCATTGGTGAGAAATGGAAATACATTTGCCCCTGTCTATTTTGCTACTTAAGGGAGGACAGTTTTGACAGATTTTGAAAAAATCACTGATGTATCTGTATTATGAAATCTTTGGAAAAAGTTTTATTTGTTTTTTTAACTTTGGGCACAAGCTCTAAACTGAAAAACTGTTAGGTAGAATTTATTGTTCTAGCTCTGTTGCTTTATAAATTCTTTTAGAGAGCTTTATGAAGAAAACATTGATTATGTGTTTTGGTATTCAAAAATATATACTTGGGCTGATTTTAGAAAACTGGGTGATCTTCCCTCATCTCTAAGGTGGTCACCAACAATTTCAGTCCACAATAATCTTTCCTTTCAGTCACATAATGGTACCATTGAAAAATGGCACATCTTTGTTTTGGGTACGTCAATTCTGACTTCCCTGCTTCAACATTAGCTAAAGTGCTGAGCAGTAGACATCTGTAAAGCCAGTAGTCGCGGCCATTATCACAGCCACCTGGCCAGTGCAGGTTCGCATTGGATTCGGACAGTCGATAATGAAACAACAGAGCCAAGAAGTGGTGGGCCATCATCTTTAATCCTAGCTTGGACCCGGCGGGCAAGTAAAAACACACACTGGGCTCCAAAAACCACTCATTCAGTACTCACAAAGCTACTGACTTATCCAAGTTTCCTAGAATCAAAGGTTTCTAGCTCACCAGTCTTATTCACCTCTGTTCCCCATCTCCTTCTCTCTGCACAAACTGGCTTCTTCCTCAGCACTCCACCATCTTGGCTGCTTCTCTTGGCCTCCTCCACGTGGCCTTTCTCTGCTTTCCTCTCCAATACTAATCTCAGGAACCAAGAGAGAGCAAGCTTCCGGTCTGCCACACTTTGTAGTGTAGAAATCCAAACCTTTAATCCAATCTACAAACAGGGAAGTCTCTGATACAAAGTCACTTATCTGAGGTATAATGGGAGGATTCCTCATGAGAGTGCACTACCCCACATCATGCAATCAGTCAAGGGTGTAGAGAAAAGCTTACTCTTAAAACTAAGCCTTAGGCTATACCGACCCAGCCTGCCCACAGCCTATCCCCAAAACACACATTAATATCAATGGACTTGAACATGGGCAGCGCCATCTTTAACAAAATGAGCATAATATATTTTATCTGGCCAGCAACATCAATCAATGAAAAGCTTAATGAATTATATTCATTTAAGGTAGCTATGATCATTAAAATGCAGATATACATACATAGATATGAATACATAAGTACTTAGATATACCAACATTTGCAAACTGAGATACCCCATCCAGAATCTGGCTCACAGATGCCTTATGTTGGGGCCATAGACTATTATTTTTTAATTAAAATGAGCCAATATTTAAAAAGATATTTTACAGAGTTGAACAAAATTTGTTAACTTCTTTTTAAACATGAACCTTGGTTCATGTTTAAAACTTTTCTTGTAAATCTCAAATGCTTGCTTGAATTTAAGTTTCACCATAGGTTTTGCTGTTTTCTAAAAATTTCTTTTAAAACACTAGGTTTACAATCTGTGGTATTACAATATCTGGAACCATATTCTGTCTTTCACCTGTCAAAATGTTACTATTAATCTACTTATGTTCAACAAAACTGGCATTGAGCTGTTTTTTCTGGGAGAATTGATGGATTTATGCTGCTCCGTCCACGCATTCTTGGCGAGTGCCCTTTTGACCACTGGCACGTATTTGTAAGACCAACTGCGTTGGTGGTAGAACCTGTGGTTACAGAATAGGTCCAAGTTAACTGGCCCACACAGGGGAGCCAACCCATGACCTTGACCCTATTTCCACAGCGTTCTAGCCAATTGAGCTGAATAATAAGTAATTGTTTCTTAGCAATCTGACCAAATCAGCTGGCATATATTAAGGGTCTGTCTGTGGACAAGGGTGACAGTGTCAGTGAACAAGGTAGTTTAAGATAATGGGAAAGTTATCAAGTCCTCACATTGGTTGGCATGTTGTATTTGGCCAAGCAGTTACTAAACTGGACTTTGTCATTACAACTAAATTGCATTTCTGGGCAATTGGAACTTACAAAAGAAACTTAAATTTTATTGAATAGGGTTCTTTTTTAAGGATTCAGAATTTTTGGTGAATAATTCATAACATATGTACAAACAATTGGGGAACATCACGAGATGGAAAGACTTTGGAATGAATTGAAGGAGTCAAGTCCCTGTTTGGTCCCAACAACTAGTGTGTTTTTAGGCAATTCACTTGACTTTCTGAGCTTTGGAAAGGGTTGGATAAGTCTGATGGCAAAGATCCCTCCAGCCTTAAGCAACTTTCTATAATTCCACGATTTCTGAGCCAATAAGAAAGTTTGCATACAAATCTCTTTATAACTAAAAACGCAAATGAAATATTTTCTATGGATAATTAAATAAGCAATATTTCAAAAATGTTTATTAAACAAACTTATTTTTGAAATGTTTTGCTACTTGCAAAAATCAATTTGTAGTATGCATATTTTACACAGAAATATAATGTAAATCTATTAAATAAATAAACCGTGGTTTTATATATTAAATGATAGGTTATTAATGGCATTTTACATTTCAAAGCAGTTATAAGTCACCTTGAAATTTTTGCCTTATCAAATTATTATTATTTTAGACACAACATATTAATAAATTGCTTTAGGATTATTATTCATAAATCTCCTGATTTGGGGCCCATTAATGTGAACCTTTTTGAACTACTTCTCTCCCTAACTTGCTAAACTTATATTAAACATGTTAAGTTCAAGCTTTCTTTACCATATTGTTTATTATTCTGGTTCTCCTTTGTTTAATTTGTTACTAATGCACTCAAATATCACTTTCCTACAACTGAGATAATGATTGGATTTATTGCTCTTTTATCCAAACTGATTCTCACTTCACTGGGTTAATTGCATTACTGAGCCCACCGAGCTCAACAGGATGGGTCCTAGAAAGTGTTAGGATGGTGTAAAATGAATGACAACAGCTTAGTCACACTTGAAATAATATATTGGCCTGGATTTCCAAAGAACCTTCCAAAATGAAAAAAAAAGAAAAAGCACACGAATACTGTGAGTTTGTTTCTACAGAATCAACTATGACTGTAATGTTTGTGAAAAGGATGAGTTATTGGATGTCACTTCAATATTAGGTGGTGAAGTTTAGGAATACTAAACATGGGAAGACCAGAGCATTAAAGCCAAAGCCAAATATGGGTTGCAGATGTGCTGGGTGACGCCATTGGTGGACCTGCACCACCAGCCGAAGGCTTTCTGAAACACAGGCTGCCAATGAATTGTGCCAGATTATGAGACACTTCTGTCATCTGCATAAACACATATCTGGGCAAATAAAGTTTCCAGTATCATTCCTTTTATGTGCTGTGATCCAAAATTGGTGTAATATTTTAAAATAACCCCAGAGATAAGGAAACACCCGCAGGCTAATTTACTTGGTTGAATCACTCACATTGGTTTGGTTTTGTTGTTGTTTTTTTAAGATATACTCACCAAAAACCTCATCTGGAGTGTTCTGCTCAGAGGCTTAGCCCTCTGATTTATTTAATTATGTACTTTATAAGATTGTGCATTTAATTGCCTATACACAAAATTCCTAGCATAGGTTTTATTCTGTGAGAACAGCGGCAGCCAGTTTGAACTGTAGAGCAATATCAGGAATCGGAGGAATTATTCATCTGTGATATTGAAGAAAAAAATTAGCCATTGGTACAAGAAAGAAAGAACAAGAAAATATACTTACATAGCAAAATAGTAGTTTCACAGTCTAGTGGACAAGCAAATAAGAGTCTGATGCTTTGGACAGACTATAAATCAATTTCTGATTTCTTTGGTCAAATTGTAAATCATCACTGTGCTAAACTTCTATACATTCCTAGATGAGAGCATGCTGTTATGATTGTGTGTTACTAGTAATAGCTCTTTCTGAATTATAGGTGATTAGAAAATCTCGTCAGAAATAAAATTATTGTTGTTGTTTAATCTTGAATGTACTTTCTTTAGTTATGTTATATTGCTGGAAAATGAGATTATATCCATTTTTATAAAATAATATTAAAATCCTAAAAGAGCCTGACAAAGCAGTGGTGCAGTAGATAGAGTATCAGACTGGGACACAGAGGATGCAGGTTCAAAACCCTGAATTTCGCCGGCTTGAGTGCGGGCTCATCTAGTTTGAGCACAGCACTCAAGCCAGAGTGCCAGATTGAACACAAGGCCACTGTCTTGAGCGAAGGGTCACTTGGTCAGCTGTAGCTCCCCAGTCAAGGCACATATGAGAAAACAATCAATGAAAAACTAAGGTGCCACAACGAAGAATTGATGCTTCTCATCTCTCTCACTTTCTGTCTGTCTGTTTCTCTGTCCCTCTCTCTGTCTCTCTCTGTCTCTGTCGCACACACACACACCAAAAAAAAATATCCCACGAGAATCCTATTCCTATGGAAAAAGATTCCAGCCTTTGGACCTGGCCCTTCTGAACAAAGGAAAATGTTGATTGGTCGATGGCCCTTGAGTGACTGTCATTTAAGCAGAACTCCTCTAAGATGAGGTGTTTTAGGACCTGCAGGATGCCTACAATGTTACTGTGTGGTTTAATGAATAAACAGAAATTCTATTTAAAATAATAAATTAGATCACATGTTGTATTTAGCAACTTTATCTTGCTCATGGATTCTAAATTTTCAAACTAAAGTGAAACCAGTGAAAGGGAGTTTCTAGACTTTTAAACACTGAGTAGAGACTCTTGCAGGCAACATGGATTTGAAAAATTTCATGAGCCTTGTGACTCTTCGGCCCTAAATGAGTCAAAGTGTTATGTACAGTTTAACTAGAGACATTCAGGATAGGCATATACTTTTTCCTATCAGACCAGTCATAACTGAGAATTCAGTTTTACCTACTCTTAAAGGACTTATAGAATAAAAGGGATATTAGTTCACTTTAAATCTAACGTAAAAAATATTGAAATCTGATCCTTTGCCTAATAAACCAAGTTAGAGCTCACATTTTTAAAATTACCTCTTTTTCCTAAGAGAAGTCTTCTATTGGGGAGTACAGATGGAGGTGGTGCTATCTGGGATTCTGTAAAGGACAGGAGGAACTAATGACAGGTATGAGCAGTGTAAACCGTAAAGAACTCAGCACCTACCTCACACATATCTTTATTTGAAACCCAAGATTAGAGAGGGCATAATTTCTTAAACTCTGAAATTAAAGGCCTAAGTCCAAGATAGACATCATGTTTTTTATAGATGACATCTTAAAGATTAATCATCTTTAATGATGGCTTTGGGCTTACATTAATTCTAGAACTTGACCTGGTGTTTTTAAATGGGGTGTTTGTACAACATCAAAGAACTGGTCATAATAAGATAGAAACCTAAAATGACTCAGTGCCCCCATGACTCTCGGGTAGCCAGGTGTTCATTGCCTTTACTAAATGAGTAACAGTCTGTCCCGTCTCTCATCTTGCTGTAGCTGTAGGCATCCAGGCTGTACATAGCTTATAGCTCTCACACCTAAATTAAACTAACATGATGATCAGTTCATTTATAGGGAAAGTATCTTCCAGCTTGGGGGATAACATGCTGAATTATGAGGGACCACTGGGTCCTCCTTCAAGGATAGAAGCTATGAAGAAAGGAGACAAGTGATATATTCCCTGTAATTCAGCTCAGCAATAGTTGTTGAATTTTTACTATGTATTAAGCACTAAGAATGAGAGTAGAGACCATGTTTGACTAACTTATTTATATCCTTAGCGTCTACTAGAGAATCTGGCACCGATAGGTACTCAATAAGTATTTGTGAATGAATGCGGGAATGCATGTATGCACAAACCACGAACACATATAGAGACCCAGCTCTAGCCCTTGATGAGCTCACACTTAAGCAATGGTGAAAATCATACCCTACCTCAAATACAACTAGTAACTTCAGCACAAGAACTTCCTCCTCCCTTTACTCCTTCCCTGAAGCCACCCTTTATCCCATCCTCACTAAAGATAAATATGCCCATCCAACTTTGTTTGGTTTAGTAAAAATGTTATGCACGTCAAGAAATTTAAAAATCATTAAATGTGAATTCTAGTAACTTGAGAAATCCCAGAAATTAACACCCAACAATTCTCCCTCATTCAAAACTGCTTTTTCTTATACAGAATAAAAGCCAAGTTAAGAGAGCTTCCACCTTTTCAGAACAGTTTCAAACTTAGTATCACTTATTGAGAATCAATATACTAACTCTTTTCTATTGTTTAAGGTTCCCTTACCAGCTCTAACATGCATTAATTATTTTGCTTCTTTTGTACTTGTATAATAAATGCTTGACAAAAAAATTAAAAAGCCACATTATTTAAGATTTTTATGGCACAATGGAAAAGTTTTCCACCCCCAGGAGAAAAAAAAATCTGTGATTGTCTTTTTAGGAAGACATTATACATTAAAAAAATAAAGAAGAATATTTTTAAAAGCCCAAGTTATACTTTATGTGATATGTAGCATGCAGAACGTTTAGAATATGTAGAACAGAAAAGAACATTACTTGAGCTAGAGAGGGTTAATGCTGTATTCTTAATTTTAAATTCCAGATAAATATGATTTCAGCTTTGATCCTACATGGGCTAATTCTTTTGTCACTCAACTAATTAATTCAGTGTGCTAGAGAAAAGATGCTAATTTGGGCATCAAAGAAGTGATAATTTTTTTTTGTTTAATCAGAGTTATAAAGATAAGTTTTACTCCCATTAGACTGGGTCTGGAGCTCAATCATTTTATTCTTGGTTTGTGCAGATGAATTCCAGAAAAAAATGTGTCCTGCTTCTCTTCATTTCTGAAAAAGGAGCAGTAACAGCTAGGATGTCCTTTAAAATGGTCCTTTGAATAGTTTTTATGCACCCATCCCCTAAAAAATTCAGTCATCTCTCAATACTGTTTTTTTGCTCTTTATACAGAACAAGTTAGGGCACCCTCATTTCTTTTTCTGGTAATGGGGTTTATACAAATTACATAATGCTGATTTGTGATATTGGAATATAAGTTGTATTTGACATTTTTTTTAGAGACTGTAGATGAAGCTTCCAGTTGTTACAGAACTTTTGATCAGCCCTCCCTGGATTTAATTTCATTGACCTGAGTCAGTTTTTCCCTTCCCAGGCAGTTTGCTGACATGACCCCACCTGCCAGTGAATGACCCTCAGAGCTATTTCCTGCAGGGGTGGAGGGCACAGATTTCCTTCTGCAGGATGAATCTGTGTTCGGTATGGGGAGCCCTGCAGGTTAACCATAGGAAAGCCCGAGCATTTTGGGAACGTACCGCAGGGGGTAGAAAATACTTTAGACGTGAGGTGTAATTTGTCTCTGAACACTCTTTCCTTCCCTTGTTTTGGGGTTTCTGGGGCATGGGAGGTGCAGAAAAACAGAAGGAAGGAGGGAGACAGGGATGCTGTGGGCGCACAAATGAGAATGGGACAGCTGGCTGTCAGCCGAGGTTGGAACTGCAGCCACGCCATCTGTTTGAACCAGCATCAGGGCTTCATGGACAGGCCCTCCGTGTGCCTGGGCAAGCCAGCAGCCTTCAGAGATGCTCCAGGATTCACTGAAAAGTAACAGTAACAACAAGGAAGAAGCCACATGCCCTCCTGCTTTGAAATAAGTAAACATTTAATAAAAAGAAAAGCCTTTCTAACTATGAAGAACACATTAAAATGCAAAAAGATCTATTTCTTTAATGCTCCTATTTAACATATTTCCCAGAAACCATACGCATTTAGTCTGAGTCACTAAGGCTCTTGCCTACAATGTCTCAAAGCCAGTGAGAGCGTATGAAAGCAATTAATCAAAGTTCACTGTGCTCCTGAAGAGTATTTCTTCTTCCGGAAAGCAGAGGGATAGAATAACTTAAAACCCAGTGTGATAGTGACAGTTAATAAGCTTTTTATAGTCCCTGTGTGGATCTGAAAATCATCCTGTATTAGTGTCTTTATCATTCTTGCTCACTCTTTCAGGCTTCTTTTCATTTAATTTTAATTTCTGTCCTCTTCTTCATATTTCCCCCGCTTTTTCCTAGCAGAGTGATGCTTTAATAATCTTAGAGTAGAGTTTTCATTTGTTACAAAAAAAAAAAAGAAATTAGCAAAAGTAACTGTCCAGTGTCTCCCAAATGAATTAACTGGTACTTACAAGTGGGTCTTCCAGAGGCCCCTTTCACATGTTATTTGCAGGAAGATGGGTTATCATTTTGCTTTACTGTATTTTCTTGACCCTCTAGAATTATCTCTATTATATTCAGTATTTCCAAATTCATGTGTTTCCTAGCTCCTCAGTCAGGGAAAGCAGATTAGCTCAAAGATTCCCAGCAGCTGACTTGAGCCGGAGAGCTGCCTAAGACTACCCAGCAGGTGTTTTATCCTCTTAGGCATAAATCTCAGAATGGTATAGGACCTCCCTGCTTTTCAATCCTGAAAACAAACATCAACATATTTGAGATCTGAAGATTCTCTGCTTTGGAATGAAGAGTTGCCATGACCACTAATTTAGGAGTCATATCCTGGAATTAGGAACAGCTCGGAGGAAAGTAGTCGTTTTAGGGTGGGTGGTAAGGTCTGCCTCAAAGGAAGTTGTGGATAAAGATGTCAGTGGGATTAAACATGTTGGTTGTTTTCACATGGCTTGTTTTCATCTTGGAAACATAAATATACCCCAAATAAATGTCTAAACAAGACACCAGAAATTAAAATTATAATTAGTAATCTTATTTTTAGGGCACCAACTGCTTGACCCAGTTAGAGTTACCAGGTAAGAGTTTAAAGAGTGAGATCGTTTTTAGTTACTAAAAAGCATCAACTCAGCTTCTGCTTGTGAGCACATCCTCTATCGCAAATCCCTCTCTCCTTTCACATGTCATGGAGTAGACTTACTGAGTTTAAAATACGATGCTTCTGTTTGGGAAAGCACAGAGTGTTACAGCATTCCACCTCCCTCCTGCAAAGTCACAGGTATCAGCCATTGCAAATATACATACGGTGGAAGACTAAAAGTAAAGTGGAATACTTTTCTTTCTTAATCAAGATTGAATTACAACAAACACAAATTTGTTCATTATTCTATCAATCAGATTAACATAAAAGTAGGCAATGACCTTACATACCCACCAAAAGAGGGAAAACTCTCTAATTGGTCCATTTTCACTGGATTTTAATCAGATGCATGAACTCTTAAGTACAGTGGGAACTATCTGAGGTAAACAAGTAAGACCTTTGTGACATACATTTTAGAGAGAAGCAATAGCTGAAGTGCACAAAACCATATGAGATTACAATATATGGAAGTTAATTTCGTCGGCATATGTATATGCTAATTTGCAACCCAATTTAGAATACATCAGACAACAGAAACCTTTTATGGGTGAACTTCAGAATAAACTATGGAAATATAGTCAAAGATCTGTGAACTTCCCTACCCTCATATTTTGCTTGAGCTATTTCAAACTATATAATTTATAAAACGATAAGACAATATCATGTATAGTTTGTAAGTCAGCTAGTTACAGGGAGAATGAACCATTATCCACTGCCAGGAAATATGATTGTGAGGTGTGTGCATTTTCCCATCTGTATAGCCAGTAGTCGAGGTCAGGATCACAGCCGCCTGACCCGTGCAGGTAATGAAACAACAGAGCCAAGAACTGGTGAGCCATCAGCTTTAATTCTAGCTTGCACCCGGTGGGCAAGCAAAAACACACACTGGGCTCCAAAACCCACTCATTCAGTGCTCACAAAGCTACTGACTTATCTGAGTTTCCTAGAATCAAAGGTTTCTAACTCACCAGACTTATTCACCTCTGTTCCCCATCTCCTCCAGCGCAAACTCTGTACAAACTGGCTTCACCCTCAGCACTCTGCCATCTTGGCTGCTTTTCCTGTCCTCCACGTGGCCTTAATCTGCTCTCCTCTCTAATACCTCAGGAACCAAGAGCACAAGCTCCCGGCCTACCCCACTTTATACTGTAGAAATCCAAACCCGTAATCTAATCTACAGACAAGAAAGTCTCTGGTACAAAGTCACCCATCTGAGTGAGGCATAATGGGATTCCTGAGGAGTGCACCACCCCACATCATCCAATCAGTCAAGGCTGTGGGGGAAAGCTTACTCTTAAAACTAAGCCTTAGGCTATAACGACTGGGCCTGCTTACATTACAGCCTTTCCCCCACACCCATCCCAAGCATAAGGGCAAATAACATCACCTGGGTGATGGGCTTCCGTGTGGACAGCACCATCTTTAACAAAGTGAGCATATTATATTTTATCTGCCCAACACCATCTGACATCATTCCATACATTTTGAAGTCCAATATTAATAGTGACTGGATCTTGTAGCCTTTTCCAAATGCATCATTATTATCTAAATATATTTCCTGACTGGAAGGAGAAAATACATTCTGCTTCAAACTTTCAACTTGCCTCAGATTCATTGTTCACCATTAATTTGGAGTAAAAGTGTCTGAACTTTTTTTTGCTTGACTTCTTAGCCCACTCTAGCCATTGCTCGGGATTGCTTTTATACTATATGTCTACTAAGTGGAAGAAGAGTGGATGCTAATAGCTATATAAAGTGGGATCTAGGAGAAAAGTTGTAGACAAACAGTGCTTAGCAGAATTAAGAAGTGAATTAAATGAGACACTAAATGTGGAAAAAGCCAGAGATGGAGCTCTCCACATTGTGAATCTGGACCATTTGTGCTGTGCATGGAAATCTACGAAGGATTTGAAAGTCATCATTATCTAGAAAATTCAAAGGAAGAAATAGAAACAGAAGAAAATCTATGCTTAGAAATTAAGAGATAACCACCAAGAATTTCATTAAACTCTTTATCATATGGAAAACGATAGGACTGGGTGCTTATTTTGTTGAGTGGTGTTCGGCAGATAAAATATAATATGCTCACTTTGTTAAAGATGGTGCTGCCCACATGGAAGCCCGTCACCCAAGTGATATTATTTGCCCTTATGCTTGTGATGGCTGTGGGGGAAAAGTTGTAATGTAAGCAGGCCAGGTTGTTATAGCTAAGGCTTGGTTTTAAGAGTAAACTTTTCCCCACACCCTTGACTGATTGGATGATGTAGGGTGGTGCACTCTCCTGAAGAATCCCATTATACAGAGACTTCTTTGTTTGTATAATTGGATTGAAGGTTTTGAGTCTATGCCATAAAGTGGGAGAGACCAGTAGCTTGATCTCTCTCTTGGTTCCTGGGTTCCTGAGATTAGTATTAGAGAGGAGAGCAGATTAAGGCCATGTGGAGAAATAGCCAAGATGGCAGAGTGCTGAGGAAGAAGCCAGTTTGTTAAGAGTTTGTGCTGGAGGAGATGGGAAACAGAGGTGAATAAGTCTGGTGAGCTGGAAAGCTTTGATGCTAGGAAACTCGGATAAGTCAGTAGCTTTGTGAGCACTGAATGTGTGGGTTTTGGAGCCCAGTGTGTGTTTTTGCTTGCCTGCCGGGTGCAAGCTAGAATTAAAGCTGATGGCTCACCAGTTCTTGGCTCCTGTGTTTCATTACCGACTGTTCGAATCTAATGTGAACCTGCATGGGTCAGGCGGCTGTGATGGTGGCCGCGACTACTGGCTTTACAAGTGGATTGAATAGTTAGGTACTCACCTGACAGTTGATATAGTTAATGGTTAAATTCTATGTACATAAACCATGTGATGTGTAATGGCTGTTCAGTAAATGATTGAGTGAGTGAATAAACCATTATTGAATTCTACTTCCCCAGAGGGCTGTTTAGGGGCTCTCTACCTAGGCAAGATTGCAACATAAGAAAGGTCTGTTGTTTTTGGTATTTTTCTATAACCCTTTCTGAGGTTCTTTCCCACCTTGTATATTCTATTTGCTTCCTTTGATTTCTTAAATTTATACCAAGACATCTCATTTTACAGATAGAAACCATTTCTCTTACACATGTTGTATCATGTTATCTGATCAATTCATTACCTGGGAGTGCCTTCACTTCCCCTTTATCAGCTCTGTAAACAAACGAGTTTCCTCCCCTAGCTGCTTCTTTTTCTGACTCTTCTCCTGTCTTACAGCCAAGCTCTCCCAAGGTTCTCTGTCCTCTTCCCTTATCAAGAATTTTGTGCTCCTATGCCAATGTTCACTAACATGACTCACAATAGCCAAAAGGTAGAGACACTCAAATGTCATCCACAGATAAACAAATATGGTCAGTACATGCAATGGAATGTCATTTGGCCTTTGAAAAGAAGGAAATTCTGACATATGTTACAACGTAGATGAACCTGGAAGACATGATGCTAACTGAAATAATAAGCCAAACACCAAAGGACATTATATTATTCCACTTATATGAAGTACCTAGAATAGTCAGGTTCAGACCGGAAGTAGAATTACCAGGGGCTACGGGAAGGGGAAATAGGGAATTACTATTTAGTGGATACAGAATTTCAGGCACAGGCGATGAAAATATTATGGAGATGGATGGTGAATGATGGTTGCATAGCAGTGTTAATGTACTTAATGCCATTGAACTGTATACTTAAGAATGATTAAAATGGCAAATTTAATGTTATGTCTATTTTATGACACTAAAAGAATAACTTTATTCTCTTCTCTGTTCCATCCCTATCCTTTCACACTCTGAGGCATTATTTCCTCTCAGCAAACAGAAGTGCTTCAGTGTTAGCCAAATTGAAAACATCATTTTAGAATGTTCCAACCTGCCTTCAGCTTCCATCCTACCAGCCCTACTTGTGCAGTGGTTGTTCACACACAGAGAGACACAAAATTTTATACTTACTTGCCATTCATTCTTGAGATCACTTTCACCTGGCTTCTGCTCACACCACTCCACTGACCCTTGCCAAGGCAGTGAATGGCTGCAAATTGCCGAGTCTAAGGGCCCTATTCAGCGCACGCCCACGTGTGCGCGCCTGCGTGCGCTCACACACAATCACACACACACACACTGCCTGTAAAGCCAGTATTCGTGGCCACCTACAGCCGCCTGGCCCATGCTGGTTCGCATTAAATTCAGACGGTTAGTAATGAAACAACGGAGCCAAAAACTGGTGGGCCATCATCTTTAATCCTAGCTTGCACCCGGCAAGCAAGTAAAAACACACACTGGGCTCCAAAAACCACTCATTCAGTGCTCACAAAGCTACTGACTTATCCAAGTTTCCTAGAATCAAAGTTTTGTACCTCACCAGTCTTATTCTCCTCTGTTCCCCATCTCCCTCTCTCTGCACAAACTCTGCACAAACTGGCTTCTTCCTAAGCACTCCACCATCTTGGCTGCTTCTCCTCTCCTCCACATGGCCTTTCTCTACTCTCCTTTCTAATGCTAATCTCAGGAACTGAGAGAGAGCAAGCTCTGGGTCTGCCACACTTTATACTGTAGAAATCCAAATCTTTAATCCAATCTACAAACAGGGAAGTCTCTGATACAAAGTCACTTATCTGAGGTATAATGGGAGGATTCCTCATGAGAGTGCACCACCCCACATCATCCAATCAGTCAAGGGTGTGGTGTGGAGAAAAGCTTACCCTTAAAACTAAGCCTTAGGCTATAATGACCCGGCCTGCCCACAGCCTGTCCCCCAACACACATTAATATCAATGGACTTGCACATGGGCGGCGCCATCTTTAACAAAGTGAGCATAATATATTTTATCTGCCTAACACCGCCCCATGCTATACTTCTCGGCAGTGTTCCCAGCCGTGACCATGGCTTCCTCCTGCAGACACGTCTCCTCAGAGGACCTTGCACTGCACTCGTGCATTGTATTTTTGTCTCTCTGATCATTCTTTTTTGTCTCTTCTGTACACCTCACCCAACCCTACCATCCAAGCTTTAAATGTGACTGTTCCTCAGCACTTTGTCCTGGTCCTTGCCCATCCACTGGGATTTTCTGAAGGCACTCTAAAATAGTGTTAAAGTGAAATTTGATTTCTCTCCCTTGACCCACTATTTCCAATTCACCATCTTCTCTTTCAGTGCCCACTTCTCTGTCCGCACCTCCATCTACTTTCATCCTCACCCCTCCAGCAGGACCCAGTTAACTGTACTGCTTCTACCTGCTAAGTTTTACTCCAGCAGCCAGCATGGTCTATCGAAGTATACATCACGTTGTGTCACATCTGCTTGAAATGACCTGCTTTCACTCTCCCAACTCTTCAGATCTCCCAGTTTTCTTAACTAGCTTCTCCGTTTCTTGAATTACTAAGAAATGACCTACAGTCACTGTTAGACAGAACTCCCAGCTTGCCTCAGTCCTGCACTCCCTGATCCTTTCCACCTGGATCCTGTGCGAGCACCCGCTCTGCTCTCTGACCTTCTGTCACTGCTTGGAATGCACCTGCCTCTTGTCCTCTGCATGTGCTGAGTCCTCCACCCACAAGGCTCCCCTCCCATCTTTTTTTGTCTCAATGTCTTACCCTTATAGTCTCGGTTTAAATGTCATCTCTTCATTGAACACTTCCCCAACAATCCAATATCCTTGTATTGTCTCTTAACACCCTTCATAGCACTTTTCATAATGTATAATTACACACACATATATATGTTTAGTAACCATGTCCTCTATTAGAATATAAATTCCATGATGATAGTGTCTGGCTTTGTATCCCAATATGGTATCAATCTCTGCCAAGTGATATGGCAATGGCTGACATAGAGGAGATGCCTAATATTTTTCAAACAAATGCGTGAGGCAAAGGAGAAGCAAGCAAGCAAGCTAGTTTTCCATGAAGCTGTTTTATATAACCTCTCTATAGAAATGAACAGGGACAGGTGTTTTAAGCAAACTTATAATTCATGAAAATCTAAATTTACATAAAGGGTATGTTGAAAGGTGATTTTTCCACTTTACAAAAAGATCCATCATAAAATTCTTTAAACAGGCTTCCCAGGTACATGGAACATAAGATTTTTATTGATTGAAACCATATGTTTGCACAGAATTCTTCAGGAAAATATCTTTTATATAAAGCAAGGTTGACCTATAAGCAATTTCCTAAAGGCACGTAGCCCAGAATGGCCAACTCTCAAATTTCCTAGGTAATAGATAATGGGAGGCCTGGAATGCGGTGGATATTTGAAACCCTAGAATGCAAAGCAGTAATTTCAGCCATTTAGGGCCCTCATGACTTTTCTTACAAAAATAGCTAATGGGGAGATGAATCAATGTATTCAAACCTCCCCAACTCTTCTTTCTGTGTGTCAGTAAAAGTAAGAATGACTGTGAAATGATCCCCAAAGGGCTGCTATGGAAGGCAGAACAAAGGCTTATAAAACTCACCAAACTGATGCCTTTCTCCCAACTCCCCCCACCAACACCATGGCCACCACTGATAATTAAGTTGTCTGATTGCGAAACTAGAATAAAGAGTCCAGTTTGTTAATAAATAAAATGCATTTAACTTCCCTGGGTTTTAATTTCTTCATCTTAACAATA
Source organism: Rhynchonycteris naso (assembly GCA_037038555.1). NCBI lineage: Eukaryota > Metazoa > Chordata > Mammalia > Chiroptera > Emballonuridae > Rhynchonycteris > Rhynchonycteris naso. Next base: position 28,722,916 of record CM072997.1, on the reverse strand, counting down.
TGGGAATCCCTTTGAAGATTATTGTTTTACGTTTCTGTTCTTGAACTTACCCAAAATTTATAAAATAAGATAATTTGTGGCTGTCCTCATTGTTTAATGAAATACATTTCTCAGCTATTTCTGCCTTTCTTATTGGAAACTTTAGTAAATGATCATGAACTTTAATTTAAAGCATTTATAATATTTGTGGAATTGGTTGATTTGACTATTATTGATTCTTGCTAAGAAGAAAATGCTTTGGAGAATTTACTTACAACTAACCTTTTCCTTATAAACATGTTCCACTATAATGAGAATATAATAAGCTACTCTTGAACTGCCATAAAAGTGAAACATTTTAGCTGCAGGAAGGAAAAGCATTTTACTGGTTGTAGTTATAAAGATCAAGATAGAATAGGGTATAGGTTAGAGTTACCCTTCAAAATCAAGACTACTTTTGTCTCAGAAAATCTGAAACCTCCAAACTAGAAGATATTTCGGGCATGGAGAAAAAACATACCTAACGTCTATAGAGTTGTTAGCAACACTTTTGCCCTTGTCAATTTCGTGAAGCGTTATTCTACCCTCATTTTTTACAGTATTTTTTTTGCCCCAATATTACTGTGTTGGATGACATGTTGAGGGTACAAAGGTATTGAGTTCTTACATGAAGAATTTTAGAGTAGTAATGTTGATCCCTAAAACTCTACAGCATGGATCTGTAAAAAGAAAGAAGGTGTTCATGGAAACCCACATTATTTAGATACTTCCTGCTTTGTAGATCAAAGAGAGATCTTGAATATATCCACAGATCTCAATTATATTTGAAAATTAATGTTCTTATATATTGTCTTATTTCTTCTCTCTTACTTTTTTATGTTTTTAAATAATACCAGGCCATTTCTTCATTGAGAAAGAAGGTTAGATTCTGAAAGGGAGGCAGGAAAGAGACGGGGAGGAAGGCTGGAGATGATAGAGTTCAAGCTGACACTTCACCAACCAAGGTCCCAAAACTAGACTGGGTACAGGAAAAAAATTCACAGGAGCAGAGGCCAATGGAGAGATAGCATGGGAAGAGAGAAAGTTCATGAAAGAGAATTTGTTCATTGGAATTACAAATTGAAAAATATGCAGAAGAGTTTGGACTGGGAGAGGCTCGTGAGGAAAGAAGGACGCAAGTCTGGGTTCTGGTAACAGCAAGAATGTGGGGATTAGCAGTGGTGTCTTCCATGTGTGATTTTTAGGGCTCCCACTTGACTAACAACCTCTACTTTGGATTGAAATACAATGTAGGAAAAACAAATATTAACCCATTTTTATGAAATTCAGAAGATGAGAAGTTTCTTACAAGTTTGTAATTCAGGTCTTCCTGTGGAGACTGACTCACTGTGTATCTGTTAGGAGGCTGAAGACAGGGCTGGGGGCTGGGTGGGGGGTGGCAGTCAGCCCGAGAATGTGGAATTTAAAAAGATGTCCTCAGGTTGGAGTGACTTTATTTCCTGGTTATCAGCAGAACATCAAGTCATTTTCTTTTATATGTGTGTTGATACGAGACCATGGGAGATTGCTTTCAACAAAAACATCTTTTGGGGAAAATGCCTGTCATTTAAGAATATGTTCTACTAACAAGTAAATAGCACTTTTAAAAAATTTCAAATGAGCAATTTTTTTCTAAAAATGCTAAGGAAACACACTGTTCTTTTATTTTTAAAAAATAATTTTATTTTATTGACTTTAGAGAGAGGAAGGGAGAGAGCAGGAGAGAGCTAGGAACATTTGTTCCTGTATATGCCCCGACTGGGGATTGGACTGGCAACCTCTGTGCTTCGGGACAGTACTCTAACCACCTGAGCTGTAACCACCTGTGTTAGCCAAGGCAATACACTGTCCTTTTCAAGAGAACCCTAGTGCACTGTTGACTGTTGGTGGGAATATAAATCAGTACAGTCACTATTGAAAACAGTATGGAGGTTTCTCAGAAAATTAGAAGTGGAACTAACATATGACCTAGCAGTCCAGGATCCAATCTATTTTGGGTATATTCAAAGAAATTGAAATCAGGATCTTGCAGAGATACCTGCACTTCCATGTTCATTGCAGCATTAATCACAATAGCCAACATATGGAAACAGCCTAAAGTCCATCAACAGATGGATGGATAAAGAAGAGATGGTATTAAAAAGGTGTGGCAAAAGTAGGTTTACAGTTGTATGTGAAATGGCATTTACATATTCTTTTTATATTTGTTTAAATTTATTGATTTTAGAGAGAGTGGAAGGGAGTGAGAGAAAGAGAAGGAGAGAGAGTGCTTTTTGCTGCTCTGCTTATTTAAACATTTATTGGTTGATTCTTGTTTATGTCCTACCCAGAGATCAAACCCTCAACCTTGGCATACCAGGATGACACTCTAACCAACCGAGCTACCTGGCCAAAATACTCTTGTATTATTATTTATTACTTATTGTATTATTTTCCATATGAACAATGGCACACCCACTTTTGACCCAACCTGTATATGCAATGGAAAGTTATTCAGCCATGAGAAAGAAGTACATCTGCCATTTGCAACAACTTGGACAGAGATTGAGGGCATTATGCTAGGTAAAATAATTCAGACAGTGAGAGACAAATACTGTATGACACCACTTATATATGGAATCTAAAAAAGGCCAATTCAGAGAAACAGACTAGAGTGGTAGATACCAAGGGTTAGGTGGTGGGGAATGCAAAGATGTTGGTCAAAGGGTATAAACTTCCAGGTGTTAGAAAAACAAATTTGGGGACCTAATGTAGAGCATGGTAATTATAGCTAATAATACAGAATCATATACCTGAATGTTGCTAAAATAGTAGATCTTTTAATGTCCTCACCACAAAAAGAAATGATCACTATGTAATGGGATGAAAGGGGTAGCTAATACTACAGTGGTAATCATTTTACAACTTGTAAATTATCAAATCGACACACTGTATACCTTTAATTTAAACAATGTTATGTGTCAATTGTATCTCAATAAATGTGGAGGAAAAAATAAGACATCATAATTGCTCAGTTAACAGCAAATGTGCTGGGCACCAATAAATGCTCGGAGCACACAGACCCTGGGTTGATGCAGGAAGCCTGTGGCTACACAGAGACTGACTGTGCTGGGAAGGAAAGAGTCCAGTGTAGGAGGCAACCCACGTTCTAATCCCAGCCCTGTCCTGAACTTGTTGGGTAAGCTTGGACAGGGCCCAAACCCTCTCCGAACTTTCAGTTCTTTCTCTGTAAAACAAGAGTATTCAAGTAGGTGTTTGGTAAGTCCCCTGCAGCACCATCATTATATCATTTCATGAGTTTAACTGTAAATGTTGATGCCACTGGAGCTCTGCAGACTTGTTTAGGAGGTCGGTCAGTTTTTGCTTACATATTTGCGATAATCTTTTAGTTCTTTTATCTCTACTGAGTTAATGGTTTCAAATATTTAGTCTTCAACCATATGAGTTTGTGCATACTGCCCTATCAATATCTAAGTGGAAAGCAGGAGGGTTGAAGGAAGATAATTTAGTAACTATATTATTTTTCTGCTTTCAGTCTCTTGTTTTACTTCCATTCCATGCAAAATGATCTTGTATTACTTAGAATAAAGAATTATGATTTAATGAGTTCACCTCATAAATATCTTAAATTTACCACAAAAAATGACCATGATCACTGTTAACAATCCTCTTCTCATTCATGTTTCATTAGATTTGGAAAGAAGAAGGATGACAAGGGGGGCAAGGCTGAGCAGAAGGGCCCTCTGAAGCATGGCAGCCTGAGAGAGGAGGAGCTGGAGAAAATGAAGGAAGAACGGGACAGGTGAGGAGCGGAAGTGCTGGGCCCTGTTGTATTAGAGCCCATGGTCTGTATTTAATTTGGTTTGTGCATCAATCAACTGGAGAAATTTTACTTTAACAAACAAAGAGATTGATTTATACAAAAGGGAAGGTGCCTGATCTAAAAGGAGATTGCCTGTCTTGGGGATTTTGTTATATTTTGAGAAGAAATTAACTTCATGTTTTTATTATATCAGTATTGATAATTTCATAATATGCTACCCCTGGTTTTGACTATACCAATGCATATTTTCTCTACGGTTTATACAATCATTTCTTTTTTTAATAAAAAAAGATCATTTTCATGTTGATGTTTAAAACTATCATATTTCCATAGTCTGTTCCTAATTTTTGTCAAACTTGTTGTAAGCCTTCTTAATTTTATTCTGCTAAATCCATTTGGGTACTGTAATTTGAGAAGTACATGTCCTTCATTTTTTAAACGCCAGTGTCTTTTATTAGGCTATCAGCAAGTTGCAAAGTATGTCGCCCATCTGTTAAAGAGCCAGTTCCATTTACTGAAATAATGACAGTCTGCAAGGGCCGAAGAATTCTTCTGTTTAAGGACCTTAATGTTCCCATTTGGACAGGAGGTCCTTCACATGTCTGTGATGTTAACTCTGGCACTTATCCCAAGTAGATGTGTAAATATCTGATTTGAAACATGTAGTTGAATATTCATAGTTCTCTTGAAAACTCTTCGCCTTTACAACTAAGTGAAGCTTGGAGAAAGGCTGAGATTTGACACAACTAGAATATAATTTTAAGTATTCAATTCTGACTTCATCATATATCAAGTCGGATTTGTCTAACTTTTCACTTGCTTTTCAGTAACAATATTTCTTTTATTTTTTTAAAGAGTTTCTCATGCTTATTTTAATACTCTAGTATGTGTACTAACAAAATCATACTTATTTATTGTTTTCTAGCACAGAGCAGGCTGAGTATGTACCTTTGACCCCTATTTTATAGTCTATTCCCGTTGAGAAGGCTGACTTTATCAATAGTAAGAAAAAAATAAAATACCTATTTAGTTCTTTAGTCCTTTCTTATTTTTGAAAGGTTGATAAGCTCCCTCCCAAGGTCAGTGGAGCAGTTAAAAGGATATCAAGTGCTTTCCATTGTTGTTGACTATTCATCTGTCAGAGCTGCTCCAAAGAAAGATGAATTCTCCATCGCAGCCCAAGATGCAGTGATCCTGTAATGCAAAATGTAATTCAGGTTAAGGTTTTAATGCATGTATTGGCAAAGACATCTATGTCGTGAACCCACATCATAGGTCTTTGCTGCTCCCTTGGCTTTACTTACTGGGGCACTACATCCCATGCCTCATCTTCAGGAAACTGAATTGTTTGCTAGAATGCAGGTTTCATATTTTTTTGTGGCTCAATGCTAGCTTGGGACTGGGGCCGGGGCGGGGTGGGGGGTGTGCTTGTAGTAGCTAGGGAACTGTGTGCCAGCTAGAAAATTGATAACCCCTAAAATAAGGTGGGTTGTCTTTAAGCAAGAGTTCATTTCCTTTCTGGTTTTACTTTTAGGAAGCAGGTGCCTAAGGGAGTTTTATTCTTAAAGCAAGGCTGTAAATTCGCCTCAGCTGGCTATATAGGCTTCAGGTACAATTTTTTAAAAATATGTCTGGTCGAAACATTGAAAGAACTATGCTATTAGCATTCACATAGGCCACCTCCCACACATGAGCACATAAAATACATCTGATAGGGGTTTCCTGGAGACAACGTTGTCTCCATCATGTGTGAGGGGAGGAAGTTGGAGGAGTTGATTTTATGGTTGGGTGCTATAGAATTAATGACTGAGGGCATTTCAACAGCTCAGGGGCCGAGGACCATAGAGGGTAGAGGTGGAGGCTAAACATTTGGCATTGCTCCCAACCCTGGAGTCCCATTTCTTGGCTCTCTATCATCCATAGGAATCCAATTCACAACTCTTAAAGAACTCAGCGAGTGTATCACTCTTCATGACATGGTCATGGGAAAAAATAAAACACAAGAAGAAATAGTGTAGAAAAGTTCATAAAATTGTCTTTTTTTCTAATACATTTGGAATTTATTACCTTAACATGGTTCAAGCTATCCTATTGCTAACGTGTTTTGTCCTAGTTATCATAGAGTTCATAGTTTTTCATTAACATGCCCCTTTTACAGAGGATTTAAAGCACTTAAATAAAATATATACTGTACAGTGCTGAAGCCAGCTTATACCAGCTTGTGAGAAACAACTATTAAGCTTTCAAGAATTCTGTGAGCTAGTTGATAAACTCTTGATTACTACCTTGAAATTGGTTATGGTGAGTGTATTTTCTACTCCACAGAAATAGGCAAAAGCAGTAGATTGGGTTCGCTTTTTCAAAGAGCCAGTTTACCAACACACCACTGAGAGTCTATACCAATTCTACTTAGTGCATAACTAAGAAGAAATTATCAAAAATAGAGGCAAAAAAAATTTCTTATCCCAATCAACAACATGACTTCCTATAGCTGTGTTTCTCAAAGTCTGGTTCCTGGACCACATACATGCAGAAGAATGAGTCACTTGAGGTGCTTATTAAAAATGAAGATTCCTGAATCACACACCAGATTTGCAGGATGAGAAGTTAGGTAGTTTGAACTCAGGAATATGTGTGTACTAGGTAAGCCCAATGTGATTCTTCAGAATTCCAAAGCCTGAGAACCACTTACTTAGAGGGACAGGATTTGGCTGAAATATTAGATTAAACTATTCTTTTTCTATGAAAAATGATGCACAGATTTTTTTTCCAAGAAGATTGAATAATTCAATCTAAAAATATTGTCATATTTCTCACATGTCCTCTCTGAGGTATCCTACCTTACTAGCACACTATTTTGCACACACAGAGGAACCCTTGCCAGTGCTCACACCTAGGAGAGTTCAGCTCACATTCCCTTCCACACCTTCCATGCACAAAATAACTTAGAAAAACAATAAGTTCATTAACAAAACTTTGGAAACATAAGAAAATATAAAGAAGATTATTAAAGTAATGTATAATTTCATCACCACTATTAATATTTTATAATCTTTTTACAATGTACATATTTTCTTTGAAAACTCAGTAACCATACAACATATATAATGTCTACTGTTTCCACAGCATTTTATTATGAGCATTTCTCCATGTCATTGATGTTTTGAAAATATGTCATTTTGATGACTAATATTCTGTGAAATCAATATACCATAACTTATTTATCTTCTATTGTCAAACATATACTCTATTCCCATTTTTCACTATTCCAAATAGTAATACCTTTGGAATAGTGAAAAATTCAACCTACTTGTTGAGTAGTCAGGCAGTCAGGTATAAAAAATCTTTATAGATTACCTTTTTTTGTTGTTGTATTTTTTTTTTTCTGAAGTGAGAAGCAGGGAGGCAGAGAGACAGACTCCCACATGTGCCCAACTGGGAGCCACACAGCATGGCCACCAGGGGCCGTTGCTCCATTGCAACCAGAGCCATTCTAGCTACTGAGGTGGAGGTCATGGAGCCGTCCTCAGTGCCCAGGCCAACTTTGCTCCAATGGAGACTTGGCTGCAGAAGGGGAAGAGAGAGATAGAAGAAAGGAGAGGGGGAGGGGTGGAGAAGCAGATGGGTGCTTCTCCTATGTGCCCTGATTGGGAATTGAACCTAGGACTTCCACATGCCAGGCCAATGCTCTACCACTGAGCCACCCAGCCAGGGCCTCTTTAGATTACCTTTTAAATCATATAATTCCTGTTTGAGGGCTCAATTTCCTTGTAACTATTTCACTTAAAGGTTAATCTAACTTCAATTCTAAATTTTAAAATTATATCATATCTCCCTATTTCACTCATTTTTTAAATGATTTTCATATTTAATTTTTATTTATCTACATATCTAATTTATGATATGTAACTATTCGGTGCTGTATATGAATAGCTTATTCATACCTATAGCTATGAAAAGTTTTTAAAAAACTGTAACAGGTCAATTGAGTTACTGGATTAAATTGCAGTAATGCAGAATCTAGAACAGTGTTTTTCAGTGGAGGGGGGAAAATTTTGCCCCCCAAAGAACATTTGACTATATCTAGAGACATTTTTGATTGTCACAATTTTGAGGGAATTGGGGCAGTGAGGGAGTTGTACTACCATGTACTGGTTAGCGGTCAGGGACGAAGCTAAGCGTCCTACAATGCACAAGACAGTCTCCATCCCGCAATAATGACTTTTCCTACTCAAACTGTCGGTGTGGGGGTTGAAAATCCCTGTTCTAATCTCTGGACTTCATAAAGTCAGGGTACTCTCCCAAACGTTAGAATTGATTGTCTCATGATGTCCTGTGAATAACACAGAGAAATACACACCAGATGACATAACCCTAGAGGGATTATTAGTTATTTGAGAAACTGTACCCAAGATGGCTAATGAAAATTCCATCAATATAAGCGTTCAAGAAAAATATTTTTCTCAAAATTTATTTTTAACGCTGGCCTGCTGAGCATTGGCATCAAGTAGGGGTGCCTCTTGATCATATTTGAACGCCAAGAAGCCGCAGGGGTTGATAATGTGTCCGATGACAGAATCATCTGGCACAATGGATTGAATCAAACACAAAGAAACTTAATGGGAATAAATGTAAAGTCTTGTTTTTAGGTCCAAAAGTGAACGGCACAAATACAGGATGTGGAAGGTTTGACTTAATACCAAATATATGAAAGTTTTGCCTGATGGTTCTAGTTGAGGGAAAGTTTAGCATGAGTCAATTTGAGGACGTGCCTGCCAAAAACGTTAATCCAGTCCTAGGCTACATGACTGAGAGTTCATGTACAAAACAAAGGAAGAATCAATAATTCCAATTTTATGCAGCTCAGGTCATACCTGGAATATCCTGTGCCTCTCTCACACACAAAGAATGGCAGCACTGAGTCCAAGCCTTTTGAAAATGTTGGAGGACCTGGGAGTACATAGTCTGTGAGTTAAGAGTTAGCTGATTTCACATGATTGAAAAACTTTCCCATAAGAAAGGAATTAGACATTTTATACCATCCAGTCTATTCTCTCTCTCTTTGTTCTTACTCATCCATTTCTTTGTTTTCTTGAAGATACTAATGAGGAATTATTTTAAGAGTGGTAGCATTCAGCTTAATAGAAGGGAGACATCCTGCCCATTGTAATGCTTCATGAGGCAATGACTTTGTTGACACTGAAAACATCTAACAAGAAGCTGGTTGAGACAGGATTAATGCATCAAGAAAGTACTGGTCTGGATCGGAGTTTCATAAACTCCAGTCAGTAATATAGTGCCTTCATTGCCTTATTTATATTTGTATATATGCAAATAGATAAAGTATATATGTGCAAAATTACATGAGTTAGTGTGATTAAATACATTAAGTAATGTACCATCAAAAATCATCTTGTGAATCATTAATGCTGCATTTATCCTTAGAATATCTCTATTGTCTTTCTCCGACCTTAGGGTCTGAGAAATATGTAAATACCTACATATAGGAGCATTCAACTTTGAATTTCATAGAGCGGCCTTTCTTGAACTTGCCATGGCATTTGTCATGATAGTGTGTGCACTATTCTTATCTAAGTACATAAACCCAAGTGTCCAGCTCAACATTGTGCAGTAGGATTTTCTTTGTCTCATATTTGATTTCCTGAGCTGATCATGTGTCTCCTCCAGAAACAAGTTGAACAGTCCATTGCAGCGAAGCCCTGTTTTAAATAAATTCATTGTTTTCATGCTTCAGTGAGATTGGCCATAATAAAACATTTGTTCTAAATGCCTATGTCCCTTGCTAGGAGGATGAATTCAATATTATATTCAAAGATTATTTCTTCTAGAATTTTTTATCAGCTAAATTAATTTAGCATTTTCCAAAGATTCAGATTATGTAAATTAGTGCAGTGAGCAGAAAGCAAAGGATCATCTTAAATAGTCAATGGACATATTTTTTTAATTCTACTACTTGAACTTAAATTTGTAATCTTCTGCAAAGTGTGAAATTAACCAGATTCTTATACCTATAAAGTACCTAACTACATGCATGGTGTACTTGTATTGTTAATACCTTCTCAGAAGTCAGGTGGAGATTAGGCAAAGAAAAATATGTTTCCCTCATTTGATTCGGATTATTGTACTGAGGTGGAAAAACATCTCCATTGACACCAAAGGCTGTCTTCCATTAAAGTCCCGTATTACTGAAATAAAATTTCACGAAACAAAATGTCTTACTAATATGGAGGGAGGGGAGCTTAACAACATAAGAGTTTGCACTCCAAGATTTTCTGTTACTCTTACACCATTGTCAGAGTTTATTTTGCAAGGGAGCTCATTCAATGTGTTAACAGGACGTTGTTTTAGTATATCTGATTAGACTCTTAGTAGGATAAACGAGGAGGTGAAGGGGAAAGAGGCAGCCTCTGCAGTTCCAGGATTGAGAAGTATGGAAACAGATGGCTCTTGTTTTCAAAACCGGGCCTGAACGGAATGCCTAAGTGAGAGTGAAGCTAAAATTTAGGGAAAGTTCATCTGTTTCAGTGTCTGAATTCAAGGTTCTAAGTTTTCTTTCTTTTTAGGAAGCTTTCCAAGCACTGCAGCGGTTTCTCCCTCGCCTTATCAGCTGAGCTGCTTGTGGCCTGCTCTCTTAGCTTAAATCAATCCATGTGTTTTTGATATTTGGCAAACTGAGATTTACTTATGCAGCTGCAAGTTCCCCACGTAAATGAAATGCGTCTCAGAGAAATAAAAACATTCAGAAACCATTTATAGTTTGAGAATACAAGTGGGTGAAAATCTATTCCCAGCCTCTCAGCATTTTATTTAATGTTGGGAGATTTTTATGTTACTGGAAATTGGAATGAAAACCAGAATAAGGCTAGAGTTTATCCAACATTTGTTCACGCTGAAAAATAAAGATGCTTATTGTATTCTAAGAAAGAAAGCAAAAGTATTATATTCTGAATTAATATTTTATTTACTTTTTATTTATTTGTGTGTGTGTGTGTGTGTGTGACAGAGAGAGATAAAGACTGCAAGAGGGACAGATAAGGAAGAGAGAGAGATGAGAAGCATCAGTTCTTCATTGCAGCACCTTAGTTGTTCACTGATTTCTTTCTCATATGTGCCTTGGCCAGGGGGCTACAGCAGAGTGAATGACCCATTGCTCAACCAGCAACATTAGTTGGTCTCAAGCCAGTGACCTTGGGCTTCAAGCCAGCAACTTTTGGGCTCAAGCCAGCGACCATGGGGTCATGGCTATGATCCCATGCTCAAGCCAGTGACCCCGCACTCAAACTGGTGCGCTCTCACTCAAGTTGAATGAACCCACGCTCAAGACAGCCACCTCAGGGTTTCGAACCTGGATTCTCTGCATCCTCGGCCAGCACTCTATCCGCTGCACCACCGCCTGGTCAGGCCTGAATTAATATTTTAGCTGTAACCTACCTAAGTATACTGCTCGCAAAAATTAGGGGATATTTTATAGCTTCATATTCATTTTGAAATATCTCCTAATTTTTGTAAGCAGTATATTATCCTCTTAAGTACATAAAGCAACCAGTGAATTGATAGGAGTTTTTCATTATCGTATCCTAAAAAGAGTGCATATTTTATTAAAGAAACCAGAAGGTTTATTTCTTTAATATGCCAAGAGACTCTATAATTAATTATTTACTGAACTTAAACTTTGGCATTGTTTAAACTGCTGGAAACACCCATGTTTTGGCATGATTTACATTTGAATGATTAATTCAGCATAATTTTACTCCTCACTGAACATCCCTGCCTTTTGCAGTAGAATTTGTTAGGTCCCGTGGTGTGGGCAAAATAAAACATTGGAATCCTTCCCAGTTTTAATAGTCTCAATTTATTATTACCACTGAACCTTGATCAGATCAGGGACTGGATTAGATTCCGGTTTTTCAAAATGCCCCGATTTATGGCTCCCTTAGAATCCTGATAAAAATGTGTATTTCAATAAGGCTTTGGTTGGCTAAATGAGATTCAGTTAATTACTTTTAGATTCTTATTAGATCATCATTGCACAGAAGTTATGAAAAATATTACTAGGTAATGTTTCTCAGGACAAGGTCATGTTCTCATTTTATGCTGACAGAAAGAAGCTATCAGATTTCTGTTTTTTATAGTCCTGACCATCTCAGGGAATGAAAAGAGATTTTGCGCATCCTAGTAATTACTATTGATGCTTGTGTTACAGTGAGGATAGCCTCCTTTCATAGAATTAGAATTAAAAAGAACAGAGAAAGAATGCACACACACAAATGCATACAACCTAGTGGCCACACCGTGCCACCCCTCCCTCGTTCAGAAGCCGTTTCAAGATTTACTTGTAATTAGAGTGATGAGGAGGTGAGACACAGGGGGATGCTGGTGGCTTTAATATCTGTACATTTATTTGGTAATTGTAACACCTATCTTCTCAGAGATGCTTGTGGTCACCAGGAAATTTGGCACATTCCTATATTCCTATAGATAAGAGGTGGGAACACCTACATCCCAATGCCATGCCAGCATTTTTTATGAGCCAGAATCCTTTTATGGAACTTGAACCAATGCTAGAAGTGCTGTATTAGCAACTTGTCAGCTGAGTTGGATTAATACATAAAATGAATCACTTGACTGGCATACTTTCCAATAGTCATTTAAACAAACTTCTAAGATTAAAGTACACCAGCTCTTTAAAATGTGTTTTGAGAGACTACTCTTATATTCAAATAGCCTGGAGTGACATATTACATTATTGTATTCAATTATACTGTAGTTGAAATACATTCTGAAAGGAAATTATACTAATCTACCTAGAGTGACCCCACAGAAATGTACAGAATACCTGATCTGATTGAAAAAAAAAAAAACACTTGGAAAGAAATTCTAAATTCTGTTTATCTGGATATTTGCTTTTAATATAAGCATAAAAATATATTGGACATAATGAGTAAAGTTTGGTCATGCAGTGAGCTTTATGCCAATCAGAAATATAGATATATTTGGTTTGATGGCGGTTTACCCACCACAGTAGCAGAATTTGAGCATTTTCCATGAGTGCTTTGGGCTCTGTAACTAGGTAGATGTTTTGTGACTAGGATTTAGGGATGAACAATCCAGTTCTCATTTTTATCAATTGTTTTCATGCCTTTGGATAAACCACTTTTGAGGATGTATTCTTCAAGTTCCGTTTTTTATCACCACAAATTGAAATGGTAATAATAATACTTAAAGACCTCAGTTTTATACATTTTGTTTGGATAAAATGCTTTTTATCTGCTAAGTTCCTTCAAAGAATAAAAATAGGTAAAGTGAATCGAGTATATTTACAGTGAACTAGTTTGGGGCCAAGCAGTGTACAAATACACTTGTTACAAATGCTCTGAAGAGCGTGGACAAATCAAACTTATAAACCAAATGGTATTTTCTAGAATTGCTGAAGTATTTCACCTTTATTCTTTACATGGAAATGGGTGATGTTTTATTCTGCTTTGGAAAATTCTCTTGACAACGCACCCTCTCCAGAGACCAAGATTAGTTATTGTTCCCTTAGGTTGGCAAGTTTTGCAGGTTGAAAGGATACTCAAGCTATTGTCTTCCAAAACCTGCTTTTTTCCTTTCACATTCTTTATATAGAAATCCTAACCTAGACCTGAGTTTTACAAATACCAAACTTTGAATATGCTCTTTTTCCAAATTTCCTGGACACTTTTCAACTGGGAGTGATTTCCCCTCCAGGGGGCACTTAAGAATGTCTGAAGACATGTTTAGTTGTCACACAAGGAGGGAGGTGCCACTGGAATCTAGCGGGTACAAAACAAGGATATTTCTCACCACCTTACAATGCATGGGACAGCCTCTCGCAGGAAAGAATTATCCAGTCATAGATGTCAGTTGTACCAAGGTTAAGAAACCCTGTTTTAGAGAAATAATGATATAATATAGATATAGATGTACAGATATAGATAGAAATATGCTATAGATATTCAGTACCTCTTGGTTGGACCTGAGGATGTATATTTTAAAACTATTTTCCAAATGATTGTTGTTTATAACTATGATTGGGATCGACTGCCTAGGCGGTGGCCTGGGGACGCATGTGGCCAAGTGGAAAGATTACAGGACCCAGGAGTGGGTCAGACCTGGGTTAAAGACCTAACTCTGCATGAACACGCTGTCAAGCTACTTAACTGCTTCAAGCCACTGTATTCCAGTCTGTTAAATGAGAAGTCTGTCTTTTAGACTGTTGTGAAATGTAGTACTTATGAAGCAAGCACCTGGCCCACTCTAGGTGCTCAGTGTTATTTTCTGACCAGCTCTGGGGATTAAAGACCCCCAGATAATCCATCCAATAGCCTTTGGAAACCCAGAAGGCTCTGAGACACACCATCTGTGAAAATTGCTGAATTGGATACTGTCGTGATGAAGAAGGCCAACTTGAATACAGACTTTGCCCAGCTGGGAGTCATGCCAGATAATTCCATTCAAGAAGCTTCTCCTCATTTTTTATTGATCACCAGTTGGAAGTTGCACCTCATAGTGATCTTGGCATGAGACGGCAGCATGGTAGCAGGGGAGAGCTGTCTATAGCCAGTTCTGGGCAGCCCTGGAAACAAATTCAGGGAGGAGGTGCACAAATGGCATGAGTGACTGCCAGCCTCGCCAAGTCCGCAGGGTATGCGACTGCAGCAAACACTTGTAACCGCAGTCATTAAATTCACAAAATCCTCACTTTGCATTTTTGTTGATTGCATTATATTATGGAAGGGAGAGCAGATAACTCTGGCCTGCTAATAACTCCAATCCAGTCTTTGGTGGGAATGGGATGAACGTGCTTTCTCTCTCTGCTCCCTCGGTCCCACTTACCCTTTCTTTCTATGTAGTTTAATGATTTAATGATGTTATAGTGCATCTGAATTGACTTCAGATTGATGTCCAAAGGAACTTGACCCCTTTCCCCAGCTCAGACTCCTGTCTCCTTCTACTTTATGCCCTTTATTTGAGTTTAATATAGAAAGTTAAAGAGGTTGGAGTGGTTTGGGCTGTGGCAAAAAAAAGTCTAGTTTTACAATGTCACTTAAAAGAGCCCCCCCCCTTTAAACAACAGTAATAACAATTGGCTGTGTAGATAGCAGCTGTAAGTATTCATGTTCTTGGAGGATCTTAAATAAATAATAATTTGTGGAATCATGATTTCTTGAAATAGAGTTTGCTAACTGTAACAGGCTGGTGAACAGTGGTTCAGTAAATGATAGCTTTGATCAGCCATTCCTCCCTCCAAATCTCTTAATGGGTTTCTTTTGACTGTTGTATACACTTCAAACTCCTTGGCCTAATACCATGACAATAGCCTAGTTTTTCACTTATAATTTTTACTTTTGGCCAAGATGACCCGTGTTCTCCAGCCACTCTAGAATGTTCACTCTTTTTGAGATTACCATAGCCTTTTCCAATCTGCCATTCCTAGTACCATTTTCTTTCCTGGAAACCCTCCTTCTGGCTAAGTTGGTCCAAATCAATGGAAATTCAGTAACACTTCTTCTATTATAACTTCTCAAGCCATCTAAGTAGAAAAAAAATTCTTCAACTAAATAACTTGGGTCATTTAATTTTCCTATCTTTCATTTGTTTAACTGCAAAATGGGTATATAGCCATTGTTGTATCATAATATTGTTGTGAGGATTAAATGAGATACCAAAAGATACATTCAGAATAGTACCAGGCATAGAGACATTCAGTGAATGGTGAACTTATCATTTTTCTTAGACACATTGTTTATTTGAAAAAAAAAGAGCATTAAAATCAAGTAGCATTGCATCTTGATTCTGCCTCTTCTCTGCATTGACTGTGCAATCGTACATGTTTTGCGGAAACCTTGGGAGCCTCAGCTTGCTTGTTGGGAAAATTGTTTTTTCTTTTCTTTTTTTTATTACTTTTAATGGGGTGACATTGATAAATCAGGGTACATATGTTCAGAGATAATATTTCCAGGTTATTTTGACATTTGATTATATTGCGTACCCATCACCCAAAGTCAAATTGTCCTCCATCACCTTCTATCTGGTTATATTTGTGCCCATCCTCTCTCCCTCCTCCCTCCCTCACCTTCCTCCCCCCCCCCCCCGGTAGCCAGCACATTCTTGTCCATGTCTCTGAGTCTCATTTTTATGTCCCATCTATGTATGGACTCATATAGTCCTTAGTTTTTTCTGATTTACTTACTTCACTCAATATAATGTTATCAAGGTCTATCCATGTGGTTACAAATGATCAGCTGTCATCATTTCTTATGGCTGAGTAGTATTCCATAGTATATATATGTACCAAAGCTTTTTAATCCACTCGTCCACTGACGGACACTTGGGCTGCTTCCAGATCTTCGCTATTGTGAACAATGCTGCCACGAACATGGGGGCGCATTTCTTCTTTTCGAACAG
Source organism: Rhynchonycteris naso (assembly GCA_037038555.1). Lineage (NCBI taxonomy): Eukaryota > Metazoa > Chordata > Mammalia > Chiroptera > Emballonuridae > Rhynchonycteris > Rhynchonycteris naso. The sequence goes on along the minus strand of CM072997.1, from coordinate 28,706,625 downwards.
TGCTATGGTGTTCTTAGGGTATATTCCTAAAAATGGGATAGCTGGGTCAAAGACAGTTCAACTTTTAATTTTTTGAGGAATCTCCATACTGTTTTCCACAGTGGCTGCACCAGTCTGCCTTCCCACCAGCAGTGCAGGAGGGTTCCCTTTTCTCCACATCCTCGCCAGCACTTATTCTGTGTTGTTTTGCAGATGAGCGCTATTCTTACTGGTGCGAGGTGATATCTCATTGTGGTTTTAATTTGCATTTCTCTAATGATTAGTGATGTTGAGCATTTTTTCATATGCCTATTGGCCATCTGTATGTCCTCTTTAGAGAAATGTCTATTCATTTCTTTTGCCCATTTTTTGATTGGATTGTTTGTCTGCCTGGTGTTGAGTTTTAGAAGTTCTTTATAAATTTTGGTTATTAACCCCTTATCAGACATATTGTCGAATATGTTCTCCCATTGTGTGGTTTGTCTTTTTATTCTGTTCTTATTGTCTTTAGCTGTGCAAAAGTTTTTTAGTTTGATATAGTCCCATTTGTTTATCCTGCCTTTTATTTCACTTGCCCGTGGAGATAAATTGGCAAATATATTGCTGCAAGAGATGTCAGCGAGCTTACTGCCTATGTTTTCTTCTAAGATGCTTATGGTTTCATGGCTTACATTTAAGTCTTTTATCCATTTTGAGGTTTTTTGTGTGTGAATGGTGTAAGTTGATGATCTAGTTTCATTTTTTTGCAGGTAGATGTCCAATTTTTGCAACACCATTTGTTAAAGAGGCTGTTTTGACTCCATTGTATGCTCTTTCCTCCTTTGTCAAATATCAGTTGTCCATAAAGGTGTGGGTTTATTTCTGGGTTCTCTGTTCTGTTCCATTGATATGTGTGCCTGTTTTTATGCCAGTACCAGGCTGTCTTGAGTACAATGGCCTTGTAGTATACCTTGATATCCGGAAGAGTGATACCTCCTGCTTTATTTTTTCTTTTTAAGATTGCTGAGGCTATTCGTGTTCTTTTTTGGTTCCATATAAATTTTTGGAATATGTGTTCTATATCTTTGCAGTATGTCATTGATATTTTAATTGGTATTGCATTGAATTTATAAATTGCTTTGGGTAATATAGACATTTTAATGATGTTTATTCTTCCTAACCATGAGCACAATATAGACTTCCACTTGTTTGTATCTTCCTTGATTTCTTTTATCAATGTTCTATAATTTTTCGAGTATAAGTCTTTAACCTCCTTGGTTAAATTTACTCCTAAGTACTTTATTTTTTTGGTTGCAATAGTGAAGGGGATTGTTTCCTTAATTTCTCTTTCTGACAGTTCATTGTTGGTGTATAAAAATGCCTCTGATTTCTGAGTATTAATTTTATATCCTGCCACCTTGCTGAATTCATTTATCAGGTGCAGTAGTTTTTTGACTGAGACTTTAGGGTTTTCTATATACAATATCATATCATCTGCAAATAATGGCAGTTTTACTTCTTTTCCAATTTGGATGCCTTTTATTTCTTCTTCTTGTCTGCTTGCTGTGGCTAAGACTTCCAGAACTATGTTGAATAAGAGTGGTGAAAGGGGGCACCCCTGCCTGGTTCCTGATCTTAAGGGGATTGCTTTTAATTTTTGCCCATTGAGTATGATGTTGGCTGTGGGTTTGTCACAGATGGCCTTTATCATGTTAAAGTATGTTCCTGTATTCCCACTTTGCTGAGAGTTTTGATCATGAATGGGTGCTGGATTTTATCAAATGCTTTTTTCTGCATCTATTGAAATTATCATGTGATTTTTGTCCTTCATTTTATGTGATGAATCACATTGATTAATTTGCAAATATTGAACCAGCCTTGCCTCTCCAGAATAAATCCCACTTGATCATGGTGTATGATTTCTTTCATAATTTGCTGGATCCAGTTGGCTAATATTTTGTTGAGAATTTTAGCATTTAAATTCATCAGGGGTATTGGCCTATTATTGGGAAAATTTTTAAAAAGGGAATAATAATATCTGGCCTTCAGAGTTCCTGTGAAGTTTATATAAAAATGAAATAATTAAAGCATCTAGAGCAGGTCTTGGCATATGGTAGATACACATTGTTATTATTATTGTTTTTATTTTGCTTCATTAAATTGTAGATGTTTGTAATTATGAACATGCCTTCTCTGCCTTAGTATTCTGTAATTTTCTTGAAGCAAAGACTTTATTATAATCATTCTTCAATTTCTCTCAGCACCTAATACATTACATTTCACAGAGTAGGCACTCAATATGTAGTTATTGAGTGATGGATTAATGAGTGAATGAATGAATATAAAACTGCACTAACTGTAATTTCAAGTGAATAATTACTAGAATGGAACCAAGAAGCAGAATAGGTAAAACTAACAGTTGACAAAGCTGTAGAGTTCAGACAAATAAGACTGTCCTTTGGGCTATGAAATGGTGTCAAGAAGCACCATTTGTAACCTTCAGTAGAACAGTATAAATGGATCATTGAAACACTGTGGCCATCCCATCAGGACTATCAACACTTGTTTACTGATCACTGAACCAGATCCTGAGATACAGGATCTTAAAGTGAATACAATGTATCCACTTCACAAACAAATGGAAATGCTATTGTCCTAGAGAGTTGTTCATTTTTTTTTAATTGGGCTTTTGCCCTCATCCATTTCCATTGGCTGAAATTTAACCAATTGAAATTATTTTTAGGTACCATTCATTTCAACCTCTAAAAATGAAAGTTTACCTTTATAGGGAAAACTGAATTTGATTGTATAGGTAAGACACACTGTCCTTGGCTTATTCTCCATCAAAGAAGAGTCTTTTCTGTGCTGCATGTTGAGTCAATTCAATCAGAATTCATGGTGCAGATTGTATTTCAAGGAGCAAATGTAAAAAGCTGTAATGGAAAGGGAGGATTGTGAAAAATGGTAACAACCATCGGTAATATACCAGATGCCAGAGAGCTACTCTCTCAAAGAGGCAATATTACTAAAGTCCTAGTCATAATTAGGGGTCCACATTACCATTAAATTATAGTTTTTATCTTATAATTTCCTATTATATACTCTTCTGCAATTTCATATCTTTTTTTTCTTGTCTAGATCCTAATTCTCTTGAGGCATAGATTGTGACTACTTGTTTCATTTTCTTACGCCCCAGTAGAGAAAAGATATTTAGTACAGTCCTGGCTGACCTAAAAGTATAAAATAATATCAGATTTAAAATAGGCTATTTATGTGATTTTAAAAATTGAGAAACTCTTGAGAATCAGTTGGAAAATAATTCATAACTGTGTATGAAAATAAATAACTGTTAAAAGGGAGGAGGTTGGGGAGCGTGGTGAAATAAAACACTCATAGACACAGACAACAGTACGGTGATTACCAGAGGGGAAGGGGAGGGAGGTAGAAAAGGGTAAAAGGAGCATAAATGGTGAAGGAAGGATACTTGACTTCTGATGGTGAACACACAACACAATGTACAGATCATGTAGTATAGAGTTGTACACCTGAAACCTATATAATTTTATTAACCAATGTGACCCCAATAAATTCAATAAAAAGTAAAGTAAAATACGATAAACTAGGTTGCCTAAAATTCTTATTTATTTTTAAAAGTATAGTGTTCTGCTTAAAATATGCCCTGATTTTAATAGCAAGCATCATTAAAAAAAACAACAACAACAAAATATAAGAAGTTGCTTAGACAAGTCCTTTTTAAAATAGCAAACTCTATTATTGACAGTATCAACAGCTATTTAAAAATTCTATTAGGGAAGATATAAAAGATGGAACATTTCCAATTCAGATTGACACTGAAGACAGAGAGATAATTGATATTTGTTCAATAATCCTAAAATGTTTCACAGTCTCTAATAGAAGCTGTGATAGCCAAAGAAGGTTCCAAGCGCTAATATATATGTGTGTGTGTATATGTATATATATGTGTATATGTATGTGTGTGTATATGTATATATATATGTGTGTATATGTATGTGTATATATATATATATACACAAATATACATATATACACACACAGACAACTATATATGTATATGTATATTTCAGGCACTTAAAGATATTTTCAGATCAAATAATGTGCCTTTGAAAAAAAAAAGTATATTTTAGCTGAGTAAGCATCAAAGGACATTAGTGAATTGACTTTGTTTAAGAAAAAAAATCACTGAGTCAAGAAAATACATAGTGTAATTCATATGTTTTTAATCTGGTTATAGTAGATGTAATAAGAAAGTCAAGAGAGGATAATTTATTAGTTTAACTTTTAAATATCAGAGCTGCATTTTGTAACAGTCACATAAATGAATGCATATTGAAAAAAAATTATGCAATGATCATTAAATATTCTACTTTGGAAAAACAAGATCATAGCTTTAACAAAATGCTTTTGTATTATAGTTGGCTGCTTTTGACATTAAATTAAATATGTTGCTTTTTTTTCCACAGCAGATTAAAAACTTGGTGTAGTGATTTTTCTGGTTTTTAACAATCAGTTCTACCCTCAATAATTATAGATTTACCGTGTCAATTTCAGAGGATGGACAGGTAAGGTCTAACAGAGAAAGGCTTTAAATTAAACCAGAACATTTTACAAAATGTTAAGAAATCGGCAGTCAGTTATTGAGAAAGCATAATTCTTCTTTTCACCAGCAAATAAAAATTCAGTGCCAAGAATACTGACATTATGCTATAATGTTCCCTGCTTCAAATATGTATATGACTTAAGATAAAAATGGATGCTTACTATCATTGACTAATTCATATCATCGAATGAGAAATACTCAGAGAAAATAAATTTATTCTACCGCATCCAGTCATGCAGTCCTCATTGATCAATCTGAAATAACCTCCTGCAGATATTATTACCATGGTTCCCACTACTGTAGTTTACTTAAGCTTGGTTCTGCCTAAATTCAAATAATTTGTTTTTAAAGTGACACAATAAATACAATATGGGGTGTGAACCAAAATGGGAATTCAACTGATCAAAAATATACTTAGAGATTTTGCTCCTAAGCAGAAGAGAAGGAACACATTTTGCTAAAAGTATGCCAATAAAGAAGGGAAAATTGAGGAAGAGCTCCAAATATCACAAATTAAAAGAAAAATGGGATGTATGTTTTTACAACTTCTCTGGAACATTTGGAAACATACAAAACTATATAGGCATGTTTATGATTACATTTACAGATTAATTTTTACATTGCCTTATAATCAGATGACATAGGAAAGACTTTCTTTTTTTATCTAACAAAACATGAGGAGCAGTTTTAGACATAGACTAGCTGAGGAGTCCTTTAGTTTTATTTTATTGCTTCGTGGCCTTGGAGGACAGCTTTCTGGTATTGGGGGAGCTTAGCTGTCTAAAAGTTTTACTGTTTGTGGGCTATCTGTAATGTTGTAACAACCCCTTCAAGTGGCTGCGTGTGTGTGTGTGTGTGTGTGTGTGTGTGTGTGGTGTCTGTCTGTCTTTGTGAGATTAGTACTTATATACATAGATAATATGCATATAGCTTCAATAGTGCTCAGTACTACACTTCTTAGCTACCTATCAAACATTTAATAATCATTCCTTGACTGATTGGAAAGTTAGAAGTTTTCAGTTTTACATAAATTATTGTACAATTTACATACTATATAAAAGGATGCCCATGAAGAGAATTGGGTACTGGAGGAAGGGGGAGGTCTTGAAGAGAAAGAAGAGAAACGGCAGGGTGCAAGAATGGAACACAATGTGGGGAAGCCAACACGCCCTCTCCCGCACTTCATCCCTGAAAGGCTCTTGAAGGCCCCTACCTGTAGGTGAGAGGAAGCAGATTTGTTAAGTTTGTTCAACGAATACAACTGGTCGGCTCGGATAATTAAGATGACATGCTAATAAGGTTGGTATTATATAAACTATACCCCTTTAGTGGCAATTGATATATTAAAAAAAATTATTTCATACCCAATATGGTCCAAGTATTGTGACAGATGCTAAGGATTCAGAGATTAGATTTCATTTTTCTTTTGTACTTTGTTTTTAGCATGAAAAGGAGGTCTTTGTCATCAAGCAATTTGCAATTCTTAAAAGTAGCTCAAAACTATAGATCCAGCCCCAGGTGACTGTGTTCCTCTGAACAAAGGCCTTCAAGCTAAGGGAACAAATGAACCCCTATTTTCAGGGAGAACACCTGACAGGACACTGGAGCATGTCGTCTATATATACTGAAGGTGGCCTGTTCCATCCATGGTTTATTAAGTGTATCTCTCTGCATCTCTTCTTCTCATGCCCCAGCCTGATCTCCACACACAACAGCCTTCCTTGGAGGGTCAACCCAGCTGACTTTACCCTTCATTGAAGTGTAGAAATGTCTCTGAATCTGCTCTTTGTTTACCAATTCTAGGTACTGTTCAGACAGGAAGCATGCTAGAGGCTGGCTTTCTGCAGGGGCCCTTAACTGAGGTCTTTGCTGAGTTCCACGTACTACCTGAGCATTTTGAGATCTAACAAGCATGCTTCTTTCCAACAGGTAGTACTTGTTTGGACAGACTTTTGCTTATCTTGGCCATCTTGTGTTTGCTTTTTTTCCTCTTTTTGTATTTTCCACATTTCTCATATGAAAGGTCACCTTCAGTTGGTCACTTCAGTTGAATAGTTTTCAATTTCCGTTCTAAAGGCACATAAAGATTTGTATTCTGTTGAATTTTAATATTTTTGATCATCTGGGGAACTAACAATCTGTTTTACCTCCCTGGATCTTTTCCTTAGGATATACCATCATGCCTTCAAATCTGAAGTTAAATTATAGTTATATGAAATTTTTCCACTTAGAGGATTTAGGTAGATATTTTCTGCTATGATTCACTTTTGGCTTTTTAATTATTTTTTGCCTGAACTCTTCAATAATTCAGCGAGCACTAATTGAGGAGCTGAGGCAGTTAGTGAAAATAGCAAGATGAGTGAGTAAAACAAGACCTAGTCCCTGCCCTCAACAAGTTCCTGATTAAGGGAGACAAGGGAAACCAATACACAACTAGTTACAATAAAGTTAAACTGTGATAAATACTGCAATGGGGTATGAAAATGCTATATGATCACAGAGAAGGCAGCCATGAATAAATAGTGTTGTAGCTGGCACAATAGAACAGACTTTCTTTATCATCCAGTACATCTAGACACTTGCAATGAAATCATTAAAATCAATTATAAAGTACAACTTAACTGTGCAACGTATTGAAGGAGACTTTTAAACATTTAAATTCTTAATCCCATCAATAATATATGATATTTTGGCTGCTAACTAGGGAGGAATTTAAGACTCAGGAAAAATTTTCATTTAAAATCTAAGGGATTTTCCAAGCAATCAGGTTGTTTTTAATTATAGTTTCTTTCTCCAAAACTGATAGATGAGACAGCTGAAAAGTTTAGGGCAAAACTTTCTGGGAAAAAGCAGTTAGCTGAGTCAAGTAGATAATTTCAGTTTCCAGTAGTCTGTGAAAGTTTTACCAGATTATTTCTATTGATAGGTGGGTTTCGTTCTATCTATTTGTGTATAGGTCTACATGCTACATATATATATATGATCAAGCTTGTTAGATCTTATACATATAAAATACCATATTCAAAAAAGTTATGGAAAATTGAACTTTTAATACAGTTTTTAAAATGTGAAAAATCTAAGTAGGGTAACAAAAAGCCATTCTTTCCCCTTTTGTCCCATATATTGGCACAGATATGACAAACTCACACTCCGTGAAAAAGCAAGTTCCATGTTTCATACAATTCATTTACCCTTTGAACTTCTCAAGTTAGTAAACATACCGAAACTTCATTAATCTAGACTCAACTAACCGGAGTCTTATAATTTTTTTGAACATTTTATTCATGGGGGAGGGGGAGGAATCAGGAGAAAATAAAGCACACTCCCCAGTGCCAGGCATAGGGGAGGCACTCAGCAAATGCAGGGGAAATGTATCAGTCCACTTACAGCTAATACTTAGTTACTCCATTGTGACTCTTCAATATCTCAAGTGTTACAGGATGAATATTGGAGGTAAGAAGGATGGTCTTTGAGTGATGCCTGTTCTCAATCTTCTCCAAAAAATTTCTGTTCAGTAAATTCAGTTAGGACAAGTTAAAGGATTGGTATGTTTTAGAAAGATTTGCAGCCAACAGAGTCAAACCAGAAGCAGTGGCTGCTTTGCTCTCAGCCAAGCTGAAAATTTAATTAGCCATAACACTCCCATCCCCAGAGCCCTTCACCGATCCAGGTTAGGTAGCAATTATTAAAGGATCTACTGCATCCAGGGTTCCAAGTGGAAGTGCGAAGAAGCTGGAAGAACTGTGCGTATGCTTTTCAGACACGACTGGTGTATGCATGTGAAGATTGCCTAAGGATCCTCTCTGCTACTCCCCCTCACCTGTGTCACAAATGGAGGGTTGTTATTATTCTCACTAACTAACAATTGCTGTCACGTGCCAGCCACATTCTTCTAATAGCTTTGTTCTTATAGGATTAAGTCATTTGGCCTTCTCCTTTTGAGGTAGGTACTATTTTATTTCTCATTTCACAGGTGACAGAGAGCTTAAATAATTCTGCCCATGGTCACATTAGAATGTGGCGTAACTCAGTTCCAAATCTGGGCTCTCTGTCTCCTTCCTCCATCCTGCTTCTCCATTTCTGAAAGAGCAGAGTGTCAGCATATCCATCAGCAGCCGCTGGGCTACTTGGAAAAAAGCCTTGCTTCAGTGGCAGTGTGAGGGTGAGGAGGCAGCCTCCTGTGAAGATCCTAAGGCAGAAGTATAAATGTAAATTTCACTCATTAAAATTGTAATTAATTTATTGAAAGTGAATTGTTATTATTTCAGGGACATGAATGCATGTTGGAATATGCTGATTATTTTAATGAGCCAAGAGGCTCTTCTGGGATACTTCTACTTTATATTTGCAAGCAGGTCACTGTAGGTTTTCTAAGAAGGGCAATAGAAAGATCACTGCTTATTTTTAAGTTTCACTTTATTGAAAACGCAAAAGAAAATGCATGTGTATAATGTAGTTGGGAGATGACAAGAAAATATCTGAGGGAAAAGCCTGACATCAGCTCTTTTAAATCCACAATTCTCCTTCTGGAGTGTCGTTTCTGGTGCTACAGATGTCAGCTGCCAAGACCGGTTTGTGTAGGTGTTAAACCCACAGAGATGTCTCCAGTGTAATTGTTAGGTTTGCTGTTCAAAACCAGTCAGTTAGGTTCCTTCTTCAATGTTCCAAAGTAAGCATGTGTTTTTATTTTTAATCTGTTAATGACACACAGTATGAAAGCTTCCAGAATTTGGCTATTTTATCACTTTATGTGCTATCGGGTGTGAGGTTGGTTTCCTGATTTATATTTCTATATTGACACACCATCCCAGGCTCTGAAAGGAAATAGGTCGCCTAGGTGCTTTTATTTATCAATTCCATTTTGTGAGACTCTGTACTAGTGTTCTATTGCTGCCGTAACAAATTATCACAAACTCTGTGGCTTAAAACAATACAGATTGATACTCTTACAGTTCTGGAAGCCACTACTCAGAGATCAGTTTCAGTAAGACAAAGATAAGCTGTAGGCTGGCTGATTCCTCCTGCAAGCTCTAGGGAAGAACCCATTTCCTTGCTGTAAGGTATTTTTCCCCAACCGAGAGAGAAGGAAGGGGGGCGCCGAAAGCCACAAAATGTGCAATAACAAATGGCTTTATTAAGTTCTGCACATCCCGCCCATGATGTCCTCCAGTCCCCGGGTTCAGAGGCCATAGGAGTTGCAATAATTAAACTGTGTGAGAGGTATTTAAAGGGGTCCTCTAGGGTGGGCGAGCAGTTATGACATGGTGAAATCTCACTGGCTGACGGACAGTCCATCTTCTCCCAAGGTCTTCTGGGAACTTTCTTTTGGCGCACAAGAATGTGGGCGGCCCTAGCCTAAGTCTGGGGTCTGAGTTCCCCACCTGACCCTCCTCATTAGCCACCCCACACTTGCCTTTATTTGGCTGCCTGCATTCCTGGCTCACGGCTCCTTTGTCTTCAGGTATGTTTCTCCGATCTTTATTTCCATTGTGAAATGGCCCTCTGTCTCAGACTCCACTTCTATCGTATTTTTGAGTAACTACCATGTCAATAGATAGGCAAGTAAGTCCCTGCTCTTGAGAAGCTTACATTCTTGTAAACAGATAAATAAAAAAGATCAAATCATGGACTGATAGAACTTTAAAGAAAATAAAATAGAATAATGGAATAAGAAGAAGGGACAAGGAAGGATATCTGAGATGCCAGGACTCAAATCACAGTGATGTGACAGCCACTGGAAGGCCTGGAAACAGCGTTTCAGACAGAAAGAACAGCAACTGCTAATCAAGCCTGAGGCAAATGAAGCCACATGACTGGAGTTAGATAACTAAGAGAGTGGCAAAAGCCAAAGTCATGGAGGTCTTGTATTTGATGATACAGTCTCATAGACCATAATAAGGTGATTGGATATTATCTAAGCATAAAAGAAAGACATGGAAGTGTTTTAAGCAGAGAAACTTTTATTCTTTACAAGATCATCCATGCTGCTATAAAAAATGGATTCTCCCTGCAGGGAGATATCTCACCACACCCTTCCCCCCTTTTACATATATGCTTCTTTACTGCTATTGAATGGAACCTGAACATGTAAATCTCAGGTAGTCATGAACTGAATTAAGAAAGTTTCCCCACATCTTAAAATTCAGACCCTGCTAACCACAAGAAAAAAAAAAGCGAATTTCTCATTTATTTCCAACACTTTACAGTCACTTTGGCAATTTGTGGTTCCAATAGTAGATTTAGAAACCAAGCCTCTTTCCAGTTGTTAAGAGATTGGCTATATTACAAACAAAACCTGGAGCAAATGGCCACAAGATAGCCCAAGGAGCAGGGAGCCAGTTGAGTAATGGAATGCTCTGGTCAGAACTGAAAGTGACCAGTCGAAAGAGTGTGTCTGACATAATGTCTGTTGATCTTTGTGGAGGGACAAATGAGGACAGACCAGACAGTAGACTATCATGTGCAAAAAAACCACTGGCTCTCATATCAGATAAAAATCGTACTGTCATTCTCAAGACCACGTGCATGTAGCATCTGCTCCCTCAAATAGCCTCCTCACACTATACCTAAGTAGAAACTAATGGTTGTGATCGAACATTTCTCCTCATTATCCATTGGAGCAGGAATAGAGTGATTCCTCATAACTGTCTTCTTACCTAATCACCCAACAACTCATTGGCTGAGTCACTGTCGACACAATGGGTACCATCTGGATTATCTTGTTGGACCTTCTGGTGGCCGCATGGTGGTGATCCTCTAAGGTGGTAGTTGGCTTTTTCTCATGTTCCATCCTTAGCAGGTACATGGAGGAGGGTCAGGGATACTTTTGGCACCAGTTCATCTTAGAAGTAGACCCCTATTAAGGAGACCCTGTCATGACCCTTTGGAATTAGGAGGGGATCTTAGTTTGCATACGTGATGAATAAGTCTGTGATTCCCCCACCTTTCACTCCAATGTCCCCTTTCCTTTTAATCTAGCCTAGCACAATCCTGAGTATATAATAAATAACCAATGTTCAAACCAAAAAAACCAAATTGACTGACAGGTTTAATTTTTTGACTTGTGTCAGGACTTTTGAGAATTACCTATATGATTTCTCTAGGACAGGCATTTCTTGAGAAGCCAAAAATAGCAATTTTAACAAGCATTGCAGAAAATACAGTGGTTTAATAAAATAAAAACTCTTGTATAAATAGAATCGAAGGGAAAAGACCATATTTTCTGCTTCTTTTAAAACACTTCATCATGCAGAGCACACAACTTTTCAGAGTAAGCCTTCATGTATCGGCTGGATGAAGATATTAAGTATAAAGAGTGTTTACCCTATCTCAGATACAGCCGTGGTTCCATACATGGTTTGTCCAGGACCTGTAGAAGTTCATAGTCCTTCTAGAACTTTTCGTAAACCCAGAGTTCTTTCAAAGAAGATGCTGGGTGCCCATGGCCTTGAGACATCTGGCATCTATGGCTAAAAAAACAGGAAACACAGCCACAGATGCTGTGTGGCTGTTCATGTTCCCCGTGCATCAGCATATTTTTATCTGAGCAAGCTTTCAGAGACAAAGATCAAAGGTGTATCCAGGAGAGTACTGGGTAGGTGTGAAAATCCAGGTGACAAAATGGAAGGAAAAGAAGAGTTTGGGGAAAGGAAAGGAAATGTAGCTAGTTTCCTTTCATTCTCTGGACTCTTCCTGTTTCCTCCCTAGGAAGTTTATGTAGATCTACAGCCCCTCAAAAAGTCAGTATCAGGGATTTATTCTCATTCTTTTTCGTATGATGGGAGCCACCATCATGTCAAAGGCCAGTCATTTATTTTTGCAGATGTCATCCCAGGCATTTCCTAGGACTAAAATGTGCTGTATTCCAGATCATTTTAATACAGGAAACTTATTTTCTCCTCTGCATTCCACAATGGATACATATAAACTTGGGGAATTATAAAAATTAAATAAGCTATTTCTTGGTACCTACAAATGTCATAACAATAAGCGTAAAGAACAAGAATAAAGCACATCAGTAACCTGGAACTTTATTCAACCAGCAGAACCCTCTCATGGGCAGATTCTCATTGTCCTTTCTTCAGTGTTAGTTTGGCCAGCAGCCTGGGAATCTTTTCATGTCTCCCTGCGTAATGACACCCTATGTAGGGGCACTGTCTAGGGTTGCTATAAGGGAGCTAGCTGTGCATTATCAGAGAAAATAGCAAGTACTCTGTCCTTTATTCCCCTCACCCCCTCTTTGGGGCTAATTTCCCAATGAAAGCTAAAGGATGTTTACTAAGCATTTCTGAGAAATTTGTCCACATTAGGAGAATACAAATTACAGGAACTCAGTACATTAGCAATGGAGAAAGGAAGTTTAATGGGTCTGGGAAAGGTATAAATTTAGGGGAAAATTTACAATGTAAATTTTAATAATAAGAGAGACTTTACTGAATGGCAATTCTCTTGAAATTGTAGTATTTAGTAGCAATAGAAAATTTCTAGAGAATCTTGCCATGTGATATTATAGAAAATATAACACATAGGTAGGGACTGAAAATGTCAGCCATGGTTTTAGAATATGAAATGCACTCTATCTCAAATAAGTAAAAACCACTGATGTAGGAAATTAGGCAGGAGCTAGACCATGTGCGATGTAGAACTCTTTTCTACTGTCATCCTACCTTCGCAAAGAACTGGCAAACCTCTCAGGGATCTCCATGATTAGAATGTTCTGAGACCACATCTGACCTTCAGAGGCTTCTGAGACTTTATTGCCTTGCCCTGTTTTAATGAGCATCAGTATTGCCCTGGCCCCATGACACTTGACAAACCTTGGGTACAAATTCACGTACAATGTTCATGCACATCCACAAGGCATAGCACAGCATCCACAAGGCATAGCATTATTTGATTCTGCAAATCATGATGACTAGAGGAGTGTCTGTGTGCAAAGAGAAAAACATGAAGAAAAAGGCTGCTTAGAAGATTCAACTAACAATGTTAAAGAATTTGCATGTCACTATTATAGAATGTAAATTTTACTTTCCAGAAAATACATCTACTTATTATAAGATAAGTGATAAATTGTCTCATCAATCTAGTTCTCTTACCATCTCAGATCTGGTTTAGTCTGACAAGAAAAATGCATGGGACAAGAAGAGATCATTTAGAAAATGTTATAGATGCCCAGGCAGGAATGAGAGAGTAGTGTAAAATATTAATGCGGTTAAAATAGTTTTGTTGAAAAGATGAAACATTGATCACAGAGATTGCATGTGACTCTGTATTGGCTGGTCAGTATAATAATAATAATAATATAACAATAAAGCCGCTGTAATTTTTCTTGGCCAGGTATATTGCAGCTTAAAATGGAGTTCATAAGAAAAAGCTGGAGAAACTGGGCCTGTTCACTGGAACAAAGGATCATTGTAGTGACCTAATTGCAGCTTCTATTATAAAAGCAGAAATGATAGCCAGACAAATTATCTCCACTGTCATAAAAGAAGGCTGTACAGCAGGGAGTTAGCAATCTCTTTTAATGATACTACTTCTTTTACCCCTTAGATCTCCCCTGAAAAGCCTTTCCTGACCTTAACTACTGTCACCACTACAGGTAGCAAATCTTCTCTTCTCCTAGCCATTCATCTGTGTCTCTGTTGTTTGGACTCACACGGAAGCAACAAAGAAAATTCCAGTGGCTACATTCTCCTAGCACTGCTTAGGTCTATCAGAACTGGACTGCTCACACATCCTGTGTGAGACAACACGATCAGGAAACAGTAGACAACAGTGACAACATTTTATAAAGTTTTTGAGGGTAGAAAGTATGAAATGCTAATCAATAATTTTAAGTAGAATCAGAAAAGGCAAATGACAAACAAAAAGAATATGCAGCATATAGCACAGATAAAGTGCTAATATTGCTGCTACACAAAGGTCTTTGAAAAATCGAGGGGGAAAATGATAATCTGAAAGAAAAATCAGCAAAAGATATGGGCACCTCACAGAAGAGGAAATGAAAATGGCCCTTAAACATATGAAAAGATACTCAGCCTCACCTAATAAGAGACAATGTAATTAAAACTTCACTGAAATATTACTTCTCACTTATGTTTATCAAATATCTCAAAGTTCAACAACATATTCTATTGATGAGACTATAGAGAAATAGGTATCCTTCTACACTGCAGATGCGAATGCACAATAGGACAATTATGGAAGGAAATTTCATAATCTGGGACTATCATATGTGACTTTCTCTTTGATCAAGCAATTCTACCTCTATGAATTCATCTGAAAGCCACAATGATAAAAATATGGACTGACCGCTGTATAAGATTTGTCATTACAGCATTATTTGCAATAGTAAAAGATTGGAAATACCCGAATGTCCAAGAACATGTTACTCATTGGGTAAACAAAAGCATGTTCACACAGTAGACTACTATGGAACTTTTTTTAAAAACGAGAAAAATCTCTGTTCACTAATATGCAACCTTCTTCTGGATATTGCTATGTGAAAAAGCAAAGTGAAGGGGAAAAATGTACAGCATTCTACCTTTTGTGTGAGAAAGAAGGAAGATAAATACATAATCACATTTGCTTTCATTTGAAAAAATGAACACGTGTAGTTATATTGTTTAGGATAGTGAAGACTGATGGAAGCTATATACCTATGTATTGTATATACCTGAATTTGGAAATATAAATGTTTTATTTACTTAACAAATAAAATTAAATCAAAAGGGAAAAAAGCAATTTCTAAATATTGAAAATAAACCAAAACAAATAACTTAACTATAAAACAAATTGGTTGCATAGCAACTCAGGAAAATGAATTACTTCAAGTGATGTTAGAACACAGCATGTTGACTCTGCATACTAGTGGGATATAGTCTAATAAAGAGAAATAGAGCTATAAACATCTTAAATGTTATTCCTCACTCTGTTAGTAATATTTGTATTATTATTTTAAAATATGTATTTAAAATCATGTATAATAATACAAATATCAGTAGTATTAAGAATCAAGATTTTTTTCATTTAAATAAAGCAGAAATAAATATAAACTTGTTAAAAGTAAAAAACATATTTCTGTAATATTATATTTGACTCAGAAATATCAGTATTTTTTAAAATTTTTATTAATTTCAATTTATTGTGTTTACATGGATTCAAGTGTTCCACTGAATACAATTCCCTCACCCTCCATCCTGTATCCCTTTTTATTCCCCTTTTGTCCCCTCCCCCTAACTCCCTTCCCCTTTCCCTCTATTATTTTCTGTCCTGTTATCTGTATCTCTGTTATGTATATATAATTTCACTAATCCCTTCACCTTCTCTGATCCCATCCCCTCACCCCCTTCCCTCTGACTGCTGTCCCTCTGGTCCCTGTGACCCCGCCTCTGCCTCTATTCCACTTTGTTCATTAGATTCCACATAGAAGTGAGATCATATGATATTTTTTTTCTTTGCCTGGCTTATTTCACTCAGCATAATAATCTCCAGGTCCATTTATGCTGTCACAAAAAGTAATATTTCCTTCTTTTTTACAGCTGTGTAGTATTCCATTATGTATATGTACCACAGCTTTTTAATCCACTCATCCACTGACGGACACTTGGGCTGTTTCCAGATCTTGGCTATTGCAAACAACGCTGCAGTAAACATGGGGGTGCATATCTTCTTTTGAATCAGTGATTTGTTGGATTTGGGATTATTTTTCAAAAAGTTATATATTGTAGCTCTATCCATAGAAAAGTCATAGAAGCATTGATAACCCAATGGCATTGAACTGTCTCAGGGCCCAATTGTATTCTCTAGGTATAAAGTAAAAGATTTATACAATCTGAAGAGAAACCAGAGTATGCTCTCTAGATATAATATCACATTAAAAAGAAAGACTTCCTTTGGCAAAATGGCTGCTTTCAGGATGACACCAAGTCCTTAACAAGAACTGGGGATAGCTTGTTTGTCAGATAGCAAAGAAGCTTTCAATGACAACTGGGTCAAGTCAAAAGGAATCTACGTAAAGTATTCCACCTTGACTAAATCTTGGACAATTTGTGCAACAAAAAAAGTAAGAAATGCAATTGATTGAAAGCCCTAAGTATGTGTTTTTTTAAAAGCATATACTTCAGCCCTGGACAGTTTGCTCAGTGGATACAGCATTGGCCTGGTGTATAGACATCCCGGTTTCTAGTCAGGGCACACCTGAGAAGCGACCACCTGCTTCTCTCCCCATCCCTCTTTCCCTCCTTTCTCTTCCTCTCTTGCAGCTAGTGGCTCCATTGGTCCTAGTGTCAGCCTCAGGTGCTGAGGATAGCTTGGTTTATTCGAGCATCAGCCTCAGATGGTGGATGCCAGTTGGGGTACATGTGGGAGTCTATCTCCCCTCCTCTTACTAAGAAAAAACAAAAACTAAAAAACACATAAACGTTATAATAATATGCACAATCCCCTATTTCCCCCTAGGATTCTAATTACTTACTCTGAAACTTAGCAATTAAAAACTATTAAGCATGTATTGTGCCTTCCCTGTACTATGTGTAATTCAGGGTACACAAAACACCCAAAATTTTGAGGTAAAGTCTTTCTTTACTAAGGAATTCTAACTAATAAATGTAAAAGAAATAATGACTTTTTTAAAATTATAATTTTGCAACCTCTAATGAAATAAAGCAAAAACCACAGATGGAAGAAATGATCCAATGAGCAATGGAGACATCAGTTCGTCCTCTCAGCATCACTAAAGTAAGACAACCTGAGATTGTATGCCTCTTAATGTGACATAATTTGAAGCACATCTACAAACTTTAAGGTATTTGTATTAGAGTCCTTGGGTTACCGTTACCAATTTTCACCAGCTTGGTAGCTTACAACAGAAATAGATTCTCTGATGGTTCTCTCCCAGACCAGAATTCTGAAATCAAACATATTTCCTTTGAAGCTCTGGGAGAATCTGTCCCATCCCCATCTCCTAGCTAACGGTGGCCACCAACAATCCATGACATTTCCTAGCTTTCAGACGTGTGACTTCAATCTCTGCCTCTATCTTCGCATTGCCTTCTCTTTAGACTCTTTATGTTTCTTTCTCTTTTAAAGGATACTTTCATTTGGATAATCCAGGATGGTCCCATCTGGCAATCTTTAACACAATTGCATCTACATAGACCCTTTATCCAAATAAAGTCACATGAACGGGATCCAGGGAGACATCTCTTTTGGGGGACCACCCACTACAGTACTTTTCTCCCAAAAAAGTTGAACCTGAATCTAACTAAGCCTCTAGCTGCCTCACACAGCAGCCGCTGGTCACATGTAGCTATTTGAATTAAATTTTAAAATTTGCCCTTTAGTTAAACTCTCCACATTTCAGGTGCTCTGTTTAAACAACAGCACGTGTGGTAACTGTTTTAACCAGCCTGTATATAGAACACTCCAGTCACTAAAGAAAGATGTATTGGACAGTGCTGCTCTAGAGCTATCTTTCACAAACGGGAAGTCTGGGGGATGGAGAAGTAAGTTAAATCACACCATGAAGAAGCATGTGGGACCGCCAACAGGCCAATCTGCCTGTTTCTACAACAATTCATGTGTCATGGAAGAATTTAAAAACAGGAAAAAGAGTTGGTTTCTATATAGGAAATGAGACTTAAAAGACGTAACCACATTTAATGTGCGAATAAGTTTTAGAGCCAGATCCAAATAAATTCATTGGGAAAGAGATATTTTTTAGGCACCTGGGGAAATTTGCTTATAAACTAGGTATTAAATGACATTAAGGAACATTGTTAATGTTTAAGTGAGATAATGGCATTGTTGTTATATAATAAAGTGTGTGTGTGTGTGTGTGTGTGTGTGTGTGTGTGTGTGTATATATTCCTCTCTGAAAATCTTGATTGTGGATCTCAAGGCCCTAGACCCCCATTTTCTCTCTCATACTGGCTTCTTTGCTGTTTTAGGCACTTGTCTGCCTCAGGACCTTTGTACTTGCTATCCCCTCTGCCTGAAATATTCTTCCCCAGTTATCTGTACAATTCTCCCTCCTCTTTTCAAGCCTTTAATATTCTCAGTGGTGCCTTTTCATACCACATATTTAAAGGGTAACCCTCCCATTCCACCCCACAAGCATCCCAGCACCTTGGCCTGTTTTATTTTCCTCGATACTACTTACTACTATCTAACATTATTTTTTATTTTGCTGAAATATTTTGCTGTCTAATTCTGCTTTTCCTCACTAGAACATAAATTCTACAAGGGCAAGAATTTAGATTATTATCACATGGATTTAAAGGTACATACAGGGTAGGACAAAAGTAGGTTAAAGTTGTTCATATGGAAAATAATACAATAATTAATAAATAACAATACAAGAATAAACTGTGTTTTGTATACTTCCAACTGTAAACCTACTTTTACCTTACCTTGTAGGAAGCATAATTGATATTTAAATTTTTTATTTTCAAAAAAAATTTTTTATTTTTACTTTTCATCTTAAGTTTTTAAATTGAAGTATAACATATTCAGTGAAATATTCAGGTCTTAAGTAAGCAGAATATTCTTTATTCTATTTTGATAAATACATATCAAGATACATAATATTTCTTTCACTTGAGACTGTTTCCTCATGCCCTTTCTCATTCAGTGGAGCCCTGCTCCAATAAACAACTGATCTGATTTTGATCACCATGAGGTGTTTGACTGATGTAGAATTTCTTATACTTGGAAGCCTATAGTAAGTTCTTCTTCTATGCCCAGCTTCTTTCACTAAGCATGATAATTTGAAGTTTTCCCTATTGTTTAATATTTCAGTAGTTTGATTTTGTTGTTGCTAATTTAGATGCTGTTATATGACTATAGCATTGTTTGGTTGTCCATTCTCCTACTGATGGACATCTCAGTTATTTCCATTTCTTGCTATGATGAATAAAGCAACATGTAATTGCTTCTCTTGCATAAGTACCTGAGAAGCGAATTGTTCTAACATGGCTTCAGTACCTGTCTAATTTTTTACGTAACTCCCAGCCCTTTCTCCAAAAAAAAAAAAAGAGCTGTGTTTCCTAGGTAATTTAAATACTTTCCCAACAATCACACTCATTCTGTTAATTTTTAGGTAATACATTTCAAAAGAAAAGAATTATATACAGTGTGTAAATACATATAGAATTAATGACTGAAAATTTAGATTATTATCACATGGATTTAAGGTACAAGTTGTATTTTGTATTTCCAGCAACAGTATATTTAAGATCTGATTGATCCACAGTCTTTCCAAAATGTAATGTTATCTTTCTTTGAGATACCACACAGTGAGTAGGTATCTCACTGTGGTCTTCATTTTCATTTCCCTGAGGATTTACATTTTTGAACACATTTTTATTTGTTGTTGAACACATCTTATTGGTCATTTTTATTTCTTCTTTTGTACAGTATCTCTTTAAGTCTTTTGCCCAGTTCTAATTGGGTCATTTTACAAATATTTTCTCTCATTTGCTTGTCATTTTCTTTTTCTATTCTCTTTTTAATACATCTATTGGAGTGACATTGATTAATAAAATTATATAGGTTTCAAGTCTATGATCCGTTAAATACATCATCTGTATATTGTGTTGCGTGTTCATGGTCCAAAGTCAAGTCTCTATCCATCACCATCTATTCCCCCATACCCTCTTCTATCTCCCCTTCTCCCTTTCCCTTTTTTAATCATCAGACTGTTGTCTGTGTCTATGAGGGGTTCTTTTTTTTTTTTTTTGGCTTAATTCTTTCACCTTCTTCACCCAGCCCCTTAACCCCCCTCCACTCAAACAGCTGTCACTCTACTTTCTGAATCTATGAGTCTGTTTCTATTTTGTCTGTTTATTTTGTTCATTAGATTCCACCTATAAGTAAAGTCATATGCTATTTGTCTTTCTGTGATTGGCTTATTTCTTTTCTTTCATTTCTTTTAAATTGAATTTATTGGGTTGACATTGGTTAACATAATTATACAGGTTTCAGGTTCCCAATTCCACAACACATTTTTGTACCCCGTACTGTGTGTTCACCCTCCCAAGTCAAGTCTTCGTCCACCACCACTCATCCCTCCTATACCCTCCTCCCCCTCCCCCACCCCACCAGCAATCAGTATACTGTTGTCCATGTCCATGGGTTTTTTCTTTTCCTTTTTGTCCTCTTTTGTTCAATCCTTCCACATTCTTCACCCAGCCCTACCCCCAACCGCTGTCAGCCTGCTCTCTATGGATGAATCTGCCTCTATTTTGCTTGTTAGTTCATTAGATTCCACATATGAGTGAAATCATGTGGTACTTGTCTTTCTCTAGCTGGCTTACTTCACTTAGCATGTGCTCTCCAGGTCCATTCACACTGTCACAAAAGGTAAGATTTTCTTATTTTATGGCTATACAGTATTCCATTGCGTAAATTTATTATAGCTTTTTTATCCACTCACCTACTGATGGGCTCTTGGGCTGTTTTCAGATCTTGGCTATTGTAATAAATATAGGGGTGCATATAGTCTTTCCAGTTACTGTTCCGGGATTCTTAGGATATATTTCCAGAAGTAGGATTGCTGTGTCTAAAAGCAGTTCCATTCTTTAATTGTTTTAAGATTACTCCATACTGCTTTCCACCCTGGCTGTATCGATCTGAATTCCCACCAGCAGCGCACAAGGATGGCACCACAACCTTGATAACACTTTTTGTTTGTTAATTTCTTGATGAGAGCCATTCTGACAAAAGGGAGGTAATATCTCATTGTGGTTTTAGTTTGCAATTCCCTGATGATTAGTGATGTTGAGCATATTTTCATGTGTCTATTGACCATCTCTATGTTCTCTTTAAAAATGTGTCTGTTCAGGTCCTTTGCTCGTTTTTTAATGGAATTTTTTTGTATTGAGCTTTATGAGTTCTCTATAAAATTTTGAGTAATAGTTTCTTATCAAATGCATTGGCAAGTATGTTCTCCCATTCAGTAGGTTTCTTTTCATTTTGTTGATGTTTTTCTTGACTGTACTAACCTTTTTAGTTTAATTAGTCCTATTTGTTTATTTTTGTTGTTGTTTCCCTTGCCCAGGTAAATATATCAGAAAAAAAATATTGCTATGAAAAATGTCTGAGATTTTACTGCGTATGTTTTCTTCTAGGATTTTTATGGTTTCAAGTCTAATATTTAAGTATTTAATCTACTTTGAGTTTATTTTGGGTATGGTGTAAAAAGGTGGTCTAGTTTTATTTTTTTGCATGTGTCTGTCTAGTTTTCCCAGCACCATTTATTGAATAGACTGCCTTTACCCAACTGTATGTTCTTGCCTCCTTTGTCAAATATTAATTAATTAAAACCTACCATATCAGTATGGGTTGCTTTCTAGGCCCTCTATTCTGTTCCGTTGATCTATAGGTCTGTTTTTATGACAGTGCCATGCTGTTTTGATTACTGTGGCCTTGTAGTATAGTCTGATGTCATGTAGGGTGATTTCTCCGAATTTGTTCTTCTTTTTCGGGATTGCTACAGCTATTTGGGGTCTTTTGTGGTTTCATATAAATTTGGGGGATATTTGTTCTAGTTCTGTGAAATACACCATTGGTATCTTGATAGGAATTGCATTGAATTATAGAATGCTTTAGGTAATATACATTTTAATGATGTTAATTATTCCAATCCATGAACATGATATATGCTTCCACTTGTTTGTATCTTCAGTATTTTTTCTTCAGTGTTTTATAGTTTTCTGAGTATAGGTCTTTTACATCCTTGGTTAAATTTCTTCTTAGGTAATCTATTCTTTTTGAAGCAATTGTGAATGATATTGTTACTTTGGTTTCCCTTTCTTATAGATAATTATTCCTATATAAAAATGCAACTGATTTCTGGATTTTGTATTTTGCTGCTTTACTGAATTCATTTATCAGTTCTAGTAGTTTTTTCTTTTTTCTAGTTGTAGAATCTTTAGGGTTCTCTATTTAGAGTATCATATTATCTGCAAATAATGATGGTTTTTCTTCTTCCTTTCCAATTTGGATGCCTTTTATTTCTTCTTTATGTATGATTGTTGTGGCTAGGACTTCCAGAACTATATTAAATAAGAGTGATGATAGCAGACATCCCTGTCTTGTTCCTGATCTTAAGGGAAATGCTTGTAGTTTTTACCCATTAATCATG
This sequence comes from Rhynchonycteris naso, assembly GCA_037038555.1. Classification (NCBI taxonomy): domain Eukaryota; kingdom Metazoa; phylum Chordata; class Mammalia; order Chiroptera; family Emballonuridae; genus Rhynchonycteris; species Rhynchonycteris naso. Next base: position 28,683,883 of record CM072997.1, on the reverse strand, counting down.
ATGTTGGCTGTGGTTCACTAAATGGAACCTTTTTTTTACACTGATGTATGTTTCCTCTATTCCCACTTTGCTGAAAGTTTTTAACATAAATGGGTGCTGGGTTTTTTAAAATGTATTTTCTGCATCTTATTATGATCATGTGATTTTTATTCTTCATTTTGTTTATGTGGTGTATCATGTTTAATGATTTGTGAATGTTGTATCAAACCTAATTCACAGAATCAATCTCTTCTCAATGTATTGGTAGATCTAGTCTGCTAATATTTTGTTGAGGATTTTAGCATCTATGTTCATCAGGGATATTAGCCCATAATTTTTTTTCTTTGTAGTGTCCTTATCTGGTTTTGAAATTAGGATAATGCTGGCCTTTTTTTTGAGCTTGGGAGTCTTCATGCTTCTTGAATTTTTTGGATTAATTTGAGAAGGATAGATGTTGATTCTTCTTTGAATGTTTGGTAAGATTCACTGGTGAAGCTATATAGTCCAGGACTTGTTTGTTGGAAGTTTTTTGATTACTGCTTCAATTTTACTAGCTGTTATCTGTCTATTCAGATTCTCTGATTCTTCTAGATTCAGATTTGGAAGATTGTATGTTTCTAGGAATTTATCCATTTCATCCAGACTGTTCAATTTGTTGGCATATAGTTGTTCATATATTTTCTTATAAACCTTTGTATTTCTTTGGTATCAGTCTTCTTAAAGAAGACCCTTTAACCTCTGGTTTTCTTTTTTTTCTTTTTTCTCAATGAAGACTCTTTACCATTTCATATAATGCTGGTTTGGTGGTAATGAACTCCATCAGCTTTTTCTTGTCTAGGAAGCTATTTCTCCTTCAGGTTTTTGCTATTATTATTGTGTTGATATTTTTCTTTTTTTAAATGAGAGAGACAGACAAACAGACAGACAGACAGGAAAGGAGGGAGATGAGAAGCATCAACTCCTAGTTGCATCACTTTAGTTGTTCATTTATTGCTTCTCATACTTGCCTTGAGTGGGAAGCTCCAGCTAAACCAGTGATCCCTTGCTCAAGCCAGTGACTTTTGGGCTCAAGCCAGCAACTATGGGATCTTTATGATCTCATGCTCAAGCTGACAACCCTGCACTGAAGCTGGTGAGCCTATGCTCAAGCCCAATGAACCCGTGCTCAAGCCTGAGACTTTAAAGTTTCAAACCTGGGTTTTCAGCATCCCAGAATGATGCTCTATCTACTGCACCACCACTGATCAGGCTCTCCTTCAGTTTTAAATGATATCCTTGCTCGGTAAAGTATTCTTGGTTGTAAGTTCTTGCTTTCCACCACTTTGAATATTTCATGCAAATCGCTTTTGGCCTAAAGTGTTTCCATTGAAAAATCAGCTGACTGCCTTATGGGAGCTCCCTTGTAGGTAACTCACTTTCTCTTGCTGCTTTTAAGATTCTCTCTTTGTCTTTAACCTTTGTCATTTTATTTATAAAGTGTCTTTTTCTGAGTCTCTTTGGTTTCTCTTGTTTGGGACCCTGCACTTCCTGGACTTGTATGACGTTTTCTTTCACCAGGTTAGAGAATTTTTCAGTTATTATATCTTCAAATAGGTTCTCAATCTCTTGCTCCCTTTATTCTTCTGGTACTCTTGTGACACAGATGTAGTTATATTTCATGTTGTCTCAGAAGTCCCTTAAACTTTCTTCACTTTATTAATTTGTTTTTCTTTTAGCTGCTCTGTTTGTTTTCTTCTACCTTGCCTTTCAAGTCACTGATTTGAACCTCTGCTTTATCTAACCTACTGTTTATTCCTTCTAGTGTATTATTCATTTAGATACAGTAGTCTTCATTTCTGACTGGTTTCTATTTCTTTTTTTGTGACGTTTTAGTTCTCACTAAGTTCCTTGTAGTTCTAACTTCCTTGAGCATCCTGAAAACCATTTTTTGAACTCTATATTTGGTAAATTGTCTCCATTTCATTTAGCTGGTTTTCTGGAGATTTATTTTCTCATTTGGCATATGTTTCCTTGTCTCCCACATTTGGCTGCTTCTTTGCATTTATTTTTATGTATTAGATAGATCTGGTACATCTTCCAGTCTTAGAGTGGCCTTATATAGTAGGTGTCCTATGGGATCCTGTGGTGCAGTCTACTTGATCACCTGAACTACGTGTTCCAGTAATGTTTCTTGTGTGGGTTATGTGAGCCCTCCTGTTATAATTGAGACTTAATTGTTATTGACCCATTTGTGTGTGGGTTCAACTTTTAGGCTGGCTGGCTGACTGTGAGGATCAACCTCAATCACAGTGTAAGAACTGCTGTGTAGGTGCTGACCACACTAAGTAAAATTCATGTCAGCAGGGTATGATGCCTTACCAAGATCTCTCTTTGGGTATGCTACTTACAAAGCTAATTGGATCCTGCTCTGATGTTGTCTGAACCTGGCCACAGTGTGTGTTGGTTCTGGGGCCTCTTGGGAGGGACTGTGGTGCAGATCAATGTCAGATGCTGCCTGTGACTGGCCTTGGGCACACTGTTTGGAGCTATAGAACAATCCACACTTAGTGACTGCCTCTGCTGGGCCTCAGTGTATGTTGGAAGGACCAAGATATGCTTGAAGGCTGCCTTCCACCAGCATCAAATTTGTGGTCAAGTGCAAAAGACCCAAGTCATACCAACATCCACCTCTGCCTGTCTCAGCCTGCTGGCTGACTGTTAGGCTCAGTCACTGAAAGAACCTCTGGCAGTACTCAAGTTGCATGAGGTAGGTTCTCAGTATGTCACCAGGTAGAGGTGAGTGCTGTTCATCAGACAGAACTTTGTGGTGGGACAGAGTCTCAGGAAATCATCATGGTGAGGCAGCAGAGTTTATAAGCTAAAACAGACAAAGATTTGTGAAAGGGGGGAAGGCTCTGTAGTGCTCAGGCATGTGAGGGAAAAAGGTGTCTGTTCTGGAGTCACACAACTCAGTCTGTCCCAAATTCTTCCGGGAACCCTACGTTAGCAGGGTGGGCTGCTGGGAGTTAGAAGGGCAGGACTAGTTGATCTCCCATTAAAGGGAGCACAGGTCAATCTTGGGGGAAGGGAAGAGTAGTGGTCCCTGGCCAAGAGCCACACAACTCAGTCACTGACACCTCCTGGTTCTACCCTGACCTCTCTATCTCTGCCCAGGCAGGTGAGTCCTCAGCAGGGTGTGAGTACCTAAGAGTGTGAAAAAAGGAGTCCACTGGGTGGGGCTATTGCATTCCTCCAAGCTGGTGATGTAAAGAAGGGAGCACTCCTACTAAGAATGATAGCACTTGCAGTGTGGGAGAGGGACTCAGCACAGGGATCCTGGTGGTACTTGCAGTGTGGGAGAGGGACTCAGCACAGGGATCCTGTCCTAGGAGTGTTAGCAACATTTTTTATCACATTTAGTGTTCTTGCCCTGCTGCCTTTGGGGACAGAAATAAGTCAAGAGCAAAAGATTCAGAGATCAACTTGGCAATGTTGATTTCCATTGTTGAGTACCAAAAACCCTAGTGTCTCTTCTCGTAACTCTAATCCACTCTGCTGGAGCCCATGGTGAGTGGCTGCAAACAACAGTTTGTCCATTGGCCTTTTAAGAGGGCACCTGTGTCTCCAGCAGACTTCTGTCTCTCCCTAGCAGACAGAATCCCCCCTGATTTTATAGCCAGATGTTACGTGGTCACTGTTTCTGGGCTCTGGTGCTCTGGGATGGGGAGCCCAGGTTGGAGTTGAAACCTTATGCTCCTCTGGGGAAACCTTTGCACCTGAAATATCCCTTCAGGATCTTAGCCATCACCCATGGGAGTAGCCCTTTTTGTTTCTCTGCCTTTCTACCAATCTCGATGTGGTTTCTTCTGTAAATCTTTGGTTATAAGACTCTGTCAGCTAGTTTTTAGGTTTGTTATTCAACCTAATAACAAACCTAAACCTGATTAGTTTGTATTTTAGTTGTAATTCCAGTATGGTCCTGGGAGGAGGTGAATGTACTTCTGCTTACTCCACTGTGATCTTAGATCTCTGCCTGTCATTTTCTTGATGTTTTTCAATGAGAAAGTTTTTATTTGGATGAAATTTTTCTTTTTGGTTTTTCTCTCTTTTTAATGGTTCTTTTTCTTTATGGTTCATGCTTTTTGTGTTCTAAGAAATATTTGCTTATCCCAAGATGGTGAAGATATTCTCCTTTATTTTGTCCTAGTAGCTTTATTGTTGTAGATTTTTTGTTCTGTCTTATCTTGCATCTTAAATTGATTTTTTCGTTATGGTATTATGTTGGGACTAAGGTTCTTACTTCTCCTGCGGATTTCTCATTGATTTTCCAGCACCACTTATTGAAGAGATTCTTCCCTTCTTAAATGAATTGCTTTAGCACGTTTGTTGTATGTTACTTCACCAAATATGTGTGTATGTTACTAGACTCTGTTTTCTGTTCCATTCATCTATTTGTCTAACCTTTGGTTCAATTATTGAACCTCTATAATAAGTTTTCAAGAAAGTAGTATAAGTCTTCCAACTTTATTCTTATTTCTCAAAAGTATTTTGGCTATAGTTCTTCCTTTAACTTTCTAAATAAATTTTAAAATCACATTGTTAATTTTGGAAAATAAACCTCCTAGAAAGTTTATTGGGATGCCATTTAATCTATAGAACAACTTAGATGAATTGTCATCTTACTAATAATGACTTTTCTGATCCATGAACAAGATGTAATTCTCATTTATTTAGATCTTGTTTAATTTCTCTCAACAGTATTTTATTGTTGTTGTTGAGGACTTACACATCTTTTGTTAAATGGATCCCTAAGTTGCAGTGTTCTTTAATCCTATTTTAAATATCATTTTGTTTTTTTTTTACTTTATTGTCTAATTGTTGACTGCAGCTATGTGGTAAATACAACTGACATTTTTATATTTAACTTACATCATTCAACATTAACAAAAAAAGTCTATAATTCAGGAAAACTTCACTGGTAAAACAAAATATACCGTACTTAAAAGTACATATTGAAAGAATTATCAGAATGACTTTTCTAGTAAGCTTTATTGAACTTTAAAGAAGAGAAAAGAATTTGACCAGATAAGCAAAAGGAGCAGGTTTTTTATAAGTAATTTATAAGAGAAATAAAATTAGATTTTCTAGCTTTTCAACAGCAACACTTTGTCGTAAGAAAATGGAATCATATATTTAAAATACACAAGGAAAAAAGGTGAGCTATTGTGAAGCAAAACTGACTGACAGTGATATGATGGAAATGCTCTTTGAGGAAGATTATTCTAACAGGCTTTTATGGTACAGATTAAAGTAAGATGTCACATCATAAGGTATATATATGTCAGATCACTATGTTATATACCTAAAATGAATATAATATTGTATGTCAACTATACTTTAAAAATTAATTCGTTAGTTAGTTAATTGTTAGTTAGTTAGTTAAAAAGTGGGATGTGGTGATATAACAAAGAAATCTTAGAACAATCTCGACTAACACAGTCTAATAGAATTTTCTGCAGTGATGGGTTGAGTCTCTGACTGCACTATCCAGTGTAGGAATCACAAGCTCAAGTGGCTATTGAGAACTTGAAAGGTGGTTTATGAAACTAAAAAACTGAATTTTAAATTTATTTAATGTAATCAGTTCCAATTTAAGTGTATATAACACCACATGGTTAATGATCACCGTATTGGACAGGACTGGTGTAGGCAGTATAAAGCCTGAACACTGGGCTATGGCTTAGGAAATAGAATTAGAAGAGGATATCCAAGAGGTGTAATGGAGAAAATACACAACAGTGTTTTCATAGGGGAAAAGAGAAAAAGGAGATTTAAACATTTCAAAGACATAGTACTGGGGAATGCGGAAACTGATGGTACCATCCAGTAAAAAGGGTATATTACCCAGGGCTATTTTGAAATATAGATATTTCAGCAGGTTGACTTCCAAGTGATAAGGAAACTCCCAAGTGGAAATGACTATAAGTAATTAGAATTCTCATAATGAATTGAGGCAGGAAGTCTAAATAAATAAATAAGCAAATAAATAAATAAATATTACTCGCAAAAATAAGGGCATATTTTAAAATAAATATGAAGGGATAAATATCCCCTAATTTTTGTGCGCAGTGTGTGTGTGTGTGTGTGTGTGTGTGTGTGTGTGTGTGTGTACATATTTCCATTTCTTTCTTGAGAGAGTCTCTTTTGCAGAGATTGCCTTGGCCTCTCCCTCATGGAGAGACCTGGCTATATGGTATAATAATGGTTTGGAGAAATTACTATTTCACCTACTGGTTGATTAATAGGAAATTAGTTACTGCAACCCTTAGTGGTGCAGAGAGGACCAAGGAAATTTTGGTTTTGTTTTAGAAAGGAAAAATACAAGATAAAATATTGCTTTGCATACACAGACTACTTTTTATCTGAGAACCTCTGCATACTCAGCGAGCTTAATTAATGAGACAGCCTCAAAGAAAGAGAAGTGATGAAACAAGGAGCACAGACCCTAGTGTTCTGTTTCTGTGATACTGAAAAATCAGGCTCAGTGTTTTCCTCTTTCATTAATGCACAAGTGTAGCCCCATGCGGCAGCCCTGAGATGTTTATCTTTGTGCTGAATGATTTCTCTTGAAGGCATCCCACTTAGGAGGAATAGTAACCACACAGAATCCCACCCCCTAACTTTATTGATGTCCTGCACTCTATTTGCAATGGAAGTCCATCCCCATCATCATAGTGCAGCGAACCCTCTGATAATTCAGTCTACATCATCCCTGGAAAGTTTGTTTTGTTGCAGAATGGAGCCGGTTATCTTTTTTATCAAAATATTATTCAAAGCAAACATCCATGAATCTAGGACTAACATGCATTGAAAGAGGATAGGCAGGGCCTCTTAACGGGTATCCTACTGTGTAATCTTCCTTTCATCTTTATTCAAAATCCCTTGGAGATGCAAACTCCCCTTTGCAAAGCTATAAATTCTTCTAATTATTTATATGTAGTGTAAGGTGCATGATTTGACCTAGTCAAAAGAGATATGCAGTAATGTATCCTGACATTTATTTTCATCTGCGGTGACTTGAGAATGATGCTGATTTTTCCCCCTACCCTTTTTTTATGTTTTTTTCTCCTTTCCTCCTCTCTACTCAAAAAAAAAAAAAAAAAAAAAAAAAAAAAAAAAAAAAAAAAAAAAAAGCCATTCTGCCAAAAGAGAAAATACCTTGAAAAATTGTGGCTTTTAAAGGTTTTTACAAAGAGTTTGATGTTCTGTAAAATAAAACTAGCTTCCATGTACAAAAAAAACAGCTGTTTTTATTTGAAGAGAAGAAGATATTGAGAGAGTTCAGTTTTTGTTTTCACTCACCTAAGGTTTTGATGTATATCTCTAAGCATATATAGATCTTCTGCTTCTAGCCCAAAGCTCTTGTATTCTCTGAGACCAAGACTTGGGATTTGTCACCATCCTTTCGTGAGTCTTTCTTTCATCATCTTACTTCTCTCATCCAGTACACAATGCACCTTGTTTGCCAGTGATGTGTAAGGTTACATTCTTTCCTCATTAGCACTGAAAACCTCCCGACACCATCAGATCACCATTGTCCAATAAGATGCACAGTGACCTTTCCATGTTAACACCTAACTGAGAATTTAGGAGAGCTCATCTAACACTTTTCAGATTAAATGTCAAATTCTCAAAATTCAGATGGATTTGGAATGCACCTAAGTATACTTTTCTGCTCTCATTCCCTGTAGTCTACACAATGCACTGACTGGCAGTAGGATTCTGTAATATCACTTAAGGCTTTAATGCTGTGGAGTTCTACCAGTAATGGTGTTTAATTCACTTATATGTGCCAATTCATCTCTGTCAGGAGTCTATTAATTTCTTCACTATTTTACTCTATCCCTAGTCCCTATGTAACAAGACACAATGAACCCCATTTATATTACCAAAAAACTTAGAATCTCTTATAAATTACAACTGATCCCACTGCTTTTAGTGACCAGAAAGCCTCTGTATTCTTTTTCATATTCAAATCAATTTTTGCAAGCTCTTTCTTTAGAAGAATACACTGGAACTCTAGGGTGTCAAACAGTGAAATCAAAGACAAAGTATAAGATTCTGATGGTCTCTTTAACATGCATCCCTGTTCAAAGGCAGGCTTCTGTAATATCACACCAAAGATATACTGTTTCCACGAGCACATCCCAATTATACGGAAGGAATGTTAATGAAAATCAGCCTCTGACTCTGCAGGCAGCCCAGTCATCAGTGGGCAAGATGTTAAAATACCTGCAGCATTGCTATAAAAGTAAAGGCTCTGTAACAAAGGCTGAAGATCCCATGGACTATACTATTCTCACTTTTGAGAGCATGTTATGGTCTTGAGTATACAGGAAAGGGACAACTAAGTGACTGACTAGGAAGAATTAACATAGAGTCAGGAGCGTGTATTGTTGTATTAATATGTAAACTCACATATATCTCTGTTACCATTCTACATTTTTCAGGATCGGAGCAAAACATCAGGAGCTAAGGGAAAAGCAGGCAAGAGGTCTTGTTGATTATGCTACTGGTACAATCGGATCACTGCATGATATGGATGATGATGAAATGGACCCCAATTATGCCAGAGTGAACCACTTCCGGGAGCCATGTGCATCAGCAAATGTCTATAGGTCTCCATCTCCTCCTCGAGCTGGACCGCTGGTTTATCCTCGAGATGGCCGTGCACTGTCTCCAGAAAGAGACCACTTAGAGGGTCTCTATGCCAAGGTCAACAAGCCATACCATCCACCAGTGCCAGTTGACAGGTAATGTAAGTTACTGAGAGATAAATACAGCTTTAATTTAGTAAGTTTCAAATCATTTCTACTTCTGAAGTAGATAAAAATATATCCTTCAATCTATTAAAACTGAAATAACACAGTATCCTTGACAAGTGCTATGCTTTGACCTACCTGGAAGGTATCAGCTATCAAAAATTTTGAAAAATAACCATTTATAAGATGACATGAATGAATAGTAAAAATTGAGTTCATGGTACAACAGGGAGTGATTTTTGAAGGAATTTTGTGAAAACTCTGAAGGAATATTAGTGGAAACTTTAAAGCAATATTGTCCTTTCTCCTAAAAACCCTATTGTGAAAGTCTTATTTAAAAGAGAGGAGGAGCCAGAGGAGAGAATGATGATGCAATTGAAGTGGAATTATAGATCGCTGCAGAGGTGCAAAGGACTTTGAAAAATAACATTGGGATTTTATACTTGCGGAAAATGTGATCCTGTACAGATATTCATGGGTGATCAGAGGTAGAAAAGGAGGTAATCTTGGCAATAGGAGTTTGATGAAGTAGAGAAAGATAAGAGGTGACAAGGCCAAGGATCTTTAGGTGTAGCGGCTAAGGAAAGATAATAGAACCATCTGTCACGCAATTGAAGTAGGTTGGGGACAGGATGATTCCATCCCCACCTCCTGCCAAAAGTAAAATGCACCATCTCTTGAAAGTCTGATATAATAGAGTGTTAGTCAATATACATTGTTAGGTGACCCTTAGAATTACACAAGGCAAGGCATGAGTTGACTGACCTTGGTTTAATCTGCCTTAGCTTGAAGTCTGGAGGGAGGTGGTAGGGGGAAAGGCAGCAGGCACAAAGAGCTCTTTTTCTAGATGGAAAAAAGAGACTTGTTTTCCAGATTCCTTTTGGTCCTGACAACCACCCAGTCCCTATTAGTAACCAGCTTTTGTGTGATAGCATGATATATTGCATATATTTACCGTTTACATTTCCCTAGCTGGGTGATATTATGCACTTTCAATTAGGTTGGAGAGAGGCAGGGAAATCATGGCATTTTTATGCAGACTGTAAAGTGTAGCTTCACAAGACTGATTACCTTTCAGAGCCTTTCCAATAACCAAGTGGGAAGGAAGGAGCAATTTTTAATCCTTACTGTCAAGCTTCCAGGTTGATAGTATTAAAGAAAGATGGTCAAGTTTTTCTATGGGATAAAATGAAAATATAAATTTCTATGACTGTGTGAGACAGCCGTAATAACTAAACTGTTAATTCAAACAACTGATTAAAAGTCAGCCTTTTTCTCCCAAGCCTTTACAGTAGGTTGAATTTTTGTCATATAAATGATAATACCAAGCCTGAGTCTTTTCTAGCCCACACCATACAGCAAATCTTACTTTCTCTAAATCAGATGGGTCTTCATAGCAATCCATTTGCATGTTCCCACGGCTCAATTCCAGCACAGAACTGTTCCTAGGAACTACCAAAGCCAGTATTTCTCAATTCTAATTCCAACAAAATACATATGAAGCATTTTGTTGAAAAAAACAAATGGTCACTAGTCAAACGATATGGAGAATTCTGGATTAAGCAACACTGAACAAGTTTTCTTACTGTAGCCTTTTTATCTCTAATAGGCTAATATGCATTGTTAATCTCTTAAAAGACACATAACAATCAGCAGTTATCACTCCCCCAAATTTTGTCACCTAACGCTTTTTTTCCCCCCAGATCTTATGGTTATTTTTTAGAACACTAGGAGACACTATCCTGAGTCTAATTTTCAACCGTGTAGATTTGACCAGGAGAGAAATTTCTTAGAATAATCATAACTAAGATTATATAGAATGATATCAGAAAAAAATATATCTTACTGCCCAGCACAGACATGTATATTGTATAAGCAATAGCCTTTCCTTTGACTTTGACCTCCTTTGTATTAATAAATGATCAAAAATTCTTTCAGTGGCGTTTTAGATGGGTGTCATATTTTTGGATAAGAGATCAAAGTGTGATTCTTTATACTCAGAATTATCTTTAGTCAGCCTTATATTTAATTATATTTAAAGATTCTTCTGCTTCTTGTTCTTTAAGTTTTCAAGTAAACAGTTTCTGTCTTGGCACATAGGGAGCATTCAACAATGTTAGCTATTGTCATTATCACTTTTGTTGTTATTACTGTCCTTCAACAATGAAATTAGGAACTTTCCCTAATATGCCTAGAACAAGGTGAGCCTGAGAAAAAAGTGGCCATGTGAGTGTCCCTAACAGTGTCCATAAGCAGGAACCATGAGTTCTAACCTACTGTATGTATGATTAGAGGCATGTCATTTATTTTGTCATGTCTCAGTCTTTCACACTTTCAATAAATCTACCACTTACAGTGTTCCCTATAGTAGTGAGCTCTAGGGAAGGTACTGAGATGTTAGTCAAGATATGTTCCCCGTCCAGAGGAGGTCATATTCTAGTTGGAAGGGAACCAGGTCATGTGGAAACAGATCATTACAATATACTGTAAACAGAAGAAAAAGAAGCTTTTCTTTTCTAACTGCTGCTTAAGAAGAGTCTCTAAAAGGAGGCGATATTTAAACTGGCTCTGGAAGGATTAGGAGGGACTGACCAGATTCAGCAGAAAAATAGTTTCTTTTACAGAATAATTAGCATGTACAAAGGCACAGCAGCCTGAAAGAGCATGGTGGTATGTCAAGGGGCTCAGAGCATCCAGAGCTTGGCGTGAGGATGGGAAAGAAAGGGATAGGAAATGAAGCTGGAAAACCTAGTCATCCAGAGTGTGGATGACTATGTCCGTGTATTAATTGGTAGTAGCTGTCCAGAAACCTCTATTAAGAAAGGTTCTGACTACCATTCAATCCAGTAATTCCACCTCTGGGTATTTATCTGAAGAAAACAAAAGCACTAATTTGAAAAGACATATGCACCCCTATGTTCATTACAGTATTACTTATAATAGCCAAGTTATGGAAACATTCTAGATGTCCGTCAAAAGATGAATGGATAAAGAAAACATACCATAATGGCCATTATAAAAAATGAGATCTTGCCATTTGTGACAACGGAGATAGACCTTGAAGGTATTATGTTAAATGAAATAAGTCAGACAAAGAAAGACAAGTATTGAATGATTTCATTACATGTGGAATCTAAAACACAAAACAGATGAACAAAGTAGAAACAGACTGAGAAATTCAAAGAACAAACTGATAGTTGCTGGAGGAGAGAAGGTATGGAAACGGCTGAAATAGATCAAGGGGATGAAAAGGTACAAACTTCCCATTATAGAATAAATAAATAGGTAAAGTGGCATTGGTTTGGGCTCCCAACACCTCAATGGCAGGTAAAATCATTGGCTTTGGAATAAGTGTGAGGTGGGTCCTGTTCTCTTCCAAATACTACTGCGTGACCTTCAGTAAATTAACTTTTCCAAGATGCCATTTCTCATCTCCATGCATATAATTTCACAAATATCTTTTAACTGCCTGGTAAGTAGCGGAACCTGAGTTCAGTTTGGTGTTCATAAGGGAAAAAGGAGGAAGATGGGGACCTACCCCTGCTTATGGAGGTTACAGGCCAGTGCAGCCTACAAACATGTGAACACAATGAGCACACAGTGTGGAAAGTGCCACTGTATAGAGTGTGGAGGAAGTGCTACAGCCAGGGCTCTTGTGTTGGAGGCACAGAGAGCAATGTAGCGGGAGAAGCGTGGTGTATTAGAGCAACTACGAGAAGTTCAGTCAACAGAAAGTGAGGAGTCAATGACAAGATACAAAATGGAAGGGCCAGAGAGCTGGGCAAAAGGCAGATGCCACACTCTTGATGAAGAACTTGAACTCATCCTGAGGCACGGCATGGCTGAGGCACAGAAGGGATCATCGAGGGTTTTAACATGAGACATGAATGAATCCGAGAATTTAGCTGGCCGGGTAGTGGCCTGGGCAGTTCATCCTCACCTCCTTATCCGCAACAGGAGGATAATAATAGCAGCCTCATAGCTTGTGGTGGTTAAGTACAATTTTTACATTTGGGGGTATTGCTATATTAAAACAAACCTCTATTTATCTACCTAGCTCTGTGGGACAGGATGTGTGGCCCACAGTGGTTTCCCAGTAGGAGCAACATCTGCCTCTTATCTCTCTGCTTCTCAAGGTTTGGCCCTAAAATTTTAGCTCTTCCAAGAAAAGCTTGGCTTACGAAGGATTCATCTGATGATGGTAGTTTTAAAAAAAAAGTCTCGACCACTATGACAGAGTCAAAGGACTGGATTCTCACAGTGCTGACCCTTCCCAGATTTAAACATCGCATGGGTTAAGTCCTGTCCGCCAAAGCCTGACAACTACTTAGGGTTTATAATATGTTAGTTGCCACTGCAACATGGGCACTTAAAGGCCTCCCACAATATATGAACATGAAAGCTTTGTGTTTGAATGAGTTTAGAATAGTTTCAAGTAGGGGATAGAAGGTGTGTCACTTGATATGGTTGCAGTTTTACATTAGTACACATGGTTGTTTGACATGCTGGTGGATTGTTCACCATAGCAGTAGAAATGTTTTTGGCTATCAACTCCGCAAAATATATGTATTTGATTCTAAATGCTTAACTATAAAAATTGTCATTATAATTATAAAAATTATATATCCAAATATAGAAATTAATAAAAGAATTAAATATTTTAAAATTCATAAGGAATAGTTTTAATTTTTCTTCCTCCCTTCAACTGGGATGCACACAGCCCACTCTGGAGACCACTGGTCTCAACTCCAGTCCCCATGGGAGTAGGGACCTTGCCTGCTCTTGCTCTCCATTGTCTCCTCATAAAATGATCTATACTCAATAAATACTTAATTAATTAATGCTTTGACAGCATCTTAGAAGCGAATGGGGTTTTGAGTGGTCAAGTCTCACGTCCCATCCAGCAGAGACCTCTTTTTCACAGAATCCCTCACAGGATGTCACCTGACCCATACATTATAGTGACAGGAATTCATGAGGCATGCTTGTTCTCCTTCAAATCACTCTAACCGATGTTGAAATGCTCGCTTGTATCCACCCAAATGCTGTCCCTATGTAACATTTACCATAGACCCTCGATTGATCTGCCTGGATACAGACTCTAAGCCTTGTTAATGGCCCTTTAGACATTTGAATTGTCTCTGTGACCATCTTCATTAACAAATGTTTATTGAACTCCAAACATGTGCCAGGCTCTGTGCTCAGAGCTAGCCTTACAAGGATGAAGAAAACATGCACATAACCTTGAGAAATATAATCATTTCTTCAGCAGAAACTTCTTTAGCTATTTTAGTCACTTATGGTACCCTGTAGTCTTCTGGTTACCATATTCTGAATATGCTTAACTCTACTAAGTTTGTAGAATTTATGATTGCTATCTGTTGAACACGGCATGAAGATATGGACATTGTATCTCAGGTATGGTCAGAAAAGCACAGCAATCAATGAGACTCTTGCATCTTTTTGTCTTAATTTTTTTAACTCATTAATGTGGACTTAACTTTTATATCAGTTACCATTTTGGACTTGAATTGTACTTTTTGACTAAAACATCTGTTTTGTTTTTACTTGAGTTTCTGTCAAGCCAGATTCCTCAATATATTGTGTAAAATCCAATCACTTGTACAATGATTTTTTTTTAAATGTAGAATATTCTTTTTATGCAAGTTAACTATTTGCTTATTAGGTTTAACCCATTGTTTTAGTCAATAAAGATAGTTTAAAGTATTTATTTTGTCCTCCAATATATTAGCTATTTTTCCTAGCTTTATACCATTTTTATATTTAATTATGGTGGACACATTGATAAGATTGTTGATCAAAGTCAAGTATAATCCCCACAACTCATCACTCAAGACCTCCATTAATCAAACTCTTTGGGATGTTCAGTTAGTTACTAATCTAGCCTTCTGTTAGCTAGTGTGTATTCTCCAGTTCATGCATGAACATTAGGGAAGACTTTGTCAAGTATCTTACTGATATTAAGGTACATGTTTGCAAGTATCTCCCGACTTACCGATCTAGTAACCCAGACAAGAAAGGGAATTACTTGCTCTTGATGAATCCTAGAGATAACTTTTTTCTCTTCTAGGTATTTGTAAAAATGTGTCCATTTACATTTAATTATGCAAAGTAAGACTTTCTATGGTCCAGTATAATTTTAGGCACTTAATATATGCTCAGTAAGTACTTATTGACTGACATCACAGCTGTGAAATTAAAGTAGTAAGTGGCACATGCCTCCTCAGTACTTCAGTTAAGCAGCCTCGGTTTCCCAGCAGGTATTCACCAATGTTTGTAGGAAGCTTTTGTGGAGCGTCTGTTGTATTTCCTAGATCATACAAAAAGTTTAGAAACTATCTTTACCCTTAAGGAACTCAGTCTAAGAGTTGAAACTGTCTCATACACAGATAATTACAGTATAATGTATTCTATTAGAATAGAGATTTATACAGAATGTATTTTAAAAAGTATGAAATTACGTATGCATTCAATTTGGGGAAAACCTGAGGCTATGGTTTGGTCTTTCTAGAATCTTGGTTCAAATGTATTATTTTTCAAAGCCTTGGTTTTCTCACTGAAAAATAAGGACAAAAGTATATTGTCTTTTCTATTAATTGTTTGTAGATTAAGTAAAGTATCTCAGTACTTGGTTCAATAAATATTGATTATAACTATTTAGGAAGGCTATTATAATATATACTATTGGCTTATATTATATATTATTAGAGTGTATATTAATACTATTAAACTAAACATAACTGTTTAGAAAAGTTGTTGATTATATGTAGCTGTTGACTCTTAAATTCACCGGTTTGGGAACCTGTTAGATTCTATCTGTTCCATGGATACATGGCTAATGGTTAATTCCTAATCCCAGCCCAAACTCCTATTGGTGTATTTCAATCATCAGAAACAAAAAATAGAAACAGGAAAGTGAGGGAATAAAAGGCAAGAAAACTAGCTCAGATCCTTTCAAATCAATCATATCCTGTGTATAAGTGAATAACAGGGTTCTCACCTATTTTGTCAATTGCTTGTTAAAAACTATAACTCATTAGATGCCCCTAAGCTTGGCATTAGAACTAACACTTTCTTCCTGCTGTGTTACTTGAATGTCCATTAGGTTTGGAGTTGGTCTCAACAGTTGTCCACAGAATGGACTAACTGAACTTCTGTGAGTCCCTAAGAGCTGTCAATAACAACAACGTGTCAAGTCATAGCCCGTTTGGCTGTAAACAATAAAAACTGATATATTTATCTCATCCTTTAAGGAATTTAGGTGACCCTGACCTCATAAAGTGACCTCTTCTCATTTTTCTCCTTTGCTCTCCCCAGTATATAGTCCTCTTCCTCATGTTGCGTCACGATCCTAAAATGACTGTTGCAGCCTCAGGCTTCATGTCCACTTTCTAAGGAAAAAGGGATGAATGACCAATGGAATGTATCAGTCAAGTTTATCCTTTTGAAAACGTTTCCCAGAAGACTCTTGTCCTTGGCAAAAAGTCTTTTTAAAAGGCTCTACCACTTATAAAGGGAACTGAGAAACAGTGTTTCAAAGATGAGTGAGAAAGGACTTACAGGGGGCTCTCAGGGAGTCATTCCATGAACTCCACCTCAGACAGATTACCCTGGAATCTAGAGTCTAGATCAGTGGTTCTTAACCTTTTATGATGTACCAAACCCACCAGTTTCATATGCACATTCACCGAACCCTTCTTTAGTGATAAATAAAATATGATTTTTTTTCCAAATTTAGTTTTGCCAGTGCGAGATTAGAGTTGCTCAACTTGGCATTGCATATCATGCAGATAGGACGCTGACTCCCATCCCATTCTGTGATACATGTGAATCCATGTTGTACATATTCACCCGACCACTTTCATTTTTTGCTCAACATATTTAGTATGGATTAAAATATTAAGAAAGAAACCACACTACAACAGCCGTTGACTACTGCGCACACTAAATTCCCCGCAGCACTGGTTGGCCAAGCAATGTAACGTGATCCTCTGCAGCAAGTGATGGCCAAGCGGGGCGTGTCATCACGACTTTACACAGTGTCTCTTTACCTCCGTGGCAGAGGCTTCTCCGAACCCCTGAGTCCGACTCATCGAACCCCTAGGGTTCGATAGAACCCAGGTTAAGAACCACTGGTCTAGATGACGTCTTTTTTTTTCAGTTCCCTTTAATAATGTAAAAGTTATAGATTAATGTCATACAGCACTCTGTTCAGATAAATTCTTATTAACTCCCTATGGGAGGCTATCCTTAGTATGTAGACCTTCTTTTATAGCTGAGACAAAAATATTTCAGTCTAATATCACTTAAGTAAAGCAAGTGGGGCACATACATTCTTGGTTTTTATGACCACTGAAAAATTATGTTTGGGGAAATTCTAATTTAAAAGTGATGAAGGTTGGAAAAAAAAGAGTGTTAACAGGAAAGCTTCATAGCCAGGTGTGAAGAGCTGGGTATGAACCTATCTTGTGCTACTGGGGCAATTCAGGATAACTGATATCTCATTTCTTAATTTCAGAGATTTTACCTTTCATTGAGCCTTGCGAAGCATAGCTCAATGTTGGTGTCTGTCCCCAATCTCTATCTCTAGTGATTTTTCCTGTTATTTTTCCTTTCGTTATTTGCTCTTACTTCAGACTGAGAGCTTAGTGAGGCTGTGGGTAGAGCCTTAGAGCATGAATACAGTAGATTAGTTGATGATGTGTTTATTAGTCTCTACAAACCAGCCAAAGTGATCTCATTTCAATTTGGGAATCCCGGTGATAAATGCCATTTCTATGAAGAGTAAAAAATTCATCAGTTGAACAAAGCAATCAGATATTTTTTCTTAGAACATATTACCATCAATTTTTAAGTGACTTTTAAACAATAATGAGAAATCTCTTAATGAAAGAATCTCTATAACCAGATAAGTGCTAATAGTAACTGATATACCATTAACTCTACTTTTCTCCATTCCCTCTCTTTAAAACTTGATGTTCTCATTAATTTTTTTCCATCTTCTGAAAGCCCTACTCTTGGGACTATGCTAGACTTATGTCTGCCTAGGTTGTCAGCTTCCAGAGGTGACAAATGTGGACAACCTTCTCCTTTATTATACATGAAGCAGGCAAGGAGGGTTGGTACTCAAGGGCCATCTATTTCCAGTGCCTCCTCCCCCCTGCCATCCTCAGTCACTGGGAGTAAGTGAGCATGTTTGAGGAATGCTTGCCAGAGAGTTACTCTGATTTCTTAAAGCTGTCATTTAAGCATTGACTTGACTTTTTCATATAAATGGCCCAATCCTTAGGATATATTCATCTAACTTGCCCTGTCTACTAAAAGGAGATGGAAGGGAGTGTACAGAATTTTTTTAGATGTATAAATAACACAAATAGACTAGAACAGAATACTGAGTTGTCTGACTTCTCAAAAATGCAGCTGGTATTTTGGAATAATAATGGCGACCTGCTCTGATGAGGGTAAGCCAAAGATGCTAGAGGAGCACAATGGAGGGGCACTGAATGCAGATCTGTAGGGCATCAAAGAAGGCTCCTTGAGGGAGTCTATATTATGACCTAAAGAACAAGCAGAAATTAACCAAGTACACAGAAGAGCATGTGCATAGGCCCAAAGAGAAAACATTTAGGGAACTTTATATATCAGAAGAGGTGGAATGTGTTATGTAAAGTAGAGTCGCCTGGAGGAAAAAGGTGAAGGTCAACACAGGCCAAATTATTAAAGGCCATATATCAAAGATAAAGCATTGAGACTTCGGCTCAAGAGCAACAGGGAACCCTTTAAATGGAGATGGCATGTTGAGAATTATGCTTTGGAAAGAGAATAAAGTTGGCTTGTATTTCACAAATAAGAAACTGGCAGCTCAGAGAAACTAGGCAACTCACCTAAAGTAACACAGTAGTAAGTTGGCAGAGCCAGGATTTCAACCCATGTCTAAACTCCAAAACCCATGCATTAGCTTCCAGGTCTGTTAGGGTTTCTCAAATTGCAGGTTATAATGTATAAGTACATCTTGAAATCAGTTTGGTGGAATCAACCAACATTTTTTAAGAAAATAGGATTGAAAGAATAGAAAATGTTATTGCATAGATTATAGTAAGTATAAGATTATTATTTCATAATTTCTTGAAGTTATATTTATATTTAAATACATACATGTGCATATGTATGCAAGATATGTATGTATCTAAGTACTGGGACATGATGCAAAATGCACTTTTAACTGTGATTGCAGTAGAAAAAAATGGGGCCACTAAGCATGTACAAAGAGTATATGTGTTGCTCCTCACTTGCCAAACAGCTCTCCCTCCCTCTCCCCCAAATTCATTCATTCATTCATTCCATTAAAATACATTAAATGCCTATTATGTGCAAAGTACCCTACTCAAGGCTATGGAGGCACGAAGACATATCAGAAGATTTGGGCTTTGACCTACTTCTCTGTAGTAGTGCTAGGGTTGTGTTGATCTACAACACTTACTCCAGGTCTCTTGTGACCTGTGGTTTGCATTAATCATTAGGCAAAGCCTTATACCTATTCATTACATGATTTTTGCCAATGCTAAAGATGGATTCCAAAGTGCCCTCTTCATAATTTCTGTATTTAATGCAATGTGTAATCAAGAATAGGCCATTGTTAGGTCAATTGCTTTCCTGTATTTATCTTTTCAAACAATAAATAATCAGTAGGATGAGAAAGGGCAATAAAAGATAGTTTTAATGTTAATACTCATAAATATACAACATCTTAAAGAGATGTTTTAATATTTACATGCTGTGGATTACCTTCCCCTCTGGAGAGCTGACTGAGGATTGGTATGAACCCATACAGAAATAGAATTCTGTAGCCACTGTTTTTACACAGACTTTCAGTCCATCCTGAGCAAGCACTTTGGATTCCTTAGAACTTGCTATTCCTTGGCCTCTGACTTTCCAAATTGCCAAGACTTCTAATCACAAGACTAGAAGGAATATTCTCTTCAATGCAGACACAGTGGATCTTGTATGACAAGGTCAGTAGGTGACCTGAGCCTAAATTACGCCCATCCTTAGAACAAAGCCTGACTGGATATCCTTATATTACTCCCTTTACGGATTAATTACCTTCTCTCTGGCTTAGTTTTCTCATCTATAAAATGAGCATAATCAGAGTAACTACAAAAGACTATTGTTACAAGAACTTAACTAAGTTTATACATATAAAGAAAATAAAACAAAAAACCCAGCATCTGATGGTTAATAAGCACCATTTAACTTTAATATTATACCGGGGTTGGCAAAGTAGGTTTATGATTGTGAATATGAGAGACACAGACTTTATTCTTGTGTTAGTATATATTCTGTATTATATATTTTTCTTTTCTTTTTATAAAGTGATAGGCAGGGAGGCAGAGACAGACTCCCACACACACCCCAACTGGGATCCACCTGGCAAGCCCCCTACCAGATGATAATCTGCCCATCTGGGGCTGCGGCTTTGTGACTTGGCAACCAAGCTATTTTAGCACCTGAGGCAAGGCCATGGTACCATCCTCAGCACCTGGAACCAACTTGCTCAGACCATTTGAGCCATGCCTGCAGGAAGAGAAGAGAGAGACAGAGAGAGGGGGGGGGGGAGAGAAATGGGTGGAGAAGAACATGGTTGCTTCTCCTGTGTGCCCAGACCAAGAATCGAACCCAGGACTTCCACACGCTAGGCTGACAATCTACCACTGAGCCAACAGGCGAGTGCCATATTTTTCCAAATAACTGTAAACCTACTTTTGCCCACCCTGTATTTGCTGCTAATCTGGGTATTTACACCACTCTGCCATTAAGATTATACTACTGATCCCCTAGAAGTGAGTTTAAGTAAGATAGAGAATTTTAAAATGTTATTTCCCTACTTAGTAGATGTTTTTTCAGTTTGCCAACATAACTTCATATTTATTTGCTTTTTTTATAACCAGATACTTCCAGTTATTATATATAGCCATAGCTATATATAGTTATAATTATTTTTAACTATTTTGAAATTTTTGAAAAGCCACAGTAAGTTGTAATTAGTATACAGAGAAGGTCCACTGTACTCAGTCACTCACCTATACTATTGACTATAAATGTTAGCTGTGAGTTTTTTGTAGATATCTTTATCAAGTTGAGGAAATTCTTATTATGAAGGTTTTTATTATAAATGGGTGTTGGTTTTGTCAAATGCTTTTTCTGCTTCAATTTATATGATCATGTGATTTTTATTCTCTGTCTGTTGGGTTACATTTACTGATTTTCAAACATTGAACTAGTCTTGCATCCTGAAACAAAACCTATTGATCTTGGTATATAATTATTTTCATATATTAATTATATTTGTTAATATTTTGATTAGATCTTTGTTTCTATATTAATGAACAATATTGTTCTGTATTTTTGTGGGGAGGGTATTGGAATCTCCTTAGGTTTGGTACAGGATAACAGTGGCTTCGTTGTGAGTGGGAAAGTGTTACCTCCTGTTTTCTAATGAAAACATTTTATGCTATAAGTTTCCCTGTCAGCACTGCTTTAGCTGTATCCCATAAATTTTTGATATGTTGCATTTTCATTTTTATTCAGTTCAGTGTAGTTTTTTCTATTCATTGAAGTTATCTCTTTGACCCATGGATTATTTAGAAGTTTGTGGTTTAGTTTCCAACTGTTGAAGATTTTTTTTTCTGTTATCTTTCTGTTGTTGATTTCCAGTACATTCCACTGTGGTCAAGAACATGATCTATAGATTTGTTTTTTGCTTTCTATTTAAAACTTAAAATAGCCTCCTATGATTGTGGATTTATTATTTTTTTTAGTCTTATAAATTTTTGCTTTATGCATTTCAAAGCTTGTTATTACATTCATACAAATTTGTCATATATTTCTGGGAGGTCCACACTTTTATTATTATAACCCATTTCTAGCTATTTCTAGAAATAGCTACTGCAAAAACGTCTACTTTGTCTGATATCAATAAACCTATACCATCTTTATTTTGCTTAATTTTTTCTTAGTATATATTTCTTATCCTTTTACTTTCAATATTTCTGGACCCTTACATTTACAGTGTCTTCTTTAGAAGGCATGTAGTTAGGTTTTCTTTTGTTTTCCTATCCAGTCTGACAATATCTGTATTTGAGTTGTAATAGTATCTTTACATTTAATGATAATGCAGATGTAATTTGATTTAATTATATGTAATTTCTATCTTACTCTACATTTTCTATTCTACCTATTTTATGTTTATTCTCACTTTTTTGGCCTTTTTAAAGATTATTAATCAAGTATTTTGTATGATTCAGTTTTTCCCCTATGAGTTTGTTATACATTCTTCTACTCTTTTTGTACCTTTAGTACTCAGGGATGATAACATACATTCTTGATTTATTGTAATTCAAAATAAATTGCTACTTCCATTATTTCCTGAACAATGCATAAAACGTGCAACGCTTTAACTACATTTAACCCCTCCTATGCTCAGGCTATTTTTTAAAGTATTTTAAACTTACATATGTCTTAAATCCTACAATACAACAATTGTTTTACATGATAAATGCTCATTTATTTTTAGTATTTTTATTTCTCTGTTTTCCTTTCAGAAACTTTGCTTCCATCTAGAATATTAGTCTTTTTTTCCCTTATTCCTTATTGTGTGGTAGTTTGTATAATGTGGCACTCAGTATTTGTTTGTTTTTAAATATGTATATTTCATCTTTTAAAAATATATTTTTGGGGAGGGTATGTAGTTATCACGTTATTTTTTAACATTTAAAAAATATTCCGCTGTTTTCTGGCTTTCAGTGTTTCATTAAAATTTGTTATCAGACTTTTGTTACTCCTTTGAAAATATCTTTTATTTAGTTAGTTTTTGACTGCCTTAAAATTTTTCTTTGTCTTTGGTTTTGAAAATTTTACCATGGTATATGTGTGTGTGAGTGTTTGCACACGCATGTGTGTGGTATTATGTTTAAACTGGATTAGCATGTGTAGAATTTCTTAAATCTGTGGTTTAATGTCCATCAATTTTGGAAATTTCTTAGCCCATGTCTCCTGAAATATTGTTTCTGTCCCGTTTTTATTCTCTCTCTCTCTTTCTTCTGAGACTTCAGTGATATCAAAATATTATACCTTTTTGTATACGTAAATGTTCCTTGCTTTCTGCTCTTTGCTTCCATTTTTATTCTCTTAGTTTAGTTTGGTTATTGTTAAATATCTTGTCTTTCTGTTTTCTAATATTGCCTGCAATCTGCCCACTCTTTTATTGGGTCCTTTGGTTTAGCTTTTTACTTTACTTACTGTAATTTTCAGGTCTGAGTGTCCATTTGTTTGTTTTACCCTGAGATTCTTCTTCTCTGATGAAATTCTTCATCTTATCTTTCTTCTTGACTATATTAATTACACTTCTTTTAAGAAGCATGCCTAATAATGTAAGTGTCTGTATTATCTGTGGGTTGATTCATATTGTTTGATTTTCCACTTGGTTTTTAGTCATTTTGTCCTATCTCCTGATATGCATTGATCAAATTCCAGATACACTGCTTGAAAAATTGTAGAAATAATCTCAAGCTAATGTTATATTTCTCCAGAGAGGATTTATATTTGCTTTCTGACAGACAGTTAAAGTAGGAGCATGTTGCCTTCATTCAGTCTTGGATTCGATGTCGGGAAGCTAAGTTCTAGTTGTTGTGAGGGTAGTCTATTTATAGTTGATTCCTGTGATCATACCTAGAAATCTGGGCTATTTATCAGGCCCGTCTTCCTTAACAAACCATGAACTATAAGTTCTATTTTTCCAGCCTTATGAGAATGTCAAAAATCTTCACTCAATCAGCAAAGCTCTTAGCCACTAAATTCTGCTCATTTTTTGTTTTATTTTTTGCATTTGATGCAGTGCCACATATGAATTGCAAATAACTTGCAAAGAAAAGTGACACAGAATATTGGTCTCATTTCAGTGTGCTTACCTACTGTTCCAAAACAATCTTGGATCCTCAGGTTCTGGCTGCTTTGGGAATTCTCCAGCGCCTTCAAGGATTTTTTGGGGTTTTCTTCTAGTTTGTTCAGTTCTGCTTATTCCAAGGCAAGTGAGAATAAAACAAGCTGTTCTGTCGGTACCAAAAATGCAACTCCCTCATCCATTTTTAATGTTATGTGTTATAACATCAATTCATAGTTAATCAATTTCATTGTTAGAGGATTACAAAATAATATATATGAAAGCCACATGTATAGTTCCTGGTACACAGTAGGAACTCACCAACGATTTGCCATTTGAGTGTAAATATACACTGATTTTGGAAAAGCTGTGGAAGGGATTGGTCATTAGCATTCAAGTTTTTCATGCTGCTCTTTTTTGTTGAGGCCTCACAGAGCTGCCATCACTCTTCTGTTCTTGAGAGTTGGTCTCATGAACTTTATACATCAGTCACGTTTCCAAAGGCTACCTGTCCCTACCATGCTCTCACTTAGAGACCCTGGAGACTACCCTCAGCATTTTAGTGACAACATCTAGCGTGAGAGAACAGATTTGTTTTCTTCTCTTGCAGCCCACGTCTCATTATTCTCCCACAGGGAATCCTAGTCTGGTGGGCTCAGCTTCAGCCCCTTCTCTCACTGTCTGTGTTGTTGTATTCAACCACAGTCTCCACGTGCTGCAGCTCTCCTCCAGCCTTTCTCTTCTGGCAGTGAGTCCAGTGTAGATGAAAGCTGGCAAGGATCTTGTGAATTGGTTTTATCTGAGCACTAATATGAGTGAAGACTATGAAATGCCAAGACAGAGAAGCAGAACCAGATCTAAGCATGTCAGGAATTCAGGATACCATAGTACCAAAAGACTTGTACGTGCATAATTTTATTTTAAAGTCTGGGAAACAACTTTTATGAGTGTGTGTGATTTCTAAGTCTCAAAACTAATTCACTGGAAAACAAAAAAATGTGTAACAATAGACTTCAATAGTAATTTCCAGACCATTTGAGTCTACAGGCAGTTGTGAAGGGGCTCAGTTCATAAATTTCCTTTTGGGTCATTTATTTCTGAGAGGGAATTTCTCCAAACTTAGCTATAGTAAGAAAAGTATTTCCAGAAACTGCTCATATGTGGGTATCAGAATCTAGAAGCATAATGTGTACAGGGATTTTCAAGACTAAAGATGGTGATAGTGCTGCTGCTGCTGCTGATAGCTAATGACAGTATTCATTGAACACCGAATATATGCCCAATATTGAGACATTGTACATTTTACATTGCATTCCCTCATGAGCAATATTTAACTATTACTTTTCTTGAGATTATTGTCTTTCTCCTAATTAATTACATGGGATTTGTAGTTGGGAATAAATCCTAGGTATAAATCCTAACTCTATCACTCTGTGGTCTTTGGAAATAGTATATAATATCTTGGAGCCTCTCTTTCTTCACTGCTAGGGTGAAGGTGAGATCATGACTCTTAGGATTCTAAGAGACTTGAAGAGTTAATGCATGTTAAACATGTAGCACAGTGACTGGCTCATATTGACTACTTGGCAAATTTTAGCCATTAATGTTTTTTTCACTTTTCTACCACTATTAGTCAAGATGCCCTTCAGTAGATCAGTCAAGTGAACAATGTAGCAAATAGGAGTATCTCACAGTCTAAAAAGGGGAGGTTACAGGAACCACTGGTGAAGTATTATGAACCTGCTTAACACCCAGGCCAACGCTTAGGAAACATGGCTTCTCTTTACTTGAATTTCATAAAATTTGCTAAGTAAATCCCTATTTATTCAACAAATATTTATTCAGTAACATTTGGATATAGTTTGTACTGTCCTGGAACTTGAGATGTACTGGAAGAGACAAATATTAAATATTTTGTTGTAACCACCAAAGAAAAGTACAGGGTCCTGTAAACATATTTGACTTTGTGAAGGATCAGATGTCACTGATAAAGTGCCATTTAAGTTGAGACTTGAAGTGTGAGTAGTTGAGAGAAATTTGGTGGTGGAAGGGGCAACAAAGGTATTTCCAACAAAACAGCAGCCTGAGGGAGGAGCCCTGCTGTGGTCCTCTGACCCACACCAGGTAGACAACAAATACAGATGATGAGCTCATCAGTCTTCATGGTACCTTCCGTTTCTTCCCTTGGACCAAAGGTATGCCCTACCCCAGTGGTCAGCACACTTAATAGTCCACAGAGCCAAATATCAACAGTACTACGATTAAAATTTCTTTTGAGAGCCAAATTTTTTAAACTTAAACTATATAGGTAGTTACATTGTTATTAACTTAATTAGGGTACTCCTAAGCTGGCCTTTGCACCCACACATGATATTTTCTGGAAGAGCCACACTTAAGGAGCCAAAGAGCTGCATGTGGCTTGCGAGCTGAGGTTTGCCGACCACTGGTCTACCCCATATCAGTGATAAAGGAAAGGTTCCCTGTTGGGCAGATGAAATATATTATGCTCACTTTGTTAAAGATGGCGCTGCCCACGTACAAGGTTTGGGAGTAAGCTTTTCCCCACACCTTTGACTGATTGGATGATGTAGGGTGGTGCATTCTCATGAGGAATTCTCCCAGTATGCCTCAGATAAGTGACTTTGAATCAGAGACTTCCTTGTTTGTAGATTGGATTAAAGTTTTTGAATCTACGCTATAAAGTGGGGCAGACCGGGAGCTTGCTCTCTGGGTTCCTGAGGTTAGGATTAGAGAGGAGAGCAGATGAAGGCCATGTGGAGGCCAGAAGAAGCAGTCAAGATGATGGAGTGCTGAGAGAGAAGCCAGTTTGTGCAGAGAGAAGGAGATGGGGAACAGAGCAAATGCTGGAGAAGGAATCACAGGTTCGTGAGTTGGATATTGCCCTGGACGTTGTGGAGAGCCAGCAGCGGCATGAGGCTGGTGCTGAGGCAGGGCCGGAGCTGAGGCCAGGGCAGGAGCTGCAACCAGGGCAGGAGCTGCAGCCGGGGCTGGAGCTGCAAGACCTGCTGAGCAGAAGGCAACGGCAACCCAGGGCTCGAACCCAACAGCAGGAGCTGATGTTTTCAGTTGCTCTTTGGC
The DNA here is from genome assembly GCA_037038555.1 of Rhynchonycteris naso. NCBI lineage: Eukaryota > Metazoa > Chordata > Mammalia > Chiroptera > Emballonuridae > Rhynchonycteris > Rhynchonycteris naso. The sequence goes on along the minus strand of CM072997.1, from coordinate 28,657,045 downwards.
GGATGAGGAGAATCGAGCTGGAGTTGCAATCCGCAGACTCCAGAAGGTAAACGGTGGCAGCTGCGGCAGGATGATGAACAGACATCGGGAGCCAGGCATGCATCGCTGAGTGGCCACTGAAACAGTAGGGAGTACCTGCTAAGCTGCAGATAGGTCTGCGATTTTGGGACATAGGGGTGGATGCCATCGTGCTCCCAAGAGCAGAGATGGAAATGCTGACTGCCATTGCCACATGCTTCTCTTTAGGACAGTGTGAGACCTGCCATGACAGCAGGAATGAGGGGGCAGGCTAACACCCCATGTGCGTGGACTGATTTCCTGGACTATGACCGGAGTGAGCACTGGCTCCTTTGTTGAATGGACTTATGGATTTTGGACAATGTGAAATACCCTGATGGGGGTGGGGGGTGGGTTTGATTGAGGCCCTCCCCCTGCCCCGGGAAGCCTTTCAAACGGCAAGAATGAAGGCTGAGGACATTTTGTGCTTTTGGCAAAGTGCTGAGAGACTGGTGAAGTGTATCGTTGTAATTGTTGAAATTGTATGATTTGTCATGTTGTTGTAATTTATGTAATGTACCTAATTTTCTTGTACAGGGATGCCGGTGGTATAGATTGTGGGTAATAAAGTGAGCATAGGGGTGGATTGTTGGGCAGATGAAATATATTATGCTCACTTTGTTAAAGATGGTGCTGCCCACGTGCAAGTTTTAAGAGTAAGCTTTTCCCCACACCTTTGACTGATTGGATGATGTAGGGTGGTGCATTCTCATGAGGAATCCTCCCAGTATGCCTCAGATAAGTGACTTTGAATCAGAGACTTCCTTGTTTGTAGATTGGATTAAAGGTTTTGAATCTACGCTATAAAGTGGGGCAGACCGGGAGCTTGCTCTCTGGGTTCCTGAGGTTAGGATTAGAGAGGAGAGCAGATGAAGGCCATGTGGAGGCCAGGAGAAGCAGTCAAGATGGTGGAGTGCTGAGAGAGAAGCCAGTTTGTGCAGAGAGAAGGAGATGGGGAACAGAGGTGAATAAGTCTGGTGAGCTAGAAACCTTTGATTCTCGGAAACTCGGATAAGTCAGTAGCTTTGTGAGCACTGAAGGAGTGGGTTTTGGAGCCCAGTGTGTGTTTTTGCTTGCCCGCTGGGTGCAAGCTAGAATTAAAGCTGATGGCTCACCAGTTCTTGGCTCCATTGTTTCATTACCAACTATCCAAATCTTACGCAAACCTGCACTGGCCAGGCGGCTGTGATGGTGGCCCTGGCTACTGGCTTTACATTCCCCATTTTCTTCATGACCACATCTCAGGGTACTCATTATTCTCAGCCTATCCAGAGACATGTACCTCCTAGTTTCCAGAGAGCTAACCCATTCCTCCCACCCCTCCACTCATTCTCAGGGCTATGATATTCTTTATTAATATAATAAATGGATGCTTCTGCAGTAAAAGGTCAAACTTGACCTTGAGTGAGAATCTTCAGGAGGGCTTGTTAAATTATAGATCAGGGCTCCACCCACAGAGTTTCTGATTTTGTAGGTCTGGGGTGGGACCTTAAAATTTGCATTTCTAAGGAACTGCCTGGTGATACTGATGTTACTGGCAGGGATTTTCTACTTGGCGAATCTCTATTTTAAGGTGTCTTTCTTCTTTAAGCAGCGTAATAATTATCATTAGCTCCTCAAGGAGCAAGTTCCAAAGGGAAAATGCTAAAATCAAAACTAAACTTTGTGGGTGATTGCCACATTTGCCTAATGGAATCTTTTGGGGGGCAAGATTTACCTTAAATATCTGCTCCCAGTGCTCAATGCACAGCAGGTAGCCAATGCCTGTTTGTTAAATGAATTGAATTAGTGAAGGACTCACTTAATGGATCTAGCTCATTGGGTTTTATACATTATTCTTTGGAAGGTTCTCATGATTCCTTTCCATCTGAAAAGCTTTCTAGGAGAATAAATTATTGTCATTCTCTTCGAATACAGTCTCAGAAATTGCAGACTCAAGATATGCTTGTATTTTAAGTACTTACTTGGATTAAAAACTGAATTGCTAACAGGATTACAAAATGCCAAGTTTACTGAGACTGAAATTGTTATGCACATGTTTGGTTAGAAGTTCTTTCTTCAATCAGTACATTTCTGTTTCTAATTACAATCAATGTTTTTGTTTTTTTGACACCTGCACATGGATTCTCAGTCAAAACCAGCCTGAGTAATTTGCACTGGTATAGCATAACTAAAACAAGGCTCATAACCACAGTTGTGTCACCTACACTATATGTGTAGTGAACGCAGAGGTGCTATACCTCAGTTCACATTGTAAATCAGAAAATGGTCTGCTATTTTCACTCCCACAATGTTGTAAAACATTTTTTATGAACACTAACAATTTTTTCTCATTCCAAGAGCATTTAGTAGATAATGCAACAGAATTTTCATTTGTTACACTTCATCTATGTTTGTCCTTGGAATCTCTGTATTTGAATAAAAGAACAAGAAAATGGCCCAGGATGACCATAATTCTCCAAAATATAATATTTGTAATCTGGAAGTGTATTACTGGCACCAATCAAATCAAGTAGAGACTGAAGTTTGCACTGGTTTTGATGTGAGCCATCCATCCAGCTGAGGTGTGATCCAGGCACTGGCTCAGGGTCAAAGCCTTCCATGTGCTGTGATGAACCCATGTGTTGTGATGAACCAACCCAAATAATTCTGTGCCCAGTTTTTAGCTTGGATCTTGACACCCGTAAAATTGCTAATGACCTCCTTGATGTCTCTAATAACCACAGTCCTAGTTAGAGAAAAAGGCATGTCAGCATCAGCTGACAGTTACTTTTTTTTTTTTTGCCCTGAATATTCTTTCCTGCCCCACTGTTTTGTTTCAACTGACTCACCTAACTGGGGTCAACCACCAACAGGGATGTGCTGCTGAATTAGCTCGAGTTGACGAATATCGTGGGGTGAGATTTCTTATTGTCATTTAAACATAAAAGTTGAAGAATTTGAACAATGAATCTAAACTGCCATTGCAGGTATGCACTTATTTATGGGAACTCAACTAGGGCGAGGAATGTTTCCGCACATGCACCACCGCCGGGCACCCACTATAGCGGTGGCCTGGCCAGGAGCAGCATTCACGCCCTTCACAAGGCGGCAGCAGAATGATGTTAGTGTTAACATTTCACTGCACATTAATTTAAAAAACAAAAAAAACTGTCATTTAATTTTAAATGCTAATATGCATATGGTTAATTAAGAAGCCAAAATTGGCTCTAAGCTTGGTAAGCTCTAAGAACAGGGAGAGCGATCATTACGCTTCTGCTCCTGGTTAGCTATTTGTGAACCAGCTGATAATGTGCAAAATTAAGATTTCATAAGTGGCATTTTAAATGAATGGTTAATGGCTGAAGATTAATTAAATAGTCAGAGTTGCTGGAGAAAAGCTGTTAAAAATTATGTTTATAGGCCAGTCAGTTGAATGCAGGAAGTGAAATCCTGATAGATGGTGGCCTTTCAGTTAACTGAGGGAGCGTTGGAAGGAGTGAGCCTCCTTCGGGAGGAACACCCAGCCCTCCTACTCACCCTGCAGCTGGCAGGACAGTGTAGCCTCAGGGACCTTTCTTAGGAGTAAAAGCAGGCAAGTAAGAAAGTAGAGTAGAAGTGCATCTTATTGAAGGGATCTTCACTAATGCTTTCACCCTGGGCAACCAGGTGTATTATATTCCATTCCTGCATGCTGCATAGTTCTGTGTTGGAGTAGGCAGAACCCATGAGATGCTGAAGAAGCGACTCAGTAATTCTGTAAGAGAGACAAGGAGTTGCAGTATGCTGTTTTCAGCCTGGAGTGGATACCTCCTTAAGTCTGAAACTGCTAAGCCTCGGTGGTAGCAACGGGGATTTTGTGCACCAGACTCCACCATTGGTTCCTTGGGGAAGGGTTTGCCTTATGCATAGAAGGTGCTGTAAAAATATTTTTTAAATTCATTTATCATAGCTTAACTCGATAAATGTTGAATAACTAAATGAGGGAATGACCCACCTAAAGGCTGGGTAGTAGAATGTCAGTGTCTCTTTTAGAATACCTTTCCATCTATCCAACTAAATGACCGCCCTACTCCTCTCCTGCTCTAGGTATCAATGTGTGGCTGGCTCTGCAATGACAGTGTCCCAGCCTCAGGGGCCACTTAGTCTAGTGATGGAGACACAGGCACGTCAACAAGTAAATCAAAGTCATGCTGAGTACAGGTAGAGTGGCCAAGGAGGTGGAGCTGTGGATCTCAGGGGGAGTCTGGGGGACCATCAGGTGTGTAGTTTCCTATAATTTACAAAACACATTAGTATTAAGTATATATGCTTTTTTCTTTTTTAATTCATTCAGTTCAATGTCCTGCTTTGAGGCAGAAGACCTAAATCACGTTAGCCAGACAGTTGTGTCTCTTGTTTAAAAGTTCTCTGGAGGTAGAAATCCTGCAGCCTCTCTTGGTATCCTGTCCCAATGTTCAGTCGTCTAATCAAGAAGTTAATCCTATTTCCTCTTCTTGAGTGTCCTTTGGGTTTTCTTTTCTTTGGGGGAACCTGTACACTACCCAGGAGACCCCTTGGAAATCTTGAGAAGTTAATTAGTCAACACTGAGCTGCTCTGGGTTCCACGGCATGCCTTGTAATGGTCAGTCTCGATGCCTGCACAGTCGTCATAGGAGGATTTCGTTACATCTCTAATAAGTCAAAGTAATTTTCTTCTTGGTCTGAAGAGAAGGAAAGCAATTTGGTATTTTAGCGTGTTTTAAAGAAGTTGTTTTATTACATTTTTATCTACATATTTAGTTAAATGCCACTGAAGTTTGTCCTAATGTGATATAACTCAGAAACCAAATCGCAGCATTTTGATAACAATAAAATTCAGGGTTTTTAATACTAAGACCCCACATAAAACATTACTGAGAATGTACCATAGCTAGGCACTGTGAGGATTGCATTGCACGTATCACTTCACCCTCCTGACCGGGTAGCACTATTACCATTCCCAAGATACAAATGAGGAACCTGAGCTGTGAGGAACTGGCCAATGTCATCAAGGGTGGCCCAGGGTTTCTATCTAGTTAGCCTGAATCCAGAGCCTGGACATTTAACCACCCTGCTATGTTGACTATTGTATTCTTTTTAAAAAATTATTTATCTTTCTTTATTCAATTTCATTATCTGGCCTCTTTTTCTCCCATCTGTGTACAAAGTCTCAATCTATTAACTTTCCTTGTGGAGAGGAATAGTGCTCTGCTGAATAACAGTCCCCAGGTCAGCGGCAGCTCGTGCTGCAATTACAGGCAGTTGAGTGGCAAGTGCATTCTACTCTAAGAAAGGCCTTAGTGGCTCACTTTAGAAAAACTGATAATTCAAAGCTTTTCCATTCTGGTGAAAATCGAATGATGCTAAAGGAAAGAAAATAGGCACTTCTGGGAGAAAGCCAGCCCCCTTGAAGGAATGGGGTACAAACCTGTGTGCAGATGCCCAAAGCGTCTGGGGAGCTGTGATGTCCAATAATTGCTGCTAAAAGCTGCATTAATTGACCAGTGACTGGCTGAAAGCTGCCTCCAACCAGGATCCCTAATGTTCAGGTGCTCTTTTCATAAGCAGAGTGAGAGGCAGGAGGTCACCTTCCACGGGGTTCTTCTACAGAAAGTAAGCAGCTGTGACAAAGAAGTGTATTTCTAAAAAGGAAAGGCTTTGCTTTTCAAACCCCTGCGTTCAGCTTACCTGAGGATCTTGTTAAAATGCAGATTTGGATTCTAGAGGGCCAAGGTGGGGCCTGAGTCTCTGCATTTCCAACAAGCTCCCTGGTGACACTCACACTGTTGGCTCCGGGATCACACTGTGATTGACAAGGGTGTAGACTAGAGAAAGGCAGTGCTTAGTAGTTACTGATTATAAACTCCATTTTAAGTAGTAAATATACAGCAAGTCATTTCATAGCCTTTCGAAGTCTCAGCTGCTATTTACTCGTGTCAGTGAGAGATGGAGAAAGCTCAGGCTTATACAGGCCAGAATATTCTTGGTGCTGCCATGGTTCTGTTTTCTGAAAGGGGGAGCATGGCTTTCTTTTTCCTTACTTGTATTATAAATGCTGCTGGCTGCATCAGTGTCCCTGCTTTGACCTCTTGCTGCACTCAGAGAAATCTCTTGCACCTTAGCAACATGCTCTGTCTCCACAGTTGAATAGGCTGAATTTAATAAATTTAAATTTCTTTTCTCAAGTGCTTTTACAAACCTGCCAAGAGTTTTAGCATGATAAGTAAGTAATCCATTTTTCCCACCACATGCCATTCAATTAAGAGTTTCAATGATTCTGTTTGTTCCATCATTTCATTCAAAGCCAATTACATTAAATTTATCTAATGTTTGTGTGTTGGTATTATTTTAACTAAATACGACCTATCTTAATACTAACAGTGAATGAATGAATGAATGAATGAATCCAAGTGGCTCCAGTCTTAGCTGCCTGACTTCAAGATCACACAGCTTTCTGGTCACACTCTCTGATGGGCCAGCCTTCGGGGTTGGTATCACTTGTCTGGCCTCCTGCTCAGCACAGACTCCCTTTGGTGCCTCCTCCCTGTAATCTGTTCTGACCTTTGTAAGGTGACCAACTTTTTTACAATGAAAAGGGGGACGAAAATAAATGGAAGAAAACTATCATAAATAAAAGAAACATTTTATTCATTGCAACAATAATACACTATAATATGATAAATGCATAATAAAAACTTTGTAACATTGTATATTGTAATTATACTTACATGCCTATTAATTTTTAATAATTATTGTAAGAAAAAAGTACTCATTTAGATACAAATACGTCACATCACACGCAACGGATCGACTCTTCATCGATCGAATATGGACATTTATAGATTTGTCTTCTAGTATCAAAAAGGAGGACATGTAGGAGGACACTTTTTAAGGGAGGATGGGACTTACAAAAGAAGGACTGTCCTCCCTAAAGGAGGACGATTGGTCACCTTAGTATTCGTGACTCCGCTGGCTTCTCCTGGTCCTTGACTCTCACCTTGAGGTGGTCGATGTTTCCTATTCCTGTTGTCAAAGATGCCTCCTAGCCAGGTGTCCCTACATGAAAGACTTCCTAGACACAACAGATCACTGCTTCAAAAGCTTCCTAAGGGCATAAGGTGGTATTGCCTATTCGGAACCAACAGTCATTCCAATCTGATTGTTACACCAAGAGAGGGACTCTTCTTGGCAATTACATTTTGTAAATCTCTTTCCCACACCTTGTATTTGTCATTGACTCCTGGTGATCATCTCTAGTCACCTCTAATGGTATATTCCAGAGAATTTTGCTTGGAATGAGCATTGACTTATTGTCTTCTAGTTTTTTTAGAATTTGCTTTGGCCACTAAATAAATTGTTATTTGCTCACCTCCACAACCTGGAAACTTCTGCCATTGTCTGTAGTTCCTAAGCGATACCATCTGTGCTTCCAGGGTACACTTTTCAGCTCTCTCCAATCCTACACGTAATTTGTAAATACTAGCAACTGAAGTGCTTTCAAAACCTCCTGGATCCTGTATTTTCTCTGTCCCTCCCATGGTCCTTTCTTTTCTGCCTGTCTTCTCTTGACAGAGATGTCAGATGAGTCACTTCATGTCTCTGCATCTTTCCTCATCTATAAAGACAGGGGGGTGGGACTAAGTGATCTCTGCATTTTTTTCCATCTCCAAAATTATATGGTTCTGCGATTCTTTAATGGAAGGAAAATAGGAGTTCAGGTTGCTATGCCTTTTCTCTGGTGCTATTACCATGTCAAAGCATCTCCTCCCAGCAGCGGCCTACCTTTTTTTATTCCTCTTCAAAGTAGCTTTAAACAATTAAGTAAAAAAATAAATCTTTCATGTCATCATTTGTTTCACAAGGCCCTTTTGAGCTTCCTTTCTCTCGTTCCATACCTCTTGCTACCTTCTCTGTTAACCTCAGTGCCCATGGAGCCACTCTCAAACTCCCTCTGCTCACCCCTGCAGGATTGCTTCCCTCGGACCCCACATTGCAGGTATTAGAACATTAGCCTGAATTTCCTTAAACTCTCACATTGGAAATCTTTTTTGTCTGTCATCTAGGTGGTCCTGTCCTTGAGTCACGAGAACTTGGGTTATGAGATCTGTAAATAACTATTTTTCTTTTTTCTTTTCCAAGTGAGAGGAGGGGAGATAGAGAGACAGACTCCCACATATGCCCCAAATGGGATCCACCCGGCACCCCCGTCTGGGGCCAATGCCCTACCCATCTTAGGCCATGTTTGCAACCTAGAGATTTTTAGCACCTGAGGCAGAGGCCCCATGGAACTATCCTCAGCGCCTGGGGCAATGCACCCAAACCAATTGAGCCATGGCTGCTGGAGGGGAAGAGAGAGAGAAGGGAAAGAGTGAGGAGTGGAGAAGCTGATAGTCACTTCTCCTGTGTACCCTGACTGGGAATCGAACCCAGAATATCCACATGCCAGGCCAATGCTTTACTACTGAGCCAACTGGCCAGTTCCAAGATGTATAAATAGCTTTTGGCAATAGAATTTTACACACACACACACACACACACACTTTGTAATTTTTCCTTACTCTAATTTAATATCAAAATCTGTAAGTATGCTATTATAAACTTTGTTTTTGTAGAACTATCCTTATAAAGATAAAAGAGAATCTCTTTCATTCAATAATAATATAATAATCTTTAAAGGAGGGGCAAGGACTGTGGAATAAAGAAATACAAGCGAGTGACTAATTTTCAGGACAGTCCCCTTTCTCACTTTGCTTCTCTAGCTCAGAATCTACTGAAGACCTTCCTATAAAGCTAATGAAGTTCCAGATACATGTAGCCCCCACTTTTAGGAGTTTATAGGATTCTTTGTTGAACAAGGCAGAGAAAGTAAATAGCATGAAAAACTGTATGGAATTTAAAACAGAATTCTGGAAATCTCTTAAAGGTACTTCTTAGCAACCTCATCTATGATAGACAGGTAGGCATGAAAGTATTCTTTAAAACAAAGTCTGTTGTGATTTTTCAAGCCCAGAAATTATGTCTGTCAGACATCAGAAGGTGGAATTGATCCTTGTAGTCTGACATTTGACAAATTGCAAGTTTGTGTCCTTGTCCATACCCTTTCATTTAGAGGCTGGAAGCGTTGTTCACAGTTTAGTCTTTGTAGGTACATCTATGTTGATGTTTGTTGTTAAGGTGGTTCCAAACATCAGGAGTGACTTGAAAAGTCTCAGCATAAAGTTGCCCAGGTACCTCTGTGGATCCATCAATAGAAACATGATTTATCATTTTATATTCATTTTTATGTAACCACAGCTGGGTTTTCAAATTGATATATCCGTATCTCTTTGTCTACATACATGTTTTTCTGGAGTTAAAGACATTGGCTTCAAAATACGTTATTATTAAAACTGACTTTCATCTTCTAAGTTTAAAAATAGTAACTTAAAGAAACTCACTAGAAAATACCTTAACCATTCATTGAACAAAAGGTAACATTCAAGATAACCTATTGTATTGTCCAAGTGAAATGAAACTCTTTATTTTGATCGGGACTGTCACAGATAATTTCTGCACATAAAATACATCTAGGGACAGCTTTCAAATGGAGTTGTCACGTTTTGTTTAGCCAGCAGGAGACTCTCCATTGTTGTCAAACCCTCTTTACAAAAGCGTCACTAACACAGTGATACACATTCGTAGAGAAGATAGTCACTCAGCCTACTTGGAACAAAAAGAGCAACCTTGGTCTCTATCTGCACTCAATGTGTCTGGGGGTTCTTTTGTTTAGCTGGCCTTCCCTTTAGCCAGCATGGCTTTTATACACTTCAAATTTGATTTTTCTCCGGTGCTGTTTTTAAAAGATGCAAATAAATTAATGCATATTGTTATTCTGTGAAGGTAATGCAGGATATGTAAACTGTATAACTTCAGTTGTCTACTCAACTCATAAGCCATAGAAAGTTAGGGAAAAAGCTAAAACTTCTCTGGATTAACACGCATGTACACACACACACACACACACACACACTTCCTCTTGAGTGCTTTTCAAAGTTGCCTTGATTATATTAATAGCAGAGCCAAGATGTACACATTTTCAAGAATCAATAAAATAATACAGGTTACATTTTGTCCATTGTTAAAATAATGAAGTTTTGTGTTTTAGAATAGATAGGGGCCACTATATTGAGTTTAAAAGATACGTATTTTGGACCACGCAAAATGTGTAATGATATAATAATAATTTATGCTATAGCTTAATAATTTTTGTCAAAACTTCACCTGTTACATTCCTAAGAAATAGTAATTCTCTCTTCTTAAAACTTACTAGATGCTCAATTCCCAGAAGCAGAAGCCATATAGGGCAAAGCAAGAGGCTGAAAAATGGTCATCAGAGCTCTGAGGTTCTGTAAAACACCCTTTGAAACCTTGGATAGTCAACAACCTTGAGTATTTATGGTCAGCCAAATAGCTAGAGAGAAGAATGAATTCTAGGCATCGCTTCTAGTCCTAGGATTCTGTGATTCTCAGGAGGGAGAAGGAAGACAAATGAGAAAATGGGAAATTGCAAATGGGAAAAAGACAGAGACAGAAATGGATAGTCACCTTGATTACAGGGGATGGCAACCAATGACCAAAAAGAGAAAATTATAAAAGAAAGAGAATGACCCAAAATAAAAGTTGAAGGAACCTGTTAGAGCCAGAACCTTTTTTACAAATGCCAGCAACTCCATAAGAAGCTCATAAAAGAGAGCTCTGGATGAGGGAGTCTCCCATGACAGTTTCCCACTACATAATCCCCAGGGAGCCTCCCACTGTAAACATCTCCCATGCTACTTTTCAACTGCCAGACCTCTAAAAATTTTACTTTTCCCGTTAATAAAAAAAGGACTGCTTTCATCCATGTAGCATATTACCCATTGCACTATTCTACCTTTCAAGCCACAGCTTAATTCTTTCTGGATCAGTTCTGAAAAATACAAATAAACTTAAAAATCTGTTTATGATTCAGATGACCAACAAAGAAATGAGATTCTGTGTTATGGTGGCTGTCATATCTTGTCTCAGCCCTGCAGTGTCTAACTGTTGGCTCTCTTATTAAGCCCTATTAGAGTATTTTACAATACCAGTTGTTTCTATGCTGCTGGTTTTCTGCTGCCTAACAGTAGGCCACACTTCACTCATTAATATTGGTGATATCTTACATTGTTAGCAAGAGCCGAGATGAAATTCAACAGGAAGATGGCATGCACTAGCTGAAACACTTCTTTCCAAACATTTCCCAATATTTGTGTGTCTGTTTTTAAATATTCAATTCAGCCTGCCATCTTATGAGTGGAGAAATATATTTTTCTTTGTTAAATTTAAATGACCCTTTCACTACCGAGTTATATTTCTGTAAACTTCATCTTCAACCTATTATGCCCACCATGAAACGCTCTCTTACTCTTTCGATGTTAAATATAAAGTAACTAATGTGTGTAGCTTTTCTTATGGGCTACCCAACACTTTTACACATTTCCCTTCATTTCACCACAACCCTTCTGTCTAACAAGAAAGATGAGGAAGTAAATCTGAAAGAAGAGAAATCCCAAACTGCCAAGTTCACAAACACCAACTTTCTATACTAATCTAGTTTTGGCTCCAGTGTTATGTCTTCTTTGTGTATTTTTGTTATTTCAAGATATATGTTTCTTTTCTAAATTTTCTATAGCTACTTTATGTTTAGTAACCAAAAAGCTAAAGCGAAAAGCCAGAAATCAAATCACCAATTATCCCACAATCCAGAGTTGACCATACTTAACGTTATAGAGTATTTCTTCCAGTCTTGTGTCTATATCACTGTATAGAAAATTTGTGTGTGTGTTTAGTGTTCACACACTTATATACATATATAATATTAATATGCATATATAAATTTTGGCATCTTGCATTTTTACTGTTATAGTGTGATCTTTTTCTGTGTGATTAATCTTTTTAAAACCCTTTTAATGGCTACATAAAACATCATTGTATAATATACATTAATTTATGTAACCTTTCCTTAATGGTAGACATTTAGGGTATTTCAAAGTTTTCACTGTTATAAATTACTCTGTGGCAAGCACCTTTATGCATATATCTTACTATACAGCTTGGATTATTTTCTTAAAATTTCTAGAAAGTAAATGATTCATTTAAGGGATTGAAACATATTGCCAACAATTTCCCAAAAAAACTAAAGCAAATAATGCTTCCACCAGCAATGGGAGAGAGAACTCATTTCATCCCATTCCTGACCACATTAACTACGATCTTTTCTTCTCCATTTAATCTTTGCTAATTTCACTGATGAAAAATAGTATTTATCATTTTAGTTTAAACGTTTTAGCTTACTAGTAAGGTTAAACATTTTTATGGAAACTCATGCTTGTTCCAAATAGCATTAGAAGTTTGCATTGTGCCTCAGCTCTGTTCCATTACCAGGAGGAATAGTTATTTGAATCAACTCCTGTTTCCTCCATTAAAAAATCTATTTGAATTTATCAAGACATATTTGGATGCAGGTTTTTATACCCGTCTTGACAAAAATGAATGATTACACACCTGGCACTTTTATGAACTGAACTAGGCCACATCTATTTGGATCTTGTGTTAATCGACTCACCCTTACCCCTAACAGAACAGCATCCCTTTAAATAGGCAGTATTAGAAAAATAAGACCCTCGTAGTAGATAATGAAAGAAATGCCACATCAGGGTCTGGACATTGCTATGACAACCCAGGCTCCATCTATCACCGCTCCCATCAGCATGGGTTGCAAAGGAAACCCTTTTGTGATGTTTAATCTGAGAATTTTAATATTAAATATGTATTTGACATTGAAAGCTCCCACCTTATTTGCTATTGTCAGGCTTACTTGATAGACAGCTAAGTCAGTCTCTTTTTATAGTCCATTTCTGAGATGAAACTATAAATTTTGAAGCTGGGCTTCATCATTGCAGAGAGAAAAGCTTTTCCAGCCTATTGTTGAAATATCACATTTTGTAGGATTTATGAGGTCCAGACTTGGGAAGATCATTTGCTAAGCACTTAAGGCTGGTTTTGTGGTCCTTTGCTTTTCTTTCCCCCTGCAAACATATGGGGGGGGGCATTAAAAAGAAAAATTATAAAGAACTTACTTGATTTGCTACAAATGTCAGCCTAAGGAAAAAAATTCTGAACATTTACTCTGAGAAGCCTCGACCATCCAACGCTGCTCCTTGGTGATAGGCATACTATTTGCTTCTATAAATGGAGTGGCATCATATTTGTTTTGATATTAAATGAATGCCTCTTATTCACAGTCGCACTTTGAATTTATGTGTATAATACGAATCCTCTCCAATATGCTTCCAGGATTTGTTTTGCAATTCCATGATGTAGTGAGCTCTCTGACTTGGTCATATTCCATTTAGCTTGTTTTATTGCTGTTAATTTCACATAGGAAAATAGATTCTCTGAAACTTGTGATCACAGTGGCTGTCATGTGGTCTAAAAGGAAAACCACCAGAGAGTGTCAGCTTTATTAAGGGCTCCAGAAGTACAAAATTAATGCAGTTCTTTGTCTTTGAAAGGTTCAGTGTCCACAAGCTGAATTTATCCTAATGGACAAGCGGTAGAAGGAACAATCGTCAATTAGCTATCTCTTCAGCCAGACTACACATTGTTGGAACGCACGTAGGGTTAGCCACCAGTGCACCTAGGCACACCTCCAATTTGTTCATTTTGACGGCAAATGACTTAATTTAACATTTTTCTAACAAATGCATTAGGTAGAATGGCAAAGTTTCCTTTTTTATTTTTTTTTCCTTGAAAGAATCACCAGTGAAAAACCATGTTAAGTAGGCTTCTCACTCCATTTGTTTTCAATCATTGCCCTTAATGCATGAATTTCTGAGTAGCCTGTAACTCTTCCAAGCACTGAACTACAGCAGTGCATGTGCTATGGGAAGTTCGGATGCCACAGCTATTGGACCCCTGTCTGGTTTGAAAATGTTTTATATGCACAGCATGATTAATCCTGTGCTGAATCATCTACCTCTGGTCTTTCTTTTTCCTTTGTGATGAATGAATTTTGCATTATCATTAGAGTTATAGTGTGCAAAAGACTTTGAAAGTAAAGTTTTGATTTTAGGTCCCCCCGTGAACCATTTTTATCTCCTTTTAAGACTTAAGAATCATATATTAAGAGCAAACTCATTAAACTCATTAGCTGACAAGTCCATCTCCTAATCATGCCCTTTGACTCATCTTATTTTGTGGTTATAGCATCAGTGGGTTTTTTTCCTCAAAAATATTAACCTTTTGCCTGTGTATTCCAATGGTGTAATGAAAACACCTGTTGCTTGACCGTGCCAATCGTGTTCTCACATTTCTTTTTATTTGTGGGCAGATTCCAACTTGGTTACGTGAAGATGCACTTCAAACAAAATCCATTAGCTATACATCTGGCCTTCTGTTCGTCAGATTGCAGGGTTTCAAGCCTTACCGTGAGGTCCCTGATGCAGGACTTGGTCTTGTACTCTGCAAACATTTGCTTTTGCACTTTAACGGCATTCCCTCTTTTATAAAACAAAGAACATGCTTCAGGTTATTACGTAATTAGTTATCTAAAATATTTTATGAGCGGATAAGCACACCAACTCGGAGTCTGGCTTGTATATTTTTACAGCAACTCTGTGAATATTCTCTTTGGTACAGAGTAGAGGATGTGTGTGGAAACATTACTCCTGAATTTTTTATAGGTTCACTCCCTTTGCTGTTGGAGCTGCTGTCTTCCACAAAATTTGAGGCATACCTCAACAGTATGAGTCCTCTTTTAATGTTCAGTTGCCCTGAAGTGTGCAGTATGTCCAAACATCTCGGGTGGAGGAACGGGAGACATTGGTTTTAACAAAAGCAATAAAGTGGCTACAGCTGTAAAGCATTCTAGAGATAAACTAGCATCTTTCCTTGTTTTCTGAGTCTTGCTCAGTAAAACCACCTTTGAAAGCACAAGATTTTACTCTCTTTCTTGCTCTTGTGACTAGGGAGGTCAGAGAAAGTAATTTCATTTTTATGGTCCCTAAAATGTCAGTATAGAGTTCTACAGTATGGGAAACAATATCCACCTCATTACCCTGAGTTACCATTGATGACTTATGAGTGCATTTCCAAAAAGGTGAGTGTTTATCCAACAGATGGAAAGGGAAATTATATGCATGAGAAAAGCTCTTTTGGTTTCTTTGAGGGAAATTTCATAATCATCTTCTTGAATCCTTCCACAAAGGGCGGTACTCTGTATGCAATACACACTCAGTAAATTCCTTTTGTCCACCAATAACTAGTCTTCATACCATAAATATCCCAACCCAGGGCTAGGCTTTGAGAGAAATTTAAAGCAAGGAAAGGTTTCATTTGGGGAAGCCCCACTCCACCACACCCAACCTTCCACAAAGTCACAAAGCCCTCAGGTTCTACAACTTTCCTTCCTGGTATCAAAACTTGTTCATAAAGAATTAGCTTACATACCGATGAATTTCCTACAGAGACAGACATCCAGCACCATCTGTATTTTAAAGGAGATCAAAGCCTTAAAGTAAAACTAAAGTTGAGTTTCTGACATCAGCCTGGAGGCAATGGGTAAGGTGCCAGGGCTTTAAAACAATCCACCTTTATAGTTTTTTTCTCCTAGTCCCTAAGTGTCTTTACTAGATTCAACCAGTTTTTCCTGAAAATATATTTTTTATTCACTGATTTTTGAGAGACAGAGAGAGGGGAGACAGAGAAAGAGAGAGAAGCATTCATTTTGTTGTACCACTTAGTTGTTCATTCATTGCTCGCTTCCCAATGTGCCCTGATGGGGGGATCGAACCCACAATTCTGGTGTTTCAAGACAACGCTCTAACCAACTGAGCTAATTGGCCAAGGCCTTTCCTGAAAATAGTAATGGCAACATTTCAGAAAGGGGGTTGTTGGATTCTAAATTAACCTAGAGTAGTGATTGTCAACCTTTTTCGTCTCATACACTAATTACTAAAATTATGCAGCACAACAAACAATATAGTTTTTGCTGATGTGACCAAAATATAGGTACCCACACTGGACAACTATTGTATTGGCTATTGTCACTTTTTTATTTGAAAATCTAAGGGAAACAAGGTCAGTGACCCTGACTAAAGGGTCAGGTATTGCATGTTTTAAAAATTCTTGTAGCACACCATTGTGCTATAGCATACCTGTTGAAAATAGCTGACTTAGAGCACTAGGTTGAGTAGGTTTTCATGGTTTTTGAAGACTTCTGCTGAACTGACTTCATAGGCAGTAAGTGTATCCCATTTCTAACCTCAGAGTCATTCTCTTCCACCCAGAGCTGGAGTTAACAACACAGGGAATGCTTTTGATTTTACCGGATATGGAATGTAATATTTCCATTTGGCAATTCTCCTTTTAGCCCTGCTTAAGATTTCAGCTACCTCGGCAGAGTGCTAGAAAGTGATATGCTTATTGGAAAACTTTATTAATCAGAGTAGAGTGCTATTTGGCAGTAAGATTTTAATGAGGATGAGGAGCTAAATTTAATTCAAAGCTAAAGGTCAGCAAATGGTGCCAGCCTACCTTGTCTAAAGCGTTAGCTCAGTTTCCAGACTGTTTCACCTGGAAGTGTGCATGCTATATTTAGTATATGAAATAGCATAGAAAGGTTTCTAGTAACATTATTTCAGCACATACCTATTTCATGAACATTAACAAGCCAAGTGCATTGCTGTTTGGCTACACAATTTTAATGGGAGTGGATGGCACCAAGATGTTACAGCAATTGCTGGCTGAAAGCAGAAGGTCATGAAACCGTGATGCAATGGAGAGAATGTCAAAAACCTATGGAAACGCCTTTAAATAGTGAGCTATCAGCCCTGGCTGGATAGCTTAGTTGGTTAGAGTGTTTTCCCATTATGCAAAGGTGGTGGTTTTGATCCCTGTCAGGGCACATACAGGAACAGTTTGATATTTCTGTCTCTCTCTCCCTTCCTTCTTCTCTCTAAAATTAATAAATAAAATTTAAAATGTACTGAGCTATCTATGAAATATCTAGGAATGGCAAAGTAGCTTGCACAAAACCATCAGACATATACCTGTAGTGTTCAGCTTATGAACCTGGGAAGGAGAAATAGAAAAAGGAAAGCATTGTCCAGGTGGCAGCAGCTGAAGTGTTGCGGGTGGCTTGGCCCTCCCCCTCCCATACCCCCCTCCATGCACATACGCTTCCTTACCCTTTCGAAACACCACTGCCTCCTCCCTTTTCCGTGCCACTCCTCATTGCAGTTTCTTTTCTTTCTTTTTTTTTTAACAGGGACAGAGAGAGAGAGAGAGAGTCAGAGATGGGGATAGACAGGGACAGACAAACAGGAACAAAGAGAAATGAGAAGCATCAATCATCAGTTTTTCGTTGTGACACCTTAGTTGTTCATTGATTGCTTTCTCATATGTGCCTTGACCGCGGGCCTTCAGCAGACTGAGTGACCCCTTGCTGGAGCCAGCGACCTTGGGTCCAAGCTGGTGAGCTTTTGCTCAAGCCAGATGGGCCCATGCTCAAGCTGGCGACCTCAGGGTCTCGAACCTGGGTCCTCTGCGTCCCAGTCTGACGCTCTATCCACTGTGCCACTGCCTGGTCAGGCTCATTGCACAGTTTCTTAAATCTCTTTCTTTTTTTTTTTAACATTTTATTTATTCATTTTAGAGAGGAGAGAGAGAAAGATTGAGAGAGAGAGAGAAGGGGGGAGGAACAGGAAGGATCAGCTCCCATATGTACCTTGACCAAGGAAGCCAGGGTTTTGAACTGATGACCTCAGCATTCCAGGTTGATGCTTTCTTTATCCACTGCGCCACCACAGGTCAGGCTGAAATCACTTTCTTATTTCCAGCTCCCACGAAAATGTGTTTATGGACTATATCCTAGGGGAGGGGGCACTGTACCGAGTACTACAGAAGACACATGAATGATTAAACTCCTGATATTGCTTAGTCACTAGTGCGTGGGCTGTCCAGGGAACCAGGGAAAAGCAAACAAGAAGCTGCCAAGCACAGTAGAGAACGGTCAGGGATTTGGCAGAGAGAGTAGCAGGGGCGAGTGTAGTGAACAGAGACCACATGGACCGTGGGGAGCGCTTTGAGAATTTACCTACATGTAAGGACAAGGCAGTGGATGTTTTTAAAGTAGAGATTGAAATCATTTTAAATTATATTGTTTAAAAATAAGATAAAAGCATTATAGGTAGAAAAGGTAGTGTGGACAAAGACTGGGGGTGGGGCAGTGAGAGAAAGCTGAGGGTAAGTCAGAGAACAATGAAAATGTCACTGAGACTCTACTCCAAGTGGGTTTGGAGGTGGAGGCAAGGGAAATGGAGCAGAGAGGTTTTTAGAGCAAAAGGATTATGTGAACAGAGCTTTCGCCAGTCTGGTGAAAGACTAGTTGCCAAACCGTTGTTATGATCCATGCGATGAGTGTGTGAACTAGGCTCTTGGAAGAAGGAATACATGGGAGGGAACATTGCTAGAGGCAATTGATTACAACCAACTGAATGGAGGCTCCATGGGAGAAAAGAAATCAACTATAACATAAAATAAGATAATATTGACAATAGTAGCAGCTTGTTTATTGGATCTTATTATGTCCCAGCCACTATTCTAACTGCTTTAAATGTAATAGCTTGTTTAATCTTCAAAACAACCCTCTGAGGTCCTACTGAAACCAGAAGAATGACCCACAGGTCCAGCTGCCTGTCACAATGAACAGTCAATAATTGTGGGACTGGTGCTGGTGCAAAGGAAAGAGGTTTATTCAAGTGCCATCCACCTGAGAAGATGGGAGGACTCCTGTCCTCAAAAAACCATCTCACTCTTTTAGTGCTGGCAAGAGTTTTCATAAGGAGGTAGAAGGAGGGGAAATAAACAAAATAGAACTAAGAAATCAAAAGGAGGGGGTTGAGAGTTCTTTGCTGGGGTTGGGGCTAGTGCAGCCAACCCAGTGTGTGCAGATAACTGATTGAAGATCAGCACATCTCTTGGAGCTGGCACATCTGAAGGTCAGAGTTTGTTTTCTTGGTCATTACAGGAACTGAAGCTAGAAGGTACTTATAAGTTAGGGGTTTTGTTTCATGTAACAAGTGCCCACAGATTCCCACAGTCAGGGTGTCCTCTTGGCCATGAGCAAGAATCAGAACTGCAAGTCTCAGCGTGGTGGGCACAGTAGAAGGAAGGAGGCCGAGCTGCCCATAGCTCCCATATGTGCTTATTCTCCTTGTTTGGATGTTAAGCCTTGATGTGCCTCAGCTGTAGGGGAACAGGCCTTTTAACTGTTAGGAGAACTTCTTGAGAGGTGACAATACAGTATTGTTTATACTTTTGATTTCTTACAGAATACATAACTGTGATCACTAAACTAAACATATTGAATCATGGTTATAAGAGCAAC
This sequence comes from Rhynchonycteris naso, assembly GCA_037038555.1. Lineage (NCBI taxonomy): Eukaryota > Metazoa > Chordata > Mammalia > Chiroptera > Emballonuridae > Rhynchonycteris > Rhynchonycteris naso. The sequence goes on along the minus strand of CM072997.1, from coordinate 28,637,538 downwards.
AAACTGGATTTAACATTTTACAGAAATTCTTTTATAGCTTACTTTGTTAGTACATTTTTATTTAGTGCTATTTTATGGCTAGTCAGATGAGTATTAGTAAATCAGTATTATAGCATATTTATTCTCAGAAACAATTCCCTACCATCAGTTCTGGCTCCATTTCTACAGAGGTATTGATGTTTTCCAAGTCTTCTAGGAGAGTGGAAAGCTTGGTCCTGTTGGAAAGCAGAATCTTGTGAGTCAAAGTGGCTTATATTTTTACAAGTGTACATCAGGCAGACATACGTTTACCTATATTAGAAAAGCAGGTTATAAAGACCTTTAGGCTAATAAAGATAAGTAAAATTAAAACAGGAGAGTTAGTCCCAATTAAAATTTTTATTAAGTATAGACGGGAGTTCTTGTGATATTTATGGGAATAAATTTGTAAAACAGTCTTCAGTCCCTGTGCCTTCCAGATTCTTAGTAGAACCTTATCTTCTGGTTGGAATGGACTTATCATTTTTTTTGCTGGAGGGAAAGTAAGCAGTGGCAATCTGATAGATCCTTCTTATCTGCAGTTTAAGTGTCTTTAGTGATGCCATCAGGTGCTCAGGTAAATTCAGTAGGCTTGCAGAGCCCTCGTCATTGAGATCATTCATGCTGTTGTGACAATTTTTCAAATTTATGTCATGTCCTTTAGCTGTAGTTTGCAATTGCAAAACTCAGAAAACAACTTTTCGTTTCCAATAATTTTAACTCAAAGGGTGGGAGAAAAAGGAATCATTAGTTCAGAGGGTTATAGCCAAAATGTTCAAGAAAATTAGAAAAATTCAGGATCCAGTTTAGAACCCAGTATTCATAACTGTGTGTTACATATTCTATTGAAACATAACCTTTCCCCTAAAATCACCCTCATCTATGTCAAAGTTAGTCAAATTAAGACACTCTATTGCACCAAGTCCAGTTTCAATTGGGCCCGAATATTTGCATAAACACAATAACAGTTGATCGTATAGGCACATATTTTCTGCTAATGACTTTGAAAGACATTAACTAAACTTAAACCAGTAGTAATAGCAAGTCCTTTCCTATACCACCTGATCCTAAAAGAACTATTTGCAATAATTTTATCTTAATGTTTATACACACACACACACACACACACACACACACACACACACACATACGATATTATTAATATTTGTAGAGAAGGCATGAGTTTTCATTTGTCCTTGACAACTTTTCAAAGAAACCGGAAAGGAGGGAGGGGAGATACCGGGCGTGGGCAACTTGGAGCTGCTTGAGTTTCTAAAGTGGCACTTTTTCCTTCACATTGAGGTCAGGCTAATTGCCCCTGCTGCTCCCTCAGCCTGAGCAGGATTTGGAGTGGTATTAATTCTCCTGTTATTCCCAGTACTGCAGCAGCTCCTGGACCTTCAGGAGAAGAATTTAAGGTGTTTTAAAGATTCATTTTCTCTTTCTTTTTTCCTGTTTGGGAGGGGAATGAGATCTCTTCCCCTCTTTAAACCATTAATTTATTTTCTTTCTGAATAGAATTCTCACTGTGTAACAACATTAAAGCTGGTGCATAAAACAGTTTTGATTAGTCATTGACTTACAGCTGTAAGTTGACCAGTCAGCTAGAATATGGCCTAATGGTGGAACTGAGACTGAGCTGCCCATTTTAAAACATAAACAAAATTCAAAGTGAAGACAAAGGTCAAACAAACAAGTATTTACAAACCAAATCCTCTGTAAGAAGGTACTGAGACACTAGTCTTAGAATCTCATTTCACACAAACTGCTACCATGGATGACCTTTACAAGGTCCAGATGGCACAATCCCAAATTACAGAGACAGAGGCTTCCCAATGTACATAGAACAGCAAGAATTTCAGACAGACAGACAAATGAGAGCTCTCTCAAACTGAAGCCAACTCCTCCTGTTTCACAAACCTGAGTACAATTTCAAATACAGGAGACACAGGCATGACATATAAATAAAATCTAATCAAGCCTAATTAGCAGAGTTGCTACTCAGCTCCCAGCACTGCAGGGAATGAACACAGAGCCCAACAATTAGCATGGCAAGACCTCACAGAATATAAAAACAAAGAAACAAGGTCAGGACCCAAAATTCCATTCTATTTAAATTTAAATGAGCACTCCTGAAATATCCCAATTTCAAAGCAACAATGTCCAGTATATCTAAATACCAGAATGAAACTATTCTATAGATTTTATACAATCAGAGTGGTATACCTTATAGAGCATACACAACCAAACCAAACTAACAGAGTACTCTAACCAAACCCCCTTCTTGGGGTGCTGAAACTTTTCTTACATCCCAAAGCCTTATCACCCACTGGATGGCACCAGTTGATTCCTCATGGAATCCCAAGTAGTTCAGAAGAACTTCAATGGTGGGACAGAGGGCTTCTGGTTGTGCACACCAGAGACTTTTACCCAGTGAAGTCTGTAGACTCCCCACAGTTAGTAGAGACAGACAAGCAGACAACCGACTCCTCCTGTGGGAATACTATACAGACAGACAAACAACTGACTCCTTCCTTCTGCAGAGGTCCTGGGATTGAAGTCATAGTCTTATCCCCTGCCAAGACGGTACCGCACATGACTCATAGCTGAGTCACAAATGGCTAAAAAATCCCAAACAGCAGACATAGAAGACTCCTGGTGTATACACCAGTTTGACTCACCCAGAGGCCCATTTACTTTTACTGGGTATTGCAGGCAACCAGAGCCGAAAGAGTGGAGGACAGTCCCTTAATACAGTCACTCAGCCCCTGGAGGGCTCTCACAGGGTCTGTCAACCACAGGCAGCCTGGGGAACACCCTTGGAAGTCCAGGAACTTGAGACCCTCTTGTACCTGCCTGGCTCTCTAAAACTGAAACCGGGAAAATGATTTGTAGGTCCAGATGCCTGCCACATCGAACACTCAGTAGTTGTGGAACCTGTGCTGGTGCAAAGAAAAGAGGTTTATTCAAATGTTAGCCACCTGAGAAGATGGGGGACTCCTGTCCTTAAAAACCCATCTTACTCTTTTGGTACAGGCAGAGGTTTTTGTAACGAAGTAAAAGGAGGGGGGATAAACAAAAATAGAATGAAGAAAACAATAAAAGGGGGTTGAGAGTTCTTTGCTGGGGTCGGGGGCTAGTGCAGCCAACCCAGTGTGTGCAGATAACTGATTGAAGGTCAGCACATCTCTTGGAGCTGGCACATCTGAAGGCTGGGTTCGTTTCCTGGGTCGTTAGGGGAACTGAAGCTAGTAAGTAACTTATAAATTGGAGTTGTGGTTTTCAATCTTTTTAAACTTGAGGGCTGGTGAAAATAAGAGAATTACTTTAGAGATCGCTAAGACAGAAAGCACCCTGAGTATAAGTGAATTTGACTAAGAACATTGAACTATAATCTTCATACAACAGGGTGGTTAATTCTTTCATCTATCGGCACAAAATTTCTGAAGGACTAGTCTGCGGATGAGTAGGTGAAAAACACTAAATTAGGTTTCTTTGTTTCATTTAACAAGTGTCCACAGTTTCCCATAGTCAGGTTGTCCTCTTGGCCTTGAGCGAGATTCAGAACTGCAAGTCTCAGCGTGGTGGGAGCAGTACAAGGACAGGGAGGCCAGAGTGCGCGTAGCTCTTGCTTATGCTTCTTCTTCTGGTTTGGATATTAACCCTTGATGTGCATCAGCCAGAGGGGAACAGGCCTTTTAATGGTAATGAGAACCTGTTGCGAGATAAAAGTATAAGATGGATTATATACTTTTAATTTGTTACAGAATACATAACTGTGACCACTAAACTAGACATGTTGAATCATGGTTATGAGAGCAACAAACTAGATTTAACATTTTACAGAAATTCTTTTATAGCTTACTTTGTTAGTACATTCTTATTTAGTTCTAGTTGATGGCCAGTCAGACTAGTATTAGTAAATCAGTAGTATAGCATATTTTTCCCAGTTACATTACTATGTTACCCCCATTTTGTACATAGAGAAGTTACATAACTTCCCCAAAGCAGGGAAAGGGAAAATGGCTGAACTAGGATTTGACCCCAGGCGGTCTAGCCCCAGAGTTCATAATCTGAATGCCAATTTTTGTTTCAAGCCTTGATGAGTGTGGAGAAGTAATTAAGAAGGAAGATTGGGGGTGGGGGGTTTCTGAACAAGTCGAGTGCAGTGTTGGTACATTTCAGATGCAAACAAGAAGCAAGGACAGGGCATAGTCTTTGGAGCTCCCTTGAGGTGTCACAGGTGGATTTGGGTCTTCATGTAGGCAGGCTGTACCGAGGACTTGCCCCCTATGGGACATTCCACTGGTCATCGATTGAATGGTTGGGTGAATAAATAAGTGAACATGAGAAGGGATATGATCATCAAAGCCCTCGGAGTAAACAGCATCCCAGGACTGAACATATAGATCTGAAGCAGTTAGAGGATCTTAGAGAATACACCTGTTTAGAGGATCATGGAAGGGACACTGAGGGAAACAGACTGTGGATATTAAGAAGTGAAGAGGAAACAAAGGAAAAAGACTTGCAAGGAAGTAGCCATCAATGTCCAGTCCTGCAGAGAGGTAAAGGTTTAGGTGATCATCAAGAGAGCAGTCTCAACAGTGATAAAGGTGCAAACCAGATTGCCATCAGCCCAAAAGGGTGCATGGCAGGTGACAAAAAGAAACAACAGATATTCTTTTTAAAAGTTAGTAAAACTATGGGAAGAGAAAGACAAGAGCCAACAGCTTAACCTTAACCGAATAGTAAGGACTGCTAGACAGTAAGAGTTCACGGAGGCCCTTTTATTGCTGCTGAGAAAAGACAATGAGGTAGTCTTCTAGGCCTCTTCAGGGCTGTGGGAGTCTGGCACAGGCAGTGTGTCATAACCGCAGGGTTATATCAAGCCTTGGGCACCACTTAAGTCAGGGCTATGTCCTGGCAGAAACTACGCCAAGGTGGGTCCATTGCATAATAGTTATTTGGATTAATTTGGTGACACCCTCATTTAGAGGATGAAACTGCCATTATCATGCTGCTGATTTTAGGGAAGTAAGACTTATTTTTCCAATAATAAGAATTTGTAGCACTCAACAGCTGTTAAAAAGAAGAAGAAGAAGGCTACCTCCACCCGCTTCTTTAGAATTCTCTAGACTTACATCTGTCTTCCCAGCTGCGAGCTGCTAAATTCCAGAGTGCAAAACCAGTGGGAGGGGCATACAGATAATGATTACATGCTGCTTAAATATAAATCTTGGCTTACTGTGTGTCCATGGGCACATGCCTTCAAATTTAAGTGGGCGCCTCTGCCTCTCTCTCTTTCTTTCAATATCTGTCTGTAAACCTTGATGTTATTAAGCGTATGTTTTAATAAATATTTTGTTTGCTGTATGCCCATTAATATTCATAGGAAATGGAGCACTTTGGGTTTTGTGATTTCTAATAAACATTGATGGTGTTACTAGTTTGTACTGAGCATTCAGTATGCTCCATCAAAATGGCAGCTCTAATTAGGTTCCTTGAATTAGCTAATGGATTTTGAGAAAGATCGCTTAGAAGGCTCTTACAGCTGTCCAAGATATCCCTGCCAGGGCAGAAAGACAAAGGCCCCTGGAAGCTACCAACTTCAGAGCTTTAGAAATGCAGCTGACAGTTAAAAAGATAAATTACATTCATATTTTTCTAGTGAAAGTTCTAATACTGAATTAATGTTATTCCTGTAGTGAGCATCCATTAAGAAGCTCATTTTATTATAAGGATGCATTTTGACCATTAGCTCTTTTCTTTGGCTCCTCCTCCCTCCCCACTCTCCTCTTTCTCCCTCCAATTCCCCAGATATTTTGAATACAGTATTAAAGTGCTTCTTTAAAGAAGAGGAAATAACACCTCCCCTTTTGGGGTAGCTTATAAATTTAGAAAGTTTCTTAGATATACAGTAAGCATTCCATTTAAAAATGTAAAAGTAATATATAATGAAAAAGTGTAGTGATTCAATGTAAGCTATGTGACTTACATTTTATATAGAACTTGGGAAGGGAAAAGGCTTCTAGATAGTGAGCTTGTTTACACTCGGGTAAGAGATGATTTTGTGGAATAGAAACTATCTGGAAGAAAACGCCATGCCTCCTCCTCTCTTCTTCCTGTGGAATGTACAGTATCATGGAATGCCTTTCCACATGGTCTCCCCCTTTCCGTCCTACAAGCGGATTTCTGCAACAAACAATAAACTGTTGACATCTGAATGACTATACTTAATATATCTGCAAATAGAAAATATAATTGGTAGTGGGAAGGGTAGTAATTAAATTCATGACAAAGCAGAATTCTGGAAAAAATACAGTTACCCACCAGCTCCTTACAGCTGGTGATGTAAGTACTCATTAATTCTTGGTGTGCCACATAACACCTTGCTTTCAGTTTACCTACTTAGAAAATGAACACCTGTTACTTTTTAATCTGAAAGGTTACCTTTCTCTAGGACACAGTAACTCCTGTAGGGGAAAAGTTTCCTGGATGGTTAACTCTCAACCATCCAAATTGTTTTTCCTTTTTTGAGTCTTTGTGGCTCCTCTCTTTCTAAGTCCTGCCTGCCTATTGGCTTTTTTTTTTCCTGCTCATTAGTATCTTAACCAAACAAGGGGCTCAGCAAGGAAAAGAATGTGAAACTTAAGTCAATTAATTGGGGGATTGTTCACAGGTCCAGGAAAACACTTGTTGGGAAAGAAACTAAAGTTATTGGTTTAAATGAGCATTTTCAAAATCATCTCTACCGTCTATTTTTCATGCTCTTCCAAACCTCCTGTTTCTACATATAATTGAGAGCTGGCTGAAATACTGTCGCTAACAAAGCTGTTGGAACTAGGGAAGAAACAAGAAAGAAGAATGTTGATGCAACGTATAGATTACAGACCACGCAGCTGCTCTGACTCAGTAGGATGTAAATAAAACAGAAAAGCATGGTTATGTGAAGTGCCAAGAAAAAGATACTCAGTTTTCTCAATTATTCCCCACACGTGACTTTGCCATGACGGATCAAAGGCATAATTGACATCATGTTTATTGAAACAACTAGCAACTGTCACACTGCTGAGAGGCTACTGAGCACTAGAGGAAGGCATGTTTTTTATTCATTTCCACTGTGGGTTATTTATAGAGTTCAACTGTCAACCACATAGTGCCTGATTTTCCCTCTTCTTTGATAGTCAACAACTCGTTCACTTTTCAGAGCACAAAGACAGCTACAAATTGCTCCATGGCTGATATTCAGGCACTACCATTACCTCGCCTGAATGGAGCAGTGGCTATTTATTAATTAAGGTTCTGTGACTACTTTCCCTTAAAGTGCCAATGAAAATAAAAGTCTTTGTCAACCCATAATGGGTCGGTTTCATTTGCTTTGTTTTGTTTTTTTAACTTTTTGCCCTCTGATTTGGCAGCCAGTGCCCTGTTCCTAATGGGAAATTTATCACTATATTAACGATGCGTCATGCTTCATCACCAGTTGACATTACTGGTTAAACAAGAGCTCTGGGTATAGAAAATGTTCCGTTTCCACACTGAAAGTACAACTCAATGTCCCATTGCCTTGAACTAAAGTGGCCCTCCAGGCACAGCGTCCAACACGTGGGGAAATGGAAATAGAAGGTGACTTTTGACAATGATGGGATCAGCTTGTCCTTTGCACTTTAGACAGACTCAAGAAATCATCGAACATAAATGCAAGGAAAATGCCACAGAGGTTCACCGCATAGGTTAGGACAGGGGTCTGGAACCTATGGCTCGCGAGCCAGATGTGGCTCTTTTGATGGCTGCATCTGGCTCACAGACAAATCTTTAATAAAAATAATAATAACGTGAAAAATATAAAACATTCTCATGTATTACAATCCATTCGTTTCCTACTGCTCATGTTCGTGGTTGCGGGTGGCTGGAGCCAATCACAGCTGTCCTCCGGGACAACACCAAATTTTTATTGGATAATGCCTAACGTACATGGGTTGTTGTATGGCTCTCACAGAATTACATTTTAAAATATGTGGTGTTCATGGCTCTCTCAGCCAAAAAGGTTCCCAACCCCTGGGTTAGGATATGTGAGGTCAAAGAAAGTAGGGGTCTCCTAGGGTTATCCTGATGTAAAGAATAACTTTCATGATGGTGCTTCCACATAACCGTCCCTTTGGGGAAGACTGGCATGCAGAGCTGTTCATGTCCTCCCTTCATTTCCTGGGATTTCTCCACCCAATCCCACACTTCCTCTCTGCCTGACCATGCGTCCTTCCACATTGCCACACTTTATACAGGTGTTCTTTCACCTGCGCATGCCCGCTCACCCACTCCTCATGTTTGGTCTCCTTCTCTCCACAAGGCCTTTCCTGGGCTCCCCAAACAGAGCTAATCACCCTCTCCTCTGAGCTACTGCAGGACTTCATTAACCTTTGTGATAGTTCCTCATAATAATTGCCACACTGCCTTGTAATTTTTTATTTATGTCTCCACAGCCCTCACAGGACTGTGAAATCTCTGCAGGTCGGGTTCTAGGTCTTAATCGCCTTTTACATCATTAGGACCAGTGACACATGATGTTGAAGAATAGAAAATAAACGTACACATCTGAAAACTTTCAGAAGATTATTGGGACACTTGTATAAAAGCAGTTGATCTAAGTTTGATGCCAATTTATTAGTTTCTGTCCTACCCTGAAAAGAATGTCGCCATGCTCCTAGATAGGATTTGTAGCCATCTGAACATCTTTTAAAAGCAAATGAAACAAACCATAGGAGAGGATAATATCAGCTGCCTCTGTCCTGTATGTAAATCCCTGATGTCAGAGGGTCAGCATGAGGTTACAGAGGTATCAGAGCTCACTCTACCCCCGGGCAAATGAGAGCTGTGGAATGTTCTTGGATTTGACATCCTTTGGGACCTATGTACATGTTAACTTTTTATGTGACTCTTTGGAATTGAGAATCTGTTGGAATGCCTAATTATTATAACCTAATTTAAAATGTATTTGTGCATACAGGTGTAAAAGGAATGAAAGGAAGTGGGTAATATCAAAACTGTTCTTGTTAAATTCTTGGACTTAATTGCTTTTATGCTAATCATATCATACTGCATGTAAAATTCTATGCTTATGAGCGAGTACAATTTAACACCATATAAGTCATAATTAAGATTGGCCCCACAATCATACACCTGTGTGACCCATGCATTCCTTCTGGGTGTTTGGACAATTTATTACTATATATCCCTTTAATGAGTAAGGACTACTTTACATATCTTATGTATTTAGAAGGCTTTGTCTCCTGACATTTAGTGTTGAGCTCCTTATTACAATGTTTAGATTCTTTCAATTGAAAACATTGTTCTTTGACATATTGTTTTTTTTCTTGTCACTCTTCTTAATTTCCCAATCTTCTCCATTGGAAGGGTAAGAAAAGCCTTGTTACATGAGTAAGAAATTACTGTTTGGGCTCTGTCTGAGTGGCCCAGTGGGTAGAGCATCATCCCAATATGCTGAGGTCATGGGTTTGCTCCCCAGTCAGGGCGCATACAAGAAGCAACCAACAAGTATATAACTAAATGGAATAATTAAGTGGAACTATGAGTTGATGCTTCTCTCTCTCTCTCTCTTTCTTACATCAATGGAAAAGTTTTAAAAAATTATTGTTTGAATCTACTGACATTTAGTTGCCACAGAATACAATAACTTATCCTAACTGATACAATCCTCTAACTAAAAAAAAATCTAATATACATACACTAAGTCACTTAGAATTTGCTTACTTTCCCTGAAAAATTTGTACTCACTTAGGCTTCATTTCCCTACTATCTGAAGGGAAAGGTCTAGGTCTCCAGCTTTGGGAATCAGTAGTGTTGGATGGCATTCGGTGACTCCTTGAGAGAAGGCCAACTTCTATATTCTTTCCTCTGAGGAAGAGGGAGTTTTATTGGAACCTAGGAAATTCCCAAGGTTTTATGGCCTGCAGCTCACAAAGGCTTATTTTTCCCAGAATTGACTCTGAAAGTTTAATTCCCATCTAAATGTCAGATATGTGTTTCTAAAACTCAAGCTGTGTTTGATTTAAGCCTAGAAGATAATAACTTCATCTTTCAAGTCTTACAGTTGTTGGTGAGAATTTCTTTGACAAGTCTGTGTGTGTGTTTTAATATCATTAATTTGCTCGAGCACTGTATACGCAATCCAAGTTTATTTCTCATTAGATCAGGTTTTGTTCAGGTCAAGAATGTGAGTAAGAGTTAAAATAATACAAGTTTGATAGGTTTCTCCCATTTACCTCTTTATCAATATCTTGCTAATTTTACTTTGGACCATAAAACTCTTTGAGAAAATTTGTAATGTTTCAGACAGGATGATGTATTAAGGTCAGTTTCTAAAGCCAATTTGTGAGGTGAAAATCGTGTATAGTCAAAATAAACTTTGAAACAACACTTAAGGAGAAGGCTGTTTGGGGCCCTACCTAAACTCTCTTACTAAATCCACCCAACACTATTTCTTTCAGCATCACATCAGATGGCTAGTCCCTGGTTGAGCACCAGCTGAAGGAATTGGCTTGCATATGAGAGGCCGTGCTGTACAAGTAATGCATATCGTGAAACACTGGAATTATGTTCAGCACAATGACAAGTTTACGTTAGTAGAGGTGTTTAGGAACTTGACACCAGCAGGGAGAAACCAGCTCAACTCATGTCCAGCAGCACATGCTCATTATGTGCAATTCAGCGGGAACATGGTCACTACTTAAATTTCTATGTTCCCCCAGATCCCCATTTTTCTCTAAGCTCAAATATTTGGTTCATCAGTTAAATGCAGTTGGGATGCAGTGTCACATACTTCAGTCATGTAAGAACAACTGTAACTACATGAATTATAATAGAGAGCATGGTTAGTTTATCATCTTTAATAAAGGACACAATGGATACACAGTTCCAGATTGATCCAGATCTGTTTTTCTTTGCATCTATGTATGCCTCTTTTGCAAAGATGTAGAGTAGAACTGAAGAGCTAGTTTTGCAGCCAGTGTAAACTTTTCAACTGCATTTAAAAACCTTTTTCAAGTATCAAAAGTTACCAAATGAAACACTTGATAAATTATTGCTGTGACCTCCACATACTTTGTATTGTTAATAAAATTGGCATAGTGTCTCGAGACAGTATATATCATATGCTTATACATAACTCTGAAGGTGTCCAGTATTTGTTTAAATTACATAGGTTTCAAAAACACTGCACTGTGTTGGAGGGAATACATTAGAATACTCTTCAAAATATGAATAACTCAAATGGGTATTTCATGACTAATGGCAAAACTGGCTTTTGAAGTTTGAACACAGCCGGCAGGTCATTGCATGGTATCAGAATAATGCAATTATGTGTTACAGGCTTTTAATGGAAAGTTGAAGCTGTGAATAATAACTTGTATGTTGTTGAATTGTGAAAACACTGCCAGTATCACTCCCAAGAAATTTCTACCTGTGCTAGAAGTGGACATAGAGAAATTCTCATTAAAGATGATCTGCTTAGAGGTTGGCCTCGCATTGTCTCCAGTGATAAAGAGCAAAGGTAGCGCAATGCCTTTTATCAGAAGAGGAAATGACATTGATCTGGTGAGATTCACAGTCACAATGATCAATCACATGGCAGAAAGTTGTCCTTCACGCATCAATGAGATTGCTTTCAACGATAAATGTTAGCCCCGCAGTTCTTAGTGTAAGTAGAAATGCTTGCAATTATGCAATCAAAAGTGCCCAGAGAAGGGCACCTTTATTTCCACTAAGGTTTGATTCTTTGGGGGTCAAGGTCCAGTCCAAGGTTAAGATTTCCAGGACAAATCTTCAAGCTGTAAGAGTCAAAGTTCAGTTCACCAAGTTATGGATGGAAAATCCAAAACAAGGATCTCAAAGAGAGCAGATGCTAAATGCAGGAAACATGTTGAGAAAGACCAAAGGTCTGACTCAGGTTGCCATGGCAAAGTTGGAGCCTAGGTAAGCCAAGTCACATTGTCAGATTGTTGCTTCTAGGTCAGAATGCCCCAGACAGCATGAAGGTGGCTGGGGGGGAACTATGTTCAGGATTACAGGCTGAGCTAGTACATCATTGTGCTTTGTGAATTTTCTTCCTCTTTATGACCCAACGTGCATATCAACCTCTCTGCACCAGTTTCTCAGCTTCCCCACAGGATCCTGACATAAGCAGTAAATTTGCTGAACCTTTAGTAATTTATACAAATACATACCTTTCAAAGTTATATATTAGCATAGAATACAGAATTTTTTCTCATACTCTGCCATGAGTTTTCTATGTGACATTAAATATTCTCTTAAAATGTCTAAGCATTGTTTCTTCACCTCCTGAGAAGTAAAGGTCACGGATAATTGACAAATGTAATCCCTGAAATAAAGGGAGATTCTAGATGTGAACAGTTTCTTTTGTTTGTTAATAATATTTTTCACCTTTTCTCCAAACTTATTACTCTTAATATAGGAATTTTTAGGCAGTCATAGCAAGCAAATGGTTCTTAAATAAATTGTTTAGTTAACAAGATAACTTGAGTCTGATAGACATTAAATGTCCGTATGAGGAAAGGTATATTCTTATTGTTTGGGGAAACATTTTAGCAAAAACAATTGAAATTGGAGCCACCATCGTAAACAGTGATGATGAGTTTGGGAAGAAATTAGAAAGAACTCTCAAATATTGCCTGTGGCTACTCAGCTGTGCATCCCAAAATGTTACTGGATTAAACCATGAAAAATCTTACTTATCAATGCACCTTTGGAAAAACAGGTATTCTTTAAAGAAATTGGGAGCAGGGAGAAAATCTAGAGAACTTACATAATTATAATATTTACTAAATATTTACACTGAATAACTTTCAGAGCTTCTGAGGACTAAAATACTACTTGAAGAATTCTATGGAATTAAACCCCATTAAAAGCCATTTTATATTATTTCATCTCTCTTAGTATATATGGACACACTATATAAATGTATTTTTATTATGAATGGCAAATCTGTAGAGTATTAATGTAAGTGCTATTGGGCTATAGTTTCTGTAAATCTCCAAACTGCTTTTGAATTAATGATCTTGAATGCATTTATAAGAATCTTTTAAATTTTTTATTTGACAGGAATCTTTATCACCAACAGAAAATAAGTAACAGTTGTGACCATGACTGTCTGTCTTCAGCTGAATATTCTTTTCCAGAAACTAGTTTAGGATTTAAAGTAAAGTAAGATTGCTTATAGATTTTGTTATAGTTTAGATTTTATTTTATTCATATTATCAAGAGTGGGAGTGCCACAGAATCTCAGGTACTTGGGGAGCTCTGTTCCCACTTTGAAAAACAAAATGTCCTGTTTTCTAAGGCAGGGCTATGGTACTACTAAATTTGAAGTTTAAAACTATGATAATTTTTAGGTCCTTGAATGCAAGAACACAATCCTTCCCATAGACAGGGATTGGGGGAAACAAGAAAAGAATAGCCTGTTGGCATTCTTAAAAGGATACGAATGTGTTTGTCTTTATGCTAACCCTTTCAAGAGGCTAATCCTTTTTGAGAAAACCTTTAAAATTCTGCCTTTTTATAAGTACAGACAAATTATACCATATTTATATAGTTTATTTAATGATAAACATCAAAATAACATTCTATAGTAACTTCATAAATAAAGACTGTATCCAACCCCAAACTTGCAAACACTCCCCAGTCGTCAGAGGAAGAGCTGCATGTCTGAGGCTATCTGAAAATAACACAGCTCTTTGGAATTAACCATATGCAATTTAATCATAGTCAGGGTGCATGTATTTACATATATGCCTGCATAGGCATACACAAAAAATTATCTCAAATTAATTCCCAAGTCCAACAGTGGTTCATTGTCAGCGATCAACTTATTCGGTCAGTGGTGCACTTTACCAGGAGCAGTGCTGGCTGCCAGTCAGTCCTGGTCCTGATCCAGAGTTTCTTTCTCTTTCATGTGGGATCTTTGTCTTACATTGATTCTCTTTCACACCCCATTCAGTTTTATACCAGTTTCCCACATAAGCCTGTTAGAGATGCAATATTAATTATCTGGAAATCTCAGTCTGCCATTGCTCCAGCATTCTTCTTTAATGAATACCAACTTCATCGCATGTATTTATTTCTATTACTGTAGCTACTTTTACTTCTGCTTTTATTGCATATGTCTGTACAAATAAAAATGTATCAGAATGTATGGTTGAAATGTGCTCGGCTAAATTCCCTCTGCCTTGCCACTCCGGTGAGCTGCTGCTACAAAGTGCCTATTGCATTCTAATGCCTTTCTTCAAAGGCAGAATGAGATAATGGAGAAAACCCTGGCCACGGAGTCACCCAGCTCCTGGTCTGCCGTTCAACAAATGTGCCGCTTAACTTCTCTGAGCCTTGGAGTATTCTTCTCCGAAACGTCAATAACAGTGTCATCGCCAGCAATTTGAGGCTTAAATGAGATGAAGTATGTAAAGCATAAATATTATACTTAAGGCATTATAGAAACTTAACTCTTTGAGTAGTACGAACGTTCATGGATGTCCTCATGCCTCCTGACCATCCGGAGTACAATTGATTTATTTTAAAAATGTGTAAGGCAACATTAAAAAAGGCAAATGTATGTTCTTCTAGTTTCCATAAATTGATTAATCAAACAAACAGGATTTTAAGTTAATAAAACTGGAACTGGAACTAATTTTATTTTTTGAAAAATAACTCACTCCTGGGCGTCAGCGAGCATGAAAAAAACTCACTACTCAGAGGGTTAATAAACATTGGTTTCCTTTTCCCAGCCTTGTGACAATAATGGGATGAGACTAGGGCATGTCCAAATGAACACGCATTTAAAAATGTACTTCAATTGAGTTAATTATAAAGTTGGAAGAATAAGGTTAGATTTTCAAAGGAGTAGAGAATGCCTTACTTTGATATTTATTGCCTATGGGCATGTATTACTATAGGCTATGAAGAAAAAGAGATGGTTTCTGAACTCTCCTACGACTTTAAATTCTATCCAGCTCTCAAGTGTTATAAGAGCCTGTTTAACTATATCTGTATTTAAAGGCATGGCCAGTATAATTTACAAGAAATTACTACAACATAAATCTGTTTTGTTATACTCCTTAAATTTATTTATCATAAAGTTTCAGCACATTGAAAGTATAGGAGTGGCATTGATCACCTACATATAGACACAACTGTAATAGGAACCTTTTTTAATATAAGAATGGTTCACTTTATTCAGTGAACAACTAATACAGAAAACCTAATACTCTAATAGCATCTTGGAGAGAGGGTTATTGATACTTTACCTGATTTTATATAGTTGCAAGAGATTTTGTGTTACCTCATAAT
Source organism: Rhynchonycteris naso (assembly GCA_037038555.1). Classification (NCBI taxonomy): domain Eukaryota; kingdom Metazoa; phylum Chordata; class Mammalia; order Chiroptera; family Emballonuridae; genus Rhynchonycteris; species Rhynchonycteris naso. The sequence continues at coordinate 28,622,148 of CM072997.1, read as the reverse complement.
CTGACATCACCTCTGAAGCTGTTAGGCAAAAGATGCCTTAGAATCTCTACTGCTAAGTTTTATAAAGCCAAAAATTAGGACAGATATTATGTAGAAGAGGAAGAAAAATAGGAGTCCTCAAAAAGTAAGTGCTTAAAGCTAGAATTAACTTTTATTCCAGTCCAGTATGTTGGTCTCTAAGATATATATAAGTTGGAGAGGAGACCCAGATTGGAAGATGGTATGCCATGATAGAAAGACTAGTCATCACCTATTAGCCATGAGATTCAGATTCCTCATCTCTTTGGAGCAGAATAATAAAACCTACTTTTCAATTTTATTTGATATTTTGAGTTATTTATAGTACCAATTACACAAGAATTAAAAATAAAGTCAAGTACCAGCTCTTGGGAATTGGTAGTGGCTTTTTGAAGTTCTCTGTTGAAAGATTTCTAAGACAATATCTTGGGTCATGGGGAAAGAATGCTATAATTGATTAGTGGCATCTGCTTTGGGTAGAAAGTAGAGTAAATAAGAGTCTGTATCAACCTATTTTCTATAAAAGTTTCTATAAATTATAACTATTATGATTATTGCTGCTATTATGACAAAGGCATTTTAATATTCCTTTTCAAATTTCTACATCCTCAATACAAAATGGAAATCAATTAACTGCTTTGGTTACAACAGCCATGTACATCATTTTTATTGATATGATGGTGAACTTGTGTATATTACCTGCAGAGAAGAGCTAAAAATGAAATCAGAATTTGTTACTCCTAATTTTACTATATAAAACACCCACTTGGAAAAATATGATATAGGTACTATCAGTAGAATGAGGTTTTGAGAGAGAGAAAAAAACAGGAAGAAATAATGTTGAGATGTAGTCCCAGGTTATGACAAGTTTGAACTGTGTCCCATATCTTCCTTAAAATAGTCACACAAGGGGGAATGGACAGCATGTTTTGCACTTAGATGATCCATGACTTTCTAGACATTTTTTCTGGGTTTTTTTTTTTCTTTCTTTCTCTGAGGCCAGATTTCTTTTCTGGGTAAATAGTCATGTTTCTGTCAGCCATAGCAGATTTTCTGAATCCTAAACAGCTGATTTTGTATTCTTGCCCCAGTTCCTCTATCTGAGAACTGAAATCAGATCAAACCCATATTTTTAAATGTATGAATGTATAGACATATAGAAAAATAGTTTACAGTCTGAGTAAATTTTCCCCCACCACAAATGTAGGAAAGTGGTGGGATTTAAAAAAAAAAATCAGTGCCTTATCAGTTTTCTTTTTCTTCTTTATTACTGATGACTTCATTCTGCTTGAATTCAATGCTTCAGTTTCTTTGGGTAAACTAATAGATTATGTATGTGATGTTTGCGCTGTGTTGATTAAACTCATCTGGTGAGTTTGAGCATGGTTTATACATTCACGTAATCAGCAGAAGACATTGGATGCAGGCACCGCAGTCAGCTCATAGTACTCAGGAGTGAGGGAAGCTTTTCCAAATAGCTTCCCATTGTTCAGAAAAGCATGCCCAGCCTCTGTTTTTTTCCTCATCTTTTTCAAGTGCTTGAGAAAACCTTCTATTTAAAATAAACAAACAAAAAAAAGCATGGTATAGAAACAGAATTATTTTAGAGTTTTAAAATACATATTAAAGAAAAATAAAGGTATGTGATCTGTAAAGGTTTATATTTTCTTAATCAAAGGCATCAGCTACTTAGTGTCTGTAGGCCACAAAGGAAGTCCAGAATTCAATACTAACTTTGTAGAGGGGTTTTGAGATATTGATATGAGGTCTGATTTTTTATTAGCTTACAATCCGGTTTGGGAAAAATGCCTTTCCTCCAAAAGATGTTTACTCACCATTTTCTTGTTATAGTTTAAAAGTATAATTTTTAAGTGGTTTAACAAAATAGTTGATGACCCCTTTCTATTGTTTTCAGAGATCTTATTTTATAAGATACCTATTTAAACTTCAAACTCAACTGTACTATTTAGGGATATTTAGGCTTGTAAAGCTCTTCAGAGTGGGGCCCCTACTTACCTCTCTCGGTCACACCTGTCTCTCTTCCCTTCTCCTTCCCATATATCCTGTATACTAGAGCAGTGAATTCTCATATATTCATGAAACATGAGTGTAATTATGGTTGATGAATTGTTACTAATTGAGATAAAATATCAAAATTTGCAAGTGATATACTTTTGTCTAAATTCAAAATATCCCCTGCCTGACCAGGCAGTGGCGCAGTGGATAGAGTGTCAGACTGGGACGTGAAGGACCCAGGTACGAGACCCTGAGGTCACCAGCTTGAGTGCAGGATCATCTGGTTTGAGCAAAGCTCACCAGCTTGGACCTAACATTGCTGGCTCGAGCAAGGGGTCACTTGGTCTGCTGAAGGCCCGCGATCAAGGCACATATGAGAGAGCAATCAACGAAAAACTGATGATTGATGCTTCTCATCTCTCTCCATTCCTGTCTGTCTGTCCCTATCTATTCCACTCTCTGACTCTCTCTGTCTCTGACACACACACAAAAAAAGAATACCCTAGTCACCAACACTCACTTTTATTCTAATTTGCTTCCTAAATGAAAGGCAAGAGAGAGCATATATCACCTGATATGTGTGTAAGGCAGAACAAGTGAAGTTGAGGACCACTGCTTGCCCCAGATGACTTACTTGGATTCCCCTGAAGCAAATACTTTCTCATTTCTGTCCTTTTCATTGCCCTCATAATTTCCCTCATCTCAGTTATCCAACTGTTGAGTGCCTGTGCATTTTTCAAGACTCAGCCTCGAGCCTGACCAGGCAGTGGCGTAGTGGAAAGAGCATTGGACTGAGATGCAGAAGGACCCAGGTTCGAGACCCCAAGGTCGTCAGCTTGAGCGTGGGCTCATCTGGTTTGAGCAAAAGCTTACCAGCTTGGACCCAAGGTTGCTGGCTCGAGCAAGAGGTTACTTGGTCTGCTGAATGCCTGCAACAAAAAACTTATGATTGATGCTTCTCATCTCTCTCTGTTCCTGTCTGTCTATTCCTATCTATCCCTCTCTCTGACTCTCTCTCTCTGTCTCTGTAAAAAAAAAAAAAAAAAGGACTCAGCCTCGGTTTCACCTCCTTTATGGAGCCTTCCATGATCTTTTTTGGTGGCCTTTCTCTTTCCTGGTCAAAGTGTAAGCAATCTATGTTTCCTTAATGCTTGTGCAGATCTCTGTTACAGCACCTGTCACAGTGCATTGTTGTCTCCTTTATCCTTATCGGCCCCCTAACTCCTAGACTGTGTGCTTTCTGCAAATGAGGACTATGAATTGTTCATTTTTCACTTCCCAGATCTTAACTTAAGGTCTGACACAGTAGGGCTCTCAGCTGTACCTCAGAGAAACCGAAGAAGTTGAATAGCTATTTACCTTTGCCTATCATTTTTCTCTTGTTTCCTCACCCTGAATTGTATCACATGATGTTGGTTCTGTTGAAATGATGGCGACAAGTACTAACTAAAGGGGACCAGTTGTGGGTTGAGAGAATAGGTCACTGGAGAAGCTGTAATTCCTGAGAGGTAGAAGGGACTAATGTAGAGAGAACCTTGAGAAGTTAGCAAGATGACACCAGCTTTCTATTTTTCTTTTTACTTCCTGGCATGATTTCCACCTTCCCTCCTCTCCATATACCCAGCCTGTTCCCATAAATTGACATGGACATATACCTCACTCCCCACTCCAAAAATTCACAAGTCTCATTGAATTGAACCCTGGGACATGTCAACTCTGTGTCACAGCCAACCTTCAGGTTAAATAACTGGTCTCAAATAGCCAACAGTTAGTTAGAAAATGAGATACCTACATTAACATGTAACCGAACTCCATGTGTATGACTATAAGAAAAGTGGGATGGCTCTTTTAATTGCTAAAAGTCAGGACCTTATCTTACTTTCTTACTCAAAAGGCATTTAATCTCAAGTTAGATGCTCTGACTTTTGAAGCTAAAGGTATGCATATCAGGACTGTTATTTGTTCATTGTTATTACTGATTTCACAGTTTTCCTAGTATATTTGAATACATTAATGAATCCTGCAAATGTAGATGTCAGTTCCTTTAATAAGAAGATCAAATAGTAAGTTCCAGGATGACGCGCACTGTGTGACTGTGTTTGTTTATGTTCTGTAGTGGTCGTCCCACGAGTGGAAGTGCTGACCGCATCCAGAAGTTGCGGAAGGAGTATTATCAGGCTCGAAGGGAAGGTTTCACATCATATGAGGACGACGAAGGAAGATCAAGGCCATGTGATTATGACCTTCACTGGGTAAGCCCATGACTGACTCCAATCATTTAATTCATCTTTACCAAGACAGTTTAGAGCAGAAGAGCATGGCCAAGGGTGTTCTATATATATCAAGTTATATTTAGGTTACCCCAACCACAGCCATCCTCTCCCACAGAAGTTGTTCACATCAATCAAACCACACTAATGCACAGTAGTTCATTTTAATTGCTCTCATATTTACTCCCCATTGGACATGTATACAACTTGGGATGGAGCAGATGTTTGCTGTTTTAAAGAGGACAAGGAATCTTTGTCATCATCTACTAAGCCTTATTCTTTGACCTCCATCTCTTGGATCTCAGACATCTGTGCAAGCATTAATGGAACATACAACAAAGTCATCTCGCCTTTGGAAAATGGTTATTAGAAGTAAATTTCAGAAGGGTTATCTTCAGAGATATCAATTTTTTGTATATTACATCGAACAGTTCACATTTTGCTGATCTTACCAGACACAAAGATCATTTTCTTTTGAGATAAGGGCAGTTTTTGTATTAGAGAATCCTCTTTGCCAATCTTTCAACATCGGGGAACAGAAAAGAATATCGTGACCTCTAAAGAGAGTAACCTTTGGGTTTTTTTCAGGATAGCTTGATTCATTCTCCTGTCTTTTTCAAGAAGGCAGGGCTGTACTTACAAAGTACATTTGACTCTTGAGCACCCACAAAAATGCCCCAGTGGAAGGGGTGTTTAGAGTTTGATTAAAAGTATATCCCACACACTTAGACTAGTTGCCTGACACTGAGTTTTGATATTCAATAAACGCTAGCTGTCATTGCTAGCATTACTGTTGGAGCAGAGCTGTCTGTGGTCATGGTCTCTCTGTGAGTCAGCCCTTACTCATCCTCTTTGATGATTACTGCATTACTGCTTTCTACTACAGTTCTTAGTGCTTTTTTTTTTTTTGAGGGCCATATAAGGAACTCTCTTATCCCCGGTGGCCAGTAAAGTCACCAGTTCTTTTGGAGGGCAAATCTATTAAAAGAAAGACTTCTTTTCTGACTTTCATACTTACATTTATGCTCACAAGGTCAGGGTGGGGAGAAGGAAGTCCAGTGACTGAGCTGATGTGCCCGAGTTTTCACTTCAGTGCAGTGGCATCTTGTGCGTGACACTCAGCATGTCACGCTGCAATCAGCTTTTAATCAAAAAGTCAGTCTCAGCATTCAGCACTGTTGGGCAGAGCAACTGAAATTCCTCAGCCCAGTGGGTTCTTCCCCCTATGATAGATTTTTTAAAAACTCAGAAATGCATAGTAAGGATTGGCAGCCTCCAATCAAATGGCTTCTGCCTCTTCCAGAGATAGGCATCCTGTGAGTTTCGGTCAGAACAAACAGCTATTTGTAGGTTTTATTACAGATGTTTAGATTAAACAAAATGGCATTAGCAGTGGTGAGGCAACTGGTGACGTGAATTCTTAGTAACAGGAGAAAACAATTTCTACAGAATAGCAATGTGGCTAACAATTCACTTCATTTCGAATTTAATTGAGACTGAGTTGCTGACTTTCATGAGAAACTCTGGCCCCTCAATTAAACAAACAAGCAATAAAATGAAGGGAAGTAGTTTCTCCTATCACCAAACCAGCCCACCATATCCAGTGCAGTGAAAAGTCCTCCATCTCAAAACCACTATGAGCAAAATAAGACAAGTAATTTTAGAGCAAGTGGTACTGTTCTTTTTACTTTTTTGACCTTATTTTATATGATCTGTTTATATCAAGCTGAAAAGATGAAAATGCTTAACCTTCACGAGACTTAAAGTTTTCTCTGACCTTCACCAAACCTGAGCTAGCTAACTGCATACTTGGACCCTTCCTATCTTAATGACTCTGTTTTTGTGCCAAGCAAACATATAACTAGACAATCTAGTGAGTAAAGAAGTATCTCTATTTTGTTTCCCATGCTCGGGTGTGTTGAGCCTTGCCAAATGTGACTGAATTTATGCTTCCCAGACAATTGGGAACTAAGGCTTCCCAAAGGGATGCTTGTGAAATGCTCTGTCATAAAAGACAAGAGCTCTTCGTCATCGCCTGAGATACTCCAAACCAGGGATTAGAATCTCAGCGTCCTTTCCTGTCCTCTCCCCAAGCCAAGGAAAAACACTAGTATCTTTTGTCCAGCATAGGCCTGAGAAATCGCACTGTTGTCTTGCTACTTTTGGAGAGATCTAGGAAAGCAAGCTTAGAAAGTTAAATTTTCATTCCTGTTAGTCCGCCAGACCCAACAAGGCAGCTTTTAGGAATGAGATGGGTGGTCCCTAGATTATGCTGGTCTTCAGCATCATGTGTTAAAATCTGATCAAGAGTCAATGAGAGGAGGACTGGGGCCCAAGAAGGGGTGCTTCTCCACATAGTCATCCAGATTGCTAACCTCCCATACTAACATTAGAGCATTAATTACAATTATTTCAGTAAGCACCAAAGTAATTCAGCTTCTCTAACAAGATCATTACATGAACCAGCATCATCAAAAAATAATTTCCTGGACTCATCTCCTCAAGTCCAGTACTTCACTAAGAGATCCAACAAATATTCTTCAGAGCCACATAGTGGGAAACTTATGAGCAATCAAGAAGGAAGTTAGGAAAATAAATCACCCAATAACTACATTTAAACTAGTTTTAAAATAGGCCAGAAAGAATGTAATAAAGCTCACAAAAGTCTTCAAAACCAAAATGATGACCATAATCACTTGATTGTGATCTATGATTATTTTTTTAAAGAAAATATATTCTTATCAATGAGACTAATGGTCTCTTTGGCTGGCCTTGGGCTTTTGGGATCTTCCTGGGCCATCTTGTTGCTGGTTCTCTCCATTATTATACCTGCTCAGGGCCCAAAGCTGAAGACCTTTCCCTCTATTCTCTTGGATTCTCATTTGCTCTAACATCATTCTCTTTTCCTTCTCTTTTCTCTATGTCAACTATTCCATTTTAACAAATACTTGCTTTGACTTAGTGTAGACCATGTAGTGGTAACAAAGATATATATAGTATCTCTACCTTGGAGGAACTCACAATCTATCCATGAATAACACAGACATCTAAGCCTCAAGAGAAAAGGACAATAATATATGTGAGAAATGCTATCATACAGGAGGTATTAGCTTCTAACTGAGCTCAGAGAAATCGCAATGCATTCTGTTGGAGGCAGGATGTGCAGTTAGGAGCTAGGAAAGCTCAGAAACCACATGAGAGTGGCCTCAGCAGACGTACTTTGTTCTGTTTCTCTCATATTCAGTGTTTTTCTTTTCCCCTAAGGAGCTCCTGATTTATTCCCTTTATTTGTGTTTAAATCGGTGAATACACACAGATTGCAAGATTTGTAAATATGGACATGAGACCTTAAAAATCTTTTCAGCCAGTCTGTTTTGTAGCTGTTTTCTCATCTAGGCTCTGAAAAGTTGTGAAGAACAAATTGAGAAAATTTTGATGACTGCAAGTGAAAAGGCCTGGTGGGTTTTTACAGACCCAATTAAGTGAGCAAGATATGCTAGCTGCGAAGTGTTCATATTTTCCAAAAGAAAACATAATACCTGTTATCTGCTGGTATTTTATTTTCTGTAAAACTTAAGACCGGCACAGTCCTCTGGCAATAATCTGGGTTGGTTTTATTTGTTTGTTTTATTTTTAGCAGATAAAGATTATCTGCTTATTTAACATGAATATCCTATAAGTAATCTCGAATATGAGATGGTTCTAGAGTTTTCTAAAAACATTAGTACCTTTATTATTGTCTTTTTTATAGTGCTGCATGGAATATGTCATACATCATCCTGGCCTCTTTTTTTTTCTAACTCTTTAAATTAGAAGAATGTTTATCTAAAGAAGAGGTTAGTAGGCACATGAATGGGAAGGAGATATGCTAGTTTCCACTGTCATAAAAGAATGGTGATTTATCTTTCTGGCAAACGGGATTGATTCAGGAAGGTGACGGTTGGGCGAGTAAATGAAAACACTCTGAAAGATTTGTTCACCCTGTTATGAAGATGGTCTAGGACCCAACCTAAGTGAGCATTCTTGGCAGCTGTCTGGACGATGAAAGACGCATCCGGTGAATTGTGCAGTCAGAGGAAAGCGAGAAGTAGATGCTGAGATCATGCTAACCATCTTGAGAAAGAGATTTAGGGTGGAATGTGTAATAGCCACACAAATATAAAAGCCATCAGAACATTATTTTCTAAAAATGAGAAATTGGAGAAATGAGCTCCTGCTGTCAATGGGCCAATACAAGAAAATTGAGACAAGACTGAATTGTCCTCTACTTCTTAATGGCATCTAATTAAAACTAAGGGCATTGATAAACAACCTTTGATTAGTCAGTGGCTTTTAAATTGCAAAGAGCAGGAACCTAATTCAAACTGGCCAGAGCTAAAAAGGAAATTTTCTTAGCATCCATGACTTTAAAGGCCATCAGCACATCTAACTTCAGGCAGAGCTGAATCCCTCTCCTCCAGACAGGCCATGAGGAGTCTTCCTGCATCTCTCAGTTCTGTCATTCTCAAGTAGGCACAGCAGTGGGATTCAGACGGTTCACACCGGTTCGGCAGGACCGATACTTCATATTTTGTTGAGTTTGGCGAACCGGTTGTTAAAATGGCACTTGTAATCAGGATTCTCTCTAAGGTGGGCGCCTGGACAGCTGCCCGATGTAGAAATTACAAATTTACATTCCTTACTCTTTTTTAATAGTCATCTGTACTATGCAGTATATTGTTAAGTGCCAGCAGTAATATTCATTCCATCCATAGGTGAAAAAAATTTGATGGAACTAGGCTTGTAATATTTATTTATTCATTTTATAAAACTCATTATACCTTTGATGAAATACTACATTTTAATTCCCTCATGTTTGTTACTTCAGTAAATAAACAAATAATGTAAAGAGAAAAAGTGTGAAAGCAACCAGGGGGTGACAAACTGTCATTGGAAATATCTTAAATAACAGTTTTATTGTTTTTTTTGCCAGGTATTTTGTAATATATTTCCATTAATATTTTAAAACTTTTTCTTATAGTATAATTTAGTTTTGTATACCTCTTTTATTGTTCTTAAGTATTAAATGCATGAAATAATAAATTACCTTTCATTATATCATTTTTTTCTATGTAAAACAGTGATTAGGGCAGAGAACCAGTTGTTATATTATTTGAATCTCATCACTGGATAGGCACCATTAAACTATTAATTATTATATAACAATTGTATCACAATTTAAAAAATGTATTCTAGTATTAAAATCTTTAAAATATGGAATGAAGAAGTAGAGTCATCAAATGTATGCATCCAAAAATTGTTGTCCTTTGGCTCTGACCATGCAGAAACAGAGGGCTTAATCAGTCGATGAGCTCTCTGCTCCGTAAACATTTCCTTCCAGCGTGTCTCTCCATCAACAGATTGAAATAGCTGACTTCCTAAAATAGCTGAATTGAGGAGCAGAGGAGTTTCCAAGACAGGAAAAATATATCCACTGTGTCCATAAATTAGGTGGATTTTGAGGTTTCATTGAACTTGATATTGAGCATTAAGAGTCACTTAAAGAGTTGGGACTTACCTAGATTTGAGGAAGTAGTGAAAAATTGAGGAAAGAAGACAACAATAAATTGAGGATTTTTTTTTTTTTTTGGTTGATAGTTTTGGGTCATTGATATTTCAATGTGGCTTTCACAGGAAGATGCCGACACATTAGCTACAAGGGAGAAGATCGAGTGAGTGAATCTCCAGCATGCAGAAATTCATTTTGAAAGAAGGCAGCATGTTTATAGGCGATCCCCAACATAGATATAACCTGTGTTTCAGAATCCCATTTAGAAACTGTCAATTTGGAACTGGGAATGGTTTTCCATAGGAAAAAAATAATTTGGTGTAAGGTTCCAGACCAGCCTACAAAACCCACTGAAATCTAATAACTTTGTGCTAATAGAACAGTAACCTGGGAGCAGGAGCAGGGAGCCATCGGAGCCAAGAGGGAAAAGAAATTCCCTTCTTACCTCTTTCCTTCATAAACTCTTGAGTGTTCTCTAGCCCCTTCCTATTTACCAGTCCTTAAGAGTGTCCGTCTCCCCAGGTTTCCTTCCCCATAATCACCCCATGTTCCAATCATGGCAGACCACTTAAACCCACCCTGCCCCCAAAGTGCTCAGGAGTCCAGAGTTACCTCTCTGCCCCATCCTCCATCAAAGTTACTACTCTCTTGGTGCAGTTCATCTCACCGGGGGAGGTGTAATCTGACCCATAAAGGTCCTTAACACTCCCTGAGAGACTTCTCTGTTTAAAGAAGACATTTGATTAACCTAAGTGCAAAATTAGGTCCTTAGGGGAAGTCTATGAGAATGGAGCAGGAGATGAGCTAATGAAATCTACCCCTAGGAACTGTCCTTTCATGAAACAGAGGAGGGCCTGTGGCCATTAGGTCATATTCTTGATGTCTTGTGGCTACTCTATAGCCTGAATTTTCTCCAGTATTGTTCTTCTATACAGAGCCCACGTCCCCAGATCTCCCAATGTGACAGGCCAGGTAATGATCTGATCCTAAGAGTGGTACTGGTTTCTCCTGCAAACTGGCTTTCATGTCCCCAAAGGAAGCCTTTTGTTCTTTGTTGCCCATGAGCAGTTTGCTATAAGGAACATGGATCATAACTCCTCAGTCAGTCAGTGCTATCTGAAAGTTGCCCTGAAGACAGATATTCTAAACTGCTCTTGTCTTCCTGACCACACTTTCTAAACCCATAGATGACCTTCATTTTAAATATAATAATATGGTGAGTCTAGTAAGCATTTTAACATAATGTGTGGGGCATGGACTCCGAGGCTGTACTGCCTACATTCCCATCCAGCTCCACTACTTACTAACTGGGAATTTGGACATTTTAATTAACCTCTCAGTTGCCTTTAAAATTGGTATCAGTATTATGACAATTAAGTGATTACTACATGTAAAGCACTTAGAATTTTGTCCAGCATGTAGCAAATGTTCAATAAATGTGAGGAATTTAAGTAGTACACACACTGAGGTGTTTAGAGCTAATACGTTTCTTAGCCAGAACCCATTTTATCTTAGTCATTATTGGAGCTTAATTACTATGTCCTCAGGCATTATACAGCACACAAAGCATATGGGAGGCCTTCCGGTTCAGCTGGTGACCACGGAGGTGACCACAGTCCCTTCAGGTAGTGACTGTCAGTCCTGGTTGTAAGGCACTTTTGGCCAAGTCCCTTGGTCAAGAGGTCAATATCTATTTCCCTCTCTCCCTCACACAAAATTTTCCTTCAAAAGTGCATTCCTTTCATCCCTGACCCTAAGGGCACACCTAATCCTTTTAATGGCCTTATGCTAAAATCAAAGCCCAGGAGAAAGCTGCTGCTTGCAGCTCCGCCAAAACCCAAAAGCAGAGAAATACCAGGGTCTAGCTAAGATCCTAAAATAGAAGGGAGAGGGAAATACAAAGAGAGTATTTGCAAAATATTTACTCAATAAATGATGCTACAGTCAGATGAGTAGCAACAATGGCATCTTTACCCAGCGTTGACTCTACCAGATACTGTGTAAATACCCGATATCAATTAATTCAGATAACAATTCCATGAGGTAGTTGTAGCTCTAATCCTAGCTACAGATCAGAAAACTACGATTCTAAGACTTTGCACCATAGCCACACAATCATTAGCAAAGCTGATTTTCTCATTTGTGCTAATGTGTGCCTGGTGGGGACACAAAGAAAGGTGGTTCTGTGGCCGCTGTTTAGATGCTTTCTTTTACATGAGAAGTTTGAAAGAAAGGGGATCTCTGAGCATTCATTTATAAACACTATAAAAACTGTTTTCTGTCTCTGATGAACTACTCTTCAAGTATCACTCACAATTTGTTTTTTTAACCCCATAGTATTGAACCAAAAACAGATTCTGGTATTGTTTCATCAGTTCTCTGTAGAAGTCGAAATAAAATCATTCTGTTTTAATGCTCTAAGCAAATAAGTTAGCCTATCTTTGGCTCAAACCCAACCGAAATACCAAAAAAACAGAAAACAAAAGTTCAGAACCACATTATTTTTCCATTGTATGTCAAAAAACCCTATACTGTACTTACATTAGAGAAAAAAGAGAACTCTTTCTGCTTCTAATGAGCAATTAATTCCAGCTCAGGGTGTCAATTTTAGAAAAGGTTAACTTCCCCCAAACCACAATCGTTTGTGTTGGATCATGAAACCCAAAATTACAACTTCTGTAAGAATCACATTCTTTTCTTCAACTGCAATGAGAGAAATGACAATTTTATGTAATATAGGAAAAACCATAGCAGAGACTCCGATGAAGTCCAGATTCCCTAAACTAGTCTCAAAGCTGTTTAAAATCAGTTGGATACATTTTATTTTAGCAGAACCCAAACATGCTGAAATAATCTTTGGGTACCAAATTTTTTAAGTGAAGATGTTAGTAGTAGAAGATACAAAATCCCACTTACTGGCATTTATAACACATGAACCACTTACCCATGAGTACAGTTAAAACTCTATGTGAACCGTATTTGTGTTCAGATTTTGTAACCCAGAACATCTCTTCCACAGTCTCCCAATATAATCAACCAGTCAGGTCACTACAGTGGCCATCTTGTTCTTTCAGTTTAAGGACATTTTTGACTCAGATTCATTATAAAATTTAACATCTTTTGGTTCTTATTAACTAGTAACTAGCCTGGTATTATGATGAGAAAAAGAAAACACACAGAAAGCTCTCCTCTGAAACAGGAAGATACTTGAATAAAAGAAACCCCTAAAATAATAATAATAATAACCACTACAGTAGTACTGGAATTGCCTTTCCCTATGAGAAGGACCGTTTTTGAATACAAATATAATGACACATACCAGAGTCTGCAATTTTACAGCCCTCCTATGAATCTCATTAATTTCTCTGCGCTTCATTCTGAACCTTGAAATCGCAGTGCTAATTTTCAGAGCGTTTATGAGAAAGTGCAAAAGGTGATGCCACTAATTTCAGCTAGGCTGACAGGAAAACTTTCCATTTATTCAAGTAAATGATCTAAGAAGAAAGGGTATAACATTGTTATTATCAACAACTGAGAAATTGTTTCTTTTCTGTTTTCCAGATAAGACTTTCATAAAGTAATGGAGTTCTCGGGTTTTATCTTTATGAAGCTTTCTTCAAATGATTCAGTTCATTCTATGCCATCTTTCATTCAGTCTGTTCCCAGTCCTAGCTCTGTCCCTTAGATGGCAATGCCACACGGTACCTGAGGGAAATAGATTCTCCACGATCATTCATTCCTTTGTTGGTTTATTGGTTCACTGAATACTTAACAATTTATACATAAGTGTTAGTCAAACCCAATAATCAATCAACACTTATCAACAAGGAGAACGTCATTAGTGTGTGTGTGTGTGTGTGTGTGTGTGTGTGTGTGAAGATATAATACTTTGCAGTTACTCCTTTAAAAAAAACAGTAAGAAATGTTGTATGAGAAAGACATTCCCTGTCATGATCTGATGTCTTTTCTCTGATGAACCTTCTGACTCACTCTACAATAATGGATACCCCCAAACATTGTGGTGATACCTCGATTTTTCAGTTTTATTATTTTACATCATCACAATTGTCAAGGGTCCCAGATTGTTTCTGAATGGCAATTCTATTTTAATTGTAATTTTTATATGTAAGAGCTACTTTTCTTCATGTATTTAGTATAAACCAGGTTTCCTGTTTTCCAAGCAATTCCCTTTATAGTACTTTTCCGGGTTTAAATTGTCAGGAAGCACTTCAGCTGCAATGTGCATGAGTGTGTGTGGTTGTTAGGGAATCAGAGACTCACATTCCAGAAGAGGGGATCATGGTCTCCCAATTAATGTGAATGATGTCAGGAAAAAATCTTTTGACACTGTACTTAAATTGGTGATTGGGTAAAGAATGCTATGGGATTTATGAGTTTGTGGTTTACATGTGGTCCTAAAACTATTTAAAGTTTTTCTAATTTGAGAAAGTGGATGATGTTCTCCTTTCTCTACATATGGATACATATATGTTAGATTTAAAAAGAAACTAGCACAGTGGATAGAGCATCAGACTGGGACACGGAGGACCCAGTGTCGAGACCCCGAGGTTGCCAGCTTGAGCATGGGCTCATCTGGTTTGAGCAAGGCTCATCAGCTTGAGCCCAAGGTCACTGACTCAAGCAAGGGGTCACTCAGTCTGCTGTATCCCCCTGGTCAAGGCACATATGAGAAAGCAATCAGTGAACAACTAAGGAGCTGCAACAAAGAAGTGATGCTTCTCATCTCTCTCCCTTCCTACCTGTCTGTCCTTATCTGTCCTTCTCTCTGACTCTCTCTGTCTCTGTCACACACACACACACATATACACACACACACAAAAGAAAAAACTAATCCTTGTTTGACCAGTGGTGGCACAGTGGATAGAGGGTTGATCTGGGATGCTGAGGTACCAGGTTCAAAACCTGGCCTTTTAGCGTAGGCTTACCAACCTGAGCACAAGGTCATTGTCTGAAGCGTGGGATCATTGACATGATCCCATGGTCGCTGACTTGAAGCCCATGGTCACTCTTGAGCCAAAGGTTGCTGGCTTGAGCAAGGGGTCACTGGCTCGGCTGGACCTTCCCACCCTCATCAAGGCACATGTAAGAAGCAATCAATGAACAACTAAAGTGCCGCATCTACAACTTGATGCTTCTCATCTCTCTCCCTTTCTCTCTCACTTAAAAAAAAAAACAACTTAAATACATAATGAAGAGGGAATAAAAAGATGACAAGAATAAAGGGGAAAATGACATTTTCTTTCAAGCATTCAAAATTCTACTATATTGATTTACAAATTTAATTTATTAAAAATTTGAATACCTTCTCAATTAGAAGCTCTTAAGGCTTTTCTAAATTTCTTGAAGATTGGTATCTCCAAAGTAAGAAGAAAATCTGTAAACGTTATATTATCAATTAGAGAGAAGAATAAAGCCATCATTTTCATTTATGTTGTATCAGTTTGGCCCCGGGATTATAGAACAAAATTTCAAAGCATATAATGTATTCACTTATTAATTCCTTAGACCTTTATTTGGTGTTACCTTTGTACCAGAAATTTATTTGACTTGGTGATTTTAAAAGTAATAAGGAGTTCATGTATGGTGGGAAAGGCAGACAGGAAACATAATCTAAAATATAATGAGATATTTAGAAATAACTGTACAGAAAAAATGATAATACATAGAAAAGAGAATTCTAGAAAAAATAAACTAACCAAGAATTAATAAGATAGAATTGCTTTTATCCCTGTAAAGTTTCCCTCTTGTGTTCAGCCTTTTCTTTTGTCTGCATTTAGGGCACTTTAGGGTACTATGCTACTCCAATTGCCCTTTATAATTTTTAAGAAAATATAAGATGGCTTTTAGTAAATGTTTTGTGATGATACTTTTCTCCAGGCTCAACCTCTCATTTTGAGGTTTTGAACATTTGTGCATTCTGTCTGACCCTGTTACTGATTGAGATCTGCCCTAGAGGTTAATTTTTCAATGTGTGTGTTGCAACTTATTAAGATGATCATAAAATTAATTAGTTAGTCATGACCTTGGCCAGTTGGCTCAGTGGTAGAGTGTCGGTCCAGCCTGTGGATATCCTGGGTTTGATTCCTGGTCAGGGCATACAGGAGAAGTGTTCATCTGCTTCTCCATCCCTCCCCTCTTGCTTCTCTCTCTCTCTCTTTCCCTCCTGCAGCCATGGCTCAATTGGAGTGAGTTGGTACCGGCTGCTAAGATTGGTTCCATGTTTCACCTTAGGCGCTAAGAAGAGCTTGATTGCTAAGCAATGAAGCAGTGTCCCAGATGAGCAGGGCATCACCGCCTGGTGGGTTTGCCGGATGGATCCTGGTCAGGGAGCATGCAGGAGTCTGTCTCTGCCTCCCTTACTCTCACAAAAAAAAAAAAAAGAAAGAAAAAAAATTGGTCATAATTGACACTTTTAAAGATGAATAGAAGAATAGCAAGTAGCAAATATAACTATTGATTGGTGATAATTTTATTTCATAGCCAATAGATACACACACACATATATATATATATATATATATATATATATATATATATATACACACACACACACACACACACACACACACTGGGAAATAGGTATGTATATAAACTATATTTCTTTCTATGGGTTATAATTTTAAAATGTTGAATAACTCTAATCTAGACTCTAAGTTCCATATCTGATTTGTATACCATTTCATTTACAAGGACTCACGTGTTTCTGGGGGCTCCAAATTTTTTATGAATAAATGTTGAATACAGCCTATGTGAAACATGTAGTGACTGGCACAGAGTTTCCTTTTCCTTATTATATCCATATATCGATACAGATCTACATATTTACTGATATACAGTGTGTCCGTAAAGTCATGGTGCACTTTTGGCTTTTGACCGGTCAAAAGTGCACTATGACTTTACGGACACACTGTATAAAGATAGATATGTGTACAATTTGTACATATTTTAATGAATTTTAGTTTAGCTGCCAGTGGTTTCTGTAGCCAAATAAACATATTCAAAGAGGTTAAAATTATATTGCCAGGCATATTTTAAAGGCCAGGTAGACATAACTGACATACATTAGTCTTTCTTGTTTTCCTGGAATCACTATTTTTTTCTTTTACACTTAAAATTTTTTTATTATAAATGTAATACATGGCACTGTAAAATAATTTAGATAATTGCTAAAAGTCTTAAGTCAAAAATTTAAATCATCTGTTATCTGATCACACAATAAATGAACACTGTGGCCCTGGCCAGTTAGTTCAGTTGGTTAGAGCATCGTCGTGAAATGCCAAGGTTGTGGGTTCCATATGTCAGGGCACATAGAAAGCAACCAGTGAATGAACAACTAAGTGGAACAACAAACGAATGCTTCCTGCTCTCTCTTTTCTCCTCTCTGCCTCTCTGAAATCAATCAATTTTTTAAAAATAAACAAACACTGTTTATGTTTGAATGCATTTTCTTTTCTATAAACATACGCACATACATGCATGTCATATGTAGTAATTTAATTGATATCCTACAGAATATGCTGTTATTTAAGCTACTTTTTTCACTTTTTATTATATTGGGAGTATTTCTCATGTCATTAAATAATTTTCAAAAATGTGAATTTAATGTTTAATTCACAGTATTTCTAGAAATGATATTTAATAATTGATTAATCACTTCATCCTTGTTGGATGTTTAAGTTATTTTTATCATTTCTTATTATAAGTAATGATGTAATAATTAGCATTATAAAAAAAATCTTTGCACTCTTACGTTACTTCTTTATCGTAAATCAATATGACACTATTTAATCTGAGGATATGAAAAGAGTTTAAATTAACACCCAACTTGCCTCAAGAAAAGTTGATAAGTTTACATTCCCTTTAGCAGCATATTCATTAATATAGTCAACAAATATTAATAGTCCGTGCTATACAGGTTTTGTAGCAGCCCTATTAAAACTAAGTGTTTTTAATTTTCTTAGTTTTTCCAAATTTTGATAGCAAATACCCTTTATTGTATATTCATTAAATTATAACTAAGATTGAGCATTTTATGTTTTTATTGGTCATGTATATGTCTTCTCTTTATGAATTTTCTATGTTTTCTATTACAATGCTTGCCTTTCTCCTGAGTGGTAAATGTTCTTGATATGGAAGAAATAGTAAGCTTTTACAGTCACATCAGGCAAATTTTTCTAACATTGTCGATTCTTAACTTTATGATAGTTTAGAAAGAAGCTTTTATTTTTGTGTAAACAAGCCAGAGGTTTTTATTGGTTTTCCCAAATGGCATTTAAACATCTATCATGATGATCACATGATTTTTCTTATTTTTCTATTAATGTGGTGATTTATATTAATAGAGTTTCTACTATTGAATAGCCTTTGCAGTTCTGAAAAAATAAATCTATGCTCACACCCTTTCTGTTTTTCTTTTAAGATAGAGGTAGGCATGGATTGCTGATATTTCTATTGTAATTTTGTCTCTGTATTTATAAGTGAATAGTTATTTAAGCTTTTTTTTTTAACCTGAGCAGTTTTACATAGAAGGTTTATATGACCTTTGTAAAAATAATTTAAGTAGCTTTTCATCTCTGTCTATGCTTTGTAACAGTTTCTATACTCTAAAAATTATCTCTTTGTCAAGATTTAAAATAACTCATCCATAAAACCATCTAGCCTGATGCTTTTTTTGTTGGTAATTCTTTGACATCTTTTTCAACTTTTACCATAGATAAAAATCTTTGGAAAGAAAGAGTTTTCCTCTTGTACTAAATTTTAGAAATTTTCTTTTTTTATAAAATTACTAATTACATTGAGATTTTCAACCTTTCAGTATATTTTGGTTTTTGCCAGTTACTATATTTAATAATTGTTTCTCTGTTCTAATACATTTATTTTCACTTCATTAACTTGTTCTCTTAATGTAAGAAGAGATAAAGCAAACTTTTAAAATTATTTTGTTTATTTAATTATTTAGCCTATTTATTTCAATTACTTTTTAAACCTGTTTAATAACAATATAATTTAAGTCAATGAGTTTGCTTTTAAATTTAGCTTTAGGTACTTTAGGAAATGTTACTATCTTAATGTTCTTATTTTTCTTTGTATTCTGAAATTAAAGATTTTACTTCTTCTTTGAGCACAAATAACTTATACGATCATTATTTTACTTTTTAAGAATTTAAGTCTATTTAAAATTTTATTATTAACATATAAGTTTAATGATTTGTAGTCAAGGACAGTGACTTTTGCAATTTTGGGCAATTGTTAAATGTCATAATTTATGTAATTTGTCATTTAAAGATTTAAATGAATACTAATAATTTTTCCTGTAAATGTTTATCATTTAATATATATTTCTTGAGTGCCTATTACAATGCAAACACTATTAAGGTGCAGGGGATACAGTAGAGAAGAAAACGGACAAAAAAGATCTTTGCCTGTGGTACTTGCACTGTGGTGTATAACATACTTGTATCCCTGTACTTTCTTAAATATAAGTCAACATAGTTGTTATACACACAATAAATGTATTAACAGCATTTCAGGAAAAGAGCAAAAAAGAGATCACCACATTACATGTAAGCTTTTCTATGTATTAAGAGCCATTGCCATTTCACACAGGTGGAAGCATGATAAATGTATGTTCTATAATTCATAAAATAATCTTATGAAAAAAAATAATAATCTTATGAAATTAGATTGTTTCTTGACATCGCATAGATTTATTTATCATCTTGATCTGTCAAAGACAGATAAACATTAGGTGAAAGTCCCTATCTACTCTTTTTTTATTCTGAGGCCTTTCCACATCATTTTTTATAGGTCTGTCTCTTGTATAAGGTTGAATTATGACATTTGATTCATTCTGGGGCTTTTTCTTCCAAAGAAATGTTTAACTTGTTTATATCTGTTATCATAACTGGCATTATTCTTTCTGTCTTTTGTTTTAGGCTTTCTCTTTTGTACACCTTTTTCTGTTTGCTATTTTTATCCCATGTATTAGATTTTCTTTGATTATTTTATTTAGTAACCTTAATCATGCTGACTTCACAAAAATATTATCTTATTTTCTCTATCAAAATTTAAGAAAATGACAAATCTCTCTTGAGCTCCTCCCATGTAAAAAAAAACAACAAATCAATAGGAATGCATGTTATCACAACTTTCCCTCACACTTTTAGCCTGCCATATTTTAGGTCTGATCATGTTTTTAAGGAAGAATTTAGACTCTGTTTTCATTTTCTTTATGGGATATGTCTCCTGTCATCCGAAGACTGCCTTCAGTGTCTAATGCCAGTCCTTCTTTACTGTGACATTACCATCCTTGAGTTTTTTATCTTGATTCCTCTCTAGGTTAATCTGCTTACTTTTTGAGTAGTTTTATTTTACAAAGGATATATAGAGAGTATATTTCTAAATCCTTGAAATCTGATAATATCCTCTCTATATAAATGTCAATTCATAACAATGCCTGGTGCTTTGAGGTATATAATAAATATTTGTTTAATAAATGACATACCTGCTTCCCAGGGTGGTTTTTTTTTTTTTTTCTTAGAAATTCAATGGTATTTGGGTTTTAATGTGGTGGGAGAGAGAGATCTGGAGCTGGCCCAACTTTCCTTCTTTATAAGTAACCTGTGTTTCCTCTCCAGGTCATATGGGATTCCGTCTTTATTCATGATATTCAAAATGTTCACCTGAATTAGTCTGGGTGTTGGTCTCTTTTCATTCATTTTGCCATATTTTTATTGAGTACTTTCTGTTAACAACTTGGTGTTAATTTCTTTCTGTTGTATAACTTGAAAGCATGGAATGTGTTCTTGAAACAAGATGGTTGAAGTTCCCTTGGTTCTCATCACCTTATAGCTGACTGTAGACAACCCAAATAGAGGGGAGGGATGGGATGGGGCTTGAGGGAGGGGGTGTGCTGATGTCAATTCACACCTGTTTAGAGATCCAGCAGCTTGAAAAAACAGGGAACTCAAATCCTCATAAATGCCTAGGAGACTTTGCCTCATTTTTCAGATGGTTTCTCTAAAATGGATAACAAGGTGCCAGCTCTGTGTGCCCTGATGTCATTGGCCCCAGCTCTCCCACACTGTATTGCCTATGGCTGTGTCCACCCTTCATCCCCACACTATTGCCCTGCAAACCTGGAGAGAACACGTTCTATCTCTTAGATCTCTCTCTGCTGTACCCACCTCAGGAAGCCCCGGCTCTCCAGATGCACTCTTTAGAAAACTGCTACTCCAGAGACAAGAGGAAGTTTGTGTTAGCTCTTCACCAGTCCCATGGCCTCAACCCTCCAGATGGAAAGGTTGTCCCCTCTTCTGCCAGTTCCCCAGGAAGGCCGTTGTGAGCTGGCACCATGTCCTCCTCGCAGCTCAGCCCATGGCACACTTTCTAGCAGATACTTTGCAATGCCCAGCACGGGGGCAAGTTTGTACCTATTTCATATGCTATGAGTCATCTCGGCCAGAACCTGAGAGATCAGTAGTAAATTGCCTGTGCCCAGGTTGCCATTGAATCCAGAATTCAATACCCATTTTAATGCTTAAACTTTCTTCATGAAGGGATTTGTATGATGAATCACAGCTAGATCCAGGACAGTTTTATTGCATCACAAAGGCCATTTTTCTAGCCACAGCTTATTCTTATTCACACACAGTAAAACAATGCACGTCTAGTGGTATGATGGAAAATCTGATGGCTTTATTTCCCCTCCTACACTGTTAACTCCTAATTTTTTTAAAATGGTCCTGCAAAAGTGAGACATGGGTAAAACTTCCAAATTGGTTTCCTTGCCATTTCGAGTAAAGGAGCTCTGCAAAATGTAGTAAAAAAGCTGGGTTTGGGGTTGCATGACAATGGGACTCCAGCAGGACTAAGCTGCAAAGACCACAGAAATCCAGAGGGTTGAGCTGTTGTGAGTTTCCTTGTTTACACTGAAGATGCAAAAAATAATTAGAATGTAATGCTAGGTGGTGCATAAATGCAATTACCTGGCACTATATAGAAGTTTTATTTTCTCTGCCAAGCTGCATTGTGATAATTGTTTAAAATGAGAAAGTAGCTGCCATGCACTTGGAGATACTGGCTGCATGACTTTATTAGTTCCTAGTGGAGATCTGCAGTGCAGATGCTAATCTAATAACAGAGCTGTGTTTACAAAACAACAGAAAATTCTCACTACGTGTTCCAAGCAGTGTACATAAGACCTAGCATTATTGAAGGTTTGTCCTTTCTCACACTGAACTAATTAATTAATATTCACCCTTCATTTCTGGTGACAACTCTTATCTCAGACTTTCAAAAAGGGCTGGATTGATGCCCTGCTCCCTGGCCCCTTCACCCCTGCAGGTATAATTACTGGGGCTCCCAAAGGTCCAGGATTTGTGTTCAGTCCTCCTAGGAAAGTACAGAAAACTTTGTAGGATCCTTCTTTAAAAGTTCTCTTAGAACCAAGCCAATCCTGCTCTGATTGTTACGCCCTCCTGTCTCTCAGGGCCCGAGCACCACCTCCTCATGAGTCTCTCAGATTTCCATTGAGGCTGATCTCTCTGGTACCCTCAGAGCCCCAGGGTTAAAGTTCCTACCAGAATTCCCTGACCTGTATTGGTCATCCATTTGAACTCAATCCAACTGCTTGCCAGCCTGACATGGATGACCTTGAACAGATTGTGTTTCACAGTTAGGTCTAATCTCTCTTTGTCTCTCAGACCCATCTTCTCTCTCTACCCCATTGTGTAGTCATGGCTCTACCTGAGTGTTGGTTGCAGGGTGGGGGTGAGTGATTCCCCCCACGCTGGTGCAGCTGTCTCTGCCCTGGCCTATTCAGTGGCTGCTTTTCTGTCTGCTAGGAACAAAACCTTAACTTCAAAGCCAGAAGTGTTGGTGGATGCAAAGCTCATTCCAGTATTGCGAGGCAGAGTTCTATAAAAAGTGCTTGACTTTTAACACATGTTTTCCTGAAATGTTGGTCAGTGTATATGCAGAAATACGCCAGTCAGAAAGCCTGCAGGAGCTCACAGGCTTCAGTACCATCAGTATGATTCTCCAACTTGATAGCAAGCTCAGCTTTGATGTCAAATTGCTCATCTTATGTTGATGGCACTTACTGCCTAACCGTATTTCTATTTTCAACTCAGAAACAAAAGTGACAGATGCCACATTCCACATTCCTACCTTTTTTAGTTCTAGTGAAGAAAATAATATAAGATGCTTAATTAATTGACAAGGAAAAAAAATTTAATGTACAAGATTACCCCTGAACCTCTGCCTAGTGCTTTGTCTTCAATGATTATTGCATTTTTGTAAAGTTTAAAATTCCCGAGGTCTGCAACCTGCAAAGCGCAGCTTTGCCTCTTTTATTTCCTGGTGCTTAGAAATGCATCTGGGGCCAGCATGGAGTGGGGAAGACCAGTCTTCATCAGTAATGAGTAGTGATTTAAAGATAACTTTAAATGAGTTTTATATTCATATGTCCACAACCCTTTTCCAGGTAAATTGTGTTCAGAAACACAAGTATCCATTGAGACTCCCATTTGGTAAGTCAGATGAAAGCTTTGCAGCTATAAATAAAACAGCACAAGCATAGCACCATTAACAGACACGTGAGTGTAACTATAATGAAAGTTACCTTGTACAAATCAGTTCCCAGGATGGCATTCATTTCTTATTGATAAATATGCTTGATACAATGAAGTATAGCTTCCAAAAAGATAATGGAGCAGATAATTAAACAATCTATTTGGAAACATAAACACACACACTCATATCCACACATGGCAGGGAAACAAGATGCACTGGTTAGCACAAATCTTGTCAAAACAACCTAATCTTCTGTAGAAGAGTTTTTGGCCTCTGACAAAGGAAAAAATGAAAAAGTCATTTTTTACTACAATAAGATATTTGATTCCGTAGTACGTGATCAACATCAGCAAAGGAGAAATGACTGGTGCTCTTACTTCTTTAATAAAAGTGGGTGACAGTTTTGGGGTGCTAAGGCCAGTCATCAATGTTTCAGTCTCAGGTGGCCACAGCATACTAAGTAGCCATCTCTGCTACAATAACTAACCAGGGCAGTGAAAGATTGGGCTACCCTGGACTCTCTGGCGATATAAAACTTTCAGGAGGTTAGCCATGAGACCCCTCCTGCCTCTGTTTCAATGTGTAAAGGCAGGTGCAGGATGTACCCTTATCAACAGTCTGTCTCCACCTCTACTTTCGTTCCACAATTGATCAATGTTTGTTGAATTGTGTACCATTATCTCTAGTTTTTTTCATGAAAAGGAGAAGAATCAAGACACTTCCATAATCATCATGAGAGTCATACATATGAAGGTCCATCTATTATCATGCATAGGCTTCATCTCACTACCCTGTTCAAGGAGCCGATGACTGCATGATGCCGTCACAGATGCGTTGGTGGCTTTTGAGGAGAAATTCCTTATGACTCATGGTACACAGTGATTCTTACTTAGAGATCCTCACAAGCATCCAGTTACTACAATCGCCAGCCAATGGCCTACATGACTGATCCAGGAGATAGGTAAGATAGTGGCCCCATGAGCTATCCTACTAAGAGTTTATGCCCACAATTTGTATATCTACATTGCCACAGTGATTCTGTGGAGTCTTCCCCAAACATTTCCTGTCGGCATCAGGAGGTAGAACTTAATCCTCTTGGTACCCTCACAGAACTTGGTCAAGCAAGATCTTGTGCACCTTTGAACCCTACATTGTGTTCAGCTTCATGCTGACTGCCTCGCCCTAGACAGATGCTTACCAAATTGAATTCCTTTTTGGAAAAATTTTTTCACTGATTTGAGAGAGAGAGAGAGAGGAAGGGAGGGACGTGAGAAGAGAGAGAAGCATCAATTCATTGTTCCACTTAGTTGTTTCATGTAGTTCTGTACTCATTGTTTCTCATATGTGCCCTTACCGGGGATCAAACCCATGACCTCTGCATACCAGGACAATGCTCTATCCACTAAGTCACCGGCCAGGGCCACCAAATTGAATTTCTTCTTTCTTTCTTTCTTTATTTTTTTACAGAGACAGAGAGAGAGTTAGGAAGAGGGACAGATAGGGACAGGCAGACAGAAACAAAGAGGTATGAGAAGCATCAATCATCAGTTTTTTATTGTGACACCTTAGTTGTTCATTGATTGCTTTCTCATATGTGCCTTGATCGTGGGCCTTCAGTAGACCAAGTAACCACTTGCTCAAGCCAGCGACCTAGGGTCCAAGCTGGTGAGCTTTGCTTAAGCCAGATGAGCTCACGCTCAAGCTGGTGACCTCGGGGTCTTGAACCTGGGTCCTCTGCATCCCAGTCCAAAGCTCTATCCACTGCGCCACCGCCTGGTCATGCCAAATTGAATTCTTGATGGCCAATATGAGTAAACTTAGTCAGAGTCATATAGTAATCTCTGAAGACAAGGTACATATCTTTTAAAACCAGCCCTGTGTTCTTGTTTTGTCTCTTCTCTCCAGGTCAGTGATTATACAGACTTAAATATTCACCAATTTAGCATAAGAAGGAATGCCAGCTAGTGGATCACTGCTAACGTTATATTTTTTTGCAACAAGGGTTAATTTGGTTAGTGTCTTTTACTATGTTCCAAATAGCTAACTGGTGTGCAGGCAGTTACACCAATAGGGTGAGCACCTCATTAAAATCATTTTACAGATTAAATCAATGTATGCTCATGGATTTTGAAACAATAGATATGGATGCTGTGGCAGGACTCCACTTGAGTATTAAAAAAGTTAACTTCCAACATATTTTAATGCAAATGTTACCTTTGTAAGTGGATGACCAGAAAAAAGTTTCCATAGTAACCTAAGGGAACACGTAACCTGTTTATGATAACTTCTCCATGAAGAGAGCCAGGCATGGGTTGGGGGTATGCTTTGATGTCTGTCGGGGGGGGGGGGGGGGAATATAGCTGACAGCACTGTGTGAGTGAATGGTTAGAAGATTTCACTTTATTTGTAGTTAATTTAGAAAATAAACTTTCATAATGAACTGCTGAAATGCACACTTGAAACAACCAGATGATCCACCAGGATATTTTTTAAAATGCAATTTGTCGTGTGTGACAACAGAAACATCAGTTTAAGAGGAACAGACCAGGGCTGAGTTTTCCAACAGGTCTTTCCTATCTTGCTCGTTCCTTTTTATCTAGACTGTGTTTCTTCCCTAGGAATCACTGAGGCCTTTCAAAGCTCAAAGCTTTCTCTTCTCTCTCCCCACACACCCCCACCTCAATATTTTCTCAGAAAATGTTATATGGAAGCTTTACTTCTGGAATTGAAAGCCAATGTGAGGCTCTCAAAAAAGAATATATTGATTATACTTCACTTTCTCTACTCACACGCCTGTTTGAGTTGGTGGCTTTGGGGAGGTGCCCTTAGCTAGAAATGAGCTTGACATCCAACAGCCACTCTATGGTTATTTCCCTCTCTTCCTGCACATGTAACGTCTAGTTAAAGAAACCCTTGTCTCTAAGAAGTTGTTTTTTCTTCCTTCTTTTCTTTCCTTTTTCCTTTCAGGTTATTAGAGTAAGGAACAGGTGTGTATTGCTTTAAGGACTGTTTCTTTGAAGCACCACTTTAATCCAGCTCACTGACAGGCCCATGCCCATGGGCTCTGGTGTTGGACTTAGGGCAGAGGCACTGGCTACAATTACCCATCTGGTATCCATCTGGTAGCACGAATGAAAGATAGTGCCAGATCACAGGAAAACTATACCTACTGCCAACTTGGTATAAGCAAGCAAAGAAAGGTGCCACCCAACAGAGCTGTAAAAACTGAGAAATATCCGTAGGGTAGGCACATCTCCACCATGGGAGGCGACAGAATGGCATGCAA
This sequence comes from Rhynchonycteris naso, assembly GCA_037038555.1. NCBI lineage: Eukaryota > Metazoa > Chordata > Mammalia > Chiroptera > Emballonuridae > Rhynchonycteris > Rhynchonycteris naso. The sequence continues at coordinate 28,595,414 of CM072997.1, read as the reverse complement.
GAGCAAGCGGGAAGGAGACACTGTGCATAACATTACAGCCGCAGCTTGTTAAATATTAACCCATGTCCTCTGCAGCATAAGTAGCCAGTGGAGTTTAGGGGGAAAGTATTATCTAACATGTCTGAGACCTTCTGCTACCACATCCACCCCCAACTGGCTAAAAGGACTTTGGGATGAGGCGTAGGTACCCATATCATAGGGCATTGACTTAATTTGCATGTAATGCCACTTTGTAGGAGTCAGTTCAATTGTTGCAAAAATAAGGATTTTGTGGTTACTGTAAAGTGATACCAACATTTATAGATTCATTACTTCCTCTTTGTTTTTATATGCCCCCACCTTTTCTGACTTGTTTGCTTTCTTCAGGAATGGAGAGCGCTCTGGTTCATACAATAGCTAAGGGTTGAGAGTCTGTTGATACAACCACCAGAGATGTCCATCTTCAGAAATCACCCTCCCCCCACTCTGGGGAGCCCCAAATGCTGGTTTGAGAGTGTGAGAGCATGCTTGCCAACAAGAATGCCATCCGTGGGAGCCTGTCCTATTTATTTCCTCCATCTGCTTTGCACTATTGGTCCTTGCCTTGCTTTTTCTCTACATGAATGCGAGACAGGACCAAATAAAGTGAGGTAGTAGAGTGAGAATTCAGTGACATTACAATCACCTAACCCACAACAACACGCTCTCATGTGGCTATTTCTATGCATTAAAATGGTTGTCTTTAACACCCCGTATATATATAGGTGGTAATTAAATACTGCCAAATACTTTGAAAGACATTGTCACACTCTAGTCAATTCATTGAAGGAACCCATTTTTACAGAAAAGAAAACTGAAACTCAGAAAAGTTACATGATTTCTGACAATCACATCATTAGCTTTGAACCCAGATCAAATGATTCAGTGTTTGAAACTCTCCTACCACAGGTAGTTAGAAGAGTGTACTTTTTTTAGTCTCTGAACTTCTGTTTTCTCCTTACAAAAGGAAATATTTAACTACAGTATTTAAGGATCATTACCATTTCCCATAGAATGACACAGAATCAGAGAGAGAAATTCGTCATGGGACAAAGCATTCTGCCCTGTGGATGGTTGGAGGAATGGGAGCTAAATTGAATTCCTCGCTTTTCCTCTCTACAAAGTGTTTCACCTACTTGCACTGAGAGATAAGGCAAAGAAAAATATCTTCCTGGGCTGGTCATGCAGAGACCCATAGCAAATGATTCAAGAAGATGGAAAGACAGGCTGTAATTTAGAGGCACGAATCACCTGAGCAAGAATTGTTGCAGAGTAATTAGATAGTGTGGGGTTCACTAGAAAAGTGCCCGGATGCAGGGGAGGGAAGGATGAGATGCCAAAGGAGAGGGGCTATGACCCAAAAGTATCGACATGGATTTGACCTGTGCAAAACAATTTAGGGGAAAGCCCAAATGAACCTAATCCTGATTCCACAAGGAAGAACTAAATTGCATGCTCCATGCAAGAAAATATAATATTGTAAAACCACTTGTTTTTATTCTTCCAACTTATGGGACTCAAGTTCTTTTACCATAATGTATACTAATTAATCTTTTCACTTAAATCAAGAGGGGAACTGCAAAATGTAGCCATCCCTGGTCTGTTCCTCATTAGAGACAATTAAGAGTTAGAAGAACAAAAACACATCATAGGATTAATGATAAAAAGCCACCCAGAGAGAGAAACACAAAGCAGGACATGATCTTATCGGGCTGGACAAAAGAAACAGATAGCCTTGAAGATCAACCAGTCTTCCAGCTAAGGTCCCAACAGGGTCTAAGAAGTAGAATGTCCTGGTCATGCTCCCCTCCCCTGCTGTATTCTCATCTGTGTTTGTCATATCTTCTGTCATATTGCATTTATTAAGAGATGTTCTCGCTCTCTAAATTTAATTCATTAGCTTCCCTCCATGGATAAGAGGTATGGCATTACTGATGAGAGAAAAATAAGCACTAAGCTAATCAGCCTTGGTAAATTCCAGTCTTGCACAGTATTGTCACGGAAGCTTTATTTTATCTCAGCATTCAGACAGGGCACAAAGACACAGGAGGGCGACAGGCTACGAGATGTCCTAACACCACGCTCGGAGCCCTGCTGCTTATATCATTTTATACTTTCCCCAAGGGGGAAGGAAGAGATTAGGGAACATTTAATTGCCTTATAAACTGATTGACAAATTGGTGATCTGATGCATATGGATGATCTTTTTAGCGTAATGGCTCAGAAGCCGTAACGGAGATCATCAGGAGCCATGATTTGCACACCCTCCGCAGGGTTATTACAGAGAAGCGGAAGGATGGGCTGATTATTATCTTTCATTTCTTTCTTTTTTTCCCCCCTTGAATGTTTTCTTTACCTCCAGGGAAATGCATTCTAGCAGCGTGAGCACCACTATTAATCAACACTTGTAGCAATAATCAGTAAGTGAAAAACGGTGACCAGAATCTGTGAACACATTGGCATCACTGTCTGAGTTCTCCTTTGTGATCATGCCCTGGCATTCTAACATGGGTAATTTATACAAAATTAATGTTGGCACCTTCGGAGGTGCAAAGATTTATAGAAGCAGTGCTTACTTCTTTATCTATTAAAAAAGAATGAGAAATCGTTCCTGGTCATGATGAGTAATATTTTAGAGCCTTTAAAAATACACTTGCTATCTTCATGTTTCTTTGTGTTATGTTTAGGCAGCCTTCACTTTGAACGTGGGTGTTGTGAAAGACAAAACTCTTGTAAGTTCTGGTCTGCTGTTTTCTCAGAACCTTCATGGGGGAGTAGGGGGTGAAAGATAATCGAGAATGCAAATATAGGGGAGGAAGGCTAAGTTACTGGAGTGGCAAAATAATGTTGCTAGCCACACCTGAGAGAGGGTACTTATTGAAATAGGTTGACTTCGGGCAAGTAATGACATACACACAAGTGAAGCCATTTTAAAATTTGGTTGCCACTTGCATTCCACCAAACAACCTTCAATTCAAACCATCCGTAGTCAGTAAGATAAATTCTGAGGTGTAACCCTGAGGATTTCTCAGAAACTTCACTAAGTTGGCACATAAAGTTCAGTAAGGCGCAGGACCACATCTCAAAGGGTGATTGATAGACCAGGACTCATAGGAACATGTGACACCAGCCCGTTGTCTGTGTATTGCTCCTGTCATTAAAATCAATGCAACTTAATTAAAGCAAATTACAGATAGATACATCTATAAATAAGATATTAAAGTGTGCTGCTGAATATGATAATTGCTGCATATTTAGCAATCAGTGTGTGTGTTCTGCTTTTGCCAGGAGAAATTCCTTTCAGTGGAATCAATGGGGCTTTATGAGAAACCATCCAAATTAGAAGAAGAAATGATGAGTGTTATAATAACACAAAATCACTGTTTCAACTCTCATTGCAAAGAAAGGAAAGCAAAATATGTCCATCCCTCTTTTATCACTCAAGGAAAATATTAGACACATTCTCTTTAAGATGTAGATAGTCTGAATTTATAAATTTTAATTTTTGCATTCTCTTCTCCCAAAGGGAGGCGGAGGAAAAATAATGATCATAAATAAAACAATTCAGCAGTAAGACTGAATTGTGAGGCACATTTCAGTGTTTGGATGTGTCATAATTTTATACCTGATGACAGAAGACAAATAAATGAAGTCCATACTCTAAACAGAGCTCAAAGTGGCTTATTTTACTATCCTAGCCACTAGATTTTGGGTGTGAAAGTTTTCATAGGTTAATTCTGAATAATAAATGCTAGATATAAAAGCTCATTTTCATCACATACCTTCCTTCTCTCACTACCTGACCTCAGTCATCTTTTATCTTAAATAAGAAGCTTGTGGTCAAGAGACATCACTTTTTTACAGGTTAATTTTTAAATAGATAATTTTTAAAACTCTTTCACCACCCAATTTAACAATCAATGACAGAAAACATAAGGGTAAACCACTTCTGTGTGACAAAAATCATTCTCAAATTTAAGAAAATAAATACTAAAATCATAAAAAGACAACTTCAATGTAGATGCTCTAAGAAATGTAAAAAAGGAATCACCAGCCAGCCAGCCACTTCTAATACTTTAGTAAAGGCATTTAGGAAGATTTTTTATGTTGAGTCACTTTGTGCATTTTTTGTTAGTCTTTGGAAAGAGAAGAAAGAAAAGAATGAAAAAATAAACATAAAGAAAAAAGAAGGCAACAAAAGGAGAAATCGATGTTCAGAAAAGTGATTTATATACCATTTTCACTTAACTGTTGATTTACTGAATGTCTTCCAGGCACTGATCTATGTGATAGGGAGGGAAAACCACGTCCTGGCTCTCAGGGGGATAAACTATCAGCATCTGAAGAGTAACTGTGGGGCCATAATCATTTCCATGAGAAAATAAAGCTGGGCTAAAAGGCAGAGCATGATGCTAGGCTGTTTATATTAGGTGGTCAGAGAAAGCTGAGACACAAGCAAAGTGAGAGAAGAAAGCATGTGGACACCAGGAAGAGTAGGCATTCCAGGGCAGCAGAAAATGCATGTGCAAAAGCCCTGAGGTAGCAACTTGCTTGACAAGTCAGTGGAGTAGGGAGGAGATCAGCATGGGTGGAGCAACAGTAGTGAGCAGGATGGTAGGGGAACAAGTCAGAGAGGTTGCTAAGTGAAAACTGTGAGTCATTTGGAGCAAGATTATTAAGTTTATTCTACTTAACCATTCTCACTGATGGTTGCTATTTCTAATTTTCTAAGATGCATATATAATGTATAACATGCATGCTTAGAAAACGGTAAGAAGGGTTGCCACTGGGTATAGCTTGATATCTTCTTTTACAGCCTGACTCTAATGAATAATTTTCAGGATAACCAATGATTCTATTCCAGACAGCCTATGTCAGAGACCACTATATTCACAAATCTATTCTTAATTGTGACATGAGTTTCCCACTGTACAGAGGGGTATATACAGATGAGAATGGGGTTCCATCGTGCATATTGCCCCCATAATCAATCTGCTGTCCTTCCTTTTGATGTTGGCAGTACCATGGACTGCACCCACCCTGTGAATTCTGCAGGTAATGGAAAGAGGAAGTAGCCACAGCCACTGATAATATACATCCCAGACATTTGGGTCCTTTCTTTTATTTAACACCTGCTCTATCCTTGTATAACTGTTTCTCAGAGTTGACCCCCACCAGCAGGTTAGAGCAGTGGTTCTTAAACTTTTTGAAGTCGAGGCACATTTAAAATCCTACAATAATTGTAGGTGCACTATATACAAACTTCTAAGAAATATGCTATAATAATTAAGTAAAATATTATAGAAAAAAATATAAAGTCCAAGTGTGCTTTTTGTGATAATTAAACAAAATAAATACAATAAAATTAAATTTATTCTGACATTAAAATACATTTTTATGTTACATTTTTTGAGTTATGCTTTTTAGAATTCGTAAAAAAGAAGGGTTAAAAAATAAAAAAAACAACAAAAAGATATATATATATATATATCTTACTAAGAATGTTATATATATATATATATATATATATATATATATATATATATGAATGTATATATAACATTCTTAGTAAGATTTAATAAATTTGGCAGGTTCCAGCATGAATGTGTTAAGTTTTTTCATTCTTGTGTTTATGAGAAACATGAAACTCCATGATTGGATACCCAAAACAGGATGGCCAGTGTGGTTCACTGAAATTTGTAAGTGAATATTCTGGTCAAACAATGCTACCATTCTAGTCACACAACAATACTACCATTACTGGGTATTTGTAACATAAAAAGAAATATATTTGCTTCAGAAATGTCTGAAAATACTGACATAGGGCATGATTTAATGGGGCTCTTTAATTCCCAGTATTTAAAACCACAGGGTATTTGAAGACAATATCTGATAAAAGGTTTCCCACCCCATGCCGTGGGGGAGTTCACGCCAGCAGTGCTATACTTTCACCTTTCAGACATGGTCATGTTGGCCTCCCTACTGCTTTGCAGCAGCTCCTCAAGCAACAGCTGTGCTCCTCCATTTTAAGGATCCCCAATTTCCTTGACTTATAAAACTTAGCAACTAGAAACACGTTGCAGAGCCCGGTAATTTCTATTTTGAGCCCTTACTAATAGAGAATTACTCCCAAATTGCATTTCTTGGTGTATTGTCCCTCCTGGATACAAGCAAGCCCAATGATGCTGCATTGTGTTAAGTCACAAGGGTAGAATAAGAAGTAACCAGGCTGAGTCTAATAAAAACTTCGCAGCGGGCCTAATGAAAATTGGAGTGGACCCGAAAACCCTCAGTAAACTTGTTCTCTTTCTATAGGTTCTTGCAGTTTGTTTTTTCATGAGCATCTAGGCAATTGGGAAGCTTGAATGCTATTTACTATATGGGCAGGTATTTGAATTCTCAGAGTGAGGAAGCAGAACTATGTGGTAGCTGTTAAACTGAGCCGTGTGCCATTGAAAATGTTGCATTCTGAACTGAATTTTGAGTTCATATTAGATGACTCCATTAACTTTTGAACCACGTGCTCCTTTGTTCTCAGGGATGGAGGGAAAGGGGCTCTGCGCCTGTTTTTTTTAAAGCATCGCATCCTCCTGCTCCCACTCGCTCAAGTTTTGCTGCTCTTTGAATTACGGGGTTTGGTCTCTGTTGCTATGGAGAGATGAGTCTACCCATTCTTTGTTTAGATGGGTTGCTCCCAGTGGATGACCCTCAAATTGAAAATGATGTTCCCCCTGTGAACTTCCTAAATTTAAATTCATTGTTCTTCACATGGTTTGCAACTCATCTGTATATTGATAGTGTAATTTATGTAGTTTTGCTGTCTGCAAAGTAAGTTTCTCATGTCCCTGGGGAAAGACGCTTAGCGTGACCCATCCCGTAGACTGCGTTGGACCAACTGACAGAATCAGGAGATGTGGCTGTCTCTTCTTCCTTCCACATGATTTGGATTAATACTGGTGTTATTTTCTATACCAAAGCCCACTTACATGATAGAGGACTTTTTTTAGTAATTGGGCCCTTTGGATTTTAAATTCTATCAGGTCAGAGCCCAGGAGGATAGCCTTTAGTAAAGAAGGACCCTGGGGCTTCACACAGAAGGCAAATCTGATTTATAGATGGACAAGGCATTGCGTCTGTCACAAATACATTATGAATGGGCGTTATATGTTTTCTAACATACAGATCAACTCCCCCTGGGAAATTACTCAGACTAATGGCTTATACCATAAGAAATTCTTTGCAATATTCATCCTAAAATTTCACTTTTCTTAATTTCATTATGTTGATGAGTAGAGATCCCTATATACCCTTCACCTATATGTTGGGGATGTTAGGAGTCTTAGGCTAAAGTTTGTAAATCACTTCACAATTCTCTAACTGAGCTCACTAAAACAGTAAAAAGCAGTAGTAGATAATAAATAGGTTCTGGTCTCTACAACATTCATACTATTCTGAGGCATAATGAATACACCCTTAAGGAGGCAGATGAACATTTTTCTTCTTAAGTATGGGAAATCATCTAAATGACACTCACAGCATTTCCGTTCTTAGCTGTCAAAGTTGAGATGGGGAGGAGTATTTGTTTCTTTGTTTTGTTTTGCTTAGAATCATGTTGAATGTTGGTTCGTTTGTTTGGTTCTTCTGTCTGCTAACTTCTTGCTACATATGCCTCCCTCAGACTGAATCTTTGCTTGTCCAGAAGGAGCCTCTCCCTGCATATGGAAGCCAGGGACAGGGTGCTCTCAGACCTGAAAACACACTGGTGGGGCCTTCCACCACAGTGCATTGCTAAGTTTGGGGTGGTACTCATGTAAGAAAACCCACCAAGGGCTGTGGTGGGTCCTCTGATGGAGTGGTTGAGATCAGCAGTTGGAGGTGGGCTCACTCCCATCCTGTGCTGGGACAGGACCTAGCTGTCATCCTCTTCCAATCCAATCAGTAGGAGCACACGCACACACACATGGCCCTGGTATCATGTTTGAACCCAAACAGCTCAATCATGTAATAAAATACATACTTCACATCTGTACTGTTAAATGCCTAAGTCACAAAGACTCTCTTTCTTGCTTACCTTCTTTTAGTAGAACTAATGTGCCCACATGAATTGGAGCATTGTACTCAGTTGTTAATAGCCTCTTGAGATAGGCCAGCTAGGTTAATCCAAGTCTGTTTTCTGTGGGTAGTTTAGGATTATGTGTTTCTCTGCTTGCCTGTGTTACATCTCACCTTCAATATTACTTTTTCATGTAAATGGCTTAGTCTTTCACTCATTCAGCATTTACTGAGTTTGAAATATGTGCTGAGCAATAAGTGTTAACAAAGATTATTGTCAGATACCATTCTAGGTAATGATTTTAAGATATACTCTAAACTCTCAGAAAATAGGAAGTCTTGAGGGCTTCTCAAAGGACCTGGTGGTGGGAAAAATGGGAAAAAGAGAAAACTGAAGCCAGGTAAGGATGTGTGAGAGTGCATGGGGGTCGAGGAAGGGCCAATGGGGAGAAGGCACAGGTAGGGTATATATGGATGGAGTGGCAGGAAATGGGGCTGCAAAGATGATGATGATGATGACGACGACGACAATGCACTGTAATGACAATAGCAGTAAACTATGAAAGGCTTCAATGTCATGTTTCAGAATTTAAACTTTATCCTATGCATTGAGTACTTTCTGTGTAGGGCCATAATATGAGTGTGTATGTGTTATGAGTGTATAAATCCATCTACATATGCTTACATGTGTGTATACATATATATATATATCATCTTTTAAATGTCCTATAATTCTAGTCATTCATTCTATATAAAATGCAGAAAATAGACTCACAGACAGAGTGAGAGATCCCACTTCCCCCTTCTCTTTCTCTCTCTCATTTTCTCTTTCTGTTTCTGGCTTCTTTTTCTCCCTCCTCATTCTTTTCCAGGACTGTTTTTAGAACAGTATTGCTGAAGAAGCTTCCATGATCTGAACGAGGGCTGGTCAGAGGTTCCTGGAAATTAATTCCTCAAGACAGGGGAGAATGATCTACAGGTATTTTCCCTACCAAAAGGAAGATCAGGTTCAATGTAACTGCAGCAATAAGAAGAATAATTAAGCTTTATACTGCTCACAAAAATTAAGGAATATTTCAAAATGAATATGAAGCCATAAAATATCCCCTAATTTTTGTGAGCAGTATATTAAACACATAAGTATACTCTCTGTATGCTTTGTGGTTTGTATGCATCCAACTACTGAATCCTTACAATAGCCTTCTTAGGTGGGTGCTATTATTAACCCCATTTCCTAAGTGAGAAAACTGAGGCTCAGTAGGTAACTCACTCAAGGTTACAGTCAGTAGGTAATGAAATTCAAGCCTAGCCAGCCTGTTGTGGAGTCGTTGCTCCTAGTCCACCATGCCACACTGCGTGAAGGCCAGAGACCACGGCCTATTGATATCTGAAACAAAACTCTTTGTCATGGTTGGTTTTCATTTAGAATGGATGGGCATGGTACATGGGAGAAATGGTGCTCTTTAGGATTGTCTTACTGCTATGCCTCTCTCCCTTTGAGCGAAATAATCTTATGAAGAATTCACAGCACCTGTCTTTCTCTGGTCGGGGCAGCAGCACAGATCAGAAGTCTCAGAATATACTTTGACCATTGCAAAAGTCTGTATGATGTAATATATAATGATATGCAATGAATTCTATATGTATGTAGAAACTAGACGGTGAACATATCTTACAAAGAAATTTTGGAAATTAGTATTGACCCCTGGGGGTCAGCCTCTGCAGTAAGTGGGCACTCAGCCCTGCCAAACCCATGGTCAAGTGCCCATCAGCATCCCAGCCCTGAAGCCAGCCCTTGCTCATTGCTGTGTTCTCTCCTAAGTACCCACCAGATTATTTTACCTAATAGAAGTGCAGTTGTCACAACTGATAATCAGCTGTTTTAACAAAGGCTATAAAAACCCACACACGAGTATTGTTTCTGTACTATTTTCTCAGTAACTTAGGCCACTGGTTCTCAAACTTTAATCAGGTCACTGAACACAGTCTTCAGACCTGAGCCCTCCTCCCACCTCCAGGTCACCGCACAAAGCAAGTGCTTCCTGCTCAAGTGGTACCATCAGATCTCCGCTGGGTGGCCTGCACAGAGAAGGCTGTGCAACATTGGGTGGGAGGCAGGTGATTTTATTTTTTCAAAGCCAGCTTAGGCAAAGAAGAATGACGCTTTGATGTAGACTTTCACTATTTCCAAAGCAACTCAGGAACAGAAGGGGAAATACTCTCAGCACTGGTCTCCTTGTATCCAAACTTCCCTCATTTTAGTATTAGCACTCAGTTTATGGGGGAAGTCCGGAGACGGCTCCTAGAACCCCAGTTAACCCTGGGCTCAGTGCCCCCTCCCCAGGATAGGACTACTGCTATGCCACCATGCTGTACCCATTAATTGGCTCCTATAAGAAACTTGAGCTGATATTTGTTGTTGCTCTCTGTATATTTGCATAATTTTATATCCCAGGCATAATAAAAAACAGTGTGAATTGGCAGGTTTGGGAGTATGATTTGCAGCTGGTCTGTCACTTCCTCTAACTGGAAGCTTCAGCTTAAAGTTTTATACAAGTATCATATTTCATAGGACCTGCTCATCTTTTGTTGTTGCTTTATAAAAATATTCTTTTCACATTTGTATTTTTGTTGATGAATTGCCAGATATACTCATTTTATACATTTTTTTCCCCTTGCTATAAGTTCTTATGGTCCAGTGCTATTGAACTCAAAGCACCAAGGTCTAATTGACATAATAACAGTCAACACGATGAGACCTTCGGATAGTTTTTAGAGACTGAAAAGAATGTCTAAAGGAAATGCAACCCAGGGTTACAGTGATATCTCTAACCATGCCCCATTGGTTAGAGATATCATTGTCATTATTTTGATTAAAAGGTCTATAGAAGCCACAGTGGTTTTTCAGGATGCAAAAATTATTGCAGAAACTTCCTCTATTAATGGAAATTATTAGAGGGTGGAAATGGTACTCGAACAGCAAGAATGACATTAATTATGCGAAAAGCAATCGTCTGGCAGTTGGCAAGCGTGCGTTATTCTTCAACACTCTTCTGTGGGTTTGTGTCCAGCCAGCGTTAGAAATCTAAAAGCTTTTTATTTTGGCAAAGTTTTCATAGCACTTGGACTTCCAGCATCTAGATAAAAGATAATTTGGAAGAAAGTTATGTTGGTGAAATTGAAGAACTCAGTAATGAGTTCTGTGTAGATGAATCAATGCCCAATTAAATGATTCTATCAAATTCAACTTTAAATGTTGAGTTAAAATAATCACATTTTAATTAATGAGGCTCTTTTTAATGATATTGAAAGTAAGATGCCATATATATAAAATATATATGGAAGAGCAAAGTCATATGACCCAGCCTGGTAGAGAAATGGTGTGTTCTGATTCATCCCAGGGTTTGATTAATGGAGAGAACCTTAGGGCAGGAATTACCTGTATGCTGAGAATTAGAATAGATTTCATTAACCAAGCTTAATTTCATTCCATAGTTCCCTTTTCTTTTGCAACTTTTCTGTTTTCTGTTTCTCAGGTTTTTTTTCTATTTCCCTGTCTACAGCCCTTTTCCAGGCTCCCTTCTCTGTTTATCACTTCCTCACCACCTTCTACAGAATCTCTTCTGCCTACCCACTATTACTTTCACCTGTTTTAGTCCCTTCACAGCACAAATATGACCAATCAGAGCAATATTAATTACTTTATTCATTCACACAATAAGCATTTATTAAGCCCTTAACATGCTTAAGGCACTAACCTTACCACAGAAAGTGGGTATTCTGATGTAGGCACAAAACAGGATCCTTAAAATATCCAAAGGAATTAAACCATAGACCAGGGGTCCCCAAACTTTTTACACAAGGGGCCAGCCAGTTCACTGTCCCTCAGACCATTGGAGGGCCGGACTATAAAAAGTACATGAACAAATCCCTATGCACACTGCACATATCTTATTTTAAAGTAAAAAAACAAAACGGGAACAAATACAATATTTAAAATAAAGAACAAGTAAATTTAAATCAACAAACTGACCAGTATTTTAATGGGAACTATGGGTGCGGATGCATCCTGTGCTCCTCTCACTGACCACCAATGAAAGAGGTGCCCCTTCCGGAAGTGCAGCAGGGGCCGGATAAATGGCCTCATGGGGCCATAGTTTGGAGACCCCTGCCCTAGAGCATGTAAGAGCGAGGCAAGATAAAGCTGGAAAGTTAGGTTGCTGCAGGTTACAGAAAGCTTTATGTGCTAGTTAGTAGAAAACCATTGATGAGTGTGTGTGTGTGTGTGTGTGTGTGTGTGTGTGTGTGTGTGTGTGTGTGTGTGTTTGGATTTTCATAGCAGGTTTTGACACAAGAATATTGATTTTCAGAATGTCATGTTTAATCCTTCCTTTCTCCTCCTCTTGTCTTCATTCATCTTTCTAGAACTTGAGCTCTGTAGTGGGTTGCACAATCATTTGGTCAATATAAATTTAGGGCTAATGTGTGTCTGATTGCAACATTAATGGTAGCATGAGTCTGGCAACATTATGAAACACATAGGCACTACTCATCAAGGTCACTTGTCAGATCAGTAGTTATGCCTAGTGGGGACAATAATTTTTCCTATCAGATAAGGTTCCCATTCTCCTGTACTATTATTTTCAGCTTATAGGATCTTTCCTCACTCTAAACAATTACATAATTAAGTTTCCTAATAGTTTTGATTTATACTCCAGATTTAAATTTAAATCTAAACTGTAAGAATGTTTGTAGTTATTTTTAATGGAAAAATGAAAAAAAAGTCAGGACACATAAACAAAAGAGCTTGAAAGTGGCTGTCTTATTAAGACTTAATCATAGGACAGGTGTCATAAAACTTCCTCAAAAACATTTTGATGATATGTGTTGCAGTATTGTATATAGAAAGGGAACTGTGGAATGAAAATAAGCTAAATCCTTCTGTTAAGCACCACTGAATAGATTTGAGACTTCTGTTTCATTGCCTCAATAAATATTAATAAACAAGGTGATATGCCAGGCCTTGAGAATGCAATGGCTCAGAAAGAGGCATTGTCCCAACTCTAATGAAGCTTCAAATTTGATGTCTTGTGTAAACCAAATTGATAGTCTGACACCGTGCATTGGATACTAAAAAAAAAAATTGTATAATACAGGCTATTTTTATAAAATGTAACTCTTTATTAAAAATTACTTTTACTCTACCCAAAATTAACATATAGACATATATTAATACCTCTAGCTATGTGAAATAAATTTGCTAGGCAATTTTATTTCAGTGTATGGCTTTGATGACAGTAACCACATTCAGAGTGCTTGCAGACAGTGACAATTTCACCTATTCCATCTCCTTGCCAGTATAGGTTCACTTGAGCTTTCAGGTCTTATGCCTCAGCTCTTTGTTTAGAAAACAGAGCGTCTGTAACTCTAATGATCCCTGCCAACATCTGAGGCAGCCCTGAGAATGAGAAAAGCATTATTTTGGGGTCAGACAGATCTTGGTTCAGATCTTGGCTTCACCACTGTATGACTCTTTGGCAAGTTACTTTAATGTTCTCTGAACTCACAGATTATATCCAAGAAACAATTAGAAAGCAAATTCAACAAGTACTGAATACTAGAATCTAGTGTTAACTGTAACCAAAACTTCACAATATTCCTGTTTACTCTTTTCCTGGGAAATACAAGATAGGTATACAGACAGACTTCATAGGCAATGCTGTTCTTAATACCTTTTATTCATCTTTTCATGAAGTCTTTGTCTTATATTGACTATGAGTTTCAATTTCAGCCAGTGTTGCAATATCTCTATTTGTAGGCAGACAGATTGAGGAAAGGAAATGAGGAATGGTGTCTGGCTCTTTAATTAAAGATGTAGAGCCCATTTGCTCTTCAGTGTATCTATTGGCAAGATGCATATGCACACACACACACACACACACACACACACACACACAGTGCATCTGATAGATGAAGCCAAATTTGTAAAATCATATCCACAATGATAGTTTCTATGGTAACTGTATCTTAGGCCCAGACACAAACAGAGCTGGGCAGGAGATGTCTGATTTTATTTTCTCCAAAGACAATCAGAAGAGAGATAATTCAGGTTATCAAGATGTGGTGTGGCTCGGTGTACATGTACATACAACTCATACTTGGTGTAAGAATAATATTTAATGCTTAAATTCTAACAAAATACTTTATAATGTTGCAGATTATCTTGCTATCTTTCATTCAGTTTTAAAATAATTGTTGTGAACCCATATTGAGCCGCTATATTAATGAGGTATACGTGGTTAATGTATGTGGGAACTATATGCAGGATAACTTTTATCAGTGTGCGTAAGTTAGAAGGGACTACAGGATTTATTTCAATCCGATATTTTAGCTCCAGCATTTTACAAGGGTGGAAAATGTAAGCACAGAACAGTTAAAAGGCTTACCCAAGAGTTATTTTTAAAATATTTTTATTTGCTGTGTTTTCTAAACTACCAGATGTTCTAAGCTAGTCTATAAGCTGAATACCCAGTTATTTGACAAAATTACTGAAATTAAATTAGAGAAAATAAACACTTCAGACATAATGGTTTGAACGAGTATGCCTACTTTTGCTTCTCTAGATAGCATATTTGTAAATACATCTCAGGAGCAGATTTACTTCACTTACCAAAGAGAAATAATTAAACAACCTATTTTGATTTTTTTATTTTTATTTTTTGCTTAAATAGAGTACACAGGCAGTCCGGATTTATAAACATGATAGGTTCTTCAGGTTGGAACATAGTTAAGTATTTATATGCACAGGAAGAAAAAAATAAATACTGTGTTAAGACAAACATCTGTCTAACTTGCATTTAATAGGTCAATGTACTGTTCCAAGTTACACACAAATTCAAGTTAAGAACAAACCTACAGAACCTGTCTTATCCAGAACCCAGAGATGACCTGTAGTTAGTTTTCTTCCCAATATGTAGCATTTTAGCAGAATGTCTTAATATTAGGAGATGCTCAAAGCCAAGTTCATAACATTTTAGATGTTTTTTGTCATGTTGATGCCTTCAAAAATCTTTTTGCCAAACCTATAGCTAGGTAAGAGCAATGTAATTCAAAGAAAGCTTCTGGAAACTGCTCAGAAATATCTGTCAGGGTACCAACTTGAAACGAAAGAGGCATTATTCCTAAAATGGCATCTAAATTTTTATACTTTGCATCTTAATCTTATGAAGTGTCTGGCAGCACGAAACTCATATTGTGTAATGGATCTGAGTAAGACATATTTGTGAACGAGGAAGTTATAGATAGGTGAGTAAGTCGTATTGCAACTTTGCTCAGCCTGCCCATCACGGAAGCTTTTAAATTTCCTCAGGAAAATTGATTTAAGGGACATAAATGACAGCACTGGCAAAAAACGTGTCTTAACCTGTAGAAACTGGAACACATGTTAATTTTGAGGGTTTCCCACTTCTTATCGTCAGACACTTGCATAGATTTGTGTGATTTGTTTTATTTTTAGTGAATTGTTTAAAAAAATGTTTGGAAGAATATTAAATCTTCCCCTCCACCATTAATCTGAAAGTGGAGAAAATAGGGGGGTTAAATGGCTTCTTTAGTACATTGCTTTATGAAACTGCTGACTCTAGCAAGGCTGGGCTAGAAATATATACTACTTTAAGGAACTCTGACTCTAAGCAGCAAGCTTCTTGCTTTTGCAAAATAAAAGACTAATAGCTTTATTTTAACAAGCCCTCCTAACACCCCAACCAGCAGCAAGCATTGAGGGAATGAAGTTGGAAGAACTCTCATGAACTAAAAGCATCTTAATTCAACATTCCTCCAAACACCAAGCCCACCTGATAGGCTGCCATAGGCTGTCCTAATCCAGCCAAAGGTGATCACCTGCCATGTGCAAAGTATACCATGCTATGAGCTTTTAAGTTGTGTTTAATAAGCTCTCTGAAGCTTCACTTTCTGAGATTTATTATGAGAGAAAAACAAATATGCCACCAATCCAAGCATAAGTTCTAACATTGCAGTGTTGTGGAAAGACTAGGTTTCTGCTATGTCTTAAGTCAAAATCATTTCTATCAGTTGTATATTTAGGTCATTAATTAAAAAAAAAAACCTGCACAATGCCAAGTGAGATAAAGGGCTTCTTTTAAAAAAATTAATTGGATCAAAGCCACTGACCTTGTTTTTTTGTGTTGAGGGAAATTACCTAATAAGGAGTTCTTCAAGTGGGAACATTTCTGAGTCTTGTTGCACACAGAACAAAATGAGAAATGAGCTTAGAAGTGCTGGCGCCTTTTCTCGCTCCCCTCACTCCCTCCTGAAGGGGCCTGCCTTCCTAGGGATCTAACTACAACTTATAATTAGTTTCTTTTTGGCAGCCTTCTAGCTGCAATTTCCTACCCTCAACTCACAGCTATTTGCAAGAATCTTTGTGCCCAACACAATAATCTTTATTGCCGCCATTTCTGATTGGGATATTAAAAGTTGATCAAATTACAGGAAAGGAATAGATCAATTATGATTTATCCATCAATGGGATATAAGATAGCCATGATTATTCATTTTGTGAAATATATCTAGTAGCACAGGAAAAGGCCAGTAATAAATAGGGAAATATTCTATGCACCACTAAAATGTGTATATATTTATAAATGTTAACAGAGGTCATCTTTGGGCGGTTCTCCACAATAATTATTAAGGAGTAAAAAAACAGTTAAATCTGTTTTTTAAATAATAAATAAATTGGATCACCAATTTATTCCCATCATTTCCATTAACTAAGAGTGTGTCCCTGAGGGAGAGGACTTGCTCTCATCTCTGTGTCTTAGTACTTAGTATGTGACTCTCCTTAGGAGACACTAACAAATGTTCATTTACTTGAAAGTATTAATCTCATTTTCTGAGCATGAGAGCATAAGACAGTACAACCAATGGTTGTTTATTTATTAGAAAACTATGAAGATTTTTAACACCATAGAGTCTGGCTTTCTCTACGCTGAAATCACTCTCAATAAAGCACCAATCACCATCCCATTGCCAAGTCCTACATACACTGTTGCAGACATTATTAGTCACTGTTCAGTTGCAGAGAACAAAATCCACTCTAACTATTTAAGTAGAAACAAATTTATCATACCATGTTAATGGGTTTACAGCATCATAAGGAAGGCTAAAGGAACAAATTTTTGGATAAGCTTTTGGGAATAATTTCCCAAGACATATTATATAACGAGGCAACCAAGGGAGCAGCTCCGGCTCCACACAGGAAGCCTATGGCTCCAAAATCACACAACAATGCCTGTATCATCAGGATCCACCATAATGGGGAGGGTGCCACAGTGAGGAAGCCACCTCTAGTGCTGCCTCCAGAGCTAGCACTCCAGCCCGGAAATGGGCGATGTTTGGTACATCTGCCAAAACTGTCACAGGAAAACCAAGCCACCTTTAGTCATACCTGCTACAATAAGCAGGGAAAGTGTAACCACTGCCTCAGTTCCATTTCTCAAAATGGTATGGCCTAATTTATACCCAGTACACTGACTGCTTGGGAATTCTAGGAAAGGGAGATTTTAGCTTTCTAGGTTCTAGAGTTCAGGTTACGCTCAACAAGGATGCAGAATCTGGTAAAGCATGCCAACAGACAAGATACACCACACAGCTTGTCTTCCTGAAGAAGCTCTTGAGAGTTCTTCACATTGCTGACTATTTACTCCTCCATGGAATTCTTTTCTCTGGATTTATATAACACTCTTTCCTCAGTCTCATCTAGACCAACTACTTTTTATTGTTCTCCTTCCTAAGTTCAACTTTTTTTGCCTGCCCCTTACATGATAGTATTGCTAAGAGAATTTTTGGTATTCCCTATTTCCATTGCTTTGTTTTTTCTGGTACGTCTCCCCAGACTCTCTGGGCATTTTAATTTTTTCCCAAGGTTTTAAGGACCATCTGCAGGCTAAATGTTTTCCAATTCTGTGTATCTAGTCTACACTTCTCTTCAAAATTGCAAACTTTATACTCAGTTATCTATCGTACATCTCCATCTGACATCCCAACTCTAGCTCAATCTATCTAAGTGTCACCTGCTCTGACTGATACCCCTACATTTGTTCTTTCTTTAATCCATTGATGACAGTTACCAAACCCATCTAGCTAGGCATCATTCCACACATATCCTTCACATTACAACGCAGTTGGTCCTATTGAACCCACCTCTTTAGCATCCTTAGGTCACTCCCTTTTCTTTATTCTTTGAATATCCTAATATCTATTTAGGCCTTTATTATCTCTGGCTCACACTTGACTGGAACTCCACACTATGGCAAGAATAATCTCTCTAAATAATCTCTATAAATATGTCCAATCAATTCTCATGTTACACTTCTCAAAGATTTCACTGTCACTGAATGGTAAAATTAATTTTTTTGGCATGGAATATGAGCTCCTTTAAGACCAGCTCTATTTCTGTATCTCCAGAGCTTGGACTCTGGGAGCAGAAAAACCTACTCCTTATATTAGATATTCCATGTACTAGCTGTATCACCTTGACCATCTATTCAGTTTTCTTATCTGCAGTATTGGGCAACCATTGCAGTTTTTTGGAGGACTCAATAGGCTATGGGGAAAAAAAATTATTCTTGTCCTTGACACTTGATAAGTGCCAAATAAATGTTAAATTGTGATAATCAAAGATAAATAAATGGAGGCCTGACCTGTGGTGGCGCAGTGGATAAAGCGTCGACCTGGGAACACTGAGGTCGCCAGTTCAAAACCCTGCACTGGTCTGGTCAAGGCACATATGGGAGTTGATGCTTCCAGCTCCTCCCCCCTTTCTCTCTTTCGCTTTCTCTCTCTCTCCCTCTCTGTCTCCTCTCTAAAATGAATAAAAATAAAAAGAAATTAAAAAAAAAAAAGATAAATAAATGGAGAAATAGTCTATGTCCTTGGATAGGAAGACTTATTATTGTGAAGATGTCAGTTAGTTCCAACTTGTTCTGCAGATTCAATGCAATCCCAATCAAAATCCCATCAAGTTATTTTGTGAATCTTGACAAACTAACTCTAAAGTTTACATGAAGAGGAAAATGACCCAAAATAGCTAACACAGTATCAATAGAGAAGAATCACATTGGAAGACTGAACTACCCATCTCAAGACTTACTATCAAGCTACATTAATCAAGACAGTGTGGTATTGGTAAAGGAATAGACAAAAAGATCAATGAAACAGAATAGAGAATGCAAAACTAGACCCACATAAATATAAGGAACTGATCTTTGACAAGGGAACAAAAGCCATATAATAGAACAAGGATAGTCTTTTCAACAAATGGTGCTGGAACAACTGAATAGCCACATGCAAAAAAAAAAAAAAACACAAAACTTAAACTACACACAAACCTATGTTCTCCACAAAAATAACTCAGACTGTATCACAGATCTCAATGTAAAATGCAAAACTATAAAATTTCTAGAATATAACATCAATAACAGAATCTAAATGACCTTGGGTTTGGCAGTGACTTTTTAGATATGACACCAAAGGTATAAGCCATGAAAGGAAGCATTGAAACCTGGCCTTCATTTAAATAAAAAATTTCTGCTCTACAAAAGACACTGTCAAGAGAATGAAAAGCCAAGCCACAGACTGATAGAAAATACTTGCAAAAGACATTTTATAAGGACTGTTATCTAAAATATATAAAGAACTCTTAAAAACCCACAGTAAGAAAACAAACAATCCAATTAAAATATGGGCCAAAGACCTTAATGAACACCCACTAAAGAAGATATTCAGATGGTAAAGAAGCATATGATAAGGTATTCTACATCATTTGTTATCAAGGAAGTGCAAATTAAAACAACAAGATATCACTGCATATCTATTAGAATAGCCAAAATCTAGAACAACAGCAACAAATGCTGGTAAAGATGTGGAACCATAAGAAGAACTCTCTTTTGTTGCCAGTGGGATTACAAAATGGTATGCATCTACTTTGGAAGATTGTTTGTTGGTTTCTCCCCAAACTAAGCATATTTTTACCATATGACACAGCAATCATGCTCCTTGGTCTCTACCTGAAGGAGTTGAAAACTGATGTGCACACAAAAACCTGTGCATAGATGTTTACAGCAACTTTATTCATTATCTCCAAAACATGGAAGCCAGTAAGATGTCCTTCAGGAAGTAAGCAGATAAATTGTGGTACATCCAGGTAGTAGAATATTACTCAGCACTGAAAAAATGAGCTATCAAGGCATGAAAAGACATGGAAGAAATTTAAATGCCCATCACAAGGTAAAAGGAGCAAGCAGCAAAAGACTGCATACTGGCCAGACCAGGAAGTGGAGCAGTGGATAGAGTGTCGGACTGGGATGTGGAAGACCCAGGTTCAAGACTTCGAGCTCGCCAGCTTGAGCATGGGCCCATCTGACTTGAGCAAAAAAGCTTGTCAGCTAGGACCCAAAGTCACTGGCTCCAGCAAGGGATTGCTCGATCTGCTGAAGGCCCACGGTCAAGGCACATGTGAGAAAGCAATCAATGAACAACTAATGTGTTGCGAGAGCAATGAAGAACTAATAATTGATGCTTCTCATCTCTCTCCATTCCTGTCTGTCTGTCCCTATCCGACTCTCTCTCTGTCCCTGTAAAAAAAAAAAAAAAAAAAAAAAAAAAGACTACATACTGTATGATTCTAACTACATGATGTTCTGGAAAAATCAGAACTATGGAGACAATAAAAAGATCAGTAGTCATCAGGGACTTGGGATGGGGAGGAGGATGAATAAGTGTAGCACAGAGGATTTTTAGGGCAGTGAAAATATTTCGTGTGATACTATAATGGTGGATAGATGTAATACATTTGTCCGACCTGTAGAATGTATGTACCACACCAAAAGTAAACCTTAATGTAAACTATGGATTTTGGGTGATAATGATGTGTCAGTGCAGGTTCATCGCTCGTAACAAATGTACCACTCTGGTGGGGGGCGGTGATGATGAGGGATACCGTGAAGGGGCGGAGGCAGGCGGCAGATGGGAATTCTCTGCACCTTCCTTTCAATTTGGCTGTGAACAGAAAACTACTCTAAAGAATAAAGTCAATTTAAATTAAAAAAATAAAAGTTCAGTGGTGGCAATAATGGTTGTAGCCGTAGTGTTAGCGCCAATGATATTGTTGACTGTTCCTTTTGTCCTTATCCTCAAGTCTCTATTTCTTCCTTAACCAACATCTTGACCTTCGCAGAGAACACAGAGCTTTTTTTTTGCCTCCATGTTGTTTCACTTTTGTTCCTGCTACTTAACAGTGCTGTTTCTTGCTACTCCTATTCCGATCTTCCCCGAAAAACTTCTCCTCATTCATATTCAAGTTTTAGAAGAGACTTCAACACTTCAACATAGGAAGCTGTCTTCAACTCTCCCAGGTGGACTCTGGTATCTGATCCTTCAGTCTCCCACTGCCTCCTTCCTCAGACTGACACCCTAGCGGTGATCTCATTGTACCGTAATTGTTTGCAGACCTCTATTCTGTATTCAAAGCAATGAAAAAATCCAGCCCCTGTTCCTTGCATTGAATAGACTGCCTGGCATGGCATTAGGATACAGTAGGTGCTCAGTAATCACTAATTGAACAATTGCCTTAAAGATGCTGTAATATGCATAGATAAGCACATTATTATATACACAAGTGGTGACAAACAGAATAATTTTTTTAAAGATTTTTATTTATTGAAATTTTTAAAGAAAAGAGAGCAAGTAAAGCAGCAGGGGGGTGGGGCGGAAGGAGCGGAAAGCATCAGCTCCTAGTTACTTCTCGTATGTGCCTTGACCAGGCAAGCCCAGGGTTTCGAACTAGCAACCTCAGCATTCCAGATCGATGCTTTATGCACTGAGCCACAACATGTCAGGCAGAACAGAATATGTTTTGATGTAAAATAATGTCATTCACATGTTGAAGCCTGGCCTATGCTCTGCTACTTTCATGATAGTTTTTCCCTAACATTTTCAGATGTTATTTGTCCTACTGTGAGTAATGTACTGAGAGGCTCTGGATCACATCAGAGTCCAACAGCATTCTTGAGTTATTTCATTCTGGATGCTTGTTTTCCCAACAAGACTGAAAGTCCCTTAAGAATATAGATCACCCTGTACTTCATCGAATCTAGGATGCTGGTAGGTCAGCAGAACAGCAACTGGCATAGGGGTGCTGCCTCTCAGAGACACCAGAGTGTTGACTGCCATCACTGGGCCAGGCCAGTTCTAGATATCCATGCTGAAAGTTTCAACATGGAGTTTCGTGGTCCCAAGAAAAAGATTAGTTGTTAATATATACAGCCATGCTAAGGATGCATAAGCATAAGCTTTTCCAGAAACCACAATGAATAACCTTTAACACTATTTTCATAGTTATGTTCATTCTTCCTTCATTAAAAAAAAATAAGAAAATAAAAAGGTTGAGCCTTGGACGGATATCTCGGTTGGTTAGAGTATTATCTCAAATCACAGAGGTTGCCTGTTCAATCCCCAGTCAGGGAACATATAGGAACAGATTAATATTCTTGTCTCTGTCTCTCTCTCCCCCCACCCCCTAACACTTTAAAACTAATAAAATAGACATTTTTTTAAAAAAAGGTTGAAAACAAATAAACTGTAGGTGGGAGTTACTGATGACAACACTACTATCCTTCATGTCTTTTTCTGCACCATTCATTTCTCCTGTCTGTCTGACACCACCCTTACCTCTAGCCTTTGTTAGAGCAGTCAGTGTTTAACCCTCTCTCTGTAGTCGCTTGTAAGTTTGTATGTGCAATCCTCATCCTACCCAGGAAGCTCGCTGTGCATTGTCCTCTCGGGTAACTCCAGCTGCCCTTGTTCCAGGTGTTGGTGAAATATGAGGTTTTATAGAGTCCACTCTGAAGGACCTCCTGTAACAAAGCAACACCAGGAATAGTATGTCTTAGTCTAAATGAGCATGGACACTTGCAACACCTCAGCAGCAAACCCACACATACTGCCCAAGCTGAAATGGTGGTTTTATAGAGAACTAGGACTTTGAGTAGAAAGAAAATTACTTCCAGGTTGAGTACTACCTAGAACAAATGTTCCTACTGACCTTGGCACGCTTACTTCCTGGGTTTCCTAGAAAATACTCCCTTCCCCGCAAAATAACAAAGTTTTCTATTTACCCCTTTCCCGTCCATTATGTGAGGGCTACCCCAGCACAAGAGCAAGTACATGAGTGATCAACTAAGCCACATAAACAGGTGAGGAATCAGTCAGTCAAGTACTTTTAAATATCTATAAGTGTTCATTCTACTTTTAGTTAATCTGATAGAGACAGAAGGACTATATATAAAGTCTTTAGATTCATGGAACTAACACACTTCACTGAGAAACTGCTGGGACAGTCACTGCCCTTTAGAATTTCAGAGGCTGGTAGAAGAGAACCAAGAAGAGAGGAAACAGGAAGTGTATAGGAAAGGGAAAAAAACAATGAAGACCAGCACTACACAGAAGATAGTTAATCACTTCTCTTTGGTTGTTTGTAAGTGAGGGAACTAAATGGAGTTTGGGTGAGGAAGGGCTTTATGGAAACTGTGGAGTAGACACTGGCTCTCCCCAACACCTGCTAGTAAAGAAAGGTTTGACTGAAAAGCTGCTTTTAAAACTACAGTCCTTGTAAAAGCCAATAAGAGCCTAAGGAGATATGATGACTCTGTAATATGGGATCCTGGAACAGAAAGGACATGAGGTAGAAATCTGAATAAGCTATGGGCTGTAGTTAACAATTTTGTATCAATATTGAGTCATCAATTGTAAGACATGTACCGTATTAATGTGAGATGTTAGTAATAGGGAAACTGGGTATATGGGGACTCTCTCTGTACTACTCAATTTTTCTGTAAGTCTAAAGCTGTTATAAAAATTAAAGCCTACTTTTTATGAAGTGTTCTTACAGCCTGCAGATTATCCCTGGCATGCTGACAGGAAGGAGTCAGTTTGACAATGACCCTTATTTAAAAGAAGTGACTTTGTTGTTTGTTAAATGCCGTGTTTGTGGTTTGATCGTCAATTCGTGTAGTGATACTGAGTTCTTGCTTGCTTTCCCATGGTTGATTTTTGGCAGGCAACAGCAGCATTTGTGCACTGATTATAATTTTGAGCTGCATTGTCAGTAACCAGGGTGTATAATAGATCTCCATCTCTAATTACTTTTCTCTCCACAGGTGTCTGGAAAGGGTCCAGATGGGAATGCACACAACCTGCGCTTTGAGGGGATGGAGAGGCAGTACGCATCCTTACCCAGGTAGTTCATTGAGGGGGTCCCCTATCACCAGCTCCCCCACAAGTAGTTTCTTTATTGAAATTTGTATGAGATAGAAATCTGGCTTTGAAACAGGGAATATGTTATAATCTTGCCTCGCTGCCGTCTGCTGCAACCCTAGTGCCATCTTCACAACTGTGCTAATAATTGAAACACTTGTGGGTGATTTTTTAAGGGAAGAAAATACTATATCATTGCAATTGAACATGTCAGCCAGAATATTGGATACTGAATGGAAATCCTAAGCCATCGCTATAAAAATGGTATTGAACATCCCGCACCAAGCTTAGGAGACAATAAAATAGTAAATCCTCTGTCCTACGAGGTACCCACGAGAAAGGGCAAGCCAACCTTCACGTTGGAGCTTCATGTGGGCGTTAAAAGGCAGGAGAGAAATGTGAACGTGGGAAGGTGTCCTTTGCTTGGTTCAGAATCTGACCGCGTTCTTTAGGCAGTAAGCAAACATTTAGGAGAGGCAAGGGGCCTGTGCGGGAATGGAAGAACTGCGTGGGAAAAGTTCACTTGGCGATTCTGGCCTAACGTGATCTACTGATTCTGTAACTAGACACCCCTGAAATGAGACACAGTTCTCAAAGGTCAGCGCTCTTATCTGGGAGATGAAGAATCATTTTAGCCTATCAGTAGCACATGACAAAGAAGAAACCTTTCCAAAGTTAACCCTGCAGTGCAGCTACTGTGGGAGTTAAATAAGTTGAGAGTGTGAGAATTAGTGAGTTTCAGGGGGGAAAAAAAAAACAAAGAAAAGTCAATGACAGCCAGAAAACTGAAATGTTACAAAACATGTCCTTTAAAAGAAAGGAGAGGAGGACCTTAAGTTGTACTTACCATCAAAGCTGAATTGGGAAATTGCTACCTCAGAACTAGAGTTACTATTTTGTTGCATGTTGTTTATACTTCTGTGTGTAAATTCACAACAAATTATAACAAAAATAACACCCTGAAAAGTATAATAGTTATTGCCTAACCGACCATCTGCTCTTATATATTGATTGTCAAAGGTAATAAAACCTCAAGTCTAGCAGAGAACCAGTTTTTAACACGAATTGGGCAGGATACCCAAAGTACAGCATTTTAAAGACTTCTGTACCACTTTATTTTATTTATTCCCTGTTTTATTTTTTTTATATATTTTGTCTCACAGCTTTTTCCCATCCTTGATTTCCTTCCTCTCCCCATTTATCACTCACCTAGTATTTTGGTTTTCATTTTAGGAGGAGGGAAGTTGTCTCCAAAATTTGTTTTAAATATAAAATTTCTGGCTTTCAATGTTGAAGTATATGGAAATTGTGGTTAAGGCAGATGGAAAGTAGTACGTGAGGGGGAAGAAAAACTGGAAACAGTTTAGTGTCTTCCTGGCCAACCTGAATTCAGACTGAAGAAATGGATTTTTTGGTGCAAATCAGCACCACAGAAATAACATTTAAAATCCTATCAGTTACAGTCATTCATTCCTCATATATCTATTGCTCATCTAGTCTGTATCAGGCCCTAAGAATATGGAGACTAGGGACACAGTAAGTCCATCATTAGGACCCTACAGTATAGGACAGGAGGCAGCAAACCAGCCTTTTCTGACAGTGCTGCAAATGCTTAGATTCGTCAATATTAACATAGAGCCCTCTGAATTTGCAACTTCTATTTATTTTTACTAATAAACCCTGAAATACTCAAGCATGGCTGAATCTAAACAAGTCTATTTTAGGATTAAATACTGCGGAGGTGTTTTCTGACAAAGGCAATACATTTATGCTGTTTGTGGCCATCTAGCAATCATCACAATGTATGAATTGATAAAATCCTGCCAGCCCCGAGAACATAACTGTAGCTGAATAGAAACATCTTACACAGAAAACAAACATGACAAACAGTCCACTCACTCACACACACAAGCATAGCAGTGATTAGCTGCCTGGGCAAGTGACCTTTGTGGCTACCTGGCAACCATGTTGCCATGATGGAGAATAAATAAGGCTCAGGCAAATCCAAGAGAGACCTCTGGCACTGGCTTTTAAATGGGGAGGGGGAGCTCAAACTCAAGTTTCCACCTCAACATCTAAAAGGAAGATGCAGAGTACTCTCAACAATGTGCCCCAATCCTTGGAAGAGGGGGCTCCATACTGCAGAATGCAGAGGCCACGGATACCCTGCCAGCCTCCGAGACAGCATGCAGACTCCGCGCTGGGTGCTACGACATTTACCCTGGTGGTGAGGAAGGAAGGGCTCAAAGGGCTGACTGAGAAAGTTTGGAAAAGTAACAAACCCCAGCTGTGAAGCCCTTATCAGTTCCCTGAAATAACTTGCAACACAGGCAAGAACACCTGGATGTGTGAACAGTCAAGGACAAGCGGTTCGAACCTCCTCTCATACCCCCTCTCCTCCCAAAGACACAAAAGTCACGTAGGTCTGCAAACAGAAGTCAAAGAAATCAGGCACCTGTCACATGAAAGCTAAAGCTGTGAAGGTATATAAGATGTAAGAAATCTATCTCCGGGGAGCTCTGATTTTTGGTGCTACTATTCTCACGTGCTTCGCTGGCTACTAATAAATTCTCCTTCCTTCATTAATTAAGTTGTCTGAGTGTCTTATCATCCATCGGGGTTGCTTCCTGCAACAGTGTTCTAGTCTTCCAGGGCCTGGAGAGTCTTCCGTCCTTCTAAGTCAATCACACCAGCTCCAGTGCCCTCTCCCTTCTGCCAAGAGGTTGGGACAGCACATCTCCTTAAGGCACAGGATCCCCTCTTTGTCACAGCAGCAGGAAGCTTTAAAATATTTATGGAGCTACACTTTTAAATGAAAGTAGGAATAATTCTATCTATAGGAAGTCAGTGGCCAATATTATAGGGGACTTAATATGCTACTAACTGATTGATTTGGTCCCTATGTTGTTT
Organism: Rhynchonycteris naso; assembly: GCA_037038555.1. Lineage (NCBI taxonomy): Eukaryota > Metazoa > Chordata > Mammalia > Chiroptera > Emballonuridae > Rhynchonycteris > Rhynchonycteris naso. The sequence goes on along the minus strand of CM072997.1, from coordinate 28,568,102 downwards.
GTGGAGGGTTTTCACAGGAGATTTTAAGATCGACTCCATAATGTTGATTTATATGCCAACTTTGAAGCCGTTGACACAGAGAGAAAATGCATCCCAGGGGGCATGAAGTTGGTGAATAGCCCAGGTCAAGGGGCACCCTGCTATGTTCTCATGGAACTCTGTCATCTTTAAAGCAGGCCCTTGCAGCCGCTGCCAGGCTAAATGACACTTCAGGAAATAAAGCCAGAGCCCGAGCCAGTCCAGGAAAAAGACAATTCCTAGCACTTAGTAGTTATGAGGCTGCCTGAGGCTAAGGGCTAAGCAATGTTAAGTGTTATTGTTAAGCAATGTTAAATCTTCTGCCTCCAAGAAAAATGACTTGATTTCTTTTCTCCTGGGGGTGCTGTTGGGAAAGCAGAGCATGGTTGTAATACAAGCTCATTAGCAAACACCAGGCTTTCACCAGGGCCTGTATTCTACCATCCCATCCAGCCCTGGTTTCTCTGATAGTAAACAGATCGAAAGAAGCATTCCCTTCCCCTGGCCTGACACAGATTATTACTCCCCTTGGTGAGTAGGGAAGGGGCTGTTTCCTAGGCTGCTGTGAGAAGCAGATGTCAGTGTATGTATTCTTGCAAACAGCTTCTTTTTCAGCACAGCCTCCCAGGCCTTTCCATTCTCCCGGGCCCCATTCTGACTGTCCAGGCTTCCTCGCGGCCAGTCCCTTCCCAAGCAAACTCTACTCTCCCGGCTCAAGCCTCTGTCATTCCCGCCTGGCCCCACGGGAGCCCATTCTCCCTCCTCTGCAGCTGGCTCAGTGCATCAGCACATGACCCGGCCCTTCCAGGCTCATCATCAGGTGTTGAGTCCTAAGGAGTGAGCAAAAAGGCTCCGCATCTCTTCTGCGCTCCTCCATATGTGGGCGGCGAAAGGTTGCTGGAGAAACTCATAAAGCTGCGTTCATGGGTTTTGCTACAGAACTCACATCCTGCAGCCCCAGCCGAGCCCCTGCTGCTGTACAGAGCCTGTTAGTCGTGCTGTCAGCTCCCCTGACCACCCCACTGTGGCCGTTCCAACACTTTTCTCCTCCCATTAAGTTCTGTGGAGATGACTAAACCCCCCAAATCCAATCTCTAAAGATGACCTCACTTCCTTTTCTTTATGACCTTGAGATATTTAACATTAGCTCCTCAACAGATTCTCCCTACACTTCAGACTTGCTATCGGCCATGTTGTTATTAGCACACACTTCCTGAGGGGAGATGATGAGGGCAGGACTTGGAGTCAGGCCATAATCACAGTCCCAGCCATCACTTCTCACTCGCATGACCTTGGGCCTGTGATCTAACTGCTTCGTGCTCAGTTTTTTCATCTATGAATTGGGGGCAATATTTGGGTCTCTGTTTAGTGCTGGTATAAGTATTACATACGATAATGAAGAGCCTGCCTGGCATATTTCAAGAACTTGTTTTAATGTTGTTAGCTCTTTTTAATTGTATCTCTGGAGACGATGTGTTCCTTTCTTTAATGAGTCAAACCCATACAACGGAGCTCATTCTTACGGGCTTCTCATGGGCCCTGGACCATCCACTACCCCTCTCTGTGTACCTCTTTAATCCTCTTGACAACTGCTTTCCTCCCTCTTTCTACTACTGTAAATGCAGAGGCTCTGCCACACAGCTCACTGGAAATCCTACAGCATGCAGAAAGACAGAGACAATAGCTTCATGGAGGTGCGCTGGGGATATAACTAAGGCCAAATGATTAGCCAACTCAGAGAAAGGACCAGCATTCCAGATGGTCAGGGACAAGAGGACATAGCAAGCTGAGATGATCTGAATAAGCTATGCTATGGACATGCTAGCAGACAGCAGTTCTTATAGATGAAATTTCATGTACGGGATACAGGATGCTGACTTGGGTCTAGGCAGAGGCTATGGCACCTATCCAATAAGAGATAGATTCAGGCCTAGAGTCTCCCCAGTGGTGGAAACCATATTCAATGTGAGTAAGCCATGAAGGCTGAGCGTGCCACTCTTGCTCCCAGGACAGATAAGGTATGGGAACTGCACTTTAGTTACTGGTGGGAGGCAATCCTAAGATACTGCAGAGATACGCCTGTTGCCTCAGGACCAGGCAGTGCTGAGCACGCAGCTATAATGACTCATAGCCAAGCAGGGCTTATGTGGCAGAACTCACCCCAGGAGCTTGACTCTAATCCAGTGGTTCTTAACCTGGGTTCTATCGAACCCTAGGGGTTCGATGAGTCAGTCTCAGGGGTTCGGAGAAGCCTCTGCCGCGGAGGCCAGAATAAAGTAATACCGTAATTTGTTGTGAGTTCATGCACTTTGTTGTTTTTGTTCTTTGAGCAAGGTGATGTTCATGCACGGCTCATTTTGTGCACCAGTAAAAAAACATATACCTATGTCTTGAATTTGGAAAAAAAAATCCTATTTTATTTATCACTAAAGAAGGGTTCTGTGAATGTACATATGAAACTGGTGGGTTTGGTACCTCAAAAAAGGTTAAGAATCACTGCTCTAGTCCATCAAAGAAGACAAAGACCTCCTTCCTCCTTCAATTCCCACATATCCTACTTTAGGAAGAAGTGCCCCTACACCTGTTGGCTCTATTTCCACACCACCCCCTGACACTCTAGCCTCTTGCCCCAGGCTGCAGACCACACCACTGATACTTCTGGTTCCTGCGGCCTCCAGCCCTTCCCTTTATGCAGATGCTCTCTGAGCAGCCTCCTTCGTCCCAACAGATTCAGTTCTCATCCCCATGGTGATGATTTCAAAATGAACCTGGCTAACCTTCTATCTCACTTTTCTTGTGACCCCAGTTACAACTGCCTGCTTGACTCTTCCGTCCCTTTACCTCCAAGAGACTTCAGAGTCCCCATGCCAAAAGCCAAGCCTTCTTTAGCTCCTCTTCCTTTTAACTTCCGTAATCTTTGTTTGGCACCATCCCCGTGCCACTGAAAATACCCTGAATTCGATTATGAGTTGTTGCTGTCCCTTTCACCCTCATGGGATATAAATCCCTTGAAATAAGGGTTGGGTTTTATACCCATCATTGTTTACACCCATCACCATGATCTAACGCAGGACCATGGACATAATAGGTTTTTAATACATTGGAAATGAGGTGAGAATAGATTTGTTTCTTTCTTTTTTTTTTTTTTTTGAGAATAGATTTGTTTTTATATAAGTAAGTCATGGGAAAGAATTCCTCCCAAGCTTTCTTGACTATTTCAGGGTACTACTTTCCAATATAAATATCGATTTTTCATGAGAACATCTTTTTTTCCCTAAAATCAATAAAAGTCTTAGTGAGCACTTACTATGTACCAGGCACTGTTCTAAATGCTTTGTATCTGCTGACTTACTTAATGCTCACAGCAACACCATGACTCAATGGCAACCCTGTTATTATTCCCATGGCATAGGCAAGGACACAGGCATAGAGAGAGTAAGTAAAATTGTCTGTTTCACAGCTAGAAGTGGCAGAGCTGGGATTTGAACCCAGGCAATCTGGCTGCAGGTTTATACATCTAACCTCTAAAACTAGTATTATCCAGCTCAGAGTCAGGTCCAAATTCGGCAATTATCACACTCCCTTGTATTATTGGCTCCCTGTCTATCTTTCTCACTAAACTGTAAGTGCTTTTGAGCACAGGGGCTATGTCTTATTCATCTTTGTATATGACACAGAACATTACTAATATACAAGTTAGGTAATGCCTTTCAGCCGTCTCCATAATGCTGTCATAAAATCAATTCTTTTCCCGTTCCCTCGAGCCCTTCTTCTGAAATATGAACAGTTTAATGCATAATTGCCAGATGAACATTAAGCAATATACTTTACCTACCAAAAAGAGAATCCTGTTTTGTCAGAACACTCCTGAGAGTTGAAAAGGCAGTGTCTGCAAATTGGTGCTTTGGTTCTTTAAGATTAAGAATAATCTTTATCCAGGAGAAATAAAGTGATGATAAATTTTCTGGTAGAAAGCTTCACGAGCTCTCCCGGGGTGAGAGACGCTCTTTCCGAGACTGATGTGAGACAGAGGCCTGCTCTGCCAGTCCAACTGTCACTCTAACCCACATTCTGTAAGTTACTTGAGTGGTGAAAAAAAAACTGTCTCTCTGAACCTCTCAAGCAGCTTTAACTTGGCTGTGTAATGAGAAGCAGCATCCTAGAACTGAGTTCTGGTAGAAAGAGCAACTTCAGAAGGAGCAAACAGCTTATGCTTGCTGCCTAAGAACCTAAAATACACTTGCTTTAAGTGTGTTCCCAGTGTTTTGGTATTGGGTGGGATTGTGTTCAGATCAGAAGAAGACGCAATAGGAACACACTTCTGCTGTAACATTTCCTTTTGGTTCATTTTGTCAGTTTCAGCTTTCTTTCCTACATATGCCTTTGCCCATCCCCAGGAAGCATGATTCCAGTCACAAGTGTGCAGCTAACTTGGAAGTTTACAACATGCGCTGCGCCTGCTACTTGTGTTACCCCTGAGAGCATTTTGTCTGGGCATCTTCCCCGTCCCTGATTGCCATTAACCTCACTGCTTAAAGACACTTGGCATCTCTGATTACTCTCATTCTTTCCTCCCTGTAGCCTCTGCTCTGCTCTCAACTTTCCATTGCCGACCTTGCATTGTTTTATGACAGTTGCTAAGCAGGTGGCAGTGACATTCGGGTTCTGCAAAGATATCCACCAGTGCCACAGTACTGGTCATTGCTGAAGCTAATCTAGACAGTGATAAAAACGAGTCCAGGCCTGACCTGTGGTGGTGCAGTGGATAAAGCGCCGACCTGGGAACACTGAGGTCGCCAGTTCAAAACCCTGCACTGGTCTGGTCAAGGCACATATGGGGGTTGATGCTTCCAGCTCCTTCCACCTTTCTCTCTTTCGCTCTCTCTCTCTGTCTCTCACTCTGTGTCTCCTCTCTAAAATGAATAAATAAAAAATAAAAATAAAAAAAACGAGTCCAGTGAAAACTTGAGCAGTCAGCACAGTGTGTGTGTGTGTGTGTGTGTGTGTGTGTGTGTGTGTGTGTGTGTGTGTGTGTGTAAGTGTAAGTGTCTGGTGTGGGTGGGGGTTTTCCATCTGAGCCTGTAGAAGTTGATGAAGTCCCCTCACTGCCTAATTGAGTAGAAGGCCAGTGTGTCCAATGAGATGCTTCACTGGGAATATATGGACTGCTCCCTGCAGTTGTGGCAGCCGTCCGAACCTTCAAGCTGGATTTGAGGTCATTTCAGCTAAAAGGAGTCCCCGTCCACAAGTCTCTAGACAGGGGCTTGTCACACATTATCAGATATGGTGAATCATGGCCAGTCTCTCTGACACCTTCCTGGTGGCACAACTTTATCTAAGCTGCCCTTCTTGCCGTGAAAAGCCACCTTTCGCAGCCCATGGCTGTGGCGGCTGCTCTGACTTCCCAGGAATACTGAGATGAGCTGAGAACGTGTCTAGATCGTATCACCTGCGTATCTGCATTTGAGTTCAATGCAGATCAATGAAGCTCCTCTTCCCCTCGCCCCCAGATTCAACTTCTCCCCCTTGCTCCCAGGCTCCCTATATTAGAAATCTAGACTCTACTTCCCTGCCCAGTAGAGTCAACTCCTTATTTAACTGGCCTCTCTGCCACCACCTCACTCTTAATGCAGAGGACAAAATGATGAATTAGCAGTGATTTAATTCTTTGTGAGATTAGGATGTCTCCATTGTCAACTCAAACTTTCTGAAAAATGCAAAAAGCCTTCGCATGTAATACTTACTGCCTTAAGATGCCAAACAGCTGAGATCAGGGGGTTAATGCTACTGCCACATCATTTTTATGTCACTTAGTTCCTCTGGTAAAACTCCATTGTAATAAAACTTTTCATCATTTCCTCATGGGCAATATATCCTTGATGCCAGTCAGACTATATGATATTAATTATTCAATCAAAGGCCTCTATTATGAGTTTAGTTAGAATATTAGTGATTTAAAACATGCTAAGACCCATTACAGTACTGATATCCCCAAAATAGTTGTAACTGAACTTTGATGGACCACATACATTAAATTCCATAGTTCTTACTTGTTCCTCATTTTCCATAGAAAATTCTAAACTACTACATATTTACTTGGTAAGCACTCTTTTTAGAGGAACAGTGTGTGCTTGCTATTTAAGAGTGCCAAATATGAGGGGGAATAAAGGGGTAGGGGAGATATATTCGGTGGGACACTTGAATCTATGTAAACACAAATTAAAATCATAAATTAAAAAGAAAGTGCCAAATCTGACATTACCTTGAACTTGAAACCTGTTACACTTGGAAGCTGACTCTCATGTTTTCCCTCCTGCACATATTTAAGGAGTTTTAGCATTTATTTCCTACTCCTCCAACCAATAGGAAAGGTTACTTTGTGCCTAGACACCTGCTAGATTTTGAGTGCTGCTCTGCACCTAGATGTTTTCCTAGTGTCTTCTCAATTCTGTCATCTGCCCCCAAAAGCACATGCACTAGGATTATTTTGGTGGGTTTCTTGGCCATGCTGAACCCTTTTGCAAAAGACACCATGCTCATGGCATTTCCTCCCTCTGTCTTCTGCATCTCTCCAGCCAGTCATGACTGTCCCTTGGCCCACGTTTCTGAGTTTGTTGTACTCAGGTTTTGTCCTAAGTCCAAACTACTGCAGGCAGAGAGACACTCTGAATAAGCCAAGTGTATGAATTCATTAAAATATGTGGTTTGTATGTGTTTATGAAGCCTGTGCTTTATGATTATTTCAAATGACATACATCACTAAACATACAGGCATCTTGGATGAAAAGCAAGTACCTCCCCCAATGCACAAACACATGATATTATTCAACAGGATTCATTAAGAGTAAAATCACTGGGTTTAGTTTCCATTTTTATGTACTGAAATCTGCATATAGATCATTTCGAAGGTGTCCTGTTCACTCCTAAAGTAGCCAATTGTATTTGAAAAGAAAATCAAACTAAGAACAACTAAGGCAAAGGAAGTAAGAGTAATATTGTAAGTGTATTGAGTACCCACCGTGGGCTAGGTATTTCAAATACATTGTCTCATTTTATCTTCACCATCTAACTGAACATAGTCATTATGAGTGCTGCTCATTTCACAAAAGAGAAACATTCACCCTCAAAGTGACATCAGAATGAGAACTCAAACACAGTTCTTTCTGGTTTCCGTTTTATTTCACTTTGCCATGCCGTGGACAGATGAGAGGTAAGAGTAAATCAGCTTTTTCTTGAGTCACGTGAGTCCACAGGAAGGAAGCTATCTTATTAAATACCATGTTAAAACACATCTATGTTCATTATCTTTTAGGGCTCCAAAGAACATGAAAAAATGTTGAAACCTAGATAGAGGTGGTGAAAAGGTAATAAAATATGAGACAAATAGAAGGGAATTTAAAGGAAAAAAGAAAAATACTTGTGAAGTTTGCCATTTTTAGTGTTATATCGCTATAAGTTTTTCCTAAGTAAAAACAAGATGTCCGCATTATTTTACAAGTATTCTGTTCCTATATGGAGCAAGGGCTCTGCCAGGGGCTTTTGCAGGCACGATGGTAATAGAGCCCCTAGTGCATGCACCAGGTTCCCAGCCCTCAGACTGCACTCTGCACTACCCATGGGGCAGGGGGAATAGGAACCAACACTTGTTGAGTATCTAATTATGCTCCAATAACTCTGGTGGATACTTTAAATATGTCGCCTCATTTCTTTCTATTAACAATCCTGAAATATTATTATCCTTATTTTATGGATGAAGAAACCGAGGCAGAGAGGTGGGGCCAACATTGCACACAGAATAACAAGGGGCTGCCTTGAATTCAGTCCAGCCTTTACTACCTCGAAAACCTCTAGACTCTCCATGAATCAAGTTGTCTTGCATGAGGTCGGCTGTAAACAGATAGAAGTAGTCAACGGCCATCCTGTAGTGAGGTGGCTCTTGCTGTGCTGACCCCTCCCACCGCGACCACCACACATACACACCCAAACTGCTGCAATATATAACTGCAGGATGTTATAATGGAAAAACCCCTAACAGGCATTCAAAATTACTAAGAACCACAGAGCTCCCCTTAGCATATATAAACACCCACTTCCTTCCAGCTGAAATATCTTTTAAATAGTCCTCTTTTTTAAAGACTGCCTCTTTGTTACGCTAGAGTTTAAAAATATATATACCAGTTGGTTCCTCGCCAGCAATTTTTGTAGCCAGGAAAGTATTGTCACTCCTTTCACCGTATGGTCCTGGTGAATCCTCAGGGGACCAGGCTGAGATGTGCATGCCAGAAAACTGCGGAAGGATGGCTTTTATTGACTGCTGCTTCAAGTCCAGAGAAGAGAGCTTTGGCAGTCAACTACTGGGGAGGTGCCACATGAGCCCATCTGTGCCCTGGATTTCATGTGACATGGGCCCCATGACCTCAGTCATTGTGCCAGGAAACACCTTGGTCCAGCTCCATTATTTCTGACAAAGGCAAATATTTGTGGTACAAATGTGGGAAGGGGTGGTACAAAAAGAGCCGCATCCACAATGTGTTCCTGCTTGTATTCCAAGTCTTCAATTAAGCCTTCACAGAAGTGGTTGGGGCCTGTCCCAGTGGAGGGTTGTCCCACTCTATAATCAGCAAGACTGACCCTTGTGGCTGGACATGGAATGACATGTTAAATAGGTGGGAACCTGGCAATTCTCATTGGCCACTCTCCACCAACAATACGCTCTGGGGCATCATTAGTACCCTTTAAACTAGGCCATTGCTTAAAAGTGAAGACAGCGAGTTGACTGTTCAGATAAGGTTTTTGCCACTAATTGCTTGCATGTAACTGAGGCAAATGCACACCCATTTTCAGAAATGATTGTGTCTGACAGCCTGCTTTTTGCTGGGTACTGGATCAAGCTATAATTGTTACTTACGATGGAAAATAAGCATGGTGAGTTATTTTGAGAAGGAGTTTGCCACAATAAACTGTTTCTCCTAGTAGCAGTCCTATAAAATCAAGATTGGAATTTGTGCTTGGGTACTTTGTCCGATACTTTGGTGTCTTTGACAATTTATACTAAATGGTCTAGATTGTGAAATACTCTTTTACACCTTTTTCTAATATCAAAATCAGATCCCTGTATAAGAGCTTCTAGCCAATGGTGTTTGTTTTGTTGTTGTTGTTTAGCAAGAGGGAGAGCAAGAGAGAGGAGAGAGCTGAGAAGCATCAACTCATAATTGCAGCACTTTAGTTGTTCATTGATTGTTTCTCTTACGTGCCTTGATCCAGGGGGCTCAAGCCAAGCCAGTGACCCCTTGCTCAAGCCAGTGACCTTGGGATCATGTCAATGATTCTGCACTCAAGCCAGCGACCCCATGCTCAAGTCAGCAATCTCAGGGTTTCAAATCTGGGACCTCAGTATCATAGGTCAACACTCTATCCACTATACCCCACCAGTCAGGCCAATATTTTATATGAGTAGTTTTTGGATACGCTGCATATACTGTGGCCAAGATAATGCAATGACTGCTTTCTCTGAGTTGGTTATAGACAAGTCACTTACATTATTACTTTGTCAACAGCTTGAATTTCTCAATCAATTTCTGGTCAATTTCTCAGTCAATTTCTGGTCAATCCTTTTATATCTTGTTTTTAAAAACACAGATGAATCCTGAATAGTTCAGAGTAAATTGTGTAACTTTATTAGCCTGAACAGATGAGCTAGAAAAGTAATCTATTCTTTCTTCTTATTCATTCAGCAACTATTCATTGACTGCCTACCAAGTTCAATATACTCTGTAGACTTTGAAGATACATTAATAAATCCACAAGGCACAACCTTATACTATGAATCTTATCATGTAGTGGAAGAAGTAGTAATTGTATAATCACAAAGTAAATATAAAATTGCAACTCTGCCCATTATGAAAAAGAAGAAATATGCCATTCAACAAGACATAATGGGAAATGGGACCAAAGCAAGGAAGGGAGTGAGACTTAAACTATAATTTAAAAGAGGTTAGAAAGAAGGAATAATTACAATTCCGAGGAGAGAGAGTACATGCAGAGGCCCTGTGGTGGGTAAAACATGGTGAGAAGAGAGACTAAAAGAATATAGTGTGGCCAGGGCAGGGAGTGTACAGGGAGGGAAGGAGAGATAGTTGGAAGTCAGACCATGGATAGTAAAGTTAAAGATTTTTGTGTATATTCAAACACTAATTAGAAACCACTTATGGCTCTTAAGTGAATAATACATGGTCAGAATTGTGTTTCAATTATTTTTTTCTAAGTGCAGGGTAGGGAATAGATTGGAGGGAGGCCAGAGTGGGTACAAACCAGTTCAGGATTATTGCTGTAGGTCAGGTGACAGATGTAGTAGTGTGTGCAAAGGTGGTGGTGATGATAGTAGAGACAGAAGAACATGGCGGAGAGAACTGACAGACTTTGATGATAGATTGCATGTGGAGGTATGGAGGGTAAGTAAAGCCATGTGTCAAGAATGAATACACACACAGTATGGGCAGTGGTACTGTTCCCCGAGAAAGGAAATGCTGGCAGAGGACTAGGTTTGGAGAGCAGACTATGAGTATGGTTTGGGAGGTGCTAGATTTGAGATGCCTTTCAGACTTCCAGAAGGAGACCCTAAACTGTGCTGTAGAGATGGCTTAATATGCATGGGAAATGCAGGGGCTGCTCCAGTATGTGAGCCAAACTTGCATTCAATGACACTGAACAGAAGACCCCAGGGCACATCAGGGGTGATGATGTAATAAACCACAGATCTACTCAGAAAGTACAAAAAGAGGCAGGTGATCAGGGCAAATTGCCAGTCTGGTTGTGACATGTCTTCACTGCATATATGGACAGCAAAGTCTTATCTGTCACTGTCTGTGTAATTTCATTCTGGAAGTTATATTTTTCTCGTATAGGAAGAATTGGTGACTTAATGCCATCTGGCAGTCTGTGACTGAGCATAGCTCTGACCCCATAAAGTGTAAGCACGTGGGTAAGAGGAAATGGTGGGAATTGTTCGGGTAACTGTGCTAGGATTATAAAACAGAATATCCTTGCTATTCAGAAACATGTGCTGAAATATTTAGGGGTAAAGAGGCACAAGTCTCCAATTTATTCTCCAGTGGTTTATGAAATAATAATATGGATGTATACTAATATGTGTATGCGTGTGCATATTGTATATGGAAACAAAGAGGGGTGTGGAAAGAAATAAATTGGAAAAAAGAAAAAGAATGATGAAGTAAATGGGGCAAAATGTAAGGATTTGGTGAATCTGATAAAGGATGTAGGGAGTTTCTTGTACTGTTGTGGCAATAACTACAACAACAAAACAAGGGACAGTGGAAGTTCTCATAATTTTCTAGTACAAATTCAAAAGTAAAAAATGCCGTTATCCTGGAGTCTTAGGCTGGGTTTGCCCCCAAAACAGACCCTGAGACAGAGGCTTTGGAGCAAGTGGTTTTATTTGAGAAATGATCCTAGGAAGCATTAAAAGGGGATTGGGGAAGGGAAGGCAAGAATGCCGGCATGGAGTGGATTGGAAATCAGGTTCCTGCTGCAGGCAACGGGACCAGTTCCACTAGGGCCCTCTGGAAATAGGATGGATGCACTCACAGCCTGCCCTTCCCCCCAGCGGCAAGTATATTGCACTATGTGTCTTTCAAGTCCTATTCCCCACTGGCTAAGAGTAGCTCCAAAAGGAGCCAACTTCCCAACACTTCTGCAAATCCAGTGCACTGGTGACAGGGAGCCTCAGGCCAAGAAGCCCAGATACTTGGAGTATGTCTTGTAGAGGACCGGAAGCGATGAAGAGGTACGGGCGAGGGACAGCAGCATTGCTCCACCAGTCAGTGTGAAGTCCCAGAGGCCAGAGTGGATCAGTCCTGGTTGCCTTTGATGAGAGAAAAACAAATAATTATTAACTAGCCCCAGACTGTCCTGATGTCTGTATTTTATTTTTGGAGAAAGTGTTCTGTGAATTGTTACGTCTTATATGGTACTCTGTGAACAACTATTGCACCACAGAGCAGCCCAAGAACATAACCCCAGAAGAATGTATTTCTGGTTTCTCTTTGTTTCACTGAAATATACAGTTCATCAAAATGATGTAAAGTCTTTGACAAGTTCATTTTCTGTCAAGCCCATGCTCTGAACATCACTGAAATATAGTAACACCTCTGGGAATACCCCTGGGATTATGGAAAGCCTCAGCAAATGAAACTTGGTACTAAGGTGCCTAACTCATGCATGAAATGAATGATGGCAATAACGTGACTTACAGTCGTGCCTGTAAATGCCTACCAGGCTAAGTTTTGCATGGGTTTCAACATATCGCCTTTGCTCAAATTAAGAACAGCAGAAAGTTATCCAAACGCAGGAACTAGTCCGATAGCCCTGGTCCTGCTGGATCTGTGGTCTCCACGGTCTCACCTTAGCACCAGACTGGATGCTAAGGTACCAGTGTGTATGTAAGAAACCTATAAAATTGGATCAGTCACATCCAGTTCAATAAAGACACTTAAGCTCATCTTCCTGAGAACAAAAAGTATATGTCATAAGACATGTGGGCAACGGCATAAATTCCTAATGAGTAATTACTAGGTCAAAGAGTGAGAATATTTTTAAAGGTCTTAATATGTATCACCAGACCAAGCTTTAAAACGTCTGTACCAACTGCACCTTCACCAGCACCATCAACTTAATAGATTTTTAAAAATCACAGTTATGACCATAAACTGTTTTAATTTGTAATTCATTTACTCTTACTAAGGTAGAACTTTTCTCATATGTTTATTGAAATTGGCATTTTTTTTGCAGTCTGTTTGTTGTAGCTTATCTGTTTGCCTATCATTTGTGTTCATCTTTTTCTTCTTACTAGAGCTCTTTATATAGTAGTAGAGACATTAATTAACATTTGGCATATGTTGACATTATCTTAATTTAACTTTAAATTATATTTACAGTAAATAGAATTTGTCTTTTAGAATTTTGTGATTATAAATTTGTCATTTCCAATCTTTGATCTTTCGGTTTATGGTTTACTCTTTTGCTTTTATATACAAAACATTGTCTCCCATCTTGAGACCAGGGATTTGCCCGTATTTTCTTCTGGTTGTTTATTATTTTATTTATTTTCCATTTGTTTATTCTACTGCAGGAAACCTTTAAACACACATGTCATCCTAAGCAGCAATATTTTTTCATAACATAGTCTCAAGCAATAGCCTCTGTGATGTTGTAATCATAAAAAATGCATGGCGGCCTAGGCACGCATGCTAGATGGCTCTGTACAAACACTATGGAAGACTGTGTGCAGCTCATCCCTGCACCTCATCCCGAGCCCATTTATATCGTGTTTCAATGGCCATTAGGCCCTGTGTCAGGATACACAAATGTCCTGGAGCCTTCGGACGTGGACCCTTGTAAGCCGATTAAACACCAGGTCTTCAGTAGCCTGGAAGTAATTAGGGTCACCTGAGTGGGGTTCTTTAATAAGATGGCACTTCCTCTTGCAAAATATGCACTTCTCTGTTGGACCTTGGCCAGCTGCTGTGACCCTCTGCAGCAGTGAGCCCCGTGCTCAGGTTGAGCTGCCACATATGCCCGCATCCCCTAAACGCAGTCGCAGTCTTGAGATTCAAATAATTTAACAACCGGTTCTCTGCCCTAATGACCGTTTGAAGTATAAAAAAATTATATACCAAAAGGTAGATTATTATTTCATGCATTCTATACTTAAATAAGATCAATAAAAGAGGTACACAAAACTAGTTTTTAAGAGTTTTAAAATCTTATTTAAAAATATTAAAAATAACTGACAAAAAAAACAATAAAACTGTTATTTAAGACATTTCCATATTGCTTCTTGATTGACATTCTCACTTGCAATTTTTTTCACCTACGGATGGAATGAACATTACTACGGTCACTTAGAATATGCTGTTGCGCAGATGAACGTTAAAAAAGAGTAAGGAATGTAAATTTGCGATTTCCACGTTGGGCGGCTGCCCAGGTGCCCGCCTTAGAGAGAACCCTGATTACAAGTGCCATTTTAACAACTGGTTTGCTGAACTCAACAAAAGATTAGGTATCGGTTCTGGCGAACCAGTATGAACCCGCTGAATCCCATCACTGCCTGACCATGCGCCCCTGTGTTCCTCGGAGAAGCTTGAGAAGAATTCAATGTGTCTTCCTCAAAGTGCATTAAAAGTTGCTCTTTTCATTTCTATGACAAGAGATGCAGATTTACTAGAAGGAGACTATCTGGAGATAGTCTGTGTGTCCATATGACCAGACTTTGTGTTCAGTTCCCAGAGAAACTGTTAGAGGAGGGTTCTTCTTCTGGGGTCTTAACCTGGCATGGCAACATTGTCCTCTGACTGGTGTCAGGAGATCATCAAAATCCCCGCAATTACATGCCAAGTTTTTTATGAATAATATTTTGTACATGTTTCTGGGGGAAGGAGTGAGCAAGAGAGTTGTATGACTCAGGAAGATTTACAGAATTAGAAGGATTTACTGTACACTCTGGGTCATTTGTAAAAATCTTCATATTCTGATTCCTATGTGGCTAGCAGTTATTTTTCAATAAGATGATAATGGCATCCCAGAGAAGATTTCATTTTTTTAATTTATAAGAAGAAAATACCCAAACACTAACTCACAGCACTGAAGAGTCTCTTGACTAGCAGAGTGAATGTAATGGTTTTAGTACCTCTACTCCAGACCCTGCCTTCTTGTCTGCGTTTAGAGAGAACAGAACCTTCTCAGCATATCAATCGCAGAAAGCAGGTTAAATAGCCTTGAACTCTTGACTCATTCCCCTCCCTCATCACACCCAGCAGCACTGGGAGATGCAGTGTGTCAGAGGCCACATGTGTGTGTGTGCACCAATGCTATCTGCCCTGCATTTGAAAACTAACATTCTGCTCTCATGCCCAGAAAGGAAGGGGAGAGGAAGCACTCCGGAGCATGAGTAGGTAGCAACCATCTTTGAAATAAAAAGTAGTGTCAATTCCATTTTAAATTATAGCAGCATAAACCCACAGGAAACCTCAAGAAAGTAAAATATTAACATTAAGCCACAGCCAGCCCTGCTATATATAACTTAGATAAATAACCCATTTAATGTATGTAGGGTATGATAATATAGTTGTTCATGTGCCACTGGCAACAGTTTACATTTAAAAAGAATAGAGACATTAGCTGCTGGTAGATGACAAATGTATTTTACTCATTCTTGTTCTTAAAAGCCAAATGTCCTCAAAAACTGATCAAGGGCTAGCTAAACATTTAAGGGCTGCTATATCTTTGTCTCATAATATAAATTTGTGGCTTTATCTAGCCTTTTCTTGACCTTTTTGCCTAATGGTGGGATATTAATAAGAGAAAGATGGTTTCATAAAACATCCTCTGAATGTGAATGTTTTTTTTTCTTTATGTAAGAGTAATTTCAGGTGGCTAAAGACGACATGAGCTAACCTGAAACTAACAAGCTGCTCACTGTCTCAGCCAAATTAGGCTTAATGCTGAAAGGCATTCTTAAGTCAAGAAGGCCGGGGGTCAAGCCATCAAGCCATGGAGTGCAGCTGTCGGACCACCTTTTGCTGTCTCCAAGGGACCAAACAAAGAAAATTTAGCAAAGAAAATATCTCAAAGAATCAACAGGGAGAGTAAAGCAAAAATAACCAGATGTCCCAGAAGACTCTCTTGGTATTAGGAAGAAGGCTAGCATAGGACTAACAGGGTTTGGATTTTATCAATCTTACTAATAAAAGTCACTTGGCTCTTCATTGAGAAGCACAGTTGGTACAATATGGAAAGGTTTTAAAGACCATTACTTTCTAGAAATGAAACAGCTGGCCTTATTGGCTATTAAATAATGAGCCAGATTCTTCCCAGTGCCTAAGTCACTCTCTAGTAGTAAATTAGTCATTTAGGGAGGCACATTAACTCTTTAAGAAGATTAGAGTTCGATTTAGTACACTTTATGTGTAGGAGGAAAGTTGTAGGGAATCTGTCTGAAGCTGAGCAAAGAAAAGATGGAGAAAAGATAGCATCTGATAGAAGAAAGTAAACCTGTGACTCGTGTTAATTTGACAGCTGAGATGAGCATAGGAAATTTGAGAAGTTGAATTGTGAGGGACATTTAAGCTAGTGTTCTGTAGATGGATAGGATCATGATGGTGGAGAGAGTTGACACTTCATTGTCTGATTCATTCATTCACTCATTCAATAAACTTTTAGTTGGACAATAATGGATAGCTGTCCCTGAGCTAGGCACTGAGAAAATATTTCCTAATGAAACACTATCTTTGTCTCTAGAGCTTTAATGGATGAAAGACAAATAAATAGAGATTTTAATACAGTATATTAAGTGCTAAAAATTTTATATGCACACAATGAATTTGAAGTGAGGAAGTGGCAAGACATGTAGTTATGAAGCACCTGGTACAGCATGCTAAAAACTGACTACTCCAAAGCCCTCAAACCATTGAAGGCTTTTAAACAAGGAGATGGTCTGATCATACATTTAGAAAAATCCTCTTGATAATTTCATGGAAAATAAGTTGGAAGGACAAGACTGGAATCAGGAAAGAGACTGTAAAGTTGTTGATAGAATTCCCACGATGATGCTGAGAGCCAGGCGTGAGGCTGGCACAGTGGGGAAAGCCAGGAGGAGAAGGCGTGGGCTGTTAGGAGATTCACCTTCACATGTTCTGATGGCTGATTAGATATGCGGTCATTGAGGGAAAGGCTGGCAACAGATAACTTTGGAGTCCAGAGCTTGAGCAACTGGGTGGACGGAGGTGCCATTCTGCTCAGTAGGTGATGAAGGGTAGGATACAAGGCTTCATGGAAAGGCAGTGTTGTGACAGGTCTGGGCCTAAAAAGGATGACTGGAGGGCACATAGAGAACTGGAAGTCATGCCCATGAATCACCTAATGAGAGTTGGTAAATATATGCCAAAAGGAAGCTGAGGTTTAGAAAGCTGCATAATTCCACAACTTGAATCTCTAAACAGTATTTGTTTCACTTAGTTTCTTTGCCAGTGGAGGGGATTTCAAAGATACAGATGTTTCCAAACTGAGGTTATATCATTGCTATTAAGAGTATTCAGGTGATGGGAAAATAGGAAAAAACCATCCCTAAAAAAGCCACCTTCCCTGACCTGTGGTGGTGCAGTGGATAAAGCGTCGACCTGGGAACACTGAGGTCGCCAGTTCAAAACCCTGCACTGGTCTGGTCAAGGCAC
The DNA here is from genome assembly GCA_037038555.1 of Rhynchonycteris naso. Taxonomy (NCBI): domain Eukaryota; kingdom Metazoa; phylum Chordata; class Mammalia; order Chiroptera; family Emballonuridae; genus Rhynchonycteris; species Rhynchonycteris naso. Next base: position 28,550,838 of record CM072997.1, on the reverse strand, counting down.
ATATGGGAGTTGATGCTTCCAGCTCCTCCCCCCTTTCTCTCTCTCTCTCTCTCTCTCTCTCTCTCTCTCTCTCACACTCTCTCTCTCTCTCTCACTCTGTGTCTTCTCTCTAAAATGAATAAATAATAAAAAAAAAAAGCCACCTTCCAATTTCACCCAGCACATCAACAGTTAATAAAACATCACTATGACGATCAGGAAATTTATACTTGATATAAGAAGTAGAAAATTGCACAGGTTGCAGACTAGGCAAATTAACAGTTTTTTCTCTGTCAGCACTTAAAATCTATACCGTGGTTTCTCTCTGTACTATGGGGTGAAATGCACCAACAAATTGGCTTATATGATGTTAAGTATCTAAAATATGGAAGAAATTATATATTGGGGGGGAGAAATTCATACATATTAGAAGGTGTTGACAACTTCACCACAGAATAGGAAAAATGTCCTTAAAGATAAAACACTTATTATTTCAGAATTTCAGAAACCACAGTTATAATGTTATACTGTGTGCACAAAAGGCATTTTTAGAAAGAAAATTGACATCAAAGTTTACTAAACCAGTAACCCTTGTGGCGACTTCATGATGAGAACCACATTCTTTAGGAATGTAAAAAGCATAGAATTAAAAGGGCGGAGAGTTCGTGAATTGCCTGAAGAAAACCCAGCAGAGGCAGACAACAAACAGGACTAAACACGTCACTCACGGTGTCATTGTGGTGCCATTGCCTTATAGTTCCAGAGGATCCATGGACAGCCATGAACTGTCCCAAAGTTTCACGTGAATCTTGGTTTTCATTGTTAGTCACATGCTCCAACTAGAGTAGACAATTGCTCCTCTAGAATAATTTCAAAAACATCTACACCAACAGTACTTCTTTGTGTCATCTGTTCTTCCCAGAGAGACGCGCTAGTCTTTTCAGGTAGTAAAGACTCCTTTTTTTCTAGTATATAGTGGAATGAAGATGGGCTCTTTGAGTTAAGGCTCTAACTTGGGGCCGTTTCACATCATTTTAACACATTGCCTGAAACGTGAACAGGAGACAAAGCCTTTCCCGTCCCAATTACATTAAATGAGTTTTAAAATGGGAATACCTGAGTTAAAGTGTATATGATAATACCTTATTCTTTTCTGTGTTGCTAAGGAGAGGGAGCTGGAAGAGAGAAAAGCATTGGGAATGGTAGGAGCTGCAAGGAGACAGAAGCCACTGAGGGGTGAAAAACAGACATGGCAGACCAACGTTAGCATTTACAAACTTAAAAATAGGGTCTGTGGCTTCATCTGTTTTACCAAGAAGGGTTCATCTGTCTTTTGTCAGTGGCCCATATTATTACGGGAGAGGGGCAAAGCCACAGGCTGCCTCTTCATCTATTTACTGGCTCTAGCAAGAGCAAGGCATGTTCTACATCAGTGTACACTTTTGAGTATCCTGTTTGCTGTTTCAAAAACCAAATGAACAAAACAAATGTCAATCAAAGCCAAGAAAAATGAATGTTGGAGGAAAATGTTTTTCTGATTTTTAGTCTTGAAATGGAGCAAAACATGGGAAAAGATTGTAAATAGGTACTGATTCAGAGGATTTGACGCACAGTGGGTGATTGATACATTTTTTAAGGAGAAAGCAAATGTACGTGGATTTTATATTTAAATCCCATCTGGGCCAAATTGCCGGGGAGAAAAAAGCATGAGCGGAAACAAAGAATAAAAGTAGGGCAGGTAAAATATATTTGAATATTTCACAAATATAGCTTAAAGATGATGTTTGCAAAGATTTTTTGTTCCCCTAAGACCAAAAACACAATGGAAATTAGTATTTCTTTAAGTAGGATGTTTAGTATGTTGACAGGGTCGCTGGGAGCACTCCAGTCCCTGCTCTGGGCCGCTGGTTTAACGTGGCTGGTTTTGCAGGTACCCGGTAACTTGCTGGGTATCTGACCTACCTGGGGATTGGTTCAGAGTCACCCATTGCGTTCCAAAAGCAGGTGATTCTTTATTCTCTGGGCTCTTCTTTGACATTTATTCCTGAACATCGATTAGCGTAATCCTTTCAGCTTTGGTGGTGCAAAGTAAGGGGCTGGGGCCGCCCCACTGGATAGTTCTCTGCATCAGTGACCCTGCACTCAGTGGTGACGTCTAACCAGCTTCCCACCGGGGATAGTCATGAGAACCTGCACTGCTGCTCATGGAGCAACTGCTCTTCCGCTGAGGAGCCCCAACTGCCCCCGCCATGGGATTTCTGCTGACGCAGTCCCTTTTCGTTTCCTCTTCTTACCTTGCTCGATGTGTCGATTGACTGTAGATAAATGCCAAATAATATATTGGACAGAGATTCATTAGTATCATGTCATCCAGAGCAAGAGTTTTAAATCCCTTGTAACTTTGTAACCATGTGTGTTCAAAGAATAAGATCCCCCCAAAAAACAAGACCATTCTCTTGCATGAGTTTGAGACATTTAAAATACTAGGGCAGGCACATCAACAATACTTGCAATCACCTTGGCGCCTATACAGAAAACTGCAGTTAAATTATTGGCAAAGTACATAAGCAAATGAAAATATGTCTACTATAAAACATATATCCTTATAAGATAGACTGAATATGTAAACTGGAATCATAAGAATGGATAACAGTCTAATCATAATAAAAAAAAAACCAGTATTGACATGGTAATGTCAAATGGAGTAGCCCAGAGTTCACCTTTCAAAGTGACCGTGTTAAGGTCCAGATTTTATTATATAACAACTCAGTGATTTAACTTTGTAAAAAGTTCAAATCTATGCCTTCTTACATGGATCTTTGCATTGACATAGCCTGTTTGTTTGTTTGTTTACAGTGCATTTTTAGCCCATCTCCTCAAGTAGGAAACATAGCTTTTTGAAGCTGAGTACTATGTATTAAACTTTTCTATACCCTCTGCAGTACCCAGCTAGGTTGTAGGCGGGTCAAAAACAGGTTTACAGTTTTTTTGTATGGAAAATAATGCAATAATTATAACTAATAGTACACAAATAAACTCTGGGTTTCACATGCATACAACTGTAAAACTACTTTTGTCAACTCGGTATTCTTTGAAATTGATTATAATGAGCTATGTTATAATGATGTTCATCTGCTGTAAGAGTGCAAGTAACATAATGAACAACTAAATAAATCGGGAAAATGTAAAACTGTAAGTATTTCCACAAAATAATCAGGCTTTTGAAGCTATAAGAAAATATCTCTCTCTTCCTAGCATTCTAATTGTGTATTTTGGCAGGTCCTGAATTCTCTTTTCAAAACAGAAATGGAAGTTGTTATCCTTATATCTAGTTGTTCAGAACCTACATTTGGGGTGGTGTGTGATGGGGAGACAAATAAATGTTGAAGTCAAGGAATTAAGAAAAACTAAGTAAGCCACTGAAGGGTGGGAGAGCAGCAGTGGCTAGTCAGTTTCCCTGGCCTCCCTTGTCCTCCTCCGAGATGAAGTCTCCTTTGTGAGCCAGAGGGACCTTACATTTGCAGCTGGAGCATTAGAATAAACAAGCAAAAGGGGCAAAGTCCCCAAAGGGGTGTGTTGTGCCAATAGGGGAGGCAGGCAGCTGAGGTTATGAACTAGCACACACTGGAGGCTGCCAAGCTGGTGGGGACTTTGTGTGAACGGATGACAGTTTTAATGTCACTCGCCAGCAAAGGTGGTATCAAGCCAGCACCACTTCAAACCAATTTTGCAAATCACATTTAGTGGCTGAAAATTGGTTTACTGCGCCCATCCCTTTTCAGAGGCCAGACTTCCCTGGTCTAGGTCGGTTTCTTCGCTAAGGTGGGACACCTAAGGAATGATTCTTTTTCCTTTAATTGAAATGACAGCATATTCTTCCACAGATTAATTTTAAATTATCCATGTTTATATCCTTTAATCAAGAAGATTAAAAAAAGCACAGATAATTTTCTGCACTGTTCTTTAGGGTTGTTTTGTTGTTGTTGTTTTGAGACTAATAATAGCTGATTGGCTTTTCATATTTGTTGCCTCACACAGCAGAAGTTTTACTCAAAGTACACTGGTTTAGACTGTTTATCAATTGTATTCTTAAATATTTTTAACTTTTATTTTGTCTTATAATAAAATAAGTGAGGAATAAGATTTAAATGAGATTTTTCTCTGTGAACTTCAAGATGATACTTTTGTGAAGAGATTTGTCTCCTAGATTATATCTCATCCTGAAATAAAGGCCTTCTTACTGGAAGAAATAGTTCTTAAAAATGAGTACTCGCAAGATGTGTTCATCTGTGAACTTTTACCAATTAGAAATGGCTCTATACTTAAGACTCCTTAATAATGTCTGTTAAGCAGCATTTTAGCTCATTTTTATAACACAGTCGGGTTTGGTAATTTATCTTAAACATTAAACATAAGAAATTTCTATCTTTTTTTTCAAGTATGTGGTCCCTCATCTCTGAATCACCCATTTTATCAGAGTGCCCCCTGGAAGGTTCAGTATCTCACTGTCATTCACGACCGTAATAAAACAGGCTTCTCCCATCTTTTTCTTGACATCTGCAATAATGGGAATGACGTGTGACTGGTGACACTGTAACAGAGGGCGTGCTGATATCCGTTCATGGTGGGGACTTCAGGTCCATGACGAGAGGATGAGCTGAGAACATGCATCATTGACTTCCGTCTCAGATTTGGTACCAAAAGCTGTGCTAATGCCTATTTGTTAATTATACATAAATTCTAGGAATTGAATAAAGGTTGGGGGGGCTTTAACTGCTTCACTCTACATAATCGAAGTTAGTAAAAGAATTAATCACAAAGAATGGAACATTGAAGCATAAATGGATTTACTAATGATAGTCATATAAGAAAGATTTAAAACCTTCCTATTTTTTAACCATTCCACAGAGAGCCGTTTCATTCTTCATTTGTTGAATCATGGAAAGGCAGAAGACAGTAAAATCTCTTGGAAAAAAATCTACTCTCTTTGATACAACAATAATTATAGTAGCCTTCTTTAGAATTATTATGATAAATTTAACTAAATCATTCTATTTCATACTGAAAGTTACTTATAAGCAATCGATTGCAATCTGAGTATAAAATACCTGGATATTTTTGGAAATACCTATTTAAATTGAGAAAATACTCACATTGCAGCCATTTAAATAGGACTGAGAAGTAACTTTCAATTAAAGACACCCAAACAGTCTAAAAAAATTTTATTTTGTTTTCTTAGAGTGAAAAGATGGTGAAAAAGAAAGTCATAACTCCAGTTTTCGGGCACATAAAAGTTATTTTCTCCTCTGGGTTGGGTTTAACTCATCTACACAGCCTGGCTATGTCCCAGACCCCAGAGGTGCGACCTGGTCTTGCTGTCTTCATTTCTGGTTGCTGCTTAGAAATACTAGAGAAGACACAGGTGAGCCAGCCTGCATCCATCCCTGATACAGTCAGTGCCCATGAGCCAGCCTGCATCCATGCCTGATGCAATCAGTCCCCAATGTCAAACCAACTATGTTTCTACAAGGGACTTGGAGTGCATTTCTTTCGAAAGGATGCTCTGTCCAGTGAGCAGGTTGCCAAGCTAGCGACTACATAAATGTACTTATCCCATTACATAATTGAAGTGTTATCCACATGAAAATTCATTTTTAAAATATTGTTGCTATGCGACATTTGACATTCCTGTCCCAGAGTGGGCATTCTCTGCTAACTCACACTATCTTGCCTTCTGAAGTAAATCACTGGAGCCTGAACACAAAAATAAGGAGTATAATGGTAGGGTATAGAATGAAGAACCATTACTTTGAAGACTGCCACTACAGTAGTGGTAATTAAAACAGAAAAATATAAAATTGAATAAGAAGCCCTGTTTTCTATTTTAATGATTGTGCTTGAGAAAAAGCAGGTTCAATCAGAGAAAGATGAGGAAGTAGCTAGAAGCTGTTGTTGAGGTTCTGAAAGAGGCATCTGGCCACTGGCCAGGTTAATGCCTTTTCTTCCTTTGGTATAATTTTTTCCTAAAAATTCTGTAGCATAGTCTAGATTATTGCCTTTTCTTCAAATATTGCTGGCAGTGGAACAAAGAGCAAATGGAGCTAAAAAAAAACAAAGTGTGTTTTTCTTGAGGTGTCTGGGGAGGAATGGGAGAGATGAAGTAGAGATTTAGTAAAGAAAGTAGTGTTGCCTCTGATGGAATTAACTGGGGTGTTTATTATTGACCCCCAAAGGAAAACTGAGCATGCTCAATTCTCTTGCTGAGCGATGCAAGTGAGAAAAAAGAAGAAGAAGAAGGCATGAGGAAGAAATAGTCTAGCCCATTCTTTTTTTTGTGACAACTGATGCAGAAGGCACAGAACCCAGGACAGCTGGATTGTTGAACTGGCTATTCTCATGGTAGTCAGGAAAAGAATAAAAAATGGGTCATTAATTTGGGGGCAGGCGCAGTAGGTGTAGTTTGTGAGTATAGGTGTGTAGGTATATAACCTGAATGTATAAAAATATACTTAATTGTTACATAAATATGTGAGATTAGTTGTTCTTGATTCAGAGAAAAGGCACTATTCATATTCTTTATGGATTCTTTTTTATGAAATTTGAAAGAGCATTACAACTGGCTTTGAGCCTTTATTTAACTACTTCTCAGGTGATGTCTGTGTCATGAGTTTATAGTCTCCTAGGAATTATAAGAAAATGAGAGATATTCTCATGTGATTCACAGCAAGGATGACTGAAGGAATTAGGAGACATTGGAAACCATATGCAAAAAAGAAGTTAGTCATCTCCCTCCTCCAAAACTCTGTATATATATGTGTGTGTATGTATATATGTGCATACATATATACACATGTGTGTATATATACGATAGATGCATACCATTCTAGAATAAATTAAAAGTAAATATCATGACAAAAATGATGATGACAGTAAGAGTGAGAAGGGAGATGACAGCAACTATATTCATTGACTGCTTATTATGCACGAGGCACCGGTCTATGTGTCTTATATGTATTAACTCATGTAATCCTCACCGTAAGTGTGTCACCTAGTTACTGTTATTTCTCTACAGTTAAATAAATATAACTCTTGAATGTCTTACTAAATTTTCATTCAGTGATTCTCATATGCAGCCAAGATAAATCATATTTTCTGCTAAAATCATCTTAAAGCCATAGCCCTCTGGATGAATTGGAATAAATGTAGAGGTTTGCCACAGTTCTTGGGCCCATTCCTCTTTCGTGTTCTAGGTGCCTTAGTTCTATCATCCTTCCAATTCTAGCTATCCCTCTTCTAACTCAGTCTACATATGTTGTGCCTGTCACTCCCAAAGCTAGCCGCAACATACTCCTCATAAACCATAACTAGCCGCAACACACTCCTCATAAACCGTAACACAAAGAGCTCAGGACTGATTTTCAACATTCTACTTTATATTACTGTCAATTCTTATTATGAAGAATCATGTTAACCAGTGACAACCCTGATTTTCAGATGTTCTTTCTATGAAATCTGATTTTACAGATATTCAGGAAAATGCTCAAAGGCTAAAAATTTAAATTGAATCACAATTATAAACAATCACTTGTAGACCTGCACTTTCTAATATGGTAGCTCCTACCACATGCTATTATCAATCACTTAAAATGTGACTAGCCTGAATTAGAATATGTTTTGAGTGTAAAATATACACTGGGCTTCAAAGGTTCAGTACAACTGCCTCCAAAAGTGTAAAATATCATTGATTATTTTTATATTGATAACATGTTGAATTAATATTTTAGCTATATTAGATTAAATAATGTAAAATATTAAGTTCAGTTTCACCTATTCCATATTACTTTTTAATGTAGCTACTAGAGAAATTTAAGTTATAGAGGTAGTTTGCATTATTTCATAAAACAAAGAGGCTCCACATTACAGAGTGGTGGTAGCTGCCACTGAACCATCCTGGTTCAAGTCTGAAGGCCACATATTCAACCTGGGCCTTCTTTTTTGGAAAACACTGTCTTTTTTTTTTTTTTTGCCCCTTAAATTGTGCCTAATACCAGGCACACCTGGATTTCTGGATAATTGCACCCACAAGTGGCTACATGCAGACACAATTAGGTGCTTGCAACTTGTTTGCAGGCACAGGTGTCTAATTGCACCCACAAATGGCCATTTGGCAGGCACCACTCATTGTGCACACAGCTGATAATAGGCAGAAAATGGCAACAACCAAAAAAGAGGCCTGGAGAACAGAGGCATGAAAATAGATCCCACTGCCTTGGTCTGATCACTCCTTTCTGGTTCAGTCTTTTTTGTGGAATGGTCACTGAGGTGTTTATGGCGAGAGGCATAGTTGGAACGCATAGGCTGGGAGATGAAAATGTTGTGTGCCCCGTTGCACAAAGTAAATGCTGTCTTGAGCTTTTAAGTAAATTGGGGTTAACAAAACCCACATTGTCAACCGGACTAGCCTTAAAGTGGATTCTGCCCTGCTGGGACCGACTGTTTATAATGGCTAAAAATGATGGAGTGTGTGAGAATCCCCAGGGACCCTTTGGTAAATAGTAGTGTTTAAAGGGTTAATCCAACCTAATGAATCATTTAGTGGGGATGCCAAGGCCAGAATGGTAGCCTCTGGAAGACTCCACAGGCAGTTATTGAAATGTGCAGCAGTCAGGGAGGAGGGAGGCCAGCCTAGAAGCTTGGGACTGTTGTGCAGGTCAGCATCTCCAGGCGGGGAGTAATTGATATCCCCAGCTCTGGGAACAGCTGAAACAACAAAGCAGGACATGGAAACACGTTCGCTTACACAGGTTTCAATGTCCGAAAGAAATGTGGAGGGACACTTAGGCCCTGCCTCTTCAACTTTTAGGGCAAGTAGAGGAATAAGAAGCCAGCAGCCTTTCTCCCCTGGTATTTCAGGAAGGGTTTTGTACTAGATTTCAGTGGCTTCGTGGTATCTTCCGGAAAGCAAGCCTAATCAGGGGTTGTTGATCGTAAGTATCAGCCCTCAGGCCACAGTAGATTCGGTGCTCAAGGAAATATACATCTTTTCTTCATCAGAGAGACCTACCTGCACCATAAAACAGTGGCCCGCATTGGTTTCTGTCCTCTAGGAAGACCAAGGACTCCTTGAACCGGCGGGGACATTCAAACCACGGAGCTTGACTTGGTTTTTCCAAGGCAGGGAAAAGATTTTTTCCTAATGAGTGATTGCTTTAGTAGTGTGTATTCATTTGAAATATAAGGAAGTTCATGATTTACCCACCTTTGACAAATACTCTGTCTGGGATCTTCACATCCCTTTGTGTTGGCTCTTTATTTATAACAATAACTGCCTATTCTTGAATGGCAATGCTATTGTAATAAATCTCCATAAAAAGCCAGTTCTCAGTTCAAGTTACCGCAGACTGAATATGAGGAAGACAGTTTAAGAGCACGCATTGATTGTCCTCTTTTATAAACTCCATGACAGGCTCAGCTCAGAGCTTCTTTCATGTTGACTGGACTACAGCTCAACCTAATGTCAACGTACTATAGTTCTTTTATGTAAAAGGCTATTATTCCATTATGATTTTCTCTCTTGTTGCCTCATATCCAAGTAGGGTTGATGAGAGATAACTGAAGAATTTTCTTCACCTATGATATTTCATCACATAGGATTCTTCTTTCTTTTTTTTTTAAAGGTACAGTGGAAAATATTGTTTCCTAGTATTAACCTTTATATGTAGACTTGAGATATGAGATAAACTTTAGAAATTAGGAGTAAGGGTAAAAAAATAATTTGGAATTTATAATTTTGTAAATTTTAAGTAAAAATTTTTCTCTACTTGACTCATTCCCAGTTATTGCTGCCCAGTTATCGGAGATGATTTAGCACTGGAGGGGACTAGCGTGGAGTGGTAGTTTTCTGTTGTACAAAGTGTAAGGTGTGGGCAATGGGGGAAGGTCACGTGAGGAACCCAGACCCAGGAACTTTGGCTAGAACCGCCCACAACCAGGCATACCAAAAGAAACTTCCCAGGAGTCTTTGGAAGTTTCTTTTGGCACGCCTGGTTGTTGGCAGTTCTAGCTAAAGTTCCTGTCTGGTTTCTCACATGACTTTCCCAATTGCCCATATCTTACATTCCAACCTTTCGTGTTAAATAGGGGCACCACTTATTCATCTGGCTACTTCCTGCTGATTAGGGGCGTTGTGGGGAGGAGAGATTGGCAGGTGGTGGCTTTGAGGGGTGTCAGGAGGAACATCTGTTTGACAGTGAGTTGAAAAACTTTGCGGATGCAGTTCTGTAAGAATTTTTTAAAAAAGAGGAGTAATAGGGGGATCTGTAGGGTCCAGCCTTTTGGTGAGCTGGAGATAGGTAGGGTCCAGTGGTTCTGACTGCCAGCGGTCCTGCATGGGGGCACACTTGAGGCAAAACTGCATGTCAGGAGTGGCGTACCAAGAGGAAAAGAAGGGGTCCCATCCATTCCCATAACCAAGGCCTGTGAGGGAACTAGAGGTCTAGAGTGTGATGACAAAACAGAGAAGGTAGCTCCCATGTCCACAAGAAATGAGATGGACTAACCCGTTCCTGCAGCATTACCCTGGTTCTCCGAGTCCAGGCCATGTCAGTCGTCCATGATGTCTAGGAATTTGAGTGGTGGGCCTGCCTGGCTGGATTGGCCTCCCATTTTGGGTGGCTTGTCCTCCATGTAGAGGTGCTGAGGAAAAGCCTGTTGCCCAAAGGGGTAATCGCTCCGCCAGTGACCAGGCTGCTTGCAGTCAGGGCAGGGCTCAGTGGGCAGCCGCGGGAAGGGGCCCTGCTGAGACCAGTGACCTTCATTGCCACACCTAAATCCTGGTGGGATTCCTCTTTGCAGTTTGGACGTGGGTCGGACACTTCCTGTGCCTTGCCCCTGTTGCTGTGTCAGCCTCAGGGCTGCCATAAGAGCCTGGGCTTGGAGTGTTACCTTCTGCTGCATGCAGGCCTGGTGAACAGCCTCGGCCTGTTCCTACTAGCCGTGACCATCAAAAAACTTTAAATGCCATGTTCACAGGTCCCAGATAGGGGATTGGGGGTTAGAATAAAAGGAGGGTGGCTCTTGGGGAGCCTGGCACCCAGATCCAGCTGGAAATGCTGGAGCCAGAGGCAGGACAGGGCCAGAACTTCCTGCAAGAAAATTGAGGTTGGACCTTGGGGTCCTGCAAACTGGTGTAAGGGCCAATGGCAGGCTGAGAATGGCCTGATGAAGGAGGGGCTTAAGAACACAGTGGAGAAGGGAGGGGCCCCTGGCCAGCAGGGCAGAAGAAAGAGAGACTGGTATTTGCAGGTGAATGAGAAACAGGGTTTGATGAAGGGAAAGGAGGGGGCTCTTGGTGGGAAGAGACCCAAGTGGAAGAGATCCGCAGAAGGACCAGAGAGGGGTCCTGAGAGAGGGGCACCCCCAGGGGTCAGGCAGGAGGGGAAGAGAGTTGGGAGTCCACAGATAAGGAAAGATCAGGAGCAGAGGTTTTAGGTGAGGTTTCTCTGGCCAAAAAAGGGCCTGTGCGTAGAACAGGCGGCACAGAGATTAGGACAGGAGCGCAAATAACTAGAAGCCCTGGATGTAAGGGATCTCCAACCAGTTCCCAGTTTTTTTGGCGATAGTTAAATTGGTGAGGGTGTTAAAACCAAAAGTCCCTTCAGAAGGCTACCTGGTCTGATTATCCAGTGGGTTCTGTGGCCTGGCCACAGCAGAGAAGAACAGTTTCTTCTTCTTTAGGGAGGGAAAGATTTCAGATAAGGCAACTCCAGAGTGTTTTTGCATTAGGTTTAGATTCCTGTGCTCCACAGCTGCCCTCAGTCCTCAGAGTGGTCCAAGATGAGAATTGGCATCCCAAAACTCAAGCTCTGGCCACCAGACAGATAGGTAAAGTGGATGTGCTCGGGATGTCTCCACGGGCACACACACACACGGAACAAAAAAGAGGTCCCTGACGCAGCTGCGGTTTCGGACAGGGAGTCTCAGTGGAAAGAACTGAGGGGAGGCTGGAGGCAGGGCACTTACCGCACCATGTGCTGAAGTGGGCGGAAGGTCAGAGGTCCTGGTTCTTTTTCGGAGGGGAAGGGGAGAGGAGTTGTCATTGCGGACTTCTGGCTTCTCCCGGGTTTTGGCACCAAAATGCAAGGTATTTTTTCCCACCGAGGAGGAAGGATGGGGCCATAGCCACAAAGTGTGGAATAGTAAAGGCTTTATTTAGTACCATGCTGCCCAAACGATATTCCCTAGCCCCAGGGACAGGGGTCCGAGAAGTCGCATGGGGTGATCTGCTTGGGAGATATTTAAAGGGTACTATAGGGTGGTTGAGCTAATATGACATGGTGAAATCTCACTGGCTGGCACACAGTTGCTCTTTTCCCAAGGACTCCTGGGAAGTTTCTTTTGGTGCTCTTGGTTGTGAGCAGTTCTAGTCAAAGTTCCTGTCTGGTTCCTCACATGACCTTCCCCATTGCCCATCACCTTACACAAAGGGGTTTGCAAGTTGTCAGTCTGGGCCAACGATCCAGTACTTTATTGTTATTTTTTTAATGTTTTTCCCCAATAAATTAAAATTAATATATAAATAAATGATTTTAACTATTTGTAAAAATAAAATGTTTCTCCCTTTGTAAACTTTGACACCAAATATGTGGTGGAGATTACCACCTTCCTGCTCTGTATGTAAGGAGCTTGGAAGTCACCACTGTAAAGCCAGTAGCCACGGCCACTATCACAGCCGCCTGGCCAATGCAGGTTTGCATTTGATTCAGACAGATGGTAATGAAACAACGGAGCCAAGAACTGGTGGGCCATTATCTTTAATCCTAGCTTGCACCCGGCGGACAAGTAAAAACACACACTGGGCTCCAAAACCTACTCATTCAGTCCTCACAAAGCTACTGACTTATCTGAGTTTTCTAGAATCAAAGGCTTCTAGCTCACCAGACTTATTCACCTCTATTCCCCATCTCCTTCTCTCTACACAAACTCTGTGCAAACTGGCTTCTTCCTCAGCACTCTGCCTTCTTGGCTGCTTCTCCTGGCCTCCACGTGGCCTTACTCAGCTCTCTTACAGCCTGAACTCCTCCTAGAACACAATCACTCTTCTCTTTAAAAACCTTTTGGCACAAAAGCCCTCCCCCAACACATATTAACATAATCAAGCCCATTTCCAAGCAGGAAGGGCAACTAATATCATCACCTGGTCCACATGGGCAGCGCCATCTTTAACAAAGTGAGCATAATATATTTTATCTGCCCAACAAGGGTCCCACAGTATTGCTAGATTTACCTCCAAGAGCTCAACCAGATTCTTACAGTAAATATTAGAGAAAATGCCTTTGTGCTTCCAGTAAGGAGGGGGGTTGAAGTGGAGGGGGGTTGAAGTGGAGGGAGGGGACCATTTTAAAACCAACCAAAGAACTCTGTTCTTAACAAAGCCTGCACTCAGGGGAAACTAGTTAACAGCCTAACCTGCAGGGCCTAAATGACCTGCTGGAAGGGGAATACCCAGCTCTAGCTGGCTTTAGCCTTCCATGTGGGAGAGGGGAGCTATCCAACTCCAACCCAATCTGCCCATCCTATCCCACCTAAGTGGGGAGAAGAAAACTGAGAAACACTGTGAAGTTCACAATTCAGAGGTACACTAAAAAACTGAGATCTAATCCTAGGACTATGGAATGCTTCCCCTCCCCTTCATCTTACCCCCCATTACTAAAGGCCTATTTATAGCAGTTCTTTCTACCCAATACATTATGTCCAGCTATCAATTTTTTAAAAAAAGTCATACTAAAGGCAAAATAAAAAAGAAAATAAAAAAAGACAGAGCAAACATCAGGACTAGACTAGGGAAGGATGTTGGAATTATCAGACCAGGGCTTTAAAACAACTATAATAATATGCTAAGGGCTTTAGTGGATAAAGTAGAAAGCACAGGAACAGATGGGCAATGTAAGCAGAGAGGTGGAAATCCAAAGAAAGAATCAAGTACAGGTGGTGGTTGTAAAGCTATGCCCTTTGTCTACTTCAAATTTCTGATAGCAATCTGCATTGGAAATTTCTTGAGTCTTCCTTCCAAGAAGCCAACACATCTATACCAACACATCTACTTCCATTCCTTTAGTCTCAAGAAGAAGGTCCCACATTCACAACCACAGTTGACCAGAAGTCTCACATTAGTATCTTGTGGAGTTTGGTTTAAGATGCTAATATAGAAACCTAAGGTTCCAAAAAAGTCAATGGTGATAGTTTGAATGAGCCATTGCATCATGAAAAATCATAGTAGTCACTTGGCAAGAAGTGTTATTCTTCCAAACTGTTTTCAATTTTTTTAAAAACCACAATTATATTTGGGATATAGATTTTGTTTTACTTAAAGTATTCATGAAGAAAGTACTTAATTGTAAAGAATTCACAGTCAGCACTAGAATAGTTTAGATTTAGATTTGGTGGTTGACTGTCACGCTGCCTATATTTAGTCCAGGGGTAGTCAGCCTTTTTATACCTACCACCCACTTTTGTATCCCTGTTAGTAAAATTTTCTAACCACCCACCAGTTCCACAATAATGGTGATTTATAAAGTAGGGAAGTAACTTTACTTTATAAAATTTATAAAGCAGAGTTACAGTAAGTTAAAGCATATAATAATAATTACTTACCAAGTACTTTATGTAGGATTTTTGCTAAGTTTGGAAGAATAAATCTTTATAAAACAACTTACTATAGTTAAAATCTATCTTTTTATTTATACTTTGGTTGCTCCGCTACCGCCCACCATGAAAGCTGGAACGCCCACTAGTGGGCGGTAGGGACCAGGTTGACTACCACTGATTTAGTCCAATGTTAGGAGTAATAATACCATGGCCATCAGAAATAGTTAATCCTCTTTTCCAGCCCTGGACAGTAGTCTCAGTGGTAGAGCATTGGCCCAGGGTGTGGAAGTCCTGGGTTTGCTTCCCTGTCAGGGCACACAGGAGAAGCATGTGCTTCTCCACACCTCCCCCTCTCGCTTCTCCTCCCCTCCCGCAGCCATGGCTCCATTGCAGCAAGTTGGCCCAAGCACTGAGGATGGCTTCATGGCCTCTGCCTCAGTTATTAAAAAATGGCTCCAGTTGCAGTGGAGCAAGTGCTTTACATGGGCAGAGCATTGCCCCATAGTGGGCTTACCCAGTGGATCCTGGTTGGGGCGCATGTGGAAGTCTTTCTCCGCTTCCCTTCCTCTCACTAAAAAAAAAATTCTCTTTTTCCGAATTTCTGACATGTAAGAAATGCTTTAATTATTAGAAGCTCTGGCACCTCATTGTGTTGGCACTGATTTAATTTCTCTCTGTGGATTTCTCTTTTCCTAATGTAGTCATGTGCTCCTTAATGACAGTGATACATTTTAGACAATTAGGAATTTTGTCATTGCGCAAACATCAGAGTACAGGTGTACAAACCTAGGTGGTATAACCTACTACACACCTAGGCTATGTGGTATAAACCCGTGCTTTTCAAATCACCAGTTCATGGACCCAGTCTGCCAGAAATTTCATGCTGGTCCTCAAAAGAGTTAACCACCCTGATGTTGTATGAAGATTACAGACCCAGTGATCTCAGTCAAATTCGCTTATACTCAGATGATTTCTGCCTTAGCAGTCCCCAAAATAATTCTATTTTCTATTTCACCAGTCCCCAAGTGTAAAAAGGTTGAAAACCACGGGTAGAGACTATTGCTCCTAGACTGCAAGCCTATACAGCATGTAACTATACGAAACAGCACAAAATTCAATCAAGCACAAGGAAAAAATTATGCAGTCCAGAGATGCAGTAAACAGGAGATGTATGAGGCTGCTACCAGTGTAAAACAGCATTCTGTTTTATAGCAAACTTTTTTTATGAGTGGAAAGAACACACTCTGAAATTTCAATTAAAGAATTGTATAGTCAATGCATAAAACAGTAACAGAGTCATTTATTATCATTATCAAGTATTATGTACCATACGTAATTGTATGTGCTCTAGTTTTCTAAGACTGGCAGTGCAGTGAGTTTATTTACACCAGCATCGAGACAAACACATTAGTAATACACTGGGCTATACATTGCAATGGCTAAAATGTCACCAGGCAATAGGAATTTTTCAGCTCCATTATAATCTTATGAGGCCACTGTACTACTATATGGGTCTGTCGTTGACTGAATTGTCGTTATATGGCACACAACTGTAGATAGAGTTGCTAAGGGAGAGTTCTGTGTTTCAGGTGATCATTCGGGTACTGGGTTTTTTTGTTTTTCATTGTTGGGTTTTTTTGTTTTTCATTGTTGTGGATTGTTAGAATCTTAATTCTACCATGAACCCTAGCCATGACAAATGGTAGAAAATAAATAGAATTGCTAGCCTTCATCAGATGGGAAATATTTCCTGTGCTACTTCTTTTCTGTTCCCTTCTCTTTTCCCAGTTTCCCACTTAAAGCCATGCTTTGCAAAGAGCAACAGACCTACTAGAAGCGCAGTGAGAATGGGAGTGGACTTGCAAGAAAGCAAAGGCTCTAGGCTTCTTAAGAGCAGGGCCTTGCCTTGTCACCAGTGTCCTCAGCCTTACACAGAACCTGGTTTATAGTAGCCATTCAGCTAAATGTTAAGGCAGAAAAAGAAAGGAAGGCAAAAAACACAGGAAGGAATACACAACTGAGGGAGAAAAAAGCCAAACATTCACTGTGCAGGTATCAGGAGGGACAGATTTCTACTTGCAGTCATATTGAGTTTAGGTAGAAATTCTGTTTGTATTGAATTTTGTTGGCTTTCTAATTGAGTCGTGAGAATTTTTTCATTGAAAGCAAGTTCTTTTCTGCTTCTATTATTTTTAAGCTGTATTCCTGTCACTTAAAAAAAAAGATTTCTGCCAACAGAAATGCATAAAACATATCTCAATGCATAATCATTGAGATGACTTGGCATGTTTTTCCAAGTTTCAATTTTGAATAGTGTGTATATCTATCCCAGAGAATTATTTTCAAAACTCAAAATTTCATTTTTGTTATCTATCCAGACCTTAAATTTTTAAATGCATTCAGCTTTTTATCAGACATGAGTGATTGGAGTTTTTCCAGACAAGTAATACATTTTTAAGTGTGAGATTTGCCTTTGTGTCTTCTGTGGAGCTGTGGAATGCTCAGTTAAAGAGTTGGTAGAGAAAAAGGAGAGTTGAACAAACTAAAAAGAACAGTCGCCCATAACCTGATGCTGGTGGTGGCTCAGATGTGTGATTTGTAAAACCTCATGAAACTAAATACTTTAAATGGACACATTTCTTGTATGGAAATTGTACCTTAGTAAAATTCTAATAAGAAAAAGAAGAAGAGAGAGGCCTGTTTTTATCTGGGCTTTGCTTCCGGGTCATGTCACGCAGAGCTTCATCTCTTAAGAAATCTTCCATTACTATGTCCCTTTTTGGTCCCTGGTAAACTCCCACTCCCTGAGACCACTAGATGCCCTGGCTCATAGTTACCACAATTTCAAAAGCTCAGGAGAGAACCCCAGCAAGTCTGGCTGCCTTGTGCTGCCCCTGAAAAACAAGTTTCCATATTCTTAGGCAGTGGAAAAGTCTGCTTGCCATTCAAATAAACACCATGAGCCTTATTATTCTTTTTTGTGAAATCAGTATGCCATAAGATGAGGTTGCAGTCTCATCAAAGGCAGGCTCTCCAGACCTCCTTTCTCAAGGCAGGTCCAGTCCCATCTCCAATGGTGTATGTAAACAGAGACACAGGCAGAGATGAGGGCCCAATCCAGGCTGCATGTGTCTGTGGCTGGAAGGGAGAGGAGCAGGCTGAAAGAGATGGGAAGTCATGTTGGTATCTTCTTTTGTATTTATTCCTTTGGGTCTAAGCCAGCAGGAATTTTCCTGGCATGATTTATATTTGTGCAACTAATTACTAATTATTTGCAAACTCTCATTGTTGTCACCTATTGGATAATTGCTAGGGGACAAGGATTTGGGATCATTCATTTTCCTGGCAATAAACTGATGTGATTGCGTGTGTAGTTAGGAAAGTTGGTTATAGGCATAGGCAGGTAAGCCTAAAGAAAGTCTGTCAAGGACCAGAAGTCCATTAGATGGCCTCCTGGAATCCATTCCTCTTCTCTTTTCCCACGTAGACCCTCTTGATCACAGTTTAAAGAGGGAATTATTCTAGGCCTTGTGTTTTTCACCTTCTCTTCCCTAGAGATGGAAACTCTGCCGATCTAAGGCCACGTGAGCTACAGGGAAGCTTTTCTCTCCTCGCGTGCCTTCTAAAGTGAATGGCCATCTGTCCTTTATCAGAAAGGTGTCCTATAGAACTTGTGTTTATGCCATTAGGTGCGCACCTTTGCACACAAACAATAGGTAAGTGTTATTGGCTTTGCTCTGTATTACTCAGACATTTTACTATTTCCAGTAGAACAAAACCTCCTGGCAAATGTAACTGGAAAAGAAGTCCAAGGGTAGACTTCTGGTTCAGCTATCGAGGACTCAAGCACACCATCAGGAGCTGGCTTCCTTCTTCCTGTCTCTTTACTCTGCCTACTTCTCTGTTGGCTCCATTCTCAGGCAAGCTCTCCGCCACCCACCCCTGGGGTTGAGGTCAGTGCCCACATCACCAGGCTTATCTCCTTTCTTTTTAGCCATTCGAACAAGAGAAGGATTCTCTCATTTCAACATGTCCAACAAAAGTCCTAGAATTAATTGTCTCTGGTTGCTGTGATTGGGTTATATCCTTAACTATAAACAATCACTGTGCCCAGGCCACGGGGCGTGGAGGGAGTGTGGAATGTTTTGATGACCAAGTCTAGGTCACATTCCACCTCTGGAGTCATGGGTAGAGTCACTCACTCCACCTGAACAGCATGAACTGAGAGTGGCCATCGACTGATTTCCCAAGGAAGAGAATACTACCACCAGGATAAGATGGGACAAACCACTAGGCAGAAAAAAACAGCAACTTTCCCCTGGCCCAAGTTTGATGACAAGGCAAGAAAGAGAAAGCATTAAGGATGAAGGAAAAAACTGTAGTTCCTGTTGCATGTTCATGAAGAGCAGAATGAGTGCCAAACCTCTAAAAAATGATCCTCCAGTTGAATGCACCAAAACTGTTTTCTATTTCTGGGTTTGATTGTCATCTGACCCACAGACTTCAGGAATGCTTCCTCAAGTAAATACAATCCAGTGTGTGATTCATCCAGAGAGTTCAATACAAAAGGAAAAGACTAAAGCCGGAGGACAAGATGTCTCTTTTGAGGTCATGCATCATGGTCTTCTGGCTGCTGCCCAGCCTCCTTTGGGTTTGGGTGCACAGATCTAGAGCACCCTTTATAGCTGCACAAGCGGTGGTGTTTGTCTTTCTCTGAGAACAGGAGCCGCCCTCCTGCAGCGCCTCCAGCAAGTCCCCGAGAGGTGGCATCAGTGTGGACACACCAATAAGTAGCAATTAGTCATAAAGAATGTGACTGCACAAAACAGTGTACATTTTAGTGTGTTTTGTGCAGGGTTTCTTTTTTATGAATATAGTCAATACATTTTGGGAATGTGGTGATAACTTGCCACATTTCCATCTGGAGGAAGCAGATTTTTAGAGAAGAAAGATGCCTCTGGACATATTTGCCTGTTTGTAAGGCTGAGAAAAGCATGTAAGATATTATTATGAAATCAGGAATAAGCGCTAGAAGGCTGGAGCAGAAAGAAAAACATTAACGATAACGATAGCCAGTCTTTATCAATCACTTTTCATGCCCCAGCACTGGGCTCAGGGATTTACAGATATTCTAATTTAACCCTCCTCACTACTCAGTGAGGCAGGTAACCATTACTATCCCAATTTTACAGATGAGGAAACTGAGATGATATTACAGAGCATAGCCGCTTTCCAAAGTCACGGGTTTATTACATGGAAACCAAGAAGTGTTTGTGCCGAACTCCCCCGTCATTTCATCCAATTCTCAATGTCTGTAGCAGGGTCTGTATTAATAATGGTCAAGCTTGCTCAGCTCAGAGTTGGCTGAGCCCTAAACACAGACACATTCGGAAACAGAAACAGGGATCAGGAGAGGCCCTAGCAGAAGGGGATAATGAGGGGAGGTCTGGTGTTGAGGCCATCAGAGATGAAAAAAGTCCATCTGGTTTGAACAAAAACCCAAGATCCTAACAGGCAGAGAGGAACACAGCCTGAGAGGGAATCGTATGAAAGACTCAAGACAAAGAGGTTCTATTGGCATCAGGAAGGTCCAGCAGTGAATGAAGTCACCCGGCCTTGGACATTAAGATTCAGGGCTGAGACTTCATTTCCTTAAAGGATTTTAATAACTAGGACAGAACCCCAGGCCTGGAGAAAGTGGAGGGGTAATGCTAATGCTATCTGAGAATTGAAGAGGGCTTTGTCAGTTACACGATGCTTTTACATATATCTTTAAATTTGATCTTCTCCAAACAACCCTATGAGCTTGGCATTATAATCCCCACTTTTGAGTGAAGAAAGTGAACATGGAAATTTCTCACTCAAAGCCAGTGGCAGAGCCAGAACTGGAACCCAGGAGTGTTGACCTCAAGCCTGCGGCTCTTGTTTACCACAGTGCCGCTGAGCCCACTGCCACAACGGAATCTCATATACTGAAGCTGGTGTTCGAGATGAGAGCTCAGTCACTAGGCAACAAGAAAGATGCCAGTTGGTGGGGGAGAAAGGTACATGGCTGAAACTCAAATGAGAAGTGAGAAGTTTTTTGTTTGTTTTTCTCAATCAGCGAATGTAAGTCCTACTCAGTTTAAAGAAGAGGATTCCTTTTTCCAACAGGAATCTCCAGATAACATTCATTAAATAAGTATTATTTCTAGTGCCTATCATGTGCCAGACACTGGGGAGTCAACATCGAACTCAGTAATAGCCCTTACATTATGAAGCTCGTAGTTTATTGGGGGACACATAGGAAAACAAGTAATTATATACAGTGGTTAGCAATTCCCCAGAGGCAGAACTTTTCCCCTATAGAAATATAAAGTCTGCATTATATTAAAGACGTTCCATGATCTTATATAATTTTACTGTACAAATTGAAACTGATCGTGGTTTAATTTTCAAACACTGCTAACATTGCTCAGTAAGTTCATAAGAGGGGCATCTGATTCAGAAATAAGTGATGAAGAAGAAATTATATGTGGGACAAGTAAGTTTTGACACTTTCTTAGCCTCTGAGCTTTTCTATCAGACTGCCACATTTATAGGGTCACTGTGTCTCACTGCCCCCTTCTGTCTGCTTTGCTTGTATCCATCCGCTCATCATATCCCTCACCTGTGGCAGGAATCCCGTGGCACATAGCATGGAGCATCTGTGCCTTGTCTTGTCTTTAATCTCTTTCTTTGTCTCCCCCACTAGGTGGTAAGATCTTCGGGATAGACATTGGAGTGCACACCTTTTCATAGGTGCTTGATAGTTTGGGGTTCACTTAGCACTGCCATCAACCAAGGAGTAAGATGGCCCTGTAGGCTAGGTTTCCATTAGGAGGTCCATCCGTCCAGATTTAAAACTCCAGTACAGAGGAAAGATAAGAGGATTATTTTTAAACAAGCACTTGGCTTCTAAAAGCAATTCTGATTGCCTACCCAGTCAAATGAAATGTTCCCTGAAGCTATTTCTTTCTAGTAGAAACAGAACCCAGAGAAGAACAAATGGATTTAAATTTCGTTATTTTTCCCATCTTGATTTTCTGTGTTATCATTTTTCTAAGTAGTGGAGATAAAGGTAATTAACAATTTAATCCATTTCGTTGTTGTTGATACTTTTTTTTTAACCTCAACTGAGAGTGTTGCACACTTACAAATGACTATAAACTCGCTAAAACTCCAAGGAGTATTTTCCCGCTTCTGGTTTTACCAAACTGTAGTTCACTAAACCTCACTTAATCAATTAAGTAAGGAATTCCCAATGGGATGTTAGGAGAGGATAAGTATGTTGTAAATAAAACAATTAAGAGGCTAGTTCACACCTCATCAAACTGCTTAACCACCTGATAACAGTTAGCTATGTACATTCCTCATAAAATGCTTAGGGCAAGGCGGCAAATTAGAACCCAGTTTTTCTGTGGTGGGACCCACACTTGAACTCTGGTCTGGTATTATTCTGTCAAAGGCTGGATTAAACTAGCACAGTATCACCTTGTTGGCTAGGAAAATGTCTGCATAATGCCTTTCAGTGGGGAGTTCAAGGTCTGACCCAGAAATCCTATTAGGCAAGGCAAGTTGCCCTTCGTAATTGCAACCTTTGAGTCACAGTGGTAATATCAGATCTTAGATTCTTTTTACCCCAATTTCCTTCCAATACACTTTCACCCGTATTATTGCATTCTCTCTTATAAGAATAAAAGCACGTATTACTTTACAGATGGAGAAACCAAGGCACAGATAAGTGGAGAAGTTCAACCAGGTCACCCTTGCAGAGAGGTCAGGCTGAAATGCAGCAATGTGACCTGAGGTCAATTCGGACTGTGTGGTTTCCCCGGAAGGGTCATGGAATTGTAACCCCAGGTGACTCCTTGGGACGACTATTCATTTTACAGAATTGAAGATAAGGGCTGAGAAAATGAAATTACTTCTCTGAACCCCCTGGGAGGCGGGTCCCTACTCTATTCTGCAGCTCTCTCTGGCACAGCACTACTGATGGAGAGTTTGTTTTTAAAGGTGGACCGGGTATGTTGATAGAAATTTTAGTCTATTTCCAGGACTTCCCCTCTTCAAAGTGGGCAGTTGGGGTAACATGCATCTGTAAGTGGAGGATATGAACTAAGTGCGATGAAGCAGAAATCTAGAGGGTGAGATTTATTCCCTCAGAGCCAGGGCTGCAAACCTAAATACCATATTTTTTGCTCCATAAGACACACTTTTTCCCTCCAAATGTGGAGGGGAAAATGCCCGTGTATCTTATGGAGAGAAAAATACGGGAGCTGTGAGGGCAGGTGGGAACTGTTAGGGAGAAAAGGCAGGAGGACTGCCTAAGGAGGGCTGTGTCCCTGCCTCCAGGGACAGGTCCAGCCAACTACCCGCCTTAGAGGAAATAAGGCCTGAGTTTAAAGAAAAACAGGAAAGCTGAATTTTTATGTGAAAGCCCTCAATGTTTAAATGGCAATAACTAGCTGAAAAATATTTTAAATACCATTTAAGCCTATCTATACAGTGAAGGGGGGGGGAGCGGGGACCTACAAATCGCAACCTCTGTTAGAGGATTTTTTACACTGACTCATACTAATGCGGAGTGCTCTCAGTCATAAATTTTGGATTTGTTTACTTGCTCATTCTAAGTCTTTGTACCACCTTAAACTCCATATAAAAAAAATCTATTTTATTTCTTTTAAAAATGAATGTGACTTCCAATTCAACAAGTATTGAGGACTTTTGTATGACTGGTCTTTTGGTTTGTTTATTTGCTCTTTCTTGGTCAGTTCCCATCACAACTTAGCAAGGGGGAGAAAGGCAGGAGTAACATGCCCATTTTACAGACGAGGTCACTGAGGCTAAGAACATGTTAAGTCGCCTGGATCATATTTATATAAGGTGCCTTGCTCAGTTCACGTCCAGTCTACTGCCTCTGAGTCCCACGCTTTCCCCCACAGGGCACAGGTGCACGCTGGGACCCCTCGGAACTGAAAACCCTGAGCACACCCTGAGGTCTTCTGGGAAAGCCTAGAATTGCATCTCTCCCGAAGTTCACAATCGAGCTGGCATGGGGCAAACTGTAAATCATGTTTTATTTGGTGATGGCTCCTTAGGTTTAAATCACTTCAGCATTTACTTTTAATTAATTTCTTTAAATTAGATGCTTTCAACTTATAAATATTTGCTTTTCCATGATAAGCTTTTATTTAAATTATTAAAGCGTCAGCTTCGTGACTGATTTTAAGAATCGAGATTGCCGCGTGCTGATAACAGACTGCACGAATAAAACAGGGGGTGTGGGGGGGAAGTCACCTCATTATTGGTACACGTGCCGTGCCAGTGCCAAATAAGACTGGAAGCAAGGCAGCCCTCAAAGAAAGAGAAGCGAGGGTGAATTTTCAGTTTTCCTTGAATCGTTCAGAGACTAAATCAGTAAATCAGAGAACAAATGTAGGATGAAATAACATCTGAAGGAGTTCACTCACAATAAAAGCTTGTCTTGCTTTGTCTTTTTTAAAAGCACTTACCAATGTCCCTGGGCCCACATATTAGTTTGCTAAAGGGAGTAGAAGTGGGGGGCTGGGAGGGGCTTGTGGAAAGGCACAGGACAGTCACTGTACAAGGGCACTGGAGACCAGAAGAAGAAGTAATGATGAGAGCAATTTCATAGTCCTGATTAGTTTGAGCTATGATAAGCCTTGATTTGCTAGCTGTTCAATTTCCCCAGCATCAAAGGCAAGGATAGAACTCAAAGAAGCTGCGCTGAAATTCAGGCTCTATTCCACCAAGAGAAAGGACAAAGGATGCTCTAATTTCAATAAAAGGAGATCTCAAAGTAAAAGGTTTGTAATGACGTTACTAACCGGGCTTTACCAGCCACGGCATGATTAGCTACATCATGATCAGCTGCAGGACGAAGGACCAAGACAGGACAGAGGAGCTCAGCACTCGTCATCAGCACCTAAAATGCTCCTTAATAACTTTTGTTATTTGTTGCAAATCATTTTTTACAATACAGTTCTGTAACCTTTGTGCTATAAATCCATTTCATCTGCAAAAATGAATGATGAACAGAGGGTGATATTATATAGAATCTGTCATGCTGATGCTATGTCCAGTGTGCTCTGCCAAACAATGACAGGGATTCAGGATAGAGGGCTGAGTGAGAGCAACAGCTGAGCCTTGTGTGCCCACGAGGGTCAGCCTTGGCTTTGGAACCTGCTTAGCACAGACGGGAGAATACATGCATTCTAGTATCAGCCAGTGGAATGACTCCTCCATACTTCAGTGAGCATTATCCTGGGTGTGTCAGTTTCATCAAAAGGAGTCCAGAGTGGCTAACGGTGCTTTTATCTACTGCATGCTGGAAACTAGAGAATGGACCCAGAGCCTTGGCACTGGAGAGCAGGTAGATTAGAACAAAAATCTCCAAAATATACCCAAGCATGATTGTGGATGAATCAATTATCAGAATCCAAACTAACCCCACATGGAGCCAGACCGTATCTCCTTCAGTGTGCCCCCTCCACCTGAGGGGGAGCAAGAAGCTCCAGTCATTACCGAGAAGGAGAGGAAAGGTTCTGCAGTGGAGTCAGTATCTGGGGTGCTGATGTCAAAACACGTCCTGCCCAAAAGCACACCCAGAACTCACTTTTACATTGGTCACAGGTCCATTTGTCTTTCAGCTGCCTTGTATATTAAATACTAATACTAGCATGCTCATTTCTTCAGGCAGAAAGTAAACCCGAAGTTCATGAAATAAATTATATAAACCTCACTTCGTCTTACAAAGTTAGGAGAAAAGATTACCTGATGTTAAAAAAATCCAACAGTTTTATGGTGGATCTTGTATTAGGCACAAGCAAAAAATTTACCTGCTGTCAGGTTTTATATTTGAGAGGATCACATCCAAAAATAATGTAGATGCTCACATAGTCCCCGGAAGAAAGCTGAAGTCTCCACTTTACAGATCATGCCACGTTTTCATCTGAGACTAAGGGCAGCAGTGTGCTCAAAATTGTTTCTGGGTTGGTGGCAACCAGCTTGACAGTTACAGAATCAAGTGTCCCTCAGATTCATGTATGCCTGGCTCTCGGCTGGTGACTTACTTTCTTGTGAAGCTGACCCTCCGCTTTGCCTGCCCGTCTGCTAGCCCTGAGACACTATCACTCGTCCAGTTGAAGTTGAGTAAATCAAGGCCACGGCAATGAAGATGGACAGCTAAGAACATTTAAGAGAACATTTCCTAGAACCCAGTGTCTGGCTGGAGTAGGGATGGCAGAGGGAGTCGAGATTTCTGACTGTAGGCTATGTCATTCTCCAAGGGGACCCCTGGAGGAGCAGCAGATTTGGGGAGATATCATTGCTTAATTTTGTACCTGTAAGGTTTGAGGTGCTTGCAAAACCTGCAAGTAGAGCAATCCCATTCACATTACTCTTCTGCTCCAAGTGCTACTGAGTAAAAATCACACACCTTACCCCTCCCCTTGGTGCTACCAATAAGCACATTGACAGCAGATGACAAGAAAGATCAGAGGCTACAAAGTCTAGCTTAGCGATCATGCATGTGACCTCCCGGGCTGCCCGGGCTTGAATCTGGGTCCTGCTACTTCCTGTGTGACCTTGGTCACGTTACTTTATCTCTATGTTTTTTGTTTTCTCATTTGCAGACCAAGGATGATAACAGTACCTATTCTGTAGCACGGTTGTGAGGAACAAGCACATTAATGTGGATAAAATGGTTAGGCTGGAACCCGGTGAGCTGTCGGCACTTGAGAAAGCCACTGCGCTTGGCAGCCCTCGAATCTTTGCAATTCTAAATTCAGCTTTTGGAGTTTGTTCCTGAACTCATCAAGCATAGTACATAGTAGCACTCTTCCCAACTCTGATATTTCTGCTTCTGAATTTCAGAGTAAGAGAATTGCAGTGGCAGGTTTCACTCAAGTCTTAATGAAATCATGGTGAAAGCCCTTTCCGACACACAGACACACACACATGAAGGTGGACATGTTAAATCGTTCACTGTGGTCCTTGCCCTTAGTGAGGAGGGATTCTGATAATCTGATACCATGGGTAATTTACATCAAAGCATTCCTATTGCCTAGGCATCAGAAATTAATGGCAGAGGAATGGAGGCAGGTAAAGATGTGGCAGCTATATGAATACCTTTGATAAGATATAGAAATATTTTATGCAAAAGTTGTATGGGGGGGAGAGAGCTGGAGAAAGGGGGTAATGGGGGACAAGAGGGGGGAGGGACTTGAATTCATGTTCACACAATAAATTAAAATTAATAAAAAGTTTTAAAAAATTGTATGAATTACACTAAAAATAATTATAATCAAAATTGATCAGGAATAAACAGCCTGTGTTTTTCTCTTAGAATGTCCTGTCTCCAGGCAGTGAGCTGGGGCAGAAAACTGTGCAGTGCTTCTTCTGCTAAGGGGCAGGCACAACCATCTTTAGAATCCAGGAACCTATGCTCTTGAACCTGTTGGCCCTCCAAGTCCAACCTTGAAACTGAACTGTTGTCTCTTGCATGACAATTCAATAAAAATCTTCAGTGTGTAGATATTAAAATTCTAGGGTTACTGTTATGAGAGGGAGAGAGACATAGATTATTTTAGTGGCCTTACAAGTTATGATGATTTGTTCCTTTGGTTGCCATTGTCTTTAAATAAAATCCCTTCTGGGGTTAAAAGTGTATGCTGGTATCACTCAATGGCTTTTTCATGACTTTTCTGGGGCCACTCACAGCAGTTTTGGCTTTCCATAAGGTTCCCTCTCTCTATATATGCACTTATGTTGCTCTTCTTAGTTGTCCTCAGCACCCACTCTAAAAATCTCGTGCCCCGTCATAAGGAAAATTACTTTAGCAGGACCATTTTTAGGAAGTACCTTCCCACAGTCTGATAGGATGGAACATTCTTAAGACCTGCTTTCCAAACAATGTCTGCCAAACGGGTTCTCAAGGATCCCATCCTCATCGCACTGAATTCTTGTTTGTGGTCATTGCTGTAAAACATGAAAGAAGAAAATAAATGTGGGTGATCAAAACTTCAGACTCTCTTAAACTGTTTCAGAAATATCTTCTAAGCACTCAGTCATTTTCATTCCTCTTTCATTTTCTATGCAAACATTTCCTTGGTGTTTATAAAGGCCAAAAGTATCCGCTGATAAATCTCTTCCCACTCCATCCAGTTCTTAGCAAAGACCGAGAGTCTGGTCCTCATAGTGCCAAGGGAAATGTGAGTGATGAGAGTGGGATTTCTTTCTGAAATCGTCTCTGTAACAAAGGCCATCAAGTGATCATTATGTTTTACGATTCTGTAAATTCTGCAGAAACCATAGCGACGTTGTATACAGTGCAGAGGGCGCTGCTAATCTGGCCAGCCGCAGTCATGCCTGGATGAAGCAGGAAGGCCTGGTAACTGGAAATGTGACGTTGGAGGAATTTCTGAACAAAGGCTAAAAGCATCTCTGGCCACATAGCATAGGGGACTCAAGCGCCTACAAGTATATTTGTTTGTGCTGATCTTTTTTGAGCTCTGCCATATTTGTTGAAGAGTCAGAAAAGAAGGCACCAACAGCAGCTACCCACTAAATAGTCTACAGGTGGCGTGCTTGAGAGGAGTATGGCTTTGCCAGATGTCGTCTTTCTGCCGAGGGGTACAGGCAGGGGCCTCTCTTAGCACCAACAGCATCACATCATGTCACTTCCTTTTATTTGACCCCAGATTTGGTCACAGCCAATTATTACCACAAAGGGAAACCCATAAAGGCCACCTTGGGAGTTAAGAAATTGTTGTTGTTTGGACAGCTATTAGCGTGCACAGTATTTTACAGAAATTAAGAGGAACAAGGATTCTGCCCTTTGGAAGCTTTTCCTCATGGCTTTCACACTTTTTACTGTGTACCTTATTTTTACATTTGCTCAACTCTGGCTCACCCCTAGTTGTGTTTTCCCTGTTATTCTTCAACTTCATCTGTCCTTCCTCCTAGAGGGAGCTCATTGGCTGGATGCAGCAGTGGGTCTTACCTACAGGTTTGATACACATAGGTGAATCATGATCAGCTATTTCTTGCCAAGATTTGTCACTGATCCTAGATGAACAAAAGGTTGCAAATAAGTTTTTTCAATAAATTATAGAAGATTCAAGTGTTCTCCCTTGATAATATCGTCCCCACTCACTTGTCTATTTCTAAGTGAGTGAGTGAGTGAGTGTGTGTGTGTGTGTGTGTGTGTGCGTGTGTGCGTACGTGCTTTGAGTGGGAGGGAAGGGCATTCAGTTACATCAGGAAGTACAGAAGTTTGCATCATCGTAGCCCCTGCCTCTCTTGCGCTCGTGTGGTTTATGTGAAAGTTGTCCATCATGTGTACTCTGGGGGAGAAAAGGTTGGGAAGCTCTTTGGCAGAGACAAACTGGACATCACACTGGATTGGTGTTTATCAATCCTTAAGTTCAGGTACTGAAATTGTGATGACTTCATCTGGTTTGCACCTTTTACTTTCTGGGTTTTTGTAGGGTTTTTTGTCCTTTCTTGCTCTATCCCCTCTACCTCCCTCACTTAGCCCTCCCCCCCCCCTCGCACCAAGGATGTCAACCTGCTCTCTATGAATGAGTCCGTTTCTATTTTGCTTGTTAATTCATTTCATTCATTAGATTTCACATATGAGTGAAATCATATGTACTTCTCTTTCTCTGACTTCACTTAGCATAATATTCTCCAGGTCCAGCCACACTGCTGTAAAAGGTAAAGGTTTCCTTCCTTTTTATGGTCATGCAGTATTCCATTGTGTAATTGTACCACAGCTTTTTTATGTGGTACTCATCTACTGATGGGCACCTGGGGTGTTTCCAGATCTTGGCTATTGTAAATATTGCTGCAATGAACATAAGGGTGCATATGTTCTTTCAAGTTAGTGCTTTGAGTTTCCTAGGATAAATTACTAGAAGTGGATCACTGGGTCAAAAGGCAGTTCCACTTATAATATTTTTAGATCACTCCACACTGCTTTGCATAGTGGTTGTACCAATCTGAATTTCTACTAAGAATGCACGAGGGTTCCCTTTTCTCCACACCCTGCCTAGCACTAATTGCTTATTGATTTAGTAATAGTCATTCTGACAGGTGTGAGGTGATATCTCACTGTGGTTTTAATTTTTTTTTTTTGACAGAGACAGAGAGAGAATCAAAGAGAGGGATAGATAGGGACAGACAGACAGGAACGGAGAAAGACGAGAAACATCAATCATCAGTTTTTCGTTGCGACACCTTAGTTGTTCATTGATTGCTTTCTCATATGTGCCTTGACCGTGGGCCTTCAGCAGACTGAGTAACCCCTTGCTCAAGGCAGCCACCTTGGACTCAAGCTGGTGAGCTTTTTGCTCAAACCAGATGAGCCCGTGCTCAAGCTGGCGACCTCGGGGTCTTGAACCTGGACCCCTCCGCATCCCGGTCCAACACTCTATCCACTGTGCCACCGCCTGGTCAGGCACTGTAGTTTTAATTTGCATTTCTCTGATGATTAGTGATCTTGAGCTTTCTTTCATATATCTATTGGCCATCTGTATGTCCTCTTTAGAAAAAGTATCTTTTCAGGTCTTTTGCCCATTTGTAATTGGATTGCTTAGGTTATTTCGGTGTTGACTTTTATAAGTTCTTAATAAATTTTGTATATTAATCTCTTACCAAGTGTGTCAGCAAATATATTCTCCCATTCAGTGGGTTGTCTTTTAATTTTGTTGAAAAATGCCGAAATAAGTTGCATTTTTATACACCAATAATGATCTATCAGAAAGAAAAACCAAGAAAACAATATCAGTCACAGCTGCTTCAAAGTAATAAAATACCTACAAATAAATTTAAACAAGGATGTAAACGACCTGTAGTCAGAAAATTATAAAACATAGAAGAAGGAGGGAGAGGAGCAAGATGGCGACGGAGTAGGCGGACGTACCAACTTCCAACTCCCAGAACCAAAGTCGATTATAACTCAATTTAAAGAACCATCATCTGGATAAACCAACTATGAACTAAACTAAGTGGACTCTTCAACCAAGGAACACAGAAGAAGCCACATTGAGACTGGTAGGAATAGCGAAAACGCGAAGAGGGCTGCCCAGCTCCCCGGAGCAAACGGCAGCCCGGAGAGACCCGCGGGGCGGGAGGAAAGTTTGGCGGAGAGGAAGGGACCTGGGTCCCAGTAACCAAGCCCCAGCCTGCAGTCCCAGAGCCTAGAAGAGGCGTTTGGACAGTTTTGAGCTGTGAAACAAGTGAGGGAGCTCCCAGGCCTACAGTGTGGAGTATTAGGTCCCTTCCTACTCTGCTGAGGGCTCCTTAAGGGTTTGGGGCGACAGGACACTGAAACGTGGTTCTGTCGGCATGGGCAGAGGCCAAGCCAGTGTGAGTTCGGTCTAGCCCAGAGGGTCAGAGGGGACGCGCAAAAGCGGTCCGGAAGCTGCGGGCCCGCCTTTAATCCCACTTACGGGGACAAAGTGGGAGGCCAGGAACAGGCAGAAATCTGCTCAGCGACCCTGCGCAAGCTGGCCCTGACCGCGGGGACCAGGCTAGGACCGGGACGGGCAGGGGCTCGCGGCTGAGCTCACGCTACAAGCCCGCCCCCCCCCCCCCCGCCGGAGAAACTGCGGTTGGCCAGTATACGTGCGCGAGCGGGCTCCAAGCGCGGGCGGGCTAGACCCCGAGACAAGTGGAAGCTCGCAGCTGAGCTCCCGCTACTATCCCCGCCCAGTCAGAGAAACTGCGGATTGCATTCATACGTGCACGAGCGGGCTCCGAACGCGGGGGCGGGGTAGAGTCCGGGATGAGCGGAAGTACGCAGCTGAGCGGAAGACACCAAACACACCCCGCCCAATAAACCTGGGTTTGTGACCCTGTGCAGAAGGGCCCTGGCCTCGAGGGCGGGGCTAAATCTCCAGACGGGCAAACGCTCACAGCTGAGAGCACGTCAAAAGCCCCGCCCAACCCGCGAAACTGTGGCGAGCAGGCTCTGACTGAGGGTTCTGGGTGGAAGTCCGGAAATAGGCTGGGTCCGCAGCTGAGCAAAGGTGCTCACCTCTACCCTTGGTGCTAAGGCTTGTGGCTTCAGTGACAGCCCCTCCCACGGAGGAGAGGCAGAAATCACAGCAAAAGCCACAGTGGGCCGGCACTGCCAACGCTCATACCCAACCACCCTATGCAGCAGCAGAGGGGGTGGGGAGCCTGCAGACAGACCACACCTAGAGAACACAAAGGCAACACCTACTGGACTCCAGTGGCCACAACTTGCTTATACACAGAAAAAATGGGCAGGCAGAGGAATGCAAACCAAAGGAATCAAGAGAAATCCCCAGAGAAGGACCTGAATGAACCAGATATAACCAAATTACCAGAAGCAGAATTTAGAATAATGATAGTTAGGATGTTCAAAGAAATTAGAGCAACAATGGATAGTCATTATGAACACCTAAATAAAGAGATAACAAGTATAAAAAACAAAATTGAAATAATAAAAAAGAATCAGACAGAAATGACAAATACAGTATCAGAACTGAAGACCACAATGGAAGGAATTAAAAGCAGGATGAATCACGCTGAGGATCAAATAAGCGAGTTAGAGGACACAATAAACAAAGGCATAGAAGCAGAGAAGAAAAAGGAAAAGAGACTTAAAAAATGTGAGGAAACTCTAAGGGAGCTTTGTGACAACATGAAGAGAAACAACATTCACATCATAGGGGTGCCTGAAGAAGAAGAGAGAGGACAGGAAATGGAAACTTTGTTCAATCAAATCACAGCAGAAAACTTTCCTAAATTAAGGCTGGGAAACACTCCACACGTTCAAGAAGCACACAGAACTCCATTAAAGAGAAACCCAAAAAGATCTACACCAAGACACATCATAGTCAAAATACCAAAGCTAATGGATAAAGAAAAAATTTTAAAAGCTGCTAGAGAAAAAAAGGCTATCACCTACAAAAGAGCCCCCATAAGGATGACATCGGACTTCTCAACAAAAACACTTGAGGCCAGAAGGGAATGGCAAGATATAATCAAAGTAATGCAGAACAAGAACCTACAACCAAGACTACTTTATCCAGCAAGGCTAACGTTTAAAATTGAAGGAGAAATAAAGAGCTTCCCAGAAAAAGAAAGCCTCAAGGAATTCATAAAAACCAAACCAATTCTGCAAGAGATACTAAGGGGCCTCTTGTGAACAGTTTAAAGGGAGGAATGAATAGAGCAAAAGAAGAATACAGCTTTAAAGAATAAAATGGCAATAATCAACTACATATCAATAATAACCTTAAATGTAAATGGATTAAATGATCCAATCAAAAGACATAGGGTAGCTGTGTACATAAAGAAATAGGACCCATACATATGCTGTCTACAAGAGACACACCTTAAAACAAAAGATGCTCATAGACTGAAGGTAAAAGGATGGAAAAAAATATTCCATGCAAATGGAAATGAAAAAAAAGCAGGGGTAGCAATACTTATATCTGACAAAATGGACTTTAAAACAAAGGCTGAAGTAAGAGATAAAGAAGGACACTACATAATGATAAAGGGAACAATTCAACAGGAAGATATAACTATTATAAATATCTATGCACCAAATATAGAAGCCCCAACATACATAAAGCAGACTTTGATGGATATAAAGGGTGAGATTAACAGCAATACTATCATAGTAGGGGATTTCAATACCCCTCTAACAACACTGGATAGATCCTAAAGAAAGAAAATTAATAAAGAAACAGCAGACTTAAAGGAGACACTAGATCAACTTGATTTAATAGATATCTTCAGAACTTTTCACTCTAAAGCAGTATAATATACATTCTTCTCAAGAGCTCATGGTACGTTTTCTAGGATAGACCACATGATAGGACACAAAAATGGTCTCAATAAATTTAAGAAGATTGAAATCATATCAATCATTTTCTCTGATCACAATGGCATGAAACTAGAAATTAACCACAAAAGAAAAACTGAAAAATACTCAAACACTTGTAAACTAAATAGCATGTTATTAAATAATGAAAGGATTAACAATGAGATCAAAGAAGAAATAAAAAGGTTTCTAGAAACAAATGATAATGAGCATACATCAACTCAAAATTTATGGGACACAGCAAAAGCAGTTCTGAGAGGGAAGTTTATTGCACTACAGGCATATCATAAGAAGCTAGAAAAAGCTCAAATAAGCAACCTGACCCTGCATCTAAAAGAACTAGAAAAACAACAACAAATAAAACCCAAGACAAGTAGAAGGAAGGAAATAATAAAGATCAGAGCGGAAATAAATGACATAGAGGCGAAGGAAACAATACAGAGGATCAATGAAACCAGAAGCTGGTTCTTTGAAAAGGTAAACAAGATTGATGAACCTTTAACTAGACTCACCAAGAAAAAAAGAGAGAGGACTCAAATAAATAAAATTAGAAAGGACAGTGGAGAAATAACAACTGACACAACAGAAATACAAAGCATTGTAAGAAAATACTATGAAGAACTATATGCCAAAAAATTAGACAATCTTGGTGAAATGGACAAATTTCTTGAATCATATAACCTTCCAAAAATCAATCTGGAAGATTCAGAACACCTAAACAGACCAATTACAACAAATGAGATCGAAACAGTTATCAAAAAACTCCCAAAAAAGAAGAGTCCTGGGCCTGATGGCTGCACAAGTGAATTTTATCAAAAATTCAAAGAAGAACTAATTCCTATCCTTCTCCAACTATTTCAAAAAATTCAAGAGGAAGGAAGACTTCCAAACTCCTTTTATGAGGCGAGCATAATTCTGATCCCAAAACCGGGCAAAGACAACACAAAGAAAGAAAATTATAGGCCTATATCCCTGATGAATTTAGACACTAAAATTCTCAACAAAATATTAGCCAACCGGATCCAGCAATATATGAAAAAAATCATACACCATGATCAAGTGGGATTTATTCTGGAGAGGCAAGGCTGGTTCAATATTCGCAAATCAATCAATGTGATTCATCACATAAACAAAAGGAAGGACAAAAATCACATGATAATTTCAATAGATGCAGAAAAGGCATTTGATAAAATCCAGCACCCATTCATGCTCAAAACTCTCAGTAAAGTGGGAATACAGGGATCATTCCTTAACATGATAAAGGCCATCTACGATAAACCGACAGCAAACATCATACTAAATGGACAAAGATTAAAAGCAATCCCCTTAAGATCAGGAACCAGGCAGGGTTGCCCACTTTCACCACTCTTATTCAACATAGTTCTGGAAGTCCTAGCTACAGCAATCAGACAAGAAGAAGTAATAAAAGGCATACAAATTGGAAAAGAAGAAGTAAAACTGTCACTATTTGCAGATGATATGATATTGTATATTGAAAACCCTAAAGTCTCAGTCAAAAAACTACTGGACCTTATAAATGAATTCAGCAAGGTGGCAGGATATAAAATTAATACGCAGAAATCAGAGGCATTTCTATATACCAACAATGAACTGTCAGCAAAAGAAATTAAAGAAACAATCCCCTTCACTATTGCAGCCAAAAAAATAAAGTACCTATGAGTAAATTTAACCAAGGAGGTTAAGGACTTGTACTCGGAAAATTATAGAACATTGATAAAAGAAATCAAGGAAGATACAAACAAGTGGAAGCATATACCGTGCTCATGGCTAGGAAGAATAAACATCATTAAAATGTCTATTTTACCCAAAGCAATTTATAAATTCAATGCAATACCAATTAAAATACCAATGACATACTTCAAAGATATAGAACACATATTCCAAAAATTTATATGGAACCAAAAAAGAACACAAATAGCCTCAGCAATCTTAAAAAGAAAAAATAAATCAGGCGGTATCACTCTTCCAGATATCAAGGTTTACTATAAGGCCATTATACTCAAGACAGCCTGGTACTGGCATAAGAACAGGCACATAGATCAATGGAACAGAACAGAGGACCCAGAAATAAACCCACAGCTTTATGGACAACTGATATTTGACAAAGGAGGAAAGAACATACAATGGAGTAAAGACAGCCTCTTTAACAAATGGTTCTGGGAAAATTGGACATCTACCTGCAAAAAGATGAAACTAGACCATCAACTTACACCATTCACAAAAACAAACTCAAAATGGATAAAAGACTTAAATGTAAGCCGTGAAACCATAAGCATCTTAGAAGAAAACATAGGCAGCAAGCTCTCCGACATCTGTAGCAGCAGTATATTTGCCGATTTATCTCCACGGGCAACTGAAATAAAAGGCAAGATAAACAAATGGGACTGTATCAAACTAAAAAGTTTTTGCACAGCTAAAGACAATAGGAACAGAATAAAAAGACAAACCACACAATGGGAGAACATATTCGAAAGCACATCTGATAAGGGGTTAATAACTAAAATTTATAAAGAACTTATAAAACTCAACACCAGGAAGACAAACAACCCAATCAAAAAATGGGCAAAAGAAATGAATAGAAATTTCTCCAAAGAGGACATACAGATGGCCAATAGGCATATGAAAAAATGCTCAACATCACTAATCATTAGAGAAATGCAAATTAAAACCACAATGAGATATCACCTCACACCAGTCAGAATGGCACTTATCAGCAAAACAACACAGAATAAGTGCTGGCGAGGATGTGGAGAAAAGGGAACCCTTCTGCACTGCTGGTGGGAATGCAGACTGGTGCAGCCACTGTGGAAAACAGTTTGGAGATTCCTCAGAAAATTAAAAATCGAACTGCCTTTTGACCCAGCTATCCCACTTTTAGGAATATACCCTAAGAACACCATAGCACTGTTCGAAAAGAAGAAATGCGCCCCCATGTTCGTGGCAGCATTGTTCACAATAGTGAAGATTTGGAACCAGCCCAAGTGTCCGTCAGAAGACGAGTGGATTAAAAAGCTTTGGTACATATATACTATGGAATACTACTCAGCCATAAGAAACGATGACATCGGATCATTTATAACAAAATGGATGTACCTTGATAACATTATACGGAGTGAAATAAGTAAATCAGAAAAAAAGAAAAACTGAGAACAGCACGATTACATATATAGGTGGGACATGAAAGTGAGGGTATGAGACATGGACAAGAGAGTGGTGGTTATGGGATGTGGGGAGGGAGGGAAGAGTGGGATAGGGAGGAGGGGAGGGACGCAGGGAAAACCAGATTGAAGGTGACAGAGGAC
The DNA here is from genome assembly GCA_037038555.1 of Rhynchonycteris naso. Classification (NCBI taxonomy): domain Eukaryota; kingdom Metazoa; phylum Chordata; class Mammalia; order Chiroptera; family Emballonuridae; genus Rhynchonycteris; species Rhynchonycteris naso. The sequence goes on along the minus strand of CM072997.1, from coordinate 28,513,983 downwards.
AATTTGACTTTTGGTGATGGGTATGCAACACAATTGAATGATAAGATAACCTGGAGATGTTTTCATTGTACATATGTACCCTGATTTATTGATGTCACCCCATTAGAATTAATAATAATAAAATATATATATAAAGAAAACATGGAAGAAGGAAATTAAAGAAGATGCAAACAAGTGGAAGCATATACTATGTTCATGGATAGGAAGAATTAACATCATTAAAATGTATATTATCCAAAGCAATTTATAGATTCAGTGTAATTCCTATCAAGATACCAATGGTGTATTTCACAACACTAGAAAAAATACTCTAAAAATTCATATGGAGCCCCAAAATTCCCCAAATAGCCACAACAATCTTGAGAAAGAAGAACAAAGTTGGAGTAATCATGCTACCTGATACCAAACTATACTACAAGGCCATAGTAATCAAAACAGCATGATACTTGCATAAAAACAGCTATATAGATCAACAGAACAGGTAGAGCCCAGAAATCAACCCACACCTATATGGTCAAGAACATAAAATGGGGTAAAGACAGTCTATTCAATAAATAGTGTTGAGAAAATTGGACAGATACATGCAAAAATAAATCAATAAATAAAACTATACCACCTTCTTTTACCATATACAGAATAAACTCAAAATGAATTAAAGACTTAAATATTAGACACAAAACTATAAAAATCCTAGGAGATAACATAGGCAGTAAAATCTTGGACATTTCTCATAGAAATATGTTTTCAGGTATATCTCCTTGGGCAAGGAAAATGAAAGAAAAGATAAGCATGTGGTTTTTACCTTTGACATTGTCTCCTTAAGACCTTTTATTTGAGACCACATATACTCTATTTCTAAATGTATACATTAAGATGTTCCTGTATTGTTTTTTTAGGACAGAAAGAAAGAAAATTTCTTTGCTGGACCATAACAGAAACAATCCTTTAATGGTTCTTGAATAAATGTACTTAACCGGCACCAGTCAGTCATGTTAACCTCATTGGTAAATCAAGGCAATTAAATTAAAGTCTAAGATTTATTAAGTACCTACTATGTTTCAAGTACTATACAAGACAACAGAGATAAGACAGTATACTGTTTTCATTTGCAAACAAGACAAATATAATAATCTGTGCCCTGTCCTTCTGTTTTGGACTCAGTTCAGTTATTTGTCTCAGCCCACTGCCCCCCCCCCACCTTTCCTTTTTATAAAAAATTAGAGACTATTCTGACTTCAACCATTGTAGTCTCTGCATCTCATGAGAATCCACTTTCTCCTTTTATTACTCTACCTACTTTTATCCTCTACACACATCTGATCCTCTTTGGTTATTGGGTGTGTTTGTAGGTTTTCTCTTTACTTTAAACTCTCTTGAACAAATTTAACATACATTTATGGAGCACCTATGATGTGCAAAGCCCTGTGCTGAGCTATGAGAGAAATCAGTAGATGTACAAGGCTCAGTTTCTTCATTCAGGATACTTGTGCTAATGCCTGACCAGGCAGAGGCGCAGAGAATGGAGCGTCAGACTGGGATGCGGAAGATCCAGGTTCGAGACCTCAAGGTCACCAGCTTGAGCGTGGGCCCATCTGGCTTGAGCAAAAGCTCGCCAGCTTGGACCCATGGTTGCTGGCTCCAGCAAGGGTAGCTTGGTCTTCTGAAGGCCCACGGTCAAGGCACATATGAAAAAGCAATCAATGAACAACTAAGGTGTTGCAACGAAAAACTGATGATTGATGCTTCTCATCTCTCTTTGTTCCTGTCTGTCTGTCCCTATCTATCCCTCTCTCTGACTCTCTCTCTCTCTGTCCCTGTAAAAAAAGAAAAAGAAAGAAAGAAAAAGAAATACTGTGCTCCAGTGCAATAGATAAACTAGACACAGGTGGGATGGAAGACAGGTGAGGTGAGAATGACCGACTGTAGTGAGTGCTGTTGATGGGGAGGGGAGGAGAAATACAAGGAGAGATGGGACAATTCAAAATTGCTCACTACCCTTCCTCTATTCCACTGAGTGTAATATAGCCACCTCATGACTAGCTGAAAAGTTTCTCCAGTGACTTGGTTCATCCAATATTGACCCTTTTCCCCATATAAGATTATCTTACAAATATAAGAGCATGCCTTTCATCCTTTCATAAAATGAAGACTGTTGGTTCCTAGGTGCTAGCTATCTGACCCGCTTAGCCTCTGATCTTCAGCCCCTTTATTGTTTAGTGAATAATGGTGACATACCAAAATGGCAAAAAACGGTAAACCTCCTATAAAGAAAGTGATCCTTATTGTTTCTTCACATGTCAATTTCATATTGCTTTCTCATGTTTAGACTTAAAGGTTAACATTCATTATTGCAGGCATCTATGTGATTAGAAACTGTATGTCAGAGATAGTTGCTATGGGTTTTCCAAGTGAAACCTGAATTCTTTTAGCCTCAAAAGTGAGCCTAATCAAAACTAAAATAAAAAAGTAAACAGCGAAAAATGTGTAGGAAAAAAGTGAAATTTAAAAAATATAGATATTTTTATGACAGCTTCCTCTAAGAGTTATATAATAAAGAAAGCAAATATAGGCTTGTTTCTCTTTCCTTAAGTAAATAGAGTTCCTGGGTGAGATTTTCAATGGAAAATTGTTTCTAAAAAATGCAGTAACACATACAAATGGAACTCATGCAGTCACATAAAAAATGAGGGGTCTTGAAGTTCTGATCCATTTTCTATTTGGATCCTTGTTTGCATCAGAATCTCTGGAGGCAGCTGCCATTGGGTTCTCTCAGGGTTGACTCGCACATGCAGCATTGGTCACCATGACAAACATTTATTATGCCCCAGAATGGGTTGGTTTCTGTGCTTTCCTACAAAATTTCACCGAAATAAACTATGAAAAGGGAAACTCAAGATTAACAAAACTAAAATTTCAGCTCCCTCTTTTTTTTCCGTTTTCCTATCAAGTTCTGTAGTTAATGAGGAAGGCTTTTTGTTTGTTTGTTTAAAAATCATTTGCGTGTGTGTGTGTGTGTGTGTGTGTGTGTGTGTGTGTGTGTGTGTGTGTGTGTGTGTGTATGCATATACTGTATTCAAAAACACTAAGATGTTGTTCTGGGGAAAGTCTATGTAAAATGCTTACATTTGAGCAAAAAGTTATTATAGACAACACCAAATCTCCCCCCCCCCATTCAGAAAAAAAAATTATTCTAGCATTCTTTGAACCTTAAACAGTATTTTTATAGGCCAGCTCATTGTTTTCCTTCTCTCTGAACAATTAAAAACAATAACTGTTTTGATGAGTTCTACAGAGTAAGGACAATTTTCCTGATTTCATTTTGTGACAAAGAACAGCTACCTGACTTGGTTTCTGCCACATGTAAGCAGACTCCCAGACATATAATCTCCCCTCAGAGGAAGCAACATGGGACCCCCAAACTGTCTTGAATTCTGTCCCATCTTCCCAGGTAAAGCCTCCACACGCCTTGCGGTATGAGGAGGGGGACTCGCAGGGCTAACAAGTGGGAGAAGAGACAGCGACGGTCCCCGTGTTCTCTGTCATGGTGGCTCTCAGGGTGGCTTCTGCCCCATCACCACTTGATCTGGGTTTTCTCTCAAAAAAAAATAAATTAAAAAAAAAAGGCGTGCCTGTCTTTTATAATGTTCTGTTTTAAAAGACAGAAACCTCCAGGGAGAGAACAGGACCCTAAAAGTCCAAGGCCTGGAATTCCTCCTTTCTCTCTTTCCATTTTAAACAGGAAACATCCAGGCTAAGAGGGTCCGGAGGGAGCACAGGCTGTGTGTTCATTTTAAAGCAGATAATGTTTGTGTGTTGCAAATGTCAGTGATTTATCCCAAGGGCTTAAAATGAGTGCAGAAAAACCACATGTTTCACTTCATGCGGAGAAATATCTTCAGTGGATTTTGAGAGAAAGCACAGGTTAAGGATTTTTTTAAAGCATTTCGGAAGTCTCTAACACGAACCGAAGGAAATCGAAATGAGTGCGGGGGTAAGGGGGGGCTTCAAATATTTTATGATAAAGGATATAATGAATGCTGGAAGTCTCCTAAATCAAAAATAAAATTCTAAAGGAAAGGGAAGATGAAATCCTGATCCTTAATTTCCCCTGGCTGGAGTGACAGATTATGCATTTGTGCTCGATTTGTCATGGGCAATTTAAAATAGAGCAAAGCACACTGCACTGAATAATAGCAGTGGATGCTATAATAACTTGTACATAAACAATTTAATTTTTTTATCTGAAAACTCTCACTAACTAAATTACCCCAAGCTCGAGGGTCTATCTTTCATTATTATACATCGCCAAATTAAGACATAAAGAAGTAGAGAGAGCATTCTATTGTTCATCTTTACAAATGTGCTCACATGCCGCTTTCCACATGCTTGGAGCTTGGAGCTTGTCAAACCTTCATTGATTTAAGGAACTTACAGAGCTGTTTTACCATCAAACTCTGCAGATTACAGGGTGATTCTGACCCTCACTGACGGTGTTTGATTAACCACAGACACTGTTCGTACAGCCCTGTCATTTCTTTCAAGTGTTCTACCAGTTTGTAGTCTGACATTGGAGAGCTTTTCATTAATTATGATTGTTGCTGTTTTCCTTTCAAAAAATAATAGAAGGGGGGGAGGTAAAATGTGGGAAGGATCTGGGGGGTGATGGTGGTGTGTATGTGCACAGAAGGTTTATGGGATTTTAAGAGCTACAAACAGAACTCATCTGTTTAACCCCAGGCTAGATAAGACACAGTCATCTGTACATTGTTTAGAGATGTATTGCTTCTGTTATGGTAAATGGATCAGAAGATGCTTGTTGTCTTAGCAGAAAGAGCTAGACAGGGTCACTTTCTGTTAGTGTTTATGCTTGCCCTGGACCTTTCTGTGTGCCTACTGATTACATTGCGTAATGTACAGCTGGTTTGGCTTTTCCCACTCTGCTACTGGCCTGGTGGTGCTTCTTTGTGGGAGAATTGCTTTAGATTGAACTTCTAGGTAAGTAATTCCTAGCTCTGGGTTAGGACTTTTACTAGGAACTATAGAGAGGGGTGGGCACACTAATCCACAAAGGAATGTGACAGAGACATAAAACGTGACAGAGACTATGGCTCATTTGAAGAGCTCCTGTAGACCTAGGAGAGAAGTGAGTGTAATTCATGAGAACTTTATAGCTCAAAAAACCTGTATGTTTCTACCACCATAGGACCAGCTTCAGAGAGGCAGAGAACAAAAGGGAAAGAATGATCACAGCCAAACAAGATAGACAACCTTGCCTTGTTTATGAAGCTAGCTTGGTGCTTATGGCCTGCATGAGAGGGTACTGTATACAAGCTAGAAGTATATTTCTCACTCGTGTGCCAATCTGAGAGTAAGCAATCCTAGCTGACTTGGTGGCTCTGTGGTCTCAAGAACCAGGGCTCTTGCCTTCTGAGCTTTGCCTTCTTCAGCATGTGGTTTTCTCCTTCTGGTTTAAATGGCTGCTCCAATGGCCAACAGTAAGGAGAGAAGGGAAGAAGAAAGTTCCCCGTCTTCTTATTAAGGGTACATGTCACTACTGCTCACATCCATTGGTCACACCAACTTGTTCTTTTAAATACTAGGGAAAAGCTCTATAACCTTTAAGTAGTGACAATTGCAGGGTTGGTACACAGGCATTTATTTATAAAGCTTACATTCAAGCTGTTCTTAATTGCTGCTTGGCTTGACGGAACCTCTGTCATACACATAATGGAAGACTGAGGAGTGTGGTCTTTAGCTGGGCAGCCAGCTTAGTAACTGTTGACATGTGTCTGTTCTTCTCTTTTCAGGGGAGGACCTGATCCTGTGGACTATCTCACAGCAGCATCTCGAGGGCTCTACAAGGAAAGGGAGCTTCCGTATTACCCAGGGGCTCATCCCGTACGTCCTCCCAAAGGGGGCTATTCCCGCCCCCCGGATCTGAGGGTCACAGATCTCCGGTATCCCCAGTACTACCCACCCCCACCAGCCCCCCAGCACAAAGGACCCTTCCGACAAGATGTTCCGCCCTCACCCCCTCAGCACCACAGAGTGCCAGCCTATCAGGAAATGGGCAGACCAGGGCCCCGAGGGGGCAGCCCAGACCAGTACCCCTACCGAACCCAGGATCCCCGGCAGAAGAACCCCATGACTGCAGCCGTGTAGCTGAACACCGCCAAGCCAGCGCAGCCCAGAGAGGAAGATATCTAACATCACCCTTCCTTAAGGCCTTCTTCCTGTTAAGACTTCTTGGTACCGATTAGTTTTTTGTGTTTTTTTTTTGTTGTTGTTGTTTTTAACTGAGATTGTAACACTTGACTGCTAATTAGAGGGAAAAGGAAGGGGCAGGAGTTTGGAGGAAGAAATCAGGAGACAAAGGAAGGGTGGGACCATAAAAACAGTAACTGCCTGATATTTGAAATACTTTTAGAGTGATTAAATTCAGTAAGAGTGGCATTTGAACAAGCCAGTAACAAAGGAGATACACTATGCAGTGCCTTCCCGGCCAGCTGACCTGCACACGCACCTGGCCCATTTAGTTACAGCTTGGAGGCTGCCCTGGGTCCTCATTCATTCAGAACCAAAGCTCCAACCACCGAATTGTTAAGTCCGAAGAGTGACTGCAAATATGGGCATCTTAAGTGAGTACTTTTTTTCATTGGGAAAGAAAAACAGCAAGCATGACTTCTGATCTCCTTGTAATATTTTATCCCAAGAGGAAGACTGCATTTCTGTATTTGTAGAATTTCTCAGGTTTCTGGTACCATTCATTTGGTATACGTGTTTCATGTTTCCTCAATTTTTATATAAAAGACGCAGTATTAGTGTCCTGGGAGAATGTGCAAAGCTAATCAGAACTTCCAGAGGGACCCACATGATCAGGTTAGGATCGCGGAGACTCCTGTGGTCCTCCCGTGTCCCAGGCACAAGAGCGTGAAGGTGTGTGGTTTCAGAGCCATTCCCTGATCTGCCTGCAGTTGTTATAACTGGGACCTCTGCTTTAAGCTGCCCACTTGAGGGTTAAAATGTACTTGAGAGAGGGCCCACTAACTAGGTCACACAGGAAGCAATGCCCTGGAGGTGCCAATTCCAGACTCAGTGCCAAACAGTGCCATCTGTACCCTGGGGATAGGGAAGGGCTAATGGTGGCCTTTGGAGATTGATAACCAGCAGGTAGTAGATGGGGTGTGTGTGTGTGTGTGTGTGTGTGTGTGTGTGTGTGTGTCTGTGTGTGTGTGTGAAAGTGTGGATTATCAGTATAGAGAAAGAAAAAGAAAAATGCTTTCTGGAAAGTTTGATGAGTAAAGGAAAAAGAGAAACAGAAGGGCCGGGAAGGGAGAAGACGCATAAAACCAGATCATTCTGTATCTGCTATATTTTATTCAGAAGAAGCAGGGCAAGACCAAGGCCAGGGTGTCCAACCGGGAAATGAAGGTCTACAGGTTTCAGCTTCTGAAACCCTCCAAAACACTTCTTCTGAGCTTTGCAGCTGTTTTGCTATTTATTTCAACAGAACATCTAAAACATATAACCTGACCCAAATGAAAATGCAAACAAAAGACTAAGAAACAGTAAAACCTGGGAGCAGCAGTTGGAATTATTCAGTGACTCTTGACATACTTTAAGCCCTTTCACATTTCTTCTTTATTTCCTCTCCAAAATAAAAATCTGTCTTGAGTTCAATTTAGAGGTATTTTGGCCAATATTAGAATACTTCTAACTGATAAGACTTAATAAATTATAGTATTATTGAATATATAGAGTATCCATCTAGCCCAGTTTAGTCTTTTTTTTTTTTAATTTAAAATAGAGTTTTGTTTCCAGGAATGATGCAACTGCTGGTTTTTTACTTAAAAAGTGTTATTTACTGGACTTTAAGAAGTATCATTTTCTAAACTACAGTTTACTTATAGCCCTCTTGAAAATAGACTCTCACAGTATTTCTGCCCTCCATCTCTCTTAAGCCAGACACCTTTAGATTGTGTGCAAGGTGGACAAAGAGGTTGGCGACCTCCTGCCCCACTCACCTCGAGGTGGAAGGCCGGTGAGCTGCAGGGTTTCGCTGCCCACATGCTGATGCGGCCTTCCCCTAGACCAAAGTGAACCTTCAAGAAGAAAGTGATAAAGTGAGGGGAATGGGACTTGTCTTGAAGCATTGAAAATCAGTTCTTTCGTATGGTCCACAGTTTAACCAAATGTCTATAGACTGCTGGAGATAACCATGCCAGAAGGTTGCTTCTGCATTAGGGGCAAGACTCACGAGAGGTGGCCAGGGGAAGTAGAATAGTATAAAGTGAGAAATTATCTGTGTAATGGAGGAGTGGCCCTTGGAGGAAGAATGCCCATATTTTCACCATGTTACCACCTTGAGAGCACAATACCCCCTGCAGGCAGACTCAGGGTAAATTGCTCCAAGCATGGTTTTATATTGTATATACAGTAAAACAGCTGCTAATCCTGAGGGGAGCCAATGATGTGAAGGTACTATTAAAGTGAGCCACAAAACGATTAAAGTAGTTATCTTGCTTGAAGTATAACACATGCCCCATTGACCCTGCACGAAAGAGCCTAATATTATGGGTACGACAGAGGTTCCATCAAGCCAAGCAACCATTAAGAACAGCTTGAAAGTAAGTTTTATAAATGCCTGTGTACCAGCCCTCCAATTGTCACCACCCAGAGGTTACAGAACTCTTTCCAGTATTTAAGAGAACAGCTTATTTAGAGTATTTAGAAGACCAGGCTATAATCAGTAGGTACCCAGTAGCAGGAAATAGTTCCCGGTTTATTTATGGCCCTTGGAAAAACTCAATCATGTGTCTCCTTGTAGCTCAGAATGCTAATAACCTCCCGCCTCCAGGAATAGAAGGCACAGGTAGCTGCAAATCCATTGACATGCACCCACCTGGCTTGTGGTCTGACCGCTGGGTCATTTAAACCTTGAAATAATGTTTTGGCCTCAAGTCACTAGATATTTCAAGGGCTCTGTTTTTGTCCCCTTTTATAGAAGTAGAGAGATGAAAGGGAGAAAACCACTGAAAACTTTTAGATGTAGGAGAACTCAGTCCTCTTCAAGGGAGAGAAACACTGCATCTCATTGGCCTGTTATGTCGCTGGGCTGTGGCAATATCATTCCTGGTATAATCATCGCCTCCCCACTAATTATATCAAGTCAATGGATGGAAGGTAAGCTCAAATATAAGAGCATTTACTAAACTCACAATTGAGTAACAAACAAAAATTGGGAAAAAATTACTGTGAAGCTCATTCTTAGATTTTTAGGTCTATGCATTGACCTCATAGGACAGCATGGAACAAAGGTCTTATAATCAAGAGCATGATGAGACCACAGGCCCACGGTCACCCTGTGGAGAAAACTAAGCCACTGCCCGATAGAGGAGATTTGAGACTTCATTGTCGCTTTATTTTTGCCACCAACTGAATGAAATTAAAACATGACATATTATTCCTTCCAAAGACTTGTGCTCTTCCTGAATTAAACCTATTTTCTAAAGGAAATCTACCTGACAACCATTGGAGTTGGCATGCTTAGAGTTGGTATGCATAGAGATCAAGCCTTTAAGAGTGTTTCTTCTCCTAACCTGTAACTACTACGTTTATTTTCTTTGGAGGAACATCTTAGCATTTCAAGGGGCTAGAGAGATCTGGAGAGTCTGGTGTGGAGAGGAATGTGTGTCTATAAGTTTCCCATCAGCATTAAACTCTGAAATCCACAATGAAGAGCCTTTAAATTCATGCTGAAGCTGGTAGACACCCTGCTGTTTTCTGAATCCATGAGTAACAGAGAGTCCCAGTTTAGTACAATTAGGCAGGATGGAGTTGGATTCAGATAGAGCACACAGTAGTATTTCTCTACACTTTCAGTTCACATCGACTCAGGTAGAAATGATGCCTCAGTGTGGCCACCAAGAGGATTCTCCATCCAATACCCCCACAAAATCACCTTTCCGATAAAAAGGAGAATAAAATAAGTTAGGTATCTAAAATAAGCCTAGAATCTCATATACAGCTATGACTTCTAAGTGAAACTCTTTCTCCTTCCTGTCCTTACATAGTAATAGAATCAGACACAGCCTGACTTTTAAAGACGGGCATCCGCACCAAGCCGAGAGGCGTGTGAACTAAGCCCAGACTGTCTCCTGACTCAGCTCTTTGAGAGTGTGCTCTGTTCCATTTATGCTGACTGCCGTGCTATTTACTACTGGAACATAAAAACACAACCTGCTGTTGATACAGTCACTTTTTCTCATGTTTTCCTGTGCTTATGTGATACTGAGTCTGTTCATAAGTTCTGAATATAAATTATGTGAATCATATTTTGGCATATGGGAGTGAAGAATAAATTCTTTACAGACTTTTTAAGATGATTCCATTTGTACTACAAAAAAAAACATTTTGGATGCTGTTATATATGAATATACAAATTTTTCTTGTTTTATTTTGCATTGAAATAAAGCTTTATTCAGTCAGTAAGACATCAGAGTCTTGGTTTTCACCTACCCCCGGTTTGTTTTAGGATTTGATGACTGAATAGGTTGGTCTGGTCCTGCTTACCCTTGAACAGCAATGTCAGGGTAGAGGTGTAAGTGTCTTTCACATGCTGGCCTCCCAGAAACAGATGCTGAAACGAAGATGAGCAAATAGGATGTTTATTTGGGAGTGTACTGGGTTCAGTACCTGCATATGGTAGGGGACAGGGGAAAGCAGAGGGGGCAGAGGGAGAAGCTGAGCTGCAATGCAGACCAATGACAGCCTCAGCCAACCCTCAGGGGAATTTGGAGCTGCGGTGGCCCTGCAGAGTTGCCCCAAGTTTGGACAAGGGTCCCCAAAGAGGACGAACAGCTGGAGGTCATCTGTAGAGGTATTCACAGCAGCTGGTAGACTAGATTTTTATTGCTGAAGTGGGATCTGGGGACTACATCAAAGCATCCACACAACATCCAACCAACACTGTTGAACTCTCTCTCATGCTGGAAACACCCTTACCTTGTCTATAGAAACATGATTCTGAGTTGATTGTCCTTGAGACAATCACTGTGTTTCCCCAACTTCTTTGTCGGCTTATTCTTAGACCTCCCCACACTCTCTCTTGCAAGTTCGTCTATACCCAAGGTTTAAGCTACCATCTCTGGACTGATATGCTCACCGTTGTCAACTCAGCTCTGTCTCCTGAGCACATGGATATTTGCTTTTCTACTAGAAATCCCCACTTGGACTTTCCACAGGCCCTTTGCACTTAGCCTGCTCAAATTGAAAACATAAGCTTGTACAAAAACCGGCATCTTATGACTCTGTCCTGGCCAATGGCACCACCATGTTCACAGTTACAACCAGACCTGGAAATTATCCTTGCCTTCCCATTTATTACTCTGCCCCTTCCCCCTAACCCATCCCCATCTGATAGGATGGAAGGCCAGCAGTTATGTCCTATAGCTCTGTCCAGTATGTCCGTGCTTCCTGACATCCTGCATGCTTGGCTCAGCCTCATCACTTCTCACTTAGCCCCCTCAGTAACCTTGATGTGACTCCTCCCTCTGACCATGTTTCCTTCCCACCCATCTCTCTACTCCATAGACCTACCACATGCTTTGGTCAATAAAACCTTATTGGAACACGTACACCCCATTTTATCTATTGTCTTCTAGATCCCTTTCATGCCACACTATCAACCTCTGCTCGGTACCGCCAGAGGAATTTTTCTGAAATGGAGGTCTGACCATATTATTCTAGAGGCAGCATAGTCTTACTGAAAGAACACCAGCTTTGAGAATGGGCAGACCTGGACCTACAGTAAACTTCGACCACTGCTTAGTTATGTAAACTGAGGTAAAATATTTATCTCTCTAGGTCTCAGATTCACCACTTTTGAAATGAGATTAGACAGCTTACGGAACTATTTTGAGAATGTATTCACATCACAACTACAGGACTTCTGCAGCCGGTTTGAACCAGCTCCCAAGAGCCAGTTGTCAAGATCCCTTCCCTGCCCATGGTCAGTCACATTGGTAGCTTGAAAGAGACCATCCTGTATTGGAAGATTTACACATGGAAATTGGCATATTCTACAAATCAGGACATTTTCCATCTGGAGAACCCAGTTGTTAAACATGTACCAGCACACCACTGTAAATAACATATATAATTGCCCAATAGTGAAGGAAAATTAATTATTACCCCCTACTCATTCTCCCTCTCTTCGCCCCTCCCCATACATACATACTTACTCTTTAAAACCTTTCTGGGTGTCCCTGCTTCTTACAGCTTAATGTCTAAAACCCAAAGTCCTTTGAAATCAGTTCACTGTGCCTCCGCCCCTCATGTCTTGCTGCTCCTCGTTTCACATCTTGTGCTACTGTTATTTCAAATTTCTGTTTCTCTGAGCCAGGCATGCATTTCGCAGCTCCACGCCATGACAACTGCAGCAGGCATGCTGCCCCTGCTCAGACGCTCTGTGTCCTGGGCTTCCTCACTCATCCTGCATCCTGCCGGTCCCACATGAAGCAGCTCTTTCCCCATGAAGATGTAAAGGCAGCCTGACCAGGCAGTGGCGCAGTGGAGAGAGCGTCAGACTGGGATGCGGAAGACCAGGTTCGAGACCCTGAGGTCGCCAGCTTGAGCGTGGGCCCATCTGGCTTGAGCAAAAAGCTCACCAGCTTGGACCCAAGGTCGCTGGCTCCAGCAAGGGGTGGCTCGGTCTGGTCAAGGCACATGTGAGAAAGCAATCAATGAACAACTATGGTGTCGCAACAGCAATGAAAAACTAATGATTGATGCTTCTCATCTCTCTCCGTTCCTGTCTGTCCCTATCTATCCCTCTCTCTGACTCTCTCTCTGTCCCTGTAAAAAAAATAAAATAAAAATAAATAAATAAATAAATAAATAAATAAATAAATAAATAAATTAAAAAAAAGATGTAAAGGCAGAAATTGGAGATGGACCCCCTCACACCCGTCCACCCTCTTACAGCAGGAATTACTCCGGGCCAGAGGCTATGACTGGAGAGCACATTTCCCAGAGTTCCTCACAGCTTGGCTTCCACTAGGCCTAGCTTCTAGCCCAGCTTCTACCCAACACCTGGAAGACCTCGCTGAGGCCCAGGCATGCTTCTGCCTCAAACACCATAGCAGAGGCACTGTGGTTTTATGCAGGAGGGCCCAGTCTAGCTTCCTGGGGATCCAGAGTCTTGTGTTAGCATGGATTACAGCTGAGACAACATGATTTTGTTGCCAATAGTTGGGGCATCAGCTTTTTTATTTTTAAGATTTTATTTATTCATTTTAGAGAGGAGAAAGAGAGATAGACAGAAGGGGGGAGGAGCAGGAAGCATCAACTCCCTTATGTGCCTTGACCAGGCAAGCCCGGTGTTTCAAACTGGCAACCTCGGCATTCCAGGTCAATGCTTTATCCACTGTGCCACCACAGGTCGGGCCTGGGCATCAGCAATTTGCGGCCCTGACTTAATGATCTTTGAAGGGCATTAACTCCCTCAGTGAGCCAGATCTATAATGTTGTTCTCAGGTTTATTCCTGGAAGCCCTGCATAGAGCCTGCTGCTCCTCCAACCCTTCCAACAGTTTTGCAAACACCTAACTCCCCACATTAAATCCCTCTCTGTTTAAACTAGCTAGAAGGGACTTGGTTATCTGTGACTAAACCCACCAAGACACATTCCACAGCAGCCCTCCTCCCGAGGCAGACTTGGTAATTCCATCCCATATGTTACCCAGATACTTTCTTCAGGTCCTCAATAAAACTTTTAGTACCTCAATTACAGTGATTAGTTTCCATGTCTGTGTGGCCTTCTAAGGAGTTTCGGGTATGCAACACATTGCCCGGCTCTGACTCTGTGCTCAGGACATATTTGTTGAATTCATTTGAGTGAAGAAATGAGGTGTGAGGATTCTTTTTCTGAATTGCTGCCCTGCTGACGTTCCATCTCACAGCTCAAACCATAAATCTCAAAGTCCTGTTGTTAAAGATCACCTGGTATTATTCTTGAGGTGAATGGTGTCCGCTCACATGGGCAGGCCAGACTCCAATTTAAAACACGAAGCAGGCTGGGAGCTTGTAAATGCAATGGGTAATGCATTATTTAGAGAGTAAAGAGAGACTTAAGTAAAGAGAAAATGTATTGCTTACAACCTACTAAGATGGAAATACTTCTAGTGACAGATGATTACTATTATTATTGTATAATTCTTCGATTTTAGGTCAAGGCTTTGCAATCACTTGCATTACTTGTTCCTTTCAACAACTGCAGGCAGAGAGTTGGATGGCTCCCTGAATTTCTGTAAAGAAACTGAGTCCTGCCTATGATGGTACTGAAATAAACATTTAATGGATATGATTTAGTCATACCCAAGGAAACAGAAGATTGCTTTGTAAGTGTCTTGACAATTGAGATTTCATTTTTAGCAGCCATACTTATTCTAATTATTGTTTATTATGCATGCTGTTTCATGATCACAGTAATTTTTGATTCTCATGTAGTCAAAGAACATCAGGTTCATACTCATGTTACAGCTGAAGAAACTGAGGCATGAAGAAGCCAACCTGGTAACCTAGAGCCACACAGGGGAACAAAAGGCTTTATGCATTTTCTGAGAAGCCGCTCTGTTCCTGGCATACTGTGCTGACCCAGAGTGGGCTCTCTGCCATGTGGGTGGGCACCTCGCCAGCTTACATGAGAAGTTCTACCCTCAGCATGCGGCCGATACGAATTATCCCCGCACCTACCTACTCACTGGACTCTCCGAGGTCATCTGTCAGAGTTAAAGATGGAAGAGGAAGAGAGATGCTTTAGCTGTCGACATTTAACATTTCTTATCACCCTTTGGATCTGAGCCTTTCTTTGGCTGCTTGTTCCTCACCCTCCCCACACAGTCCCAAACACCTAGGTTGGCTGCATAACAACAAAAGTGACACCATTAAAAATAATGTGCCTGGATCCTACCAACCCATGACTTTGTACTTCTTCTGCCTAGTCTAGCTAATAAGAAGTATAAAACTAAAATAACATGCAATTATACCCAACAGATACTTCCTGTCAGATACTGTTCAATGATCCTAAACATGGAAGAACCTTGGATTCTGTCCTCAAACACTTGAAAGTCAAGGGGAAGGTAAAAAACAAGTATATAAAGAATCAAAACTCAGTGCTGAATGTGGTGAGTGCTTGGGGGAGGCTGACACTGCCAGGGAACCTGACTTTTGACCTTGTTTATAGACAGGATCAGGGTGGGTCTTATGGAAAATATGGCATCTAAAATACCCTTACCTTACAGATATGGGAAGAATGTAAACAGGCCGTGCAAAGAAGTATATTGGCTTCCTCGATAAAGAACAGAACACAAGCATCTGCACAGAAAACCTCCAAATACTTATGCTCTGGAGGCCCAGAGAGAGGACAGGCTGTGTGATTGGGCAGGGAAGGTTGTAGCTTAATAATAATAATAACGAATATTATTAAGTGTTTAGTAAGTACCAGATACTGGCCTAAATATTTTTTATTATTTATCCCGTTTATTCCTCTCTGAGGAAACAAAGCCTTAAATGAACTAAGTAACTTGCCCTTAGGGTTTCTGAGCCAACAAGAATAAAAGTTACTTAGGGACTCCAGGGTCTTAGATACTTGAAAAAATCACTCTCACAAACGGGTGTTTAAAATAAATCAAACTGGCCCAGATGTAAGCACTGTGTGAGTTGCACTAAAAAAATTCATCAAATCATGAGCCCTTACGAAAGACAAGAGGGCTAGTATTTATTGAGTACACAGGGGCAATGCTAGCTGCTTCCCCTACATTTATCGCATTTTCTCTTCACATCAGTTAAGGTAGGCATTATCACCATATTGCAGATGAGAAAACTGAGGCTCTACACCACTAAGAACCAACTCTGGTTGGTAAAGTGGCAGCTCTGAGCTCAGATCCAGCTCTGAGTCCACAGTGCTCCTCTCTACAGCAGTGAACAGCCGAGACTGAAAGTAAATCTCAATGCAATTTCTTTTCATTCTTCATAGCTTACACTGTGATTACTATTTAGCATGAGGGCAATGTTGAAGAAAATTTAAAACGTGTAAATGCAGATTTTGACATTTTAGACCCAAGAAACAGGCAGCTTTGTGTTAGTTCCACCATATATTAAATTATAATCTATGTAGACAGAAGTTTTGAAAGGTATCCAGGCAAATAAGTTGTCCTCCTGGCTGAAGTCAGACAGGTAGATGAAACTTTGATGACTTAATTCCCCCAACTATTAAAGGTAGAAGCAGACCAGGACCGTGAGTTGGAGAGAGGCTGCCAGAAAATTTATTAAGAGCAGTAAAGTAAGTGCAAGGCCATAATTTCAACAGGTTATCTGAATTCTCTAGCTAATTGTTTTTCCAAGGTTTCCCGGCGCAGAGCCATTCAGCATTCTTATCATCGGGGAAATGTGTGTGCTCCTCGGAACTTATTCCTGCACGCAGCCACCTCTGTCCTCCAGCCACAACTGTATTTGTGCTCCAAGAGCTGTCGATTAGATTTAAGAGCTGCCCCAGACCCACAATGTGCTGTCTTGCTGATCTTCAGAGAGAATGGTGGTGTCACCCTTTGATTTATGGAGAGTGCTGCTTAAACCCAGTGCTGTGCTTTATTAAAGCAGCTTTTAGTCATATTATACGTCCCCAGTCCCAAGCTCCCAATAGCCCCACCACCTAGGAGTCAGAATCCCTTTGATAAGCAGCATTCAGGCTGATTAGGAGTGAGGCCTTTGCTTTGTACCCTGCCACCCACATTCTGCCTCCCATCCCCTCAGGTGGAGTGGCAGGGTGGGGAGGGGATGACGCAGACCCAGGCAGAGCCCTCCACCCCAGGTGGCTTTTCAATATCATTTTTCTCCTGACCCTCTCTTGACCTTCACAGTGTGACAGTGTTTAGCCCGGGGCTGTGCCTCTTCATGGTGATTTTTTCAGCCCAGGCTTTAAAGGGGAATCCTCACAGAGGCGCTTTGGGAGGGATTTTCAAAGGCCCCTGCTCTCTGGGCTGCGTTGTACAAAATGAAGTGACAGGATGCAGGCCCCCAGTGCAGAAGACAGTGGAGGGAGGAGCATACGCGGATCTGCAGGTGAGCCAAGGGTCCTACCAGTGTCGGATGTCATGTTGGGTGTGTGAAAGCCAGCGTTGTCCCAGAAATGGCACTGGGCCTCTACTAATGAATCGCTCCACTCCTTAGCACACCAACCAGGCCTGTGCCACCTAAGGATTCGGTGGGCAAACCAGCATTCTCGGCTCCAAGTGCCAGTGTGCTCTGTTAAGAAGCTTTGAGGTCCTTTACAGGAACCTGATGTTAGGACATCTCCATCCTTCCCTGGTGATGTCCCCAGCTGCTTGTGGGACTTTCGCTATGACGCTGTGGCGTTGATAAACAGAGTCATGTTCAGCCAAGATTGAGACGTGGTAACTGGCAGATGCACCCTCCTCCATCCCTGGTTCTCCAGCAGAGCAAAGCCCATCCTAGGGGCAGGCGCTGGCTGGACAGGTTACAAGTGGCTCTTGCACTGACAGGCTGGGTGACTCTTCTCATTACCGACCATCTCTTAGCCTCAGCTACTTGTCTCTAAAGTGGTAATGATTAAGCTGACCCCATAGGGTGCTGTGAAGCTTACGTGAAACAATGTATCTGAAGCATGTATTATACCAGCCACGAAAGCTCAATGTTCTGACCACTCTTAATCTTGATTTTCAGAGAATCCGACTTTATGTGGTACTCAAATAGAGCACAATGGCCATGAGAAAGCATTTCCTTTCCAGTTCTCTACTTTCTACAAGGAGAAACACTTGGCCAGGTGCTAGCATGTCTTCAACACCCCTCTACAACTTGCTTATCTCTTATTAATAAAAAGCAGGCCTCAGACTTCTGCAGGCCTCAGACTTTTGTAGGCTCTAGTTTGAATGTAATAATTTTGCTTGAATTAATTATATGATTGTTTTCATTGAATTAATTATATGATTGTCTCCTATTTAATAGAAAATAATCTTGGCTTTTTCCACTTATGGTATTGAAGTAAGTTATTAATAAAAATTAAAATATTGGCCCTGGCCGGTTGCCTCAGTGGATAAAGTGTTGTCCCGGTGCACCAAGGTCACGGGTTCAATCTCTGGTTAGAGGGTGTACTAGAAGCAATCAATGAGTGCACAACTAAGTGGAACAACAAAGTGAACATCAAATTGGTGCTTCTCTCTTTCTCAAATCAATTTAAATTTTAAAAAAAATATTTATGCAAATATTAAGTTAATAATGGTACAAATAGACACAAGAACAATCATAGTATGGATTTTTAAAAAATAAAGTTTAGAAGCACCGTGGTAAACCAGTTGGACAGCTGCCCCAGGGTCCTCCGAGGCTTCCAGAAGTAGGGTAACTTCTAGAGGAAGCAAACTGGCTGGCTCCTAGTACTCCAGGGTAAGCTAGAGGAGTGAAATGAGGGCCAAACATTCTGAGACAGATTCTGCTGCCAGCTTGGTTTTCCCCAAGGGGGACCTAGGCTGACCCCAGCCTCCCCTTGTTCTGGGCTGGAGTTCTGCCTCCTGCCCAAGGGTCTTTTTCTTGCTTTCACCTGCCCCCAGCAGTGATGACTGCAGAAGCATTTGACTGATTCTCTTGTAAGAACCAGAGACAAACTAGACTGCACCCAAGTATTAAAAGCATCAAATAGAAGCTCTTCTTTTCCCCATACTTTGGAATTTCATCTTCATTAGAACCGGCTTCCATCTCTGCCTCTGTTGTCACATGGCATCCTACCTGTGTGTCTTTGTATTCAAATTTTTCTCTTATATATAAAGATACCAAGCTTTGGATTAGGGTACACCCTAATCCAGTATGATCTCTTTTTAACTTGATTATATCTGCAAAGACCTAATTTCTAAATATGGTCCCATTTACACGTAGCAAAATTAAGGACTTGAACATATTTTGAAGGGAAGCAAAGTTCAGCCCAAAACACTACCCAGTGTCCAGAGGCTCTCCCCCATCTCGGCACCTTCCACCCCCTCCCATCAAAATCTTAGCCCAGTGTGCGGCTAAGGCACACACACTCAAGTACCAGTGACTGGCTGTGCTAGTCCTGTCAATGCCTTCCCATGGTTCGTGTTCTCTCCTTCTTTACTGAAAAGGTCACCATTTTCTTGGGACTGGGAGAAAGTTAGCAAGAGATAGGGATGATGTATGTCTGCCCATCCAGATTCCTCATTCTATAAAAAACAAACAAAGATTTGCTTTCCCAGACGCTCCTTCAACATAGGGAAGGCCCGGTAAGGTGACCAGATGTCCCGCCTTTGGCGGGACAGTCCTGCTTTTTAACAATTTGTTCCACATCCCGCAGCGTTTTAAAAAAAGTCCCAATTTTAAAAAATATATTACAATACTATTTTTTCATTCTATGAAAAATTTTTTTTGCTTCATATAGACCAAATTTTTAATCAAGAACCCTGCCACCCCCCGTCAATGGTGTCCCGCTTTACCAATTTTAAAATCTGGTCACCTTAGTATAGGACACTGTTCTGCCAAAGAAAGGAGAGACGTGACTGAGGATTTCTGGGAAGTGTTTGACTTCCCGATCCAAATAGCAAACCTGCCTCCTTCTCCCTTATTGGCCCTTTCTCTTTCCTGCCTGGGACCTAAATGTGATACCTAGAAGCCCAACAGCCATCTTGTAGCCATGAGGTGATAAGCATGAAGATATAAAGTCAAAACCCAACATGCTAAGGATGGTGATACAGTAATAGCATTTAAAATAGCCAACAGCACCTGACCAGGCGGTGGCACAGAATATAGCATCAGACTGGGAAGCAGAAGACCCAGGTTCGAGACCTTGAGCTTGCCAGCTTGAGAGTGGGTCCATCTGACTTGAACAAAAGCTCACCAGCTTGGACCCAAGGTCTCTGGCTCCAGCAAGGGGTTGCTCGGTTTGCTGAAGGCCCGCGGTCAAGGCACATGTGAGAAAGCAATCAATGAACAACAACGGTGTCGCAACGACAATGAAAAACTGATTGATGCTTCTCACCTCTCTCCGTTCCTGACTATCTGTTCCTCTCTATCCCTCTCTCTGACTCTCTCTCTATCCCTGTAGAAAAATAAAATAAAATAGCCAACAGTTATTGAGCATTTACTAGGCACCAGATACGGTCCTGGGTACATTAAATGTATTAACTCTCTTCATCAATCCCACTGGCTGGGCATATTATTATTCCTATTTACAGAGGATGAAACCTGTACAAACCCACACAATGGGCTGCAAGGTCCATGTTATTAATACTACAGTGGTCTTCCTCTCAGACAAAAAGAGTTTCTGATGGCATCATTGAGCTGCTATTTAGTCTCTTTTTATTTTAAAATAATAAACTATTGTTGGTTGGGGTTTATGTTACTTGCAGCTGATTGCATTCTTGGCTGACCCTGATATTACCTCAGGGTCATCGAAGGGGTTAAATGAGGAAATACGTGACTATGGATGGAGAAAACAATGACAATCATTTAATGTTCTCGGAAACAGGATTCTCAGTAAAGGTTCTCATTAACTTTTACTCATTGGCGCTAAGATTTAACCATTCAAAGAGGTAAAATAATGAATCAACTATGTCATTGGCATAAGAATAGCATTCCCAAGATGTCCTCATCTTGATCCCAGTAGCCTGTGAATGTGTATGGTACTTGGCAAAAGAGACTTTGCAGATGTGATTAAAGTTAAGTACCTTCAGGTGGGATGATTATTTTGTTACATCCAGGTGAGTTCAATCCAATCACGTGAGCCCTTCAAGGCAGAGAACCTTTCCCAACCAGAGAAGTTTCTTCTGGAAGTTCAGAGTTGGCAGCGTGAGAAAGATTCGATCCTACATTGCTGCTCTATGGTGTGTCTACGTGCCAAGACAGCAGAGAGGTCTCTAGGAGTGGACAGACAGCGAGGAACTGGAGAGCTCAATCCTGTAACATCATGGAACTGAATCTGCCAACCCCTGAGGGGGCAAGAGCACACCTTCTCCCCCAGAGCTGGCGGGCAGGAACACAGCCTGCCAGCATGTAGGTTTCAGCCTGCTAAGTCTCATAGTAGATTTCTGACCTACAGGACTGTATGATAAACCTGCATTAAGCCATTACATTTGTGATAATTTGTTAAAACATCAATGGACAATTAATACAAAAAATAATGGCACTACCCAGAGGGTTAGCTTAAAGCAGTGGTTCTTAACCTGGGTTCTATCGAACCCTAGGGGTTCGATGAGTCGGTCTCAGGGGTTCGGAGAAGCCTCTGCCGCGGAGGTCAGAATAAAGTAATACCGTAATTTGTTGTGAGTTCATGCACCTTGTTGGTTTTGTTCTTTGAGCAAGGTGATGTTCATGCACGGCTCATTTTGTGCACCAGTAAAAAAAAACATATACCTATGTGTTGATTTGGAAAAGAAAATCATATTTTATTTATCACTAAAGAAGGGTTTGGTGAATGCACATATGAAACTGGTGGGTTCGGTACCTCAAAAAAGGTTAAGAACCACTGGCTTAAAGGCTTTAGTGAAGAAGCTGACTAGCTGTTTGCCAAGCTGCTGGAAACCCCACCATGGTATGGAGTCACGAAGACTCAGGGTATGGAGTCTGCCTGCCTGGTGGTGTGACTGACCTTGTTTTAATGCAGCGTGCAGGGCTCCCCTGATATACAACTCAGGGGTACCACTCTGATAGCCCCGGGGATGCCATTCATACAGAATACAATGGAAACAGTGCCTCCTAGAGTTGTATAGTGCAATGATCCTGCTAGGGAAAAGGGTCCCGCGGGATCACAGAGAGCGTGGGGGCTAGAGCTTAGTGACCAGGGAGAAGTGGAGCGATGTCTGTGCCAGACATTCTCTAGCCGGCTAATCTGAGAGGCACCTGCTTGCAGGCCATTGATTTTGGTATTTGATAATGAGTGCAAAATGCCACCTTGTAATGTCAAAAACTCCATTTATAAAAAGAGCAAAAAGGAATGTTTCAGGATTTGCTCCTCTCGGCTCAGCCTCTACAGTTGGGTAATCTGGGTCAATGTGGGCCTTGTGTGGCCCAGTGGCTCTCTGTCGTGGCTAATGAGGAATATACCTTGTTAGGAAGCCAGTCTGGTTGAAACCTGGAGGTTAAGTTGAGGACAATGTTGACTCTCAGGTTACAAGGATCTGTATTTTGAATACGATTTTGGTGAATGGACTATTTAAGAGATCAAGAAACACCTGTCCGTTTATACCTTCTTCCTGGGACAGGTATAGCCTCCTAATTAAATATTTGGAAATAACACGAAGCCCACTCCCTGCAGGGACACAGATTACAGGGTTCTTCTGTCAAACGCAGTTACATCTGCTGACAAGAAACCTGCTATGTAAAGATGTGAGAAATGGAAATGCTGCACCAATTTTCCAGAACAAAATCCGCTTCTAAAAAGGTGTAACTTCATGCAAAATATGCTTCATCATTTGAATAACAAAATAAGATATGCAAAAAAATAAGACTGCTCAAAGCAAATCTGCACTGAGGTTACAGTGAGTACAAGCAACATGATGAATATTTCTTGTGCTATATTTAAAATGTTTTGTGAGAAAATAATGTGTTTTAGAAAAGGAGCTGAGATAATGCCAGAGATTTTGCTTTCACGACTATTAAATACATTGCCAGGCAGGTTTTTCTGTTTCTTATGGATTCCTGGAGGTAACAGGGAAAGCTGCCATTAAAATTCATTAGATGAAAAGTAAACTTATATTGCAATTGATGACATTCCCCTCTAAATCGTGGCCCTATTAGTGAGAAACCTCTTGTCTGCCAAACTCTAGCTATGGTCTCAGCTTCTCTCTAAACAAGTTCTCTTGCATTTCAATCTAAGGAATTCTCCTCCAACGTTAAATTTCTTTCATACACCATGTATCACGCAGGGCATTCCTGAGACGCTGCTCAAGTTTTAGACACAGGATGCTGAGGTTGCAAGGAAATTCTTCTATTCCAGGTATCAAGGTTGAAAAAATTACTTAATGATGACAGGAAAAGATTTTATGTGCCCGGTTACTAAAGCCTGAAACAGCAATTCATTCAGCTGAAAAATATTCCCGTGAGTTTCCCCGAGAGCCCACTGCAGAGCTATCCGGCTGGCTTCATGGCTTCAGCGCATGTCAGGTGTAGCGGAGGGAGAGGGAGGCGCCCCTCCCTGCCCGCCTGACCCTCAGCCGCTGCCCCTTCGCAGTCAGATCCCTCCCCACCGTGCCTCCATGGACCAGACCAGAGGAGACCCGGAAGGGGCCGGACCTCGCCTCAATGAGGCGGTGACGCCCTGTTGTAGGCGAATGTTTGTGTTCCCCCAAAATTCATATGTCGAAGCCCTAACACCCCATGTGGTGGTGTTTGGAGATAAGACATTTGGGAGTTAAAGTTTAGATGAGGTCATGAGATAGGGCCCTCATGATGCCATTAGTGTCCTTATAAGAAAGGGAAGGCAGACCAAAGCTTGCTCGCTGCCACCTGCTCCCTCTGCCATGTGAAGACACAGCAAGAAGGAAGTCATCTGCAAGCTGGGAAGAGGGGCCTCCTCGGAAACCTAAGCTGCCAGCACCTGCACCTTGGACTTCCCAGCCTGCAGAAGTGGGAGGACGAGTCTCTGTTGTTAAGACGCCAGTCCATGGCACTTTGTGACTGAGCTGACACAGACACCCCCTCGTCCACAGCATGTGGTACAATCATTTCTTCTTTGTGAACCACCCCATCTATGGTCGTTTCTCTCCATATGGAGCAATCTGAAGAGTGATGGTCAAATCTCTGAGTGTGATCTGGTGGGAAGCAAGTTCCATGGGTCTGAAGCTTTCTCCCAAGCACAGAGCTAGCTCAAAGAGGCCTGCCAGCTTGGTGAGCTCCACACTAACCTGCCCCCCTCCTGGAAAAGCCATTTGCAACCTGCCCTGAGAGACAGGTGACTGAGAGCTCCTCCGTGTCCCCCACACCTTCCTGTTCCAAGAGCTGTGCGCACGCAAAGGCAGCAGAAAAACTTGCTATCTTCCCCCACCGGTCTCCTGGCCTCTCCCCTCACCTCAGGGGTTGGAGGGAATCTTAGCAATCTCGCAGGTGGGGAATGGATGGCTGTGCTTCTCATTCACACAGGCCTGGGTGGGAATCTCTGTCCCATGACCAATTAATTAAGTGTGTGACCTTGAATGGGTTTTCTAACCTCTCTGAGACTGTGTCTTCATCTATGGAGTGGTGGTTGTGATAGCTGCCTCACAGGATGTTTAAGAAGATGAATAGGTACCTGTAGAAACAGACCTAGCACAGGGCCCAGCCGGGTTTCTTCCCACGGCCGCTCCCTCTTGGCCTCTCTCAAAACAGACCAGCAGCATCCAGAGGTGGAATGTCATCTCCTCCTCCGTTACCAACCCTCACTTTTTCCCAGGATGTATCTGCAAGGGTCAGAATTGGAGGCTGTTTGTCAGAAGTTCATGGTAGCCAGCCTCCCATGAGGAAGAACCTGATGTGCATGGTAGGGCTTTCACAGGGGAACGACTGGTGTCCGTTGACTTGAGGATAAAGAGGCCTGACCTGTACTCTACCGAAGGGAGCAAGAATTGGTCAAACCCACAACAACAACAAAAAGAATTCAAAAGTTCAGGTTTGTTTCTATCTTTAGAAAACAGCAAGGCGCTTATGGGTGAATCATTTCTGCAAATTAGAGCTTAAAGGTAATGCTTTGCTTCTCCCTGCTGAGGCTGTTGAGGAGAAGTTTGGACCCTTGGTACCAACTTTATGCTGGAAATGAACCTGACTTATAATCTATTCATAACCCAGCTCTGAATCTCTCCGCCTCAGAACTTTCAGCAATAAAAAATAATAATAAAACTAGGGAGGGAAGGGTAAAGCAATTCAACTTATTTCATTATCTTGGATTTTACACTTTTTGTTTGCTAGCTTGATAAGGGATGCTATAATCTTTTATGAGATCAACATCCTTTTTTATTGCACTAGATGGTAGGGAATTGCCCCCAAATTAATAAAAACCATATGTTGGATTTTGATTAGAGATCACTTTGGAATAATGATTGATCTGGCTTGGGAATGAGAATAAGTTTCCCTCTCCCCTTCTCTTTTTTAATCATATGCCTTTCTAAGTCCCTCTGGACTCTTTTCCTTTCCCACCCTCTCCTTTATCTGAAAAACCAGGGTAATGAAAAGGTCTTATAAATCTCTGGTGTATATATTTGTTACCAAAAATTGCACTGTAATTTGAGTTGTCTGTCCATCTAATGCCAACTCCATTGCACTGGGAATAGTAATAACAGCATTCATGGTTGTGTCTGAATCTATTGGGACAACTGATACATGTGATGAGACTGGTCTTCTGAGTGTGTGATATGTGGCATTGGCAGGGACCCATAACTCGAATCTCTAGGGAAAGTGGGGAATTTTCCTGCATGAAGAACAAACTTCCCTTGTTAACATAATCTATTCTCCAAGCACTGGAAAACTCTCCAGCGTGCTAACCCCAACCCACCTAGGAGACTATTCACAATATTTGACAATGCTTCTCTTCAACAATATGAATAATTGAAACCTATCAATAGCCAAGATGCTCCATCTTTGAAAATCCTTTCCTTTACTCCCTACTTTAGGGTTGTTCCGACTACAGAATATAAAAAATACCTAGGAAACTTGATAAAACTGATGGACCCTAAGCCTGTCTCTAAAGAAGCAGCTTCACTCGGTTTGGAATCAGGCCCAGGGATCCGCACTTTTAACAGTTACAAAGGTAATTCTGATATAGATGGTCTACAGACTACCCTTGAAGAAACATTACTGTACAGGGACCTTCAAAATGTCTTAGTGTGGTTAAGAGCGTTGTCTTTGGAATAAAAGCACACTAGGTACAAGTCCCAGTTTTGCCATTTACTATCTGATCGTGGGCAATTTAGCCACTTAAAGGTTTAGTTTCCTCACCTAGAGACTAAAGATAATACCTACGTCATAGGGTTGTTGTGGGGATTAAGTGAAATACTACATAAACAATGTAAAGCACTGGCCTGGTAATTATAAACATTTCATACAGAGATGACAGCTATTCCTAAGAAAATAGTGCAAAGCAGAGCCATCCAAGAGTTGGCTACTGTTTTATGAAGTTCGTTTTTTATCACAAAAACAATGGAAATAAATCAAGAGAAATATTGGCCTTGGAAAGATCAGTGGTAGGGATTTGAGGAAAGTGAAGGTTAACAAGTCATGGAAAAATGATGGTAAGAGAATATGAAAAGGTGGTAGCGTGTAAAAGAGGTGGTGGGAGTGGGAGTGTACAAATTTCACAACTGTTTTCAGTTGTATGCTAGGTACTTATGTTGTGTGGGGTGGAAGTATGACTTAGTTATTGCCTTCATTTGGAGGTTACCTGTGGTTAAGGAGATGGACACGGGTGCCATGTTGATAAGCAGTGGACTACAATAGCTTTTTAATATGTCAACTTGGGCCTGACCTGTGGTGGCGCAGTGGATAAAGTGTCGACCTGGGAACACTGAGGTCGCCAGTTCAAAACCCTGCACTGGTTTGGTCAAGGCACATATGGGAGTTGATGCTTCCAGCTCCTCCCCCCTTTCTCTCTCTCTCTCTCTCTCTCTCACTCTCTCACTCTGTGTCTCCTCTCTAAAAAAAAATGAATAAAATAAAAAAAAATTAAAACTTAAAAAATATATATATATATGTCAACTTGGCTAGGCTACAACCCCCATTTACTTAACCCAATGCCAATCTAGGTGCTCCTCTGAAGGAACTTGGCAAATATGAAGTCCCTAATTAATTGACATGAATTAAAGGGATTGTCCTGGTGTCCAACTGAACTAATCAGTTGGAAGGCCTTAAAAGCAGGCTGAGGACTTACTGTTTTTTAATTGAATTTTATTGGGGTGACACTGGTTACCAAAGTTATACCAGTTTCAGGTGCCCAATTCTCCAACACATCTCTGTTCATGATGCCATGTGTTTACCCCTCCCCAAGTCTTCATCCATTTCCATTTTTCCACCTCATACCCCCTCCATCCCTAGCAATCACCACACTCTTGTCCATGTCCATGAGTTTTTGAGTTTTTCTCTCTTTTTTTTTTTTTGTCCTTTTTTGCTCAATCCCTCCAGTTCCTTCACCCAGCCTCCCCAACTCCCACCCCCAACAGCTGTCTGCCTGCTCTCTATCTAAGAATCTGTCTGAGATTTCTTTAGAAAAAGAGATTCCTGCCCTGCCTTTGGATAGTTGCTTCAGCCAGTGCCTATGGAGTTCTAGCTTACCTATGGTATTACTTTCCTGACAGTCTGCGCTATAGACTTCGGACTTGTTTAGTCATCCCCCCTTATATAAGCCAATAGCTTGTACTAAATCTATGTATATATAATCTATATGCATATGTGTATGTATGTACACATGCACACACACACTTTACAAACAGATATACATACATATATATTCCACATGACTAAATCAATCCATATATGTGTGTGTATGTATGTATGTATGTGTATGTGTGTGTGTGTGTGTGTGTGTGTGTGCGTGTGTGTGTCTGAAAGTGTGGATTACCAGTATGAAGAAAGAAAAAGAAAAATGCTTTCTGGAAAGTTTGATGAGTAAAGGAATAATAAAGGAAAAAGAGAAAACAGAAGGGCCGGGAAGGGAGAAGAGGCATAAAACCAGATCATTAAATGGCTTATAAGACCCACTCTGTCTCCTGCCCCTTTGCAGCCAATGCCAGCCATACAGGAAAAATGAGAAATGTGTCTTTTGCAGAAGTGAAGACAAAAGGATATTCTGTCTTTACCTTTAAAGTGGTTTCTTTTTTTAATGGCTTTATAGGACAACAGTTGGGAATTCTATGATAAGCACTAAAAATATAATATTAGTGCTTTGGATTTTATTTTATCAGTATTCCAAAGAGATTTACAAGTTTTATTCTAATGTAACTCTGGATATATCTCCATGCACTCATGGAGGGGGTTAAGCACAGGCATTATTTTAGTCGCATCTTAGAGATAAAGAAACTAGAGAACAGAGGAGGGACAGCCTCCTTTCTCAAGGTAACTTAGCAAGTCATCAGGTAAGAGCCAGCAGAACCTGGGAAATTAATTCCCAAACTCTCACACCTTGCTTGTCGCCTGACTTGTAAAGGTAAAGTTTAAAAATGGGGGGGGGGGGGGAGAAGGGAGGTAGGAAAAAGATACTTCATTTTGTTCAAGGAAGCAATGTTGAAAAAATGATCATTCATAAACAATGAATTTTAAAGAGAGAAATCCAACAGGATATCTTTGAAATGTACTAGCCTGAAGAGATGTTTCCAATGTTGCAGAGTTTTTTTTCTTTTAACAAAAGTTAACATCTTTTTACAAATATTCTTCCATTTTTGTTTCTAAAATGTATAGAGAAAATGTCTGAAAACATACTCCAAAATCTTAAAAATAAATTATAGGTGAATTTCACTTCTGTTTTTGCTTTTTTGCCTTTCCTCAGTTTC
The DNA here is from genome assembly GCA_037038555.1 of Rhynchonycteris naso. Classification (NCBI taxonomy): domain Eukaryota; kingdom Metazoa; phylum Chordata; class Mammalia; order Chiroptera; family Emballonuridae; genus Rhynchonycteris; species Rhynchonycteris naso. The sequence continues at coordinate 28,485,458 of CM072997.1, read as the reverse complement.
TCTGTTAAATATATATATTATTTGTATTTCTTAAAGATCTGTTAAACAAATGTTCTATTTTCTTGTGATGGTTACTACTCTATTGAGATTCAAAGAAAGAACAATTGGAAATACTTTGGCGTACCCAAGAATCAACTGATGAGCCTGATAAATGCCAATTCCTGGGCTTCGCTCCCCCCCACCCCAACACTCCAGAGTTTCTTATTGACGAGGTCTTGGAACAGCCTCAGAATGCACAGTTCTAACAAGTTCTCAAGGTGTTTCTATGACAGCCAATCCACGGACAACACATTGAGAAACACTGCGCTATGCGTTACTCCTCATTAGGAAGAAATGTCTTCTGAGGTTACAGAATGCCCAATGCATTAAATATGGGTGGATGTGGGAAAACCAAGTGCCACTTTGAGACCAAGGTGTTATGCCTCCACATAACTAAAAACATTTTTAATTCTTCTAAACAAAACTTGCCCTCGCTGCTGTAGTCTCAGGGCACAAACCCTCCTCACTTCCTCACCTCTGCATTTCTGCCAAGCACATTCACTCTCCAGAGTGTGGTCCACCACCTGCAGCACCATCATTACCTGGGAGCTTGTTAGAAATGCAGTCTCGTAAGCCACCCCAGCCTGGCTGCCCCAGAACCTGCACTTAACAGGATTCAGAAGTGCTAGACTAGAACAGCTACAGGCACCAGCACTGAATGACCCAATCCCCAGTTAGAAACTCTATAAACAGCTCCCTTCTCAGAATCTTCTGTGAACAGATTCTCAAAGGGCACGTCTGATGCTGCTTGACTACCAAAAGGCAAGCTTGTAGGACCCTGTCCCTTAGTCTCGGACTTGGAGGCCAGCTCAAGGACATCCTTCTTGTGTTTGTGTCTTTATTTCAGGCCTGCCAACTTCCTCTAATGACCTTTCCCAGCCAGCCAGCCAGGGACCCAAACCTAAGGACACCCTTCAAAGCACAGCCCTGTGGCTAATCAGGAGGCAGTTTGGACCATTCATTTCCTAAGCCCCTCCTTCTAGAAAAACCCAGTTTTAGTTATCCTCATCTTAACAAATGCGACAGTGTGAGGGCAGAAACACAGGAAAAGATCAAGACAGAAAGAAAAAACAAAACCAATAAAACGCACACACACACACACACACACACACACACACACACACACACACACACACTTCGGTCTCCACAAAGCGGATATTTCTTTTTCTTGCCTAGCAGGATATGTCATCTCCAGCATTTTTTTTCCTTCCTATTTGTGCTCTTTTCTCTTTTCCTTTTTAAATAGACACATTTCAAATGTCAGTGGGTGATACTGGGGCCAAATCAAATCGGATTCAGAAGACCAAATAGCTAAAGGGTTTGATCCTTGCAGCTGCTTCTTCAAGGGAGGCTCCTGGGGGCTGACCAGTGGGGGAGACTTCCCGAAAGGGTCCAGCCGCCATTTATTGTGTAACTCCCGCTCTCTCTCTCTCAGCTTAACCTTTATTTACAGACTTGAACCAAAATGGTTACAGGCTTCAAAAGAAAGTGCTCTGTCCCTTTCTCCCCCCTTCCTCTTTCCCCCATCCCCAGAGGGGACAGAAAAGAGAAAAAAAGAGGCAGAGGTTAAGTGAGGGGGACAATATAAAAAGAGTCCTTATCTAGAATCGGAGTGACTGACACTGAGTGGCAGTTCTGTGGCCAGTCTTTATTTTTCACAGCTTCCTCCAAAAATCCCACCTTTCCAAATCAGCCAAATGGAATTTAGATGCCAAGCCTCTCCCTGCCCCCAGAGGGGCCGAGGCTAACCAGGCAGACTCTGGAGGGGCTCAGTGTCCAGGGGCAGCCCATATTTTAGCCAAGTAATTCAGACTTACTTGCCTAATGCCTTACTGAATCTTGTCATCACAGCAACCGAGTAAAAATTATATCTACATGCCGTATGGAGCAATAAATCCCAGGGCCGTATTCCCAGTCATTTCATATTTCAAGACAGAGCAGCTTATTTCTACAAGGCTGTTAATAACCAAACTGACTGGATAAGAAAGGGGAAAGTTTGTGCCTACCGTTGGCCCCCTTACTGGTCCACCCTGGAGACTGGACAGAGTGTGTTTGCATTGGATCCACAGCCCGTGTAAGATGGTGTTCCATCGGAATGCTCATGGAAATAGGTTATTGTGAACTGTCAGAATACAAACAGGAGGCCCAGAGGCACCTCTAAGAGAGGCTGATGGCCCGCCTGTTTTAAAGTCACTCTTGGAATCATGGCAGTCTGACGGCCTTAGGAGTTTGGAGTGGAAGCTAGAGAAAGGGAAAGGAGAGCATAGCGAGGCCAGAGCACAGCACGAGAGACGAGAATGGAGAGGAGACATTCCAATCTGGGGAAAGGACTGAGGCTTCCTGGGTTCAGTGTGAGAAAGCCCAAGTGAGTCAGGCCAGACCTCTGGACAGAAGGAAATACTTGGTGGGGCTCATGCCAGCCTTCCCCAGATCCTGCCTGGAAACCAAGAGGGCCTGCTCCCAGTTGAGTCACACCTCCCCTCCCCCAGTGACTCCCGGTGCTCAGTTTCGCAGTGACCTGATTGATGTTAACCAAAGAGAGGGAGAGAAAGAATAGGGGACAAAAGAAAGAAAGAAGGGAGGGAGGGAGGAGGGAAAGAGAAAAGCAGAGGAGAAAAATAAAGAGAAAAAAATCTGTTTACATCTGCCTAACCTGGTGTTTTCCAACTTTATTAGAACACGAAATCATTTCCCCCCCCAACTCTCCTGAGAGTTCTTGTCATTGCATGAAATTGTGTGGGGTTCTGTAAAGCCAGTAGCCATGGCCACCATCACAGCCACCTGGCCTATGCAGGTTCACATTAGATTTGGACAGATGGTAATGAAACAATGGAGCCAAGAACTGGTGGGCCATCATCTTTAACCCTAGCTTGCACCCGGCAGGCAAGTAAAAACACATACTGGGCTCCAAAACCCACTCATTCAGTGCTCACACAGCTACTGACTTATCTGAGTTTCCTAGAATCAAAGGTTTCTAGCTCACCAGACTTATTCACCTCTGTTCCCATCTCCTCTCTGCACAAACTGGCTTCTTCCTCAGCACTCCGCCATCTTGGCTGCTTCTCCTGGCCTCCATGTGGCCTTACTCAGCTCTCTTACAGCCTGAACTCCTCCAAGAATGCAATCACTCTTCCCTTTAAAACCTTTTGGCACAAAGCCCTCCCCCAACACATATTAACATAATCACACCCATCACAAGCAGGAAGGGCAACTAATATCATCACCTGGGCAACAGGCCTCCATGTGGGCAGCACCATCTTTAACAAAGTGAGCATAATATATTTTATCTGCCCAACAGGTTCCAAGGAACGCACTTTGGAAAATCACACAACATATTAATTTTATCTTTTTTCCCATTTGTTCTAACAATTACTGTACAATAGAAAATATTGATTTTATTTTAAAAACAATGTATACACATATGTGTCTACTTTTAGGTTACTTAGCTCAAGTTCTTACAACAGTGCATTAAATTTTCCTATAACAACTACTCAATTAGATATCAACTAACCAGTTTACATTACAATGTGAAACACGTAATTTATATTAAGGCATAAAATACATTAATTGATGTTTCTGCATGCCCCATTTAGTCTATGTATAGGCTATTTTCAAGGTTAATATTTAATTAAGGCCTTTGTATTAATCAAAGGTGTTCGTTTTCAAAATGTTTGCTTGGCCTGGGATGCAACCCTTAGCAGTTTTGGCCTAGATTCTCCGATTCTCAAGCTGTGTGACCTTTGACACATCCATTAGCCTCTCTGAGTCACCATTCCCTCAGTAGTAGGATAACAGTGTTGAAACAGATCATCTCTAAGGCCTGTTCAGCATCAACATTTACATTTCAAAACCTCTGCCATAGCAAACCTCACTAACCATTACTGCCTCTCTGTGATCTAAATATTAGACTTGTAAAATGTGAACACATTTAATTTACTAAAAGCCTCTAATCAAGACCAAAACCTTTTACTTAAACAATTAGAAAACAATTAGCTAGAGAAATAAAAACAATTTTAATTTACTAAATGGGCTTCCTCCCTCCTAATAGATATGGACAAGACCCTAACTAATGCTTCTGACCACACGGAAACCGCACAGGCATCACTGAGTCTGTGGGTAGAGGCGCGGGTTGGCTCGATTTTCTATTAGGGAATTGAAAGGTGCTCACATTAACCCCAGCCTTTTTGCAGTGATTCATGTTTAAACATATTCCTAATGTTTGCAATGCTTAGTGCTTCCTAGTCATTGATCTGTCCTGATGCCTAAAGACATACAAATCTTGCACAAGCCCAACTCCATGCACACCTTTGTCATTGTGACTTTCAAACCGCCATGAATTTATGTGCCTCTCCTTGACACTGAGCCCCTTGCACACATGTGACATACCCAAAAATGCCTTTTTAATTAATGAAATGTGAGAACATCTGGCCAAAAATTCTAGTATATTCTAGCTAGCAAACTGCTTGATTTTCCATGACACACAAAGGGAACAATAGACATACCTCATTTTCACCATTACTCAATAGCAGTATAAAGAATCCATTTAATATTCCCCTCTTATTTGATAGAAAATAATTTTACAACACACACACAACAATGGATTCATCTCCATTTTAGAAGTTCATTCAGGCTAGTTCCTTGCTTTTTCTCTCCCTTATCCTCTTTGAAATATACACATTTTAGTCTTGGACAAGTCATTTCATCCTTCTGGGCTTCAGTTTTCCATTTATAAAGCAAAACAAAGATATGTACCATTCCATTTTAGAAGCTCTTTAGGTTTTAATTTGCTTTCCCTTATCCTCTCAAAATACACACGTTTTTATCTCGTGTGAGTTTCTCAGTGCTCCGGACCTCAGCTTTCTCTGTGATGAAAGAGAAGGTGTATTCTCTGAGGTCCCTCCAAGCTCTTTGTGATAGACTGTGATGGAGTAATTTCTCATGGAAACATTCGGAGCTGGGGAACCTTCTTATTTTTCTACTATCTCCCTTTTTATTTTACTTCTCTGCCCATCTCCAACTTCTCTTAAATTTTTCTCCCCTTTTTGTCCTCCCTCACCTACATCACAGATTCAGTCCTAGGAGGACTAAGAGTATTGGCGTTGGATCCAGACCACTCGTATCTGACGGGCAGCTCTATAACTGACCAGGTGTGTGACCTGGAGCAAATCTCTGAGGCCGCTGGAGCCCGTGTCCAAGCCCATAAAATGTAATGGTAACAGAAGCATTATCTCACAGAGATATGGGGAGGCTTCCGTGGCTTAGCTCACATAAGGGGGTTAGAACAGAGACTGGCTCAAAAATGTTGGTTTTTGTCATTCAGTTTGTCTGGACAAGACTGTTGGATTGGTCATAAAGAAGTCAACTTGCATGAGTAGAGGTTCATGATAAATTTTGGTGGAAAGAGGAGGTTTGAGGTAGCCTAGAATGGATGGGAAGAGGACCATGACGTGGGGAAGACAGACAGTTGTCCATATTACAGCCATTCATTCAACTCCATGGATGCCCATGGAAAAAGAGGATACATCAGCAATGGAATGAGAAGACACATAAACAACTACTTTGGGACTAGACAGGCATGACCCAGAATGAGAAAAAGAAGTTTCCCTGATACTTCAGTAGAGAACACAAAATTGCCCTTGTAGTGCAGAAGGTCCAGACCTGGAAAATCAATCTGGTGTTGTTGCAGGATCCCAAAGAAACCACAGAGAGTACCAGATGGAGCAGACACAGCCTTTATTACTTCCATATGGGGCCGCACCCATTAGCAGGTCAGTGAAAGCTCCATGCCCCACTGAAAGGGACCACTGTTTTTATAGCTAAGCCTTGGGCAATTGCTCAAGCAAAACTCTGTCTACAGGCAAGCAAGCAAGCAGGGAGAAGGGGGGCGGCATATGTGCCATTCTATGCTGTTTCTCCTTGAGAATATCTGGTGACTCTATTCCTTTGGTTTTAGTAAAACCTCAGCTGCAGTTTTATTACCCTCTCTTCCATAGCTTGTGGCTAGGGTCTGTGACCACAGTGCCAGGGACTGGGGAGGGGAAAGGGTCATGTCCAGCATCGACCCTACACTTGTACAATGAAGGCTGAAGAGAACCCAACAGACCTTGGACATCACAAGGATGGGAACTTGAGAGGCATACTGAGAGAGTACCCCCAGGAGAGATATCAGCTTCTCCAGAGAGTACTCTAGCCCCATGGGCAGCACTGAGAAATAACATAAGCAGGGACTTCATCAGGTGGGCAGAAGCTATATATACCTGGGTCATGGGTGAGAGGAGAGTGATATCCCTTGAGGTCTCTCTGACTTTTAGGGAGGTAGATTTTGTTCAGGGAAACTCCTCACCATACAGGTGAAGGAGCCCAAGTTAGTAAAACTGGGTGATTAAATCCCAGGGCCTAAGGGTGTACACACATGCACGAGGCCTTGGAATCTCAGGTAGCCCTTTGGAGTAAGAAGTTTGCTGTTCCTGAGCTGGACGCGCATTGGCACCTAAACTCTGTGCTAACTGTAAACTTCACCATCTAAATCACAGCTCTCACCTCTTCTGAACCAAATGTTAGGTACCCAATAGAAATGTCAGCTGACCACTGCTAAAGCCAACTGAAGAACATGGCTTGAAACTGCAGCCAAGTTGGCTTGCTAACATTTGACCCCCAGATTAGTCCAATTTTACCTCTTAGGGGCAGGCAGTGATAGACCACATTGGTGGTCTTGGACAGAGAAAGCCCCCATCTCTGGTGAGAACAGAGCTATTAAGAATGTTCCTATAGGCAGGCGAGCCTGAGCTGAACATGCCTGGTTCTTCTGGCAAACTTACCAAGTCAGGGAGAAGAAAGGCCAAGAGTATTGCTCAAAACGTTCTATACACAGGAACACAAAAAGGAAGACATGAAGTTCTCCCCCACCAACCTCATCTGGGGTGAGAAACTCAAATGCTTACGGGAAGTTAGTGTGGCTTATGGGAGGTTAGTGTGAAGCACACGAGTGTGTAAGAAGGACAAGAATGGCAGCAGGGAGACGTAGGGGCTGGAAGAAGATGGGGTAGGGGTAGAGACTGTACTTAAGGAAGAGGAGCACCCACACTCCTTCCAAAGGTGCAGCCCTTATTCCACTCCAGCCAATTGTAGGGCCAGGTGCTGGCCGAGCTTCTGAATTAGGATTCTTTTCAAACAGGGAGATTTCCTGATTGTTAGATGATGACCTAGAATTCAGCCCACACAGCCCATCTGAGGGCTACTGGACTTGTGGCCTATTTTATACTAAGCACGCAATGGCCTGTGAAGAGAAGGATTTCAGGGATAATAGAAAACCAAGCTCAAAGACATCTCTCCTCTCAGGTATGGGCAGAGGAAAGAGAGAAGAAGGTTTTCTCAACAATAAAGGGAGGAGTCCAGGGTCCTGGGGCCCAAAAACATGGTCTTACAGGGACCTCAAGGCCAGGGCATCTGAGAGAGTGCTTTGTGGTCCCAAATGGCAGTATGATATCCTTGATTTGTAAATATAGGAGGATGAAAAGGCTCCCAGCTAAGAAGGAGGCAGTTTTGGCCAGAATCAGCTTTGTTCTACAAGCTCACACCCTCTACTGTCCTCAGCCCATTCAAATGCCTAAGGAGGGGCAAAGCCAGAAGCCTAGTGAGTCACCCCATCTAGGAGGGCTGTCCTTCCGTCCTTGCTTCCCCTCTACTCCCCTCCCCTTCCTAATTGTTTCCAGGTCTGGCACTGGGGGCAGACACCATCCACAAGCCTGCTCTGTTCCTGTCTCCCCCTCTTGACGGGACCCCCAGGCTGCCCTGTGTTGCTAGTGCCCATTCATCTGAAACTAGCTGTTCACAGCCCCAGCTAAAAAGGTCTTTCATCCACTCATTAGCCCTCCACCCAAACCTCAATGGGGGGAGGAGGAGGGAGGACAGAGGCGGAAGGTGGGGGGAGCTTCAAAGTGGCACAGCCGAGTTTGATTTCCAGGTCGAGGCAGCTCTGCAAGAGGACAAGCGGACAAGCGGTGGCAGGAAGGAAAGTGGTGCCACGTTCCTCAGGTTCTCCCTCCGCCTCTGCCTGGAGTCCTCCTCTGTCCCCAGGAACACCCCATCTGCTGGGTTGGATCCTTCCATTATTGTGTCTACTCGAGAAACAAAGGCTTCAAAGGAAGGCTCGCCCACAGTCCCGCCCCGCCCCCTGCTCTGCTGAGAACCCCCTGTTAGCAGCCCAGGCTGAAGTGCTCTGTGCGGCTCCCAGTGGGTTAGGTCTTGAAACCCAGAGGCCCTGGCACAGCTCCTGGGTTTCTCCTCTAATCCTCTTCCTTCTATGATTTCATTCCTGATTAGAACCATATTTCCAAAAGATTTAAAATGAGGCTCTGAGCAGCAAGAATGGCAAAGTGGCTATTTCCCCATCCTGAGTTTGAAGATCATGCTGACTTCTAAAGCCACCTGGTGCTTGCTCTCTTTTTAAAACCTGGTTTTAAACTGAGATTGGGATGAACTTTTCGTAGTTTATGGATCTTTGAACATGTGTGGTGTAGTCCTATTAGAACCAAATACAAACCGGGGTTTCTTCTTTCTCATCACCATCTCTTTTTCTTGAGTAAGAGATGCCCAAGTTGGTTGGACAATATTGCTAGACAGGAACATGTTCTTAGCCTGCCATCTGCCTAGACCAAGCATTAATGAAAAGTCTTGTGAAACTTTGCCTGACTAGTGATGGCGCAGTGTTGACCTGGGATGCTAACGACCCAGGTTCGAAACCCCAAAGTCACCAGCTTGAGCACAGGCTCACCAGCTTGAGCTCAGGGTCTATAGCTTGAGTGTGGGATCATAGACATGACCCCATGGTTGTTGGCTTGAGCCGAAAGCTTGGTGGCTTGAGTACAAGGTTGCTGGCTTGAGCAAGGGGTCACTGGCTCAGCTGGAGCCCCCCAGTCAAGGCACATAGGAGAAGCAATCAATGAACAACTAAAGTGTCATAACTACAAGTTGATGCTTCTCATCTCTCTCCCTTCCTGCCTATCTGTCTCTCTCTGTCTTTCTCATTAAAAAAAAAAAAAAGTATTATGAAGCTTTGACAATGACATATACAAGCTGTACACTGAATGGCCTTCAATTAAGCAACAGCTTTCTGACATGTTTGACTTTAAGGTATTTACCCTTTGCCTCATGGGCCAACCAGAGACTGGAACACAGACTCTTGCTTATTTGGTGTATCTCTCCCCCACCCCACCCCCCACTGCTCCACCACACCACTCCCCTTCACTCTAAACCTAAACTTGAATATCTGCTGGGGAAACCCCACTGAACTTGAGCTGAATGATGTGGCTTTCCCTTGCCTTACAACAACTGCTATTCACTCTCATACAAGCTGAAAAAACGCCTCAAGTTCTGTGGGGATTCAGCCCTGTTGCTCTCTGCCCATGTCATCAACCATTGCTGCTTCTCCATTAAAGGCAGCCATTTTGTCCCCAAGAGCCCAGTAGACCCAAGGTAAAGAGAGGGTACCAATGTCCCCATCTGCTGCCTTTGCCTCTTCTCTCACAGCAGCTGTGATGAGCTGACATGAAGGGATTCAAGAAGCAAGTGTAAGAACTTGGCCCTTAGCTCCAAGACAGATGACAACACCACCTTGTGTATTCCATCAGCTAGCTTTAGGCCCCTTTCTGCTGCTTAGGGGAGTGTGTCCAAGCTAGTCTAAACCATTATTTAATAAATTTGGTGCTTAGACTTGTGAGTATGTGGGGCTAGAATCTATGTTCCTAAATAGGTGTAGGAATTAAGTGTTGAGCTCAGCAGTGGGTCTGGAGCAGGGGTCCTCAAACTACATATGGCCTACGGGGCCGGTCGCATGCCCTGAGGCCATTTATTCAGCCCCCACCGCACTTCCGCACTTCCGCAAGGGGCACCTCTTTCATTGGTGGTCAGTGAGAGGAGCTCAGGATGCATCCGCACCCATTGTTCCCATTGAAATACTGGTCAGTTTGTTGATTTAAACTTACTTGTTCTTTATTTTAAATATTGTATTTGTTCCCATTTTGTTTTTTTACTTTAAAATAAGATATGTGCAGTGTGCATAGGGATTTGTTCCTAGTTCTTTTTATAGTCCTGCCCTTCAACGGTCTGAGGGAAGGTGAATTGACCCCCTGTGTAAAAAGTTTGGGGACCCCTGGTCTGGAGAAACAAAAATCACCAGATATGCATTGCACAGTGTTCTGATAATGTTATTCAAGGATTTGTTAAACAGTTTGTTTACAGACATTTCAAGTTTAGAATGCAAAATGCTTACGAGAATTTTTAAGCTAGAACTTGAGACTTGAAAGGCATTTTCTTGCTTGAGGCAGAAAGATTCAGGCAATGTACTTGGACCCCCAGGCCAACCCAGCCACTTTGCTGCCCCCAGGGATATAAGTTTGGGAAACCTTGATAAGTCAGAATGATCATTAAGGTCTGTTTCAACTTTAGATTCAGAAGTACTTTTTCCCTGTTTTCCAGGGCCCTCATCATTCCAGAGGTGAGACAAAGTCATTCCACAAGGTGAAAACTAATTCTTGCCGTGTTTATGCTGTACCATCTAAACAAAATGCCATTTTGACGGGAAACTGTGAGAACTGTGAATTTGAGGAGACATGGAATCCTGGTTGGAGAACACTCAAGGGTGACAGGGACCAGGTGTTCTGCTGTTCAAGATCATCTGATACCACCTCACAAGGAGCCACCACTTCCAATGTGTGACCTTAGACACTAACTTAACCTTGGATGTGTCTCAGTTTCCTCATCTGTAAAATGGGACTAATGCTAATAGAATATACCTCATGGGGCTGTTAGAAGGATTGAATGACTGTTTACAAAGTGTTTAAAATAGTGCCTGCCATACATCAAGTTCTATAAAAGTGTTTTGATGAGTAAATAAATTATATTTTAGACCTGCTCCATTCTTAAGATATTTTAACTTTTTAGTTCCAGCAAAAGCCTTCCCTTCTTTGCTTCCTCAACCAGAATTTTCATAGCAGTGATTATGGATAAGTGGTAGGACAGGGTTCGCACACACACACCCCACTATAGGCATTTTCCCCCTTTTTACCCATGGTGGTGTGGCAAATTTACATAATAGCTCATGTTAACTATTCTAAGCAAGATTGCCCATATTAGCAAGAGAAAGATGTGTTTTACTTCTAGATGCTTAGGATAAACTGAATAGTGGTTTCCTAAAGATGTCCACATTCTAATCCCCAGAACCTGTGCATATGTTGCCTTATATGGTTGGTGTGATTACATTAAAGAACCTGAGATAGAGATGTCATCTTGGATTATACTAGGTAATCACAAGGATCTTTAAGAGGAAAGCAGGCAATCATAAAGGGGAGAAGATGCTACATTGCTGGTCTTGAAGATGAAAGAAGGAACCACAAACCAAAAAATGTAAGCAGACTTTAGGATCTGGGAACCGATTCTCCCTTAAAACCTCCAAAAGGAATGATAAACCTTCATTTTAGAATTCTGACCTCCAGAACTGTAAGAAAATATGTTTGTGTTGCTTTAAGCCAGCAACTTTGTGCTAGTTAACATAGCAACAGGAAAACAATACAATACCTCATACCAAAGACTTGCACCTCGTGGAGAGTCAGAGGTCTTCACCTTGCAACACGATGCCCAGAGAGAATCAGTAAAAGTCAAGATAAAATGCAAGACATTTTTTTAAAGAAAGATTTACATTATTCTCTGAACTCTGTTTCATGATCAACTAAGAATGAGATCATTTGCTCTCTGGTCACGAATTGCACCTGCATGTGTTTCCAGACACAGCAGGAAATTTGTTCCTTAAAAAATATTTGAAAAGTTTTTATTTTTACCTTTGTGCCATTTCTTCCGTTGTTTTGGTTGACTGTTACCGAAATCTTCTATTTACATTTTTACATAGTAATATCATAGAGCTGACTACTAACAGGCAGTGTTCACAGCATTTAGACACATTTGTTCATTTAATTTTCACAATAACCTTTTGAAGGTAATGCCCATTTTACAGATGAGAAAACTGAGGTACTGAGAGGATAAGTCGCTTTCTCGAAGTGACATAGCTAGGAAGAAAGCAAGCCAGCCTTCAAATCCATGTGGTATGGCTCCAAAATCTATGAGCTTAATTGCTATGCTATCTTGTCTCTCATAACACTGAACTTCCTATGGGCCAAAATTCAGTTATTCTTGTTTTATCTCCTCTCCCCATTCCCAGCCCACTGTGCCTAGCATTTATTGAGCACTTGTTATTACTAGGGCTGTGGTAGACACCTCCATATACATTAATTCATGCAATCTCTACTATAACCCTAATTGCCTTGTTCAAGATCATACAAATACTAAAATGGAGGAATCCCCACTCCATGATGCCCTTTCAAAACCACCATACTGAATTACAGATATGAGACTACTAGAGTTGGATTCAAAAGCCCTGATTAAAGCCTTAGCTCTTCCACTTATTACCAGATACGTGCCTTGCACCAATATCTTCACCATTTGGGCCTCTGTTACTTCACCTCTAAAGTGGAAGTGGTAAGACTTACCCTGTAGAGATTTTTCACGCCTACTGGATGGATCTGGTGGAAGATCACAGCTAGGAGACAGAGCTGGCTTTCCCCAAAGCAGCAACAGGTGTCTGAGGCTAGCTATTGGAGCAGAGCTATGGTGGGCACTCTACCCTTCTCCCCAATAAGCCCAGCTCTGGTCCTCTTTCCTTGACTTCTCTATGAAGAGCCACTATCCAATTGGAGGGGTTGAAGATGACTTCCTCCCTGAGAGCAGCATTGAGTCACCTTCCCCAACTCCCCTCCCATTCATTAGATGCCAACACTGTTCCTCTCTCCTTTCACCCCATCCCCATCCAGGATCTCATTGTCACAGGCATTAGCAGTGGCCTACGAACTTTACCGTCATGTGAGAATGGGGGCAGAAAGCTGCACCTGACTCTTTCCTTCACCATGGTTCCAGACACCTATCCAGGCACTGAAAGAAATGTGAAGACCAAAGGTCTATGCGACCTTCTTGTTTGATGTGGTAGAGAAAGTGCTAGTGCCTGGGAAATGGGCATGCCACTGGGTCCTACTACTTCCTCAACCCAACAACAAAGGATAAAGGAAGCAGCCCAGAGCAGTTTCCAGCCCCCACTCCAGGAAGCAGGAAAGCTTTTCAGGCACCTACCAAATTATTTAGAACATAATTCAGAATTTTAGATTGTTTAACTCTCTGGACATTATAATATGAAAGTCTGTGGGTTTTTGGACATTTTACTTTCAGACAAATTTTCAGTTCTCATTTTATGGGAATGAAAATAGAAGATTGCCTTTAGCACATCAGGCAGGTGATTCTCAGTTACTCGCTGACTGTTCAAGGGCAGACGGTACCCCTGGGTTCCAATGGCTACAGCAGAAACGGCATTTCTGGCTAGTGTTTCTCAGGGCTGGCTGCACATGAGAGTCACTTGGGTAGACTAAAGGAAATAACAAACCCTAGATCCCACCCTGAGTAGTGAAAGCAGAATCTCTAAGGCTAGACATAGGTATTTTTAAATGCTCCTCCTCTGGTATTACTGGGCCACCAGGATTGGGAACTCTTAATGTAGTGGTTAAAAGTTCAGTCTTTGTAATCAGACAGACCCTCGTTTTTACTCACTAGCTATACAGTGATGGGCAAGTCACTTTAGTATTCCTTGCTTCAGTTAATTCATCTATGGATCAATAAGAAAAAGAAGCATTTCCTTTTTTTTTGTGACTGAGACAGAGAAAGGGACAGATAGGGACAGACAGACAGGAAGGGAGAAAGATGAGAAACATCAATTCTTCGTTGCGGCATCTTAGTTTCTCATTGATTGCTTTCTCATATGTGCCTTGACCAGGGGGCTACAGCAGACCAAGTAACCCCTTGCTGGAGCCAGCAACTTGGGCTCAAGCTGGTGAGCCTTCCTTAAACCAGATGAGTCCACATTCAAGTCGGCGACCTCGGGGTTTCAAACCTGGATCCTCTGCGTCCCAGTCCGAAACTCTATCCACTGCGCCACTGCCTGGTCAAGCAGGAGTTCCCAATTTTTTAATGTCACGGAACACAGAGAAAATGAAACTAGTGGAAAGCATCCCAGAGTTAACAAATAAAGGGAAGTGATTTCTGCTTCAGCCATTCCAGGGGCTGAGTGGATCAGCCCCTGTGTGTAGTATTCCATTCCAGGCATGCTGGTTGGAGGGCTTTATGAGAAAACTGAATCTATACAGGTGGGATGATTCATTCAAAGAGTATGCCAGGTTAGTCTCAGGGGTTGCCTTTGAACAAAATTAAATACCTGTCCAGGAGGTGCTTACTCTTCTTTCGATCAGAGGGAAGTCTCAAAACAATACTTTCATCTTTTGTCAGGGCATTTCACTATGTCCCCCTGGATGACATTTGGACTCATCTACCTTACCCGCTTCTTGCAGCCCAGGAAGCTGGCTGAGAGACGACTGTCTTAACTTGGGTACCTGTGCGGAGAGACAGCAAGCAGGTTTTTTTGCCGTTTTCTTTCCTTTTCAATCTGAAACCCTGTGGTCAGTGAATATGTGCAGAATTGAAGCCAGAAGCAGGGGAACGGAGGTATAATCAGAGAGCTACTCAAGACCAACTCAACCACTTGGCATGTTGAAGTCATTTGCCTGGCTTGAGGATCGCTTTCCGCCTTTAGATTATTTCAGTTGCGGGGTGGTTAGGGTTTGGGGGAGCTGTTTGGGTCCTGACACTTGAGCAGCTTCTGCACTGCTGATTTATACCAGACTTTTGATTCTGGAAACACTGGCTGCCCTGTTTACATGCAACTCAAAACTCCCTCCTCCACTCAGCCTCTCAATTCTGTTTCCCCATGCTGCGTGGAGATGAAAAAGCAGAATATAAAATATAAAATGCGCTAGTGACAAAGAAAGGCCAAGAAGCCACTGGTTACATGCGTTTGAAAGAGGAAGCAGGTGCATTCTCCCCAGTATGGCTGCAGACTGTCTTTGAAACAGATGTCACCCGCTCCTCCGCCGTCCTCTTTGCGCAAGGGAGGCACAGAGCTCCAGAATGAGTAACAATAGGCATTAATATCCATTGGAATGACAGCTGTTTATGGCTCGCTTTGCTCAGGACACGTGTCCCCCCAGCAGAATGATTAGTGCTCTCGCAGAATACGATATTTGTGGGTAATCAAAAGCGAATGGCAAATGGTTGGGACTAATGGGAAGCAGGGTCTGCACCAGCCTTTCTGGAAGTTCCCACTGAGAATAAATAATAAAGTGAGCTCATAGCAGTAGCCTCCCTCCTACTCATAACGTGGCGGGTTTGTTTAATGTATCCTGGGAAAACTTACCTGCCTCGCCAGGGTGTTATGAGGATTAATTAATGTTTGTGAAGTGGTTGGAATTCCACTGAAGAAATGTACCTTGTCGATGCAAATGATTATCATTCTATAGTGCCTTTCATCCCAGAATCACAGACTGCTTCCCCAACAATTAATTAAGCCTCACTACACCCCTGTGAGGGAGGAAAGCATCACTCTGCCCTGGCTAATACAGCAGGGTTTCTATACCTGAGTCACAGAGTCTAATGTTCAAGTCGCCCTCCAGGAAGCAGAGAGGCCCCATTAGCGAGCATCCGTAAGTGCTTCATAATGCATGAGTTGCTAACAATGCAGAGCAAAGCACCATGCCCCATACCTATGGCCATAAGGACTTGTTTAATTTCGCTTGGTCCCTAATTGCCAGGCTTGCTTGGTTTATTTTCTTTCTCCCCTGTAAAGCAATAAGGTGCTTGTCAGATAACAGTCCAATTAGCCACCATAAAGAGGTAGTGTTCTGACTCCGCCTTCTAATCCTATTTCTTAGTTTCTGTAATTCCAGGAACAGGTTGCATCCTTCTGCCACCACCCACACTCCAAAAGAAATTGACTTACTTACCCTTCCTAAAAATTGTAATGGGATTATTAACAGGCTATGCAGTTAGATGCCATGTTAGCCATCTAGAAACTACCGCTCATCTAACATGCGAGCATCTCAAGCATGTATTGTAATTCTTTCCTCATTACAAGTGCAGCAATTCATAAGCACAAATCTCTTGTCTTGGCTCCTTTTAAAAGGAACCTGGAAATCAAGTGAGCATGTGTAGCATTCCAGTGTGTGCTGGAGACAAGTCAGCCCTGCAGAGTCTGCAACAAATGCATTTTGAAACAGAACTTTTTGGCATCAGTTCTGAACAGGTTTTAAGACAGGAATTTCCTTAGGAGGCCAACACTCTAGTCATGAAAACCTGGAAGGAAAACCATGATTTTCAACTTTAATCCTATCTCAGGGGTTGAGTCACTGTGTGACCTCAGAAACATTCCCCAAACTCACATGAAGCTTACAAGTTCTCCTGTGCTCGTCCTGGAGCTGAAAGACCTGGGTTCCTAGTTGGGCTGACCACTTACCAGTCATGTTTCCCGGGACAAGCCACTAACCTCTCCAAGGGCCCATTTCCTCATCTATTAAGTGGGGAGTAATGATGGCTGCCCTATGTCCTTTTCATGCGGTTGTATAGATGGAATAAGATTGTTTTTACATGGGAGTGCTTGGTAAAGCAGGCGAGCTGTCCAAGTAAGTGTACGTGGCTGTAAATAGCAGGAGGAGAGTCAGCGTAAGAACCCTGCAGCTATAGGATGACACACTTGCTCATAGCCATAGGTCACACTGAGGTGGCCATCTCTAGGTATTGGCCATGCTAACTAGCACTAGTAAGGGAAATTAAAGAGCTCAAAGACTTGGAAATTCTTAGGTCTTGTCAGATAAATTGTACCAGTTATAGTCCTGTTGCTCCAGCCTCTTTCCTGCTCTCCCACCCGACCCCCATCTCCTGGCATTCCTCCCCAACACTGTGTAGTCATGGCGGGGCTTTCCTGTACAGAGTGTCATCCATATCCCCCTGTGAGGGTGCCCACATAACCGAGGTTAACACCATCCTCTGGCCTAAGAGATGGGCATCAACTTAACTATGGACAGTTGGAGTCTTTTTAATGATGAATGTTTGGACATTGGGAGAGAGAAGTCCAATTTCCATTGAGGTTGCTAAATCTGGGAGAGTGGGAGTCCCCTGCACTTGAACAAAGCCTGCTTATGAAGGTCACCAATCAGAGACAAGCTGAGGCAAGAGAGAGATGATTGATTACTTAGGGCACATATGTACTATGGGACAATGGCTTAATGACTTGACATTATTTGGGTTCCTGGACCCCTGATTTCTTGAATATATGAGCCAATGAATCCCATTTTGCTTGAACTAATTTGGGTTGAATATCTATTCCTTGTTATAGTAAAACACTTGATTAATTCAGGCATGAACTTACCAATGAAGAATAGACAAAACTAATCAGTCTACCTTTGGGGATGGTAAGCCACATAACTCCAAGATCCATGATGGGATGAGCTGTTGCTTTGTGATTCTTTTCATGGTGCCTATAAAGTAGATAGCAAAGATGACTTAAAATAAGACTGTTTTTAAAGAGAATATTATCAGCCTGCCCATAAGTCATCATTAGAAATTTGGAATCTATTCTCTCTTGCCTGCTTCTTATCATTTAATCCATATTGTCAACAGCAAATACTCTGCTCTGTGTGGGCTTCGCCCCTCTTCTGCTCCCACCCCATCAAGTCTTCATTCTCATCTCACTGCTCTGCAGTTCATCATATTATTCTCAATGAGGTTAGATGCTATCCTGTGAGCACATTGAAAGCTCTTTGGGGACAAGGTTGGGGCCCCTGAAACTTGAGCATACTGCCTGGTATGGAGTACGAGCTTGCATTTAGTAAAGTGGTGTTGTCTGGGACATACTGCTCACGAGATTTAAGGGAAAGCTAGGCACAAAAGAATAACTTTTTTATTCGGAGATCAATCTAGTTGGTTAGGCCAATCAAACATTTAAGTGTGTGTGTGTGTGTGTGTGTGTGTGTGGTGTTGACTTGCTTTCTGTTGACTGGATTGGAGTATATTTATATATTTATACTAGAGTTTATGGTTACAAATTCCATCTCTGGTTCCAGGTAGACTGAGTTTAAATTCTGACACATGTGTAACTTTGGGTTAATCGTTGCACCTCTGTGTCTCATTAAACCTATCTCATTATTGTAAAATTAAATTGATTTGCACCAGTAGATCAATTAGAACCTTGCCTAGGTTGTAGCAAAGACTACCTGTAAAGCTAGCATTATGAAGAGAGATATCTGGCTGTAGAACTCATTTACCTGTCACTCGACCAGCTCCCTGTACTGCACAAGGGGCCCTTTCTAGTTTTTCTGATTGTTTTGCCTGTGAAATCGGATGCTTGTTTTCCCACACTGAATCATTGTCCTGTGGGGTTGGGCAGCAGGTGGCATGTGTGTGAAAGTCTTGGATGGTGTGTCACCACCATGACAAGGCACAGATGGTGTCCTGAGACCTTGGTCGGGAAGCCAATGAGGGGGACTGATGCCCATCAGGTTTTAGTTAGAAATAATTTCATTCAGTTAAGACTCTCCTTTTTGTGCTTGTCAGTGTTTTCTGCTATCTTGCACACTCACCCACATATCTTTTTCTTTATCAAATCCCAGTGGTAGGTCTTTCCTCTCTTTCGAGGCATAACCTTTTACTTTTTCACCCATTTCCCTCCCCACTTGCCCTCATCTGATCTTCATTTGCATCTCCTTGCTTGCGTGAGAAACGTAGTTGTTCACGAGTGTCAAGCAGATGAAACGATTCTCATGCGAAGGCAAGTTCATGTGTCCTCTGAGGCCTCCCACAAGGTAACTTCTGACCTCCATGCACTTCGTTCACAGGGCTTTGAAATTTGTTCAACTTGCTAACAAGTCGGAGAGTACTTAGAGAGCAGGGATGAGTCAAATGGGGAACATGAACAGATGGAGGAGAGCCAGTTGTCATGCCTCAAGTACATTTCCCACATCGGAACGCATCAAAGCCTGGCGGTGTACACGGCATGCAAGTCACCCACATAGTATAAAACTGATTGGATTTACTACCAAACGCTTTGTTTTGCCATTACATAATCACAAATGTGCCTCTAAAGAGGCCACATTGGAATGCAAGCCAGGGCAAGGAGCCAGCCAGACAGGAGTTCTTGCCCTCGTTAGAAAAATCCTTCCCCTTTTCTACACATCCTCAGTGACCATGATCTGTGACAGGGACATACCTTGACGCCACCCTTATCTGTTGACTTGTCTCTCATTTACGTTGCTGGTGAGGGGGTGTGGCGTTGCCAGCCAGACCCTAGAGCTTGCTGGAGACCTATCTATATAACTGCCCTGGCTCTTTCAGGTGCTGAAGCAACTGCCAGCTCTGCTGCCCCTGTCCTGCCTGCCTTCTTGCGAAATAGCTGCTCTGAAAACAGAACCCCGTGCAGCTAGCAAAGGCCTGGTGGGACAGCCCTCTCCGCATTTCGCCCCAAGGCCTTGCCGTTAAATCTGCCCGAGTTCTGGGAACAAACTGTTAGCCCTCCACTTAGCCGGCCCTAAACACCTCCACCGCCTCTCCTGGAGGAGGGAAGTTGCTTTCAGGGATACATACATCTCAAGGAAGTTGGCTACAAAATAGATTTCTATAAAGAGAATTCCATTTTCTCCTGGCTTCCATTACAAAATTGGAAAATTTGTCACACCGGGGGAGGGGCATCCTCTCAGGAGACTAAAAAGAACATTTGGGATGAAAAAGAAATTAATGTAAAGCCATAGCCATGGTACATGTCTTGTTGGAACGCGCCAGTGCCCGCTGGGAGCCACCCAGTGGTTCGCTTTTCCTTTGAATCATCTCCAGCATTTCGTAGAAAAGTTGCAGCCCATGAACCTTACACACTGTTAGTCCTTTTCCCTCCCCACCCGAATTTATTAGAATTTTCCCCATGACTGGAGGTTCCACTCCCATGTTCTTGCACTGCTCAAAACTTGCCGCAGCTCATTCATATTAGTCTGAATGCGGCATTAGGCTGCAGCGTAACATTGCATTCATCCGTTCGCTTATTTATACCCTACTTGAGCCCTATAAATAACTTGATGTGGCTTACAGGGATAAAGATGATAAAATGGTATGTTTGCATTTTAGATTTAAAATTCTACTTGCTTGCCCTAATTAAGTCAATTTTGACATTTTAATGTCATAAATTATAGCATTAAAATATAAATATTAATCTGTTTGAGTTGAAAGAGTTTGACAGGCCATCTCCTCCTACCTCCTACTCAATACAGCTTCTACCATATCCTGTCCAGTGACATGAGAGCTATTTCTAGCTAAGTTCTATAACAGAGTGCTAAGAAACTGCACAAAACCCTTCTCACGCAATGGTCCATGACAAGCCAGAGCTCTGGCCTGAAGCTTGGTGAGTTTCCCAGTGAGGGAAGAAAAGTTTGAGTCTCTCTGGGAAGACTCTGTCACAGATAACCCAGCTCACTTGCCATTGCCACTATGAGGATAGAAGTCTTTCTCTCAATAAGCAGTACCTGAGAGTTTTCTAGCTTCTCTCTCAGTTTTTCTTCTTGCCAAGGTTCCTGGCAAAGCAAGAGCCTTCGCTCTCTGAATCTCAGTTCTACCATCTCTGATTCTGCTTCCAGATAAAAACTCATCTCATTGTCATTGTCACCCACACTCTGAGTCAGTGGAATGCCCTGGGCTCTGTCCACAGAAGGTCATGCCCCAAACTTCTCCTTTTCCAGGTCACTTCCCCTAGTTATTTCTGCTTTGAAGATTTTGTAATTATGAATAATGCACTAGATCCTTCTCTTGGCCCATCAAGGGGGGACCATAGCTCTCCTTTGAGGCTGGGAAACTGTGGGCAGTGACACCAATCTGACATTTTAGCTGGTCAACTGGCTGCCAGAGACTTCTGATGTCCCAACCTACTCTTTAGGGGCTAAGGACACCTCTTTCTGGCAAGGACATACCCTCCCTCAAAACTGTTGTAAGTCTCATCCCACCTGTCACATTGTTACATGATCCTAGGGAGCATCCGCACAGTGTAAAATGGGTTTGTATGTTCCACGCTCACTACATTATGGTGCTGCGCTCCCAAAGTCCCAGCGGCTCGGAGCATAGATGTCTGCATCTTGCTCACAGCACACATCAGCATGGCTCACCTGCCACTCGGGGCTGCTCCTGGTATCCTCTCCATGCTGGGATTCAGCCAACGGGCAGCCCTGGGCCGGTGCACGTTCTGACGCAGAGGCAATGAACAATGGCTGAACCTGACGTTGGCTCTCCAGGTGGCTGCCTGCAGGTGACTTACATCACTTCCACTCACATTCCAAAGGCCAAAGCACATTCTATGGCTAAGTCTGACGTTAAAGGGGCAGAGACATATACTGCACCTTAGAGAAGGCACTGCGCACCACAAAGGAGGGATGTAGCATGCTTTCACAGCCAGTGAAGTGAATAATTAGGACCAAGAATACGAGCTATTTCAGGTGGTACATTAAAGTTGGAGAAAAGTTCCCACAAAGAAACCAGCTTGTTTATTCTAAGAAAGTATTGTGGAGTTTCACTGTCCCGGTTTGGAAGGGGCAGGACCATCAGCTCACTGCTATTCTTCAGCACTAATCGTCCTCCATAGAATCTCTTGCCCCTTTTTTATGCCGCACTCTTCGCTCTTTACCTCCCTCCTCACCTCACGCACGCAGCACCTGGGTCTTCTTTACTCTCCCCAATTCCCAGGCCGCAGTCCTCCCCAAATCTGCCTCTCGCGCCTCGGACATCTTTAGGGGTACAGGCACAGATATTCTTGCTTGGCCCTATTTCCTATGTTGGGTAACATAAAAAGAAAGCCTCAAGCTCTTATGGTAAAAGAAGGAAAGAAATACATAGTGTGGGCTTGACTTTAGGAGTCAGTATGCTGTCATTCTCCCTCTCTCTTTCTTGCTCTGAATTTCTTTAGGTATGGTCACATTTTAAATAAATCAGGCATCTCACACTGCAAGAGTTTATCTCCTACCAATGGCTTTCCCTGAAAGCCATTTATAGATGACACTCACTTTCCCTGCTAGCAAAACCTTTGTCCTTTCTTAGGCTGAGAGGATATCTGTCTCCTTTACAACCTTTGGCTACAGACAAATTACTTTTCTGTCAACTTATCCTTGAGAGACATACCCAGTGGTTGCACTTTTAACATTTCTCAGTGTGTATGTGCGTGTGTGTGTTCCATTTTTTGTTATTTGGTTCATTTGTTTTCAGTGGTGAGTGAAATCAGTTCTGCCACTCGATCGAATGGGAGCCTGCTGCAGGGTGCCACCCACTTTAGTGAAACTGTGTCACCTCTCCAGCACCACTATTTCTCTATGTCTGTAGGACCCTCCTCCTGCCCAGAAGGTGCCAGGTACAGAGGAGCATTTTCAAAGTCTTACGTCCACATGTGTTTCTCTCAGCATTGCACTGTCCCTAGCATTGGTCCATGGTCTCGTACCATTGTTTAGGCTCTCATACATTTCAGGGAAATAGCCTGGCATTGGAGCCACACACAGAGACACTTCTAAATCATCTCCAGAACAACTTACGCACACTAGGACTTTCACTATTCTGTTTGCCAAATCGTCTTTCTATGGTCACTTAAAGAACTCCAGTCTGAACCCAGCTTACACCCTCCAGTCCCCCTGACAAAGAGGCCCTACACCCAGGGCCTGTGATTTACAAAATACTTGAGTGGAAAGAGACCCTGAGACTGGCCTAGATCAAGACCCTAGTGCCACTCAGGTATGCAGTTGCCTTGGTTTCCATCCAGAGAAGTCATGACCTTTGACCCTTGTGGCATTTGCATTCTGCCACTGTGCCTAATCCCACTGCTTTGAGGCAAAAGGTGCTAACCTATAAATTGCCAGGCTCTTTCTTTTCAAGTGTGGCTGACATTTGAAATCATGTAAAGCTAACCACCTTGTGAATGAACACACAATGAGAGAGGGCTGTTGATAAAAATGTCCTGTGAGCTCTTGCTTTGTAGAACCATGGAGTAAAAGAAAAACTAATTTTATAGGAATAGCAATCTGTTCCAACCCCCTCATTTTATAGAGGAAGAACCGGAAACCTAGATTATTGAGTATAACTCGCTTGTAAGACTGGCAATGACAGGAAGTAGACTTCTTACTTTTTAAGCAATGCTCTTTCTGCTTTACCATGCCCCCGCCTTGGGCTAAGCACAGACATTTTTACAGCAACAACAAACCAAGAAGAAGATAGTGGAAATAGTTCTATTTCTGAGCCTAGTAGATGACAAGTAATGGCAACTTGTCCCTATGTAGATAGGAGTTGGTTTATTTAACTTAGTTCCCATTGGCTCTAGTAAAAATAACAGTCAGTATGGTTCTCCCCACCCAAGCACATCCTATCTGCTCATTCTTGAAGCTATCTAACATACCAACCCTAGACAAGTTACCACTCGGGGTTGTGTATCTTACTATCCATTCATGGCATGCCTGAGTCTTTCCTTCTCTTACTCACCAACCATCTAACTCTGTGATCTTTTCTCAAAGAGCTGCTAAAGGAGGAACTATCTCTTTGTGTGGCCCCACCTACACCCAGGAGCAATTAGGTGCTTAGTAAATGCTATTGTAGGGTGACATGTTTTTACTACAATGGTGATGACTTTTTTTTTAAAACATCGACATCTTTGTGACAGAGCCCAGATTGGCCAGCTGATGCTGATTTTGGTGTGTTGCAAGATTTTTTTTGGCATCTATTACCAAGTTCTTTTGTAGATACATGTAAACAGACCCATGTGGAGAGAGGCGAGGAGAGCTGGAGTTTGGAGTCTGAACATTGCCCTGTAGTGATAGTTCACAACTTGGTGTCAGAAGTTTAGAGTTTAATTTCCTCCTCAACCAACAACTCTTTGTGTGATAAGTAAACTGACGTCCCTGTACTCATAGGCAGAAAGACTGTCTCCAAGACCCTGGACAAGTAGGTCTGTTTATTTTGCAATTAGCAAAAATGTCTTCTTTGAAACATTTAGACTTGACACTCTTTCCACTGATTGTATATAGTTCTGTCCTCTTTAAACATGATTTCTTCTTCATCTTCTGCCACCACAGTTTAAGAGTCTGAGAATTTTTTTATTAACTCTTATAAATATTGCAGAAGCCTTTGTTCAAATAGACTTTTATTTACTGGATCTGTGGTTTCTCTGAACATGTTGCCCTGAACAAAAAAAAAAATCAAAATACAAAAACTATTGTAACAATATTTTTGATGGAATTGCCCTGGTGAGTTATTTTAAAAATAGCAGCAGAAGAGGCTTTGATTGCTTCCCATCACAATGTTGCAAAAAAGCCTAAATACAGCTTTGCATTTGTTTAACTGAAAGCTGCCATTTTGGTGTCGGTTGGGTGTCGCGTCTCAAAATGATGAGCACAGTTAACTTCAGCTACCAGAAAAGAGTT
This sequence comes from Rhynchonycteris naso, assembly GCA_037038555.1. Taxonomy (NCBI): domain Eukaryota; kingdom Metazoa; phylum Chordata; class Mammalia; order Chiroptera; family Emballonuridae; genus Rhynchonycteris; species Rhynchonycteris naso. The sequence continues at coordinate 28,461,018 of CM072997.1, read as the reverse complement.
ATGAGCTTAGCATATTTTTACAGAGTGTCATTGTCAAAATGATTCTATGAGAGATCCTGCAAGGAGAAAAATCTACAAAAACTGGAATTACAGAAATACATGGACAGGTTTGCATTTGAGATATTTGGAAGGGGCGGGGGAGAAAGAAAGAAAAAAACGAAAAGATGGAAGGAAGGGCAGAGAGGAGAGAGGGAGGGAGAGAGGGAGGCAAGGGAGGAAAGGAAGGAAGGAAGGAAGGAAGGAAGGAAGGAAGGAAGGGATAAAGTCTCCCTGATCTGAACAAATTCATCATTAGCAAAGGCAGTAATAATAGCAACAATAACAATACAAATAAGGACCATAAAATGATGCAAAAGCCATTAATGTTTTTCTACATTTTCATCTAAACAATAGTTTCAGAACTAATTCCAAGAAAATAACTTGTAATTTGTTAAAAATATGGGCTTCTTTCAAACAGTACCCCCTTTTAGATTATTTATAATATATTTTGATTCATAAAACAGTTTTCCTATGTTACAGCTCAAGAGCATATTTTTGAATGAACCAAGGTGCACCGTAACAAAAACACACCTGTGGCCATTGTGTTGGCCCATACTGGGTAAGTGGTTTCAATGGGACTGGGGTGCTGGACGCTGATGTTTCTTCTTGGTATATGTGTCCGCCCTGCTTTGGGCAAGGTGGGAGAGGTTGGCTACAGAAGGTTGGATGTAGTAATCCTAAACTCTGAGTCAATTCGCCTGGCCATGAATTTTCTGGCAATTAAGGAAATGGACTTGAAAATTAACTCCCAGGCATGTGCCTTGGGCCGGGAAAGGGGTCCATTGACTCTTGCCTTTCTTAAGGATGATGTATCATTGATCTCTCGATGAGATGGCCTCGGTTTGGTACTCCCATCTCCATAGACAGCAAGAGTTCCAGGCAAGGAAGGATGGAAGACTTGGGTCATCTACATATTTTTAATCAAATGCATAATTTTAAAAAATGATCCTGAAGCTGAGAAGCCTACTTCTTAGTCCATAACTAAGGGGAAAATATATTTGTGAAAAATTAATATTACTGCTGCTTTGAAAAAGGCCACTTAACATATGGAAGCTCACAAGGCCAGTTTTAGGAAGCAGAATTATCTGGATCCCCAAAAACAAGAAATAGAAAAATTTCCCACTAATTCTTTCTTTTTAAAAATACTCTAAAGGTTTACTGAATTATAGTTATAAGTGGGAAGAAGGCAGTTTGCCCTACTTGGGACACAAATATGTGAAGCTCTCTTTCTCTCTCTTCTTCTTCTTCTTTTTTTAAAAATAAATATCTTAACGGAGTTTCTGAGAATTTGAAGAAAAGGCCATTCCTAGCATCACGAGGGCAATGCAGTTTTGAATTTTGTGTGTAAGGCTGGCATTTGAGAAAATATAATAAATTATTTTGATACCTTGGTAAGTTATTTGGCAATTTATATTATTAGGTGGCTATATTTACTTTAAGATGTAGTGCATAAATATCATATCTCTATTAATTCAAAAAGCATTTATCAAGCACCAATCATGTGCCTAAAATTGCATTAAAAACTAGGATTCTCTGATGAGCAATGCTACTATTTATTCAATAAGTAAAATCAAGCAGGAACTATACTCCATTGGGCCCCTGCTATAAAAATCCAATAGAATCATTGAATTAGAGAGTTTAAAAATATTTTAAGATCACCTGATCCACTTCAACCCAGTAAACTTCTTTGTGTTTATGTGTATGTAATATTTAAATATATAAATGAAATCAAGTTTCATGAAATAATATACACTTTTTTATTCTCATCTATTGTATTTTTTAAAATATTGATCACAAACTTCTAAATTGCTTTAATAACCTACTAATGGATCCCAAGCTGAACTTTGAAAAACCCCAATGTAGTACAACCTCTTGTCTTAAAGATGAGAGATTGAGCCTGAACTAAGCTACTTGCTCAGTAGAGCTTTAATGGGAGGGCTAACCCAGATTTCCTATCTCCTGGTTTACTGATCTCTATCACATTATCTTATTTTGTTTTCTTTTTAGAACTCACTATCACCATCTGAAATAATCCTACTCACTTTGACTTGGGTGTTATCCATCTCTCTGACTAGGAAGTAAAGCTCTTGAGAACAGCTGTTTTTTACTCACGTAGGCACTATTATTCCACCCTTGCAGAACCGGGCATATACGAAGAGCTCAATAAATATTTTTTGAATCAATGAGGGCTCTAAATGCTTTATATCAAGTATAGATTCACCTGAATAGTTTGGCAGGGCCATTGCTTTGGAATAACAAAATACCTTTCATGAGTGAGGAAAAGGAATCACAGAGAGATGAAAAGATTTGACACAAGGCACACATAATGTCAACAATAAAACTAGAACTAGAAACTAAGTTTCCTAAGCCCAGTTCAGGGCCTTGAGTTCCCTCTGACATAGCTGTAATCTTACTTGTTAATCTAATTATTAATGTTATTAGGCTTACTTATCCTAGAACACTCTTAACCCCTACAGTGCAACTTGTCCAGTTTCTACCACTGTCTTATGCGATAAGACAGCCAGTCTGATACAGTAACAGGAAAGGATACTTACAGATCTGTGAACAGGTCAAAACTTACATTTACTTCTTCTAAATTATGATCAAATCGAATGAGAAGTGTTTTTATATCCTAGATCCTAAACAAATTCTAACAAACATGCTCTGTAATTCAACTCTAGGGGACTTGTTTAAATGGAAGTAAACTGCTTCTGCTTAGAGAGTTTTTTATTTGGCTAAGTTTCTAGCATGACTTTTAAGACTTCTAAGAAACTAAATTCAAGGTCTCTGTGTCAAAGAAAAAGAGAATAGGAGACAGAGAGAGGATTGAAGTGAACTTCTGAATTTGGGCTACAAATTCTGCAAAATGACCATTGTTTGAAATATCTCAGGGTGCAACTTACCCCAGTTCCTCAAAACCTCAATGCCATTTAAGAAAACTCAGGTGCATCTGACACAGCATTTCGGGTAACCCTCTGGCAAGTGCATCTCAACGTTTTAATAATCCCCACATGCCCAAAGTACCCCTGCCCATCCTGGGTAAATAATATGAGTCTAACAACCATGTTGGGTGATTGAGAACAAGTACCTTTGATCCTAAAATGAAAGTTTTCACTGAATTTTGATGAGTGACCTTGAGTATAGAGTTTGGGACAGTCTGGGAGTATTCTGTCTTCTGAATCAGATTTAGCAATTAATAAGTACAGGATGTCCAGGCATTCCATGTTTTATCTAATTACCCCAGACCATAGTTTCCTCATTTTTTAAAGTTGAGGAGGGGATGTTCGCATGAGAAAGAGAAAAGAAGACTAAACTAAAAATGATCATATTTATCGTGCTCTAAAAGCAATTTTCCATTTTCTATGATCCCAGCATAAATGTTGCCCCCGCATTCCAGTCACAATGCCAAACATCAGGATACAGAATTCTCATGAGGGCTTGTTTCTGCCTAATGTATGGGGAACGGGGGGGGGGGGGGGGGGGGGGGGGGGGGGGGGGGTAGGGGGGGGAGGGCTAGAAAACATTAAAGCAGTAGCTAGGAGCTTTAATGAAGTTAACCTGCTGAAACCAGGGGAGGTTTGCCTGAACTACACCTGAAAGCACTTTGATTATGGCATCAGCTTCAAAAGAAACCTGTTCCCTCATTTCTGAGCTCTGCTGCATTGAGAAATAGAATTACACCTTTATATTCAGGCTAATTTCGCTGCCTTGCTGAGGGCTGAAAGCATCCTAAGCATTCTGAAGATGTAAGGGAAGGGGCTGCTCCTCTCCATCCCCAACCCCCACATCAAGCCCAAATGGACAGAGGAGACTCTGACGCCTTCAGTTGGGAATAGGTCCTAAGAATGTCAAGTCCAGCAGGATGCCTTCCAGTTCATAAAAAAATAACCTCCCACTTTCTGCTAACATTGAGCCAATGTGGGTTCTACAGGTTTGCCTTAAACAGAACAAAACAAAACAAACAAAAACTCAATCTCTGGCCTTTATTTGTAAATCCTGCCTTTCTTAACACAAACTCTTCCTTTGGCTTTTTAATATTATGCCTTCGTTCTCCATTTCCTTTAATTTTGTAATGCATTGCATTTGTTTACTTCTCCTTTCTTTTTCGTCTTTCCGTGTTTTCCGATCCTTCTAGCATTCTTTTGATTTCCTGTCGCATCTCTTCCTCTTGGATTTTTAAATTCTGCATTTTCTTTCCTGTTGTTTCCTTTTCTGGTCACAGCTGCCCCCTAATGGTTTTCAATATCATTACGGCTTGGGGCTAGGGATAGGGAGGGAGGGAGATAAGGACAGCTGGAGAAGGGAAGCTGGGGAGAGTGTGTTTTTGCTCTTAACTTAGCATAGGCTCACTATCTGCGGAAGGATACCCCACTCCTGTACCACTGGAGAGATGGACTGCAAAATTGGGGGACATGGTGGGAGGGCAGCTTAAGTCTTCATTGAATACCTTTCTGTGTTTTTGAATTTTTTTTTAATGATGTCCATGTACCACTCTCCCTCTTTTTTAACTTAAAAAAGAAATAGAATTCAAGTCCGGAATTGCAAAGGACTGCCTCTACAAATGATTTCTTGATCCCTGCAGAAAGCAAGCATCCTCCCGAACCCCTTCTCCATAAGGGCTCTCATCCAGATCCTACGGGTTGATTGGCAGCTCCGTAAACTGCGTAGGAGTAAATATGAAGGGGGAGTGTGGAACTAATGACTATGGTGGTTGGGAATTAACCCACCCTGGAGTATCCTCAATAGCAAAAGGTCAGCTTCCTGGCTCTTGCCTTTCCATCACAGCTTTCATGCTCAAATTAGCATCTATTGCCATCATAATGTAACAATCATTTGACATGTAGGTGTCTAATTAAGGTACCATAAGTCACAAGTTACAAATTTGAAAATAGCAACAACTAAAAAAATAAATCCCTTATAAATCTGTGAGGCCTGATAGGGTACATATGCATGACAACAAAGGAAAAGCAATAGGTTCTCATGAGTGGAAGATTCAAATTTCCAAGAAAACTAGTCTATATATTTAGTGAGAGAATGGGAATTTTGGGTTCAAAATAAGATTCTCCTGAAAAGTAAAAAATTTCAGACTGTAATTCTAAAATTTCCAATCATACCACCTCTAAGTGTCATGAGCTTAGCAATAAATTTTTGGTCTTTGTTTGTGATTGTGAAGTGAAATATTTTTTTCCTGGGGGACTAAGAAAATAATCTCCTCTGAAAGCACTGCCAAGATGCCAAATATACATTTTTGAGAAAGATATCTTAATGTGATAATGGAATATCCCATTAAGTCCCATCTATGAATTAACATCTTCTTAGGGGATATATGATTATTAGTTTCAATTAGAATAGCTATGAAATTAGAACTAAATTCAGGTTTACATTTATGAATGAGGTTGGAGTCAGAAAGCAGCCTAGCCAAAGTTCAAAACTGGGAAGAACTAGTAATCATTTAAACTAACCTCTTCCTTCTACAGGTGAGGAAACTGGTCCCAAATTGGTTAATAGACTTTAAAAGACACCCAAGGGCAGTGGACACCTAAGGTCTATCTGCCTTGACCTGAGGTTTCTGCTGCCCGACCTGTTTCTCTCGACTGAGGACAGAGGCTGATGTCAAGAGCCTGGGAAGCACTGTGAAGTCCCGGGTTCCTGGTGAGTGATCCAGAAAGTCATCCAAGAGCACCCAGAAGGGGCACGGGGCGATGGACAATAATATGAGCCAGCCCTTCTTTTCCTTACCCCATAGACACCAAATATTTTCAAATGATACCTCTGCTGATATTGGGGTTCACGCTTTGGTGAACTGATGAGGTAGCCTCAGAGGCTTACAAGGGTCTGAGTTCCTTTGGGCTTTGATGGGAAATTCCATGCTTTGGTCTTACAATTATCGAGTACTGAGTTGCCCCGTATGGCAGCCATTAAACACATGTAGGACCTATATATGCTTGAGGTGCTAGGAGATTTTATTTTAAAAATGATAGTTATTCAGTCACACCATGCACACTTCAAATTCCCAGCAGTCATTTGAAGAGCACAGCCAGCTCCATCATTGAGGTAAGTTGTAGAGTATGCTGCTCTCAAAGGAGATGTTGCCTGGGTCCTTTTTGAAGCACTAATACCTCAAATGTATAAAAATTAGTGTAGCGGAGGGAGATGAGACTCATGCTTTAGATAAGCAGAGTAGAGAGAGCCCACATGACTTGAGTATTCTTTGCAAGAATTCCAGAAATGTTTGAATGAATATTGCACATTTTACTCCTTTTCTTCTTTTCTTTTTTCATTCATAAGGTTCCTTCCTACCTGATCCACTCACTGTCTGTGTCTGAGAAAGAGATGAGAGACACACACAGAGTTTAGAGTGAAGAAGATTTCAGTACTTTATGAAGAGCTGTAAGAATTCTGGAAACCCACCAAAAGTAATATCAAATAGAAACTACTAGGCTGTTGTTTTCAAATGTGTTGAAAAGAAAGAAAAATGTTGATTGTATAAGGGGTGTGTGGGAAAACCCTCATTGACCAGAAACCTGGACTTCAGTTTCAAACAAAAGAATAAAAAAATGAGGAGCTATTACATTTTAACTGAAGCTTTGGCTCTGAGACAGATGCAGCTAAATATTAACTAAAGCCATGTAGAAAATTACCGATTAAGAGGCAATTATACCTCCTATCTCCCCTTTTTGGAGTGAGAGCTTGTCGATGTTAAGGCTGAGATAAGGGGAAGCACCATGTGACAGGTGGCATCTATTGTGGAAGCAGGAAACTTCTGGAGCTTTTAAATCCTGTGTTCCCAGGAGGCAAGACCCAAACGTCTTACTTGCTCACGTACCTCCTGCATAGTCATGCTTCCATGAGCATTTAATAAGTACAATGTGATCAGCACAGATGGAGAACCATACCTGAAACAAAATTCTAGTAGCAACCAATGGTTGAGTGCATTGGTGGTGAAAGGGCTGGCTCCAGCTCCAGAAACCCCATCAGCTGGCACTTTGAACATATTCCTGCAATCCTTTGCCCCACCCCACACTCCACTCCCACCCCCACCCCCGCTGAGCTGAGCCTTTCCTGTATTCAAATAGACTCTTTGCTGCTAAATAAAGGTCATGAGGTAAAGCTGGGAATTCCCCCACTCTGGCATTTTTATTTTTAATTCATTGATTATAGAGAGACTGAAAGAGGGAGAAAATTGATTTGTTGTTCCACTTATTTATACATTTATTGGTTGATTCTTTTATGTGCCCCTACTGGGAATTGAATCCGAAACCTTGGCGTATTGGGACAATGCTCTAACTAACTGAGTTACCTGCCAGGGCCCACTTTGATATTTTAAGGGCCATGTTTTTGGTGACTTTTCCCAAAATCTTGAGACAGGTGCCCTGTATTTGATAAGTGCCTGGAGAGGAAATATGAAAAGATACTTATCCAGGTATTCTTCCAAAAAACTGTGACTAGAGAAGGCTGTGCGCAAATACAGTACTTCAGGAGAGAGGTTCCCAGTTGCTTGGCCTGTTGAGCATCTGCATCAGAATCACCTAAAATGTGTGTTAAAATAAACATTTTAGACCACCACAGATCCAAGGAGTCCAGCCTGCAGGAGGATGGTACCCAGGGACCTGAATTTCTAACACTCACCTTAGGTCAGCGATTTTCAACCTTTTTCAACTTGTGGCACACATAAATTACTAAAATTCTGCTCTGACAAAAAGAAATAGGTATAATTTTGATTCATTCACACCAGATGGCTATTGTTGTGCTGGCTGTTGATATATTTTGTATTTGACAATCTAAGGAAAAAGAGGTCAGTGTCCCTGACTAAATAATTAGGTATTGTATGTTTTAAAAATTCTTGCAGCACACCAGTTGAAAATCCCTGCCCGGGTGATTCTGACACACCCTCCAGCTTGGGACTGCAGGCTTGAGAACGCCCATCTTTCCACTGGGGTGTGGCTAGCGGACAGCTTTCCCTTAGCATCTTTTACAAATTTGTTTTATGTTCCCCACAAGCTTCCTGTCAAAGGAAAGGAATGCAAGGTGGGATTATCTATTATTATTTCACAATTAAGGATAATGATGTGGAACATCCTAGGTGAGTCAGTGGTGCTGCCAGGAATCTCAGCTTCAGTGGTTAGATGTTTTCTTGCCAGTTCAGTATTTCTATTCACAAACCCATTGTTTCTGTCGATGCTACTAGTCTTTTTATTTTAGTAGGCAGGCTTCTCCATGGGTCAAGATGTGAACTCACAACATAATGAAAAGTATGGTGCCCAGCTCCTCACCCCTGCACCTCTGGTGGAAACCAACCAATTACAGGCAAACCCAAGATTCTAGTCTAGACAAAAGCTGGGGTTTGGCAGGTCTGAGCCAGCCCCAGTCTGGCGAATTTCCCTAAAGGTTCATTTTCCATCAGGCATACGTGGGATTTGTGTTTAGTTCCCAAGAGTCCTTGGAAGTCCTGGATTAAAGCCATTCTAAGTTCTCTCTAGGCCCTTAGGTCTTGTTCAGATGGGCTGTGGAAGAACCGGTCTCACTCTGAATCTCCCCTGGTCTGATAAAGGGCTCTAAGCTCCTAAAAGTAAAAGCGCCTTCAGAAGTGCCTCCACAGGTAGTTATCACCATTATTTATTGAGTGCTGCCCCCTACAGGATTAAAAAAATAGAGTCCTGAGGCCTCTAAACCAGACTCACCAGACTTCTCTACCCTTCTTCTGTAAACTGGACATTCACTCGTGTGTGCTCAAGGGAAGTCTTGCAGCAGTCCGTCTGAGAACTCCCCAGAAGTAAATTAGCTACCCCTTTATGACATCTCTGAAAAATTTAAACCCATTATGCTAGGAACAGAACACTGAAACTGACACTTCTCTCTACCAGACCAAGGACTCAGAAACAGCCTGATGAAGAGACAGACCCTCTGTCTATCCTGAGACTCCAAGATCAGAAGTCCAGAGCTATCATTCTTATGGTTCCCCAGTGGGCTTCAGTTTTCTGTATTTTTTTTTTCTCTGTCCTCTTCCCTTGACTCTTCATCTAAACTCTGTCAATATGGTTCTTAGAAACAGGATTCTTCCGTGTTGGGTACTTACTTGCTAGAATGGCCCGGCAAGCTAATAAGTAGTGAAGGTAGGTGATATTAAATGGCCCCCTTCGTTAGGCGCTGTCAGTGTAGGGAGTGTTATTTGTCCTTAGGTTAGCATCTTGGCCAGAAGAGAAGCCAGGATCTCTCCTTAAGGTTCAAAATCCAAATCACCTCTTTACTCCATTAAACATCGAGAGTGGCAGTCTTTCTTTATAACTGACATTCAAACAGGAAAAGAAAAGTAAATCTGGAGTTTTTACTCCAGATAACTATGGTTGGCTTGAGAGCACATCCACAGTAAACTGTGGATGTGCTCTCAAGCCACGGAAGGAAGGAGCAAAAGAAGGAAGAAGAAAAAATTAAAGAAATGAAAGGTAGCCTTTAGTCCAACCCTGTGATACGCTTGCTGGAAGAAATCACCAGGCCTCTCTGTTAAATGCCCTTTCCAAGATTCACAGTGTGATAGGTAGCCTGTGGATTTACAAAGCACTGTAAAAACCCCTCCTCTGGCTTGGCTTCACTATTTGCAAATCACTTCTGATTCAATTTTGTTTTGGTTATCTCAGTGTAAATAACAGTTAAGTGGGAGTTACAGATTTTTCAAACACTAAAAGTGATAAACAAAGCTAATGGCAAGTCCAGATAAGGAGGAAAACCACCCAGAAGAATCCACAAGTACCAGGAAAGAAATAAATGGGATAGTCAGATGTGTGTGTTTCTTGTCACTGAAACTTTATTTTTCTTAATCTGCAGAGTGACAGAGAAGGTATATGCAGCATGTTATTTAGACTGTTCCTGTTAGAGTATTTATGATAATGGAGTAATAGGTGCCTAGTGAAACAAGACAGTTTGGAATCCACAAAGCCATCCTCAGAAACAAAGATACAAGTGTTTCCCCAACTGTTAGCTTGCAGCTCCCTCTAAACAATTTTCACGCCTCCATTTAAAAATAGTTGGCATAATGCTGTTTTTTTCACCCCATGTTGTGGCCACATTTCCATGGGAGAAATGTGAGTAGAAGTAGTTCCAGTAGCATTTTGAGGAGAAGCCTTCCTGTACTTGTATGTTTTTAGGAGGGTTGGAGGAATCCAGTTTAATCATCTGAACAAATTCTTCGAAGTCTTTCCTCTTCTGGTAGTTGTAAGTTAGGGGCGTAGGGAGACGTGAATCCTCAGAGAGGAGAGTGTGTTTGGGACATAACAAAGGATCTGAGTAGTACACGAAGGGTGTTTGGGGTTTTATTCAGCCGGGGCTGAGCATGTGTGTCGCCGCCACGCACTGCTGCCTTTGCGAACGCATGGCTGAGCTGCCGCTGCGCTCCCTACTCCAAACACCGTGCACCACCCAACTCCTCTTGTAACGCCATTGCGCGTGACATTGTGTTGGGTTCTACGTGTGTGGCATCGGAGTCCGGGAATTGGGGGAAACAAAGATTTCCCCGTTTCCCGCGGAGTCTCGGTCGGGCAGGGGTGACCCGCGGCCAAGGCCAGCGCGCCCTGGAGTTGCCCGGGGGCGCTCCTTCTCCGGGGCATTACGCACTGGCGGCTCAGCTCAGCCAGGGCCTGAGGAGCCCAAGGTGGGTGGGAGGTGCCGGGTGAGAAAGGGGCGGTTGGGTAAGAGCTGCCTTAACTTTGATCCGGTGGCTGCGGCCCGGGGGAAGCCGCCGTCGCCCCGCCCGAGCTGGGTGCCGCGGCGCTCGGTTCTGCGCTGCGAGTCTCCGCGGCTGCCTCTTTAATCAGGAACACAGAAGGGGCGGGCCCTGAGCCGGCGCGTAATCGGATAGCTCTGCCGCGGCTCTGACATCCACATGCTGCTCTGCCTGAAAAGGCAGGGGGGAGCCGGAGGGGAAGCAGAGAACGCGAGCGAGGCAGCAGCCCGCAGCCCGCCCCCAGCACATCCTCAGGCGCGCAGACACTCGGCGAGGTGGAGGTGAAGGCGGGCGCGAGCGAACTCGGAGAGGGGCTCGCTCACTCCCAAGCGATCCCAGCCGCCTCCGCCGCACCGCCAGCAGCAACAGCAACAGCAGCAGCACCAGCAGCTTCCTTCCTCAGGCTCCCCTCTTGAGGCTGGCCAAACGGGTGTAGCCGTTGGGGGAGGATCCCGCTAGGGGATCCCGGCGAGGGCAAGAGCGGGGTGGCTGCCTTCCACTCGGGCGGTCCGGCGGTGGATGCCTCAGCCCTCGTGTAGGTCCTGGTGCCGTGGGATGTGTGTCAGTTTACGCCTCTGAGATCACACAGCTGCCTGGGGGCCGTGTGATGCCCAAGACAAGTCTTGGCTTTTATTTTTATTATAATTTGTTTTTACGCTTGGCTTTCGGGAAATATCCGTGATGTTGTAGGATGAAGGAAATGATACTTTGAGGAACTGGAGAGGACATAGATCCGTTTTATTTTAAGAGAGGAAACCCGTTCCCACTTCCCCCGCTTGCTCCCTCTTTGCTGATTTCAAGAGCGACCCTCCTCCTGGTGAGGTGGGGATCCAGCAAGAAGAAAGGTGAAGACCGGCCGCCCGGACCCAGAAGGGCAACACTGACCATTAGAGAAACCTCTGCGGAAAACACTGTAAGGAAGAAACTAAGAGGGAGAAAAACACAAAGACTTACCATTATACAAGAAATCTACAAATCCAGCTCTGGGGAGATCCTCTTTCTCCAAAATGGATATGTTTCCTCTCACCTGGGTTTTCTTAGCTCTCTACTTTTCAGGACTCGAAGTGAGAGGCCAACCAGGTAAGCCCCTGAAAGTTTTTCCTATTCATTTCAACATGCTTTCCCTTTAAAAGTAACTGCTAATGCAAGGGGGGCACAAGGAATGGCATAGAAGGAGGCTTTCTCAATACTAAATAATTTAAAGAGAGATTCCATCGGGCTCACCCTACCTACACCACCACTGCTGCTAAAACCCAACTTTAGTCTCCTGTTAGGAGTGTGTGTGTGTGTGTGTGTGTGTGTGTTTTGTAACAGACAGAATTTGGCGGTGTTCAGATGTCACATATGGACTGAATCAAAGGTTTAAAAATACTACAAAGCCTTTTTGCATTACAGTTTTTTGGAATTTTTTTTCCCTGTCTTGAAGCAGAGCACATCTCCCTTGAGTTTCTTCAACCTAGCCAGCGAAATATAAATCATTTGCATTCCCTCCACTTAGCTACATTGAGCAATGTTAACTGAAGGGCTTGGGAAAGGCAAGAGTCTAGTTTTGGTTTTCCAATGCCGTAGATTCTTTGCAGAATGTGTGGATACGCCTCAGAACCACAGGGCTCAGCCTGATGGAGCAAGTTGGTTTTCGGCTGAGCTAGGGGCTTGGGGCCGGGTGCTGCTGGCAACCAAGGTAGTTAATCAGCCGTGTTCTCTTTCCTGCATCTATGTGTTTTCTCGGAAAGCAAATCATGTTCCTTAAAAAAAGAAAAAATTACTACTGGATAAAATAAGCTGCATGGCCCTCCAAGGTCTCTCTTGTGAAGTGGTTAGAAACTTTTGAGTGGAATTTGTTCTCAACCACTGCCAAAAAGGGTGTGTGGACTAAGTGCTCTAGAGATAAGCACCAAAGGCCCTGAATGTCTGGGGCCACTGTGTGTGTGTGTTGGGGGGGTCTGGCTGGCAAGGGGTACACTCCCTTAGCAGGGATCTCTGGTTTCAGGGATTCTGGGGAGGCTGTCCTTCCCTACCCACACCACTTTCCAAGGTGAGCCACTCTCCCCTTTGAGAACAGTGTCTGGAACATGACAAAACTCTTAGAAGCTGCTACAGGTGATTGAGAATGAGGAAACCATCTATGAAGGAAAGACAGAAAAGAGAAAGGAAGAAAAGCCTTCCTTGAAGTGCCCTTACCTTACCCTATGGCACTTCCAAGGCTAAGGGCTGCAGCATAAGGCTAACCCCCTTGCAGCCTCTTGGGCACCTCCCCCCATCACAACAGCTAGTGGGTCCAGTAGGAGCCTGCTTTGACTAAAGGGGAAGTTTGTGCTTGGTACTCTGGTTCTCACCTCCTAACACACGTATAGACCCCACTTGAAGCTCGGGTGTTTATTTGAAGGGGAAGAAGATTGAGGATTGCCCTTGCTATCCAAATCACATTCTTGCTGCGCCTTCTCTGCCATAACTGGTCTTCAGGGCAGCTACAAATCAAATCAAAGAGATGGGTGCAGGTCCCACTTGGGGAGATTTCCTGTGCCTCCCTATTCCCTGCTGCCTTAATTCTAAGTTCCCAGTTTGAAGTGAAATGAAATTACGTCCCACAGACCTGAAGGCTGCATAAATTATGTATGTTTGTGTGATTCGCTGTGTGTGTGCACACGCACGCGAGCGCGCGTTGAGTATGCCCACGGTATATTATGTATTCAGACACGGTAGCTGGTAGGCCTCCGTGCGCGAGTACGCGAGTGCGCGGACACTGGCGCGTACACACACACACACACACACACACACATACACACACAAACTTCAGATTCTGTGTGCTGTGCAAAGCGGGAGGGATCCTGAAGACTTAGGGACCATCTTCAATCCCAGATGTTCGCACATCTGTCCCCAAGCACTATGTGGAGTGTGTACGTGTATGTTCGACACCGGATGGGACCCACTCCGGCTCCGCCACCTGCCTCCTGCGTTCTCTGCACAACCCCCACCACCCCAGCCCCCGGCTGCGCTGCGTCACTTCTAGAAAAGCCCAGAGGCGCGGGGTTGTGGGGCAGGTCACCCACTACGAGGCCGCAGACCGCCTCGGACGCGAGTGGGACCTCTAAGTGGGACGCAGAGTTGGGACCCACCCAGGGGTAGATATTCTCCAGCCTCCCGGAAAAGCGATCGCAAGCCGCGCGTTGCTCGGACTTCCCGTCGGAACAGCCCACTGGCACCCGGGCAGCTGGCGGAGGGTGGCAAAGGGCGAGGCCCAGCTAGACCTCTGACTCACCGGTGCAAGCCGGCCTGGAGGGGGCCGGGCCCAGCCTGCGGCCGGCGGTGGCGGCGGCAGCGGTGGCGGCGGCGGGAACACATTCCGAGGAGTCAGGGGAAGGGAGGGTGGAAGGTGCAAGTAGGGAAGCAATTGAACAAATATCCCCGCGGCATGCGGCCTCTGGAACTGGCAGGCGGCGCCCACCAGCCCCACAACCCCTTCCCTGCTTGTCATGCTGGCTGGCCAGACAGCAGCACCGCAGCCTTTCTGCCTCCCTTCTACCCGGGCTCGGGGACTCGGGGCCGCTCGATTCACCCTGCCCGGAGCTCCCCCTCTGCCTCCCGCATTGCATTCTGCGCACAGCACACCACCTCCTTCCCAACCCTTGGACTGTCGGCTTCGTAGGGCTGAAACTCGGGAACCCGGGGCAGGAGGGACCGGGGATCTGAGCGCTGCCGAGCTGGATGGCGGGAAGCCGGGGTGGGATTTCCAGCTGAGGGCGGAGAGAGAAGGAAAGGAGCCAGCTGGAGCCGCGGGAATGTGCGCAACTTGCACTGCCTCTAGTAGCGCTGCATGCCAAGCGCCTGCGGTGCGCGGAAACAGGTGAAGAGCACGCGGCGCTGGCATCCACGTGGTGGGGACGTGGTGGCCCCCAGCCCACCCCAACCCCCAGCGCCGTCTGTAACGCCGCATCGATTTGTTTGGGCTACGCAGCAGAAGCAGAGCGGAGCGATCCATAAACATTCTATTAGACAAAAATATTCCCAGTGAAAGCAAAACCGAGGCGCAAGCTGGGCAAAGTTGGCCGACTCCAGCTCCTCCGGCCTTGTCCCCCCACCCCCTCCTAAGTACGGACACCCCCTGGGAGAAGCCTGCGGCTTTTCTTCGACGAAGCCGATTGTCAGAAAGTTAAGTCGCGGCTGCAGTTCCCTGCTCGGGAGAAACCTCTGCAGTCGCCGGAGAGCCTCCCTTCCCCCGCCTCCTCTCTCTTTGCTTTTCCATGTGAGAAAAAGAAATATTCATGGCCAATGCTTCATTTTCACTGATTGATTTCTTTTTAATACCAACATAAGTTAATGGAGGCCAGGCGAGCTATGATTAAATGGCTGCCCCCACCCTTTGCCTGGGGCTGACTGCACGCAGTTTTTCCCACCAGGTCCGGGGCCCCGGGCTGCTGGGGGGCGGGAGGGGGAACACACCCACACAGCTAAAGTCCTGGGGCTGGCGGGAGACGGTGGTCGAAAGGACGGGTCCACGCCCTGGGAATCAGGGGGTGTTGGGGTGGGACTCAGCTTTCCAGGCCAAGCTGAGGGAATCTGGCTCACCGTGTCACCGCTTCTGCGGCTCCAGTTGAATTTGTCTGGAAGGAGAGAGAATGCACGCCCTGGTTTATTGGCGTGTGCTCACTGCTTGCTTCCCTCCCTCCGCCTCCCCTCTTCCTTTCGGTTTCAGACAGAGAGGAGAGCCCCCTGGCGCTAGCCGTTCCCTGTCAGCGCCTGGCCACGAAACTCCCCTTTGCTGGAGCTAATCCTGGTCCGCGGGCGACTAGTTTATGCTCAGGAAATCATTCAGGCCCTGACAATGGGTTTCTTCAGATGGTGGCAAACCCCAACCCCAATGTCCACACCACTAAGTGCCAAAAGAACCCGGACTCTGTAACCTACCTCTCACACCCCCGCCTCTGCCTGGAAAGCTTTGATCGTGCTTGGGTTTTAACACCATTGCCATGGACACGGGCAGACGCGCTCAATTCAACCTTCTGTCTGAAATGATCAGATAAGAGGTGTAAATTGACTGTAGGAGACAGGTCTGGGCTCAAGCAAATCCTGATAGAGAAGCAATAACGTTCTAGGCACCGGAGAAGTTTGAAGAGGGTTTCTATTTTAGCCTCTCTTCCCCCCCAATACGGGATAATTATGAGCAGGCATAATAATTTGCAACAAAACTATAAACTCCTAGATTCTACACAGACAGCCTACTCTGAACTCTGGGGACTGATCTCATGCCTGCATTCCATGGGTACCCAGTAAACTTTACCCCATAAACTGCCACTGGAGGTAGTGAAACTTGCCTGTTGCCAACAGAGCACACAGTGCAAATGAGTGGGAAGAGGAGCGCTCCCCATGAGGGGTTCAGGGCAAGCCCCTCTTGTCCAAGATGTGCCTAGTAGAATTGTGAATGCCCAGGCAGCACCACAGGTTTGGACTTTCTGTCATTATGTGGAGCCCACAGTTTGAGCCACAGAGCACCCAACTGGCAAAATGAAAGTTGGAAGGTCTGCTGTGATTGGAACCTGGGGCTATCCAGACAGAACCCCTGCAGCCCACCAAATGGCTTTCAACCCCTGCTATTGAATGTAAAGTTTACACTGGGGCAATGAAAGGCCACTTTCTATCTTCTTGGTATGGAAGAAGCTAGGAGCCCAACACCAGCCCATATGAATTGAATTGAAAGGCAGGAATGCAAGTAACAGTTGGGGGAGGTTAGTGGTGAGAGGTACCATGGACTAGATAATTCTGAGTAGCCTGCCTGGTGTTTTCCCTTTCACTCAGCTGCTCATTAAAGCGATCAAGAGAAGACCTGGAAAAAAAGAGAGAGAGAGAGAGAGAGAGAGAGAGAGAAGAACTGAATTTGGGTAACCCAAATGTGGGACAATTCTGAGTTGGCAGAATTCAGAGCTAAGCTCATTGGTAAAGAGTTTTCAGACTATATTTCCCTGAAAGTCCTATTTGGAAAGACTTTAGCAAATAGCAATGTTATTTTCCTTTTTTAAAGCACAGAGCAGAATCATAATACCATTTTAATTTCACACACTGCAAGACAGGACTTGAAAAGTGACGTCTAGGAAATAGTTTGTAATATCATAACATATTTGATGTATTATATCATCTAACCATCATTTGCCACTGGACAGTCTTTAAGGCACCCTCCTCAAGTGGCAGACATATGTTCAATCCCCAAAAGTTAGCCTTTGTACTATTTCTTCCAGGTAAAGAACTCACTTTTAAAAAAATAAAAAATTAATTAACGCATTCTGGGAAGATACTGTAGAAGTTTGTCATGGCGAGCCCACAGCATGTTTCAAAGCTTTATGTGCCTTGATGAAAAATGGCCGAAGGGCTTAATGGTTTCC
Organism: Rhynchonycteris naso; assembly: GCA_037038555.1. Classification (NCBI taxonomy): domain Eukaryota; kingdom Metazoa; phylum Chordata; class Mammalia; order Chiroptera; family Emballonuridae; genus Rhynchonycteris; species Rhynchonycteris naso. Next base: position 28,443,888 of record CM072997.1, on the reverse strand, counting down.
TTACCTAAAAGGATTCAGGATTCAGTTAAGTTGGATTCCTGGACACAGTGGCCTTGTAATGTGGCTGGTCCTCCAGGAGAAAGCATCTTCTAAAGGTTTAGGAAGCTGTCAAGTTTAGATAAGGCTGAGCTCTGATCCTATGGGACCTTGGTTGTATTAATAAGAAGAAATTAATTTTTAACCACTGGGAACCTTGCCAAATTATGTGACCTTTGGCAGACCAGCTGTGCTATAAAAATAAATCCCCCATTTCTGAAAATGCTGCTCCTATCCAGTAGAACAATAACGACGTCGTATTCAGCATTAGACGAAGAGTAGGGATAAGAAGAAAGAAGAAAAAGGGAAGTTGCCAACAAAAAAGAAAGAAAAACCCTCCAATGTTGTGACACATAGTTTCAGGCCTAAGCATTTACCTACCCCTCCCTCCCCCAAACACAGATCCTGGTTTCCAGTACACAGGAAAGAGGGCCTGGGGACAAGGAACAGGGTGCCTGTGGGAACAGGGAGTGGAGAAGGTGTTAAGTGCTTCCAGCCCTCTCACACCCCAGCCTTGAACACATCTCCCATTGTCCACACGGACAGATTACTGGCACAGGAAGAGAAAAAGGAGTTTCAAACAGGCAAAACATTTGTCTGTCCCTACATGCCAATAAATAAGTTTGTCACATAGAAGTTTGAGGGAGAACTTCATTGGGCCTTCCAGCTTCTTGAAGCATTGAGCCGGACCGCCTGGGTTTAAAATCCAACCCAGCCACTTGCCAGCCCTGCAATCCAGAACACTGTACTTAAAAAAAAAAAAAAAAAAAAAAATCTTTCTGTGCCTCAGTTTCCTGGTCTGTAAAGCATATTTGATAATAAAAATAGCTTTCTTCTTAGGTGTAATTATCTTCCTGTTCCAAAGTCATTTCATCTTTAAAACAGCTTCAGTGGGGTTAACTATAACCACTGTGGTAAGTTTATGTTATTTTTATGAGTTTTTTTAATAAGTAAATAATTATTCCTTCTCAACTCTTACCCCACTAAACTTTTGTCTGTGTTCTGTAAGCATCAGATTATCTCTCAGCACTCTGTTCTTCAGAGACAGATATTCTCTGCTGGGTTTTCATCTTGGATATACTTCTCTTTAGGTTTTTCTCTTCTTTTTCTTCTTCCACTTTCTCGCCTCTACTTACTTATTTTTAATCTCTCCTTTTTCTTGTCTTCTCTTTTATCCTTCATCCGGAAAGTGTGCTCAGCAGGGATCTCGGTGTTGAAGGCCCACTCACATACCCTGAATGTGTAATAATTTCAACTCTGGCATTAAGGACCTTCAGCAGCTGAACTCAGAAAAGTCATCATAAAGACAAAATAGCTTTTACCCAGCAAGACTCTTAATAATCCCATTTCCCTCTGGGTCTTCATAAAAGAACCATGATCTAATCCAAAAGAAAGGGAGGGGCCTGGGACTAACAAGAGGAAACCCCTCCCTGTGGTGCGCAGTGGCCAGGGCTGCTGGCCAGCTAATGCACACGTCCAGGGTGACCCTGCTCGTTGCCTCCAAAGATCCCGTGATAACCAGGGATCTGGTCAGTCGTTTGGTGAAAAAGATAAAGGGAATTGCAAATTACTGGACTGAGTGGTAATAATAATTGTTTTTGATAAAGGGGAAAAATAAAACAGATGTGCCCAAAAGGCATTTTGGGGGCCCGGGGTAGGGGGATGGATAGGGAGAGATGAACTAGAACTCAGCAAGAAACAGTGCATTCCCAGCACAACTTTAGCGATGAAGCAGTAGTTTGCATCTTCCTGGTGCTGCTAACAACAAATATTTCTAACTTGCCTTTGGAAGGGTGGGCGGCTAGAATGGAGGGGCAAGAAAACCCTCCAATAAATTATTTTTACCATTATTAGAATTACAATGTAAGTTGTCATTTGAACTTTATTATTATTATCTGAGGTTAGGGTATCTTCAGAAACATAGTTCACACTAACTCTACCTTGACTTATGACTAAGTATTATTATCCCAAACAAATTATTTAAACATTCAGTTCACCATGAAAGAAAAAGAGTTCTGATTTAATAGCAGCTGTGGGCTGAGAAGAAACACATAGCCTGGTTTCCAGTACACAGCATGGAGGGCCAGGGGAACAAGGAGCAGGGTGCCTGTAGGGACAGGGAACGGAGAAGGTGTTAAGTGCTGGAGACACGATGTGTGATAAGGCTTTCTTCAAATTTGTGATACCTTCTGATACTTTTGGTGTTACTTTAGGCAATTATTAGTTTATTAATTCATAAAACCTCATTGAGACTGACTCTTGGGAAAGGCTCTGGGTTTGATCCCTATTAGGTTCACCAAAGATGAATCAGAAGGCAGCCCTGCCCTCAAGTTGGCCGTGGTCCAGCAGTGTAAACGAGGCTGGCCCCAGCTCTCACACACCTTAGAAGATGCTGAAAAGCTTCAGGCTTCCAGGTTTGAGAGAGGGAGGGGGGAAAGCGAGCCCTTGGTGAGGGTGGTGAGGGTGATCAGGGACTGTGGAGGTTGCAGCTAAACCTGGATTGAGGAAAGGTCTTCCGGGGTAAAGGGAGGGTGGGAGCAGAGAATTGGACAGCCGGTTTCTTTGGAGTAACACTCAAAAGCTGCAGTTTAGAATGTGTGGAGGGAAATAATTGCAAATAAGGTTGGAAATATATAGTAGCTCGGGCTAAATGCAAGGCCTAAATTGTCTAGGCCAAAGGGTTTAGATTTCATCTACTAACCAATGGGGAGCCATTGATGTTTCAACATAAACCTTCAGTTAATCAAAATAAATGAAAAAAAATATTATATTACTTTTATATCCCCCTCCTTTGGTTTTTGGAGAGACCTCAAATTTATTCTTCTTCTATTTCCTTCCCCAAATGTCTGTTGAAATGGACAGGAATTGTAATCCCAGATCTCTCATCAATGGCATCAAAATTGCATTTGCAATGAAGGCTGGAAAAGAGTGGACATAAATATAAACTAATGATATTATATTGGCTGCCCTATTGGAATTGCATTTGTTTATGATATAAGATGACAAATAACAAGGTTACCACAGGTGGCATGATTCGAGGTCAGGGAAGGTAATTGCATCAAACTTACATTTTAACGATTAAACAAAGGTTCATTTTTAGAATTCAGATTGAGGGCAAGAGACTTTCCAAAGTCCTGTTTCCAGACCCAAGTTCTCTCCTTGGTGAATCACTGGAGGTGTTTTAGGAGAAGGGGTTTGCTCTGTTCCTCTTCCCTTTTTCCACGCTCACATGCTGGCTTCCTCTCTCACTCTCAGATCCCCGCCTTCCTGCCCTTCCAGAAATTCTTTTATTCAGATTTTGAACTTTATCACTGAAAAGTTCACAGGGATTTCCATTTGCTGTGCCTTCAGGAGTGCATCATTCACTGCCACCCAGCCCCATAAATTGAATAGATTGCATCCCTTCCCAGTTGCCTTAGGAAGTGGTCAAACAGCCGCATTCCTGGGCTGATGGATTGGCTCATTTCTTTCCAGTTTAAGCCAAGATACAGATTTTATGAGACTGTCTTGTGACAGGCTGAAGTCGCTTTGAATAAAACAAAATCCAGCCTCAGCACACAGGAGGAAAAAAAACTCTTAAAAAGCAGCTTATTTAGGGTAAGTGAACAAAATTTGGTTAAAACCCTGAGCAGAGGACCTCAATGATTTGGGCAAGGGATTTTAAGAAACTCTTTTTTTGGTCTTTCTTTTTATGCATCCCTGTTGTCTACAGGCTCACACACAGATCTGTGTATCCATAATATTTATAAATATGCAGCCACAGACTCAGTTAAGAAAAGAAACCCACGTCAGTAGAGCTAATGTGATTAAAAGGGACATTTGAACTCTCCATAATGCAAGACAGACATGTTCATCGGAAGAATCCTGGAGTTTTGTTTTAGGCTTACCTAAAACAGATGAAACAGGAGTAACACCTTGAATAAACAATCTGGTTGTCTAGGAGGGTAGAGAACCATTCATTTTTGCTTCATCTATGGGTTAAGGATCTTTTCTCCACCTCATTATACAGGCTTTGAATTTTAGAACTGGAACTGACCTATAGACTCACTCTCTTCATTTTAAAGATGAGAAAACAAAGGCCCTGAGTTGTTTACTAACTTACCCGAGGTCACACCACTTGTTGGTGGTAAGACCATACTCAAATATAAGACTTCTTACTGGCTAAGTGACAGGGTGACATCCTTTTCTTTATAAGTAGGAGAAAGAGCTTCTTTGCCTTGCCACTTAATTAAATGAAAACAATGCTTTGGAAATAGGAATGGGATGGGATTATGCTGTAGATAAAGGATAAATTATAAAGTAAAAAGTTTATTATTTTAATGGAAATGTGACCCACTACTTTTCTCCACCAAGTGCCCTCAGGTGCATGTAAAAAATAGATGTATTCTAATCCTCTACTCTTTCTTTTTTCCTTGGCATTTTAAAGTAACAAGGGACTGATGTCTGGTTCAGTGGGTTTCAAACCCAGTTTCAGGAAGGCCGGATTTCTTACAGAGAAGGCCCCTCGGAGATGAGGAGAGGGACTTCGAGGCCTGGCCACCCTCCATCCCTGTTCCTGAGCAGAGCTCCACTAGTAGTCGCTTTGCACATTTGAGTTCAGGGTTGAGTTTTGTTCAAGGAAAAAACAAACACACACTTCTAAAAAGAATTTTGAAAACTACACACTTAATTCAGTCCACTCATTGCATTACAGTGCAGGCAGCGGAGACCCAGGAAGGTCACTGGAGGTCACTGACTTGAGAATTAGGTGCTGCATCCCTGCTTACTAACATCAGCAGCCCCGGTCTTTCCTAGTGACTTGGTCCCATTACCCCAGACCCGCCTTAACAACACCCTCCAACCCCACAACCAGCCAGTCCAAAATTTCCCTGGGTTTTTTTGTTTGTATTTTGGTGGGGTTTTTTTGCCAAAGACTTTATTCTTCAATTCAACTAAACCAAGTGATCTTGATTGTTCTTTTATTGTAGGACTATTAGCGGGCTGTTGCCTGGTGTCTCCTGGTGTGTCTGGCTGTTCTGATTTTGATCACTTAGAAGTCCTCCCTGTAGTCAGGCTTCAGTTTTTTGTTTTTGTTTTTGTTTTTTTTACAGGGACAGAGAGTCAGAGAGAGGGATTGACAGGAAGAGGCAGACAGGAACGGAGAGAGATGAGAAGCATCAATCATTAGTTTTTCGTTGCCGTTGTGACACCTTAGTTGTTCATTGATTGCTTTCGCACATGTGCCTTGACCACGGGCCTTCAGCAGACCAAGCAACCCCTTGCTGGGGCCAGTAACCTTGGGTCCAAGCTGACGAGCTTTTGCCCAAGCCAAATGGGCCCGCGCTCAAGCTGGCGACCTCGGGGTCTCGAACCTGGGTCTTCTGCATCCCAGTCCGATGCTCTATCCACTGCGCCATCACCTGGTCAGGCAGGCTTCAGTTTTTAATGACTATTATTTTAAGTTCAGGCCATACATGTTTATTTAAAACAACTCCAACTGAGTTTCCTTAGAAAGCAGACCAGATTTGAAAATAATATTTTTCTTTTACTCCTTCTTAATATTTTCTAAAAATTAAATATTCCTAAAAACCAGTGAGATGTCTGAAATTGGGTTCTGTAGGAAGGTGACAGGGCCTGGTCAACCCAAGGCAGCATCAGATGGTACTTAGGGCCACTAGCAAAGCAAGGGCACCTGAGGGAGAGAGGGAAGGAGGAAGAGAAGGGGGAGGTGGAATGTCAGAAATACTATGATATTTTATATATCAAATAAAAACACCTAAGTAGACATTATGGGTGGGGGAATCATACCATTGTGACTTTAGAACATAATATTCCCTTTATTTAAAATTACATTTTTAAATTAGATTAATTGGGGAAACCTTAGTTAAAACATTATGTAAGTTTCAGGTGTATAGAAGGTGACAGAGGACAATTTGACTTTGGGTGACAGGTATGCAACACAATTGAATGATAAGATAATCTGGAGGTGTTTTCATTGTACATATGTACCCTGATTTATTGGTGTCACCCCATTAAAATTAGTAATAATTAAAAAAAAAGTTTCAGGTGTACAGTTTTATAATACATTATTTGTATCTTGCATCGCATGTTCACCACGCAGAGTTTAGTCTCCTTCTGTTACCGTGTATTTGACCTCCTTTACCCTCTTCATCACCATACTGTTGTCCAGAGCAGTGTGTTTCAATGACCCGTCCATGGACCAATCCCAGAAATTTTATGCCAGTCCGCAAAAGAGTTAATCACCCTGCTGTTGTATGAAGATTATAGACTCAATGATCTTAGTCGAATTCGCTTATGCTCGGAAATTTCTGCCTTAGCGGTCCCTGATATAATTCTCCTATTTTCACCAGTTCCCAAGTGTAAAAAGGGTTGAAAACCACTGGTCTAGAGATGTCACTTTAATCCTTTCATCCTTGGGTCTCAGGTCTTTGTTCTGATCTGGCCCATCTCACATGTTAGGAAGAAACTTCTCTGAACAGTTCCAGGCCTGAGTTTTCCTGCTTCTCTTTAGGAAACGAATTCTCCCCAGGTAAAAGCTATTCACAAAATCATTAGAGAAAGAAGTCCCTTGCCAACTCACCAAACAGGCTCAGTAGCTCAAACTGCAACAGGGTCAACTTCCCTTCTCTATGTGCATATTGGCCTAAAGGGGTTTGTTTGCCCTGGAGTTCAACTTTCTTCTTTCTCAGCTGGGCTGGACTCCTGGGGGGAGGGAGGGGTTGTTATGCTGCTCCTTGCTCCTGTCCTGACACAGGCAAGGCCTCCCAAGGACTGGGTGCCATAGCTCTTCCTTCAAAAGAAAGCCCGGGCCCTTTCTCTTTGGAGGTGGTTTGTATTTTAGAAATGGAGGCTCCCCAAACCTGGAAATGAAAGATCAGTTATCAAGAGGAGGCATAGAAGGATTAAGTGTGTTCTCTTTATAATTTTTTTGCTGATACATTTCAAGAAGTTGGTTTTCTCCAAGAAACACAGAGATGGAAATTCTAGTATTTACCTCGATGAATTTATGTCTATGCAAATGATGTGTGGTATATTCTTTGAAGGTGTGAAAGTGTGTCCAGGACTAACATGTTCATTCCTAATAGGAGTGTGTGCCCGATGTGTGTTTGGTATCTGTGTGTGTGTTTCTGCATATGAGTACCATCCAAACAAGAATGTGAGTTTAAACACAATTGGGTATTGGAAAGGCTAATGACACACCAGAAAAGCACATACCGTAACGAGTTATCAAATAGTTTAAAGAGTGCCTTGATTTTCTTCAGACAAAGAGAGGACAGCAAAAAAGAAATGGGTTACTCCTTTTCCTCTGAGTGAAGTTTTTACCAGCAGAAGAGGCAGTCAGCTGTGGGACATATATAGTTTAAATTTTTTCTTCAGTGGGGAAGTGATGACGGCTGGTGTGGGTCATAAGTGAAACCTTCCCATAGGAAGTTTCCTGTCCTTGCCCCTGATTGTGTATGCCTGCTCTAATTCCTGAAAGCTTGAACTTGGCAGGTGGGGGAGTTGAGGGGTGAAGTTCTTCTTTCTATAGAAAATTTCCTCTCCTGCTAGTTTGGTGAATCAACTGGTGAGCTAAGTCCCCGCAACTCCCCCTTCTCAGAAGGAACCCTCAGGCCCGTGTCACATGCCTGAGCCAGGACGAAAGGGCCACAGTCTGACTTGCTAAAGGGTGTAAGGTGCCCAGCTTGGGTGAGTGGCATGGGCACCTGGAAAGCCTGTGGTGATTGGCTGCGGAGGAAACAGTGCCACTGGGCCTCACTGCTGGCCTCATCATCAGGGCAGGAGGGCTGGGCCCATTGTCCTCCCAGACTGGGGAGGGTGCAGGGTCATCAGTTAGAGGATGAAGTGGTCTCTGCTAGCCAGAGGAAATGGCCTGCTTTTGTTTTCCACCCAGTAGGAAATGGAACCTGAATCCATTAGATTCTGGGCAGTTCAACAGGGCACAGTTTGAGCTCATGGAGGCGCGATGCCTAAACGGCTACTTGTGCAGATCTGTCTGTCCCAACCGCCACTGTGCAGGGGTGCCCATCTTTTATGCATTTAAAGCCTGTCAGCCTGGTAATCTAAAGCAGAGTTCTGGAAGACAGTAATGCCAATAGGCACAGGGAATAGTAAAGTGCACCTGTAGAGTTAAAAAATGCATGACCCTTTCCCTTAAAGAGTGAACACAGGAGAGGGACCCCGTCCTGCAGGGCGGCTGCTGAGTCCTCATCCATAATTCACGGACCCACGCTGCTCCATGCAGATGGCAATATTAAATCATAATTGATGCAAAGAGAGGCAAACTCTCAGGAAGGCCTCCAAGAGGCTTCTGAATATTTCCGGGTCTCTGGTGCCTTCTTGTTCTCTGTTCTACTGTAGTATTAAGCAAAGCCCCCCATTTCCCAGGAACCCCTCTTGGGGATTCAAGAACTTCACTCCCAAATAGATGAGATTATTCAAATGTCATCACCCACCTTTCCTGCCTTTGAAGACCCGCCCCTTTCCCTCCTGGCACAGGGGAAGCTGTTTACCTGCAGCCGGGCACGGTGGGGAAGGGGGAGCAGCTGCTCCCGGCAGGCAGCCGCCTTTCCAGGGGTCGGTTACCGCTGGACAAAGCAGCAGCACACTCTGCTGGTGGTGACCAGGCAGGAGGGACAGTGGGCAGAAAGCTCGGAAAGAAACACAGCCGTCCACTCAGCACAAAGCACTCTTTGTTGAAACTCTGAGGTCAGAGTCAGTAGATTCTCCAATGCCGATTTTCCATTCGGTGTATAATGAAATAATAAATCAAATTTGTGGTGTGTGTGGAATTAAGTGTTTGGGGCTTTTGCATTTTCTTTCTTTTTAAAAAAAAAAAAGAAAGAAAAGAAAAAGGCTGCAATCACCCTCCAGGGCCTGTTCTGGCCCAAAGCTGGAAGTGCTTCCTCCGCATCACATGTAATTGTTACCAGGCTTGCTTGTGGGTCGGCACCACAAAACCACTCTTGTCAGTCCGGAGCCATTATTTCTGGCTGCCTGGGCTGGGCTGGGCTGGGCTGGGCAACATTGGAGACCATGAAGGATTTATGAGGTAAAGATAGAGATGAGAGGTTTGAATGAGCGTAGAAGATGACCAAGGCAGGGAGACAGGAAAAGGCAGGGAGGCATGTTCATTTTGCAGTTTTCTTTTTTTTGTTGTTTTTGTTTTTGTTTTTTAAATCCCAGAGCATGTGATTAGGAATATTTACAACCATTTCCTAGAATATTTTCATTTTGGGAGTGTGTGTGTGTGTGTGTGTGTGTGTGTGTGTGTGTGTGTGTGTTTAGTCGGGTTGGGGGATGGGAGATGAGCTAAAATAATCTCTTCCACTGAATGAGTAAGTAGGTTAGTTTTCTGGACTGCCATAAAAGGTCTGTAAACAGTTTCAATCAGCCACTGGTAGAGAAGAGAATCAAGGAGAGGGGAAAAAATGCTGGAACATATTTGAAGTTCTTTGGGTTGTTTGCCTTCTCTTCCAGACCCACCCTGTGGAGGTCGTTTGAATTCCAAAGATGCTGGCTACATCACCTCCCCAGGTTACCCCCAGGACTACCCGTCTCACCAGAACTGCGAGTGGATTATTTACGCCCCCGAACCCAACCAGAAGATTGTCCTCAACTTCAACCCTCACTTTGAAATCGAGAAGCATGACTGCAAGTAAGCACCATCCTGCCCACTGGTGGGGACCATCCATGACACACACTTCCACCCATCCCTGGGCCCTGACACTGCCACCCCCTAATGGCCACCTCCCCTAACACTGGGGCCTGCTGATAGTGCTGCTTCTCAGCCAGCCAGCCCGCCAGAGGGAACCCCAAGATGGCATTCTCTTTCAGGGGGACTTAAAGGCCCAGTAGGTTCCATAGTACGGAGGAAAGAACCTTCTTGAGAGAATTGTGTAAAGAATAGCATCCTATCTTCCAAAGCGGGCAGTGACAATTCCCTGTGGGGGCAGGGTGGGGGTGGACTAAACAACGCCAGCTCTTGACTTCAGGCTTTGCTTCCGTTTGGAGATCTCCCCAATTTCCACTGCTGCTACTACATGTAGGAACCCCACCGGCTTCCTTAATAAAATAGTAGCCAAACCCCCACGTGGGGCTTCCTCTGCATCCAGCCCTGGAGGATCAGGCTGTTACCTTAGAAAGCGGCAGCTGGTTTCCATACAGAGTCCAACATCTGAGTCTTTGCTGGAAGGTCTAAGATTCGCATTGTTCTTGGTATCTGTGCTGCACAGGTGAGGGTCCCAGAGCTGGGTTTATCTAAGAAACATTCTTCTAATTGCTTTATAAACATCCATCCGTTCAGTTCTCACAATGGCCCTGGGAAATTGGGGTCAGTGTGGCCTCCATTTTGCCAGCGAGGAAAAACCAAAACCCAGAGAACTCAAGTCAGTCACCCGAGGTGACTCAGCTGGTCTCACAAAATCAGTTCTGTCACTGGGGAAATGTGTGTCATTGGAGATGCCACGTATATATTTAAACATCTGTGAGCGCGTCAGACATGCCATGTTAACACGGAGTGCCTATAAACAAAGGGGAGGGTGCAGGCAGCCGTGTCGTGTCAGGAATGGGAATGTGCTTTGTGGGCTCTATTTTGTAGTGCTTTCTCATTGAAACAAGTGAAAGTTCTGAGCAGGAAAGAATGTGCAGTCCTGATCATGTCCTGTTCTAGATGAGCACCTACCAAGTACCACTCCTCTGATGGGTGTTCAGGGCCCCCTTATAATCAATAAATAGTCTGAGCCTTTCTCATGATCAACGCATTGCATGTGCTGAAAAATTAATAAAGGGGCCAGCTGGCGGAAAAGGTACAGGCACAGGCCTAGGCCCAGCCAGCGCTTCCTTGTAGAGGGGATGGGATCCTCTCTAACCAGTGCTGGATGTGACACTGTGAATCAATGTCAGTGTTACTCTCTGAGGACTACTTTTCAACTCCATAATGGTTTTCCCCAACAAGAGGTAGTCTTTGTTGAAAACCCAACGGTTTCCTGGATGGAAGCCTCATGTGACAAAGAATCATAAGACGGGTTTCTAATCACAGATCCTCCCTTGACTTAATGAATGACACAGGGCAAGTCGTCACTTCCTCTTTGTCTGAGTTAAATGCACACCCTTACATACTTTTGCACAGATTCTCAGGCTGCCCATTCCCTGCCAGCGAACTTTACCAAGAATTTCTGTTAGAAGAGCTTCTTTATAAGGTGTTTTTGTTCTTGGTGCCGCTGGCTGGGCTGCAGGAGGTTGGCACAAACGGAAGCATAATGCACAGAGAGCTTGGGTCTGAGCTTAGAGAAATTTGACTAAGCACCTCTCCCGATTGAGGGCCAAATTCTGTTATGCTTATGCCAGCAAATCTCCCAGGGAAGTTGCTAAGAGGTCATCTTATGTATATTCATAGTGGCAGAGGTAGAAGACATGGCTTTGGAAGGAAAACTCAGGAGCGAGTGAGCATGGCTTTCAACATGTTTTGAAGTGTGAGAGGCCAGGAAAACATGCTGCTGCCCTGTTTGGGGCCACAGGGTACCCATTCCGCAGGGTACCCATTTCCTGTATAGGTCTCTCCATCCCTGACGGGGATGGGGAGAGCTCACTGCTGAATCCTGTTGTAGCGGAAGGACAAAGGAGCTTCTTCCTGCGTTGGAGTTGGGGAAGCAGCCCAGTGACAGGTTATCTTTGGGCTTATCATCTTCACTAAGTAGCTTCCTGTTTTTCTTGCGCTCCCTCATTCTGTGCTTCTAGCTTGAACCACAAAGGTCAGGAAGTTCAGAAAAAAAATCTTTCTGGGGTCTCTCTCCCCCAATGCCAAATTGTCAGAAAGGGTCTGTTGGGGTCAAGCCTCTGCTACTTAACCTCATCCTTCATTCTCTCTTCCTCCCCATTCCGCCCCTCCCCCTACTCCTCATTTCTCTCTCATCCTGATTAATTTTTGTATTTAGAAAGACACATCCGGTTCTCGCAACCTCTTACTCTGCAAGGTATTTTTAACATTCTTCCCTGGCTATTTGCATTCAGAATAAATAGGCTTCTCCCCGACTGCCTTGTTTCACTTTCCTGTGAAAGGAACAATTAATCTAATTGAAGTCCTGGAAGTTCTGTCTTGTTTCTCCTCCTCTCTTTCCCTCTCATTTCTGTTCCAGGAGAGCTCCTGGGTTTGGAAAGCACTTACTATCAAAGGAAATTAGCCTCCTTTCTCCTTCCATTTTGGGTGCATGTTTCGAATTGGATTTGGCTCTCAAAGCCCATCAGGTGGATGCTTACCAAAAGCAAACTGCCTGACTGGTCCTTCTGATGAGAGGGCACAGCAGTACCACCCCCGCAGAAAGGAACATGAGTAAGAAAGTCGGAAAGGCAGCCGCACCTCGCGTTTTCCCCGCTTCTGCCCTTGGGCAGGATTAACTGCAGAGATTGCCCCAGGACCTGGGCATGAGCCCTGATGGGAGAGGGTTGTCCTGGCCAGGGCAGTTGGCAGTCTGTGCCTTGAAATCAACAACCTCACAGGTCTAGGCCAATAGTGAATAAACCCCAGACGGAGACCTTTTCCCCTAACCATTTCTTGGGAATTTTGTTGCGTTTAATTGCGCTGTCTGCTTGGAAACTTTCACTCACAAGCCTCAGCTCCGCTTGAGTCAGCGCCCTCCAAGGCCACCATCTGCGGTGTGCTCCCAACTCCTCCCTCAGGCTGTTTGGAGGAATCCAAACCCCCAGCAGTCACAGGCCGCTCTGGGGCCTAGTCACCGGCTGTGGGCACAAACCAGAGGGCCATTGACCCTGCCAGGTTGATGTGACCCAGAGACAAAGGGGCAAAACTCAGGGCCATCTGAGCAAACAGAGAGAAGCCACTTTGTTTCTCGTGGTGAGAAGAGAATTCGCTTGCTGCCTTTGACTCGAGTCATCAGCCAGCAGAGTAAACACACAAAATTGAATAATTTTCCACTTCTGAAATCTAAAATATATGCGTTTTGAAAACCTCCCACCCACGGATGATGCACAACTTGTTCCTGAGCCCTCCTCACGCAGGCGTGGAAGCCCAGCACGAGGCTCCACCCAGTACACCCAAATCGAGGGCCTGGGTCCTTTTAAGAACTTGGTCATTTCCAGATGGGTATCTAGAAAAACTTGTTTTACAAAGTACAGAAACCACTAGGAATACTTGAAAGAACATTTCTTCATTAAAAACCTACACGGCAGTCAACACTAATGACTTTATGTGTGTGTATTCAGCACAATGTCTGATTCACCATGGGGCACTGAAGAACAACCTCATCTAGGGGAAATTGCCAGGTACTAAAACATACCCCTTTAAAGTTCCAAACATTCTTTCTAAAACAGTTACCTGTTAAAGGACCTTCGGAAGCATGTGCCACACTTCCCAGCCTTCTGAAACAAAACCAAAATTAAGGAGAGTCAACGTGTTTTGGTTTTTTTGTGTGTTTTTATGATTCAGGCTTTCAATTCTAAGCTTCACCTTTTGCAACAGGCTGGCTGGGTCATGTCACATTTGGATCAGACAGACTTAGGGTTGAGTTTTTATTGACCTTTTAAACTTCCCAGGCCTCAGTTTCTGAAGGATCTGCAAAACTGCGATGATGATGATGGTAACTCCTCATTAACGTAGGTGCACAATCAACTAGCAACTGTTTTAGGGTCTTTGTGTTTGGCCACGGACGTTTGGGTCTGTCACTTCCTGTTGTGAGTAACCCATCTCATGGAGCCTTCCTGTTCTGACCCCCTTCCTTTGCTTTTACTCTTTATAATGGGTATGGACTTTGCGTCAGAAGGTTTTGCTGTCTATTGCAAAGATTTTCAACCAGAGTGCCACAAGATTTTTAAAACATGCAGTACCTGACTACTTAGTCAGGGGTACTGACCTCTTTTCCCTTAGATTGTCAAATAAAACAAAATGACTACAGTCAACACAACAATAGCTGTCTGTTTTCAAAATGATATCTATTTCTTTTATCAGACTGGCAAAAAGAAAACCATTTTTTGGTATGCCGCAGAATTTTATTAATTAGTTTATGTATGCCATGATATAAAAAAAAGGTTGACAGCCGCTGGTCTGTTGGGAAGTTTTGGTCCTGAGATCTGAGCTTTGCCCCAAGTCAGCGCAGTCCCAGGGCCAGCATGGCTGTGTTACTCCTCCCAGCCAAGCCCGCAGCAAAGCGAGGAGGGGACACAGTCTGAGAGCATCGCTGCATGAAGTCCTCAGCAGGAACTGAGCTATTCATGATCTTTTCTTCTGAAACCATCTCTCACCCCCCCCCCCAGCCCGCTCCCCATGTTCTGGATATTTGCGGTTTGGGATATTTGACCTCCAAGTACGTGTCCTGGATAAACAAGGTGCTCCTGTTTTTATTTATGACCAGAGAAGCCCTCAAAATCCTAGATGTTGTCTGTATCTCCCAAAGTAGGGGATGAGATCTTAGAAAGGTAGCAGTTGATGAACTGACTACAGTAAACAGAGGAAACAGACCAGACCTCAGTAACCTGGCCCCTCCACACCCAGCCAACATTGATTTCCTATGCTTAGTAAACACCCTCGATTTCAGCCAAATGACCAAATACAACCTTACATCAGCATGAGACCTTTGGAGTGCCCAGTGCTCAGACTCTCCACTCCTCCCGCTCCCCCTCAGTATCCAACTACCCAGCTGCATGCTCCCCTCTACTTTCCCTTGGTTTCCTTGATTTCTCCAGGTTTCTTCTATGGACCCCCGACTCTAACCTCAGAACATTGCATAGCACCTTGATTTGCTTGGTTGCTTTTAGTTTATGTGTGGTCATCTTGTGTTCTGAGCATGAAAATTCTCTAAGGGGCATGGGCCACATATTTCTTGTCTATATCCCTAAGGCACCTAGTCCTACAGGGTGCTAAGCAGGTGCACGCAGGTGATTGTTTTAGTGATATTTTATGTTTGAGATGCCAAGACATAGGTCAGCATGGCATGAACCTGCATTGGAAGGATGACAGAGCTGTCTTCTGTATTTGTCCATCTTGTGATGTGACATAATGACAGCAGAAAGATCAGACACAGGCTATGGCTGTCTCTAAGCTCTCTGTGATTTGGTCTCTTCCCTATAAAATGTCAATAGACCATTCATTTATTCATCCTAAAACAGTTATTAAGAACCTACTATGTGCCAAGCATGATAGAGCATTAGGAATGCAGTGATGAGTAGAATTGTACCCTTTGCCCTTGGGGAACTTAGGGTTTGGGAGGAGGAAGCAAGGAAAAACATAGAATCACTGATGATAAAGCTGCCACACGCAGAGCGTCACCTACGCACTCTCAATACGTCATCTCATTTGATTCTTGCAACAAAAACCCTTGAAGTCATTCTTACATTTTCCACTGTATAGTTGGAGAGACTTGTGCTCAAAGGAGTTAAACAGCTGGCCCAAGTTGCAGGGAAGGGTTTTAAGCTGGAATGAAACCTGTGCTCTTTACTCTTAATGTTCTATTGCCTCCCCCGACACCATGCATTCTGACTGGGGACGTGATAATGGACGTGTACGTGAGCCCACAGCACTGAGATTCAGCCCAGGCTGGGGAGATCAGGGAAAGCTTCCCGGAGGAGGTGATGCCTGTACTGATCCTGAAGAAGTTAACCAGGCAAAGGGGAAGTATGTATGAATGGTGATCTAGGCAGACAGCAACATGTCAAAAACAAGCAGGAATCTAATGACTTCAGGAACCATAGTAATTAAAGGACTATCCTTGTGACTTGCTCATGCAAACTGTCTTATTGGCAAAAAGGTGCCTGAGCATTGCTATTTAATTTTATTTCCTGGCCAGACAACTTCCACCATCGCGGAGAGAGAGGCTGTGGTCAGGAAGCAGGAAAGATGGAGATTATGGGGATTCTCTGCTGTCCCACCCTCCCTGGTCAGGGTCTCTGGGTTTCATGCCTTATGTCCAGGAACCCCAGTTTAATGCGTGAAGGTGGGGCTGCCTGGGAAAGTCCAAGTAACACTTTGGATTAGGCTCTGCTCATCAGTTTCCTCCTACATAGGACTGTCTCTGAGGAAGAGATGGCGGGAGGCCACACTGTCCGATTGGAGGTAT
Organism: Rhynchonycteris naso; assembly: GCA_037038555.1. Taxonomy (NCBI): domain Eukaryota; kingdom Metazoa; phylum Chordata; class Mammalia; order Chiroptera; family Emballonuridae; genus Rhynchonycteris; species Rhynchonycteris naso. The sequence goes on along the minus strand of CM072997.1, from coordinate 28,427,785 downwards.
AGCTCCAGCTGGTGTCCGCCTGAGTCTCTAGAAATCAAAGCAGAGGGAGAGTTCTCTATAATTCAAGTGTGTGTCTTGCACTCAGGATAGACCTTCTGGCAATCATTCACGACCTTATTCTAGATTTACTGGCTGCTCAACCACAGAAATATTCTGATTCCCCCAAGGAACCAATGAGCAGCAACACTTTTCTGTATTGCAACAACCCTGCTAATAACAGAAACAGATCCCCCTCCAGGTACATGGAGCAATAAAATAATAAACGGGAGCAGTCCTGCTGACTCCAGCTCAGCTGGCAGCTGACCCCACATTTACCAACCTTGACCAAGGACTCCACCCAGCAACTTAGCTTGCTGAAGGAATGAGAGAAAATACCACAGACTGTTCTCCTCCTACCAAGGTTAAGGAACAGTTGGCAGTTTGTTTTTAAACAGGCGATGTTGCAATCGCAGCTCTCCAAGTGCAAGCTTCACCGTGGATGTCCTTCTTAACAATGTGCTTTATCTCCTGGTTGAGAAAAATCACTTGAGATTTTGTAACACACAATCCCGCTTGTTCTGCCTCTCAGCCCCGGCACCTTCTCTGAACCAAGAGGTCCCAGAAGACCTGCATCTCACCCCATGTAACTCGGTGTAATTCTCCCATCTAATTACACTGGGTGAGAGTGTCTTCAGAAAAATTCAGTGGGAGCTCCGGGTGTGGAGGGGATAAAGAGGGAAAGGAAATAGACCAAGTAAAGAAATTAGATTCTTTTTAAAAAGGATTTGTGTGTTTGCTTTTAGTCATGGGTCCTATGAGGGGAATATATATATAGATCAGTGGTTCTTAACCTTTTTTGAGGTACCGAACCCACCAGTTTCATATGCGCATTCACTGAACCCTTCTTTAGTGATAAATAAAATATGATGTGTTTTCCTAAATTTAGTTTTGCCGGTGCGAGACTAGAGTTGCTCAACTTGGCATTGCATATCATGCAGATAGGACGCTGGCTCCCATCCCGTTCCGTGATACATGTGAATCCATGTTGTACATATTCATCCGACCACTTTCTTTTTTTGCCCGACATATTTAGTATGGATTAAAATATTAAGACAGAAACCACACGACGTACAACTACGACAGCCTTTGACTACTACGTGCACTAAATTCCCCGCAGCACTGGTTGGCCAAGCAATGTAACGTGATCCTCTGCAGCAAGTGATGGCCAAGCGGGGCGTGTCATCATGACTTTACACAAGTGTGTCTTTACCTCCACGGCAGAGGCTTCTCCAAACCCCTGAGACCGACTCATTGAACCCCTAGGGTTCGATAGAACCCAGGTTAAGAACCACTGATATAGATATATATTTTCTTTTGTCCTTTTTTAGTGGCAAATGGGCTTGAATCCTTTGGATTAAGGGAAACCCAGCAGATAATTTAATTCCATTCTCCTGCTTCTGCCTCGATAAGTCATCCTGGAAAAAATGTATCAGCCGTCCTTGCCTTTCCTCCTAGAAAAAAGCTTCCATACTTGTCCTTCATTAGAGGGCCTAGCGCCTCATAACTCATCTCAGTTGATTGCAGAGACAACAGAGAAAAATCCCTGAAAAATGTTAACTGGGTCAACATAAAACTTGAAAGGAAAGAAAATGTGAGTTGGGCTTAGGTTTGGGAGAGGAGCAAAGCATAATCAAGGAAGATCCACATGATTTTTTATGCTTTTTTCCCCCCTCGCTTTGTAGCCAAGCATCTTGGCAGTCTACATGTATTTTTCTGCTCTGCCTCAACTGTATGTTTGTAGGCGGTGAAGAGGGACTGACAGTTAGACAATAACAGCAAACATTTATTGTTCTCCTAACAAGCATCAGACGCTACTACACCAAGAACTTTCCATGCTTCACTTCAACAACAAGCCTGTGGATCTGGTACTACTGGTATTCCCATTTAGCAGATGGGGTTATGGAGGCCCCAAGAGATCGCACAGATAGTAATGGTAGGCTTGGGATTTGAAGCCTGCCACTCAAAGCTGCTCCCTTACATCTGTGTCTGTGTACTTAGAGCTGTCATCTGCTGTCCTAGTGCTTAGGTATTTGGGGCCTGATTTCCTTAGCTATTCTTGACAAGTCTTTTCCTTTCCTTCTTTTTATTCCTTTTCTTTGCCTCTTCCTGCTGTGTGGTCACCTCCGGATGCCAGCAGGGCAGTCAAGGAGAGAGAGATCTTTCTGTCTATATATACAAGCTGGAGGTCTGACTCTCTGTCAATAAGTCTCGGTCAGCCTCCCTGTCATCCACCTCCTCCTGCCCTGATCTCCTCCAGCCCCCCTCACCCTCACCATCCTCTTCAAATTCCCTGCCATCCCCCCACCACCTCGCTCTCTATCTGGAATTCGAAGATGTGAGGGCTAGTAATAGAGTGTCAGTGGAAGTAATTGATTCCTCACACAGAGAGAATTCTCCTGCCTTTAGTGTCAATGGAGCTGAACCAGAGTCTTGGAGGGTGAGCGAGACATGTAAACAGTCCATGGCTGAGCTGTCAGGGCAAAGCCAGACACACCAGAGAGCGAGCAAGAGGGAGAACGGTGGAACAAATAATTGTTTTATTGGAAAGGAAAGAAGTAAATAATTTTTCAGCCCAGGCATCGGTGCTTTGAAAGAGATGGTTGAGTGCTGGGAGCAGAAGGGAACCTGATGCAGGTTTTAATGGAAGAGTTTTTCTTTGTCTCAAGGCAGGAGGTTTGTCCCCACCCCACCCTCCCTTCTCCCATTATCATCATTATTATCATTAAAATAATTACCGTAACAATTACAGTTGATGAGACCTCAGGTTTACAGAGCACCTTTCATCTAAGAGTTCAAAGTGATTTGTCTATGTGTCATCCCTTTGAGAGTGGTAGGAGGGTAAGAGAGTATTATTATTATTAATTTCTTTTTTTTTTTTTTTCGGTTTTGTCTGCTGGGAAACTGAGGTCCAAGGAGATACAGGATTTAAGCCAAGCCTCAGGGCAGGCTGCAAGGTTAAGTGCTGGGGTAGACTCCTCTTCTGGGGTTCTCTACTGCCCACCAGGGCCCTTACCCTCCTGTGGCCAGCCAGCAGTTCTGCGCACAAAGCAAACAGCACACCATGACTGTGTGATAAATAAAGGTCCCTCAAGGTCTGACTCACACTGTTCCCGTCCTGTGAGGAGACTTCCTGCAATCTGGTTCCCTTTCTTGTAGAAGCTGATGTTCTCTCTAGACATATTTCCTTCTGGTCCACTGGAGCCTCCAGCCAAGAGCACCCAGCATTCCAGACCGTTTGCTGCTTTCACCTGCAGCAAACACCTGTCAGTTCCTTCATGTGCAGGGCGGGTGCTTTCACAGGCACCGAGAGGACAGGACTGCTTCCGCCCCAAGAGCTGCCACGGCGCCTGCTGAGCGCAGCCATGGAAGAAATCAGTTAGCAAGTTGCCGTTTGAGAGGCGGAAGACTTTTGAGAGGCGGAAGACGTTCCAGCTGACTGGCCGCTGAGTGCTATATTCAGAATCTTCACCCTGGCGTGGCAGCAGCCCCTTCCTGCTCGGACATTAGCGCAGGCCCATCATTTCCACACCGGGTTGCTTTTTGCACAGCAATGACAACTTGGCCCCTGGAGCCAGGAGACGCTCTGAGCTCTGTAACCTGAAGCTCCAAGTGAATGAAGATACAAGGACAAGGCACAGCACACCTGTCACCTACTCCCAAATGGTCCCTTGCTTAGATTTCTACGTGGCACATTTTTCGGACAAATTTTTTGTTTTCCAAATTTTCTTGTGAAGCCTGGATTTCAGCGATGGGGGAAAGAAAAATGACCGGGAACCTCAATCCCTGGATAACAGTAAATGATGTCTTCGAGGCCAGGCTTGATTCCTCGTGCCCAGCAGATTCCTGGTCTTCGAACAGCTGGGGAGGTTCTGATTCACACTCACAATTAGACTCTCTGGGAGCCAGGGTTAGTGAGCACCTGTCCAGGGGGAGCCTTTTACCCAGCCAAGTGTAGGGACGCTGCCCGCACACAAGGTCCAGGGTGATGTGTTCTGATTTCCCCTTAGTGAGTACCGGTCACTTTCTGCCCCTTTGGGTCAGCTCCGAGAGGTACAGAGCCATGATCCCTGTTCCCATTTATGAAGTAAGGCAAACTGAGGCATATGCAAGCTTAATTGACTGTGGCCAGCCAGGACGAGGTAGGGCAGTGGTTTTCAACCACCAGTCCTCGGACTGGTACCGGTCTGCCAGAAATTTTATGCCAGCATCTGGGTGGTTAGCTCTTTCACAGACCAGCACAAGTCCACAGACTGGTGGTTGAAAGTCAGTGATGGAGGGAATCTCTGGTCCTGCTGGGGCTCACCGTTGAGTCTGAGCGCCAGCCTGCTGGTAAATGGACATAAATTGTGTGCTGTTCTTACCTACTTACCTCTCTGGTGTCATGACAGAATACTAGCAAGGGGCTGGCCCAGCTCACTGAGGAGGGGAGAACTTTACAGCAGACAGAAGAAAGACCCCAGCAGTCACCCTGAAAACAGCCTACCCAAAAGTCTTAAACTTCCTATTGGCACTGGGTGCGTAGAAAATCATTTCTTATATAAGCAAACACATCTCATCCAAGCTGGCCTCCAGTGTGCTTGCTGGTCCAGGAATGGAGAGATCTGTGGCCACACGGCCTCTGGAATGTGCCGTGCTGGGGAGCCAGGTCAGTGCGGGAAGCGGTGCTTGGCCAGAGGGTCAGGGGAGAGGTGGTGGAGCTTTGTTGTGTGCCCTTAATTCTCTGAAAGTTCATCCGCAGTGACACTTATCAGACACCCTGTCTGGAGCGGCCTCCTTCCTCACGTTGTGCGGCGTTCTTGGCAGCCTGCTCTGTCAGGAACAATGAGCTCGGCAGGGCCCTCTCCATCATCCTGGGGCTTCTGCAGAAAAACAACCAGCAATTAAAAATAGATGTTATTTGTAGTTTCCATACTCTTGCCTTCAAGGTTTTTTGGAATAATTCCTTCAGTTTGTTTTGGGTTATTCTCTTTGCATACTTCCTTTGCTGGGTGGTCAGATTTCCTCCCTTCACGAGAGCCATGGTGACCCTGGCTGCGAGGGGATTGTGAATAAGCTCAAAATATCAGAGATTTGTGGTGGGAAGAAGTGAAGGGAGAAAATGGAGCTGCTAACGGCCACTACTAAGAAACAACTGGCACCAGTGCAAATACACAAACAAATGTAGAGTCTTGGCACTGTTAGTGTCCGTGGAATTAGATAACAAATGATAATAAGTTAGAAAACTGATGATAATAATAATGTAGGAAGAGCAATAATAACTGATATCTACTTATTGAGCACCTACTATGTGCCAGGCACTGTGCTGAGCTGTCTCTGTACATTAGCTCAGCAAACAGAGAGAAGTTGAGTACCTTGCTGTTCGGAACCTGGCAAATGGGAGAACGAGTGTTTTTGAACTCAGAGTGGCAGGCTGGTTTCAGTACCTGGGCTCAGAACCACAAGATAGAAATGAAATCTCAAAAACTCAAGTGACTGAAGCAATCTTGATGGATTTGTACAGGAGGAGGATTCTTAGAAACCACCCTTTCTAGCACCCAAGTTGTTGGGCATTGGCTCTTTCTCTAACTTTGATTTTTCATTTCATCAGCACGTGTTTGGTTTCCAAAGGGTCATGTGTATGTCACGCTCCTCTCCACCAAGTCTACCATCCTACTTTGTAAAACGCAGGCACTGTCTCCCAGGCAGGTTCTAAGGCATCTAACATTATGCTGGGCCTGAATGTATCTTTGCAATCCTTCCAACCATCCCATGAGATGGGGACTGTTATTTCCATTTTATAGATGAAGAAACTGAGACTCAGGGAAGATAAATTCATAAATGCATTGCCTGTCATCATGCCACTAGTGAGAGAGAGACTAGATGGGTCTATCCACAGTGCTCATGCACTGTACTTCCCAGAATACACACACCCTTCCAGACAGATGTGTTTCTGTATAAGAATAATTTAAGATTTATTTTGTTATAGACCCATTTTCTATGGAAAGGTGCACTTTCTCTTCCTACATTATTATTATAATCAGTTTTCTAACTTATTATCATTTGTTATCTAACTCCATGGACACTAACAGTGCCAACTCATCTGTGGACCTACTAAAACTCCTTGGGCTTAAGGATCTGTGCTCTAGCAGCTTATAAATACACAGGATACTATTTTCTCACTTGAGGGCCCATATGTTCACTTATGGGTATATATGTGCATATAAAAATACTTCACTTACAAAAATTAGTAACACTTACATGTTAGATTTCTACTGGGTGAGTCTTAAAACCATGAATCCCCAATCTGCTCACTGCTTCTATTGGTGATTTGTCTGTCAATTTTGGCAAGTCCTCTCGGCTTTGTTTAAACAAAATAGCTAAATAGAAAGTGCAAGATTCTCTAACTGAGACCGAGTAGTTTCTTTGCCCGGGGTGCCTTCTAATATTGTTGTGCCTGGCTAATCCGGCATTCCCTCTCCTCTCAGATATTCATTCAGCAATGAGGCAAAGGGCCAGAGGTGAGCTCTGTGTGCCCTGAAGTGAGACTGGCTAGGTTCAAAGCCTGCCTCTGACATTTTCTTGTCGTGTGACTTTGGGCAGGTAACTTAGCCTTTTTCTGAGCCTCCCTATCAGCACCTGCAAATGGATGGTAATTGGAACAGGGCATTGGTGGGCGTTCAATGAGGATTGAATGAAATGGAATCCAAACTGAGGGCCTAGCACATAGTAAGTGCTCAGGAAATGGGAGCTCTTCCCACTGATACACCAGCTTCTTTTCAAGTGAATGGTACCAATGAGAAGGAGAAATTCAGGGAAATGAAAGTGGCTTCTTTAAAAACTCCACCTGATGGCAAGCTGATTTCTCCATAAAGGCTGGATGTCCCTACTGACCCTGAGGCATAGGCAACCTGACTTTGGGCCTGAAGTGACCAGAGACTTCAGCATTGTACACATCTGTCCACTAAAACCCCTTTGTGTCTCAGGCGGCTTCTTCCTTGGGGAGTTGAATATGACAGTTGCTTGTCCCCCTATTTTCCCTGCAAGTTTTAATGTAAGGATTAATAAGACAGTGTTTGTAGATGTCTTTGAGCTTCCTGGAAGAAAGACACTCCAGGAGGTGATAAATTCTCTGGCCTGGATAATCTACTCATGAAATATGGAACTTTGAAAGTGTGTGAAGAATCTCAAATCACTTTGACAGCATTTTAATTATAGTTGATTTGTTTGCCGCTAATAGTGCAAATGCTGTCAGCATGATTTGGGATGTTTCTTCCACTTGAAATGTTATATTTTGTGTTTTTGAGTCACAAGGCAGCATTTTGGTTTTCAGATACAGCCAGAATAGCTCAGGGAATGTGCTGGAACACAAAGGCAGAGAGTATAAAATGGATGAAACATTAAATTCCTTGTAAAGTGTCACCACAGAGTTCATTCTCCTGAACATGTAACCCAACCTCAAGTCCCCTTGTTCATGTAGTCAATCAACAGTCAGTTAGTGAGCCCTCCTGTGTGCAATGTACCAAACAAGTATTACAAATTCAACAGCAAAAGGCAAGGCCTTTGTCCTCCTGGTATGGTCTAGTGCCAGGTACAGACTCGAAACAAATATTTTTGAAGATTATGAATATAGCTATGAAGGCAATAAGAGGGTGGTGAGGTAGAGAATAAGGGCATGCCATCTGAAATAGAGTGGGCAGGGCAGGGCAGGTTTCTCTGAGCAGGTGCCACTTGCACTTAGAAGAATGAGAAGGTACCAACCAATAGAAAAGGCTAACAGTATTATAGGCAGAGGGAAGAGCAAGTGCAAATGCCCAGAGGCTGGAGAAACCATGTCATGTACTAAAGTAATGTCTTGATCATTTTGTGATATAATTAGCATAAAGAGAGGTGTTGCCTGGTTGGTCAAGGTCAGGGGTCCCCAAACTATGGCCTGTGGGCCGCATGCGGCCCCCTGAGGCCATTTATCCGGCGCCCACTACACTTCCGGAAGGGGCACCTCTTTTATTGGTGGTCAGTGAGAGGAGCACAGGATGCATCCGCACCCATAGTTCCCACTGAAATACTGGTCAGTATGTTGATTTAAATTTACTTGTTCTTTGTTTTAAATATTGTATTTGTTCCCGTTTTGTTTTTTTTACTTTAAAATAAGATATGTGCAGTGTGCATAGGGATTTGTTCATAGTTTTTTTATAGTCTGGCCCTCCAACGGTCTGAGAGACAGTGAACTGGCCCCCTGTGTAAAAAGTTTGGGGACCCCTGGTCAAGGTTATGGCTTCAAGACTGGATGAGGCATAGTTCTGATGTGTAAACTAAATTCCATAGGATGGGCACAGCATTTTTCCTCAGAGTCCCAGGTACTCACTCACCTGTGATATAGAAATCCCCACACAGGGTAGACTCTGGAAGGGGCTAGACATCATCCTGCCCCACTAGAAGGGCCTCAGTGTGCTGACTCTTCCCTCACAGGCTTGTTTGGCCAGCCTTTGGCGGCTTGCTGGGAAGTGTCAAGTGTGGATGGAGTCGTGGAGACAGAACGCCTTTCTTCATGTTTGCCTAGTGATGAGAGGAAGAGATGCGATTGTTGCTTTTTCATATCTCTCCCGTGGACTCTTAAAATTAATTCCACTGTCAAGATTCCTACGCCCCAAATGTGGGTTTGGGGAGAGAAACTAAGACTTTGAAGTCAAGAAGGAAAGTACAAAAAGCATTCTCTAGACAAATGCTGAACATGCGGGTGTCAGATCTGTGAGGAGAAAAGAAAAAAGGCACTTGGGGAACATTTTAGAGACAAAAAAAAAAACGAAAAAGAAAAAGAACCAGGGAGTAGAGAAGCTACTTCAGCTTTGGAATGTAAATAAGTAAGTAAAGTACTAAAAGGTAGCATTAAAGTGGTAAAAGGAGTTTTTTCACTTAAGGGAAATTATGAATAATGAAATGCAAACATGATGGTTCATATGTCTATTAGCTGATTTGTGTGTCCTTCCAGAAAATGAATGGTGGTGTTTTATGAAGAACAGCTGTTCAGGTTATCCTCCTGGACTGTTCAGGGGTGAGCCCTGAGTTTGTGCCCAGATTCCTTTACCAAACAAACGCTGGATCTTATATGCTAGACACAGAACCCTAATTTATGCCTAGGCCGCAAAGTTCCTAAACTACTGAGTGCTTTCACAAAGGAACCTGATAACACTGAAATTTCTGAGATTTACTCCAGCTGTGGCAAATCCCTAATAAAAAATTTCCCCAAATGAGTCAGTCACACAGAAGGTAAATGAGACATTCTGTGTGAAGTCAGCATGTCACTTGGAGTGTACCTTGTCTAGGAAAAGCCCAGCCAGAGAGGGCTTGTCCATAGGGCAGAACCCAGTCACTGGAGGGAGGGGAGATTTTCCCACCAAATAATAACTCTAGGTAGTTTTACCCTCAAGCAAAGCTGATAGGAAAAGCCAGCTTTCCTATGCTTAACTCAGGGCTGATTATTTGCTTCACACAAGGATTTGCCAGAGCTGCCCTTTAAATAATAAGCTCAGAGCCTGACCTGTCGTGGCGCAGTGGATAAAGCGTCGACCTGGGAACATTGAGGTTGCCAGTTCAAAACCCTGCACTGGTCTGGTCAAGGCACATATGGGAGTTGACGCTTCCAGCTCCTCCCCCCTTTCTCTCTTTCTCTCTCTCTCTCACTCTGTGTCTCCTCTCTAAAATAAATAAAATTAAATTAAATAATAAGCTCAGAGAGAAAATTTATAATACTATCGACTTATATGAAAACTTTTTTCCAGAGTGCATCTCTTCCTTCTGTGTGTATGCGGATGTGTTAGGATGCATGTGTAGCTGTCAGCATCCCGCAGAGGGGTGTGGGACCTTGTATCCACTGGGGACATTGAGGCCATCCTGTAGCGGTGGCACTGGGGGTACAGCCCTGCTTCCTCGCTGATTCTGCTAATCCCGTAAATGGCTTCTGATGAAGGAGCCAGCAGGATGTCAGGCCTCGCTTTGTTCTTCATAGAGAAATGAGCACCACAAAGACTGGAGCTGTCTGGTGTTCTTCATAGAAACATTTGTAAGTGCTGGTTGAGTGTGGGCCATGTCCCTGGCTCTGTTCTAGGGGCCCCCACAGGCTGTGTCCTAGTGAGGACTGAATAGGTCTGTGAGATGGGAGAGGAGGAAGAGGAAGATGAAATTTATCTTTTCATCTGCTAAATTATGAGAGCGGGTTCTTCTTCCAGCTCTTCTACTTTGAAAAAGAAAACTGTGAATGGAAACAGTTTTACTTTATATATTTATAGTTTATTACAGAAATGTACGCTTCTTGTAAACAATTCAGGTAACAGAACAAAGAAGAAAGTAAAATTTACCCATCATCCCACCACTCATCCGTCTCCCACTGTTAATATTTTAGCATACACTCTTTGGTGGCTTTTTTTATATATAAGTATATGCAAGGAAATATATACAGGGTGGGGAAAAGTAGGTTTACAGTTGTTCATATGGAAAATAATACAAAAATTAATAAGTGATAATACCAGAATAAACTCTGTGGTTTGTGTACTCACTACTGTAAACCTACCTTTGCGCCATCCTGTATATACGTATACACATGTTTTAAAACACATTTAAAAAAATAATCCACTTTTTCAACTTACCAATATATCGTGAATTTTTCCCCCATAAAGACAAAGAATATAGACCTACAGCACTGCTTACTCGAGCAACAGAGCATTCTGTTTTATCCATATTTCAAAACTGATGCACCTGTCCTCTGTCGTTGGGCGTTTCGACATGATGCTGTTTATAAACAAAGCATCTTTTCCCATTCTGTATGCTGCTTCTCAGATGTCTGGGCACAAAGATTCACATACATCTTTGCACAGTTGTTTGGTTATTTTCTTAGGAAAATTCCTAGCAGCAGGACTGCTGGAGTAAAGGGTATGTTCATGTTAACTTTTGTCACATTTTTGCCAAGATGCCCTCTGAAACATTTGCACAGATGTACACTCCTGCTCACACCACACTTCTTCTACTCACTCTGTTTTGGGGCAGGTCGCTTCTGCTCTAGGCTCAGCCTCTCACCTCTGAAATGAGTGTGAGGACAACAGGTCACAGATAGCATTTATCAAGCACACAGGGACGGCCAGGCTGTGTACTGGCACGGTCTATAAATTACGTTGGTCATTTAAACCTCACAACAACCCAGGGCAGAGGCAGATTTAACAGCGGGCACACCAGGCATGTGCCCTGGGCCCCGACTTCTGAAGGGCCCTGCAGAACCCCAACTTTACACTTTTTTCTAATGTAAGGGGCCCAATAATTTCTTCTGCGCCCAGGGCTTCAACTGACCTTAATCTGACTCTGAACCCCGGAGAAAGGTTCTAATGTTCCTGTTTCACCGTGATCGTCCCTGTTTCTGAGGCACCCAGTTAATAAGGCTGAGCTGGGGTGCAAACCCAGCTGTGTCACTTCTGGCCTGGGGCGGGAGCTGTTCCTTAGAGCGCCATGCACTTGCTAATCCAGGTACACCAAGTAACATCTGCTGGAGTAACCCCCGTGGCTTCTCCCCCACTGTGCGTGCTGGGGGACATCACCATTACTCAGCGGGGAGTGACTGGCCAGCAGTACTTACCTCAGTGTGGAAATAGTAAGGAGGGAATTTCCAGAAGGTTTGGGGAATTTCCTTTAAGAACCAACTAAGTGTCTTTTCACTTTTGTTTTAGAAGTGAGGAAGGGTGTTTTCAAAGTCAGCACCATCTCCCACACTGAAATCACAGCAGAACCCAGACTCCTCCAGTCCCACTGCCTGTTTCAATCTGTGGCCATTGCTTGACCAGCATCTGTGTTTCTTTTGACTGTAGGATTCCAGCTTTCTGGGATCAAGGCATAAACTTATCCTGGTCCTCGCCCTCTGTACTCTCTTTCCCGGCCTGTTTATTTGGAAGTAGCTGAGCAATCTGAAACTTGGCTCCCAGGGGCTGGAGTGAGCCTCGGGCGACTCTGGCTTGAACAGTCCACTTCTGCAGGCGGCCAGCTCACACAGACCCTGTGGGAGGCAGGCACATCCCAGAAGGGTAGCCTTTCCAGATCTTCTTTTTCATAGAAAGAAAGATATTTCTTCCATGATGTTTTACTAGGTTGCTGCAAAATAAAACAGGGGTGGAGAGAGAGAGGGATAGTTTTCAGTAAAGAATGGTATAGTGATCAGCAATGGGAAGGGAGCTGGTGGGGAAATTTCTCACCTCAGCAGTTGGGACTCCAGAGAAGGAGCCCAGACAGGACCCAGTGAAGATTCCCCAGAGCACACAGCAAGGCTGATGATGTGTGTCTGCACAGATACAATGGTGTAGTATGTGTGCACCATCCTGTAAGCCTAGCCAGGGATGTCTTTGAGGTGGCTTTCCCCACCCAGGACCAATCTGATTGTGTTTGAAATGAGCTCAAGCCCTGGTGGTGTAGAGAGGGCAGCCCATTCCACCTCCTGCCGAGGCTGGGAGTTATGTGTTAGAGATGCTGGTCCCTGGGGATTCACTCAATGTGTTTGTTGGGAGAAAGGTTTTTATTGCCTTATCTAATGTGAGGCTCGATCCTTTTAAAAATGTGTTGTTGACCAGACATTGCTGATGTGAACTTCACAGAGTCATCTCAGGGAGGGAGGTGACCCTGTGGGATCCCCAATCATCATTGGGGAGTCTTTGTCATCAACAATTAAAGAGAAGAGAAGAGGGGATAACCTAAGAGAAAACTGAAATGTGGGGGAGGGAACAGGAAACTCAAAATATCTCTGAAACATGCCCAGTGTGCCTGGCTTGGTGCCTATACCATATATATATACACACACACACACACACACACACACACACACACACATATATAATGTATATATATAATGTGTATGTGTGTATATATATTTGAATTCCATTTCTACCCAACCCTCTGAAGTGGGTATTTTTATCCTCATCTTACAGATAAAGACATGGATGCTCAAGTGGGTTAAGCAACTTGCCACGATGCTGAACTAAGAAGAAAAGACTAAGGTTCAGAGAGATCATAATGGAAATAAAAGTGGTGCTACAGAAGAAAGAACAAAATGTTTTTTGAGATATTTGATAGACAGTTGCTACTGCTCTTGTGTGAGCAAGAGCTAAGGCCTTAAGATCTAGCCGTCTGCTGAGGCGCCCCATTCTCCCTGTGGCTCTAGTAAAGCCACGCCATTTCCCACCTCGGTGTTTGGCAGTCTGCAGGCAAACAGAAGCAACCTTGGTTTAGCAAACTGCAACACCCAAGGGTCTAGAAAGGGGAGCACAGGAGCTGGAATGAGACAAGGGGTCCTTTTCCTTTCCTTAACGAGATCTTTCCTCATCTGTGCCCCGTCGTATGCCACCCTCACGTAGGTATGACTTCATTGAGATTCGGGATGGGGACAGTGAATCCGCAGACCTGCTGGGGAAGCACTGTGGGAACATCGCTCCACCCACCATTATCTCCTCTGGCTCCGTCCTCTACGTCAAGTTCACCTCGGACTACGCCCGGCAGGGTGCCGGCTTCTCTCTGCGCTATGAGATCTTCAAGACAGGTCAGTGTGGTCACAGGTGGGAAACTAGGAGCTGGGCATCTATGAGAAGATGGGACATGGCCATCTGTGTCTGGCCATGGGGAACTGTGCACGGGAACTGCATAACAGCCATGCGTTTATAGACAAGTTGATGGAGGGAAGAGAGAGAGGTTCGAGGTGAACCTGGAGATAGCCCAAGATGAAAAGCCAGTTTATGTTATCCAACTTGAGAGGGCGCATTGCAGGGTTAGTACTGGGTGCTGCCTGACGGGCTGATAAACATTGTTTGTGGCAACAAAAGAGGAGGGGCCCCTGTGAAATAGTAAAGCACTTTTGGAAAGAATCCGATTTTTCTGTGTTTTTAAAAATCACAGCAATCTTCATGGGGAAAAAGCAAAACCATTGATCTTCTTAATTACTTCATGGTTTAATGTTGCCTTTATTTGGAATTACATGGGGCAGGAGGACATAATCTTTTTAGTGCTTAGAGTCCTTATAGATCTCCTTGTGAGCTGCCCCCTCCAATGGGGTTATGCAGTAGCTTTTAAATTCAGATATGGCTCCTAGAAGTTCTCCTTGCTGATCCATTGTACCACTTCTACACATTGAACCCACTTCCTAAATGCCAGTGAGGCTGATCCCCTGGAAAGCAATAGAAAAACGGGGAGAAAAAGGGGAGGCAGAGAACACTCCATGTCAGGTCAACTGCTTCCTTTCCTCCTTAGATTACTTTGGGCCCAGAGATTATGGGCTAGTGCTTATTCCCATAACTGGGTAGAGCCAGCTTTCATTCACAAGACACTGGTTCATCCACATGTAAGCACTCCAAACAGTGCACTCTTCCCTTCAATATGTGAGCTCATTATCTCGAGGCCAAGTGAAGCTTATCCTCCAGTTCGCCCCTCTCTCCCTCGGCCCCACGCTGCCACCTAAGAGGCTTCTGCCCCATCTAACAAGTGTGTTCCCCTCTCCAGCCTAAGTTCTGTAACTTGTGGATGGAGCCTGCTGAAAGGGGAGGCCTTTCATCGGGAGGCCCAAGTCCGGCGCCTGTTGAGTTCAGTGTGAGGGGAGCTATTCATATATATTTTCTTTTTCACTAAACAGTTCTTGAAAGGAAGTGGTAGCTGCTGAAAGCACTTTTTATATCCACTCTGTCTAAATATTTGTCATATTTGTCTGCCTAAGAACAAGAACGTAGAGTCCAGTGAAGGCTTGGGGCCGAGGAAGCTGTGTCAGACTAGAGTGGGGGCCTGGACTCTCCCGGGCACAGGTCCCAAGGAGGTTCCTCTGCTGTGGGGTCATCATGCTTCTTACTACATAAGGTCACAGGGACAATCTGTGTCCAGTGGCTCGGGCCTAGTAGGAGGCTCCTGATCCACACTCCCTTGAGTCCTGTGCAGCATTCAGATCACTGATGAAATGCTCATTGTACTATTTTCTGCTGGGAGCCGTCGGGAGAGAAGAGAAAAGGGAATAAAAGAGTGTTTGCCCTCTTCGAGTGAGGGGGGCAGATGTGCAAACCCTCAGCACAGAACAGATGCACAGTAGATGTTGTTAGATGAGTATATGCAAATAGATATGTAAATTGAAAGAAAAACTATAATAGGAAGCAGAACGAGTAAGGACTAAGTAAAGGTATGACTGAAAACAAGGGCTTCATCCCGTGGCTTGGCAAACAGAGTATCTGGGAAATCTATTAGAGAGCAAGGTCCCCAGTGCTAACACTGTCACTCAGCTCCACTGTGCTGACCCTGAAAGGAAAACAGCTCCAAGCAAGGTCTTCCAGGGAGCTGGCTATGGGAAGTCAGCGGTATGAGCCAGGACCATTCGAGCTCACCTCTGTTTTGTACCACCTGACTTAGTACTTCACAACAGTGCTATCGTATCCTCCAGAAAGCCACAGAAAATGAGAACGTTAACTCTACCCATCATGCCAATTTGAAGGGACAACGTTAAAAGATAAAGCACATCACAGGGTGATATAACACAGCACTGCTATTTTGAGGACAGGCTGAAGTAGGATTTCAAATGAGGCAATAAGTCTGTGGACTTCCTAGAAACAATTGTGCCGGCGAAGAAGGTGGCATGGGTGTGGAGAAATGGGGCAGCCTACTTTAAGGAGTGGCACTATCTATACAAGGAAGAAGATTTCTGCAGTGGGAAGTATCCTCGCCAATAAACAGCCATACTTCTGGGGAGTGTAAGAAAGAAGGTGGAAGCCCAGTGGTTTCCCCAGGGCCACCCTAAACTTCCATCACACACTTTCCAAAGAGCAACTCTCAGCATGAAAGTCAACTCTGTAAAAAACACATACA
This sequence comes from Rhynchonycteris naso, assembly GCA_037038555.1. Lineage (NCBI taxonomy): Eukaryota > Metazoa > Chordata > Mammalia > Chiroptera > Emballonuridae > Rhynchonycteris > Rhynchonycteris naso. Next base: position 28,411,912 of record CM072997.1, on the reverse strand, counting down.
TGGTGGGAGGGAGGGGTGCAAAATTCAACATTCTTCCAGGTCTCATGCCCTGCACTTATGGTTGGAGTCTTGAGAGAAAATACACCATTTACATCATCTGCAAAACATGAAAGAAATTCACAGTCATTCTAAAGAAATCCAAACAAACACAGCTATGTTTGCTGGTCAGATTCATAGAGAAAGGAGGAGGAATCGTAAACACAGATACGCAAATAACTATAGAGACTGCTCTGGAAACCTTCGACAACACATTGCCTTGGCAAGACGGCTGCAAAATTAAACTGACAGACATAAACCCACCACTTGGGTACAGGCAGGGGACCTGTGGCTGCAGAGGGAAATTCATGTCTGCCCTGAGCGAAGTGGTTTATAAAAGAGTCTATATATATTACCAGACTGTCCACATATAAAAGGGTAAACCAAAAAAAACAACTCACAAACTTCAAGGCTCTCAAATCACCAATTCATGAGAACACGGAACAGAATTTGAAAATAACTTAAAATATAGCTTTGGAGATTGAATCACTGGAAAATGTGTTTTTTGTTTGTTAGTGTTTGTTTGTTTTCTGATGCTCCTTGGACCAACATTCAAGCAAGATCAAGTTTTCTTTTCTGGTGCTCAGTGACATTTTAGAAACAGAAATCTCTAGAGTCACTCACAGACAGAGAAAACCTGGAGAGCCCCCATTTCCCCACTCCCTGAATTGCTCAGCTTTGGATAAGTCCACCATCTTCAAAACAGCTCGATGCCTACAGATTCTCCTTCCCCTTGCAGGGTTGCTGGAAAATATACAGTGAAAAATTATAGAGTGGGCATTTCTCATACCAGAATCCTTTGGTATGAAATCATTCACTAGAGCCGAAATCCCCCAGCTTCTATGGACAATCTCAGCACCGAGTAGACTTGAGTATTTGTTGACAGAGCTATTATTTTTTTAACCTTTAATCCTTTTAATACGTTACAGAAAAGGATCTTGGATTAGGTAGGTATCTGTGAGACTCAACTTTTGTCTCAAGGATGCTCACCCGTTTCTGAGATATCTTCTCATTTGAAACTCAGCTGCCTGCTTTCTGACATTTAGACCACAGTTGAAACAGTGTGATAGTGCGACTGTAAACAAAGTCACGATTATAATGGATAAGTTTGATTTTTATGCCTAAAAAGGATAAAACTGTTCTTCTACCTCATTCAAAATAGGCCCATGCATTGCCATATGTCAGAGATAAATACATGTTTTTGTTTGTTTGTTTGTTTTTTGCCTTAAAGATGTCAGATTGAAAAATTCTGTCCAGTCAAATGTGGGGCTCAGAACCCTGGCAGCTATGAGTACTTTAGAACCTCACATTCTCCAGGCCTCTCTCAGGCTTACTAGATGTCCATTGTGGAAGTCCCTGTCCCCATGGATTGGAGGGACCAAAGAAAGATTCCACCACAAATTCCCCATTCCCAGGAGGGTGAGGACTCCCCCTTGCCTTGGAAGGGAAGGACCGTAGAGCAAACTCCAGGAGGGAATGGCAGGATGCCTTTTCTAGCTCTGTAAGCACTTTGCGAATAGAGTTAATTTCCTCTGGCCAAGAGGCGCATATGAAGAAGGCTGTGCAGCAGTCATAAATGCTAACCTTTTCAGAGTTCCTTTCGGCCCCCTAAGACCTGCCAGCTGGCTTGGCTTTGTCAGACTGCCTCATTCCCAGCCATCAAGCTAAGGGTTTAATGGTTGACAAAACTGGGGGCTCTGGTTAACACATTGGGGGAGGCCGGCCAGCTCAGCTCTCTGGCCCTGGCTGCCCACGGGCTGCCCTGCCCCTGAATGATGGAAGGCAGAGCTGCTGGGATGTGGCACATAGAGAGCCTCCAACAAATCCGGAAAGGTTAGCTCTCACCCCTGGTGCCCGGGATCCCCACCTGGCCAAAGCACAGTGCTGGGTAGAAGGATAGAGGCGATGGATGGGTAGGTAGGAATATTGGAATTTCCTACCTGATGCTAAAGAAAGCTGCAGTCCCCCTCCCCCACTCATTTGCATGGCACCTTTTCCAAGTCAGACATTTGCGGTTTTCCAGAAAGCCATCATCAATAAAGAGACTCACGGAGGGGCCTCTGCAGGGGCTGCGGATGAAGACGTTGCCGCGGGCTAAGATCAGCGTATTGACACTGCATAGTTATATTTCAATGGGATCCCCAGAGGGACACTTCCTGCCAGTAAACACCTGGTTTATTAAGTATTTCTGTGTGGTTTTTTTCTTCATACTTAGAGTGCCTATTTATCCTCCTCATAAATCCTGCTACCCTTTTTAATTTTAAAATCAGAACATCGTGAAATCAATTCTAATTGTCCGGCATTGACACGAATGGTATTAATTCGTATCACACTCCCTGCTCATTCTGTGCATCTCACGGGCCCATGGTCTGGGCTGCAGCGTCCTGAGGCGGTCCTGAGGCCTCTCCTGGCAAATGGTGGCGGGGATAAAATACACGAGGGCTCTTTTAATGTGACTCCACCTAGAGGCATTAGGAGATACAGAACCTGTAATCCTTTTACAGCTCCTGCTGCCCTCCAAGCCTGCACCAGGATGCGAATGTGTGCCGCATGTAATAAGGCCGCCTCCGCTAGTCCCAGGAAAGCAGACGCAGACGCTTAGGAGAGAAAAACAGGCCATCCCCACCAGAAAAGGACCAGAAGCCTTCCAAATGTCAATACACTGCTGCATTTTTCCAAACTTGCTGCTGGAGCGGCCTTTAACATCCCAACGCCCTGCTGTGATCCACCGGCTACAAACGTCGATTGTTAATTGTCTGGCCACTACAGAGCAGCTCGTTTTAATATAGTCATGACATGAATGAGACCCGAGCTCCCCTTTGCCCCTCCCCTGAGGCACCTTGGATCTCGGAGGGAGAAAGGGGCACTTAGTTGGCTCTGGTACAATAGAGGCTGTGTTGAGGTCAGCAATAAATAAGGGGTGACATTGTTTGCCCTGCTGGCAATCAGCAAGCCTTCCTTAAGGATTGAAATAACTTACATTTCTGGAGCAAGCAGCTGAGTAATTGAGAAAGAAGACTCTGTTCCTCTTTTCAAGAGAATATCTCTCTCTCTCTCTCTCTCTCTCTCTCTCTTTCTCACTCTCTCACTCCTTTCTAGCCCCCCCCCCCCAATTCCTCAATTGCTGTTCTTCCTCTAACATGTGGAGCAAGCCAGCTCGCCTCCCTGATCTCTCTCTTAAGAGAGTCTGGCTTAAGGGCTTGAAATGTGAATGTGAAGAGCGTATTGCTTCAAGGCCACTCCAGTGAAAACAAAAATCTCATGAGTAGGGGGATTTGGACCCAAACATTTAAATAACCCATGTGACAGAGGCAGCCCAGAAAGGCATCTTCTGCTTTCTTAGTGCTATGGTTCTCTTTTACATGTAGGCTCCGAAGATTGTTCAAAAAACTTCACGAGCCCCAACGGGACCATCGAATCCCCTGGGTTCCCCGAGAAGTACCCGCACAACTTGGACTGCACCTTTACCATCCTGGCCAAACCCAAGATGGAGATCATCCTGCAGTTCCTGACTTTTGACCTAGAGCATGACCCCTTGCAAGTGGGAGAGGGAGACTGCAAATATGACTGGCTGGACATCTGGGATGGTATTCCGAATGGTGAGCACTGTCGCCGTCATGAGGCACTTTTCAACAGTCTTTCCCTTGCTTGTTGATTGCTTTAGTAACAATTTAAAAAGAGAACCAAGACTTCAGAGTTCCTTAGGGTTTGTATATGACCCATGATGACTTTCTTTTTTTATCCTTCATCAAGGATGATATCAGGGAAATTGCCTTTTTCTTTCTTGGAGATATTTATTTGGAGAAGTATAGGAAAAGACTGAGTAGATACTTAAATGAGGATGAGAAAAATTATAAGTACTATAATGTTCTTTTCTGCTCCAAATTGTCAGGATTTCCATTGAAAATGACTCGGTGGCCACCTTCTATGTCCAAATAGGACTCTAGAGCCATATTGATGAGGTTTAAATACTGGTTCTGCTTATTAGCACCTTTACAACTTATCTGTACAAATAAACTGCTGGCATCATCATCATTATTACTATAATTTCATTATTATTAATATATTCAAAGATGTCAAAAAGGTACATCGCCCAAGGCCAAGAGGAACCAGGATCCTGTACTTTGTATAGTCAGTATTGGCTGGGAAACCAGCCTTTCGCTTTGGTAGCCATCCTACGTATTTCGCCCTGTAACAGAGAGTCGACAGCTAAGCAATTTCATTTCCTGAAAAAAACAAGATTTAGTCATAAAACTTGGATTCAAGTCCAGCTCCGTGATTTCCTGGCTGTATGAACAATGAAAAGTCATATGACATCTCTGAACCTCAGTTTCTTCTTCTGTAGAGCAAGCGTTATAATCCCTTTCCAGCCCATCTCCCAGGGCTGTGAGAGCAGGATGAGGCCAAGCCAGTGAAAGCACTTTGTAATGGGCAAGAAAAATATTAGACATTGTTTCTAAAACATATCTTTGGTTGTCCTTTGATGCCAAGGCATACAAAGCAATGCTCTGTTTAATGACTTGTAATTGTGGGATGGGAGAATGTATTGAAAATGGCGTTTGACATTTCCACATCTACTGACCTCTCTTTGTCCTGCATATCCAGTTGGTCCCCTGATTGGAAAGTACTGTGGGACCAAAACACCTTCTGAACTGCGTTCATCGACTGGGATCCTCTCTCTGACCTTTCATACAGACATGGCGGTGGCCAAGGATGGCTTCTCTGCACGTTACTACCTGGTCCACCAAGAACCGCTAGAGAGTGAGTTGGCTGGTTCATTGGGAACCTTTGTCCTGTCCTTCCCTCTGAGCTGCGACTGTGTGCTGACCTCTCTGAGTCCAGGGGCCTGGTGGGAAATCTATAGAATTTGCAATGGCATCTGAGTTCTGAGGATGGGAGCTGTATCCTCTTGTTAGGCAAAGATGAATAAATGTCAATCTGATTGCTCATTTCTTAAAAAAAAAAAAAAAGTATGTGTACCAAGAATTAGTTATTCCCAGGGAAAGTAATGAGACCATTGTAAACCTCAGTTTTCTCATCCAGAGAGGTTGGTGGCATCTCTATATAAAGATTCCCCTTCCACCTCATGCTGACATTTTTTTAGTCTGGGGCCATTTTTTTTTTTCCTTCTCCAAGCCTCAGTGGCCACTGTCAGAAAACAGCAATTTTTAAGTCTTTCTCTCTATATACTTTGACATCAAATATCTCTGGCCCTGGGTAGAGTTTCTCTAAATAGACGGGTGCACTGGTTGGCCTTTCACTGCATGCTTCCTGTAACCACAGCTTTGCGAGCTTCTGTGGAGGGCCAGGTGCTGCACCGAGCACTGGAAGCATGGCTCCGCCCAGCATTCGGGGAACTGGCCATCTAGGCCATCAGCCTCTTGCCCTGAGTCACATCTTCATATCAGTACCTTTTGGATGACAGATGCTTCAAATGTGCTTCCATTTCCACTTAGAAACCCAAATCATAACTTTAAAAAACTAAAGGAGCACTTTAAGGGCGAGAGAGCTAAGGCAACCCTGCCATGGTTGTAGATAGCATACCATGTGCTTACCTATAGACAGGGCAGGCCAACCTGCTGGAAAGTTGATGTATTTTATTCTGGGTTTTTTGGGGTTTTTTTAAGAGCTCATGAATACTGATGACAAGAAAATATACAGTGTGTCCGTAAAGTCATGGTGCACTTTTGACCGGTCATGGGTCAGAGGTGCACCATGACTTTACGGACACACTGTAGTATTGCAAATTGCACCAAGGTCTTCTGCAAATGGAGAGGGCGATCACAAAGGCAAAGAATAGGTTTGATACATAAAGAGGTCACTGGTCCTTGTCAGATACTGGCACACACAATTATTGACCAGTGTCTGCAGTGTCCATGGAATGGGCAACAATTAAGCTGATGGCAGAAGGTCAGAGTAAATGACTTCTGGGTCCATTTGCCCAGACAGGTATAGAGTGACATGTGCTTATTGAGAGGTAGAAAGAAAGAAAGAAAGAAAGAAGAAAGAAAAAGCGTAAGTGCCTCCTGGGTGTTTATTAATAAAGCCTTCTGTGCTAGAACTAATGAGACACTGGAGGGCAAGGTAGGAAGGAAGGAAGGAAGGAAGGAAGGAAGGAAGGAAGGAAGGAAGGAAGGGAGGGAGGGAGGGAGGGAGGGAGGGAGGGAGGGAGGGAGGGAGGGAGGGAGGGAGGAAAGGGAGAAAGAGAGAGAGAAAGAAAGAAAGAAGGAAGGAAGGGGGGAAGGGAGGGAGGGAGGGAGGGGGAGGGAGGGAGGGAGGGAGGAAAGGGAGAAAGAGAGAGAAAGAAAGAAGGAAGGAAGGAGGGAAGGAAGGAGGGAGGGAGGGAGGGAGGGAGGGAGGGAAGGAAGGAAGGAAGGAAGGAAGGAAGGAAGGAAGGAAGGAAGGAAGAAAGGAAGGAAGAAAGGCAGGCAGGCAGGCAGGCAAGCATAAGTGCCTCCTGGGTGTTTATTAATAAAGCAGGCTTCCCACAATGGATCAGCCCACCCAAATTGCCACAAGTCTACCACACATGTACCCATGTTTCAATAACGGTGCATCTGCCGTCTGTGAGCATCTGTAGCCTGCAGCACTAACAGTTCTTGTGCTTTGGATTGTATTTTTAATTTGAATAATGATTCTTATTTACCCACAGCCTGATTTCTTTTAGGTCCAATTCTTTGTTTTTAGACCCAGAGGGGTTGTCAAGCTCTATGATTTGGTGTAGTTGTTTTATGAAATCTGAGTGTATAATTAGGTCTTTAAGATGAGAGAGTGCCTGCAAGGACTTGTCCCTAGAAGGGAAGAGTGTTTTGAGAGTCCCAGGGGCATGAGGTTGAGATAGCTAACTCTGCACTTGACCATCTCATTTCCCCAGACTTTCAGTGCAATGTCCCCCTGGGAATGGAGTCTGGCAGGATTGCTAATGAACAGATCAGCGCTTCATCTACCTACTCTGACGGGAGGTGGAGACCTCAGCAAAGCCGGCTGCATGGTGATGACAATGGCTGGACACCCAACTTGGATTCCAGCAAGGAGTATCTCCAGGTACTTACTCAGATATCAGAGGCTATGCAGGGTATGTGTGTATTGGTGGGCAAGAGGGGTGGCTTCTGGGCTAGAGTGGACAAAGGACACAAAGAAAATAAACACAGCATACCTGAGAACTCTGTTCATCCACCCATTCAAACAGATCCACATGCCAGGCACAGATAGGCTGCCCTGAGTGCTGGGATAAAATGACAAAGAGAGAGACACTTCCCCTGCTCTTGTGAAGATGACCAGGCCTTGAAGAAGTTGTTTGGCCAGGATGCTCTTTGTCCTATCACTGTAGACATCCAACAGTCTATGAACAGTTTCAGATTTCCAGGTCTTTCTCATTCTTGGCACAAGGAGGCATCAGAAATTTGATGGGGGTGGGAGGGTGGTGGACAATTTCCTAAGGGCAGGCTGGTTGAGTTGCTAGCTGAGCGCAGCAGCTTCGCACAATCTTTGCTATCTGGAGGGAGCCCCGCCAGGAAGGGTTTGCACATAGCTATCAGAGGAACACATGGGGAAAATGTCAGCACCAGGAAAGAAGCTCTAGTCGCCCAGATGCTCTGCAGCATCTTTTCAGGCTATTATTTGCTTTCCTTCTGAATAAGACTTGCAGTCATGTTGAGTAATCCTCCCTTGCGTGACAGACTAGTCCAATTCTCATCCCCAGGGAAGAGCAAGCTTCTCGTTCTACACTAGAGCAGTGACTTATGACACATGGCAGACAGCCTTGTGACCCACTGACAAGCCTGTCTTAGCTCTGATGCCACATGGTGACCTCTACTCTGAGAAGGACATTGCAGAGCAGACAATGGGAAAAGGAGAAAGACCACTTAGCAGCTTCCAGGGAGGTTCTCACAGCACAACCTGAAAGCCATTTGTCACTGTCTATCCTCTGCCTTTCCAAAAATTCTTCTCATCCTTCAAAGCTTCCAGAAAGTTCTCCCTTGTATCAGGCATCCCACTGATTATACCCTTGTTCTTGGTCCTTGATCACATAATTGCTCTTATTGCTCTCTCTCCACCTGTTTATCGTGCACATATGCAGCACTGGGTGCTTCTTTTGAATGCTTAATAGTGCTGAGTGCATATTAAGTAGCCAATAAATGCTTGCTGAATCAAATTTAACCAGTGTGTGCCGGCTGAATTCTGATCACATGGAGGTTACCATGAAGAAACGCTGGCCAGCAAAGGAATGACATCCAGGAGTTTCCAAATGGGTTGGGTGTTGTGGGAGGGGAGGTGCTTTCAAATGTTGACCGTTCTCCTTATGGAGCAAAAGGTCAGGACTTGGTGCATAAGCCTAATTGCTTGGGCAGACTCTGCATGCCCTTTGACCCCTTACTGACCTGAGAGACTGAATACACAATGGAATGAGGGACATAGGGAGGGGAGACAGCCCTGAGCTGAGACTTTTGCAACGAGGTCTTCATAAGTGAATTGGGTTGAATTGGACTGGAGAGTGGAGTGGAGTGGATTTAGCCATTGTTGCTTGAAAACAGAATCTGCTTTTGCTATCCAGTGCCAGCCGTTGTTTAGTAAGAAGGGGTCATATTTCTAGATCTTTAATGATTCCTTTAAGATAAACTTAATATTGTCCATTCAGATTTGCAAAAGAAGAGAATAAAAGAAAAATAATCAAGTTACAATTTCAAAGGTGTCCTACTTAGTGTCAAATAAGTTGAGTTTAACTGTCTAGTGGAATTGTAAATAGGTCCTTAATCACCAATACATCTGAGTAAATCACAGACAGAGGTTGTGAGACAAATATTAGAATTCTGTCCTTTGAAGAAAAAGCATGATGCTGCATTGTGTCGGGAGTCCTGGCCCCCTTACTTCTCCACCTCTCTTCCTCAGGTGGACCTCCGCTTTCTAACCATGCTCACAGCCATTGCTACACAGGGAGCGATTTCCAGGGAAACCCAGAATGGCTACTATGTCAAGTCCTACAAACTGGAAGTCAGCACTAACGGTGAAGACTGGATGGTGTACCGACATGGCAAAAACCACAAGGTATACCCGTTTCCCCTTCTCATAGGCGCACTGGGACAAGAGGAGCTTCATCTCAACCCCACACAGGGAAGGAGGCCTTGTTCAGTGAGGCTCACACAATGGATGGAGGCCCGGGAGATGCTGGCCTGGAAAATATTCTTTCTTATGCTAAAGTGATTAGAAAATACCATTGCTCCCGACAGCGTGGCTGCTGGAGAGAGAGAGAGAGAGAGAGAGAGAGAGAGAAGAAAGAGGAGGAGGAGGAGAAGGAAGAGGAAAGAGAGAACTTGCAGAGTGCTCTCTGACTGTAAATGAAGGGGATAAAGTGTTCCCAGTCCGAGCCTCCCCACATGGGATGCACTGAGCATTTATGGCCTGCGTCCCTTCCGCATGCCAGGTTAACAATCACAAAACCACATGCGATGGCAGTTCAGGAGTTACCGAGGTCGGGAAATGAAAGGGCACAGTTCCTGGGAGGGAATCACGATGTCCCGCAGAAGAAAGAGGACAATAAATAATGAGGAGAAATGCAGTTTTTCAGGGACAGCAGCTGACTGGCAATTGTGCTTGGCAGGAGAGCCTCGCATAGGTGTCTGTGGCTCCCGGAGGGGTGTCCGTCCCGTTGGGTGAGGACGGGCTTCTGTTGTGCATACGGATGAATGTCTGGCACTCAGATTTCTTAAGACACGTGGCATTCTGGAGGTAAACGGACCTGCGCTGGTGCCGGCAATGTGCTTGTGCCCTCTGTGTCTTGGGGGCTTATTGGAAATGGTTGGTGGTCTCACCTGAGCAGGGGAAGAACCCCATTAGCTGGCTCTCAGGTCTGGAGAGAGAGTGCTTAGTGCTCACCCTTCTCCAAAGAAAACTGGGGATGGAGGGAAAGGTTCTCTCCTCCAGTAGGGTTCCACCTCGCCCCTGGTCTGTTGGGTTGTAAATGATCAAAATGGGACACATGTCGCCAAACCTAGAGAGGCCAAAGATCTTTTCAAAACAGAGTCCCCTCAGCCCCTGTCGCTGACCCAAGGCAGCTTGCTCTTGCTGATGCAACCGGAAACCCTGGACCCAGAAAATCCCAAGCTGTAACATTGCCACTGTTTCACTGGGGAAATGTGAGTTTTTAGAGGAGAGGATTCTTTTTTCTTAATTAAAATTGCCATAGTAACATGGCACCATTCATCTGAAAATTATGGCTTCTAGAGATTACTAGGTATCAATACATACACGCACAGAAATTCCCCATTTCACAGATGAAGGTTGCGGGTGAAAGGCTTCCTCGCCCTGCCGTGTGGAACCAAGTCTAGTTTCTCATTGGCTTTGTTTGTTTTGGAAAGAGTTGTCAAATCTCACTTGGAAATGGCAAGCCTGGGTTGGCATTGGGGGGCTGGGAGCACTGTGGACTGTCTTTACCCCCCCACAAATTTTCATGCCTTCTTTCTCCACCCACCTTTTTTATAAGAAACCGGTAGAACCTAGACGCTTAGCCAGGTAGGCAAGGGCCAGCAGCTGGCTAGGGGTAGGTCCTGGGGGAGGAGGGGGAAGTTCACCTGACTGCCTCCCTATCCAGGCTCAATGACTAAGCAGCTCTGGCCAGAGGGATACTGTAGCATAAGCTGATTTTAAAAGCACGCAGATGGACCGGGATGCTATTTAAAACACCATTTGTAGGAAATCTGCTTTTGGAAATACCTTAGCACTGCACATTTTGATAGAACACTCCTCCCTGGCTTTATCCCTGGTATTCGTTCTGCAGGGAAGATATTCCTGAGAAATTGAATTCCGCTTTCTGGGCTCCTTTAGAATCATTCTTCTCAACTTTTTCACATTGGATACACCATTCTCTCTCTTTCTCTTTCTATTTTGCCTCCTCTTCCCACCCTTGGCTAAAAATTTCCCCCAAGTAGCCAAGAGCTAATTTTGTTTTTGTTTTGTTGTTCTTGTCTGGTTTTTTAGTGAATCAGTCCTACCCACATAAAGGCACTGGGGCAGAGGAATAGCCCTGTCTCTCCCCATTAGAAATTCATCCTCTTGTTACTTAAAAAGAGGCAGGAGAATGCAAAGCCTGCCAATTAGGCATTGCCCCCTCCCCCACGCTCCCTCACCCCACTGTGGGGTGGCAGGCGGACAGGGGAGACCTGCCCAGCCCTCCCTCCAAGGATGATCTCTGCTGCTCCTTCATTAGCAGACCCACCTCCCAGACGTCTGAATTTAATGTGCAGATGCCATACTGTTCGTGAGCCTCAGCGATGCTCTCTGGGCTGTTCGGGTTGAAATAGTTGAGTGAACCATGCCAAATAGATTTGTCAAGTCTGCTGCAGTTTGATTTGATGTCACTGAGGGGAGGTGGGGTGAGGAGGGGACTTGGGGGCAGTGGAGGGAGAGGCTTCGTCTATGCCATGCGCTACCGCTGAGCCTTTCTTTGTAGCTGCTGGATGGTGGGCGCCATGCCAAGCTAACTGGTGCTAAGTAGTGGGCTTGAAAGCAAAATTCAGACAGCAGGACCTGTGGGGAAAGCATGGCCGAGATGGACGCAGCAGCCAGCTCCGCTCCGTGTATAGGCAGAGGGTTTGCAGACGCAAACCAGTACACAGGGTGTGAACAGGGGATGGTGATGTTTGGGGCAGAAATGTGGGAACTTTTCTGCCCCAAACTTTATTCCCTGGTCACTGTCAACACCAATGCAATGCACCAAAGACCAGGGAATTGGGGGAATTGGAGAAAGAAAAACAAGATTAATGAGTGCTCAAGGTGATGGGGGATAGCCGTGCTATTTCCTTGCAAAACACTACAATTTGGACCCTACAGGGGAATGGCTCTCTTCATGGGGCCAGAAAGCCGGGAAAACTCAGAGACTCTTTTCCAGCCTCCCCAGCCTGGGAGCATATTCTCCTTAGTGTCTTTCCATCCAACAGGTACTGGTGAGGTTGCCTAGGAAAAAGGCATTACACTTTCGCTGTGGGTGTTGCAAGCATCCTCCTGGCAAAACGCAGCACAATTATTCAGGCCATATGCACAGCACATTCCCAGATCCTTATCCAATTCCACATGCCATAAATGTGGAACCCATGATTTTCCTATAGGGCAGGCCCTCCTTCTGCGTATTTATGGCATAACCACAAGGCAGAGAGCTCGTCCGCCGGATGGAGCCCATATCCAACCCATGTGCTCCCTTAGATTATACAAATTGCTTCCCATAGATTTCCTCAGAAACCACAAGCAGAAAACGACTGCTTTTGGTTTCCCCAGCTGTATTAGTAACACCCCAAACATCGACAGAGTGTTGTAAATACAATAGTAGAAGGTTCGTGGATGTGTCTGTAATTATAGGCACAATTGCACACGCACACCCAGGGAGAGGCGTGGAGAGAGAGGGAGCTGGAAGGCATGAGGCCTTGGCCACGTTCCTGCCCACCTCTGAGATGCTGGTTCCGTGAGTCCACACTGGAGGGAATGAGCCCAAGACTCGTGTCAGGACAGGGGGACAGAGGCCCTTGCCCTTATATGTCTAAGCAAAAGCCCTTGTCTTCTCTTCTCCCTTATTTGGTGAATGTGGGCATCTCCCTTGCTGACACAGCTCTGGTTACCTTTCTCTTAGTCACAGTACTGCTGGGCTATTCTGATGTAGTTTAGAAGAAATTTTGGCTGAAAGAAAAAGTCAAGGGAGTGCTAAATATATCCTGATGACCACAATGGGGATGGGAGGGTGAGGACTGGGATGAGAAAAGGTTTTGGTCCAAAGTTTTTAGAATTACCCCATAATGAGTGGCAGAAGTGTACTAAGCTCATCATATTAATGTAATGATGACCTCCAGGGGCTCAGAGAACCCTCAGGTACCGCCTTATTCATTTTTGAATTTAATGGTGTTTCAAAGACTATGGATTGAAGCTCTCCAAGACAAGTACTTTGCCCCAGCGACGTGGAAACCATCAAATCCCTGTGGAAGGCACCTGGTCACCAGGCTTTGATTTCCAGGCAGGTGTTCTCCACAAACTGATTCATGCCTTGCTCATCATGCTTGCATCCAGAGGGAGATTGGCTTCCTAGATGTTCGGTCCGGAGGTCGAGAGGTGTGGATTTTCCTGGAGAACCTCTGTTATAGCGGAGATCTGAAGGCAAGTCGCACTTGGACAGCATGGCTTAGAGTGCCAGGCTCAGCATTTCAGAGTCTGGGTTCCATCCTAGAATCCTGAGGAGGTAGAGTTGAAAGAAGTTGTTTTGCATTTGATTTGGCCACAGCCCTTGAAAACAAATACCCTAAACTTCAAAAATCCTCTGTCCTGTATTTATTTTCTAAATTAAAACAAATCATTTTGAAAGCCATTTGAGAATTTTTAAACCTCTGTAAAACCATCAAAAGACTGAGGAGGAGAGAGGATGGTGTCAGAAAACCAAACCCCTCAAATCAGTTGGCTCAGGGTTCTAACCACACGGTGCCTATTTTTAGACGATGTGCTGTGTGACCTTGGAAATTTCTCTGAACTGCTCTGGGCCCCATTGTTTCCATCTGCTGAAAACGGAAGGGTGTTGCAGCTACTGTTGGCAAAGCACCTTAGGATCTGTAGATGGAAGGCTCTCTGCCCATTATAATTAATGTATTAGACCCACAAAGCTTTTCTTGAGCAGAAGCAAGTTATCAATTTAAAAAGTAACAAGGCCCCATGGGATATTTATCTGCTTCTTTTAAAATCAGAGGTCTGGAAGGGACCTGATAAGTCATCCAGACCTCTCCCTGCATCTGATGGGGCCTGCACTTGCGCTGCCTGATAGATGTTACCTCCCTTAGCCTTATTCTTCTCTTAGGAGTGCAACCATTCTTCCAATTAATAATTTTGAGTTTTCCAAAAATATCTTTTATTTTTTTTAAGCCTCCTAGAGGATAACTGACTTCCCCTTATCCTTTTTATTGTTGTAATTGTGTTTGTTGTATATGAGATTAGGACAATGACTCAAACCATCGGCTAGTAATGGACATCAGCCTTCAGAAGTCATGGATATGATTGCGTCGTCTCACCAGGGTTATGTGTGTTCAGAAGAGGGCTAGTGCCCTTTCCAAACTCAAGTCCCCCCTGGTTTACCAGCCCCCCTCAATTATAACTGAGGAGAATCCAAGGCTCTAGGTAATTAAGTTTGTCCCTTATCCATTTGCCATGGGATGAGCTCAGACCTTTAGCTTCTCCACTTAGGGAGCTCAAGAGAAGATGTCATTATACATCAGCTTGGAACCTTTTCCCCACCAGGCTCCCATGGCTGGCTTCACCCAACTCCCATGGGTGTTGCATTGTCTCTGGGAGCTGAGACCAGCCTTCCTGGTACTTTCAGTCTTAATGCTACATTCCCCATGGTGCCCAGGTCACTGCTGTGCACACGGGCCAGCAGGACAGAGCGTGCTGCCCAGGTCACTGCTGTGCACACGGGCCAGCAGGACAGAGCGGGCTGCCCAGGTCACTGCTGTGCACACGGGCCAGCAGGACAGAGCGGGCTGCCCAGGTCACTGCTGTGCACACGGGCCAGCAGGACAGAGCGTGCTGCCCAGGTCACTGCTGTGCACACGGGCCAGCAGGACAGAGCGGGCTGCCCAGGTCACTGCTGTGCACACGGGCCAGCAGGACAGAGCGGGCTGCCCAGGCCACTGTTGTGCACACGGGCCAGCAGGACAGAGCGGGCTGCCCAGGCCACTGTTGTGCACACGGGCCAGCAGGACAGAGCGGGCTGCCCAGGCCACTGTTGTGCACACGGGCCAGCAGGACAGAGCGGGCTGCACAGGCCACTGTTGTGCACACGGGCCAGCAGGACAGAGCGTGCTGCCCAGGCCACTGTTGTGCACACGGGCCAGCAGGACAGAGCAGATCAGCAAGGAGAGGGGGAGGGGAAGGGGGAGGGCAGCGTGGTTTGGCGGGAGCTGGGAACACATGCTCCTGCCCGAACCCTAGAGTCTGTCGTGTGCGGCAGAGCCAGCACCTCATCGGGGAGACTGCCAGGTCCTTTCCTCTCACCCCGGAGGAGGACTGCAGGTGGCAGATCAGGTCAGGGACCTCGCTCCCTGTACCTCTTCAGTTTCTCTTCTGCCCACCTGCAAGTGAAACAATGTGACCATGTCTGTTTTAGGAAGGTTTTTGGTATGAAGGGCCCTTCCTGCCCAGTTACAATGTCTGTTTGTCTTCCACCTTCATGGGAGGATGTGGGCCATTCCCTCCAGCCCTTCACTGCTCTGATGCTACACGCGCCCCCACCCCATCTCTCCTCTGGCCCCAAATCCCCGAGCGGCTCTCCTCTCCTCTCCTCCTGATGCTTTCCTGTCTCAAATCCTGAAACCCTAATCCTGTTAGCGTGCCGTGTTCCAGCGCTCAGTGTCTCCACGGGGGTAACGTAATCCTGCAGTAAATCTGACAGCCCCACCAGGCACACACAGATGGGGACGTGCACCTCCCACCCCCCAGAAGGAACCTATAGGCCTCCTGCAACCCGTGACACGCTCCTGCTTCTCCGTCCCCTCCTTCACATCAGCAAAACTGCTTGATGACAAAAACAGCCCTAAAGTAAAGGAGGAGGAGACAGGAGGGCATCACGGCCATCAATGGTCATTTGGTGGTTCAGGAACTTTCTTTGCTCACCTCCCCACACCCCGTTCTTACCCTCACCTGTATTCTCTCTCATTTAGATGAGAGAGACATGTCTCTCTGACTCTGTGTCTGGCTAAGTTCCCACATCCACTAGAATGAAAGCAGCTTAAAACAATTTTTTTTATAGTCTTTAAGGAGGAGTTTTAAGAGAGAAATGTCAGGACTGTGATTTATAAAAAGGGGGGGAAATATCCATTACCTTAACATCATTTTCCCCAAGTGCAGCGGTCCCCACCCACCCCCCAACACACACACACCACCCCTTGCCTGTTTGGTGCAACAAATTAATTAAACAGGATGGCATTCATTGATTAACAATTTATTTTTACGCGTGGATCTGATGGCTGGTTTTAGCGAAAATGCAAAGGGTGGGGGGCTGGCGAGGGAGGACTGGCCCTGGGCTCCGAGCTCCAGGCTCTGCGGTGAGGATGTGTCCGGATGTTGTTGCTGACAATTTTAAAGGTGCTGCCCCTGGTTCCCCCGTCTCCGCCCTCGGTCCCGCCACCTCTCTTCTCTGCTGCTTCACCCTCTGCCCCCTTTGGCCTCTGTGCCAAGCAGAGTGAAAAGGGTGCAATGAAACATTTATTAGTGGAGAGAAGTATTCTTTTCTTTTTTTTTAAAGAAAGAAGTGGAAGAACATTTCCTGCACAGTTCGTACCTCAGGGCCCCAACACTGTGCTGGCTTTGAAAAATTTCTTGCTTTCTTTGCAGTCCCAGGAGCTGGCTGCGTTCAGATATTTACAGCAAAATAGAAGTAAACTGTCGGTCACACCGTAGGTAATGAGGGGACAGGCATGTGCAGACTGAACTGGAACTCTTCCGATTTGAGAAAGACCCATTTGTTACTTGTGACGTAGCTTCCACGCTGAACATCTGTCCTGGGTGTTGTGCAGCAAGGAGAGCTGGTAGACTTTATAGTATCTATCTGTGAGCCTGTTACCACTCTGTTTGCCTGAAGGAGAAACCAAGGTATCTAAGTGTATTGATTTGCCTGTAGTGATTCGGTGAGTCGGCAGAGAATAGGGAATATTTTCCATACACACAACCGGAGCCTGCTCCAATGGGAGGCAGTGCCCACAGTCAGAGTCTGCATGGTCCACCACTGGCCCGCTCTCTGAGGAAGGCTCACTGAGCCAGGTAATACGCGAGCCTGCACCACGCCAAGGCTTTGATGGACGTGGAGCATCTCCCCTGTCCTGGGCACCTGCATGCTCTTGGCAGACATTAATGGCATATAGGAAAGGGGCTTAGGCCCAGAGGCCTCCAGGTTGGCAGTGCCAAAGTCACCTTGTATTCTTCAATCAGGCAGAGGTAGCGGTGACTAGAAATCGGGTGGAAAACAGACAAAGGTTGACCTCAGAAACCATCACTGGTCCTTTCTGGCTAGATATTTTTATTTTATTTTACATAGTATTATAATCCATGCCTTCTGAGTCACAGCCATGGTCAGAACATGTTGATTCTCTGTTTCTGGTTGGGAGAAGGAATAGAGATAATAACCAAACTCGGATGTTGCATAGCAACCAATTTAATTGGCAAGTACCCCTCCTCCCCCAGAGGTGCAAATCACAAAATCCACGAGGTGCTGCTGGTTTCAGATTTTGTCTTACTGAAAAACTGAAGAAAACAAAACAAAACAAAACAAAAACCCAAAGGTCTGAAGAATCAATTGGAAAGTGTTGGATTATGTTCAGAATTCAGCAAGACATCAAATGGATTATCCATACCACTTTGTGCCCGGAATTGTTTCTTAAACCTGGTTTACAGAGATATGTTTGAAGAAATCTTAGTGTTCAATGTAACTTTTATCTCTGTATAATACTTAGATCTTTTTTTTTTTCTATTTCTACCTCTTAAGAAAGCTAAGGTCACCTTGAACATACTTCTGGTTTTCTTTTGGGTGGTAAGGCAGTCATATTAGCATCTTTCTTTTAAAATTAGCAAAAACATATACCATCTGTGGCATCCAGCTTTTAAAGCAGATGTTATCACTTGATCATCACGTTTGATATATGCCTGTCTGGGTGCACCTCATGCTGGCAAGCCACCGAGTTTCCTCAGCATTCTGGACACCTCACTGTGAAGTTATGACTTGAAAATTTTTGGCCTCAAGGTTACACTTGGGAGTCAATGGCTTTCGGAACTGGAACTCTCCCGATTTGAGAAAGACCCATTTGTTACTTGTGACGTAGCTTCCACGCTGAACATCTGTCCTGGGTGTTGTGCAGCAAGGAGAGCTGGTAGACTTTATAGTATCTATCTGTGAGCCTGTTACCACTCTGTTTGCCTGAAGGAGAAACCAAGGTATCTAAGTGTATTGATTTGCCTGTAGTGATTCGGTGAGTCGGCAGAGAATAGGGAATATTTCCCATACACACAATTCCTTACCTTGCAATACCTAGATTGGAAGCCAAGAATCCATCTCAGAGAATTTGATCAGAAAACATATGAAGGGTGATTCTGAAACCACAGAAGCATTGAGAAAGTCATAAAGATGTATAATATATGACAGCATTGACCAGCTATAAATAGGAAGATGCAGGGAGAAAAATAGAGACCTTGTAAACTCATTGGGTCAGGAGAAAAAGAAAGTGCTTAATATTTCATTAAAAATGGATTTTCATAAATTGCACTTTGATGTCTTTTGGTGAAAGACAATATATATAAAGACCAAGGTGTTGGTATTTATTACTCTTTGTTATTAATAATTTGAACTATTATTGAACCAAAACATCAACAAGGTATACTTTGCCTCTAAGTGGGGCACTCACCATGTGTTTGGGCACCATTTTAAGTGGATAAATTCCATAGCACTTGTCCACAAAAACACTTAGACTATAAGGGACAGTGGGTAACTAAAACGCCCTGATCCAAAGTGGACACTCCTTGGGTGGTGCTAGATAGAAAATTCTTGTGAAGGAAGCCTTAGAATCTGGGGGCACGAAAGGACCTTACAAATCAAGTCATACACTCCCCTGATTTAATAAAGGAGGATGTTGGGTCCTCACTTTTGAGCTAATGAGCCGTAGAGTCTTATCTCCTGGCTCCTTGTTCAGTGCTGTTTGCATTTTTCTCCCCCCAGTGTGCCACACTCAGAGTGGAAAGTATATACGTAGTTTAATAAAATAAGATGGCATTCCTTAAGCAAAGGGTCCAAATTTGCAGAGGACAGATATGAGCACAAGGTCAAGACCAAACAAGAAACCAAGGAGGGTTTGGACTTGGAAACATGAAGGGTAATTGAGGTCACGTTGAAAGAGCCTCACTTGAAAGAAAAAAAAAAAGAAAGAGCCTCATTTGGTCCCAGGCGTGGGAGAAGTGGAAGAAAATGGGATGACAGAGTGAAGTTCCAGCTGAGCAGCCAAGTTGATGGCCTCGGGCAGGTCAACCAGGTGTGTGCCTCCCTTTCTGACTGACAGCACTGGAGGCAGAGACCTGGAGGGGGGCTCCCTCAAAGCCTGTGACCATATGCATCCACGGGTAGACCAACCTTCTCCCTGGACAGGGACGCATCACACTTACAGCCACTCTCATGCACTCGCCAGCCTCCCAAAGGCAGTCCAAAGATAGACATTTCCTTCCCGTGGTGGGGGGAAGAAAGGTCTCTTGGTATTATCTGCCAAGGCTGAGAAATGAAGGGGTCAGATAAGATAAAATGGGATATTAAAAACACATAAGACGTGCTGTGTTTCTAAACAGAATCAGCGTGGTGTGTGTGCTGTAGATTGCAGCTGTCTTAAAGTTCAGATCCACTCAACACTCCAAATTATGTGTTCACATGATCCGTCAGGCCCCCTCCCCTCCAGCTCCTTCGCATCTCCTGATGGAGGCCACACACAGTCACTGTTATCATCCTCAGGGAGCTGGCCAGTGGTGGCCCCCCACTGCTCACAGCACCCGTCCGAAATAAGCCAAGAGCTGCACTTGCTTCTTCCTTGCCAAAACAAAACAAAAAACAAACACAAAGCCTCTGCCTCATGCTGAATTCTAGGAGAACTGATTCATCTTCCCTGAATGGGTTCAGTTCCTCTATCCCTTTCCTCAGAGCAAAAGACGGTTTTATAAACATCCAGGACACCAAGGAATGGGCCTAGGGAGGCCGGAGACCTTCCTGGCCCTGCTCCCTCCTTCCAGTCATCCCTCTCTGAGATTAAGTGCCTTGGGCACCTCTCTGCAGGTCTTCTCCCAAGTATCCAGCTCTCACCCTCTTTTCGTGAGTTTCCTTGGCCCTTCCCTTTCCTACTTTGTCTCTTCTCTCCCTTCTTTAACCTCAGTCACTGTGCATAATAAAGCAGTGAGACTGAACCTGGGAGAGATGAGTGATCAAGCAGTCCAACCTCTGTGCTCCCTGCAATCAGCAAGGCAGCCGTGGAGGAAACTGACGGCCTTAGGACCAGGCTCCGGTGGGCTGGTGAAAACCTATTCCTCGTCTTTCCTCTATTTCTCTTAAGCAAGCCACTACTCATTTGGTTGCAAAAGGTGTGATGTCTCTTAACCCTTTGTCCTCACCACCAGTGGTGTGCTATATATTAAATGGCTCTAACTTTATACCTTAGCAAGCAGGGAATATGGCGGGCTCAAGGTTGACAAATGGCAGAGCTCCCATTTATACTTCCTGGAGAAGAAAGGACCACGTTGTTCATTACTTCTGAGCTTCCGTGAGGCTCTTTGCTGTTACCCAGAACATTATTCTAAATTGGGATTATAAACATACCAGGAACATCCGTGCTTGGAGCTCTTAAGGGCTCCTGGACTCTCAGCCACCAACATAAATACTGCAAATGTATTAAAAAGAGATGAGAGTCCACCTAGGAAACCACAGCCTAAAAGCCCAAGAACACCAACACAGCAAGGGCTTCAGTTCCAGACAGATATCTCTGAGCCTGTTTCCTTATCAATAAAGTGGGAATAATAATACTTCACATTCGGGGTATTGTAGACATAATCCTCTTTACAGAGTGTCTGGCTAGAAGGTATTCATATTCAAATATACCAGGTGCCCAGCCCTGTCAATGACCGAACATTTGGCATGTTCTAGATATCAGGAGCTGAAGCATCTACTCCCCCTACCCAGGAGAAGTTGCTGGCTGTTGCAGAGGGGGCGGTGCGTAGAGTTAGGGTCACTGGACTGTTACAGCTATCCACAGGTATGATTTAAAAGTGATGGTTGATTTAGTTGGTCTTTCCTTCCACCCTTATCCAGGAAACCAAGAGAGAAACTCACATATACTTGATCCAGCTACTAGTTTTTTTATAGAGAGAGGGAAAAAGAAGCATAAGGTCCATATGGCAGTTATTGATTCGGACCATCTGGTAAGCTAGGACTTGCTCCGACCATGTTGGATTAGAAGCTATTCTGAAAAGCCTTTCCTCCCATAAGAGATGCGTTGGTCAGATGGGGACAGGGATGGATTTCATTACAGGGCGGGGACAACAGCAAGAGGAAGCCAGCTCAGGACTCCAAGGGGACCGTCTGCAACCCTGACCCTACCACAAAGACTAGAAAGAACCAAGAACATGTTGACTGACACAGGGACACTAGGGATAGATGGTGCCCCCCCAGCCCTTCACCCATTCATGGTGCAGAGACCTCTAAGTAACAAAACAATTGTGAAGTATTTTATAATTATTCAAACCCTGCAACATGAGGAAAGGGGAAAGTCAAGTTCAAGCTAGTGAGTGAGGTCCGCTAGCCCTAAAAGATGACATTTCCACTCCATTTTTAAAGAATATTCTACTTTCTTCCCCCTCTTTCTCTCAGCATCTGAAGTGTTTTTCCTTTTCAAGGCGCCTTCCTCTGCTTGCTCTCAGCCCAGAGGCAAAATTTTCTTTGCCTCCAAAAGTTTTTGTGAAGACCATTTATTGTTTTCAAGTTACAGCTCTGTGAGAAATTAAATTTTTTTTTCATGGTGCTTCTAAAAAAGCCCCAAACAACAAACCCACTGATTATTTTTAAACTTGAGGGAAATAAAATTCAACAGAACTTTCCCACTCCCTTCAAAGGCTGCCCGGGTGGTCAAACTACAAATGGGGATTTTATTAACGTGGTTTCACATCTTACGTTACAGGTATTCCAAGCCAACAACGATGCTACGGAGGTAGTTTTAAACAAGCTGCACACGCCACTGCTGACAAGGTTCGTCAGGGTCCGCCCTCAGACCTGGCACTCAGGCATTGCCCTCCGGCTGGAGCTCTTCGGCTGCCGGGTCACAGGTAAGGTGGGGCACCAGTGAGCATGGGGAGCTGACTGAATCTTGGGCTCGCTCTCTGCTGCAGCCCTCAGCCAATAGCATGATTGCACCATATGACCTTCCGAGGAGAATTGGCTCAAGGACTCAGATCCTGGCAGAATTCCTCCCTCCCTCCCTTCCTTCTCTCTCTTCCCTCCCTCCCTTCCTTCTCTCCCTTCCCTCCCTCCCTTCCTTCTCTCTCTTCCCTCCCTCCCTTCCTTCTCTCCCTTCCCTCCCTCCCTTCCTTCTCTCCCTTCCTTCCCTCCCTCCTTCCTTCCTTCCTTCCTTCCTTCCTTCCTTCCTTCCTTCCAACCTTCTCTCTTCCCTCCCTCCCTCCCTCCCTCCCTCCCTCCCTCCCTTCCATATATATTTATTAAACGTCTACTGTTTGTACTAGCTAACATTTATTGAATGCTAATTATATACCAGGTTCCATTCTAAGCACATAAGGTGTGTTATCTTTTATAATCATCATAAAGACTCTATGAGGCAGGTGTTATTAAATTCTCTCCACTTTTCAGATGAAGAAACCAAGACTTGGACTCTTAGGTCTCCCAGCCTGTAAGTGGTAGAAGCAGGGTTTGAAACTAGGCAGTTTGAATTCAGAGCCCAGCTCTCAAATAACACTTTCCACTGCCTCTGCTGGAGGCCAAGGGCTATGCAGGCTGTTTTGGAGATGGTGATGAGCACAGCAGAGCCAGCTCTGTGGGGCTACCCAGACAAGTTAGGAAGACATGGTAATAAATAAACAAGCCCATAAATAAAGGTAAAGTCAAAACTATGATAAAGAACATTGTGGGGGACTTGACCCCATCTTGGAGGTCAGGGAGGAAGAGGACTTCATTGGGGAAGTGGTGACGGAGCTGAGGGCAGAGGACACACAGGCCTTACGTGGTAGAGACTGGCGGGAAGGTCCAACAGAGAGAGGTCACAGCTCAATCAATGGCACAGGTGCAAGAAGGACAAAAAAAAAAAAAAATGAGGGGGTGGGCATGGCATATGAGCTGAGACCCAGTTCTCTGGCCTGGAAGGGCCTTCAGTGTACATCAGCCCATCCCCTCACCTCGTCATTGCAGCTCTCAGAGGGAGTGCTCCTGGCGGGACCCTGTTTTAGGCTTCACGTGCCTTCTTTGTGCACCATCTCATCCACTGTCTCTGAGAGCCCTGTGAGGTGAGTGGGGCAGGAAACCAAGACTCAAAGAGCATAAACAGCTTGCCCAGAGTCACCCCGCTAGGAGGTGGCAGAGCCAGGAACTGAACCCACATTCTCAGCACAAAGTCTCCGCTCTTGTCACTTTTGCACAAAGATTCTGCTTTCCTCTGACAGGAGTGGTTCACCCTAACCCCACCGAGGGGACTGTTTCCTGTCCCTTTCACATTGCTGTCTGGTCAGCACAGGCTAACTAGTAAGGACTCAGTTAAAACTCCTTTTCAGGAAAATGGAAGAGAGCTTTGAGGAATTGGGACCACCTGGAGGACCTGTAATTCAGTTTACAAGTATCTAATGCACTCTGACGGTAGAGCCTGCCTTCTCCACTCGCTCATTTGCTCCACAACTACTTCCTGAAGGCCTGCTGCGTGCCAGGCCCCGTGCTGGGAGCTAGGGCCGGGAAGTGAGCAAGGCAGATGGGGGCTCCCACATCATGGCACTTTCAGGCTAGTGGGCAAGATAGATAATTAGCAAAGACAAGCACTGGGTAATTACAAACCAAGATGTGTGTCTGGAGGAAAAGACCAGGCTGCTCTGAGAAGGAGTGATGGAAGGGACCTAGGTGACTATTGATTGAAAGTGTGGGGCCAGCCTTTCTGAGGGTGTGACACTTATGCTTGGGAGATGAGTGTAGGTTAGTCTGGAGATGACTGAGGGAAGAGCATATGGGCAGAAGGAACAGCATGTGGGAAGGAAGGCAGTCAGAAGCTGCGATAACACCTGAGGAAGTAGAGTTCTGACCCCAGAAAGGTTATTTTTGTTTTGATTTGTATTTTGGTTTTGTTTGTTTGTTTGTTTTTTGTGACAGAGACAGAGAGAGCGACAAATAGAAACAGACAGACAGGAAAGGAGAGAGATTAGAAGCATCAGTTCTTCGTTGCGGCTCCTGAGTTGTTCATCACCACTTTCTCATCTGTGCCTTGACCAGGGGGCTACAGCAAACCAAGGGACCCCTTGCTCGAGCCAGCGACCTTGGGCTCAAGCTGGTGAGCCTTGCTCAAACCAGATGAGCCCACACTCAAACTGGCAACCTCGGGGTTTCGAACCTGGATCCTCTGCGTCCCGGTCCGATGCTCTATCCACGCGCCACCGCCTGGTCAGGCCCCAGAAAGGTTTCCATCCAGTTGGAAAAACAATCAACCTGCTTGGCCTGATGGCACAGTGGATAGACTATCAACCTGGAACACTGAGGTCGCCAGTTCAAAACACTGGGCTTGCCCAGTCAAGGCACATACAGGAAGCAAGCAATGAACAACTAAAGTGAAACAACTATGAGTTGATACTTTTTGTAAACCCCTCCTCCCATAAAATCAATAAATAAAATCTTTTAAAAAGAAAAGCAATCACCCAGGAAACAATGCTTACCACCCCAGGGGGGTGGGCGGGGGGGGGGTCACTGGGGACGGGTGTCACCAACGAGGAAATGAGAGTCCTTGGCTACCAGCATTAGATGCTTAGAAATGGCAGGCCCTGGGCTGTAGGGTTCCTCACAACAACACCCAAGAGATAAATACTGCTATTGGTTCTCCTTTAGACTTAGGGAAACTGAGGCACAGAGCAGTGGAGTCCAAGGTCATACAGCTAGTAAGTGGCAGAGCGAACATGAACGCAGGCGGCCGGGCTCCCGATATCAGCTCTCCACCACGGCACTGTTCTACCTTAGAAGTGCTAAGAAATGAGTGCTGACTTACGGTGCTTGGTACCAGTTTGGGTTTGTTTTTCACAGCTCCCCACTAATGAGGGGTAGTCCCTGGTTAGTATGGTGTCAGCTCCGACCTCTGGTATCTTCCTCCTCTCTCCGCAGATGCCCCCTGCTCCAACATGCTGGGGATGCTCTCCGGTCTCATCCCCGACACTCAGATCTCCGCCTCCTCCACCCGAGAGTACCTCTGGAGCCCCAGTGCCGCTCGCCTGGTCAGCAGCCGCTCAGGCTGGTTCCCTCGGATCCCTCAGGCTCAGCCAGGGGAGGAGTGGCTTCAGGTGGACCTGGCAGCACCCAAGACAGTGAAAGGCGTCATCATCCAGGGGGCCCGAGGAGGAGACAGCATCACTGCGGTGGAAGCCAGGGCATTCGTGCGCAAGTTTAAAGTCTCTTACAGCCTGAACAGCAAGGACTGGGAATACATCCAGGATCCCAGGACCCAGCAGCCGAAGGTAGGTAGTTCCTGGAGGACTGTTACCTTATCCTAAATGGGGAATTTAGTTAAATCGGGGGTACTAGTTTCCCATCTAGACAGTCACCACCAGACCCCTGTAATCCAGTAAAACAAATATTGAGAGATTACTTTGTGCCAGGCACTGTGCTACATGCCTTCTTTTAATCCTTACAACATTTCTAGATGGTAGACTCTTTTGTCACCCCCTCCTTAGAGATGACAGACTGGGGCTTGATGCCATGCCCAGGGCCACATAGTGAACCAGTGGTAGTCCCACGAAGCAGACCCCGTAAGTCTGACACCAGAGCCCACATGCTTTTCAAGTCCAGCGCCTTTGCGCTCTCTTTTCAGATAAAGTTTCCTTCGAATTGGCCAGACATCCAAAGGAGATGTGGTTTTTGGAGGCGAAGCTATAGAAACGAGGGATTGACTTCCAAAAACAACTGTGTTTTTCTGAATGTTGCTGCCCTCTTTTGTAGTTTCCTTTGTCTTGACTCTTAGATCTTTCCTGCCTCTCCTACGGAGGCTGGGAAGAGGCAAGGAAAACTCGCCCCAGGCCTGAGGTGCAGGCCAGTGTGGTGCACCACCCCCTTCTGCCATCAGAGGAGGGAGGCATCAGCCTCTGCAGGGCATGGAGGAGCTCCTGGAAAGAGACCAGATATCATATCCCTTCTCCAGGTTAATTTCCCGGTTAGCCAGGCTTTTCCACCCTCATTTCTAAGTCACCCTTCATTTTTTTTCAGAAGAGCGGGGCCCCTAACAAGGA
Organism: Rhynchonycteris naso; assembly: GCA_037038555.1. Taxonomy (NCBI): domain Eukaryota; kingdom Metazoa; phylum Chordata; class Mammalia; order Chiroptera; family Emballonuridae; genus Rhynchonycteris; species Rhynchonycteris naso. Next base: position 28,385,872 of record CM072997.1, on the reverse strand, counting down.
ACGGGGTATCACATGTCTCTGTTTAGCCCCTTTACTAAGCAAATGTTTTCATTCTTAATGCCGAGGCAAGGCCTGGGTTGGAGGTTTTACAGTGCTGATGCAAACGCCCAGCTCACAATTCTAGAGGTTTGGAAAGGCTCAGGGCTTGGTATCCAGAACCTTTAGTGGATGGAGCAGAAGTCAGACCACAGATTTCCACAGGGAGAGCTAACCTGGGCTCTTCTTAACCGTTGTGGAGGCCTGGGTCATGAGATGATGTTAGCCAGGGTCAGAGCCTGCCCTGCCCGTGACAGCACCCCTCCTTTTAGAACTGTGGACCCCGACATCCTGCAAAGTGGGATGGTCTTGTATCATTCCTGGGTGCCAACCAGCCACAGCCCCTGGCTGTCCCCTCATCGACATTCCCCTAAATCAGTGGCTCCCAGTCAGCTGACTTCCACCAGGATGGCCCACTGTCATCAGTTTTATGTATTGGGGCTCTAGCTCAGTTTACTTGGATAGAATTGCCTCCGGAAGCAGAGGTTTGGGGAACACAGTCTCTGACTATCAATGGGTGACCAGACGGTGTTGTTATTAGTTTAGAGAAGGGGTTGGTCACTTTCCCTTCGGCCTCTCTGAGAGCTTGGACCTATCAGTCAGCTGGAACTTTCTAAATGTAGACTTTCAAGCATTAGAAAAAGAACTAGATTAGAACATCTTTTTCTAACAAACTGAGAACTTCAGAACAGGCAAGGCAGCCTAAACTCCCTTCTCTCCCTTCTCTCTGCCTTAGTCTACCTTAAGACTTACTCAAAGCCCAATTCTTTTCTGGGCCCTCAGTTTCAGACCCAGGATAGAAGCCAGGACCTGGCCGTTGCTACTTGTATCTGCTCCCTATTTTCCATGTTCCAGCTCTCTAACCACCTTCCAATTAAATAAGAACCTTGGTCTGAGAATAGGCCCCCAGGGATCATAATGTCTTGCAACCATGAGTTGACTATATGATGCTGCCTTCAGGTTGGATGCCAAGTGTGGGGAGGAGGAGGGGGGAGGGGAGGGGAGAAGGGGATGTTGGAGGAGGGCTCCCCCATAAGGAGGGCTGAGCAGCCTATCTTCCCTGCAGCTGTTTGAAGGGAACATGCACTATGATACCCCTGACATCCGAAGGTTCGACCCTGTCCCTGCACAGTACGTGCGGGTGTACCCCGAGAGGTGGTCGCCGGCCGGAATTGGGATGCGGTTGGAGGTACTTGGCTGTGACTGGACAGGTAAGGCCCTGGCTTCTCAGGATGCCCTGGGAGAAGGTCAGATCATGACGTGGATGGAGGCAGAGGGGACACCAGCCCCAGCTGAAGCCCTATCGGTCTAAAACCCTGCGGACTCTGCCCACCCTAGACCCTGCCATGTCCTCCTACTTCAGACCACGGGCACTGCAACCTCTAATCTTGAGACAATTTCTCAAGGGAGGTACTTTGTCATTCTTAAAGGATCATTTTAGCTCTCCAGCCCAAGTGTCTCAAAAACAAATCATAACCACCCACCACCCACCAAAATTCAATTAGACCTCAACTCTTCAGGCCAGGGAGCTGTAGCTGTTGATTTAGGGCAGGAAAAAAAATACAAAAAAACCTCATGATAATAAAGTAATCGCTTTATGTCTGAATCTGGCTTCCAGATGTCAGTGGCTAAGAGACTTCATTTTCATTTTGAAGCCACATCTGTAAAAGGCATTCATTTGCTCAGGAGGGACCCTGTTGCTGGGGACTGTCTTCTTCCCAGTGTGTGGCAGGAGATTGCTCATCTTTGCCGCTGCCAGCAGCCCAGGTCCAGGGAGCGCCTCTAATTCTCCTGGACAAGGGGAAGGCCACTGGACATGCCCACTCTCCTGTTTGCTGGGAAGCGCCCTGTCCTTCTGAGTCAGACCCACCTTTCCTCAGGGCACCGACCCTCCTCCTGCCCAGAGCTGGCACCAGTCTCCCCTGGAGTTCACTCCCTGCCTGCCAAGAGGAGCTCTAGCAGCCACCCGAGCCCCATGCCAGCTCATACCAGCAGGAGCGGCAGACAGGCTGAGCCTTCCTGCCCCTCCCCCAGAGCCCCAGGTATCCCCATTTCCCTGTCTGTGCTGGACCTGTCACCCGCTCCCCCAGCAGGTGCTGTGAAGGATTAATAAGGGCATGTCGGACAAGTGCTTCTGGCTCCCAGGGAGAAAAGTGTCAGCTCTGATGGCGCAGAGGGCCCCAGTGTGGCACGCAGGTGGGAATCGCCCAATTAGCCTCTCTCACCTTCGGATTGAAGGCAGCCCCAATGAACGCATTTAGTGGGAAGGCCCTTTACTCCCCATTAGGCAGGACTAAAGCCAAGTGTCCCTGCTGCCTGCTGAACGTGTGTCACCTGTCCACTTGAAGTGCTGAAAACTGTCCCTCCAACTGTGACACAAGCTGGTGGCATTTATGGCCTCCTCGGAATCAGAGGGTTAGAGATTCGGGACCCAGTGGCTCTCAAATGTTTTTAACCATCATCCACGATTTTTAAAATAAATTTATAAAACAGCCCACTTGACTTACAAGCGCATGTGTACACGTGTGCTAATGGGGAATACTGTCTCACTTATGTGCCTGGACTGTGGTGACAGATTGCCGTGTACACATCCTGCCTCTGCCGATCGCTGATGGCATAACACCAGACAAGTTGCTTAACCTCTCAACGTCTCAGTTATCTTAGCTGAAGAATGGGGATGATAATGGTATAGCTACACCCCTGGGGTTATTATGACCCAATAAAATAATGGGTAGCAAGTATTTAGACTGCTGCCTGGCACCTAAGAAACCTGTTAGAATAAGTAACCATGACTGAAACTGAAGGCTGTCAAAGCTGTGCTCATCCTTGCCTTGTGTGTTTACTTTGAAATATTATAGTTTCTATTTTTAAAATGCTGGTCATGACCCATTGAATTGATTCCACAACCTACTAATGAGTACGACATACAGTTTGGAAAAAATATCACAAATCTAAGCCAGTGCCTCTTTCGCAGAGAAGGAAACTGAGTCCCAGGGAGGGGAAGTTACTTGCGAGGGGTCGCTCAGCTAGCTGAGGGCTGACTCACACTTTCCTTCTCTCCAGGGCACCTCTCTGCCATGCCTCTCCCAGCCTGACCCTGCTCTAGGACTGGCCGGACAGTTGCAAATGGCCTTTTCCACTTATGGTTCCCCCACCCCAACCTGGCCCAGATTATACTGGTGATGGTCAGCAACAGGTTTCTCATTTCAAAGTCCTGCCTGGCCATTCCTTAGAAGATCAGAGTTGGGGCTTGTTACCCTCTGCCCAGCCTCCCTCCCTTTGAAGTCTCGGACATCTGGTTTCAATTGCAGTTTAACAGGCAGTTACCTCGGAGCGCCCAGTACAAACACAGTGGACACAGAGGCCGGCTGCTGTTTCCTCGCTGTCAGTCACACACCCTGCCCTCTTGTGGCCTCACCAGCCCTCCGTGCCCCTGGATTTCACACCGTCTTCACCAGCCAGCTTACCAGTTTGGCTGCCCCACATTTTCAGAAACTGCTCTTCTAGAGCAAGTGACTTTCCTGCTTTGCACACGCCCGTTCATTTCTGCGACTCATCCTTGGTTCCCTTCTTCATTTCGACCCCCCAGGAGGACCCCAGGAAAAATCACAGGCTGGGTTGAGTCTCTGCAGCTAAATGATTTGACAGGGCCGCTTCACCTGTTCACCAGTGTGTGTTTCAAACAATTACTTCTTGCCTTACTGGCCAGAGTGTGCTTTACAATTGAGTTTGAGATACTGTGACACAGTGACAAATTTGAACTTACAAATTAGGATGCTTTGAGGTTATTTACTATTGACTGTGAGCAAGAGGCCAACACAGCAAAGGGGAAGTCTGAAAGGTTATGTGTGTAGTGTTTAATAGCAGAAAGATGGGAAGTCGACCGTGAAAAAGCTATTCAGCGTATTTAGCCATTTCCTTCAGCTCCTGGCTTTATTAAATGGCATCCTGAAGGGGGCCTGACAGAGAGGCCTAATCGCACACAATAGTGCCAAGGAACACGGGTAGAAATGGGAGGAACAACACATGGGCTTATTTAGAAGTCTCGTTGGAGCACAGATCTGGAATGAAGACCCCGCCCACCACACACGGACCTGAACACCAGTTACCAGAACTCCTTTTTGCCCCATCAAGGGCCTGACTCACAGTTTCATTCATTTCATCAATGGTAGCTGAATGAATGACTGGCATGAGCAAACAAATGAATAAATGGATGGGTGAGTGAATCACCGAGGTTAGAACTGCCTGCCTGCGGCCAGGTTTGGCCCAGCCTGGCTTTGTTGCAGTCCACTTATTATAATGATTTGAATAAGTTGCCAACATTGATAAGACTGGATGTTTTCCATGGGAATTTTTGAATTCATATGAAGAAAATTTTATTTATTTATTTAATTTTTTCCCCCCAAGATCTGGCCTCACTGGGCCCCCCCACACACACACGCACACCCCATTCCTGTACCTTGGGGCCTCAGTCTGCTGGAGCCAGTCATGGTGGCCTCCTTTAAATCAGGCATGCAAGATTCTCTCCGCCACCTTCTGTCCCACACTTTACGCTCCCCAACCCGCAGTTGTCCATTCTGTCCTCGCTTACAGCAGCTGTTTGCATCCAGGAGGCAATGGAGTCTGCCACACCTCGACCTTAAAGGCACAGTCCCAAATGAGTTCCGCCAAGTGGAGTCCGAGTCCCTTTGAATCCATACTCCTTTGCATTCACTTTGATGCACACATGAACAACAGTGTCTGGAGTCACTCCTCCCAAGCGTCTGCCTTTGCTTGTGGCTTTGGCGATTGTGCTGCTGATCATCTTGTTAGGAGTGGGCCTTGTGGGTCGGGTTAGCTTTGGTTCGAGAAGTTCTATCTGACTCAGGGAAGGCTGGAAAACAACAATGTATTCAACCTGGAAGCAGGAGTGAGGTGGACAGGTATGTCGGTGGCCACTGAGGGGAAGAGCACAGGTCGGCATTCTCTGCAGAGCTGGAGCTCACTGCTTTGAGCACCGAGATTGTCTCAAGCCATATCTGGTGGGCATCACTCACTTTGTGTCTGTGGCCACCGACACTTCGGTCTCAGAGTACCCAGAGCATGGTTTAGCCGTGTCTGGATCAGCATTGCCACATTCATTACTGTCTCACATGGCCTCTGTGCCGGCCTCGGGGCCTCTGCTGTGCAGTGAGGAGCATGGCTTTGTATCTGGACCTTTGTCGGGGCTGTTTCTGCAGCTTGGGCCCATGTTCCGTCAACTCGGACATTTCCCCTGACATCCTTGACAATACACAAGTGACTTTATGGGTGTGTGTGAGTGTGTGTGTGTGTGTGTGTGTGTGTGTGTGTGTCAATCTCTGCTTTCCTTTCTCTTTCCTTCTCTGACCACCCACACTTGGAGAAGAACTTGGCTTTGGGCATCTCCCTCCTACTGCACTGCAAAGCAGGCTGACGCCTGCAGCACTCACACCTTCCTTTGCCTCTGTACAGATGCGAAGCCCACCGTAGAGACGCTGGGACCCACTGTGAAGAGCGAAGAGACCACCACACCATACCCCATTGACGAGGAGGCCACGGAGTGCGGAGAAAACTGCAGTTTTGAGGATGGTGAGGATCGGGGTCAGAGTCCTCTTTCATCCAGGATGGCGTGGGTGATGACCAGCTGGGGTGCAGGCTGACCTGTGGTTGGGGCAGGAGCCTGGGGGTACCCTGGGTCAGAGGTCAGGGAGGTGTGGGGACGCAGAGGGTGGGGGCAGTGGCCATTTATAACCAATCTAGAAGCATTCAGATCTTGGAACAAGCTGTACAGCCCTACGGGCATGAACCCTCTGGTCATCAGCTGAGATAAGGGTTCGTTTAAAGAGGACTCCACCTCTGAGAAGTCTGCTCTTCTCACTTGGCCTCTTTAGAACCCACAGCTGTGATCCTTTTACCTACTAAGCCATGTCTTCCCAATACAGTCAGGTGACAATCTGGAGGCCACATGGTTCATGTAGCACAATAGTCAGGTTAACTCAGGCATTAACCATTCCTTAATTGTACCTCCCTGTGTCTTTCACCACTATCACTGCTGGAGAAAGTGTGACAATTATGACTCTGTAAGAGTGTCAAAGGCAGAGATGGGAAGAGGCACTTCAGTGTGCCTTCAGATGGCAGGGCCTCCTCCTCACGTGGGAAATGTGTGTCACTTTCATTTCGTCTTCTAAACAGATCCACATCAGACAAACCAATTGGCAGAGCCCAGTAGTGCATCACGTTTTAAATCATACCGCTAACATTACTGAGTATGAGGACATTCCTAACAAACCACAAATTTTGGGACACCTGGCATTTTTGGCTAGGGTCTAATGCTTGACAGCCTCAATTTACAGTAAATTACTGACCATTATTAAACGTTCATTAAACAAAATGAGGGAAGATTGGGGAAGAGGCTTGGGAAGTGAGGGAGACATGAAGACATAACACTGACTCCATAGGTAGACGGTGGAATCTGTCGAACTCGTATGCTCAGTCATTGGACAGTCTGAGGAGCTTGCTGATGGAGTGGCCGACTCCACACACAGACACACACACACACACACACACACACACACACACACACACACACACACACACACAAATGGCTGCAAAGAAGAATGGGAGGGAAGCCAAAAATAAATGCTGAAGTTGTGTGACTGAAAAATGATAATTTAATGCATATGCTTTTAGGAATGTGCTTTTGTGTATTGTGTGGGCGGAGGGACGCTGTTGGTCAGGGTTAGCTGAATACAGAATTCTGATATTTTTTAATGAACTTGTTTTTGTTTTTTTTTTACTTAGAGGAGAAAAAGGTTTGGAGGATCTTCTAAGACATGTTTAAGATAGTTTGCGGGCCAAAAGTCGAATGCATAGGGAGTTAATCCATGGTATCAGATTAGCAGAGTTAGTTTGGTGGTGGGCGGGAGGCGGGGATTCTATCTAAATGGCAGTCCAAAGGAAAATTGAAGGCTTCTGCTGCAAACATTCAGAAGTTTAATATAATTTTCCCGTTTGTAGTGGTCTGTTTCCTTTGAGATTTCTTTGGTGGTTCCTCCCTTCACTTTATTTTTTTATTTTTGCAAAAGATCTCTTTGTAGAATTTGGCTCCTGAGATACAGTATGCATATAAACATTAGGGAGGAATTACGGTATATTGAATTACTCCATATTTTTGAACGGAAAAATAGAAATTCAGAAATTGACGGGAGAAGGGGATGGTGAGGGCTAAGAGCTGACTTTTCCAAGCCACAGGTTGATGCTTCTGTAATAGATTCCATGTGTTCTTCTCCACTCAAGCTGACTTTGGTCAACAGTGGGCAAACATTGACTATTCCCTTTTGGGTAGAAGAGGCATAAACAGGGCCCAGTGGCACTCTGCGTCTGAGGTCGCCATGCCCTTCCACTCAGAGGTGAGCCCTCCTCACCTCCATGATGTGAGCAATTTGTTCCTACCAACCTGCTGTCCCCTTTAGACTTCCTAACCCACGTTGTGGGCCTTCCCCATGGAAATTCCTCCCTGGGAGCCCTGAGAAGGGAAGTGAGAAGGCCGGAGACCCCACTTCCTCTCCGCGACCAGCATTAGCTGAGACTTTCTATTGGCTCCGCAGCTGCCGCCAGCAAGCATCCAGCTTGGGTTCCCGTTTCCTCTTTTCCCCACCTCCACCCCTACCCCCACTCAACTATGCATTTGGTACCAGCTCAGGCTGAATTTTTATTGCTGAGTCTAACCTCCAAAGAAACACCTTGCGTTCAGTTTTCTAGCTTAGCCAGCTGAACAACCGAGCAGACAGGACAAGCCACTGGGTGGTCACGTCCTAGACTTCCTTGAGAATGCACTCCCTGCTGGCCCTGGGTCCGGGCTCACTGGCACTCTGTGCCATGTAGGATTGTTTTTCCTCCTGGTTAGTGCTGAACTGGGCGACAGCTGGTCCGGATGGTCTGGTCCCCTCACCTTGCCTGAACATGCCACCTGCCAGTGCTTCCCTCGAGGATGCTGAAATGACCTGTTCTTCTGAAGCAGGAGACCTGTCACAAGGAGGCGAAGGGTAGCAAACAAGTCTTCCTTGTGTCTGAGGCCACTTCTCCTCTCTGGCCCACACCTCCCCGGCACTCCAGCCTCTCTGGATGCTAATTACTACCCACCATGTCTGAGAGCCCGGTTGGCAGGAGCCAGCCTTCCACCGAGGCACTGGGGAGACATTCTTCTCTGGCATTGAGGGAACAGCGATTTTCACATTTGTCTGCTGTCCGAGGTGGACAGAAGAGGCTGATTAGAGCCTGAAGCCATTTGGTGGCCTCATTTATAATTGCTTACTATGGAAACCACTGGCAGACTTGGCTTTCAGGCCTGGGAAGGATGAGACCAAAGGCTGACCCGAAAGCCAACGATCGCCAAGATGAGTTAAATGAATAAGCAAAGAGAGCCACTATTTTCTCTGCTCAGCGCTCAAGCTTTGCCAGCCATTTAAAAAGTACACTGTGGCTGTTCTCTAAATCCACTTCATTTGCCTTCTTTTGGGTTATTTTCCCCCCTTTAGACAAAGATTTGCAGCTCCCTTCAGGATTCAACTGCAACTTTGATTTCCCCGAGGAGTCCTGTGGTTGGATGTATGACCATGCCAAGTGGCTCAGGAGCACCTGGACCAGCAGCTCCAGTCCACATGACCGGACCTTTCCAGGTAAGCCCGCTGTGGATTAAAAACCGAAAGAGTTAATGTTAGCCTTCCCCGTGGTCTTCACCTCAGATTCCCTGACAGACTTTGTAACTTCCCACCACAGAGCAATTCTCTGCTCTCTGCCCACAAACCACCGCAGTCTTTGCTCACAACGTCACCCCACAGAATAGTGGTTGGTGGTTCCTACCCTCTCTTGTGATTACAGGGCAGCCTGGAAGCTGGGAGGGAGTGAGAGGGGCCAAGATAAAAGAAGAGAAAGACAGAAAGAGCCATTGGGAGGTCCTAGGAGATGGGATGAGTCAATGTCCCCTTGTTCCCATAGCTAGTACTCGCCTACCACCATCACAAGGTCTCTTGTCAACTTCAAGCTGCATTTTGTTCCTAAAATGGCCCATTAGGAAACCATGGGCCTTGAGTCTGACTGATTCTTCTCCTAGGGCAGCGATTTCATCTCATGGCGCACATAAACTAATTACTAAAATTATGCAGCACACCCAAAAATATAATTTTTGCCAATCTGACAAAAAAAAAAGATATAATTTTGATTCATTCACACCAGATGGCTATTGTGTTGGTTGCTATTACTTTTCTTCCTGACAATCTAAGGAAAAGGGGTCAGTGCTCCTGACTAAATAGTCAGGTATTGCATATTTTAAAAATTCTTACAGTGCACCAATTGAAAATCGCTCCCCCAGGGTGTCATTGCTTCCATAACAAACCAAGCTGAGGTCCTGAAATGATGCCACACCCTAAGGTGTCTAGCAGAGCTGCCTGGCACTTGTCCTTTCCAAGAGTCAGATATCAGAAAGCTCTCTGGCACATTGACAAAGAGGTGCTGCCTTTGGCCCTTCCAAGTAGGTAGGAGCAAGAGTCATCTACAGTCTCCACTGTCGCATACTGTTACAGTGATGTTCTGGTGAATGTTTAAAAGCCAGCCAGTCCTCTGAGGATTAAAATCGCTGCTTTGTGAAGTTCGCCACTTTCAGTGATGTGAATACTCCTACTCTGGTCAAATTCAAACTCCCAGCCATCACAGTGTAGTAACAACATTGTATAGTGTGTCCCTATCCGGCAGGAGTAATACATACAGATCACTTTGGGAGCATAGGTCCCGGCAAATTGTATTAAAATAATAAGTGTCGAGTTTTGAGAATTTATTACCTTTATTTTTTAATATAATTTATTTAATTATAACTTTATATAATTTAATTTTTAATAATGCTTTCATTTAACCACTGGCTTGCAAAATTCCAGATAATTTAAGAATGGGCTCTCACAAACATTGCCTCCAGCTCACCAGGTATTAGCTTTCAATTTTCCTGCACCCCTGGTCTGGACCTTCGGTCCTGGTAAGCATTCAAGAGGAAAGGGGTTAATTCTGGAAATTCGTAGATTAAATGTTTCAATAAAGGAGGGAAGGGACCTCCCCTTCCACACCGTTCCCCAGAGCTGCTCCACTGCCCCTCACCGCAAGAACTGGCCATGTCCCCTGTCCCCAAGGGATGCATAGGTCAGATGCTAGGAGAGAACTGCCCTGACCTCGCAACACAGCCTGCACTTACTTTCCCAGAGGGTCACAGTGTCTGCTCTGGAGAAAAACATTTTCATATTTCAAGTGTTTATCTCTTCAGCATTGGAGTGCTTGGAGAGATTAATATCTGAAGATCACCACAGCCTCGGGCAACAGGAGAGAACACTTACCCTCGCCCAGCCTTAATCACCCTCCCTCCTCTCGTTCACTGCAATAATGTTTAATTAATATAATGAGCCTCCTGCACGTTGGAAAAAAATACTTATTTTTATAACCCAACCTGGATCTTTCATTTTATTTCCTCTCCTTTGAGACTTGGCCCAATTAATTGGTTGTTCTCCCAACCCCCACTTTTTATCTTAAAGATTTGTAGGGTATGTGGCTGCATGTGCATGCCATAGTGTCTGTATGTGCTTGTCTGTGGGTTGTATGTGTGTGTCTGTATTTCGTTCTCTAGGTGTTTGGGTTTCTTCGTGTGTGTATGTGCATATGTTAATGTGTTTTGTGTGTAATTGTACATGTGTTTATAAATGTGTATATGCATGTATTTGTGTGTGTGTGTTCTATGCGTGAATTTTTGTGTTGGTAGATTCCCGTTTGCCTATGTTTGTAGTTTGGATGCATAGGTGTGTGTGTAAGAGACAGAGAGAGTTTGAATAAAGGGACAGGGATGATACAACATAAAGACATTTATAGGCCTTTGTTGAGCATTCATCTTTAGGTTCTTTCTAATAATTCAGCCTCCTCCCTTGTACTATTCTGAGCAGATTTTTCTCTAAGAATGTGTGAGGCCAGCCAGTCCAGGCTACAGGCCACCAATTAGCAAGTGACACTTCTGGGAGAGCTTAAGTTACTCTCCATTTGACCCTGGGCTTTACCTCTTCCATTGCCCATTCACCTCCGCCTCCCCTCGTCCAGCCCTCACCCTCACCTGGGTGTCCCCTTTGCCGACTCTGGCTGCTGGTTGGGAATTCTAGTCCTTGTCCTCGTTCCAGTTGATTCATTACACCCTGTGGTTGGGAGGGCTTTTCAGAGTAAGCTTGCCAAGTGGGCAGGATTCCGACCTGTGGTTGGAAGGATGGGGACAGAAAGAAAATTAGGGCCATAAGGAACTGCTCGATCTAATAGTGTTTCTCCCCTAAAATATTGAGAAAAAAACACATAATTATTTTCCTCTTTCAGAGGAATCCCTGAACTTTGGAAAAGTGGCACTTGTAACTTGCCTTCAGAAAACAAAAATCATAATATTGTTTTCAGGGCCCTTCCTCCTACCCTCTGATGACTTACAAATCATTTGCTCTATTTCCCATGTTAACTCCTTACAAAACTGGATAGCAAGCTTTAAGGAGAAGATAGAAAGCCCTTTCTGTTCAGGGTGGTCCTTTCTTCTCCATCTTCAAAAAAAAATTTTTGAAAATGGGGCCCTGAGGGGAGCAGTTCGGAGAAAGGAAACAGCTGTGCTTGCTTAGGGGCAGGGCCATGCTAATGGGATCAGAGTGGCCAGACCATCCAAGTCAAACCTGAAAGGCGTGCGTCACCCACACATCACCGTTTCACAGAGAGGAGCCCACTCTGCTCTTGAGGAGAAGTGCGCCATATGTTTTATCCTTTTATTAGATTGGTAAACAAAAGTAATTACATTTAAGAAAGGAGGCGTCTCCATCAAGTAGGGAGAAAAAAGAAGGAAGGAAAGAAAAAAGGAAATAGCCATGTTGAAATAGCATACACAGGCCATTTGGTTAGAAGTGTGTGTGGAAACTACTTACATTCCTTGGATAGTTTCTGATTTAGTCCTTTTCTCGTGTTTTGATTTCTCTCGTTGTTTTTTTTTCTTTTCCTTTTAAGTAAGCAATTAGTTCTGTTCTCTTGGCTAGCAGGAGTGCTTGCTTGAGGCTGACAAGACACCCACTGCTTTCATTCCACTGTTTTTGTTTTTCAAGATAGTCTTTCAAGCCACTTGGAATTTCTTTTTTTAGCTCTTTGCTTGTAGCTCAGAAGCCTGGAGTGTGTCCATCCTGCCCCTGGGGAACCTGTCCCCAATTCAGTGACCCTGGTGGTTACAGAAGAGCTAGTCCCATGTCCTCTCAGAAGCCACTTTGCCTTTCCTCTGTAGCTACAATGACACAGAAAACCGTCTCCCCTAGTGGGAATTTTCAGAAAGAGAAGATTTATGTCTTTAAAGAACCAGGCAAAAAATTCTTGAGATGACCCTTTTGTCCATATGGTAGCCACTTGCCACATGTGGCTGTTTTAATTTTTATTAATTGAAATTAAATACAGCTAAGACTTAAGTTACTTCTTCACAGTAGCCACATTTCAAGGGCTCAATAGCCATGCCCCACTGGACAGTGAGGTATAGAACATGCTCATCATTACAGAATGCTGTTTTGCCAAGCACTGCTCTCCCACCATTAGGCATTAACATGAGTGTCGCCTCTGGGACCCTCGATGCTGTCGCTCCCTGGTTCAGTGTAAAGGAAGAAGCAAGTAACTAGGTGGATGCACCTTCTCTACTGTCCCTTGAGGGGAGCATTCGATGACTGGTGTTTTGGACATTGTTTCATTTTACCTTGGTATGCAACCATAGTAAACTAAGCAAGTGAGATGACATCGGATAGTATAGGAACTATTTCATTCAATCGAAAAGAGCATCTTAAATACTAATACCAATAACAGTCATAATAATAATTGCCTTTGTTGTTATTATTGTCAGGAATAAGACAAGAAGTCTAGAGAAACAGGTACTATGCCTGGTCAGCTTCAGAATCCTTAAGGGTGTGTGGTCCCCCTAAATGTGTGCTCTTGTATGCATTTGTTGACCTCGTGCAGGGTGATTGCCCTATTACTTTGTTTTAATAAGTTCATATCATGGAAGTGATAGACAGAAACCAGGCAAAACCTGTTTGTGTGCTATTGTGAAAGGACAGAGCTTTGGGCTGCCTTGCATTTATATGCTTATTGGATTGAGAGAACAGAACCTTTACTCTGGGTTCAAAAAATCATCTCCAGTGGGAGTAAATCAAGAATATAGTTTTCTGAAATATTTGAATTTTACAAGTGGTGGCTATCCCATCAAATGTACATGGGAGATGGGGGCTGCATTGGTGCAGATTGGACCATTGGGTACTCTATTAGCATGGCAGACCAGAACTGTGGGACACACACAGGAGAGGATTCGGTGTGGGTCACTGTGGTAGGCGGATTGCTGCAGAGAAATCAAAGGAAATAATTGATGAGTCAACTTGCTTGTGACGGGCTTGATTTTTGTCAGAGAGCTACTGGTGACTCTGTGAATTAAAAAACAACTCTCTGAACTCAGAAGACCTTCCCCTAGTTGGCACCAATGACAATGGACAACCCAGACATAGGGTTGGCATTCGCATAAATTGCCTTTAGAAAGAGGCTGCTGTGGCTTGGCCAGGGCTCTGCGGTCACTGCAGATACTGAGACGAAAACTTCTCAGGCTTAGATCATGATAGATAATTAAAGACGAGGAAGAGCTTGGCTAAAAGAAAGTCAATATTCAAGCAGTAGCTTCAACTGGAAAAAGAAAGTGTAGAGGTCCTTCATTAAGGAAAGTAGAAACACTTCTCTAACTCTGTAGAAAAGACAGCACTAGAGAGGAGAAGAAATTATTTTTTTGTTTTTGAAAATCATGATTGCTTGACTTCCCCAACAGTGCATGGGTTGATAATCAAGGGGCAGGATGACAACAAGATCTCCTCCATTGCCGACATACCAAAACAGAGCTTCAGGTAAACTCCTGCAAAGGCCGGGCCTGAAACCTCCAATTGTCCAGAAGACAGTCAATTGTAACCCTTGAGAACATCCTGCTGAGTTCATCCAAAGTCAATGTTTCCTTTAACTGGCTGTTATTTTGAGGACCTGAGCGAGATGGACTGACCTCGGGAAGCCAGGCGAGGGGCCGACTCGTGTTCTAAGCGTGACCTATACAAGGAGACTGCATTGCCCGCAGTACTGAACGTTCTTTCAGATGGCTGCTCTAGCAGGGGGCAGGGCGCTGGCCAGGAGATGTACGTATTGGACAGATGGTGAGTTTGGCTTTGTGATGGCCAAGAGGATCAGGCTGGTAATTTATTTCAGGGTCTGTTAAGGTGGGGACACAGTGGTTCCCTTGCTGTCACGTGTTCACAAAGCACATGCCGCTGAAGCCAGATGTGGCTGTAAATCGCCAGGTGAAATACCAGGAGACCCTGTGTAGAGGCAGCAGCAGGTTAAACTGCCTGAATGACCCTGTCCTCTGCACTTCCTCTCTGCCCTTTTGAACTCCTGTTGTTCATTCCCACGTGATTGTTTTCCCTTTATCGTGGGCAACAACAGATGTCTGGAGTCAGGGGACCCTCACAAAATGCCTCCCAAGTATGTCAGGTTTGGGAGGAGAAGGATTGTTTCTCTGGGACAGTATTTCTTCATTCTCTTTCAACAACTGAACGTATTTCCTTCCCATTGTCTCTTTGTTGGAAGCTGTCCATTGCCGGCATCACTGCCGTGAGCTACAGGGATAAGAGGACAGTCTCCAGCAGGCAGGGCTGCTTCGTAACTAATCAGTTTTCATGTTCAGGCAATCTTCTAACAACTCAAAGGGCTCCTCTTTAAAGTCCAAGTAAATCATTAAAGTAGCCCACTCATGCCATGTCAACCCTTTGCTCTATCAAGTGTGTGCTTAAAAATCGCTCTGTTTGGCAGTAACGGGCCATAAAATGGATGTCCCAGAAGCACAAACTTCACTCTCACACATGGGCTTCATTGAAGTGTGTGCCGTGACTTAAAAGAACAGAAGCGCTTCGAATGGAGAAGGGTCAGTAGAAGCTACCACTGTGAGTAAAGGCCTAGAAAGTGGACATTTGGAGGAGCAATGGTTATGTTTCCTGAGGAAGGGAAGTCTCGGGGTCTTAATTCTTCATGAGTGACAACGTTTCTAAGACTGAGGAGAGATATTGGCTGTGTTCCATCGGAGATGGAAGGAGGACAAGTGTCCAAACGACAGCAGGAAAACTTAAAACTGAATTTAAGAAGTTTCTGACAGTTAGGGTTGTGACCCAAAAAA
This sequence comes from Rhynchonycteris naso, assembly GCA_037038555.1. NCBI lineage: Eukaryota > Metazoa > Chordata > Mammalia > Chiroptera > Emballonuridae > Rhynchonycteris > Rhynchonycteris naso. Next base: position 28,370,562 of record CM072997.1, on the reverse strand, counting down.
ACACATTGCCAATGTGGCCTATGGAAATTCCTCTGGGAAATTTAAAGCAAAGGGTGGACAGCTGTTCTGATGTTTTCAGCATCGCTCCTCCGGACAACAGGGCCGGCCTGCTCTAAGCCATCTCACGAGGTCCCAGTCTCGTTCCAGGATCGTGTATTATTTGATTTCATCTACCTTAGAGTGACACCCAGATATGTAGTAAATAGTGCATGATGTACAACTGGGGGCTGTGCGATTTCTGGGATTAGGGTGATGGATCTGGGAACCATCTGATTCCAGAAAACATCCTTCCTGTTCTCAGGCCAAACCATACTTCCCTTTGAGTCTTGGATTGGTCTTCCCAAGTTATTGGTGCTCTTTTAACCCTTTTTCTTTCTGGAAAAGAAAAAAAGAAAGAAAACAAAAAGGGAAGCACGGGAGGCATTGCACAGCCATGATAGTAGTAATAAAGAACATGGCTCTTTTTGAGCTCTAACTGTGTCCCTGTTATGGTGCAAAGCACTGTGCGTGGCTCGTTCCATTTTCTCCTCCTCACAACCCTATGCAGTAATAGTGTCATTACTCCCATTTTACAGATGGGAAGACTGAGGGTTTAAAAGATCAGTGAGGATTAGGTAAGGATTCCAGCCCAGGGAGAGGCCATGCTCGGGTGATTTTACTTAGTCGATCAGAGCTCATATCCTGCTTCCATCCATCCCTCTGGAGCTAGGGTCTCAGACATATCAGTTTTCTGAGCCTCACTTTCTTTTTTGATAAAAATGGAAAACAGTTTTCTTTCACAGGGAAGATTACATAAGATAGGCAAACAAAGCCTCCAGTGTAATATCCAGCACATAGTAGGTGCTCAGTAAATATCGGTTTCCTTTCCCCTGCTTCTCCTCTCCTTCGCCCTCAGATTTTCCTGGTCTGAGCCATTTCTTCATGATATTCTGGTTCTAATCAGGTCTCTCCCAATGACAGGCAGGGACATTTTGCAGCTCAGCGTCCCTCTGACTGATGTCTACTGCTAATTCCTTAAATTTACATATCATCTTTCTTCCCTCGAGCTCATAGCACTTAACAGACAAGTGGGGCACAAATGATTTAACTAAGTGAAATTCAGAGGCCTGCTTGTCTTGAGATTCTGAAAACCAGTGGATTAGCTCAGATGTCAGCACTGAATTATGATCCTTCAGCTGCTCGTGCTTAGCACGCCACCCGCATTAACTCCCTGGTCTTCCAGTGGCCCTTTAAATCATGCATAGTGATTATCATCTTATTGTGCAAGAGAGGGGGAGAGGGGGAGAGAGAGAGACAGAGGGAAACAGGGGAAAGGAAAGGGGGTGATCTCAGGCCCCTGGGAGAAGCAGTCTGACTTTTGGCCTAATTGTACCTAAACTTTTAGCAACAGGATGGGTAGATAGAACAGACCCAGAGAACATCCAGCTGGCCCAGCTCTCTCCACCTCCATGCACATTTTACCTACTAAATTCTAACCATTATGCCGTGATTCCCCTGCCGCTTAAGAATGTAAATCCACACAAGCGTCAGTATTTCTGCCAAACAATTTTCAGGCAGCAAGGGGGTCTTATTTGTGAAACTGTGAAGGAGGAAGCCTGAATAAAAAGTCTCTGAAATCTGGTTTCCTTTATATCTGAGGTAGACACAGGATTTGGAAATGACTGGAGTGTGAGAGCACTTGGGGCTCTCACTGGAGGCTCAGCGGCCGGGTGCGTCCGTGAGTCAGCCTGTTATTATTAGATCACGTTGCCTTCGAAAGGGCTGTCAGTTCAGGAGGATGAGAGGGAATTGTGAAGAGATTTCATGAGTCTGAGGATTACCAGAGGTTAGATGATTCTCCCTCTGGTCTTAGTTCTCATACCATTCTTTATCCGGGGGTTTGTCATTCAGTCATTCATGGGAACAAAATTTTCTTCAGTAGTGGCATATAAGTGTTACTATTTAGGGACCGTGAGAAGAAGCCATATTGTCTTGTATGTGTGGTAGGAGGATCTTTCTATCTAACAGGGATGGTAAGAAAGACACACACAAGAGTTAATTATAGTACAAGGCAGTGGGAGTTTACCTGCTGAAATGCATGGAGGGGGATGGCCTCCCATCTTTTTAACAACAAGGTAAAACCAGTGGTACAGTCAGTAAATGCTCGAGTTGTTGAAAGGAGAGAGGAATTCGTGTTGAAATGTGTCCAAGGGTTAGGAGAAAATTTAGCAAAATAGGTGGGATAGGTGAGTTGGTCAGGGAGGGAGGGATTATGGGTACAGGAGAAAAAAGGAGCAGGGCCCTGTGGCCTTGAAGTGAGTGTGACTGATGACCCGGCATGGGGCAGTGTACCTGGGGCACAGCTGGAATGAAGAGCTGGTCTGAAGGTGGGAACACCCGGTGTCATGTCCAGCTCTGCTACTTACTTGCCCGCCTACTTTGGACAAGTCACTTGAACCTTTCTGAGTCTTGGTTTTTTCATCCTATGCAAAGATTAATGAAACCAAGCTCACAAGCTATAGCAAGGATTAAATGAAATAATGCCTACGAACATGCTTGGTAATCTATAAAGCATTATGCAAATATGACATAATTATTATCATCAAGAGCAGTAGTAATGAGATCCGATAGGAGAAGCATAGGTTTAGAAGCTCACTGAGTGCGGGGTTGGGGCGCTAGTGCCTCCTCCCTCAGCAGATCGCCATCATTAAAATTCTCAGCTGTAGGCAGCTGCCTGGTTATCTGTGCTGACTTTGGCCTTGAAGAGGTCTCATGTTGTGGGGTATGAGATGGACATGGCTTTGAACGGTTAAAGAGACACAAACTGGAATCCCAACTATACATCCTGAGCTGCTCTAATTTGACTTCAGGGGAGGGCAGCTCCTTGACAATAATCCCAGGGTCTCTAAGCAGATGGGGCTTAGGGAAGCCAGGGAAGAGAAGAGCAGTGGCTGGGGGTGGGTGGGGGGGACAAGGCGCTGTTTCTGGGCCACGGGTGGCAGGACGGTCACAGCTCTGTTCTCCCTAGAAAGAGGAATAGCAACAGCAAACCAGTTGTCGCAGAGCTCTGAAGTTCTCGCCTGTCCTTACCTGACAAGCCCAGGGTGTTCACAGACCCTGCTAAGGACGAAAGTCTGTGCACGTGTCTCTGATTAGCATGACCCCGCGGCATCTGACATGCTGGGCGTCCCTGCCATCTTACAGAAGTGTTCAGCATAAGAGGTTTCAGGGCCAACAGGAGGCAGTGAGATTTCCTCCTCAGGTGCCACCTTGTTCTCTGCACAAGTGGCCAGAACACCCCCGTACAGGTTGCATTTGCAGGTGCAGACCCCCATGCAAGGCCTGAGGTCTGCAAACAGAAAGAGGAACTCGGTCTTTCACATAGTGTCTGATGTATTTGAAAACTAGTCAGCTGAAAGGCCCATTCTCTAAACATTTGGATGGGTGAGACCTAATTTTCCAACATGTGTATGCCCTCTGCTAAGCACTTTGCCTTCGTTAGCGATGATGACAGCGCCTGTTTGCGCTGGAGCTGTGTTCGCCTGGCTGTCTGAGAAAGGCCGAGTTCAGGCCTCCCCAGCCTGGGCAGGGAATGGAATGGAGCCCGTGAATCACTAGGCAGCCCTCACCCCCTGTTCTCTCAGAGTTGACACGGGGCTTCTGATTTACAGCCGCCCAGGCAGCATCTAGTAACACTGCTGGAGACAGAAGGTTTTAAATGTCTTCCATTTGGACAGTGCCCAGCCAAGATGACAAAGGCTTGAAGCATAAACCACCTGGCCAGAATCATCCTCTAGCCTGGCAGCCCCCTCACCCCCTTGTAATTTAGTTCATTAGACTGCATTGACCCTTTGGGTGAGCCAGTGATGAATGAGATGAAGGTCTGGCCTCTTAGAATCTAAGGAGAGAAGACATGTGCAGACACAACCAGCCAAGACATAAGGCCAGCAGGGCCAGGTGCCCTACGTAAAAGGGGCTTAAAGAAAGTGATGCTTAGGAATAGGCAGGAAGGACTGACTGGATGGAAAGACTCAAAGGGCTTCATGAGGATGCAGCACTTGAATCAAGGCTCTGAAGGAGCCTTCAGAAAAGGATGCAAGGTCTGGAGAACAAGGACATGACACAACCAGACACCCAAACTCTGGTCCCAGCTTTTGCTGGAAGCAACAGCTGCAAACTGGTGTCTTTTGCAGGCATTTATTTACCAGGAACCTCTCTCTGTATGCTTGGTTTCCCCAGATGACAGGATTTTCTTAAGGCTGCAGAGTGACGGCGGGAGAGATGGCCAGTACGCCCGGCTCATCAGCCCGCCCGTCCACCTGCCGCGGAGCCCGGTGTGCATGGAGTTCCAGTACCAAGCCACGGGCGGCCGCGGGGTGGCCCTGCAGGTGGTGCGCGAAGCCAGCCAGGAGAGCAAGCTCCTCTGGGTCATCCGCGAGGACCAGGGCAGCGAGTGGAAACACGGCCGGATCATCTTGCCCAGCTATGACATGGAGTATCAGGTGGGGTGGTGACGGGAGATGGGTGTGGAGATCCACGGGCGGCCTTGTGATCTGTATTTCAATATTTCAAAGGGCCATGCCCATTCATCATTAGGGAACGTGGTTAAGCGCTGCTGTTTTCATTGTGTTTCTCAGGTTGCCATGGCAACTAAATGACACTCTTATTTGTTATTCAGAATGTGCCTATCTCTACACCCAGACTTGGTTCTTTGTTCCTCCTATTGCCTTTTATATTGCTGAAATCTTCTCCAGCAAATGTTTCTTCTCTCCATTTTATTTTAGATTGCTATCAGCTAGGCTGACAAAGGGACACAGAAGCCAGGGAAATAAACACAAACAAACCCTCCACACACGGGGAAGAGGACTTGAGTAGCTGGGACTCCAAGCAAGGGTGGAGAACAACCTTCCAGACCTGTCCCAGCCCCAAGCGTGAACACAAGAAGGGGAGGGCCGTGGCTTGTGCTTAGTGGCCAGCAGAGCAGAAAGACTGCTCTCTAAATGAGTGGTTTCCCTCCCAGCGGCTCCAGGAGTTGAGTTCTATTATATCTGCCCCACAGAGCGAGAGACTGAGGCACAGATGGGTATGCGCAGCTGTGGCTGAAACCTGGGTAGAGTAGACACACTGTGGAAGAGGTGACTAAGAACCAGCCAAAGCATTAACCTGCTCCTCCCCAGACGAGAAGCAGCAACAGATGGCTGGTGCGACAGCCAACTGCTTGCTTAGCTTGCCAGAGGACTTGTGCTCGTTTTCAGAGAGAACCTGGGGAGGGCGAGAGTGAGGAATAGTGGGAGACCAGAGAGCAGAGGGACCTCTATGTGCAGTCCTCAGTCACTTTCGAGATTGTAAAGTGTCCTGAGCTCCTCCCCACACCCACTTAGAAACCTTAATGCAATGTATTCTAAGTATCTGTTTGCATTTTTGTCTCACCCACTAGATGGTGAGATCCTCAAAGGGTCTTTTCTATTAGGTTTTGTAACTGTCCTTGCGCCTGGCACATAGTAGGTGCTCAGTAAACTGTTGGTGAAGAAGCAAATCCTTTCCATCCTGGTTGTAATAATGGAGCCAAACGGCAATGTTACCCCCAAGGCAGTCCAAGCCTGTATACTGTATATCTCACTTAACCTTCACCTGCTTATGTCTCCTGAGTTTCCAAATACCTGGAATGGGCATTTGAATGATTTATGAGGAAGGAACTTCAACAATGGCTAGGGAAATTTTAACCCTTCTTTAAACACACTCTGAATGTGATCCTTTTAATCAATACATTGGAGTTACCGGCCAACAATATGCATCAGCTTGTAATATATATTTTTTTAATCCCTTCCAATATGCATTTGATTTGAACCAACTCTTTTTCAATTAAGATTTCAAGCGCTGTAGCCATGTGGTCAACAGATGTGTACCAGGAACAGTAACATACATGCACTCACACACTTGGAGCTGCAGCCGTTAACAGAAAATTGTGAATCCCTGAGCTGTTTGGACCAGGAAGCTCAGTTAACCATGGCTCTTGTTCTTCTGGCTTCTAGATTGTGTTCGAGGGAGTTATAGGAAAAGGCCGTTCAGGAGAAATTGCCATTGATGACATTCGGATAAGCACCGACGTCCCGCTAGAGAGCTGTATGGGTACGTGAATATCTGTCTCTTTGTGGCTCTTCCAGACGAGACAGCAAAGGCTGGGATATACAAGAGAAGGCAGCACACCATTTTCAGGCACAGTGGTTACCCACTGGGTGAAGCAGCAACAGTCTATGCAGGAGGAAGTATGAGTGTAGCTGTGTGTTCAGCTGCATTGAGGATGGTCGGGGTGTCAGATGAGGGGGAGTCTTATAGCCCCATCCCCATTCAGAAATAAACATGCACTTAGTATATGGAGATTCAGAGTGCCAAGACCCATCATCAGACTCTACTTTTAGCAAAGAAAATGCTAGAGGACGGGGACAACTGCCAGTCAGAATTACATGCTGGAAAGGTTTGGTGGACTTAATGGAAGCCTTTGTTGGTAAGCAAGCAGAGTACATATGTAACATCAGAGTGATAACATAATTACCCAGGGAGTTCCTTTACATGAATGAATGGCCAGGCAAACTATGGCATGTGAGGTAACATTTTAGATTTTGCTTTGAAGCTAATACTTCTAATACACAAGATCCCAGGTGACCAGTTTAGGAAGGACCCCATACTGTTTCCTTGGACAGAAGTGCAGAGCAGCCAGCCTACCTGAGATGTACACATTTTACCCAGCTCACTCCAAGGGCATCCTGATCATCTTCTATCAGAGCCATAGACATTCCTAAAAGCAAGAGGGAATCCTGAGAAGGAACGGAACCTGCTTTCAGGCGGCAGAGCAACTGGAATATAACTCACCAAGTGCTTTTCTTGGCACATGGGTCCCGGGTGTGTGTGTGTGTGCCTGATGATGTCAGAAGCACCTGGGACCACCCCAGTCCCTTCAGGCAACTCTCAGGCCCCGGGCATCTAAGAGTAATTCAGGCTCTGAGAAAGTAATCAGTGGTAAGTGACTGATTACAGTGCTTCTGGGACCCATTACTCTATGAAGGACTTTTTGTTCCAAAGCAACTTTGAGAATCTCTCCCTACCCACCCGACCCCCCTGATGATGATGTGTTAGACACGGCCTAGAGCATGTAGAGGACATGGGACACCTTTCAAGGGTATTATAAAAAAAAAACTTAATGAAAGTCATCTTCATTATGCCCTATGTTCATACAATTCTTTCTTCCCTTTATCTAACTCAAAATGTTTTCTGTGTTTTTTTCCAGAACCTATCTCAGCTTTTGCAGGTGAGAATTTTAAAGGTAAAACATATATATCTATATATTTTTTGCATGCCGTTTCCTTCCCCTCATGTGATATCAATTTGATGGAGGGACTAAACCTCCAAATTCGCCAAGTCTCACAAGAGAAAGTAGACTCCACACCTTTCCGCCGCTAGATGGCACCAACAACACCTGTAGAAGCAGAGAAAGGGGGATTGAGATCCTGGCTGTCTCTTGTTTAATTAAAGTTTAGAAACCTATAATAGAGACAAATAGGTTACAGATAAACCTTTCAGCCTTGCATTGTCCAACGGGGAGCAATGAGCCTGAAAATGCATGAGTGGTGAGAAAGGAGAGGCTGTAGGACGACTGAACCAAAAAAAAAAAAAAAAAATCAGTAGTAAATTAAAAGTGAAATGAGGTGGTAATGATTTATTTTAGATGGTTTCTCTCCAGTTCCAGGGCACCAAGGAGCAGTCTCGGTTAACCCTCAGTGAGACGCAGTGGCAGGCAGTGTTGTGAGGGAAGAAAGTTAGGAAGGAGACACCAGAGTGATAATTCGAAAGAGGAAAAGTTGCAGAATCCAGGAGCCTGGTATCTAAGAAAGGGAATAAGGAGCTAACATTTGATGCCTGGGATTAGAGCATTTTAACTAGAGGGCTGAAAAATAGGAAAGGACATTTTCTCCCTAATAAAGTAAAGACAGAGCAGATCAAAGAGAGAAGAATTTGGGATGCTTGCCTTATGGGAGGGGGGGTGTGGGACAGGAGAGGTCTCCAAGCCGGAGGGTGGTTTCGCCTGTGCTTTTATAATGCAGTGGGGGGGCACACTCTGCCCTCTTTGCATTCCAGTTAGTTGACCGCTGCGAAGTTTCCACCCAGGTTCCAATGCGAAATGTGTGGAAACCACTCTAAATGTGCCTGGGTGTAAAAGCACACTCAGAGACATGCCCTGTCACCCAAAGACAGCTTTTTCATGACCTATGTCATGCAAACAATTGTGAGGGTTGCCAGGCCCTGTTTGTACTGGCTGGCCTTACCCCGTAGGTGACAGCATCTCAGAGATAAGGGAAGTCAGTTTTATATCTGAAGTCTAGACTCATTATCTTCACTCTCATTAATCTGTCCAGCTTCTGGCTGGAGAGTTTGTCACCTAGATGTGCTCTCTGACTCCAGATCATCTCGCCTAATTCGCCACTCATCACCCACAGCCTTAAGACAACAGTTGGGGAAGAGGGCACTAGAACCGAGAACAACAGACGATCTTTTCTTTCTCACTTCCGTGGCCCCCTGATCCCCGAACCCCTCTCCCCAGTGCACATTTTGAAGTATTAAGTGTACTCACGTGCCTGTGTTGGTGCTTTGGGGGATGTGATATTTATGTTAATGCGAATCTAAGTATGGGAAGGAAAGCTGAGGCCAAAATTGAATGACTTGGATTACAGTTGAATTCAGGTTCTAACCTTCAGGATGCACAGTAAAAGCTGATGTTGGGGAGGTGGAACTTGCTTATGTCATTTCACTGGATGCTTACTGGAAGGTTGTTGGAACTCAAAGCTCCCAGGAAGGCTGGTTAAGGACTTGCAGTCACTGCCACAGACCCTGTTCTGTGTGCGCATACATGCCTGGGTCCTTGACTGACAGGTCCGGTGGCTGAGAGCTTTGCTCCCGTAAGAGATTAAACAAACCAGGGCACATGTGCTCTCCTTGAGGCTGTGTTTACCATGGAGCTTCACAGTCCAGTCATGTTCCCTTGTAAAAAATATATAAATAAAATATCATCAGAGCCACAGCGCTTATTTAGCCAAAATAAACACAGAGTTTAGTGACTTGAAGGTAGGAATTTCCAGAGCTCCTGACAGGCTGGTTGAGGGGTTAAGCAGGGGCAGAGCATGGGTGGCATGGACTGGCCTATGGCTCTTGTCCTGAGAGAGAAAGTGCATCTTGGGGAGGAGGAAACCATGTCTTGGGGAGCAGAGACTTGGCAGGAACTCGGAGTCAAGAGCAGGACCACAATTGAGAATGGACAGTTTCGGCCACATTGACAAGTTTGACATGGAGCTCCTACTCGGTAGCCAGGTGAATCTAGGGCTAGAGAGTCTTCTTTTGGGCTGAGGCCCATTGGACCTCAGTATGCAACTCTGTTCTGATTCAAGCAAAGCTCCGCATTTAGGAGAAGAAAGAGGACCATTTGCTCTGTCTAACCTAGCAACCAACATACTACCCCTCTCCTGGTCGGGGAAGAGGCAGGCCTCTCTTGGTGGGGGCCCTGGATCCTGTGGACTCACTCAGCCCTTATACTCAGAAAGGGAAAGCAGGTTTGGGCAGGGCAGACATGAAAGGTTGATGGTAAAACACTACTAACAACAGGCATTTACATTGTTAGTATTTTTTTTTTTAATTTGAGTTGTTTTTCTTTTCCATTATAAATGGACTGTGAGACAGGAGCATTCTCGTTCTCTAGGATAGACCAATGTGTACTAGGTAAATCTTGAAGGACATGCCCTAAACGTGGCCTCTAGAACTGGACTTATTAGATATTCTCGATCTTTTATAGTTTGAAATCTCTTTCATTTTCTGCCTCTTATTCGTTTCTTGCCGTGAAACATGTTCTTTTTGTTCAAATCACCTTGTGTCTACTGTGGTTGTGTGGCGGGGTGCGAGGCAGTAACAAAGAGAAACAAGCCATGGAGGAGGAGAACCCTGTAGAACAGGGCCGAGGAGAAGAGCGTGAATAAGCTGAGCTCCCATGGGACCTTTGAAAAGGCTCTTTTTCTTATTGTTATGAGTCACATTTTAAACAATGTAGCCTGGGTGTGCATTTTTTCTTTCCTCGCTTTCTTTTTTTAAGCACAGGCTGTAAACATAGTACTGTCACGTATCTTTTTCTAGAATTTAAGTTTCAACAAATGAAAAACTGTGTGTAAAGGAGAAAAAAACAAAGTGGTGTAATTAAGGTGATGGATTATTTCCTCTTAACCAACACTTTCTTTTTTCAATAAAAGAAAAAAGAATAATCAAGAAGCCAGTAAAAATATGTAAAGCCCACCATCATCAGAGTTCTGTAGCTGTTGACCAGGTGGTTGTTTTTAGCGGCTCACAGTGGAAATAAGAGTTCTTGTTCCTGGTAGAGGTGATGGGCTTTGGACAAAGCAGGAGCAGAGAGACTGGGTCTGGTGCCCTCCCCCTCAGAGGCTCAGGGAAGTCCCAGGCTGGGTGCACTTGGGGAAGGTGGCTGCTGGAGTGACAAATTGTCTACCACTGATGGACACTACAAGGAACATCAGTGTCTCCGGTCAATGACTGTGAATGTGGGTTTTATGTCTCAGACCAGGTCTGAGGGTCATAGGACCCATCTCTTGGGTTTTGCTCTCTGTAGCCCACCACTATTTCCATCTAACTAAAACAGTGGTTCTTAACCTGGGTTCTATCGAACCCTAGGGGTTCAATGAGTTGGTCTCAGGGGTTCGGAGAAGCCTCTGCTGCGGAGGCCAGAATAAAGTAATACCGTAATTTGTTGTGAGTTCATGCACTTTGTTGGTTTTGTTCTTTGAGCAAGGTGATGTTCATGCACGGCTCATTTTGTGCACCAGTAAAAAACATATACCTATGTCTTAAATTTGGGGGAAAAAATCCTATTTTATTTATCACTAAAGAAGGGTTCAGTGAATGCACATATGAAACTGGTGGATTCGGTACCTCAAAAAAGATTAAGAACCACCGAACTAAAACTAGGAGAAAGGGAACATCGAAGGCGTTGAGGGGAGCAGTCTTATTACTACCCGTTTGGGGGTAGTAATAGCTGGCGAAGGTTTGACCCTGTGCATGAGGTTTTAAGTTCTGTTGACTTGGTGCCAACTGGGCCATCTCTCCCTTCCCATCCCCCCCTCATTCCCTGGCGGCTGCCTCCCACAGGCGTTGCCCACCAGTGTCATGGCCCCCCTCTCAGGGCATAGAACCTGGGCTTGGCCTCAAATTCCCGCTCTCCGTGGCTTCCTCCCACAGCTCTCTGTGCTAGCAGCACTTCTGAGACGCAGTGAGGGTTAAATGGTGTTCGTGCACATAATCCCCTGATGAAAGGCAGAGAAGTATTCCTAAACCCTGCCAGGGTTCCACAGAGGCAGCTGTGCGGTGTGGCTCCTTCCCCATGCCCCTCCCCCCACGTCTCCAGCTGCCAGATGAAGTCTAGGTGTTGCTGAGCAAGGAAGCCTGGAGATCAGATGTGTGTAAACTGGGTAACTGCTTGGCTGCCATTGCTTGCCTAAGGGGACACTGAGGCATTCTTTGTGAGGTACGCTTTGTATGCCGCCTCCCCTGTCACAGGAACCTGGTGCGTCCCCTCCCCGCAGGTTTATCATTCATCCAAACAGCTGCCAATGTCAGTTTCTCGAAGGGGAGAAGAACATTTTTCTCGCAGACATTTCCTCTCTCGAAGAGCAGAAAGCACAGCCTTAGTTTAAAGCTGGTAACGAAAGTGCCACCAAAGAGCTAAGTGTCTGAGACTTCAGCCAACCAACCACCAATCTGCCTGCAGAGGCTTCATATTTCTTTTTTTTTTTTTTTTTTTTGATGCAATAAGTGAAACATTCAAACAATTGTAGTACAGGGCACAATTCAGACTTTTTAAAAAAGAGGGAAAGAAACAGAAAACTATTGTTAGCGTTTTGTATCTTCATACAAATTTTACAGTCTTTTTTGTTTGCATTCACCTGTAGAACATAGAATCCCCTCAATTTGAAATCTTTCAGCAAAATTAGAACACCAACATACAAGGTTCTTTTTATATAAGTTCTCCTGTACATATATATATATACATCGAGGCATGTAGGTAGATGGAGGAGACCAGTGTGGTTTCTGCTCGCTGATGGCAAACCTCCCGGTGACCCTCCACGCACGGCTTGTCAGGCAGAGCGAATGAGTCATTTCTCAGGGATAGTTCATACTTTCACATTCTTTTTCCAAACAGACCATATTTTTCTACTGTCTTCTGTCAAATTTTCTGGAGGAGCCAACCTTCTTTTTTTTCTTTTGGCTTGTGTAAGCTCCCACATTAAATAAACCTTTTATCTGAAACTCCCCTTCACGAGCACTTTATTGCCAACCTCTGCAGAAAGGACCCCACAGACAAGCCGGGCCTGACCGTTCCTCCTTGCTCCGAGCCTGTCTTCCCTCTCCTGAGAGAGAGGACTCCCCACTGTTGTTTCTCAAAAGCATGACTTTAGGAACCCTGGGCAACTCCTGCAGGGCGGAGGACAGGTCGTAAACTTTGCTGTACCAGATGGTTTTCCTTTCCAGCGGTTCAGTGAGAACCTGAGCCCCTGGAGACTGTCCTCAGACAGGTTCTGACAGGTAGGCCACAGCAAGGGACAGGGCCACTCGTTCCCGAGCGGGGGTCTGCACACTTTTTCTGTGAGAGGCCAAGAGTTACTGTGTCGGGCTTTCTGAGGCTCAGTCGCCGGTTCTCAGCTCAGCCACTGGAGCACAGAGGCGGCCATAAGCAACATGTACGAAAATGTATGACAGGGGTGGGCCAGATGTGACCCTCAGGCCACCATTATCGAAACCCTCAGTTTGAGCACAGAATGTGTTTTCAGCCCTGACCTGGTCACTCGCCAGTGTTGTGAACTCCTAAGGGCTCTTCTGGTCAATTCTAGGGTTTCATATGTACTGCTCTATCTTCCTCCTCAATTTTCCTCCCGGTAAAACCAGGAGAAAACTACTTGTCCTCTCAGGTTCTCAGGTCTCCCATCTGAAAGTGATGAGAAATAAACAGGATAATTCACGGGAAGCCTGTAGCCTGGTGCCCACCACACAGGAAACGCCCACCCATTGGTACTGCTCCCCGGGCCACGTTTCCCAATTGCATATTACACAGTAGGAATGGAAGGAACGCTACCCACTATGTAATTTTCTCCTTACTTTCCTCCCATGCACGGCTTCTTCAAATGTATTGTTTTCCCAAATTCAAGTTCTGCGTGTTCACGCTGCCCCCTCTCCAGAGGGCCCAGAGCCTCTCCAGATGAAGGCCTGTTTAACCTTGCAAATATACACTTGCAGTTTCTGACTCTTTAAATATGTTTCTCATTACCTCACACAAGGAGAAAACTCTGTGGAAAATTAGGGGGTGGAAATTAATAAAAAAAAAAAAAGAATAGTTCAGGAGTTGATTTTCCAATTGGGAAAAAGGAAGGTATGTGAGTAAGCCGTAGACGTGGGAGCAAAGGGAACGCTCAGGTCGGCACCTACCTGACCAGCTCTCAGCAAGGTTGACATCTCACCTGTGCCCCTCCCATGTTGGGGACCAAGACCAGGCTCCTTTGTTGTAAAGCAATGGCCCAGGCACCCGATGTGGCTGAGGGTTCAAGTGGGGCAAAAATCCAGCCATTCACCAACCTAGGCACCTGGCTAAGGGGTACCTCATTTTGCAATTTTACATAGAGGTACAGAATGAGCTTAGGAATCAGTTGCACTTTCCAAGAATAACTGTTAGGCAAAATGCCAGTAGGTCATTAACATTTTTCAGGGAATCAGAATGTGGGTCCACAGTCCATTCTTCCTCCATCCTTCCGTCCCTCCCTCCAGCCATCGGACTGGATTGCTGCTGTTTCGGAAGGTGCTTTAGAAAGGGAGTTAACCCCTATTAATTGGTTACCTTCCTTTCTGGCACACTACGGCCTCGTTAGCATAGAGCCCTTCAGTGCTACCCCAGAGCCGCATTGCAAACCAGCCAAAAATTGTGGGAAATGAGGGACGGGCGAGTAGGTATGTCCATCCTTTTCTAACTCCCTTAACATTAAAAGCATAAACTCCCATAGTATGTTTTCTTGTTTCTCCAAACTAGTGTTTAAAGGCAAATTTAAGGATCCAGTCTGATGTCCCCCAAATGGTTTTTGTCACTCAAATTTTCTATATGTTGATCATCTCAGAGGAGGGGAACATTGTTCTCAAAGAGGAAGATACCCAAAACGGAATTTTGCCTTCCAAAGCAGAGCAGAACTCTGCAGCCAGGGGTCTACCTCTGATTCTGAATAGGTACCATATTGCCATTTTACCTTCCTCCGGCGGGTCCTCTAGACCGTCCCCAATGTGCCCCAACTTTGTCTCTCTCCTAGAAAACCCTTGAGCAGTAGCAATAGGCCACCTCCTTCCTCAGTCACAGCACTCTGAGCCCTGTGTCGTATATTTAAGGTCGAAAAGCCGCATTCTGACTGAAGGAAAGCAGACCTTTGAACTGAGACTAGGTGGTGATGGAGGGAACGTGGGCAGTTGTGACCATGTGCCGCTTGACAAAAAATTTGTACTGCTGCCTTTGTGGCCTGGTCAGGTGCTTTAAGTGAGGAGGTAAGCCTTGCGTATTTCCAGCCTTCCTTGGCTCTCACAGGTGAGCGCAGCCTCGTTAGAGGATGTTGTCACTGAGCAGCCAAACCGAAATCAGAGGCAGACAAGGACACCCTTTGGGGAGGGGGGTGTGAGCACAGAGGAACTTCCGGCATCCCTGAACACTTTGTTGTTTCTTGTGCATTCTTCTGAGCCCACATGAAAATCAAACAGCAGGGATGGTTGGTTGCCAGGCAGCAGATACCCTTGGTGACCTGAATAATGAGTTGACACCAGTGCACTGTGACTTGAAAGCTGGCCATTTCAAGGAGCTTTTTGCAGCTCCTTGCTGTCCTTGTCCATGTGTCTGTGCGTAACTTTTACTATGGTCAAGAGATGGGGGGCAAGCACTTTCTCAGCTACAGTAATGAAATTATTAAAAGCTAGAAATAGTTTGGGAACCAAGGGGGTGGGGGGAAGACTAGGTGGTGATGAAGAGGACACTATAGAGAGGAGCAGGGGGAGATCCTGGGATCCTTTCCACCCCAGGGGCTGTGGCTGTGGCTGCCAGGGCACGTGCTATGTGACGCATTCTTGTCAAAGCTCCTTTAATACTGTGGCACTTCTGAAGGCCCAAGAGGCATCCACAAACCCTGCACCTTAGCAGAAGAGACTCTAAGACTAGACAAACCAATGATTAAGATCTGGGAAGGTGGACAGGATCTGAAAGATTGTCCAAGAAAAATAATCTTATTTTCTCTCAGTTCTGAGAAGACATCAGAAGGTCTGACCCACCCCTCAGCTGTCCCCAATCAGAGAGAGGAGTTCTGGTACTTGGGCTGCAGGAGTAGGCGAACACTGACTCAGAAATAGAAGTTATTGCCTCCGTTCAGTTCTTTGAGTCATAAGCATTCACTGAGTGCCTTCTCTGTGCATACCTGGGGGAAGAAACCAAGATGAGCACGTGTTCTGCTTGAGGAGCTCCAGGTCTCCTGGGGGAGGCCTGAGACTATAAAAAAGCTCTGTCTGCATCTTGAGCAACCCAGAATAAAACCAGCAATTTATGGAAAAGGCAGCAGCGGCATGGCCATGGCTCCCCACTAGGCTAGTCCATGTATAGAGAAGATACATCCTTCTGGCCACCGGCAATTGATGTAAGCAGCGAGGAAGGAATTTTTTTTATAGGTTTAAGCATACATCATTTTTCAGAAGTAAAGATCATGTCTGGTTTTGGCAAGCTCAAAAGCTCCTAGTCCCATTCTGGGCTGAATTCTCATCTGATGTAAATCTTTGGGAGAAGCAAGTCGTAGTACTGTTTTGCATCAAGTGGGACTCTAGCCAGTCTTTCCCTAGAGTTACCCTGCGCTTAAATCTACTACATCATCTCCATGGCAACCAGAGGCCGGCCAGCCAATGTGGTTGCCTTCTAAATCCTCCTCTAGCTTCTCTTTCCTCCGCTGTCTTTTCCGGGATTAAGAATGATCTCCCTCCCTTTGCCCTCACTCGCTCTCGCTCTCACACACCCGCTATCATTCTGTGCCCACATTTTTGGTTGCAACATCCTCCCAATCAGATGTTAAAATTCTCTATCCAATTAAAAAGAAAATGAAGATTCATTAGTCACTGCTTGACAGTTGTAATTGACCTGTTTCGACAAGACCAGGCTGATTTCAATGGGCACAGAAGCCTTGGCAATCCAAAGTGGAATTTACCTTCAAGTCTAGCCAGCCTAATTAATACATTGTTTGAAAATGCTGGCCAGCCAGACCAAATACTGTATTTCCACCCGTCCGGAGAATCAGCCTTATGGAATCTCAGAAGTCATTTCAACATCATTTACTTGTGTGTGTGTATGTGTGTGCGTGTATGTGAATAATACCGCCTCTATGTATCGTAGAGTAATTTTGGTATAACAGAAAATAGAAGGAGCATTCTAATCATAGAGATCTTGGTTGAAGTCAGTACTTACTACCTACTTGCCGCATAATCACGGTTGGCTTAACCTCTCTGAGCCTCTATTTCCTCATCTGTGAAATAGGTCTGATAGTACCTACCTTGAAGGTTGTGAGTAGAAGTGCTTACCACAAACTAAATACTTGGTGCCATCTTATCCCCCTGTCCCCTTCCCTATCCACTCCAAAGCATGTGTGTGTTTCTTTTTTTTTTTTTTTTAATTATTTTTTTTATTAGTCTGCATGCTCTCAGCCTAGCAACACTCTTCTGTGTCTCTCCACCAGGGGGCACCCTCCTACCAGGGACCGACCCCACAGTGGACACGGTGCCCGTGCAGCCCATCCCAGCCTACTGGTATTACGTAATGGCCGCCGGGGGCGCCGTGCTGGTGCTGGTCTCCGTCGCGCTGGCCCTGGTGCTCCACTACCACCGGTTCCGCTATGCGGCCAAGAAGACTGATCACTCCATCACCTACAAAACCTCCCACTACACCAACGGGGCCCCTCTTGCGGTGGAGCCCACCCTAACCATTAAGCTAGAGCAAGACCGCAGCTCGCATTGCTGAGGGCCGAAGCAAGGACCGCACCCAAAACAAACAAGAAAGACTGCAAACACGTTGCCTCGATTTGCACTTTTTTCTCCTCGCCTAGTCTCTGTGTGAACTCTCAGACATCTCTCTCTTGGGGCCCCATCCCAATGCACTCTTATCCATCCTGACCATTTTTTCTTAAGTTCTTTTTTATTTTTTTCCTTTTGTTGATTCCAAACCAACCGACCAACCACCCAACCCCGACTCTAATGTTGCATCTTGGAATATGAGAAGAGATACACCCCTAAGCACTTCACTGCTCACGGCTCAGCTGGTTTTCTTCCAGAGACTGGTTCCCTGCCTCCTCCCCTTGCCTTACCCCATCCCTCCGCTAGGTGGGCAGCCTGCCGGGAGACTTGAGGGGAAACCGTTTGTACATAGAATACATTCTGTGCGTTAGTAGCTCTGTGTGTGTGTGTGTGGGTGGGTGTGAGAGAGACTGGTTCATTGTCAGGAGGAGTGTGTGGGTGTGTCCAGAGAGGCCCCCCTTTAACTCTTGTGTTAACTTCTCCGGGGGTACATTTTACAAGAAAATAATATACTGTACTAGTTTTGTTTACTTGGAGAAGAGAGTGAAGCTTTTTGTTGCCTTATCTAGCTCTGGCTGGCTTTCTGTTGGCTACCATTGTCATCTCCAGGGACCTGAAAAACCAGAGGCCACATGAACTGAAAGGTGGCCTCTTCCATCCCTGTCCCCATTCCCCACCCACCCGACCCAAGAGGAAGGTTCCCGTGATGCACTCAGACGTGAGCCCCTGTCATGTCCCCTGGCGTCTTGGAAGTAACAAGACAACAGCCATCCGGTGCCTGTGGAACCACCTCTCCTTCCCGCCCTGAAGCAGCTCTGTCTCATGTTGCCTTATAAAAGAGAAGCTCATAATGAATGTTTAGCTTTTATCAGTTAAGTCCGATCTTGGAATAAGTCATAAAGAATGACGGAACTGAGACTGTAGGAAAAGCAGTGACTAATTTGAGAGCAGGAGGTGGGGAGAGAAGGGAGGAGAAGGAAGGACTGAAATGGCTTTACGTCTCCTCACCCAAGGGCACTCACTGTGCCAGCTTTGGATGGAGTCGAGTAAGACGGTTTCACACCGTGTTCTTTGGTATTCTGTTGGTCATTGTAATAGCATTTGTAAAATATGGGGGGAAAGGGATCATTTGCTTTCTTTTCATGGTGTTGGTGCGTGCCTGAACCTATAGCCACTAAAATGTAAGGCTGTCCACCTGACTTATTTGCATATTCTGAGAGAATAAAGAGTAACCATTTTTTTAAATGTACCCATGTGCTACCCCTCAAAGCATTCGTAGCATCTGGCAAATACACTCGCCTAGGCTGGCCTGGCATTTCCAGATGTTGTCACGTCGTCAGGAGAAGGTGTAATGAAGACAAATCCGTTGCTGCCCATTTGTCCTCTCTAAGCAACAGAAGGAAAGGGATGTTGGAGGTAAATGGCCTAATGATATTGTACAAAGGATAGGTTCAATAATGAAGTCAATTTCACTGATAGAGAATGTGTATTTTCACATGATTCTTAGTGTCCCGGGGCTCTGCCTTGGGGGCATTTATTTCTCACCTTGCTGCTAAGAATCTGCTAGGGAAGTACAGGATTCTCTCCAAAGATGGTTGCCTGGGCTGAAAACCTCCAGGTACCTTCTAGGAACAAAATACTAATGATTGATTTTTTTTTTCCTGCTTGGAAGGGAGGCTGTTAGCATTCTTTCAGAATATCCACATCAGTCCCTCTACACACATACTCACTTTTGCGTCTGGTTTGTTTCATCCTCCTGAAAGGATGGTGCTCTCCCACTCTTATTCTGTTTCAAAGAGCAACTCTGTCTCAACCACAGCAGCCCTGCCAAGAAAAGAAAAGATGAAAGGCTAGAGTCTGAGCCACCTTAAAATTTCAAGAAGAGTCCTAGCCCAGCTGAAGATGGAAAGAGAAGCAGGGAGAGGGGGGAGGGGCAGGAGCCCAGGATACCATGTGATCACTTCTATGTCAGTCACTCAGATGTTCACATTCAGTCATGCACTTAAGGCCAGGCAGTCCCTTAAAATGACTGGCATCCTTGTAGGTGTCCCATGGATGTAGGTGGTGTCAGAAAATTACACCTGGAAAATCCAGCCAATGTAACAACTGTCTGAGTTACCATATACCCTTGAGGATTTCCCTTCTTTAAAAGAAGATGATAACAACTCTGTGAATTTGCTGTATCTTTATCTGATACTCCATGTGGTATCATCTTTAGGTACATGCTATAGTTGAGAATATGAGACTGCTCAAATCTTTGTGAATCCCATGATGCACTTCAGCTGGGGATGTCTCTTGCGCTCTCTCCCTCTCTCTCTTTCTCTTACTCTCTCCTCTCCTTTCTCTTTCGGCCCCATCAACTTTCATAGCATTATCCAGGTACTGTGCTAAAAGGGCAGCTCTTCTATACAGTCATACCTTGCAGCTTTACAAAGCAAAATTCTGTATTTCATAGAGGGAGGGAAGGGTCACTCTCTTCTAAGAAAAATAGACTGGACAGGTGAATGCATGTGTGCATGTGTTTAGAGTTGCTTCTCAGAAGACAAAGAGGTAACAGCAACTAATAAGATATAAATGAATGAATGTATGGATTGAAGGTGTAGCTCAGGCTGTTAAAGTGTTGGCCTTAGTAGAGTTTTCATGTCAGCAGACCCAGAAAGGAAACCCTTATCTCTGGGTGGAAAACCCCTGCCTTGACATTGTGCGGGCAATTGCTACCCCCAACTGCTGGCAAAGGCAAAAAAAAAAAAAAAAGGAAAAATGATCGTATCTTTGCCATTAACAAAACAGGATGCTTAAAGTAAAATTGTATTTTCCCTTATCTCACATATTATGGGGTTAAAGCCAGAATAGGATAGGAAATTCAGTAATATTTCTGAGATTGACAACCCATCTTTAAAGAGAAGCTGTCTTGAAAATAGAACTAGCAGGCAAGCAAACACCTAAATAATCAAAAATTACCAAAGAACAACAGAGAAAAACAAAAACAAGAAAACTTCAACATTTTAATTTCTTGTTCTTGCCCCCTCTCCCTGTGAACTGTGACAACTCTTGCATTGCTCAGTTGCCTGTGTGTCTAAATAACTTGTGGACATTGGAAACTATTTGAAAATGTATTGTGTGGAATGTAATAAAATGATAATATTTTTATACAAACATCTGGGGTTTTTCTTCCCCCCTTTGCCTGTGAGAACAAAGTTGAAACGTAGGCTTGGAACAAATTGATGTTTCCAAGTTTTAGATCGTCTTCTGGGTTACAGGGCATTTCCGTGGGAGGTAGGTGGGTTATCTCCTTGAGGCTGAACACCAGCTTTTCTTTCTTTTATTGTTATTACTGCTTGTTAGCAGTTCCATCCAATTTGTGCAGCTGAGCCAACTTTTATGATTGGTGTGGGATTTTGCAAAAGTTGCTAAGTGCTAAATTGTTCACTGTGATTTCCACAAAATTTCTCTTGATAGCAAACCCCTGGAGATTGGACTCTGCTTCCAAGGGCTCTCCGAGGGGCATGGGACCAGTGACACTGAATCGTGTACCGGCTCTACTGGGACACATAATTTCCTTTGCAAAAGAAGTGGCAATGCCTTAGACCTCACCTACTTAATTGTCACTTCCAGGGAAATGTGCTCATGAGCACTTTCACAAACAAAACGGGAACTCGTAGCATGTTTGAGACTCAGAGATATTCCAGACTTCATTTTGGAGCACATTACAAAGATAATGAAATGATTGCCGTGAATCTGGAACTATCAGGGTGGGACAGTTTCTAAAACAAGGGAACATTCCATAAGAACACCAAGGAGAGGGCTTGGTGGTAGAGCCTAGCATGTGGATGTCCCAAGTTCAATCAATTCCCAGTCAGGGCACACAGGAGAAGCAACCATCTACTTCTCCACCCTTCCCCCGCTCTCTCTTCTCTCCATCTCTCTCTTCCCCTCCCGCAGCCAAGGCTTCACTGGAGCAAGTTGGTCCCAGGTGCTGAGGATGGTGCCATGGTCTTGCTTCAGACGCTAAAATGGCTCTGGTTGCAATGGAGCAATGCCCAGATGGGCAGAGTATCGCCCCCTAGTGGGCTTTCCCGGTGGGTCTCGGTCAGGCACACGTGGGAGTCTGTCTCTCTGCCTCACTTAAGAAAAATGCAAAAAAAAAAAAAAAAAGCCAGATCTTGTTGACAGGTACTTTTCATTGGTTCTCCTCTTTGGGTTGTTAGTGATTCTTTATAGAAAATATTTATATCATAGAGGGATTAGGGAGAAAAAATATAGGAACTACAACCTCCCAGCTGTTCAGTGTTTCTAAAATGTGGGCAAGAAGAGGTCATGGAAGGATTTTCCACCACCCCGTATTCAGGGAGAATTTCATCAACCTAGGAGCCCTCCTTGGGGGCTTGAGAGCCATGATTAAGGTCTTAAAAGGAACATGTCCAGGACACCCAGGTTCCACCAGAGCTCTTTTTTTCCTCTCTAAACCTAGATCCAGGAAAAAGTGCTTTTATAGCTACAAAACCTCTCCCAGTTGTGCTAAAAGGAGACAGGCTTCTGGTTTCCAGATCTTACAGGAAGCCCAGTTTGTACAGATGGCTGTCACTATCTGTCCTGCACAGGGGAAGACAGTAGAGTGTCCATGACGAGAGCCTTGTTTGTTCCTCTAATGACAAGCATAATTACCCATTTTGTCTAAATAACATTTGGCTTTCCTTAAAGCCATTTGTTCCCATTAGTAAAGGATGAAATGAAAACATCTCAAAACCATTTCTTTTAGGCAAAGACCCAGGCTCAGTCACCATTTTCCTGAGCTGGCCAGGGACCAGATTTGCCAGCTTTAATTAAATTAGCCATCGTGTAATGCTCCGTTAGCATTGCTGTTTCGGGAGCCGCCTTTGAGAATTTCATCATTGCACTTCCCGCCTCGGTTCTAGTCCCAAGGCTTATTCTAGAGTACTGGCCCTGTGCCAAAAGGATGAAGACCCTTCGGACTCTAACCTCAGGCCACAGACACAGTACTGTTATCAGTGTGGTATTTCAGACCAAGCTCAAGCATAAATGTGTTTCCATGGATCATAAATCCATGGAAGTTTATTAAGCACTGCCCCAGATGTCAAGGCCCAGCATGGTCTGTTTGGGCTCCTACCTGGCCCTTTATGATGGTTTCAATGTGCGTTCTTGCTGTTGAAGCAACACACTGCCCTCCTGGCCCAGATAACTGAAGCCTAGCCAATCTGCCGCAGCCCTGTGTTTACTGTCCCCGCCCCTCTGCACTGACTCTGCAGTTGTTTTGCACAAACTCTGTGACCTTTCTGTAATCTTGGATGGAAAAAGCTTCATCTTTAAGTTTTGATTAGTCTGCAGGGTGGGCTGCACATCTGAGCCAGTCTGCAGATCTGTCCAGGCGGCTGGTTTTCCCCGTGTCCCTGTGCACTCACTGGGGTTCTCCCAGCTGCAGTCCGCTTTTCATCCCCTCCAGTGGATGTGCCCAAAGAAAACACATGACACATCTAGCCAGAGAGCAAGGAGGGGGAGGGGAACAGCCGCTGCCGGCCTTGGTCAGCAGGGAAAAGCATCGCCTTATATAAATAATTTAAGAGCTAGGAAGAGTGTAGGAATTAATTAAGCCTGACATAGATCGGGCACACTGGAGTATGTCTAAAGGTTAGATATAATCAGAAGCCTGCACCTTCAGAAGGCGTCAGGCCACAGGCTTCAGCCAGAGTATGTTGTACTGTGTAGAGGAGTTCTGTTTGGCCCCAAACCTAAGCAGTAAAGAGGTAAGAGGTTTGGGGAATTGCCAAAGAGCGAAAACCCCTTTCCACATGGAATGGCACCATGGAGAATCTAGGTGCTTCGGGGAAACCAGCAGAAGCCGTTCTTGCCCCAAGCCCAGTGGGTGGGCAGGAAACCCAAAATTGCTCTCCACTCTTCTGGGTAAAGTAAATTATTCTTGGGCTTTTATCAGTCACTGATATTTAAGAGTTCAAAACGAAAACTAAAGCCCCACAGGCATTGGACCAAGAAATAGGAAAGGCCATCTGAAGAGTCGGCAACAGACTTCCGGCGGCAAGACAGGGTGTTAAGAGGGGAAACACCTTTTCTTGGAGGCTATGACCAGAGTGGTTATTGATCCCAAAGGATGTTGTCAGGGAAAATTTTAGGATATTAACTGGCTGGTTTCTCTCTCTCTCTCTCTTTTTTTTTTTTTACAAGTTATACATGACTACATACTCAAAAAGTACCAATAACACAAGAAAAGGAGAAGTTCATCTTATAGTTAAGATCTGGGCCACCCCAGAGAAAGTGACCATGAGAGGTGAGAGATAGTCAGAAGTATGCCTTTCCAGGCTTTGTGTTATGCCTTACAAACATATTTGTTCATGTCCAATTCTTGGCTTGGTTTGCTTGGGGTTTGGTTTTGTTCTGTGTAAATGGTATCACAGTGTTGGCTCTCTGTTGGACAATTTGCTTCTTGTCCTTTGACAAAGTCTCAAAGGCACATCAGTCTACACGGACAGATTTACCCCACCCTTTTTAGCTGTTGTATGGCATTCTGTATCATGTTGATGTGCCGTAGTTTATTAAGCGCTACCCCAATGAGGAGCATTCAGGTGGTGTCTAGTTTTCTTTCTTTCTTTTTACTATTATAAACAATATTGCAGTGAACATCCTGGAAGTCACCTCTCTGTACACTTGGTTCTCTCTGATAGAATGTCTTGGTCAAATGGTGCGCCTGTTTTCATTGTAATTCATGCTGCAGGTGGCTGAGCCATTCCTTTTAAGGAGCCGGCCCCCATCTGAGAGGGTAACAGAGTAATGGACATCTTGGAGGACATCCCCTGTCACATCTGTACAGGCCACAGAATCTCTGCAACTGGCTTCCTTTTTCTAAAGTGGGCAGAGTGCTTGCAAGAGAAGACTTAGGGTAGTTTTAGCCAAAAAGAATTTTAATCCTAGGGAACTTTTGTTAAAAAAAAAAAAAACCTTCCAATATGTGGAGACTGTGGGCCTGGTGGTAGGTGGCCGCTCACGGGAGCTGTGGCAGCTGTGGCCCAGGAGTTCAGCGGGCAGAGCCCTGTTCTCCATGATTAACGAGTTCCACTTGGTTTCCTCAAAGAGTGGCTGTGCTGTGCCTTGCTGTTATTTATTTATGTTTTCTACTAAAAAATTCATGTAAAAAACATCCTTTAAGGTCAGTGCACAGTATTGTGTGCAGACTAACACGTTCCAGCAGCCACAGTAGGTCTGTGTGCCACTGAGATTCTCCAGTTCTTGGAACCTTGTGGCCAAGGCCCCCACACTGACCCTGAGAGGAGCAGGCTTTCTGGGCTGGAAGGCAGTGTCCAGCTTCCTTGTGAGAAGGTTCAGGGCTAATGTGACCCAAGGAAAGGCACCAGGAACAAGGCTGTTTTCTAGTGGGACGTTTATATGTTCAGGCAAAGCTACCAGCCCCACATGACTCCAGACAGGAGTGGCGAATTGAAGAGAAAACACAGGACCTGTTCATTCGAAACACCGTTTCTTCCAAGAGCACTACCCTGATTTTCACTGAGCATTAAGACAAAAGGGTCATGAAAATGTGACTCAGAGCACAATGGATGGTTTCTATGGCCGTATATGGATCTTGTGGGCTTTCTATGACCTGCCAAAAATGCAAGACTGCTAACTCTTGGACATGGGGCTTGGGCACATACCTCTGGGTGGCTCAGGACAAAAAGCAGCATAAGCTTGAGGTGTGGGTGAGCAGAGACATGTCACCACACACACAAGCCTTGTTTTGTCTTCTCTGTATAATTGTGCAGAACTGAACCATTTTAACATCATTCACTAGCATCCCTGAAAGCAGAGGCTCTGGTCCAGAGCCAGAATGATAGTATACCATGTGTTGGCCTTCGACCACAGCAGTCTTCTCAGGCAGCAAGACTCATTAACAGGACGCCTGGACTGCAGTCCGCTGTGCCTTGTTAGAGAGCAGCGCGTGCCCGTAATGATGGGAGTGCAGAGACAGCTTTGACTCAAAGGTGTGCTTGACCAGAGTCCTAGTCTCAGCTGGCCTGCTGGTTTGAGACTTCATTTTAGTGCAGACAGTTAAAGAACCGTTCTGTCCCTCAGTGATTCCCTACTGCCACCAAGGAGCTGGGAAAAGGGGCATAGAGACCTCAGGGACCCATGGGGGCTTCTGCATTGCTTCTCTATGGCTGTTCCGACAGCTGTGCTGAGGTAAGAAGACAGTCATTAGGACCTATAAGGGGGTGACATGGAAGCATCAAAGGAGACCTTGGTGTGCCTCATTGGCCTTGGCCCACAGCATAGTCACCATCTGCTCTGCAATTTCTGTGAGGGCCATCAGCCCCAAGGAGGACCTGTCACCACCCCTGCCTTTGTGCCAGGTGTTCATCATCCACCTTTGCATCCTTACACTCTCTGCTCTCCTCCACCAAAGCCTTCTCCCAGAAAAGCATGGATCAGATTCCTTTACACCGAGGCTTAAATGGTTATATCCTCCAACTAGTTGAATCCTTAGAGGAGACCAAACCTAAAGCCAGAAGATTATTCTATTATGCTATAACTACATAAATACACATAATTACATTGGTCATTAGCAAGCTTCTGGGGAAATCACCTCTTTAATGGGTAGAGAGAGGTACCTTTTTGGAGTACCTAAAATCTTATCACAGAATCATTCATTTATTCTTATGTTCAACTCTTGGTGAGATACATGTGTAAAAGGTTTTTCAAGAGCCTATAGAATATGAGGAGCAAGCTTTAAGAAGGCATCTCTGGCCCTGGCCAGTTGGATCAGTGGTAGAACATCAGCCTGGCATGTAGATGTCCTGGATTTGATTCCTGGTCAGGGCACACAGGAGAAGCAACGGTCCACTTCTCCACCCCTCCCCTTCTCTCTCTCTCTCTCTCTCTCTCTCTTCTCCTGCAGCCATGGCTCAATCGGTTTGAGCACATCAGCCCCAGGAGCTGAGGATGGCTCCAGGGAGCCTCTGCCTCAGGTGCTAAAAATAGCTCGGTTGTGAGCATGGCCCCAGATGGGCAGAGCATCAGCCCCAGATGGGGGTCACTAGGTGGATCCCAGTCAGGGTGCATGCAGGAGTCTGTCTCTCTACCTCTCCTCTCCTCACGAAGAAGAAGAAGAAGGAGAAGGAGAAGGAGAAGGAGAAAAGACATTCCTTTTTGACATATCTACTTACAGTGATGGAGAGTATCTCTGATTATTCAAAGACCTAGAGTAAAGAAGAGGTTCCAAAATTGTCCTCCACCTGCACTGCTGGGTTTTCCCGGCTTGCACAACCGTGAAGCCTGTCTTTATAGCTCAGCTTTCTCTGGCTATGCTTTTCTTATTTTCATGCCATCGTTGGGGCTCGGTAGAGCCACTCTAGCCTCAGCCGCTCATCTGCCTCCACACTTGAAAGTACTATTAGGTCATTTGACAGTCTTTTCATTGCAGTTGGTATTTCTAATCCTTTTTAGGGTTTTCTCCTAGTTATTCAACCTAAAAATAATAGAAAATAATGTCTATTTCAAGTTCAGACTCTTCCAATTATCTCAACCAAGCCCCCTTTTCCGTTCCAGCTTGAAACCATTTGAAAACTCCAAAAAAATTTTTTTCCATCACTTACCATGGATTTGGCTATAGCCCAAGAGAAAAATACCCATTGTGAAGCATCTTCTGGTGGTGCTTCTAAACTCAAGCCAGCCTGACCTGTGGTGGCGCAGTGGATAAAGTATCGACCTGGAACGCTGAGGTCACTGGTTCAAAACTCTGGGCTTGCCCGGTCAAGGCACCTATGGGAAGCGACTACTACAAGTTGATGCTTCCCACTTCTCCCCCTTCTTTCTTTCTCCTCTCTCTCCCCTCTCTAAGAATCAATCAATAAATTAAAATATCTATAAAGAAATAAATAAACTCAAGCCAAACTCAGCAAGGGATGAATGACTCTCAAGTAGCCGGACTTTGTGCAGGAGGTTTGTCAAAAGCTCAGGTTAACATGTAAACTTTTGGCTTCTTACAGCAACTGGGAATGAGCACGGTGAATTAGGGAATTTGAGTGTAGTGGGGATGGGGGCCTTTAACCAATACTAAATTAAACACTTTGAAAGCCAGGTTGCTTCTCCTAGTCCTTCATTACTTCTCATTTCTTTTGGTTCCAGTGTTGTATGTCTTGCTGGGGTCGAAACAGAATGGCAGAGAGAATTTTCTGAAGGCAGCTTTCATCCAAAGAGTCCAGTGATTTAGCTGGCTCGGGGCGGGGGCGGAGGGTTCAGGAATCTGGAGTCAAGTTTAAGAAGGGCTCCAAGTGGCCAAGCACTTATCCCAAACAAATCACAACCCTAAAATAAGGTGTTGGAAACGTGGCTTGCTCTCTGGTCAACTGCTGATTTGTTCAGTGATGTATTGCATTTTTCAGCCCTCCTTCCTTGATTTCTTCCTCTTTGAAACAGAAGCGATGACACATGGTACCTGTGAAAACGAGCGATTTTCTGTGTGGAGTGGTCTCTTCGATCCTGGTTCTAAAGGCTGCTTGCAGTTTGGTGGGTGAAGTAGAGGTGTTAAGGCCAGCTTCCCCTGAGGTTTTATCAACCCTGCCTCAGTTCAGCTGGAGGCTTAACGCTTGGGACCTAAGCCTAATGAGCAAGTATTACAAACATAGAACCTCACGGCTCCCATTTGTCTGTCCTTTTCCTGGTCTTCTCTTCTCACCTTCAGACCGATGCCTTCAGGAAGCAGCCACTCCCAGGAGAGGACAGACCTGGGGGTGCGGGTAGGTCGGGGCTGTGAGCAGTGTGCGGCCATGGAGTCCTCTTCTGTGGAAGTCACCTTCTTTTCTTCAACCAGCCTTCTTCAGAGACCCTTCGTCAGAAGGGCCCTCAGAGTGTCCTTACTCTCCGCCCATGAAGACAGTCTAGAGCAGGGAAGAAGATCAGTGGGTACTTTAAAGAGGAGAAGAGACAGAGACTCCGGGAGGTCAGTGACTTGGCTCTCACACCTGGGACAGTAGCAGAATTCAGACAAGAAGGGGGCTGTCTGTGCTTAGGCCAGAGTTCCCTGCAGTGCTCCTTCATATGTAGTGTGGCTTCCCTTCGGACACAGAGGGGACGGTCCTTAGGGTGTGTCTGCTCTACATTCTGGTTGGCAAACCTGTCCGCAACTTCAACCACACCTCTTACTCCACTGATCAGAGTTGTCATGGAAGGACTCTTCAACGACAACCAGCATGTGTCAGTGTCCTGAAATGGCCTTTGCAAGTGTCCCAGTCACAGACTGTCTTAAACATTTATCTAAAAGTAGCCAGTAGTGCGGGGCAGACTTCTTACTCTCCTAGCAATGCTGTGAGGCTCTCTGTACAAGACAAAAAGTACAAAGAACAGTGGCAACGCCAGTGCACTCCCCATAGACCACAGTGGAGCATGAGTGGTGAAAGGGAAGGTCTCAATTTTCTGTTAAAAACAACCTAACTCTGGCCCTGGCCAGGTGGCTCAGTGGTAGAGCATCGACCCGACGTGTGGAGGTCCCAGTTTTGATTCCTGGCCAGGGCACATGGGAGAAGCAACCATCTGCTTCTTCACCCTTACCCCCTCTACTTTCTCTCTATCTCTTTCTTCCCTTCCCACTGACAAGGCTCTATTAGAACAAAAGTTGACCTGAGCACTGAGAATGACACCATGGCCTCCACCTCAGGCACTAGAATTGCTCTGGTTGCAACGGAGCAACGCCCCAGATGGGCAGAGCATTGCCCCCTGGTGGGCTTGCTGGGTGGATCCTGGCCAGGCGCAAGCGGGAGTCTGTCTCTCTGCCTCCCTGCTTTCTCACTTCAGAAAAATACAAAAAAAAACAAAACAAAACTAACCTCAAAGGATCCTAATGTAAGAGGGGAAAAAAGAGGGGGAGGGGAGAATAAAACAAGGAGGGGAGAAGTGTGTGTGTGTGTGTAAAGAGAGAGAAGAAAGGGCTGTGAGGGAAAGCATTATTTGAGACTGAAATCAGGCTCCTGGGGAGTTTCCCGTCGCAGGTTGGAGTGTCTGGGGTGTTTCCCTTGTATAGCATGTGTGGGCTTACACCACCAGGCAGTGTTTCAGCCGCCTTGGGGGAAAACATCTCTTTAGACCAAGTTCGGTTCTTAACTAGCTGTGGCTGTTCACCCTTCATGCCGTAGTCTTGCGATCTACTGATAAAGACATCAGAGAATGTTTGACTGCTTAGGGTGGGGGGAGTTCCTGAAACAGTCCAGTGGATATTTTAATAACTCTTCCTCTGAAAAATCAGGATAATGGGACATGGATGAGACTTTGAATCACTCATCACTGTGTACCTAACCCAGCTCTAGATGCTAAAAGAAGGGGACTCCTGGGAGATACAAGAGGACTTTCAGACTGAGCTTCAATGTCAATATGAAAATGACCATGCTTTGTTGACTTGGGTATTTTGTTTTTTTGTTTGTTTATTTGTTTGTTAAGTAGACTGCTCTGTGCACTTGATTACTCCAACTCTATTCAACTCCTTTCCAGGCACTCTGAGCTCTGCTTCCTCTCACTCTGCTGGTCTGCAGCAGCCGGTGAAGGGACTCGGGGACAGAGAGCTGACTCTCACGTAGGGAAGTACAAGGTGGAAGATTTGTGGCTGGGCAAGTCACTCTCTTTGAATTCCTCAGTGTATTTGATAACAATAAATTCAAGCCCCAAACCAAATCTTCAGGTGCCATGTTCAAACCCACTCCCAGAATCCCCAACCCCCACCTTGCAGCCTCCTGTCTAAAGCCTCCTCCTCACTCCCCGGATTCTTTCCTGGCCTGGCCCAGCCTTGTTTGCTCAGCTCCTGCCCTGGGCTCTAGTTGCACTGTCCTGCAGGCCGTTTTAGTGTTGGGGTGTCCTTGCTTCCCAACCAGACTGA
This sequence comes from Rhynchonycteris naso, assembly GCA_037038555.1. Taxonomy (NCBI): domain Eukaryota; kingdom Metazoa; phylum Chordata; class Mammalia; order Chiroptera; family Emballonuridae; genus Rhynchonycteris; species Rhynchonycteris naso. The sequence goes on along the minus strand of CM072997.1, from coordinate 28,340,528 downwards.
AGAACCTTGACTATAGATGCCTGGTCCCATACATCTTCATTTCCCAAAGTCCTTGATATGGTTCCTCGGCACCTAGTAAACCCTCTTAAGAAGTGATGGTTGGTTGATTGGTTAGTTAGTGAATGAAGAACAACTCAAATTAGCCTTCCCTTTCTGAGCAATACCTATCATGGAAAACACAAAGCCCCAAATTTCATATCACCACATCTTCATATTCCTGAGAGATCTTTGTTAGTTTTCATCAAAGTGGAGAGCCACTGATGCAGGCCAACAGCTGGGGCGTGTGTATCCAGTTGACTGGGATCCAAGACAGGGCAGGCCTTTATTTCTGTTAGAATGGGGCAAGGACAAATGTGGTGGGAGTTGCAGTGTCCTGTCCATAGCCAGAGAACCTGAGTGCAGACTTGGGCAGGAGGGCTCTCCTCTGGCCCTAACCCAGTACTGAGAGTCAGAATTCAGGCTTTGCAGTCAGACTGGCCTGAGACTGCACCCTTACAGGAGACCAAAAGGGAGTAGGGCCATGTGATCACAAAGGTTGAAAGTGGAAGTCATGTGGGTGGGAAGATGCATTCTTGATCTGTTTCCCCCTAAAGGTGTGACCCGTTCCGCCCTTCCTCTTCCATCTCACACTCAGAACCACACTCTCCCACTAAAACAGAGTTCTCGAAGGTTCTCTTCAAGTTTTTCCTCATTAAAAAAAAAAAAATTCCAAGTCCCTGGTCCCCACATTCTTCTGCTAGCTGCCTCACTTCTCAAGCTCGGTCCCCATCGTGTGACTATCATTTGCCTTCCTAGGAAGGTGTTGCCTGCAACCTCTGCCTTGAGCGCCTAGCTCATCACGTGTCCCTCCTTCGACCCCCTGCCCTCTCTTTGCTAGAACTATAGGAATCCAGTGGGAGAACCATACTCCTTGCTGCCAGCATCCTGAGGAAGCAGGCTGAAGTTTACCTACCAGGCTCAACAGAAAAGGGTGGTGGCCTGTGACAGGCAAAACGGATTTTGAGAAAGAAAGCACTTAAACAAACACAGATATCAAGAATATTAGCAAAGGGACTAGAGAAATAGCTATCAAATTAAATTGCTTTTGGTCAAATGTTCTCTTTATTTGGGTTTTCCCTGGTATGCCATTCTCTCTTGAAGCCTTGGTGAATAGATGCGCTTTTGGAAATGTTGATTAACTTACCCCTTTTCAACCCCTTCCCACTCACCCAAACTGCTGGGAACCCTCACAAGTCAAGCCTCTAATGGGTTCTTCTTCACCTTAAGTAGCCTTTGATTCTCCACGTGCATCTAGGCAGTCAATTTCATAGACCGACTTCATTGGTCCAATTTCTTAGAAAATGACCCATTCTTAGGAGATCATCTCATTCAGTGCTCTGCCTCCAGAGACAAGAGGCTGTGATCTCCTGGGACAGAATGTTCTCGTGGTCATTACCATCCTCTTACTTCTTTTTCTTTAAGATTCATGCCACACCTACCCCTTTCCACCCCACCACCACCACCACCACCAATAGCAGCCTAAGAGATCCTCCCTGAGAGTATGAGACAGAGCAAGATGGCAGTCCAGCTTCCAACAATTCGTCACACCCTTGGCAAAGACCAAATACCTAAAAGCAAGAACAGGATTTGGCCCAAAACTCACTGGCAGGAGTCCCACAATTTTTGTTCTAGGCTGATTCATAGTCTTATCCAGCATTCTGCATCTTTTAACCGTGAAGGTGTTAAGACCTCTGAGCATCCCATCAAAACAATTAATAGTTGGAAATGTGATGGCTTTCTTCCATGTTTGTTTTTTTTTTTCATAAGGTTAAAAAGAAATCTTCAGGTTGACTTTCACAAGCTTGATTTGATACCCATGACAGACACTGCCTTACTCTTGTTGATTTGTGTTTACACCCTCATTCCAAAGAAACAGTCTATAGAGCAGAGCCCTGGAGCAAGGGCGGGCACAGAGGGGGGATGCTGGCGTGGCCTGCGGGTGCCAGTGGCTGCACTATAAACATGCCGGGAGCAGGCTGGATTAATGGAAGATTGGTGCCACGTGGCTTCAGTGCTTTCAAGTGGGGTCTTGGCACATTGGCTTGTGCATTCCTTCCTAGCTGCGATCTTGCCCCAGAAGGATGAGAATGTGCTTTAGCACTTTGGCCAGGAATGAGGAGGACTTCTAACCTGATCACCACCACTACCTCCAGGAAAAGACTGAATTTTATGTGTGACCATGATGGATCGATCCTCATTTCAGGTCACGGTCAAGTAGATCTTTCCTGAGATATTGTACTGACAAAGAAGTTTGGACTGGTCTGAAGTTCCTTTTTTCCTTTTGTTTGATACATCAGCTGTCTGAGATTTGGGTTTTGTTTTAAGCTTTGGTTTTTGGATATTAATTTATGGTGCTGACTTTAAGGTTGTCCACTTGACTTTGGGTTGAATAAAACTACCAAAGGGCCACATGCGTTCACTGGGTGCCATTTGGCTGACAGCCAGGACAAGCACAATTAACTTTTGAGATGGGAAGAAATGATTGGACCCTGCTCTTCACCACATATTTGATTCTCTTTTACATCGTTTCACCATTTTAGACAGATAATTTTTATTAGCCCTGATTTCTATAAGATAGACAGCATAGTGAATAAAAAGACCTGTGTTACCCCCTCCCCCAGAAAATTATCATAAAAAAGAAAAAGAGTGATAATACTGGAGAAAATTCAGATTAAATTAACTTAGCTCTATTCAAGCCTGGGCTAGTCAGATTGTGTGCCCAATTTTTGATCTATTCTAAACTGAAGAAAGCCAATAGAAGAAAAAACAGACAGGGAAGGAAAGATGTGAGATATTAGCACAGATATGTGAAGGTGAGTAGGCATTATGACATTCTTTCCAATTCTACATCTGCATTGAAACATATAACAATGAAATGTGACTTCCTTACATTACCATACATTTATCTGAAATCCAGAGGAGCGAGTCTTGTACTTTGTGTCCACTTAAATGCGTGCATACGGGGAGGCACAGTGTGTTATTCTACGTGAACACCACCGTAATGGCAACTGAGAACGGGCACACACGGTGTCATTGAGGTTGCCAGAGACAAAACTCAGAGCTCTACTGGTAATAAATGGCAATCATTATAAAGACACAAGTGAGGATTTACTTGGCTCTAAAGACCTTTCTTATTGTTTCTGTTCTTCTGGTTACTGGAAGCAAAGACAAATCATACGAAGGGGAAAGGCCCCTGTGACATGCCTATGAAGTGACCTAGAAGCAGAAGCAGATGTGATACTTCAGCTGCCCACCATACTGGGGAGTCATTCTCAGAAAGGCTGCAGCTCTAGCCTTCTAGCCGTGGTGCTAGCACCTGTTATAATTGGATTTGTTTGTGTTCTTCTCCATTACAGTGGACATCCCAGAAATACATGTGCGAGGGGGCTACAAAGATGAAATTGATGGTGAGTATTGTTATGATTTAGCAGATAACCATGAAATTCAGCTTTGGTTATAAAGATGTCAACAAAAATGATGCCCAAGGTATTAAAGGGCCAAAAACCACCAATTGTTCTGTCAAGGTCAAATTTCAAGTTTAAAAAGTTTATTGAGTTCCCTCTGCCTAATCTGAAACAGGTCCCCTACTTCGGGCAACTTTCTACACTGATGGACTTCAAATCTGGATAAACCCTTTCGAAGCAAAAGCCAGGCCCCTCTACACGAGTTGCTGCTTGAACCCATTAACCTCCTTTTTGGAACAAAAAGGACCCAAGCAAACGAGCATGAATGTGAATTTTCTCCCAGGCCTGCTGTGGCTTCTGGTTCCCTGGCTTATAGAAACCCTTCTCTTACTATCCAAGACTCCAGATTGGGGCTTGCTGCAGGGTTTATGTTTCTTCTTCACACTGCCCATCTCATATTTTCCTATTTATTCCAAGCTCTATTTTCCCACTTCAAACAAACACACTTCATGAGGCTGAAGTGAAAGGCCTGTCTGGAGGGCCACTGTACAAACATGCAGATGTGATTCTTCCCTCACTCAGCAGCGCGGGTCTCTCTGGGCTTCTCTGAGTGCCAGAGTTGGTCTCCCCGAGAGATCACTAAGGCTCCCCTCAAAGAACAGCTTCAGACCAAGATTGATGCATTTAAGAAGAGCAGTTTATAGAGCAGCTGCTTTTAACCTGACCTTAATCAAACACTTCAAGTGTAGTTATAGAAACACAGTGACTAATCCAAACAGCACCTTGTTAACTGAACACAGACTCTCCCTGCAGAACTCAGTCTAGCGCTCCTTTTATGGGCAAAGCTGCGCAACTGGCCTCCATGGAGAGGCTGCCGTGGATCAAACAGCAGAAGCTCTGTGATGGGGAGAAAGAGGGAGCCAGGCGGACGCAGGGAGCCCAGTTTCCCTTCCTCGTGTAACTGCTTGCTCGCTCAGGGACCTGGAGTGAGTTAGTTACTAGCCACCTAATTTCTTGAAACCTCAGTTTCCTCATACATACATACATACATGCATACATACATACATACATACATATACATACATATCCTGCTTTCTTCATGGAATTATTAGGAAACCCCTCAAAATGAGCCCTGGGTGTGGTCATGCCTTGGCCACACTATAGAAATACATTAGTTTGCTAGGGCTTCCAACGAAGTACCACAAACTGGGTGGCTTAAACAACAGAAATTTATTTCTCACCATTCTGGAGGCTGGAAATCTTAAGATCGGGGTGTCAACAGGGTTGGTTCATTCTGAGGATTGCAGGGAGGAAATCTGTTAAAAAGCCTTTCTCTTTGGCCTGTAGATGGCCGTCTCTAGATCCACATGGCATTCTGCCATCTGTGACTGTCTCCAAATTTCCCCTTTTTACAAGAACATCAGTCACATTGAATTAGGGCCCGCCCTATTTTAACTTGATTACCTCTGTAAAGCTCCCATCTCCAAATAAGGTCACATTCTGAGTTACTGGGGTTTAAGATTTCAGCATGTTATCTGCGGAAGGGACATAATTCAACCCATTAGTCAGGTAAGATGTGTGTCAAGAGAGGTCTGATGGCTTGAGGAAAAAAATCTGTTGCTTGGATGGCCAGGAATGCTAAATTGAGAAAAGCTTCATGTGAAAATAGTCTCAACCTGTCCTTTGACTTAACTTGAAACAGTTGGAAATAAGGAATGAGGAGGCAAGGAAAGAAGGGTGCTCACCCTGACCAAATGGTGGCACAGGGAGTAGAGCATCAACCTGGGATGCTGAGGGACCCAGATTCAAAACCCCAAGGTCACTGGCTTGAGTGCAGGCTCACTAGCTTGAGCATGGGATTGCCGCTTGAGTGTGGGATCATAGACATGACCCCTGGTCGCTGGCTTGAGCCCAATGTTGCTGGCTTGAGCAAGGGGTCAGTGGCTTAGCTGGAACCCCCGTGGTCAAGGCATGAAGGCATGTATGAAAAGCAATCAATGAACAACTAAAGTGCTACAACTATGAGTTGGTGCTTCTCATCTCTCTCGCTTCCTCTCCGTCTGTCTCTGTCTCTAAAAAAAAAAAAAAGAAGAAGGGTGCCCAGACACCGAGTTATCCCTGGTACTCCAAAGGCACCCTGAAAGTACAATATGTGTTTACTTAACAGGAGTCAAATTATATAGGCATCAAATATTTAGACTATACTTACAATGTATTGGACACCAAGCACTTTATAAATATTCATTTAATTCTCCTAACAACTGAATGAGATAGTTTTTATTAATATCCCCATTTTACAGATGAGAGAACTAAGGCAAAGAGAGGTGAAATAATGTGTCCATAGTTACACAGTTAGGATGCGGCCAGGCTGGGCTTTGAAGCCAAGCAGTGTAAGTTCCAGCTTCCTAGCTGTGCTCTGAAGAACCACTGAACCGGGCTGGGAGGCTCAGTTATTTCACCCTGAAAGGAAATATCGCTTGCAATCTGTCATGTGCTTTATGTCATAGATGAGTACGAAGTGGACTGGAGCAACTCTTCTTCCTCGACTTCAGGGTCCAGTGCCCCTTCAGCCGACAAAGAAAAGAGCTGGCTCTACACACTGGATCCCATCCTCATCACCATCATCGCCATGAGCTCTCTGGGGGTCCTCCTGGGGGCCACGTGTGCAGGGCTCCTGCTCTACTGCACCTGTTCCTACTCGGGCCTGAGCTCCCGCAGCTGCACCACGCTGGAGAACTACAACTTTGAACTCTACGACGGCCTCAAGCACAAGGTCAAGATGAACCACCAGAAGTGCTGCTCAGAGGCATGACGGATTGCACCCGAATCACATCTGACGTCTCATTCCAGCAAGCGGGGCTAGTGAAGATTACAATTTTTTTTTCCTTTGGAAACTGAATGCCATAATCTCGATCAGACCGATCCAGAATGCCGAAGGTATGGACAGGACAGACAGGCAAGTCGAGGGAGGGGGACAGTGCAGCCATGCAGGGGGTTACGGCCCACCTAGCACCTCTGGCTGAGTCATTGCTGGGACAAAGACTGGGAGCTCATCTCTTCGGTGTCACAGTTCTATTTTGTTTGTGAGGTTGTTATTTTATTTTTTTAATTTTTTTTTTTTTTTTTTTTGGTCTGTGAGCAACTCAAAGAGGCAGAAGAGAATGACTTTCCCAGTTTAGAAGCGGAGGCGTGATTATTATTCTCCGCTTTATCTTTCTCATCAACATTTGAAAAGCAAAGGGTCTTTTCAGACTTTTCATCTTTAGGGAGAAAAGAAAGCGTCCAGCTTATCCCACCCTCCGATCCCCTCATGACTTATGGGGTTCGCTGGGGTAGAGGCTCTGCCTGCCAACCCTACAAGCTGCCCTAGCATTTAAGTAGGATGTTGTTGCCTTTAACTTTCTTTATCCAGGGGAAAATTGCCATTTTAGGGTCAGCATGAACAGTCTTTCTTATATGCGATTTAAAACAAACCAGAAAGGAAACTTCACACGTCAAAATCCATAGAAGCACCTCCATGTTAGAAGTGGACAAGCCTTAACATGCTTTGTGAGTAGGAGCCATTCAGACCAGAGTTTATGGCTGTGGGGCTTCTCCGTGGGGCCTCTGGTGGTGGTTCTGCTTTTTATTTTCCCTGCTCCTCGTTCTTCTAAGGCATGTACATACACACACACACACACACACACACACACACTCACACACACACACAGGCATATGTGTCCCGAAGCCCCAGGAAGAAGCATCGTTTGATATTCTTAAAGATGGGGAAATTCAAGCTATTGGTATGTTTTCTCCGTTATGTCAGTGGGACATAACTGGTGACCACTGGATAGAAAGAAGAATGGTGGGGAGGGAAAACAGTCCAACCTCTGTGATCACGTGATGGCAAAGGCTGAGCAGACTGTACAGAGACATTGTGAGGTGTTAGTCTCTCCGACATGCTGATAAACACTGATTTCTCCCTGGGGCGACAGCCACAACCTCAGCCTGTCGGAGAGTCAGAGCAGGGATGAATGGAAGTCTGAACAGAAATCTGCAAGCACTGTGAACCAAAATGCTGACAGCACTGCTCGGACCCCAGAGAGACCAATGTTCTTACACTCGCACGCACGCACGCACACACCAATTTATGTGTTTTTTATTAAGTGCCTTGAAAAAGTGAAGAAAAATGTATTTTCCCTCTATGTCAAAATCAGTGAATATCATACAAGTTAAGGCATTCCTCCTTCCTTCACCCCAATGGCTCCCCTCACTCCCAGTTCCCCCAGCTCACCGCTGATCCTACTAATGGAATGAACCCTGCTCCCAAGTGGTTGTCATAGCCCTCAATGACTCTCAACTACTCCAAGAGGGAGGCATCAGGAATAGAATGAAACTGTGTGAAGGGTAAAATTGTTCACATCAAGATCCAAATCTGACTTTGTAGTAATGCCTAAGGATTGCCTGTGTGCTGGAAATACATTTGAGACCCAACCTGTGTGCCCAGCCTGTTGCATATCAGTGGTAAACGGTCCAACCATTTTTGCTGCTATGGTCACCCACAATTTCATTTGTCTCATACCCAGGTGAAAGGGGCAGAGTGAGTGGGACTGGCGGTTTCCTTTAAATGTTAACTTATGGAAATGCTAGTTCAAGTGGTAATGTCATAGTGTTTTGTATGCAGAGAGGGAGAGTTCAGACCGACCGCTATTTATTCATATATATGTGTGTGTCTTGGCCGCCTTTGGGTTTTCTGTATCTACTGTGTATGTGAATGGTCACGTGGGACTCAGTGGTGTTGTTGTGACTTTGACTTTGACCTAGGGCCTGAGTTAACTGCTGATCTCGGCACTCGTTGGCACAGTGGTAGTTAGAGGTGAAAGTAAAGCTGTCAAGCCCAAGGGTTTAACTTTAGGGCCCTCCTGAGCTAGGCCTGCTGCGGAAGTATGTTTCTAATTAGTCTACCCTCCTCTTCACCATCCCACGTAGCTCAGTGTTAGGAAGCTAGCAAGTCCTAGGGACTTTCAGAAGTAGCCTGCAGAAGTTCAGAAGCCTACTCTGGGGGTCTGGCCCTCTTATGGCCAGTGGGCCATTTTACAGCTCCCCAAAGACCAGTCCTGTGTCCAGCCTCTAAGGTGTGTACGTCTCAACCTGCCTCCATCTGTATCTATATTCACTGTGGGCTAATGCGAAGCCTAAGTGAACCCTGAGTGCTGAATGGAAGCTGGTTTCCCAGAGCTGCGTACAGATACCTCACTAACACTGGAGGCTGGTCTTGAGAGAGAGAAAGACAGTGGGGCCCTAATTATTACTTGCCCAGGGGGCACCCTGGGGCATTTGTTGTCTCTCTATCTGCAGGTCGGCCTGCTGACCCATCTCCTTAAGTCATTCCCTTTGGGAAACCCAGCTCACAGTATTGATCTCCTTTTTTGCCTTGTACTGAATGACACATTACCTCCATGCTCTCCCGGACTAGACGGTCAACAGGGCCACTGGGTTGCTTTCTCTCTTAGGTGAGAATGAAGAGTTAATGGGGATGAGGGTCCCAGAAATGAGCACGAATGACAAGAGAACAAGGGAAAAAGTTAAACCATCACACAGAAGGTTAGCTTTTCCAGGGTTTGCAGTTGAAGGTATTCAACCATTCACTGGCTGAGCCAGATCACGGGAACTTGAGAGCTTTTACTGTGATTCTTCAATGTAAAAAAATAAAACAAACAACAATGTCAAATTGTGTTTATATGATTTGTATAAAGCCTTTTTAAGATTACTATTTAAATAAACATTACACCAGAGATAGTTTGTTGTTTGTTTTTTTTTATTGGAGACAAAGAGATAAGGGGTGACCAAATCATTCCATTGTGCCCAAGACATTCCTAAAAGTCCTATGTCCCCAAAACCCCTCAATCTCAGCCAAAGCAGGATGGTTGATCTTTCTCTTGGGACAGCATTTCTCAAGACTTGCATGTGGAATTCGTAGGTTAATTGTACAGGTGGCTTTTTATAAAATGAAAGTATGATGGAGATGGGCTGCGGGCTACCTGGCCAATAGGGCTATTTTAACTCAAAGACTTGCCTGGTGAATTTCCAAGGCTGTGATCCCCACAAACACACCTCTAAACAGCTACTCAGAGAAAGCCTCTCTTTGCAGGTGATATTTTTTTAATGTTTATTTTATTGATTTTTGAGAGGGGGAAGGAGAGAGAGACAGGAACATCAATCATGTGCCCTTACCGGGGATCGAACCAGCAACCTCTGTGCTTCCTGACGATGCTCTAACCAACTGAGCAACCCAACCAGGGCTTGATATTTAATCTAAAGCCTGAAGAGATGAGGAGTCAGCTAGGCAAAGCACCTGGGAAAAGCTTTCCACATTGAAGGAACAGCATATAGAGGCGCTGCCATGGGGACTCTTCATGCTGTGCTCCTGGGAACACAAAGCCATGCACCAAAAGCTTGACCAGCAGCAGGAAGGGTATTAAGAAGAGGCTGAGAGCCAGGTAAGACCCTTTAAGCCACCGTGAGAAGATGCTGGCTAATCTGCACCACTCTTTGTCCTTCCTTAACTTACAGAAAGGACAGCTCCTCCACTTCCCGTCGCCCTTCCTCACTGGCCGGGAAGGTCACCCGAGTCATGTTTCTGCAACTTTCCTCTCTGCCCTCACTGTGATCTTCATAATATCATGTGTCTCCCGAGATGCCTGCTTCTACTGTATTTCTGACCTTAGCAACAATAACAGAGTTTAAAATGAAAGGCAAAGTCTACTTTCCTTTAGTGGAGCTTTTGGGTATTTTTAAAATCCTAATAAACTAATAATATCTCCTGGTCTCTAGCCATCTAGTGTTTACATTAGGTCTTTCTTTTTTTCTCTCTCTCTCTCTTATCTGTATCCTTCTGGAAATGTTTATATAATCCTCAGGGGGGGCAATGAAATGAAGTTGGAACAAGCCCATCCTTGAGGGAAACAGGGTCCATCTGGATGCCGAGGTAGGTCCCTTTGCCCCATGATGTTGGGGGGGGGGGCACGGGTGGGGAGCCCGAAGGAGAAATGGAAAGATGACTCTGTTCCAGTCTCACCAGAGCTGCAGGCTCTGATCCCAGGCTGAGCTAAACAAAACCCCTGAGGCAGCTGTTTCCCCTGGGGACAGGGTGTGAGATGAGGGGGTGATGATCAAAGTATGAAATGCTAAGTATGTCGGTTTTCAGAGCTTCCTTCTGCCCACCCCTGGGCTTCACAGTAACTTGAACACCCTTTTCCATCAGCAAAGCGGGAGGATCCTTAGCACCCAAGCACTGAGGCAGAAGGACCCTTGCCCCTGAATTCCCACCTCTCAGAATCCCCGAGCCTGGAAGCCTGCTCCCTACCAGCCAGCGCTGGTCCCCCTCCATCCTTCATTTTCGCAGTGACCCCGACTGGAGCTCCTGGAGGAAAGACACGCCTTCTATGTGTGCCCCAAACACCTGGGCGAGAGACCACCAAGACAGCCCTAAGGCAAGTTGTTTCTGCAGTTTATCCAGAGAATGACACCTGCTTCCTCTCTCTTGCCTGCCAGAAAACCCCTTAGGACAACTGTGTGTGCAGGAGCGTGTTTCAGGGCTTTGAGAGAAAGAGACCCCTCAGCTGAGGACTCGTGCTCACCTGGCGGAAACGGTCTGAGCCCTTCTCAACCCTCCTCTTGCCCGGTGGCCCCAGGTTAGTGGGGGATCCAGCCTGAGCAAGCCCACACAGGGTGCAGAGCCAGGCCCTTGTGCCCACAGAGGCACCCAGCACAGCCCTTTACTGGCAGAGAAGTAAAGCCCCGGCCAGGGGCTTGGGGTCTGAGGATTTGGGGTGCTCCATTCTGGGCTCCTCACCAAAGGAGCAGGCCCAGAGAGTTGTGTGGCTGGGGATGAACCCTCCTCTACCCCAGTTCAAACAAGCTCCTTTGGAAACTGGTGCAGTTTGCAAAGTATGCCAGCTGCAGCCTCTGGAGTCTCCCACCCCACCCTGCCCCTCCCACCCCAGGCCTCAGAACCCTCCGGGGAGCCAGGCTGCCTCCACTAATAAATCTCTGTCCCGAAACCCTGAAGCCTCCACTGGGAATTGAAGCGGAGCCTTCCTGAGCTCCCGTGGGCTGCCCGGCTGTACTGCCAAGTCTCACACATAATGGGCCTGGCAGCACTCGACTCCAGAGCCATGGCAGGCGGCCTTTCTGGACTTGCTTGCTTTCTTCCCCTTTCTCCTTCCCCAACCTCCTCATCTCACCTCTTTAGCCGTCACATTTCTGTTCCCAGCCAACTATGTTTAAACCTTGTGGGAGTTCAAAGAAAGCTTTGGAGGGTTTTGAAATCCAACAGTGCTCCTCTGCCCTTGAACTTGGACATGCTGAGGATGTTGGAGAGCACGGGTCCCAGAGATGAGGAGACCAGACTTCTTGGTTCTGCCTCTAGGCCTGTGACCTTGGGAAAGCCATGCACGTCTTGGCTTTCCTACCTCTAAAGTGGCCATTTGAGCTAAACTAATTTTGAGCCCTGAACTCTGACAGCCCAGCTGATGGAGTGGTCCTGTTTGGTTGTCTGAATCTGTGTTGTACACGCACTGAGCATGAAGTTCTGCAGATGCTGCCATTCCTATGGTCTCTCGGTCTTCCTGCTGCTGAGAAGCCAGGAGCACATCCTTGGGCTTAATTTTATAGTGGAGCTGGCCTGAATCCAAGTTCCCTCTCAGCAGAATTGTTCCTTTTCCCAGAGCCCTTCACTAGTAGCTATTTACATAGATATCGATGTGCTTACTTGTCCATTTCCCACTAGCTCTTGAGGGAAGAATTTATGCATGCATTCACTCATATAATCAACACACTTTATATTAAATGTCTACTATGTTCCTTGCTAGATACTAGGACACAATAAGCATAACAGAGATGGTCCCTGCCTTCAGGGAGTTTACAATCTAGAAAAAGAAATTGGTGAGTAAATAACTACACCCTAACAATCATGGCAGGAGCTGTAAAGTAAAGGGTGGAGAGCAGTGAGTGTGAGAGGGATGGGGAAGCCGCCCCTGAGCACCAGGTAAAATGAGAGTTGAAATCTCAGAGTGAGTCAGACAACCAGGATGGACAGGAGGGAGAGCGTGTCATACAGAAGGGGCAGTGTATGCATAGATCAGAGACAGAGGGAAACTTGGCTGGAGAAAAATTGGGGGATGAAGAGAAGTATCTCATTCACCATTGTATGGGGTCCCCCAACTCATAGCCAGCACTTATTGAGCATGCACAATAAACGTTTGTTGAATGAATGAATGAATGACTTGTCTACATTCCCTTTTCTGACAGGTATCACAGGCCCAGCTTGTACAACTAAAAGATAAGCATTTTAGTTCTCCTTAACTACTACCTGTGCTTCATTATAGTGAAAAATGTTGAAGTTTCGTAGAGTCTGAAATGAGAAATTATGTCCATAAGTTCCAACGTGGAGGTGGCCATTACTCATTTCTGTGTAAACTGATAATTTTATGATAAATGACACATGATAATTTAGATTAAATATATTCAGATAAAAATGCTATTGAAAAGTTGGAGGGTTGCCAGACTTAACAAATAAAAATATCCTATGCAGCCACTGTGGAAAAGAGTGTGACAATTCCTCAAAATGTTAAAGGCAGAGTTCCCAATGCTGCAGCAATTTCACTTCTAGGTGCCCACACCTAAAAAGGCTGAAAGCAAAGGATCGAACAGATACTTGCCTATCAACGTTCAGAACTGCATTATTCACATTAGCCAAAAAGTGGAAATAGTCCAAATGTTCATCAGCAGATGAATGAATAAAGAATGTGGTTATCTACATACAGTGAGATATTATTCAAGCTTAAAAAGGAATGACATTCTGATACATGTTACATCAGAGGTAAATTTTGAAAATATTATGCTAAGTGAACTAAGGCAAACACAAAAGGACACATTATATGATTCCACTAATATGAGATACCTAGAATAGGCAAACTCAAAGAGACAGAAAGCAGGTTAGAGGTTACCAATGGCTGGGGACAATAAGAATAGGGAGCTATTATTTAATGAGTACAGAATTTGGGATGATGAAAGTTCTGGAAATTGAGAGTGGTGTTGGTTGTGCAACATTGTGAATAAACTTTATCCCACTGAATTATACATTTAAAAATGGTTAAAATAGTAAATTTTATGTTATGTAACCACAATTTGAAATGCATTTTAATAGAATTGATTTTTCTATTAAGGCATCTTGCCTTAAAAAATAAAAAGCATCTTGAATTAAAAAAAAAAAGTCGCATGAGACCCATGTAATAGTTGGTACATACCTAAACTTAAAATTTATCTGAAATTTAAATTTAACTGAGTATCCTGTATTTTATTGGCAATCCTTAATGAGGGGCTTTCTCTTCATTATGGGTTTCTTAGAACCTTCCCAGGGCTCAGAGACATTCCTTTTAAAACCAAACATCAGTGTTTGTGGTCTGATAAGAATGAGTATATAAAACAGACATAGAAAATCGAGGCGGGGGGGATCTGTCCTAATTATAGACTCAACCCTAGAAAGAGACCATGATGTGACTCCTTTGCTCACTCCGCCAAGGAAAAGGTAGAGATTAGAAATCTTGGTTGGGCCTGACCAGGTGGTGGCGCAGTGGATAGAGCGTCGGACTGGGATGCGGAAGACCCAGGTTCAAGACCCCGAGGTCACCAGCTGGAACGTGGGACCATCTGGCTTGAGCAAAAGTTCGCCAGCTTGGACCCAAGGTCGCTGGCTCCAGCAAGGGGTTGCTCAGTCTGCTGAAGGCCCACGGTCAAGGCACATGTAAGAAAGCAATCAATGAACAACTATGGTGTCGCAATGGCAACGAGAAACTAATGATTGATGCTTCTCATCTCTTTTTGTTCCTGTCTGTCTGTCCCTATCTATCCTTCTCTCTGACTCTCTCTCTGTCCCTATTAAAAAAAAAAAAAATTCTTGGTTGGGTTTGCCATCTATTGTTTTATCATCAGGATCCACAAATGCAGTAAAAGCTGATTATAAACCCCTTCTTGTGACTGACCACGTGGCTAGAATAACAGCTGCAGATGGTGACGGTCATGCCTATGACTCAGGCGATAGCCTTGTCCCCTGCATCAATGCATCCTCACACCAGAGTTGGTAAGAACCCATGGGGTTCACGAATGCCTAATTGTACCACCATTTGCACCCATGTCTTCTCGATGAAAGAAACTCCATGCACAGCTCACCATACAGCAAGAAACAACAGGTGCAAAAGGCAAAGGCCACTTTGGAACCATTTGGACCAAAGAATACGGCTCAGGGTAACAAGAGCGCCCACAGACTTGGCTCACCTGCACTAATCCGCCTGCATGGTGGGCCTAGAATCCAACCACAGCCGGTAGGCTATGGCTGCTGTTCCAGGTGGTCCCACCTTCTCCTTCTCTCGTCCGAGACAAAAGGCAGCTGGGGAGGGCATCACATAAAGAGATGGGTCGTGTCCAATTCGTTTTTACTAGGTACTGACAAGTCACTGTGAAAGTCTGGAAATGAGTAGCACAGCAAAAACACACGGGTCACAATGCACTGTTGAGTGATTACCAGAGGAGAAATTCATTACAGGCCGCTCTCAGCTCCTATCACAGAAGGAAGCGTTACATTAACAAGATGGAAGGTCCCTGTGGTCCCCTCCCCAAAGCAGCCCCCACTGCCACTGCCTGCCACCCCAGTATTTCAATTTGTGTTGCATGGTGGGAGAAAGCCCAAAGGCAGGGGAGGTTAATTCAGCCATACTAATCAAAAAAAAGGGTCACAGTGGCAGCCAGCACCAATGGAAGCAGATGCCACCTGCATGCTACAGAAAATTCTTCCTGCCCAGCCTGCTCCAGCTATGGCCCCTGTAGTCTGGCACCTACCTACCGTATTAAAACAGGATGAGTCTTTATTTATCTGTCTCTGTCATTTGCATTCCAATCTGAGTGCATGCATTTCCCTGTAGCTGTGCCTGGCCCTCGTCCCTGTTGGTCCCCAGGTTAACCTTGGTTTTCTAACCTTTCTTGGCTTGGACACAGACAGATGCCAGCATAGAACCTGTGCTGGAGACTATAGAATGACTAAGATGAGTAAAACATGCTGGATTTGGAGCTGCTCTGGACCAACAAGTTCCAGGGGTGGGGGGATGGGGACAGAAAGTCTCGTTTTGCGGTGGCTGGGAGGGCATTATAGATCAAGTGGCCCTCAAGTCCTTGCTCTTCGGTGTCACATGCAATGATTGTCTTGTTCCTCTTTCTAACCTCCCTTCTCTGATTACTACTTCCCACATTAAAGAATCACAGGCCACAAATGGAAGGTTAGCAAAGAGTCCACATCACGCAGACAGATGGGTCAATAGCTCTTCCTTAATGGGATTTCTGCTGCCATTCACATGCAGTGGGGCCAGCCCAGCTGAATCTGCTTTTAAAGTCTAATGCACAGCCAGGCCCAGGACAGGAGGGCTCTGCCTAGAGGGAGCTCTCCACAGGTGCCTTCCTCTGGAGGCAGGAAAGCTCAATACTTTGGCCTCGTCCCTGCACCCAGCATCTCACCACTGAGAGCCCCTGGTCGACTTCCTGTTGCAAATGTCATCCTAAAGTGGATGGGCAAACCCCAGTGCAATCGGAAGCCAATACGGTGGTAAATATGAAGCCTCCCTGCACCGGCTGGGCTGAAAGCTGCCATTTCATTATGCAGCTATCTCTGGGCTTAAGGAAAAGAGACTGCGCCTCTCCCAGAAGCACACTGTAGAGGAGTGCCCTCAGCCTTCCCAGCGCTGGGAAAACCTTCAAAACCATTCAATTTGTCTAAGCCCCATCCATCTTTAATGTCAGAGTCTACATTTTCTCCTCTCCTGTTTCAAAGCAGCCAAAAAAGAAAATGTCACTGCATTTGGGGCCAATTCAAAAGCCGGGCTTAGACGGATGTTCTATTTCCTGCTCCCAGCCCTGGTGTATTCTCTCCTGTGGAGCCTACAGGGGCCGCACCTCCATCACCCCCCATCCTGTGTTCATTCGGCATCTTTATGTCTCCACTCTGTTGTACGTTCCTCACTTGTCTTCTCTTAAAGCATCGGCATTAGAACTTGCAAGGCCCCTTTGTGACTGCAGCCCCCGCTAAGAGAACATCAGGTGGATTTTATTGGAGGGGAGAGAGATTGCCAGGTGGGACTGTCACACACACCCTCCACGGACTGAGGAGCTGTTGCAAACTGATGTCCCCTGTGCTGTCTTTTTAAATACCCTAGTCCCCAAATTTGTCCAAAACACATAGAATCATTCCAAGCCATGGCAGGTTGGCTGGGAATGGTGTTTGACCTCCTCTCCCTTGTATACCTTAAAATGACCCTTTAAACTATGACAAGCAGGTGGCAGTTCAGATGAAGGGAACAGTCCCTAGGCATCTCTGTTTGCCCCTGGCTCACCCAGCAGCAGGGAACTGCGCACTGATTGACACCTGGGGGAAGGTTGTCACCGGGGAGAACACCAGGGGGAGATAAGGAACTCAGTCAGTGTCAGCCCTGTCCTGACACACACAGCTGTAAATCACTTTGGGTAAAGGTTCTCAGCTACTAGGGTGGAGAGGTGGGTGGAAAAGGGCAAGTAGGTGATAGAGAAACCGGGAGAAGCAGCTGTGTGGGCTGCCGGCTCTGGGACAGGCCAGGCGGTGACCCTTGCCCTGGAGGGACAGGCATAGAACTCATAGAACTCTGTCTATCTGTCCTCAGCCCAGTGGAAGTGCAGCCCTTTCCTGAGTCGATTGCAATGTGTTAAAATATAATTAAAGTTGGAGGTACACACACACAGACACACACACACACACACACACACACACACACAATCCAGGGTGAACTGTAAAGTATGTGAATTATGTCTCAATAACACTGTTTTATGGGTTCCAACTAGCAGCCCAGGATGACTGTCGAGGGAATCCTCCCTCCTACTCCCCCTTCCCCACCCACTGCAGGAAGATGAAGGAGATAACTGTGATAGGTCTCCTCCTGTCCTCACCCACTGGGGTGAACTGTGAGGAAAACAGGCCCCAGAGCCTTAGCGTTTTGATGAGAAAAGGTTTCTGCCATCCCAGGAAACCCCAGACCACCTTCAGCAGCTCCGAGGTATACTGCCGATGTGATTAGCACTGGCCAAACCCACCTTAGAGAATGTCTTTCAGCATGATTTAATTAGACATTTAAAAAAACAATAACTTTAATTTTTTCATCCAGGGGACACAGTTTCCTGAGTTGGAAATAACAAATGGATTAGTGATTAATTAATTGCTGGCAGGTGTGGAGAGAAGCTATCTATGGCTTCTTAGCATTTTTTTCCCTTTTCTCTCTTAAGATCGCTCTTTCTTATTTTAATTAATTCTTTGCTACCCCAGCACTTCTCTTATCAAATAGTCAAATAAACTAAACAAATAGGGTATGCTGAGACAAACTACTCAGTATGGTGTTTAATTGGAAACGTGGTCACATTGTCATCCAGAGGAGGCTTGGGGTACCTGGGAGCTCTCTCCCTGGCAGTGGAACTGGACCCCAAAAGTGCACTTTCAGCACCTAGCTAATCTTCCTTTCAGGTGCCCAGGGCCTGGCGTGACTGTAACGAGGCGCCCTAAGCCATTGGGGGGTTGTGGTTCCTCCTGCCGGGAAGGAACAGAGGCAGTAAGGTAGCAAGGCTGTGGAACACGCCTGCGCCACCGTCCCCGTCCACATTTCGTGTCTACGCCACAATAATGCGTGCCAGCGGCATACCACCCAGCTATCAGAGGACACGGCCCACTGGCAGCCACGTGCCTGCGGCCGCCAGCATCTCCTGGCTCTGCTGGAGGGCTGCCATCACAGTTGCCATTACTTAAACTGGAACAAGTAAGTTTAACCCAACGATCCACACCCACGTCCTCCAACCCAAGCCAAGGACAGAAGAGGGGTGACTTGCAGGACCCGTGCAGATGTGCAACACCCCCAACCCAGCACTGGCCTTTCAGGGAATGTGAGCTTCGTCTGGAGCTCTGTTCTTTCCAAAGGGTCAGCCACTCGGAACATCTAGGTATAGTGCACTTTCTACTGTGCAGGACTTTCCTGAATGAGGGATGCAATGCCAGTTCCATGCGGGTCTGTACTCAATCCCGCCCACTACACCAGGTGTAATGCCGGTGGCCGAGGCCAGGCAGGTTCAGATTGAGTTCGGACACACCACAGATGAACTGCAGCCGGAAAGCATTGGCCATTCCTGTTTATTGGATTCTCTCAAAGGAGGGCGAGTAAACAGGCAGGGAAAACTGCTTCCCAAGGCTACAGGCCAGTGATCAGGAAAACCATCCCTAGCAGTGGTGGACAAGCGATCAGGAACACCGGCCCTCTTCCTGGCCCTCGGGGTGGCAAACGATTTGCAATGAGGGAAAGTGCCCATAGCCTTATATAAGCTACACACACGTGGCTTCCTGCCACGTGCTCACACACTGATCATGCAATGTGCTGGCAGCCCACAAGCAAGCCTAACAGCTGTTTTCCCTACAAGTGAGCAGCAACTCCAAGAGGGGGCTTCAGGGAAGATCTGTAATGGAATTAGAGTTATTTATTGGCTGCTTCCAAAGGATACTGGGAGATCCCTTAGGAGGGACAACCTAGGTCGGTGGTTGGCAAACCGCGCCACTTGCGGTTCTTTGGCTCCTTGAGTGTGGCTCTTCCACAAAATACCACGTGCGGGCGCGCAGGTATGCGACAGGGTGTCCGTGGGTCAGGCGACAGGAGACCCGCAACAGGATTCCCAGCGCTGGGGAGGCGCACACGATTTATGCACGAGTTGAGTAAGCATGTGGCTCCTCTTTCCCCTCCCCTATCCCCCCCTCCCCTCTCCTTTCTAAGGTAATCACAGCCTCAGCTTCCACATTCTTCATTTTTTAGGTGGGGAAAACAAGGCCCAGAGAGGTTGGGAACCACAAAATACCTTCTGCTTCTTTCCCTGGGCAGTGGTGGGCAAACCGCGGCTGGCACAGGTACGCACTGGGGTGTGGGTCGGTCAGGTGAGGGGAGACAGGAAGTGGCGGGGGGGGGGATACGCAGCGTGGGGGAGGCACACGGATTCCTGCCCTAGTTGAGTGAGCACGTGGCTTGCCAGCCGGAGTTTGCCGACCACAGACCTCGGCTATCTTCTGAAAAGCAGACAAACTGCTGTACCATGACCATAGATTTATCCAAGATGATGATTGGTAGGACTACGGGAGGGATGGAAGGGGAATTTTAAAAGTGGGTCTCTGGTGGCCACTATGACCTTCAGCCCAAAGTGTTTGTCTCCATATTGAGGGAAAAATAAAAGTAGTTTGCTGTGTAACTGATAGAGCCCTAAGGATTCCTTGTCAGGCCTTTCAGTAAGGGCGGTTGAAAGATGCAGCAGGGTGGGATGGCAGGGAAGGAGCCATGGAGAGTGGGAACACTGGCAGTCAGGAAGCTGGCCCAGAAATGAGAGTTGCTTGCGAGGCTTCTAACACCATGGAGGCGGAATGGGGGATTCGGTCAGAGGGAAGACCTTCTGGTGCTTTTCTCTCAATCAATATTCTTCTTTCTCCCAATTTTGGAAGATTTAAAGGCTAGAAAACTGGGACAGGAACCCCTAAGGGCTTTCCTAAAGTAGCCGTGTATATGGCTTTTTTAATGCTTAAGGATAAACTACAGGGCAGCTATAAAAAAATGAGAAAGTTTTTTTATGTATAAATATTAAAAGATCTATAAGACATAAAATTAAGCAAAATGAAAAACCGTGTCTAGCATGCATGACAGGCTATATAAGTTGCAGAGTCTGGTGCAGAATAAAACTGTGAGGGGGGTATTAAGAATTTCACTCCAGCAAAAGCAGAGCATTAAAGCAAGTGCAGGGAGAGCCCTCCTGAACAAGGTCCGGTGTGAATGCACATTCCATACCCATGAAGCCAGTCCTGCTGGAATGTTACCGTGCAGTAAACCTAAAATGTTAAGTAAGAAATAATCAAGTTTACCTGTTGGGGGCTGTGAGTGGGAACTAGGAGGAAGGAAGAAGGGAAAGAATTTCTACTACACACCTATTTATATTTTTTGAGTAAAGCTGGAGCCATGTGGCTGAGTTACCTAGTCCAAAAATGAAATAAGAAAAAGTCCTCAGGGCTCCAGAAACCCCATGTTGACCCTACGCAACACATGGGCTCCCATTGGCATTCTCAGTGATTACAAGTGACCACGTGGACAGGCTGGGATGGGAAGAAGCTCAGAGAAGCATCTCACTGTAATGACCAAAGGCACAACTGTCTCTTTCTTACCACTCACTCTCTTGCCACTGGACTTAGATTTCTAGGAAGCCCAATAGAACAGAAAATATCTCACTCTGTGATCTTGGGAAGGTCCCTTCAGCCTCCAGAACTTGGCTAGACCTCGGGCACACAGGCCAGTGCCTACTTTCACAGCTGCCTTATAGGTTAATAAGTGGTATTCTTGTGAATAAAGGGACTCCACATCTCATTAAATGTGTAGGTCGGATGAAGGTATCTGTAATAACAGTAATAACCAGTCAGAACAAGAAGTTTCAAGTTTAACTAACACGACACATTCATTTGTCTCCAGAGGGGTACAACCTAGAGAAATGGAAGAACATGAGATGCTCCGAACGAGAAATAACTCTAATAGTTGGCACATATTAGGTACCTACAATGTGCTAACTGAATTATTCATTGAATTCCTATAATTCCCTGCAAGGCAGGTTCTACTGTTTTTCTCATTCTAGAGATAAGAAACCTAAAGTCCAAAGAGGTAAAGGAACTTACCAAATACTACCTGTGAGTAAAAGATCAAGCCAGATTAGAACAAAGACATCCTGGCTCTGAAGCACATGTTCTTAAGCATTAACCACAGAGGAGGGAAGCCCCAATTTTAATATAAATGATCTATACAATATCAAACGAAAATGGAATAATTCATCTCAACTGTTCCACTCAACAGAATCTTCTTCTGTCCAGGACACAACAAGGCTAATGGAAGTAAGGGCTACCTACTTTCTTTCGGGTAGATGTGATAGGAATTCTTTTATCCATCAAGTCAGATGAACGTTAGATTCACCACTGTTTGCGGCCAACATTAAAGTTCAGTGTGACCCTGCATCCTCGTTCCTTGGAAACATTTCTCTTTTCACAGTTTGACAGCTCTTGGGGCAAACTCTCTCAAGACGTACCCACAAGCCTCTAAGTAATATAAGAGGTTGAGGCAGTTAGGAAGAGTGAGGAGAAATTACTTCCAAGAGTACAGATAAATCAAAATAATGATTTAATAATAATAATAATCCAGTCACAGAAGCTCAAGGTCAGAGGCAGATGTTGGCATTCCTTAGCTGAGGAAATGAAGACTCCAGGATTCAATGTATATTGGCTGTAGAACTACTATTAAGGTTGAATCAACCCCAATGTTCCCTTGGGAGATATTCCCTTCTGCATTGCCTAGGACATTAGGCATGTATATCTATGTAAGAGAACTGTACATATTTTTATCTATATTGTCTTGTATTTATCCTCCACTAAACTGTGGTGACTACTTTGATGGAAAAGCCAATCTCAGATATATCTTTCTTTTCCAGCACCTAAAACATGACAAGTCACAAGATAAATTCTTGTTTGTTGATATGAATGAATGAATGAATGAATGAATGACTCAGCAGTCAGTTGATACACTGTCATAATCCTTAATGGCCATGTTGTACAAGTAATATCTCATTATAACAATCTAACCCCTCCCTGCAGCCAACCAATGAAATATTCAAATGTGTTTTATTCTATCGACACTTTGTGATAATTGCTAGAAGCTCTATTCCCAATAGGCAGACATTGGAGATGAAACAGAACCAATATCCAATTTCCTCATCAAGAATTGCAAAGGGAAAACAAAATGTCTTGAACATTGTAAAAGAGGCACATTTTGCAGATCAGCGCAATATATTGCCCTTGAATGGCTAAATGCATTTGTGTGATATCATCATGTAACTACTCAATAAATGCTTTAAAGCTTATTTGCCTTGTTCAAATTAAAAATATTAAGAGAGAGAAAAGAGGTTTGGCTGATTTTTACATATTCAATACCCAAAGTAATGTGGAAGGAAGTAAAAACAGCTGAGATTTGTGTAGCTGCTAATTTAGTTGAAGAATAATCATTCATCTAAGCAAAACTAATTCCTCTGTCGCATCTGGAAAGCCAGTTTTAGAAGGGAGTGGATTGGTTGTCAAAAGGACATTTTCTTTATTGGGAAAAAAAATGTTAATTTTTTACAAATTGCCATGCAGGCGTATCCTTTTTACTTTATTTTATTTTCTGTTTTAGAGTAATGAAACACAGGAAGAGGAAGGTGGTTTGGGGACTTTTATGAGACTAATAAAGCCAGATCTTCTTGGGAAAGAGACAAGCTGAACCTTGGCCAGGTGATGAGACACTACAAGGAAGTCAAAGTATGACAGGTTTCCGGTGAAAGCGACTGAATGGGAAAGACTGCCAGTAGCTTGTGAGGAGAGACCAAGGGATTAATCAAACAAGCTAAGAGTAATAGAAAGTCAAGAAGTTTTACTTAAAAGAAAAGTAATGTTATAATAAACAATGATTGATAATAATCAAAGTCTAATGGGCAAAGGACTTAACCTGAACGTTGACTTTTGCACAGTAGTTCTTCGTATGTTGTTCTAAATCACTTACTATACTGTTCTTACAAGTTTGATTTATATTAAGATTTTATAATTTGCATTTCTGTTTTTCTCAAAATGAGTGATTCTAAAAATTTATCTGCATCAGAGTCACCAAGGAACCTTTTTAAAAATGAAAATACCAGAACACAAGGCCTCAGAAAGTCTAATTAGGTGGATGTGGGGCGGTGGCTCATGAATCTGTGTTTTAACAAGGTAAAGGTGGTAGGTCCTAGGTGATTTGAAGGAAGAAATTCCCAT
This sequence comes from Rhynchonycteris naso, assembly GCA_037038555.1. Lineage (NCBI taxonomy): Eukaryota > Metazoa > Chordata > Mammalia > Chiroptera > Emballonuridae > Rhynchonycteris > Rhynchonycteris naso. The sequence continues at coordinate 28,317,146 of CM072997.1, read as the reverse complement.
CTCAGTTTAGAGAAACTATTCATATGATTTATGCACCAGGTAACATCCTGGATCCATGCAGCTGGAGAAAGGAATCACCACCAGATGGAAATTTATCAAAATTACTGGCATAATGAAAAGAAGAACTCCAAAAGATCAGAAGGTAGTAATTTTGTCATTTAAATGTGATGTCATCAAATAACTACTCAATAAATGTTTCAAAGCTTACTTGGTGTGTTCAAATTTAAAACATTAAGAGATGAAATAAAGATTTAAATGATTTTCATAAATTCAATACCAAAAGTGCCTGACCTGTGGTGGCGCAGTGGATAAAGCGTCGACCTGGGAACACTGAGGTCATCAGTTCAAAACCCTGCACTGGTCTGGTCAAGGCACATATGGGAGTTGATGCTACCAGCTCCTCCCCCCTTTCTCTCTCTCTCTCTCTCTCTCTCACTCTGTGTCTCCTCTCTAAAAATGAATAAAATAAAAAGAAATTTAAAAAAAACAATTTAAATTCAATACCAAAAGTTTTTTGGGAAAGAAATCAGCAGTGTATTTATATAACAACCAATTTATTGTAGAGTTTCAGAGTCCAGAACACGTGGAAACAAGACTCAGGAAAGTGGTGGGAGAGCTACAGAAACTTGTTTTACCTACTTTTCAATTCTGTCTGACTCTTCCTAGAAGGAATGACCTCCTAATAAACTTCAAAGTAATTTGTAAATGCCTGCCAGCATTAAGAAGTCATTTTTGGGGCCCTGGCTGTTTCACTCAGTGGTAGAGCATCGGCCCGCTGTGTGGATGTCCCAGGTTTGATTCCGGGTCAGGAAACACAGAAGTGACCATCTGCTTCTCCACCCCTTACCCTCCTCTTTTTTTTCTCCCTCCTTCTCTCTCTTCTTCCTCCCCTCCTGAAGCCATGGCTCAATGATTCAAGTAAGTTGGCACTAGATACTGAGCATGGCTTCATGTCCCCCACCTCAGATACTAAAAATAGGTGCCAAGCAACAGAGCAACAGCTCAGATGGGCAGAGCATCGCCCTTAGGGGGCTTGCTGGGTAGATCCCAATGGGGCAGATGTGGTAATCTGTCTCTCTGCCTCTCCTCCTCTCACTTAATAAAAATAATTAAAAATTTACTTTTTGGTTGCAAATCCCCATTTTGCCCTATTCACCTACCTCTCGAGGTGAGGCATCTCCAAATCTGCCTTACCAGTCCAAAACATGTTCTTCTGATTTAATTGCGACCTCTTCCACAATTGAGAGGGCCTAGGGAAACAATTGAATTGAATGAAAGTAACCCTGCACTGGACAGCATTTTGCCCCGTCCCATATACATGCACATACCTCCTTTTCCATCTCTCATCCATATGAAAGAGCCATGTGGCAGTATGACCCTATGCTGGGAAAATAGCTGTATTAGGCTTGCTTGTTGGCATTTTTCGTGATTAGTATGTGAACACGTGGCAGAGCCACATGTGTATAGCCTATTTAAGGTTACAGGTACTTTTCCTTTGTGTGGATCACTTCCCTGCCACTGCAAGGGGTCATTTTTATATTTGATCACCTGCTCTCATAAGAACTGATTGTCCCCTGCCTGTTTGCTCATCCGCTGTTGCAAGAATCTAATGAACGAGAATTGCCCACTGCTTTCCGACTCCACAGTTCCTCTATCGTCTGCCCAAATCCAACGTGAACCTGCCTGGCCTCAGCTACCAGAATTACATCTGGTGTTGTGAGCAGGATTCAGATCAGAATGGAATGAAGCCACCAGCACCCTTGACATTTTTGAGCATGTGGTTGCCTGTGGCTACCCTGTCAGGGGCCATGGGATGGGTGTTTTTTACATCCCAGTGAGCAGAAACTGAAGGCTCTGTGCAAGGGGTTGCCCAAGTTCGAGAGCTCCAGTGTGACCTGGAGACTGAATGCCAACAGCAGCAGGAGCTGGAACAGTTGTGAGCTGAGAGCTCTAGTGTGAGCTAGAAGCTGGACGCTGGCAGTGGCAGTTAGAGAAACAGCTGAGGAGTCAAGAGCTCCAGTTTCAGCCTGACCTGTTTTGGCACAGTGAATAAAGTGTTGACCTGGAAGGCTGAAAGGTCGCTGGTTTGAAACCCTTGGCTTGTCTGCTCCTCCTCCTTCTCTCTCTCTCTCTCTTCTCTCTGAAATGAATAAATAAAAAATTTTAAAAATAAAAAGAGCTCCAGTTTCAGCTTCAGGCCAAGAGCTGGCAGCCACAAGAGCCAAAGTGGTCCCTGAAGGAGGAAGGGGTTTGGGCTGAAACTGCCAGACTCAAAGCCTGGCCAGTGGTCACCCAGAAAGTAAAAACCCAGCAACAAAAAGTCCCTCGGGGGCAGGCACAACCCCCTTCAGAAGTAGTAGAGCACTCTGTGGACCAGCCCTACACACAGAGTTGTTGGAGTTAGGGACAAAATTCAGGCAGAAACTCACCAAGTCTCTGGCATCCTGGTTGCTGTGGTTGTGGGACATGGGGGTAGATGGCATCATGCTCTCCAGAACAGAGATGGAGAAATTAGCCACCATTACCACGCACTCCTCCTTGAGGCAACATCAGAACTGCCATGACAACCCAGGAAATCATACCCTATTAGAATGGGTGATGGCTGCCATTTGTACAGTCTGGCAGAATGCTGGAGACTTGCCATGAATAGTGAGTTGGTGGCAGTCATATACTGAGCCGCAGTAGGTCCTCCCAGAATGAGGTATGAGGAATGCTGCTTTCAATCTGAGGTCCCATGGGCCAGATGAGGAAGTATTTATGAAAAAGATGAGAGATCTTATTCTCTGTAATGCTCATTCAATCCTTTTGGGGTCACTAGTTGCTTTCTTTTTTTCTAAGTGAGAGAAGGGGAGATAGTGAGACAGACTCCCACATGCTCCCCAACCAGGATCCACCCAGCAACACCATTTTGGGCTGATGCTCGAATCAACTGAGCTATTTTTAGTGTCTAAAGCTAATGTATTCAGACCAAGCTATCCTCAGCACCCGGGGCCATGCTTGAACCAATTGAGCCACTGGCTGCAGCATGGGGAGAGGGGGAGAAAGGGGAGAGCAAGGAGGAGAGAAGCAGACGGTCACTTCTCTCGTGTGCCCTGACTGGGAATCAAACCAAGACATCCATACTCCTGGCTGACGCTCTATCTACTGAGCAAACTGGCCAGGGCCACCAGTGGCTATCTTGAGCCCCTGCATAGGGAAGCTCATCAACACTGTTACAGAGATTGTGGCAGATTTTGGGGACGTAGAGGCAGCACAGCACTGTAGGGATGTGTGGGATGCTGCCTGTGCTGCCCCTCCTCCCCAACTAACAACAGAAATGGACCTGTAAAAGTTACTTGAACACAGATGATTGTGGCTGGGGCAGATGGGGAGAAACTAGATGGCAGGTCTAATAAAATCCTTTTAGAGCTTTGGCAGCAGCTTGAACCATAAGAGAAGTTCCAGCCACTGAAAAAGCAGGGGAAATGAACGGCCCTGGCAGCCACCAATAAAAAGGTTGGTGCTTGGGTTGCACAGTTGCAAGATTATATGTTGGAGGCAGCTGAGGGATAGGACCCAAGACCTGTTATTCCAGTTTGAGTAGGGGGAGGGCTGAGGGGCCCACCTAATGGGGAGAGGTGGGGACTGGAGGCCCCATATGTAATTGGCAACCCACCCATCCCCTTTTAATGCACAGCAGGCATGAGGTACTTCTATAGCAGCTAAGAGAACTGTCAAGGCAGCACAAGCCTTAAATGTGTTTGACCTTCCAGGCCCTGTGGGCTTGCTGAGGGGTTTATATGGGGCTTGTGGCACCAGACAGAGCACTTATAGAAAGGCACTGAGGTCTGTTATCAAAGAGCTGTAAGGCTAGTTGCCTGTAATGAACCTTCACCTTGGGTGATTTGTACAGACAGCTACGCTATCATGGGTTGATCACTGAGTGGTATAATGGATTCTTGAAGCAGGGACTGCAACAAGAGGGGAGCACCAGCTTCCTTGCTGGGTGGAAATGCCACTTGAGGACAGTAATGAGAGACCCTGAAGGAGTGTGAGGGCGCGGCACCTGTGGAGGCTCTCCGGCACCACGCAGCTGCTCCCTTCCAGTTGCAGAGATGCAGCCAGGACACTTTTTTTCAATAGACATGGCCCTGGACTGTACAAGTCCCCGCACCTACAATATGTGGCCTGTTGGCACCGTGAGGTAGAGGGATAGAGGTGGACCTCCAGTTAACTTCCTGGGCAAATGGTACCTGGCCACCTAAGGTAAAAGTGTATTATCCCTTGAGTGCTCAGTGAGACATTGTGATGGGCACCTTTATAATTACAGGGGGTCCTCAAATTATTACACAGTTTCACTCCTACAACAGTGACATAACCTGAATTTTTGTGTAAATCAAAACACACCCTAACCTAAGTCACTTACCTATACTAACACAGTTGTAAAATCATAATCTAGAACATAAAGACACAACCAAGACACAGAAAAAGAATACTGAGTATTCTTCTGCTGTGCACAACCAAACTAGCTTGCCCACATAGTCCTTAAGTATGACACTAACAGCATAAACTGAATTAATCTCAATATTTTTAAGTTTTAATGGGTGTGAGTGTTGTAAACTCTATACATTGTATGTCAAGACTGTCATAACCCGAGGACCCCCTGTTTTGTCATTTTTGGTATATCTTGTGCTGTTGCTGTAGTCTCTGTTTATGTAACCTACTTCATCCTGACGCAGGGATCATTGTGGAAGATATCTGTCACATAACTTGTAAGGCGAGCAACCCTAACGGGGTGGAATGTTGGAGAAACAGCTGTGTTAGGCTTGCTCGCTTGCACTCTGCATGATTAGTGCATGAGCATCTGGCAGAGTCACACGTGTATAGCCAATGTAAGGCTACAGGTGCTTTCCCTTGGCATGGATCGTGTGCCCACCACTATGACGGTCCATTTCCCGTTTGTTCGCCTGCCACAGGGAGAAGCGGTTGTCCCCTGTTTGCTTGCCCACCATTGTGAGAATCTAATAAACAGGAACGCCCGATGCTTTCTGGCACTGCTGTTCCTCTACTGTCTGCTTGAATCCAGTGTGAACCTGCCTGGCCTGCGCCATGGCATCATACCCTAATCCCAAGAACCTTTGTAATTTCCTTTTATGAAATGCCTGTGTCACTCTAAGTCAGTAGAAAACTAGGAAGAATGGCTTCTCACCTGGGTTCTCGCAGAGGAAGTTCTACTTTTCCTTAACTGATCAAGACAACCAATCACCCAGAGAAGTAATATGAGTCAAGTCATCCTAAGACACATTCTTTCTTTGAGACATTCAGCCCACACTCGCTCTGTAGAGCCAAAGATTTCTCAGAGAGCCCATTTCCTACAGCTTTCATAGTTCCAGAGGCTCGTGTTCCCTCTCTCCAAGGTCCCCACCTCAGTCTCCCACCTATTAGCACCCTGACAACCACCAAGGAGCACAAGCTTTGGGCAACCCGACTTCCTTCCACGTGGATGTGTTTGACTCAGAAAGTCAGTCTTCCATACCCATCCCTCATCTTCCCATTCATCAGTAACAGCAGATGGCACAAGGCATCAAACCCTTGCAGGAAGCCTCTGCCCTGAAGCATGGTGTGAGAAAGTGCAGAGTGTTTAGCTTCAGACGCCAATTTGCATGACCAACTGCAAATTACTTAGCCTCTTAAGGCACCATTTTCCTCTTCTCTTAAAGGGACATTTCTACTTTTTGAGTGTGTGAGAATTTAAGAAAGTGTATTCAAAGCGCCTGGGATATAATAGGTGTTCAATAAATGGCAGTTATTATTTTATGCATGAGCCTTTGGCTAATGTATGTGTGAACATTTAGTTATTAATTAGAAGGTAAATGAAAGCTGGCTGGAGGGAATTGAATTTGACCTTTAGCAAATTATTTCATTTAGATGCGCTGATGCAAAGCTATCCCATCTTATGAAAAAAGACGAAAATAAATCTGGCTGACAAAAGCTATTTTAATAAATACTCAATCTCCCTCCAACATCCTCTCAGTCTATGACCACCTCACTGTCATTTGTAAGCGGTTTGGGGAGGCTTTTGTGCCTTTCCCTCTCTTGTCACAGTCAATCACTAAGCGATTAGGGGCCAGATTCAGCTCAGAAAACCTTTTGAATCTAGTGACTGCTCCAAAAAAGGAACTCTCACTGCCTTTTCCTTCCAAATGAGCTTACCACCAAATAAGCTCGGGTGTCCTGGGGTTAGTAGAATCTCTCAAAGTTATTGCTAGGTTGAGATCAGCTCAGCTGGTGTGGGTGTGACATGCTGCAGGAGCCTGATACGCCTGTTCTTCACATGCCCCAGTTTACTGACAGGCTAAGAGAACTTGCCACTATGCACAGAAAGCACCTCATGGCGGCCGTGTTGTTGAAATTCAGTTTGCGGGCAGAACTGATGTCTACTACAGAGAAAATAGCACTTCTGTTCCAGCTGATGAGAGAAAAGGGGAAAAAGAAAATGACAGAGCTTGCTGCAGACCAGAAAGAGACATGTAGATGCACTGTAGCTTTATCTCAGAAATCAGTGGACAGATGAATGCGAAAAGAAGGAAAGAGGGCTAAGAATGAGGATCCATGGATCCGTGACAGCATTTCTGGGGCGGAGAGCAACGTACCAAGGAAGAGGTAGGCTGCGAGAGAATAATAAGAGGGATTAAGGGACTAAGTTTGCCATTCTGTGCAGAAGAGTCAGTGATAGAACTGACTGGCAGCCTTAGGGAAGGAGGGAGCTAAGGCTTTCAAGCGTAATATATATATATATATATATATATATATATATATATATATATATATATATATATATATATATATATATATATATATATATATATGAATGAAACTAGAAATGAAAAGATACTGTACTGTAAGAGGAAACCTATTGCTGATACTATCCTGTTGGAAAAGATTTCAGATCCTGCGACTAAGAAAAGAGATTTGTATTTTTAGCGTGTGCTTCCCTCACACTGAATCACACATGGGTAAATGGTGCTCTCGGGGGGCCTCATCTGGAGTTTCTCTGCCTCTCAACCTACCTGGGAGGAGGATGTATTAGGAAGTCCAACCCAATGAACTTTGAAAAAGGGCTGTGATTAGCTTCAGAAGGCTCCAACTGTGCAAGCAGCCAATATAATAAGCTCACATGATGTGACTGATTACACCCATTACCATTCTGCATATTTCTGCCTTCTAATGCCCACAGAGGGGCAGGAAAGAGAGTTAGGCAAACATCTTTGGGACTGGTTTATTAAGCTAATATACCAGGCATTGACCATTTTGCATCCTGAGAAGCCATCAAGCCCTTTGAACTTAGCATTTTCATTAGAAATCATGTATTTTAAATAATGATACAGTAAATCTTAGCAGTGCTTTTTATCTAAGGATCTCAAAATACATTACTATTACTGCTATTCTCAGCATTTGGTAGATAGTATTACATTAATTTTCTAGATAGCTCAACAAAAGCATCCAATGGTGAAATGCAAAATCAGCAGCAAAGGTTGGAAAAGAGTTTAGAGTCCCCTGAGTCCAGCTCTTACCATTTATCTACATAACTATGCCTACTGGTACATGCTAATATTTAGATGCACAATTATGAGCTAGGAGCAAGTGAAAACTTTACAAATGACTGTTCATTTGTAGAGGACATTAGTCATGTTGGTGGCTCCCTGACATCTTTTAGATATGCTTCTTAGGCAACTCCCTTGCCCCTGCAATGGAGACATGGGACCTGGGCTCTGCCAATGAGCTGCACTGGTGGGAGCAGCATTCTAGTTCCGGATGCAGGAGTTGGAGCAGAGCAAACCAAGTTCATGCTCGCAGCAGTAGTGGCTTCCCCATCAGGTCAGTTTAATAGCATAGTTGTGGCATGTATCCAAAGGTTTAGCCTCTAGCCTGGTTTTTAGCCCACTCAATGATCTCATGAACTCCTCTATATACTTTTAACAAACTCCTTCTCTACACAATTAGCCATACTCAGTTTCTATTGCCTGCAGGTAAAGATCCTGAAAGCTATAGCTTTAGATCCCATAGAAAATAGAAGCTCACAAGCTGCCTTTTGCATTTTGATATAGGTTGGTAACTGGTTATTAATGTATTTTTAGAATCAAATGTCAATGTACTCAACTGGTATATGGTATTTATAAATATGTAGTGTTTATTGAGCACCAGCTAAGTGCAAAATTCTGTGCTAAGTATTATGGGAAATATTTTCTGAGTGCCTACTATGTGCTGCATATCACACTGAGGGCTGGAGATGTAAGAAAAATAAGCAAAGCCGGACAGAGCCACTATACCCCTTCAAAAGCTGACAGTCTACAGAGAAAGGCAGTAGTTGAAGAATCGCAGTCAGAACCGTAAAATCGCCACCATGCTAAGAGATATGAAAGACAGAGAAAGCACCCCCAAGGGGAAAATAGGTTAGCATGAGATATGCCTTTGAACAGAGCACACAAGAGTCCATTGGAAAATGGACTGGAGGGAACTTAAAATAGATGCAGACAGATCAGTTAGGAGGCAGTTTTAATAATTCAGGAGAGCATTGATGGTAACTTAGACTAGAGTGACAGGGGTAGAGACAGAAAAAGACACATTCAAAAGGTATGTAGGAGATTGAGTCAAGAGAGCTTAGAAATGAATTAGATATGAGGAAATGACAGAGTCATAGATGACTTCCAGCTTTCTGACTTGAGCCACTGAACAGACAGGAGTGTCCATCCTGGAGAGAGCGCTGGGAGAAGGTCAGTTCTTGTAGGGACATCATGAGCTCAGTCTCATACGTGTTAGATGAACAGCCATTGAGGCATTTATGAGGCCTGCAGCTCAGGATTGAAGACTGGACTGAAGGCATGAAACAGTTCTTGTGTAATTGAAATCATTGTGTGAATGGGATTTCTTAGGGGAGAATATAGCCTGGGAACATTAGAGAAGCTTGGATCTATTCTTTAGGAGTGTAAAGTATAGGTCTAAAAATTGAGGGAGCCACCCATCGGTGGTTACCTAAATGTAATGGTAGTCTGCCTATAAAACATTAACAAGGTGAAATTCTTTAAACCAAAAAACATGTCTTGATCCTCTTTCCTCCACAGTTGGGATCACACATTCAGGGGGCTGTCTGGTCTACTAATCAGTCAGTGGGCCAAGCAGGGCCTGTGGCACAGAGCAGAGCACACATCCTATCTCAAGTGCTCAAACTCATCCTAAGCCCAGGCAAGTCATTCCAGAAACGATACCCATATCCATGTCCCTCTAGGAAGCCCCCACTGTTTGAAATAACTACTGTGCTTTACATTAACTGACAAAAACAGCATTTAACCCAGATTTCTTGAATCAGAACCAATTCTCTGCTTCTGATGTAAGAACAGTCTTCAATTACTATTAATTCACTGGGGAACAATTTTCTTCTTTCATTTTCTGTTGCATGAGGTTTTAGAACTGTTTCTATATATTTCTGCATCGCAGATTCCAAATCTTAAATCAGTTTTTGGTGCATACTCTAGTTTCTATACAACTTTAATATTTTTTTTGCTGTTACAGTTAATGGCATGCATTGGTTTTAAAATTGGAGTTAAAGGGCAACGACTCTTGGATTGAACATAACCACAAGGCAATTAATGTTTTACAAACATCACTTTTACATAATTGCAGTTATTTTTAAATGTAAAAATTATTATCTGAAAAAAATACCCTCTTATTTTGTTTTAAGATTGAATCATGGCTTCTTCGAGTAGGCGTAAATGTAAGAATAGTCCTGACACCTTCTGTTATATATGTGGCTGTTACACACTTCAACATCAAAGGCGCAATATTTCATCATTTGTGACACGTGCATATATTGCCTATTTTCAAGTTCCCCTTGGCAATCAAGACAAGAATTGGGCTCCTCAGATTGTGTGTCCTAATTATGAGGAAATGCTTCATGACTGGACAAAAGAAAAACGCAAAGGAATGCCTTTTGGTGTTCCCATGATTTGGCGTGAACCTAAGAACCACAGCAGTGACTGTTATTTCTGTTTGATCCATAAAAAAAGCATCGGCAAGAAAAAACGGCATATGATCGCATATCCTAATATTCCTTCAGCAATACGACCTATCCCACACTCTGAGACACTCCCAGTTCCAGTTTTCAATGGTTTTATTTCTTCTAAGGACCAAGAAAGTGAACGTGGTGATCAAGTGTATTTTGATAAGATGCATGAGGAAATGGTTGTAGAATCTGAAGGGTCTTCTTCTGATGCCAAGCACTCATTAACCCCTCAGCAGTTTACCCAACCCAAATTGAATGACTTAGTAAGAGATTTGGGCCTATCAAAGAAAGCAGCTGAGTTCTTAGCCTCCAGGTTTCAAGAAAAGAATGTACTTCACTGGCCAGCTAAAGTATCCCATTTCAGGAAGCATGAACAAATTTTCGTGGGCTTTTTTTCTGAAGATAGACACTTTGTTTGCTGTCATGATATCAGTAGTCTTCTCAGCCAGCTAGGTGTTACCACTTACAGTCCAAAAGAATGGTGGCTATTTCTTGACAGCTCTAAATGGAGTCTGAAATGTGTTCTTCTACACAACAGTAATGTTTATGCAGTGGTTCCAATTGGTTATTCAACTCATCTGTGAGAAGATTATAATGACATAAAAATTGTCCTCGACTTTCTGAAGTATGAGGAGCATAACTAGATTATTTGTGTGGATCTTAAAATGGTCAATTCCCTGCTAGGATAACAGAGAGGTTTCACGAAGTATCCTTGCTTTCTGTGTTTGTGGGACAGCCGAGCTTGGGAGAAACACTGGACACAGAAGGAGTGGCCGAAACATGAAACTCTGGAAGTAGGGATGCAAAATATTGTGAATAAATCTGTAGTTAATCGGGACAGGATCATTTTTTCCCCACTTCACATTAAACTTGGTTAATGAAGCAGTTTGTTCAGGCTTTGAATAGAGAAAGTGAATACTTTCAATATATTATTTCTGCTTTTCCTGCCTTGTCTTTCGAAAAGATAAAAGCGGGTGTATTCAATGGACCTCTAATTTGAACCCTCATACGTGATGAGGAATTTTCCAGGAAGATAAATAAGGAGAAAAAAGCACATAACAGTCTTTTGTGGCAGTTACAAAGAACTTCCTTGGCAACAAAAAAGCAGAAAACTACGAACTTCTGGTTCAAAGGATGCTGTTGGCTTTCCACGACATTGGATGTAACATGAGCATTAAGATTCACTTCCTGAACAAGTCACCTTGATAACTTTCCCGAAAATCTTGGAGCTGTTAATGATGAGCAGGTTACTGCTGGAGCATCAAACAAGATTGTCCTCAACAAGTACACAAACGCAAAAGCTACAAACACAAATTTTTACCTGAATAGAATTTAAATAAGTTTTGCGCAAATTTTATGATTAAAATAAGTGTTTTAATATGTTCTATTTTGAAATTGTAGACAAATTCTGATGCAATCATATCTTTTAGTGTATTAGTGTATTTACTGCATTATATAAATTACTATATTTTCACAAAGATGATGCCCAAGAAGACATTCTACTTCATTATGTTAAACTAAATGTTGAAAACTTTACAATAAGATGAAAACCTAAAATCTTGAATTGCAAAAAACTGTAACTTACAGAGAAAAACTAATGTCAGATTTGAGATCAGCACACTAGAATTAGGTAAGAACAAGTGTTTTTTGTGGATGCAACCAAAATTTTGTTTCCTAGTGTTATTTTTCCTACTAAAATCCCCTATTTTTTTTTATTTCCAAATAACATTGCTACCTCCCAAAGGACCGCTCGTTTAGCCCAAACACTTTCCCTTCCTATTAATACTGTCCCTAAAACCATTTTCAAGTGTCTAACACACTAACCATACTTGGATCACCCCTACAGCCCCTTCATTATTTGAATTCGTACCCCTACCACTGGTGTTGTGTGGGGTAAGGATTACTGAGCAATGAGTGAAGGCTGACCATGCCTTAGCACTGTCACACAGCTCAGCACTAGGAACAGGAAGGGCGGCCCGCAGAGGTGAAGGACAGTGTTTGGAAGTCAGTGGCAGGAGTGAAGACAACAGCTCGGCAGGTCTTGGTGATGGCCTATAGCAGAGGAAAGAGAGTGGGAAAACTAGAAAATAATGGGAGTCCTCAGTGTGGATTCTGGCCTCTGATTTCTTTTCCCACTCAGCACCAGGACATCTGTCTGCAGGTCTGGAAGGTACCTTCCATTTATATGCATTCAGATTTTTTTCTTCTCAATATTCCTCTGCAGTAATACATTTCATGTACTAATAATAACTTCCAGGTATTGACTAAATCTGGTATGTACTTGAAGTGCATTTGTTTCTTAGTTCAGTGTCACATCACACACACACACACACACACACACACACACACACACACACACATACAAAATTAAATTCTTCCTCCCTCCTTTCCACTTCTCCAGCCCCAGACTGTAATTATTGAGCAGAGACCTGACACAAAGCAGGTCAGGAGGCACTTGTGTGGTAAAGCAGCCATTGAGGTGTGCTCTGTGGGAGCGTGAAACATCTACACGTGTCACCTCCTGTTGCAGCTTCCACAGCAGCCAGCTTTTTGGAGACAGTGCCCAGCCCCTGAAGTAGGACTGCTGCTGGTGTTTCCTGCAGAATCTTGGTTGGTATAGGTAAGAGCTTGTCCCCGAAATTCCCTCTCTGTTGACATTTGGCAGGATTTCTGTCAACCAAAATTAATTACATCAGCCAACACTTGCAGAGTGTCTGACACTTAGCAAATACTCAATACTTAATTTTTTTTTTAATTTTAGAAAAAAATCAAGTTAAAATGAGCCATGTCTAATCTGAGTAAATATAAGAAAGCACTTTGTGCCAAACACACAGTAATACTACATAAATATTAGCTGTTAGTGTTGTTACTATTATCTAGAGTCACTGTTACTTCTTGTTCACATTCTGGGAACACAGGAGAGCCTTTCTCACTCTCCCCCCTTATTTAAATACTATCACAACTTTCAAGGAAATATAAACCACACTCCTCTCTCACACACACAAACAATTAGAGAACACAGTCTCTAGTGCATATGCTGGTGGGAATAGAAGCAGAACTCCTTCCAAGGGCAACCTGGACACGACTTTCAAAATTACAAACAAAAATGCTCTTCAACCCAGCAGATCACACTGGAGAATTTATCCTACAGATTAATTCACACCCATGTGGTGTACAACATAAATAAGGTATTTCATTTCAGATGTTTGAAATGAGAAAATGAAAACATCCATCAATAGGAAGGTCATTAAATAAACCTTGATACAAGCATTGAATTTCAGCACTGTGCAGCAATAAACAAATTTTGTATGAAAAATATTTCTGAGTACTTTTACAATAAGAGCCCCAGGATATACTGGTAAGCTTAAAAAAATAAGGCACAGAATAATGGTGTATGAAACTTTTCAAATTTTGTATAAAAGTGGGGGGAGATGAGAATAGATACTTGCATTTGTTTTGCATGAAGAAACTCTGGAAGACGATGAAGGAAACTAAAAGGAATGATTGCCATGGAAACAGAATTAGACAGATGAGGGAAGGAAGGCAAGGACTAAAGAGAAACCATTTTACTATAAAACTTTTAATTGTCTATTCAAGGTAAGAAGGTAGTAGGTAGGTAGGTAGGTAGGTAGGTAGGTAGGTAGGTAGGTAGGTAGATGATATAGATAGATAGATGATGATGATGATAGATAGATAGATAAATAGATAGATAGATGATAGATAGATAGATAGATAGATAGATAGATAGATAGATAGATAGATAGATAGATAATAGAAAACCTGGTCTTATGACTATGCAAGGAACATTCCCTTGCCAGTGTTCTGTAGTTGAAGTTGATGCCCTGGAAATTCAGCACATTGTTCATCTGTCCCCTAGCCTCCAGGCTTCTTCCCCACCCACTGTGGGATGATGCAACCTTTGACATGGGGGACTGTGTCAACTAGAAAGTTGGACACCTGTATTAGCTTGCTTAATACAGACTGTTGGGCTATGACCCTGTTCTCACATCCATGTATTCTTTCTGGGACACACAGTATAAATTAAGAAAATTCTCTTGGGTCACAGACTCAATATTATAACTTTCATTTCTTTGCTTTCATTGGTTTAAATTCAGACTTTTAATGTGTGATATGATATTAGAGGTCAGAGAACTTCTCAATCCATCTAAAAGTACATAAACACTGCAACAAAAATCCATTAAACGTAGAAAGTAGAAATAGCTAATCCTTTACATGAGGAAAATAAATAATTCACCTCCAGGCTCTCCCTCCATAAATCAGTTGTGCTGTTATCAGATACCAACATTGGAATAGGAAAGCAAGCAGCCGTATTAAACTTGGACAATTTTTTAAAAGAATTGTGGAAAAAGGGGTTATGAACCATTTGGGTTTTTTCCATGTAATTCTCTGAACAGACTATGTCATGAATGAGCTGGAAAGAACCCGCCATCTTGGCTCTCTCCAGCTCACTTGGAGGAGAAAGAGGAGTCTCAGGGACAAAATAACACAAGATTCATGCTACACCACAAAAGGGCCATAAAGGAAAGAACTGCTCCCACACCTCCTGGAGTCAGGAAGTGTCAGGGAAACTATGAGAAGTTCAAGAATAAAGAGGACCTGGTCAGAAAACAAGGCTCAAGTCAAGCCAACCACTTCAATACAAATGACTCCTCACAGCAAGACTTCTTTTAATGAGAGAGAGAGGTAGAGACAGGAAAAGAGATGAGAAGCATCAACTCATAGTTTCTTCACTTTAGTTGTTCATTGATTACTTCTCATACGTGCCTTGACCCGGGGCTCCAGCTGAGTGAGTGACCCCTTGCTCAAGCCAGTGACTTTGGGCTTCAAGGCAGAGCCCCTGCGCTCCAGATGGTGAACCTGTGCTCAAGCCAGCAACCTCGGGGTTTTGAACCTGGGACTTCAGCATCCCAGGCTTATGCTCTATCCACTGCACCACCACAGGTCAGGCAACACTTTTAAAAAACTCAGTTAACAGACATTTACATGGAGTTTGCTTTGTGCCAGATGCTGTTCCAACTGCTTCAAATATCAACTCCTTAAATCCTCACAACATCCCCTTGAGGTAGTGTTCTCTCCATTCTACTGATGAGGAGACTGAGGTACAAAACGATTTTAAAACTTGCCTGGTTTTATTATGAGAAAACCTAGGATTGCTTCCTCTGGTCACCAGCTTCATAGAGAGTCTGCCACCACCATCTTTTGTTCGGCTGCAAACTGAGCTTAAAAGTTAACAGAGCTGCTTTTGTGTCTGAATGATAGCCATTATTTAAAGAATTGTTGGAGGTTTTTAATGGGCTTACTTATCTTGGAATTCTCAAACCTCATTCATATCTAGCTGAGAATTCAGTGAAAAACAGTTCAGCTCTTCTTTTTCTCCTCTCTCCTCTCTCTCTCCTTTTTTCTCCAATACCAATCACATGTATCAGGAAGGATGTGGGACAAATGTCAAGATAGCCACACCCCACTTCCTCATTTAAAAGGAGCCTTAGGAATGCTGATTCAGCATAGCACCTCAGACTGTGAGAATGTGTATATCAGCAGTGAGAATGCATGAAACAGAAAAGGTAAACTTTGTATCAGTTAGCTGTTGCCACAACAAAGCCATGTGACAAATAACTTCAAAACTTAATGACTTTTGCTGGGACAACTGGATGTCTACATGCAAAAAAAAAAAAAGTGATTTGGACCCTTACTTCATAGCATATAAAAAATTTAACTGAAAATGAATCAAAGGCCTACATATTAGCTGGAACTATAAAATTTCTAGACATAACATAAAGGGAAATCTTCATGACTTTGGATCTAGCAATGGATTCTTAAATATGACACCAAAAATACAAGTGACAGAAGAAAATTCTGATAAATTAAATTTCATCAAAATGGAAACCTTTTGGGTATCTAAAAACACTATCAAGAAAGTGAAAAAGCAACCTAGAAAATGGGAGGAAATATTTGTAAATCATATATTTAATAAGGCTTTGATATTTATATATAAAGAACACTTGGAGCTCAAGAATTTTTCAAAAACCAATTTAATTTAAAAATGGGCAAAGGACTTGAACAGACATTTCTCAAAAACAGATATGCAAATGGCCAACAAGTACATGAAAAGACACTCAGTATCTTTAGTCATTAGGAAATGCAAACTAAAACCACTATAAAATACAACTTCACACCCACTAAGATGACTGTAATTCTTTTAATGATAGAAAAAAAAGAGAGAGAGAGAAGAGTGAGGAGAGGAGGAGTAGGAGAAGTAGGAGAAGGAAGAGGGAAGGAAGAAAAGAAAATAACAAAAGCTTGTGAGGATGTAGAGAAATTAGAACCCTCCTATATTGCTGTTAGTGCTGTAAAATAGTGCAGCCACTATGGAAAACAATTTGACAATTCCTCAAAAGTTAAATATAGATTTATCATATGATCCAGCAGTTCCACTCCAAGGGAAATACCCAAATTAATCGAGAACAGGTGTTCAAAGAAAACCTGTACACAAATGTTTATAGTAGCACTGTTCACACTAGCCAAAAGGTGGAAACAGCCCAAATGTCCATCAACTGGATAACAAAAGTATAATATCCATATAATGGAATATTATTCAACCATAAAAAGGAATGTGGTAGTGTACGGTACAAAATAGATAAACCTCAAAACCATTATGCCAGCGTGACACAAAAGGACACATGGTGTATAATTCCATTGATATGAAATACTAGAATAGGCAAATCCATGTTTGCTGGGGACTGAGGAGGGGGAGGAAATGAACAATGACTGCAAATGGGTATGGGGTGTCCTTTGGAGTGGTGAAAACGCTCCAGCCTAGGGGCTTTAGTGGTTGCACATTGAGCACATACTAAATGGATTGTGTACTTTAAAGTGGTTAAAATGCTGACTTTTATGTGAATTTTACCTAAGAAAAACCTCAATGGTTTTATTTCTTTTAATTATTTGATCTCAGTCACATATCTATGGGTCATTTGGGGAGAAGGTGATGCAGTGTGAGCTAGGCTGGGACTACAGGTTGGATCCAAGTTAGCCTCCCATGTCTCTTTATGCTCCTGGTACTGGTAGGTTAGACAGGGCACATTCCTTTCATGCTGATGGCGGAAGTACAGAGGGGACACTCAATACTCACAGACATTTAAAGCCTTGGCTTGCTAACATCACTGGCCAAAGCATGTCACACAGCTGGGCTCAAGGGCAAGGGCAGGAAGTACATACACTCCACTACTGGTGCAAAAAACTGCAGAGGTGGGTGACAGCATGGATGACCCTGAAGGTTCATTAAGCTCAGTGAAATAAGCCAGACACAGAAAGGTGAATATGTTTAATCTCATTTATATATGGAATCTTTAAAGCGCAAACCAAAAATGTATATATAAAACAAAATGGAGTGGGGCTTGCTAGGGTGGGGGTTGGTGAAATGGGGAGATACTGGCCAAAGTGTACAAGCTTCTGTGCTCAGAGGAGGAAGTTCTGCGGATCTCGTGCAGCATGCTGGTTATAGTTAATAATACTGCATCACAACGGATTTGCTAAGAGAGCAGAGCTTGAGTGTTCTCACACACAAAAACGTGTAACTGTGTGAGGTGATGAATGTGTTAATTAACTTGATTGTGGTAATCATTTCACAATCATCCCATTGTATTTTTTAAAAATCACACTGTACAACCTAAATATATACAATTTTGATTTGTTATCATACCTCAATAAGGCTGGAGATAAATAAATATGAATGATTTTTTAAAAGTTGAATGGCAAACAC
The DNA here is from genome assembly GCA_037038555.1 of Rhynchonycteris naso. Lineage (NCBI taxonomy): Eukaryota > Metazoa > Chordata > Mammalia > Chiroptera > Emballonuridae > Rhynchonycteris > Rhynchonycteris naso. Next base: position 28,299,324 of record CM072997.1, on the reverse strand, counting down.
AAAGAAAGCGGGAGGGGTAAAGAGCTGGGAACCACTCAAAGTAACATAAATAGCATAGAGAACATAGTCAATAATATTGGAATAGCTATGGATGGTATCAGACGGGTACTAGAGTTGCTAGGGTAATCCCTTCCTAAGGGAAACAAATGTCTAATCACTATGCTATACACCTGAAACTAATATAATATTGCATGTCAAGTGTAATTGAAAATAAAATAAGAATTATAAACACTCAAAAAAAATTGAGAATTATAATGCAATCTACCACAGCTTGTTCTATACACAGGTGATCTCTTCATACTGCTAAGTGGCAAAAATTCCTCCATATCTTTTCCACCAGCTTTCATAATATTTTAGAGCAAAGGGCCTACTTCTAAGGAATGTGACCCAATTCACTCCAGGTAACTCATTAAATTGTAGAAAGCACAGATCAAAGTGAGTGTTTATAAACTCAGCTGGGCTTATCTAATGTTTAGCAGATGGAATGGATGGGTTCCAAGACAGTTAGTTCTAACCTATCAGCTAGCACATCTTCCGGTGCACAGACCTCCTCACCATACTTGGGTAGCAGATTTTAAATCTGACCATCAGTCAGGGGAAGAGAAAGGACGTGGAGAATCATGTAAGAATTTCATGGGCCAGTCCAGGAAGTAGCATACATCACTTCTACCTCCATCCTATTGGCCAGAACTCTGCCCCAGGGTTGCAAATTTCACAGCTGCAAAGGAGACTGGGACATGCAATCTAGCTGTGCGCCTAAGAAGGGAAGGGAACCGGTGATGTGAATAGTTAGCCAGTCTCTGCCATGTTCTATAGTCAGCTGCCTTTATTGGAATGTCAAACCATCTGCAACTGCCTTTTTAAAAACTGCTAATCTCTTCTTTAGGGGACCACCTCTTCCAGGTTGGAATAATTGAGGGGAGACCTAGCACTAGATTTGAGCACAAGTAAGGACAACAACAGGCTAAACAAAAATCAGCTCAAAGGAATGGAAAACTATACCGGAAGTTAAAAAAAAAAAAAAAAAAAAGGCATGTGGGGCATCGTGACCCTGAGCGAGTGTGGCAGATAAATACAGGTATCCCCCGCTTTTGGGAAGTTCAGCTAACGCCGCTGGGTTTTTACGAAAGACCTACATGAGTGCTGCCTGTTTTCACTCATGGAAAGAAATGCACAGTATTCTTGCTTTTACAAAAATAAAAAAGAAAGGCCAGAAGTGAAAATGGTGTTCAGCATTTGTTTTGCAGCCAGCTGTTAGAGAGGCAGCGGGCACCCAAGGAACCCACCTGTCACGCTTTACAGTATGTTAGTGTTCCTTTAGGTGCTGCTTGGAATGATCTGGTAGGTTATTTGGGGGGTTCGGAACACTCAGCGATGTTTCCATATAACGTTAACAGTCGTTGCTCCTCCACTTTGCCCCGTTTTAGCTTAGGAAAGGATAGGCACTTTCTCCTTTCGCGTTGTGGGGAAGGCCTGTATCCACAAACGATAAAAGCTTTGACTTCACTCAACTCTGGCCTGGGGAAGCAAGGTTTCCATATATGTTACTTATTTCGCCGTTCCATTAATGGCTTGCTCCCTAGACTTTTACCGTCACCCGGAATAAATTTAAGACTGAACAGCAATGTAATCACAGTGGTTTGGACACAAAAGTATTTCTTCTCCTTCACCGCCCCCCCCTTTCACCACCCTTACTACAGCAGCTCTGAACAAGAGGGCAGAAAGGAAAGGCGAGGCCATGGTGCTGTTCACACCTCCAAAGCCAATGCAGGACAAAACGAATTCCAAAATCCTACTTCAGAAGCGTTCACTGGGCTTCGTCGAGCTAGCTAGCTCTTCCTTTCTCTGCAATGACCTAGTCTTCTCCCCGGAAATTTCAAGCCGGTGACCATTTCCACCTCTCTGGCTCGACCAGGGGCTTTATTATCTTAAGGTGAGAAAAGTTGCTTCTGCAGACGTCTGCCAGGGAGAACACTCCAAGTGATGGAAGCAGTGCCCCTGTGTGCTGGAGATGAAGGAGAATCCCCAGCGGACACATCAGAGGGGACTGTGAGCTCCAGTGCACATGTTAGGGAAGGGTGGATATCTGTTCAACCAATTCTCTTTTATATTATTTTTTAATTTTCAGATATTATTTTAATAAAAAGCCCTAAATCCTCAGCAAATCACAGCTTTGAAGGAAAATCTCAATGCCGATCAAACCCCAAAGAACTGCTGAGGGTGATGGAAATCTGAGTTTTTCGGTGAGTTTCCCCATTTCCCCTTCACTTGTTCCAACCCAGTCCCTCCTCCTCTGCTCACCCTGGAGTTCTGGAGCGAAGCTGCAAATCAACGCCTGGGGGACATCCCATCAGACAATGAGAAGGTCTAAAGAATGGTGAAAGAAAGCAAATGAAATTTATAGGCTTAGCATTGACATCTTAAAGGACCTTAGGAACGGCAATGAATCTGATGTTAGGAAAGGCAGGGGCTGTCCGAGGCCAGGCAAGGAGACCTGACAGAGGCCATAAATCTAATCCTAGGGGCAGGAAAAAATAGGCATCTTTTCAGGCTGAGCCAGTGTGATGAAAAGATTCCAACCTGGATTTAAATGAGAGGCAAGGCCACAGAGGCATAGTGGGGAAGAGTTGGATTGGGGACCCCAAAGAAGAAATGTAAAGAGCAGCAGATTGGGGGAGTGGAGAAGGGAGTGAGCTTGGGTGGCAAAGGCCAATAACAAAGACACTAGCAACACACGTTTGGCTGGGGTCTTTGAAACTGACTCCCCAAAGAAAGGAAACAGAAAAGACAGGGTTGCTACTTGCCACATATCTGAGACGGAATGCAGAGTAACCTTGTGAGCAACCAGAATCAAGAGAAAAGCCAGGCAACCCAGGGCAAAGAAAGATTGTGACATGGGTAGGAAGGTTGTGGAGGGGGAGCTGGAGGAAGGCAGCAACATCCAGTGGTTAGAACACACACCGGGAAGTTCCAGGAGTTGTCTTTAATTTTCATTCACTTATTCTGTGCATTTCTGGGTTTCAGTTTTTGTTTCTTTCAATTATGCCCTCTGGGGCCCAAGTTAAATATGTTAGGACACTAATTGAAGTAATAAAACCATTGCAGCTGAGAACAACATAGCATTATTCAAATACCAAGGACAAGTGACCTTCCCCTCGGATTGCGGCAGGTCTGATTGGAAAAGCGGATTGGCACCACTGTGATTGCCAGTGTTCATGCCAGCTTCACCCAGATCCTAAAGTGGGGCGTTGTTTCTTCTGCCTCAGTTTCCCCTAGTGGAAAAGAAATAGGCAGATTTGTTTCACAGTTGCAGGAAAGAATATTTCAAACCTTTGCGATTAAGTTTCATTATTGATGTAATGATAATGGCATTATACACATATATACATATATACCCATTCACATAGAAATGCAATGTTTTCAGTGTTTTGAAATACGAATATCAATATACCTTCTCATTGTCTTGCATTCCTCTTCGCTCCATTTGCTTTCTACATTCCACCTTTCTTCTCTTTTTCCTAGTTGCCTTTTCCCTCTTGTCCAATTTCTACCCACTTCTCCTTTCCAGCTTCTGTCTTCTCTCTCTTTTCTGCCATTTTTTACTGTCCTCAGTTTCTCACTTCTGTTTGCCTTGGGAACTAAAATGCATCTCCTGTGCAATCTTATTCCACAGGTGAGTACATATGGTCATTAATATTCATTCGTTTCCTTAATCTCTAGCAAAAATAGGAAAAAAATTGCTACCTTTTCATGTGTCAGGCTGGTTGATCCACAGAGTGTATATTTAAAATATAAAACTCTCATTCTAAAAAAAAAAACAAAAAAAACTCTCAGTCTCTAGAGAACCTGGAGGTCTGAAAGCTCTGGGTGGTTGATAATTGCCTTGGACCAACCAAGGAGAGAGAAAATCAGCAAAGTTGAGAGATGATCTTAGGGGAGATAGTTAAAGCCTCAAAGTGATAAGCATAATTATAACCTTCAAGAATGAATTCGCCTAAGTGTGTTTGGCAAAGATGGTGATCTTTTCACATCCTAAGACCCACCAGCAGATCAAAGGGTTTTCTGCAAAAAAACTAAGACTGTTAGACTCTAGAACCTAATAAATGCCCTTAAGTGTTTTCCGTCGCCTATAAAATGCGAATAGGGATCAGGAGAGAGCTGGCTGCTGTGACTCAGACAGCACATACTATATTAGAACACAAAAAGAAGCTGAAAGTGTCTGTGAGAAAGGGGAAGGGTATATAAAGAGTATAAAAATAATACGTGAAATTAAATAAAAAGAAGGAAAAGTAAATACCACCTTAGATGCAAGGAAATTCTGACACTTAGGACCTCTCATAAGAATTTTTAATTTTAATTTTTGCTTAAGTCAATGGATCCACAAATAAATGAACTTAACCTGACTTCTAACTAACTCATTTGGTGAAAAGCTAGTGGCCTAGAAGTTTATTTGCAGAACTGGAGTCTTTCAGCAACTCAATAACAGGCTTCCTGTTTGACTTCGGACAAGTTATTTAACTACTCGATATCTAAAGTTACTCATCTGTAACATGAGTAAAACAATATAATGGCCATGTTATTTTTGGCTCTTGGACTGCTCTCAACTTTGGATGTGTAACTGAATCTCACGGAGGAATTTTACAAAATTAATGAGTATCTGCAAACACTGAAGGGCCCCGGGTTGAATGGTGACTTCATGGTATTATCATTATAGAGAAGCCATTAATAGCCCCAGCAACTTCACCCGCTCTCCTAAGCCATCACTCTCTCCTGTCTGCTCTGTCTTCTCCGTGTTTGAGAACACATGTGTGTCTGTACTCCTAAATGGCCTTCTCTATTCCACCATCCAGTAGAGCCCCTACCACATCTTTCCTCTCCAGCACACAGGAAATCTTGTTGACTTTGACTTGGTTCTTCTTCCTCCCTTCTTAACACCTTATAATCAGGTTTCTTTCCATCACCCTATATGGTTTTGTGTCAAACTTAATATTTCCCCTATGTACAAATCCTTTCACAAATGCATGTCTTTCTCACCACTGTCTCTAGTGCTGAAATAGTTTATGTTCAGACTTCAAAGATGCATCCACTGAGTGGATAAAAAACAAACAAACCGCAGTACATTTATTTTACAGTGGAATACTACATGGCTGTTAAAATAAAAGAAAGAGACGAGAGAGAGAGAGAGAGAAGGAAGGAAGGAAAGAAAGAAAGAGAAAGAAAGAAAGAAAGAAAGAAAGAAAGAAAGAAAGAAAGAAAGAAAGAAAGAAAGAAAGAAAGAAAGAAAGAGAAAGAAAGAATCTCACCCTTTGTGACAGCATGAATGGACCTGGAAAGCATTATGCTAAGTGAAATAATCCAGTCAGAGGAAGAGAAGTACCATATGATTTCACTCATACGTGGAATCTACTGAACAAAACAAACTAACAAGCAAAATAGAGACAGACTTATAGATAGAGAGCAGGTTGACAACTGTCAGGGTACGTGAGGACTGGGTGAGGGGGGTAGAGGGATTGAGCAGAAAAGGGGAAAAAAAGAGAAAAAACTTATAGACATGGACAACAGTTTGAACATTGCCAAGGGTGTGGGGGGAGGTGGAGAAGAGCAGAGTAGGGAACAAGTGGTAATGGACACCAATTTGACTTGGGGTAGTGAACACACAACACTGTATATAGATGAGGTATTACAGAATTGTGCACCTGAAACCTGTATAATAGTATCAACCAGTGTCACCCCAATAAATACAATAAAAAGGAAAACAAACAAACAAATAAAAATGCATCCACATAGTATATCACCTCCAACCTTCTGGTAACTCCTTGGCAGATTCTTGTCTTCCTGCTCAATGGCCATTCACCATTCTTCTCCCTATAGCACTTCTAATAAATGGTTTGTCTAAGGATGTGTTTTCCTATCAACTGTATGTATTATCTCCAGCTTCTATTCCTTATCTTTTAGATCTGCAGCATGAATCCATCCAAGATATAGATGTCAGTTATCCATTGTCACAATACAATTGCATAACAAACCACCTTAAAACTTAGTGGTTTGAATCACTAACCGATTTTTATTGCTCGTGAGTATGTGCTCTGGGTGGTTTTATGATGAAGGCCTCACTTGATGGATCTCAGCTGGGCATGTTCATGCATCTTCTCTTTCTTCAGTCTATCACAAGACCTCGGTATGAATGCCCTGCCGTCATTTATGGCAAGAAAAAGCTAACCCTTTTGCTGGCCTGATTGGCAGTGCCATCTGCATTTCAAGATCCTAAGTTTCCTAAGCTTAGAACTTTAAAACCATCACTCAGACTACTTTAAAATTTTAGTATTAGCTGAATCCCTTTCCTCCATATTACATCCTGCCTAAGCTCTTGAAATCATGTCCTTACAAACCTCCACATTTCTAGGGACCCATCACTTTCTACACGTAATTTTAAATCGAGGCCTATAGTCTCCTTCTTTAAATGTCACTTTGACCCTCTGAGCCTTTTGTAAAAATCTCTGCCCCTGGACATGTCCCTCCATAAACATTTGCATTTATGTATACAGGTTGGTGTACCCTATCTTAAATATTAAAATTAGAGAAGAATCAAAAGCAGAGGTTTTTTTAGATGGAAAAGAAACCAAAGGAACAACAAAGTTAAATGACACAATAGTTGAAATCCAGCTTATTTATTTCTTTTCATTGAGTCTAATCCGGGGAAACTCTGGAAATGACATGTTAACTTCTTCAACCCATTCGCTCATATTGTATATCCATGTCTGACTACTTATAATAAACATACGCAATTGTTGGAAAACTCATTAATCCTGATCTTGTTGATACAGCTACTGATAAAATTAATCATCTTTTCTCAAGCAAGATAGTTTTTTGTTGTTGTTGTTAACTTCATTGGAGCCCATGAGTAAAATAAAATGTGCATGGATTTTCAAAAGTATGTTTGAAAAATAATAACAAGATCTGCCTGACCTGTGGTGGCGCAGTGGATAGAGCATCAATCTGGAATGCTGCGTTTGCTGGTTTGAATCCTTAGGCTTGCCCAGTTAAGGTACATATGAGAAGCAACTACTATGAGTTAATGTTTCCCACTACTTGCCCCCCTTCTCTCTCTTTCTCCTCTCTCTAAAATCAACAAATAAAATCTTTAAATAAATAAAATTATAACAAGATCCAAACTCAGTTGACAATTTATAAAATAAAACCTATAGTTGATGCATGATGTCTGATTGGGGCTAAAAATTGAACCATTTTTAATGAATTTGCTCATTTTTATTCTCAACCCTTGCTTGCTGTACTGCCAAAAATAACTCATGTCTTGTGAAGCCCGTTTCTAGAGGGCAAACACTTGGTCCCCACCACCCCTCTTCACCAAACTTCCCCACATTGCTTGGCACATAGTTAGAACTTAAGTACTTCCTCTTTATGGTGGTATGGGACGCTTTTCAAATGGACTACCATTTTGTCAGTGGACTTCACAAAAGCACACACTTGTCATGGAAAAGTGCAGTCTTTGAAACATCTGGAATACATGCTAAGTAAGACTCTGGTCTGAACACTTCTCCCTGGAGATTTCAGATTCGTCTTCTTTTGAGCTTGTATGTGTGTAGTTATAGCTATTGTTCTAGAAAAAACAATGTCTGGCTCTTTTTCTTTGAATTAATTAAACTCATAGCCTTAAACTAACTTTAATCCATTAACAATACCCTTTGTTCTTTTTTGAGGGAACTTTGTTTACCTTCATGTTTTTCTTATCCTGTGTCTTTTAGAGCTTCAACTTCTAGGTCTGGGGGCCAACACTGAAGATACTTGGAGAGACGAATCCTCATTCCACTGATTTTGTGTAGCACAAGGCTAGCCCTTTGTCCCCTCTGTTTTCCGTGGCTCAGCCACTATTAACCACCATACAGAATCTCAAATGCTGCTCATCTGTGTACTTTCAGGCATCTTGTGCCTAGTCTTGGCGGACCACTCAATCCTCTTTGGGTGTCTTCAGTTACTGAATCTGGTCATTGATTCCTAGTTTTCCTTTCTATCTTTAGACTAGAGGATCATATTAACTAAACAAGAAGGTAGAATCAAGGTTAGAGAGGACTAAAGTTCCCATCTCCCCATTTGTAAGGGACGGTTCCTCCTAAGTTGACTTCAAGCCCCATATTTTACAAGTCTTCCTTTGACAGAGTTCACCTCAGCCCTCTCCTCTTCTCTTTCCCACAAACTTTTGAGGCCCTAAAACGTCTTCTTTCAATTCATACAGACAAGCAGTTCCACTTTCTAGTTTTATTTGATGCCAAGTTACTTTTCTGAAACACTTTCAGTCTGCAGTATAAGCCAACACTCCCACGAGAGCTGGTCTGCTTCCTTCCCACACTGATGCTATGAGAGGGGAAGAAAACATCCCACACATCAAAGAATAATCCCACTCAGGTCTCTGATTGGTTGACAGGGTGTGACTCTGGGCTAGCTGTTCAGCTCTTCTACCCAACCTCTTTAACCTCCAAAATGGAATAGATGATGAAGAAGAAAATTAAGCAAATCAAACAAGATGAATTAAATGAGCTTGTCTTTTCACATGCTAATCCACATGTGATGGGGAGCAATTTCAAATCAAGATGTGAGCAGTAGCCAAAACTATTAGTAGGTTGGGAAATGGGGTGCATCAAGGGTCAGATTTATAAAACAGTGCTTTTTCGCCAACCCTCTGAAATTCTAAACAAAAACAACACTCAGATACATTGAAAAGACCAACCCAAGCATCTGGTTTCCTTAGCTGGTGCACATAGCAGGAGAAATGTTGGCAGAACATTTGATTACCATAAAAGAGAGAGCTCTGCAGAAACCACATTAGAGTAAACTCAACCAAAACAAAGTAAAATGTTTGAACAGTTTTTAAATAGATTATGGTAGAGACTTGCAAAAGGGGCTAGCCTGGAATCATGAGAGATGCAAATGAACTGGCTCAGAAGCAAGCTGGCTTCCCCTGTGATGTGACCCTGTGCCACTCTGATTTGGGGGTGAAGTAAATACCTGTCATCTATAGCACTGCTCAGAGGCACATCACATTCACATGATGGCTGGTGTGAGCCAGGCATGTTAAGCATTTCCAGAGGAGTGATAAAGTCAGCCTGATGCTCAAGTGTGCTTGCAGAGTCACCTTAACTGCTAGCCCCACCCCTCTATTCCTTCCAGTGAAGAAGTACTCGCAGCAGCTGGTTTTGATCACTTCATCCATGGCAGAGACTGTGAGAAACACATTTATTTTAATAACACACAGCAACATACATACATTTACACATATATATATTTGCATGTGCTCTTTCTCTGGGTTGTATATATGTCTCTTTATTGTCTAGGGTTGGCAATGACCTTTAATTGCTCTTTCAGAGTGTCCTCTTATGAGCTGTCAACAAAACCTTCCCTCGTTTGGGTTCTTGGCAGCTGAATCCAACCACCATTGGAAACCAAACTGCTGGGCTTTGGAAAGCCAGCCCATCCATCTGGGCAGCCCATTTTCTAAGGGACTCTGACCTCCCTGGGAGACCCCCCGCACAAGCCTCTCTTAGCATTATTGTGCTAAAAGAGACTGTTGAGAAACCCACACTATTTTGAAAATACATAAGTGGTTCTCACCATACTTTCCAGATAGTTTCCAGATAGTGCAGGAGCAAAGACTCAGTGATTTGTGGGTTTGGAGGTTCAATGAATCAGGAAAATTTCCCCCAAACTAATGTTAATGAAAAGAATAGAGGGGAAGTATGAAATGATGTTGACAAGATGACGGGAGTCTTGGTGGTAGTTCTGCTTTGCTGTCATGGGAACGAGCTCTGAGTAATAACCTTTCTGAGAGTGAGTTATTTTCATGAGGGCATTTTAAGCGAGCTGCTCCCTCTCCCCAGAGAGCCGGACTGCCTCATGCCAGGGAGCCAGCACTACCCCTGCTACTTCTGCTGCCCAGTGCCTGGGGTTGAAAAATGTGAGGCAGCTGTGGTAGATGAGAGTCAGGCAGCCTTCTATTTATTTATTTAACTGCTCTATTGGGCTGAGTGCAATCACACAGTTTTTCATTTACATGATCTGCTAATTGGATATCTGTACTTGACCAGCCATAATCCATGCTTACAGGTCCTAGGCACTGGCCCGGGTGATTTCATTTCAGTTATGCACTGGATGTCAAGAATAACCAGGAAAAACACTTGAAAGTAGCATAATTAATCTTTAGCATGCATAATGATCACCTGGTAAATGTGATAAAAACACACATTGTCAGGCCCACCACAACAGATCTGCTTCAATAAGTCTGGGGTGAGGTCTAAGAATCTGCATTTCTAGAAAGAAGTTGCACTTCTGACAACCATGTAATGCTGATATTGTTGGTGTTTAGATTACACTTTGAGAAAGGCCTTTGAGACAGTTGCTATCAGAAGAAGTCAAGTCATTACTTTCTCTTCAATCAAGTCAACAATGAATGTTAATTGAAAATTAATTTCCCCAAGTAAAAAGAAAGAAATCTGTGGTCCTTTCGGTGCTGTGTTTATCCTTCCCTCTTGCTGCTGATCTCATCTTACTCATCCTTCAAGGCCTGGCTTGAGCAACTCCAAAGCCTCCACCAGATCCTCCAATCTGTACTAACATCTCTTTTATCTAAACTTTCAATGCACTTCAACACAGGATTACTTACTTTTGTTCTTAATTGTCCACTAAGTGTTCCTTGCATGTGAATTTGCCATCGGTCTGAACTCTAATGCAATTGGACAAAGGCCCTCTCCACACTCACAGAGCAAAGGGTAGACACAGAATGTTCTTTAAAATGAATTCAAAAGATCAAAGCAGAACTGAATGAGAGTGCGTCCCAGTGTAAGAACAGGTAACATTGGAGAGCTGTGATCACAGAAGAGTCATCAGATCTATCCATCTCCATGTCATTTTGGCTGTGGTTCTATACTTTTTCTTTTGAAGTGGCTGGCACAAGATAAAGAGAGATTCATCTCTGTGGAACAATAAATGACTTAACTTTTCTGGTATCTTTTCTAGACATAAATTAGTCCCAAGATGTTCTTGTGTTGTTGCATGAAACAGATTTTAAAAGTAATATGGTAGGGCCTGACCGGTGGTAGTACAGTGAATGGAGCATTGACCTGGGATGCTGAGGTCCCAGGTTCAAAACCCTGAGGTCACTGGCTTGAGCACAGGCTCACCAGCTTGAGTATAGCATCACCAGCTTGAGCATAGGATCATAGACATGACCTCATTGTCAGTGGCTTGAAACCAAGATCATTGGCGTGAGCAAGGGGTCACTAGCTTGGCTACAGCCCCCTGATCAAGGCATGCATGAGAAGCAGTCAATGAACAACTCAAGTAACACAGCTATGAGTTGATGCTCCTCACCTCTCTCCCTTTCTGTCTGTCCCCCCACTCTCAGATAAATAAATAAATGTAATATGATGAGGATTGTCTGTGGTATTGCAATGTGAGGAGTGCCAAAGAATTTCTCTCCAGGTGAATACAATTTATTGCAAATTATAAAAGAACAATTATTTAAAGTCTCTGAAAATTCTCCTAAGGACAGGCATCATATGGATAAACATTTATTTAAACCTAACCAGGTGGTAGAACAGTAGATAGAGAATCAGACTGGGATGCAGAGGACCCAGGTTTGAAACCCCGAGGTCACTGAATTGAGTGTGGCTCACCAGCTTGAGCATAGGTCTCTGGCTTGAGCCCAAGGTCGCTGGCTTGAGCAAGGGGTCGCTGGCTCAGCTGGAGCTCCCCAGTTAAGGCACATATGAGAAAGCAATCAATGAACAACTAAGGTGTCACAACAAAGAATAAGAATTAATGCTTCTTATCTCTCTCCCGTCCTGCCTATCTGTCCCAAACTGTCCCTCTCTCTGTTCCTCTCCCTGTTCCTCACTCTGTCTCTGTCTCTCTTGCTAAAAAGAACAACAAACAAACACTTATTTAAGAAAACTTACTAAATCTTAACATTAGATTATATACAGGGTGGGGCAAAAGTAGGTTTACAGTTGTTCATATTGAAAATAATACAATAATTAATAAATAATAATACAAGAATAAACTGTGTTTTACATACTCACAACTGTAAACCTATTTTTGTCTCAACTTGTATATCTTGTAAGACCTAGGATAATCACTAAGAAAACAATTCAAAAAATATATAGTTTAGAAATCATTAATTATAATCTTATACTAGAAAATATTCAATTAATGCAAAAGCAGACAGCAGAAAAGGAACAGAAAAACAAAAGATATAAGACATATAGGGAGGAAAGCATAAAGTTAAACATAAATCCAACCATATCAATAACAGTTAGAAACACTAACTGCCTGGCCAGGTAGTGACACAGTGGATGAAGCATTGGACTGGGACACTGAAGATCCAGGTTTAAAACCCCAAGGTTGCCAGCTTGAGTGCAGGTTCATCTGGCTTGAGTGAGAGCTCACCAGCTTGAGTTCAGGGTAGCTGGCTTGAGCATGGGATCATAGACATGACCCCATGGTCACTGGCTTGAGCCCAGGTTTGCTGGCTTGAGCAAGGGGTCACTCGCTCTACTGTCACTCGCCCCTGGTCAAGGCACATGTGAGAAAGAAATCAATGAATAACTAAAGTGCCTCAATGAAGAATTGATGCTTCTCATCTCTCTCCCTTCTTGTCTGTCTGTTACTATCTGTCCCTCTCTCTGACTCTCTCTCTGTCTCTGTCAAAAAAAAAAAATAGAAGGAGGAGCAAGATGGTGATGGAGTAGGCGGACGTACCAACTTCCAACTTCCAGAACCAAAGTGGATTATAACTCAATTTTAAGAACCATCATCTGGATAATCCAACTTTGAACTAAACTAAGTGGACTCTTCAACCAAGACACACAGAAGAAGCCACATTGAGACTGGTAGGAATAGCGAAAATGCAAAGAGGGTTGCCAAGCTCTTCAGAGCAAACGGCAGCCCGGAGAGACCCGCGTGGCGGGAAGAGAGTTTGGCAGAGAGGGAGGGACCTGGGTCCCAGGAACAAAGCCCCAGCCTGCAGTCCCAGAGCCTAGAAGAGGCATTTGGACAGTATTGAGCTGTGAAACAAGTGAGGATACTGTTTGTGAGAAAGAGACAGTTTTCTCAGACCCAAGAATCTTTTTAAAGGGACAGTGCAGAAAACCTCTCTCACAACCACGCACCCGGGGCTCCGGGGAACGGGGACAGAGGAGAGGACCAGAGCAGTGGGAAGAGAGTGTGGACTGAAGGCACAGGGAGAAACACTCTGAAGGACAGCCACACTAACCCCTGGGCTAAGTCACTTCCCTAATCAAAAACGAATATTTCCCCTGGAACTAGCAATACCAGCAAAGGGAGACAGGACACCAGCCAAACAAGCTCTCCCACGGCAATTAGAGTAGAGCTGCTTAGATGGAGGGAGCTCCCAGGTCTACAGTATGGAGTGTTAGGATCTGAACTGTGGGACCCCTTCCTACTCTGCTGAAGGTTGCTGGAAGGATGGTGGCGGCAGGACGCTGAAACGCAGTTCTGTCGGCGGGGGCGGAGGCCCAGCCGGTGTGAGCTAGGTCTAGCCCAGCAGGGGCGGAGGGGATGCGCAAAAGCGGTCCGGCAGCTGTGGGCCCACCTGTAACCCCACCTGCGGGGGAAAAGTGGGAGGCCAGAAACGGGCAGAGATTGGCTCTGCGATCCTGTGCAAGCCGGCCCTGACCGCGGGGACGGGGCTAGGACCAGGGACGAGCGGAGGCTTGCGGCTGAGCTCATGCCAGCAGGTCCAACCAGCCGGAGAAACCACGGTTTGCCATCATGCGGGCGTGAGTTGGCTCTGAACGTGGGGGCGGGGTAGAGCCCAGGAGAAGCAGAAGTTCGCAGCTGAGCGAAAGCCAGCAGCCACGCCCGGCCCAATAAACCTTGGTTTCCGACCCTGCGCAGAAGGGCCCCGGCCTCGAGGGCGGGGCTAAAGCTCTGGAAGGGCAAAGGCTCACAGCTGATGGCACGTCAGAAGCCCCGTCCAACCGCGAAACTGTGGCGAGCAGGCTCTGACCACGGTTGCTGGGCAGAAGCCCGGAAACAGGCTGGGGCCGCAGCTGAGCAAAGGTCCTCACCTCTACACTTGGTGCTGAGGCTTGTGGCTCAAGAGACAGCCCCTCCTGCGGAGGAGAGGCAGAAATCACAGCAACAGCGGCAGTGGGCCGGTATTGGCAACGCCCATACCCAACCGCCCTAGGCAGTGGCAGAGGGGGTGGCGGGCCTACAGACAGATCACACCTAGAGAACACAGGCAACACCTATGGACTCCAGTGGCCACAACTTGCTTATACACAAACAAAATGAGCAAGCAGAGGAATGCAAACCAAATGAATCAAGAGAAATCCCCAGAGAAGAACCTGAATGAACCAGATATAACCAAATTACCAGAAGCAGAATTTAGAATAATGATAGCTAGGATGTTCAAAGAAATTAGAGCAACAATGGATAGTCACTATGAACACCTAAATAAAAAGATAACAAGTATAAAAAACGAAATTTAAATGATAAAAAAGAATCAGACAGAAATGACAAATACAGTATCAGAACTGAAGACCACAATAGAAGGAATTAAAAGCAGGATGGATGAGGCTGAGGGTCGAATCAGCGAGTTAGAGGACACAATAAACAAAGGCACAGAAGCAGAGAAGAAAAAGGAAAAGAGACTCAAAAAATGTGAGGAAACTCTAAGGGAGCTCTGTGACAACATGAAGAGAAAAAACATTCGCATCATAGGGGTTCCTGAAGAAGAGGAGAGAGAACAAGAAATAGAAACTTTGTTCAATCAAATCATAGCAAAAACATTCCCTAAATTAAGGCTGGGAAACATTCCACACGTTCAAGAAGCACACAAAACTCCATTAAAAAGAAACCCCAAAAAATCTACACCAAGACACATCATAGTTAAAATACCAAAGCTAAGGGATAAAGAGAAAATTTTAAAAGCTGCTAGAGAAAAAAAGGCTATCACCTACAAGGGAGCGCTCATAAGGTTGACATCTGACTTCTCAACAGAAACACTTGAGGCCAGAAGGGAATGGCGAGATATATACAAAGTAATACAGAACAAGAATCTTCAACGAAGACTACTCTATCCAGCAAGGCTAACGTTTAAAATTGAAGGAGAAATAAAGAGCTTCCCAGACAAAGAAACCCTCAAGGAATTCATTAAAACCAAACCAATTCTGCAAGAGATACTAAGGGGTCTGTTGTGAACCATTCAAAGAGAGGAAAGAATATAGCAAAAGAAGAATACAGCTTTAAAGAATAAAATGGTATTAAACAACTACATATCAATAATAACCTTAAATGTAAATGGATTAAATAATCCAATCAAAAGACATAGGGTAGCTGTGTACATAAAGAAATAGGACCCATACATATGCTGTCTACAAGAGACACACCTTAAAACAAAATATGCACATAGACTGAAGGTAAAAGGATGGAAAAAAATATTTCATGCAAATGGAAATGAGAGAAAAGCTGGGGTAGCAATACTTATATCTGACAAAATGAACTTTAAAACAAAGGCTGTAGTAAGAGAAAAAGAAGGACACTACATAATGAGAAAGGGAACAATTCAACAAGAAGATATAACTATTATAAATATCTACGCACCAAATATAGGAGCCCCGACATACATAAAGCAGACTTTGATGGATATAAAGGGCGAGATTAACAGCAATACTATAATAGTAGAGGATTTCAATACCCCACTAACATCACTGGATAGAACCTCAACAAAGAAAATTAATAAAGAAACAACAGACTTAAAAGATACACTAGATCAACTTGATTTAATAGATATCTTCAGAACTTTTCACCCTAAAGCAGTAGAATATACATTCTTCTCAAGAGCTCATGGTACGTTTTCTAGGATAGACCACATGTTAGGACACAAAAATGGTCTCAATAAATTTAAGAAGATTAAAATCATATCAAGCATTTTCTCTGATCACAATGCCATGAAACTAGAAATTAACCACAAAAGAAAAACTGAAAAATACTCAAACACTTGGACTAAATAGCATGTTATTAAATAATGAATGGATTAACAATGAGATCAAAGAAGAAATAAAAAGTTTCTAGAAATGAATGATAATGAGCATACATCAACTCAAAATTTATGGGACACAGCAAAAGCAGTACTGAGAGGGAAGTTTATTGCACTACAGGCATACCAAAAGAAGCTAGAAAAAGCTCAAATAAGCAACCTGACCCTGCATCTAAAAGAGCTAGAAAGACAACAGCAAATAAAGCCCCGGACCAGTAGAAGGAAGGGAATAATAAAGATCAGAGCAGAAACAAATGACATAGAGGCTAAGGAAACAATACAGAGGATAGTTTCCTCTGTATAAGGAAACCAGGAGTTGGTTCTTTAAAAAGGTAAACAAGATTGATGAACCTTTAACTAGGCTCATCAAGAAAAAAAGAGAGAGGAAGCAAATAAATAAAATTAGAAATGACAGTGGAGAAATAACAACTGACACAACAGAAATACAAAGCATTGTAAGAAAATACTATGAAGAACTCTATGCCAAAAAATTAGACAACCTAGGTAAAATGGACAAATTTCTTGCATCATATAATCTTCAAAAAATCAATCTGGAAGAATCAGAACACCTAAACAGACCAATTACAACAAATGAGATCAAAAGAGGACAATTTGACTTTTGGTGATGGGTATGCAACACAATTTTATAATAAGATAACCTGAAGATGTCTTCATTGTACATATGTACCCTGATTTATTGGTGTCACCCCATTAGAATTAATAATAATAAAATATATCTTTAAAAAAACTCCCAAAAAAGAAAAGTCCTGGGCCTGATGGCTTCACAAGTGAATTCTACCAAAAATTTAATGAAGAACTAACTCCTATCCTCCTCAAGCTATTTCAAAAAATTCAAGAGGAAGGAAGACTTCCAAACTCCTTTTATGAGGCGAGCATAATTCTGATCCCAAAACCGGGCAAAGACAACACAAAGAAAGAAAATCATATGCCTATATCCCTGATGAATTTAGACACTAAAATTCTCAACAAAATATTAGCCAACCGGATCCAGCAATATATGAAAAAATCATACACCATGATCAAGTGGAATTTATTCTGGAGAGGCAAGGCTGGTTCAATATTCACAAATCAATCAATGTGATTCATCACATAAACAAAAGGAAGGACAAAAATCACATGATAATTTCAATAGATGCAGAAAAGGCATTTGATAAAATCCAGCACCCATCATGCTCAAAACACTCAGTAAAGTGGGAATACAGGGAACATTCCTTAACATGATAAAGGCCATCTACGACAAACCTACAGCAAACATCATACTAAATGGACAAAAATTAAAAGCAATCCCCTTAAGATCAGGAACCAGGCATGGGTGCCCCCTTTCACCACTTTTATTCAGCATAGTTCTGGAAGTCCTAGCTACAGCAATCAGACAAGAAGAAGAAATAAAAGGCATCCAAATTGGAAAAGAAGAAGTAAAACTGTCATTATTTGCAGATGATATGATATTGTATATAGAAAACCCTAAAGTTTCAGTCAAAAAACTACTGGACCTGATAAATGAATTCAGTAAGGTGGCAGGATATAAAATTAATACTCAGAAATCAGAGGCATTTCTATATACCAATAATGAACTGTCAGCAAAAGATATTAAGGAAACAATCCCCTTCACTATGGCAGCCAAAAAAATAAAGTACTTAGGAGTAAATTTAACCAAGGAGGTTAAGGACATGTACTCGAAAAATTATAAAACATTGATAAGAAAAATCAAGGAAGATACTAACAAGTGGAAGCATATACCGTGCTCATGGCTAGGAAGAATAAACATCATTAAAATGTCTATATTACCCAAAGCAATTTATAAATTCAATGCAATACCAATTAAGATACCAATGACATACTTCAAAGATATAGAACACATATTCCAAAAATTTATATGGAACCAAAAAAGAACACGAATAGCCTCAGCAATCTTAAAAAGAAAAAATAAAGCAGGTGGTATCACTCTTCCGGATATCGAGGTTTACTACAAGACCATTATACTCAAGACAGCCTGGTACTGGCATAAGAACAGGCACATAGATCAATGGAACAGAACAGAGAACCCAGAAATAAACCCACAGCTTATGGACAACTGATATTTGACAAAGGAGGAAAGAACATACAATGGAGTAAAGACAGCCTCTTTAACAAATGGTGTTGGGAAAATTGGACATCTACCTGCAAAAAAATGAAACTAGACAATCAACTGACACCATTCACAAAAACAAACTCAAAATGGATAAAAGACTTAAATGTAAGCCGTGAAACCATAAGCATCTTAGAAGAAAACATAGGCAGCAAGCTCTCTGACATCTGTAGCAGCAATATATTTGCCGATTTAGCTCCACGGGCAAATGAAATAAAAGGCAAGATAAACAAATGGGACTATATCAAACTAAAAAGTTTTTGCACAGCTAAAGACAATAAGAACAGAATAAAAAGACAAACCACACAATGGGAGAACATATTCGACAGCACATCTGATAAGGGGTTAATAACCAAAATTTATAAAGAACTTATAAAACTCAACACCAGGAAGAGAAATAATCCAATCAAAAAATGGGCAAAAGAGCCTGACCTGTGGTGGCGCAGTGGATAAAGCGTCGACCTGGGAACACTGAGGTCGCCAGTTCAAAACCCTGCACTGGTCTGGTCAAGGCACATATGGGAGTTGAGCTTCCAGCTCCTCCCCCCTTTCTCTATTTCTCTCTCTCTCTCTCTCTCACTCTGTGTCTCCTCTCTAAAATGAATAAAATAAAAATAAATAAAATAAAATAAAAAATGGGCAAAAGAAATGAATAGAAATTTCTCCAAAGAGGACATACAGATGGCCAATAGGCATATGAAAAAATGCTCAACATCACTAATCATTAGAGAAATGCAAATTAAAACCACAATGAGATATCACCTCACACCAGTCAGAATGGCACTCATCAGCAAAACAACACAGAATAAGTGCTGGCGAGGATGTGGAGAAAAGGGAACCCTCCTGCACTGCTGGTGGGAATGCAGACTGGTGCAGCCACTGTGGAAACCAGTATGGAGATTCCTCAAAAAATTAAAAATCGAACTGCTTTTTGACCCAGCTATCCCACTTATAGGAATATACCCTAAGAACACCATAGCACTGTTCGAAAAGAAGAAATGCACCCCCATGTTCGTGGCAGCATTGTTCACGATAGCGAAGATCTGGAAACAGCCCAAGTGTCCGTCAGAGGACGAGTGGATTAAAACGCTTTGGTACATATATACTATGGAATACTACTCAGCCATAAGAAATGATTACATCGGATCATTTACAACAAAATGGATGTACCTTGATAACATTATACGGAGTGAAATAAGTTAATCAGAAAAGAACTGAGAACAGCATGATTTCATACATAGGTGGGACATAAAAGTGAGAATATGAGACATGGACAAGAGAGTGGTGGTTACGGGATGGGGGGAGGGAGGAGAGGGAGGGGGAGGGGGGAGGGGAGAGGCACAGGGAAAACCAGATAGAAGGTGACAGAGGACAATTTGACTTTGGGTGATGGGTATGCCACATAATTGAATGATAAGATAACCTAGAGATGTTTTCGTTGTACATATGTATCCCGATTTATTGGTGTCACCCCATTAAAATTAATAAAAAAAAAATAGAAACACTAATTTTGAATGGACTATATAATCTAATCAAAAGGTGGTAATTTTTTAAAAAAGCAAGATTGTCAGACTGGATAAAAAACAAGATCTAAGTATACGGTGTCAGCTATGTGGTGAGGTTTATGTTTATCTGGCTAGGTGTTAGGAAATGTATACTGTTTGCTATAGAAGGCTAAAATTTCCTTTAGGGTCCTTGTTTTTGTTCCCTTTTGTCTCTGTGTTTTTCTAGACATTCCTTACTAAGTAGAGGCAGAGACTTATAGTTCTTTTACTTATAATCCACTGTTATTACACAGGAACCTGACTGATATAAAGGTGTGATATAGGGAAGCATGGAAGTTGTAATCCTATGACTAGTGAATCTGTGCCTCTGGGATGTGGTCTTCACAAGTTCTTCTCAGGCTTTTCCCTCCAATAGGTAACACAAGTCTAGTGGGGGCTGGAGTTAGCTATTTTCCTTCCCCAAAATCAAGGGGTAGCATGAGTTCAAGTTGGATATTTCTCTTTCCCCAGACTCTGGAGTTGGGGGGTGGGGGGGGCTCTTGGTATGGCAGACTTTCATTAAGGAGAAAAGAATAGAATATTATAAACATGTTTCAAAAATGGTTACTTTCCCCACTTGACCCCTTTGCAGACTTCCCTTCTCAGCTAGAAGCACAGGGAGAGGCTTCAATATTCACCTTGAGAATCTGGTAAGGTTGCTGGAGGTAAAACTCATAAAAGTATGCAAATCTTCCTGAGATGGGGCCCCCAGAGTTTTTAACTCTTAAACTAGTCTACACTGAGCCTACAGCAATTCATCAATGACAGTTTAAGTTTTCCTACAAGTCCTGGCTCCAGTGGCTAACTTTTGCTCCTGGGCTTCTGCTCCTGGTATCCACCTCTCTCTCCAGCTTTGGGGGCAGTGGTTTTCCTTGTGAGTTCAATTCTTTAATGGATGTAAGAGGAGTTGTTGGTTTTCAGTTTGTTCAACTTATTTGCTTTGTGAAGACGGCAGTAATGACTTCCAAGCTTTCTACATGTCAAATTAGATGATGGTTATTATAGGAAAAATATTATGAACAATTGTATGTCAACAAATAAGTTAGATAAAGTGCACAAATTCCTAGAAAGACTCAACTACCAAAGTTGACTCCAAAAGAAATAGATATCCTGAAGAGATCTATAATAAGTAATGACAATGAATTAGTAATTTCAAAACATATTCACCAATAATACATCAGATAAGAAGTTAATATCCAAAATTTATGAAGAACTTCTACAGCTCAACACCAAAAAATCAAACAATCCAATTTGAAAATAGGCAATGGATCTGAATAGACAGTTCTCCAAAGAGGACATACAGATGGCCAATAAACATATGAGAAGATGCTCAATGTCACTAATCATCAGAGAAATACAAATTAAAACCAGTGAGATATCATCTCATACCTGTTAAAATGCCTATTATCAATAAATATACAAAGAACAAGCGCTGGCGAGGACGTAGAGAAAAGGGAACCTTCAAGCACTGTTGGTGGGAATGCAGATTGGTTCAGCCACTGTGGAAAAAGTATAGAATTTCCTCAAAAAAAATAAAAATAGATCTACCTTATGACCCAGCAACTCCACTTCTGGGAATGTATTCAATGAAACCTGAAGCAGTGATTCGAAAACATATATACACTCCTGTGTTTATTGCAGCATTATTTAAAATAGCTAAGATTTGGAAATAGCCTAAGTGTCCATCAGTAGATGAGTGGATAAAAAAGCTGTGGTACATTTACACAGTAGAATACTACTAGGCAATAAAAGAGAAGGAACTCTTAACCTTTTGCAACATCATGAATAGACCTGAAGAGTATTCCGTTAAGTGAAACAAACCAGTCAAAGGCAAATACCATATGATTTCACTTATATGTGAAATCTAATGAACAGAATAAACTAACAAACAAAATAGAAATAGACTTATAAATACAGAAAACAGACTGACAGCTGTTAGAGGGGAAGGGGATTGAAGACTGGGTGAAAAAAAATTAAAGATATTAAGCAAAAACAAAAAAAATAAAAAATTTAAATGTAGATGACAGTATGGTGATTACCAGAGGGACAGGGGAACGGGGGACTAAATGGCAGCGGAGGAAGACTTGACTCTGGGTGGTGAACACAGAATATAATATACGGATGATGTATTATAGAATTATATACCTGAAACCTAAATACTTTCATTAACCAATGTCACCCCAATAAAGTCCATTTTTAAAAAATGAAACTGTCCAAAAGGAAAAATAGCCCAGCCCAGATGGCTATACTGGTAAATTCTACCAAACATTTAAAGAGTTGATACAATTCTTTATAAACTTTTCAAAAAAAAATACACAAGAAAATAAAACTGCAGACCAATATCCTTTATAATTATAGATACAAAATTCCTCAAAAAAATAGAAAACCAAATCTAGCAACATATAAAAATAATTATATACCATCACCAACTGGTGAATACAAGTAATACAGGATTTGTTTAAGATCTGAAAATCAATAATGTAATATACAATATTAATAGAATAAAGGCCAAAAGCCACATGATCACCTCAATAGATGCAGAAAAAGCATTTGACAAAATCCAAGAGCCTTTCATCATAAAAAAACATTCAGCAAATTAAGACTAGAAGGGGAACTTCTGCAACCTGATAAAAAGTATCCATGAAAAGCCACAACTAACATAGTATTTAATGATAAAAGAGTGAATACTTTTCCATTAAGATTAAGAGCAAGACAAGAGTATCCACTCTTGCCATTTCTATTCAACATCATACTGGAGGTTCTAGCTAAACAATTAGGCATGAATAAGACATGAAAGGCATCCAGATTGAAATAGAAGAAGAAAAACTCTCTAATTGCAGATGACATGGTCTCATATATAGAAAAGCCTAAAAAATCCATTAAAAAAAAAACTATTCAACTAATAACAAGTTCATGAAAGTTGCAGAATATAAGATGCTCACAGCACAAGTGGTTATGCGTATTATTAGGATCCACTCCAGTGGTAGAAAGTATAATTTAGTTGTTAAAAGCTTAGGAAAGGAAAGGTCTGTTGTGAGATGGAAATGATTTTTAAACCAATCTAAAAGAAAGGGTGTGCCCAAGGTTGAATCATAAACTTTGATTAAATATGCAGCCACACAGATGGTGCCTCTTAAAAATTTCTAAAATGGTAGCAAATGGCTGAAGCTCTTTACGGTTTTGATGAATCTAGTTCTTGTGATTATACAGCTGAACTTGGCACAATTTTGGCACAGTTCCTATGGCAAGCTCACCATTTCACCTGACTTCTAAAGGAAGGACCAGGGAAATAGAGCAGTTCAATCTGTGCCCTGAATGAAATGGGGGTGGAGTGGGCGTAGGGAGCCAGGGCTGCAAATGCAAGTTTTTAAGGATAGTATGTTGCAATGTTTCCGGCATATAATCCACAGAGCAAAGCAGGCTCCTGTCTTTACCTGCTTCACACTGAAAGAGTTGCGGCTCAGGGCCTGTCTCAAGGCCATTTTCATGCTGCTTGAATTTCAGATCTTAGCATCTATAATTTTTGTCATATTGGTATAAGGTTTGCAGGAGAGATTTTTAAATTAATATCTTATTTTAAAATATACATAGGTCCTTAAATAGCGTCCTACTGATCAACTATCTGGGGCTTCCACAGCGTAGCATTTTACACACATTTAATTCCCTTTGCAAAAAGAGGCCAGGCACTATCTTGGTTGGTTTTTGTTTTTTTGTAACTTTGATGGAAACTCTGCAGAGTAGATGTAAAAGAAAATTTTAAAAATAGCCTGACCAGGCAGTGGCACAATGGATAGAGAGTAAACCTGGGGCGCTGAGGATCCAGGTTCAAAACTATGAGGTCACCAGCTTGAGCATAGGCTCATCCAGCTTGAGCGTGGGTTCACCAGCTAGAGCAAGGGCTCACCAGCTTGAGCGAGGGCTCACCAGCTTGAGCATGGGGTCACTGGCTTGAGTGTGGGATCATAGACGTTACCTCATTGTCACTGGCTTGAGCCCAGAGGTCGCTGGCTTCAGCCTAAGGTCACTGGCTTGAGCAAGGGCTTACTGGTTCAGGTGGGACCCCCAGTTAAGGCACATATGAGAAAGCAATCAATGAACAACTAAGGTACTACAATGAAAAATTGATGCTTCTCATCTCTTTCCCTTTCTGTCTGTCCCTGTCCTTCTCTCTCTCTCTAAAAATAATAATAATAATAATAAGAGTAATACCAACTTGATTATTGAGAATATTATTTTGCATGAAAAATACTACTACTACAAATTATAATATAATAGCACTAATAATAATAATAGAATTTTATTATATTATTAAGTATAATGCCATTTAGTAAGCACTTTCATGTACTAACTTAGTTTTCATGAGACTTAAAGAGGATGGTACCATTTCAACAATGAGGAAACTCAGAAAGGCTAAATAATTTACCCAATGTCACACAGCTAGTAAGGGATGGAAAATGAACTTAAACTAGATTCTGGTCAGAGCTTTTACTCAACTTGCTGGCATTTTGAGGGGACAGCCTCTACCAGGAGCCCCGCTGACTCATCAGGAGGCCTAGTTACTACACACATGAGAGAGACTAGGAAAGCGCACACGTAAAACAACACAAGAACACACAACCTATGAACCCACAACCCTCACACGCACATGCTACTTCTTCTGTGCGTGACCTCACCTCACTCTCTCACCTCTTCACGTCCTCAGAAAAGCAGATGTGGAGACGTCAGATGTGAAGTCAGAGCTTCCCGCCATTCACTTCCCATGCGACCTTTGAAAAAAATCGCGTAAGCACTCTGACCTTCAGCAGTTGTAAAATACGCAACCTCCCTCACAGAATCATGAGAGAACCAAATACACTTACCTGGGGCAGGTGCATTAGATACACAGTTCCAGAACTTGTATCCCAGGAAAAAGTCACACTTACTTGCTTTTCTCAGGGCAACTAAAGAATGTAGGCCCCAGTTTCTGCTTCTTGTCCTCAGGAGGGTCATCTCAGCCTCATCATTCGCTCTCCCCATCTCTGAGGGAGAGAGTGTAAAAGATCAAAAGTCCACGGTGGGGTGCCCTTTCTCCCCTCCATGCCAGCTTCAGAGGCATATCCCAGGCATTTCCCACTTCTTGATAGGTATTCCAGATCCAAAATTCAAAAGATCACTGGGACTCCTTGGCAGTCAGTTTGTCACCCGTACCAAGCCGGTGTGAGCCACTGACGCGGTCTTCTCCCGACCTTTGCAGTTATGGGCATGCCACCAGAACAATCCCTGTTGAAAGAGAACTTACCTCCTTTTCCGGAGCTGCTTGGGGCAGAAGCACAGGTGTTCTGCAGGTCTTTGTCAGGAAGAGATGACAGAGAAGGCAGGAACTCAGGGAGGCTGTTCGTGAGGAGAGAGAGAGTTCTCCTCTAAAGGCTGGAAACATGGGTGCCCTCGGACTCGCTCATCACCTGGAGGGGTGCCTGCAAGAAAGGGAGGCTGTGTTTCGGTTGGTCAGCTTCTTTGCCCAGGTAGCAAGAACTGAGGACAGATGGCCAGACTGACGGTACCATTTTCCAGAAGAACTGAGGATGGACCCAGCTCTACCTGTAGGCCCAGCAATGAGGCCATGGAGTGTAGGGGCTCGCTGCAGGCTGAGCCAGCACCATGGAGGCCTGGGCCAGACTGGGGAGAGTTCGGGGGAATGTGGCACTAGGCTGCCAGCCACTTGGAAAACGTGGCCTAAGCTCACTAAGCTCAGAAGCTGCCGAGAGCCCATCAGCTGGTCCTTGGGCAGTTGTTGGGGTTTGCACATTTTCATACCAAACCCCAGGTCAGCAAGCTGTACCCATGTGATGATGGTCTCCTGAGAGGGAATAAGCAAGCCGCTGCTGGCTATTGGTAGGAAGAGACTTTCTTTCCCTGCCCGGCCGCCCCCACCTCTCACCATGAGGGAAAAGCACGTGGAAGGCAGGCTGTACTGGAAGGCCGGCAAGCTCACCACCTCTCTCTCCCAGCCACAAGGGCCAGGAACGCACCGGGGCCAGGAGGAAGGCAAAGAGCCTGGAATGGAATCTGAGGTTGAAGTTGAAATTGCAAAAGGAATGAGAGTAAATTCCCAAGACCAGAATGAGAATGTTCTGATAAGTGTAAGTGAGTGAAAAATTATGGAATCCCACTGCGAAGTTGCTAAGGGACTGCTGCCCTAGCAGGAGTGACAGGACTCGTGGGTGGTCACAGGGCACAGCTGGGATTTACCGGAAAAGCAACGCTGCCTTACGTCTATTCGCCGGGAAGATGGGACCTCCAACATAAGCTCTAATGCACCAATGGTGAGTTTAAAGCACCTCCCCGCTCACCCACTGGGCCAAGAGTCCGGGATAGGATGCGAAGCCAGTGATTAGGTGGAGAGCATCAGGAGGCCCTGAGATCCAGGTCTGAGACCCAGCTCCACTGCCAACTAGCTCTGTGGCCCTGGGCAGGTTCAACTCTTCTGTGCCTCAGTTTCCTCGTTCGTAAAATGAGGATACTATGGAGTTCTATTGGGGAGGGGATATATGAGACAGAGAGTCTCAGCTGCTTCGTTACAAGTTGTGGTGTGTGCTGTGTTACGGGGTGCACTGGGAGGCTTGGGGAATGTAATTAGGTTGAGGGGTCAGGGCAGGTGTCTCTGAGGAAGACAGAGGAAGGAGGGAAGAGCATGTCCCGCACTGAGCTATGTGCCTGGCAAAAAGGGTCAAGATCACTGAGGAAAGTCAATGCAGCTGGGAAAGGTGAGCGAGGAAGAGATGTTGAGCAAGGTGATGGTGCCGCGATGGGCCAAGGCAGGACAACGCAGGCCCTCGAAGGTCGCGCTAATGATTTTGTGCTTTGTTCTAAGTATATAGACAGATTATGGAAAGTTTTAAACAAGAGAATACGATAGTTTTAGAAGATGACTTTGGCATCTTTGTGAAAATAAATAAGCAGCAAGAGTAAAAGTAAGGGATGAGATGAAGTGGAGCGCTGATACGCGCTGCAACACGGAGAGCCGCAAACGTCATGCTGCGCAGATGAGTTTCCGCGCGAATGGTTTCATTGACATGAAAAGTCCGGAACGGATACATCTATGGGGACAGAAAGCTGATTGGGTGGCTTGGGGATTGCGGGACGGGAGGATGGGAGTGACTGCCAGGGATGGAAAGTGTTACAGTGCGCATCACGGCTTGTGACTACGCCGCTGAGTCTTTGTCTTATATACCCTCACCCTGATAAGCGGTAAGCAGCGTGAAGTCATGGAGAAGTCTCTTCTCTTCACTGCCGTTATCACAGAGTCTAGCACTGTGCTTACCATGTCGAAGTTGCTCAAAAAAATATTGATGACGGGAATGAAAGAGTGGATTTTCCAGGGCACGAAGAGTGGGAAACAGTAACTCGACCCTACTGCTATTAGAGAGCCTAATCTAAAATTGCTCAGAGGGGCCTAAGCATTCATTTACCCTTATCCTCACCATTATCATCAACAGCGACTTCCCGCTGACCAAATACTGGCTGCATTGTGGCAGCCTCCGGAAAAACACACTTTCTGGGTAATTCCATTTCTCCTCCTACAATTTTCACTCCAGGCAGCATGAGGCTAGAGACTAGCAGCTGGCCCGGGGAAGTATGACTGCAGGGCAGCAGAGAGACACAGGCTGTTTCCTGGCTTCTGTCCTTTTGTTGTCTAAGTCACCTTTAGAGGCATGTTCTCCAATTCCCCGCTCACAATCCTCTTCCAGGGACAAAGACACATCCTAGCAGCGCCTGCTCAATCTCCTGAGAAAAAGAGAATCCAGGGGAAGAATGGCCCTGCTTTAACTGAGGCACCAAGTGAGGGCCAACATAAGTAACTTACTAATTCCTATCAGGAACGAAGGCTGGACATTAACATTCACCCTGCAGGAGACTAGCCTTGCAGACCACCAGGGAACTTGGACCACACTTCAAGAAGATCTCTCTAAGAGGATTTGGGAATTTCCTGCTAACCTCTGATTCTATTATTGTGGTCCCAGATGATACCCAGCCCAGCTAAGTTAAAATCATTTTTAACCAAGAGCAGAGCCAGCCCTGCTACGGGCAGCTCACCATCCTGTATGTCACTCACCATCCCTGCCTTGAGTGCCTTTGTTAGCTGGCACCATCTGCCTCCTGTTTTGATGTAGTTCCTCATTTGCATATGTCTTGGTCTGAGAGCATCTGGAGCTAACACTCTAGGTCCATTAGTTCTAGTGCTCTGGGGCTTAAAAACAATTGGAGGCCACAAGTGGGCTTTAAAAATAATAAGAGACCACAAATAGAGCTTTTCACATTCTTCATCCTGGCTCGCCCCAGCAAAGGAGTCCCAAGTCCCATAGAACTTGGGTAATACATCCAGCTAGTCCATCAGCAAGTGTTTGCTGAGTGTTACCAAGTGTCAGGCACTGGGTTGGGGATCAAGAATACAATAGTGAACAAGACAAATACGGTCTTTGTCCTGCTGGAGTTTACAGTCTAGTTGGGAATAACTTACTATATGGCTTAGTAATTGTTATAACAAGGAAGATAAAGGATCCTTGGTAATGCATAGGACCAATCATCAAGATTTGGGGAGGGAAATCCGAGAAGACTGCCTGGTAAAAGTGACATCTACAGAGAGGTTATTAGTAGGAATAGCCAATAAAGTGGGTGGGCAGAGTGAAAACTATACTAGAGAGAAGGAACACACATGCAGTGGACCAGTGGTAAAAGAACTTAAGGAACTAACATAAAGTTCAAGCTGGGTGGGAGGAAATAGAGTTAGGAGAGAAGATAGTAAAAAGACAAGAAGCAGATGTAGCTGGATAGATCTTGGAAGTTACTTCAAAGAGTTTGACATTTGCTCTGAGGGTATTGAGGAGCCAGAACAGGGTTTAAAATAGGAGAGCGGGAAATTTGCATTTTTCATATGTCTCCTTGACTGCCATGGGAACAAGGTGATAGAGGGGCAGCAATGGAGGTGGAGACCCACGAGAGGCTATTCCAAAATGCTAGGTGGGCGGTCATAGATAATTGCCTCAACTGGAATAATGATTGGCCATGGCTATGGGAAAAAGAAAGACTGAGTTATTCTGGAGCAAAAGGAGTTGATGGTAGGATAGATGTGAGGTTAAAGGAATAAAAAGCTTATCCATTCAGAAAAATATAAAATTGGATCTCAATAGCACACCATATACCAAAATTCATTCAAGGTGGTTGAAGGTCTTAATTATAAAAAAAAAAAAATTAACTACAGTGGTCCTTCATCTATCATGGAGGTTAGGTTCCAGACCCCCCGCGATAGGCTAAAATCCATGAAGTAGCAACCTTATATTTATTTTATTATTTATATGTATTGTAAGGCTTTATAAACCCTCCCCACACTGTTATTAACCTTTCCCACATTCTTATAAACACTTCCTATGTTCTTAAACACTTTCTACACTCTTAACCACAAAAATAATTAAAATAATATATAAAAATACCTACTGTATATACTGCAAAATCTCACAATATAGCGAAAAATCCACAATACAAAATTAGATATATACAATTTAAAAAATCCGCGATACTGTGACACCGTGAAAAGTGAACCACAAATGGTGAGGGTCGACTGTATACTACAAATTATAGGTAAATATTTTTTTGACTTTGAGATAGAGAAGGATTTCTTAAACAATACTCAAAAATTACTAACTATTAAAGCCTTTTCACAAATTTGGCCATACTAAAATTAAGAACTTCTATTTACCAGAAGAAAATGAAAACAAGGAGAAAAGCTAGGGCAATTTTTAATAATTATTCCTAGGCAATAAGCGTAATTGCTACTGTCCAAGGAAAACCAGGACGCAAGGTCACACTACCTCAGGCCCAGGACTTCTACTCCAGGTATAACGTCATGAGAGACTTTCACACATAAACACTCGAAAACACAAGAATGTTCACAGGAACACTGTTTACAATAGCAAATCCTGGTGTTAGGGACTAAATAAATGCATGTGTACATCCAAAATTTACATGTTGAGGCTCTAACCCCCCAATGGGATGCTACTTAGAGGTGATTAGGTTTAGATGAGGTCATAAGGGTGGGATTAGTGTCCTCATAAAAAGAAGGTATGAGAGCTCTCTCATTCTCTGCCATGTGAGGACACAACCAGAGGCAGCTATCCCCAAGCTAGGAAGAGGGACCCCAGCAAGAACTGAATTGAACAGCATGTTGATGTTTCACATCCCAGCTTCTAGAACTGTGAGAAATAAAAGTCAATGGTATTTTGTTATAGCAGCCTGAGCTAACTAAAGCACCTGGAAACAACCCAAATGCCCATGAACAAGAGAATGATGAAGCACTGTGGTGTCTTCTTACTGTGGAATACAATTAGAGCAGTCAACAGCAATGGATCAGAGCCATACTCAGCAGTATGAATAAATCCTAAAATGTTTTTTTAAGTAAGTCTTAAATGGATATATACAACACAATATGATTTTTTATAAAATTTAAAACTTTTTTAAAAACTTACTTTGTGGGAATAATATTGGATGAATGTCAATAGATTTATGCTATGTCAACATAATTGAACTGGAATTACACTTCCCAGTATTCTCTTTCCTTCAGAGTCTGGGTTAGCAAGAGCCTCAAAAGATATTTGAACAATAATTGGAAGGTGGGTTTTCCTTGTGTTTAGAAGGTGGATATGGGGTTACCAGGCATTACTGTACTTCACACACATTGTCACCAATCTGCTCATCGTATTGGCAGGGGGCTCCCATGCTGCCATCTCCTGCAATGTCTGTGAATCCCAGTCCCGTGAGTGCAGCTCCAGCCTCCTTAGCTGTTTCTGGGCTTCTTCCGCCTCCTGCGCTAGACCAAGCACCAGATACAGAAAGAGCCATATGGCTGTGGGGTAACTAGTGCTGGCAACTCTGTGGAGTCGAATCTCTTTAATAAACTTCATATCCTTTACCACTCCTATGGCTCAGTTTCTATGCTCAAACACGGCTTGATACAATGAGATAAAAACAATTTAAAAAGAAAAGGAAAGAATGGTGAATACAGGATTCTGAATGCTGGCTACTTGGGTTAGGGGCAAAAGCAGGAGGTTAAACCAGATGACTATAAATGTAATTTATTGTCATAATTCTAGTTTTTGTGTTGAGTGAATAGTTCATAGTTACCTATTGCATAAAAAATAAATATAATTGGATATTAGCCATGTGTAGAATTATGTAGGATATTGGCCCAATGAAGAATTATGAATTATGAATACTCTAATTATGTGAACCTATGGTGAGAGAAAGGGAGAGAGAGAAGGACAAGTAATTTCTTTTGAAAGGAAATGCCCTTGAAATCACATCATCACTTTAATTTACCTCCCAGTGATTAAAACTTAGTCCCCTGACCACATCTAATTGCAAAGAAAGCTGGGAAATGTCTTAACTTGGGCAGGCCATGTTATCTGGATGAACTTCAAGGTGTCTAGAGGAAAGAAAACGACAAGGGCCATGCAGAAAATGAATAGGCTCTGACACAGGTGGGGAACCTAAAAACAATAGATTTATGAGGTCTGCTGAAGGATAAATTAGTAAACTCTATAAGGAACAGAGATGTCAAAAAGCACTCCATGAACCAATATATGAAACCAAGAGGCTGGTGGACAGGTATAGTGGCTGTATGTTTTGAAGTCTCCCCTAAGACACTCTCCACAGGACACCAGACTCCCCGGGGAGAACCATTTCCTCCCCATTGGATGTGGTCTCGCAGGACTGTTATCAGGTACCATGTTTTTCCCCAGCTAAGACGCTAGCAAAAGACCTGTCTCAATTTAGGTCTCCCAGCAGTAGACCATAAAACATTTGGGAGGAAACCTTTTATTTGGGAGGTGACCCCAGGAAGCAATGTGAAGAAGAGGAAGTGAGAGAGAAAAGGAGAAAAGTATAGGCTAAGGACTACATGACTGCTGTGGCAGCTGAGGCTCCATCCCATCGGGACCCTCTGAGAGACTGCGTGGGACGCTCCTCCCATGGTCTCCCCAACGGGAGTGGAAGCTGGGGTATTTATACATCAGCTCCCATCTCTCACTGGTTGAGGATCGCTCATGGGGAGTGCAGTCCCCAGCACCCCGTGTCATAGGCTGAACAGAACCCCAGGAACAGAATGTCCTCAGGCAGGAAAAGGCGGGAAGCCCAGAACAGGTAAGGGAACTGCCTTCAGGCGACCTCGAAGGGAACATGACTAGTGCAGAGATAGTGTCTTTCCCACATCCACATTAAGCCCAGCGAATGCTCACTCCCAGAAAACTGAAAGGTTAGCAGAGATAAGTACTTGGAGACTGAAAAAGTAGAGCCTGACCAGGCGGTGGCGCAGTGGATAGAGCGTCGGACTGGGATGTGGAAGACCCAGGTTCGAGACCCAGGTTCGAGACCCTGAGCTCGCCAGCTTGAGCGCAGACCCATCTGGTTTAAGCAAAAGCTTGCCAGCTTGGACCCAAGGTCGCTGGCTCCAGCAAGGGGTGGCTCAGTCTGCTGAAGGCCCGCGGTCAAGGCACATGTGAGAAAGCAATCAATGAACAACTATGGTGTCGCAACAGCAGCAAAAAACTAATGATTGATGCTTCTCACCTCTCTCTGTTTCTGTCTGTCTATCCCTCTCTCTGACTCTCTCTCTGTCTCTGTAAAAAAAAAAAAAAAAAAAAAAAAAAAGTGGAGATCCATCATGGCCCTGACCAGACTGTTCCTAATAGCAGACCCTCCTGAGGTGGCCCCTTCCTAGCCTTCTAGAGATGCATTGGTTCTTCTAGTCCATTCTCATATTGGGTTCTCTAACATTTCTGGAAGTTTCCACCATCCTTCCAAAAATTTTGGTATAGTTTGCCAAGATTGGTTTCTGTTGTATGGAACCAGGGAGCATAACTGGTAGTCGTGGAGAGATGGTGTACCTTAAACGTTCATACACCTTGTTGGGTACACAAATGTTTTTAGATTTGCTCGCTTGTATTGGGGCAGTGCCTTGTGTGTATAGTTGATGTGGAAGGCTACAGGTGCTTGCCCTCAGGGCAGCAGATTGCAAATTGAGGATTGCCTTTCTGCTTGGGAGGGTGATTGCTGGAGAAGGGTTTTTTTTCCCCCAGCCTGTTTTGCAGAGAGAGTTCAGAGAGAGAGAGAGGGAGAACTGAGGGGCTTGGAAGCCCTGCTGAGACTTGTAGGGGCCTAGGAGTCCAGAGAGTGAGTCCTGGAGAGCCCAGGGAATGAGTCCGGGCTTTGGGAGGTCTGAGTGAGAGGGAAGCGGTCTTCCCTGCCTGGTTGCTGGTGCACCGGTACGAGACTTTAATAAAGGCATGACCCACCATTTTCGGCTCCACAGTTTCTTTACCATGTGCCCGAATCCAATGAAAACCTGCATGGCCACGGTGGCAGCCACTGGCCTTACACATGCGGACACCTGATACACCTGGACACTGCTGCCACTGACCTGGGTGTTCCAGAATGTAAGTCATCCCTCTGCACCTCAGTTTTCTCATTTATAAAATGAAAGGATTAAAATAGATTATCTCCAAGTTGCCACTCAGTGATAAGATTCTATGATTTGATTTTAGACAGATTAATGGTCAAGCCAGAGAAACACACAAGGCTTGTTGCTAGACCCTGACCCCCCAACTCCACTCGGTGCCAAGGTTGCAGCTTCATATAAATAGTAATGGGCCCCGGGATCATTGCAGGTTGACTCTGTCTTAACACCAGAAAACTGACAACGAAGGCCAGCTCCCAGATTTTATCCCTACCCGACCCAGAAACTGACCAAAAAGACTGCTTCAGGGAGGAAAAAATAGTGTTTTGCCTTTATGCAAAGGAATTCTGAGCAGATCAAGTCAGGCTGCCCACAGAAATCCTATTAGGTCAAATTCCCAGTTCACACATAATTGGATTTCTCTTTCTCACTCCCATTACCTCTGTAAGGAGGCAAGTTTGGGGCGCAGAGAGTGACACAAGCCGTCCACGGTTCTCCTACCTGGATTCAATGAACAAATGCCCGAATTGGAAAAAGGATAAAGCTGCGGTCTGTTCTCATCTCCCAGCTAATGAAGGATACGGTTAGCAGATGTAACAATGTTGCAGAAAAGGGGAAAGATTCAGGACTGTGACTCTCAATGAAGTTATGATATTTCGAGACACGGTGGGTGGAGCAGAGATGCGGCTGATAAAACGCACGGTTTGGCTTGAACAGCAGGAAGAAAGCAACGGGCTGCAGCTGTCCGTGCGATTTGGCAGCCGCAACTCTTCAGACAAATCCAAACAAATCACCATCCTTGGCTTCCTGACGCCTCCAGGAAAGTCCTGCAATGGCTGCTCTACGCTGACCTTCTAGGTAGGGCTGAGGACAATGTGCGGATTCCACAGCGTCAGGGCTTTCCTAAGGCTTCTGCTCAATGTAGCAGCTGCCACCCCTCCACCGATTTGGCTGTTTTCTGCAAAATTCAACTTTTCATTAACTAATCATATGTTTGCAGCCCTTCCCACTGTGCTCATAGCTAGCATTTCCCCCATAGCCCAGCCTTATGGAAACCTAGCACGCACCAGGTAGCCCCAGCTGGGAGAAGCTGAGATTTGCCCTCTGCCCACCTAGCCATGTCTTTCCAATTACATTTCCGAGGCTAAGTGGGTCCGTGCACTTCGCCATCACCTGGGGGCACATCCCCAACCCTGAGTCCTGGCAGCTGCCTCCTCCATCTCTCCTGCAGCTGCCAGGATGCAGCAGCGCGGCTTGGCAGCCACGGTCATCAAGTCAGACACATCACCCAGGGAGGGGAGGGACAGGTCTGCCCTCCCCAGTCTAGAACTTGATGTGGAATGGGTGAGTGGGAAAGAAACCCTGCCCACTGGATCTCCTCCCCTTCAAAAATGGAAGATTAGCCTGACCTGTGGTGGCGCAGTGGATCAAGCGTCGACCCGAAACGCTGAGGTCGCCGGTTCAAAACCCTGGGCTTGTCTGGTTAAGGCACATATGGAAGTTGATGCTTCCTGCTTCTTCCCCACTTCTCTCTCTCTCTCTCTCTCTCTCTCTCTCTCCTCTTCTCTAAAATGAATGAATAAATAAATAAAAATAATTTAAAAAAAACAAATCCTGCCTGAAAAAAAAAATTTATGAAAAAAAAAGAAAAGGAAGATTAAAAACACTATTTTTGCATGGGCAGCATTTCAATGAAGCAGCCCTGAAAAGGCAGTGACAAACAAAAAGTATAATTGGCCAGCAGCAGAGACAGCTGGGTCCCCTCAGAGAAAGCAGTGGCTTTGTCAGGGTGTCATGGCTTAGGGACATTGGGGAGGGGAGAGAACAAATTCTATCCCTCACAGCCAGCATGGTGGCAAGTGCTCCCTCCACAGAGCTGCTTGCAGAAGGGCAGGGGGAGGGTCTGACTGCAGCCAAAAATCCCAGGTAGCCTAGACAGAAGGACAGGAGGGTTCCTCTAGGAAGTCAGCTCCCCCAGGAGATAAATGGGAGGAAAAAAGGAGAGGGAGAGGGAGAGAGATCAGGATTGAGAGAAAGAAAGAGAATAGAGCTTCTCTATATGGTGATTGTAAGTCAAACATAATCACAGAAGAAATACCTGAGCACCTCGCTTGTTGCCATGTACACAGCAGGTGCTCAATAAAATCTTGCTGGCGATGGAGTTAAATGTGACTTCCTAGACCCAGCCTGCTTTCCTGTAAGTGAGATAAATATCTGTTGAATTGAATGGAATGGAAATAGGCAGCAAGTTAATGGTATAATTTGAGGAGCAACGAAAAAAAAAATGGTTCCCTGCCCCCAAATCTCTTCTCCTGGACCTGCCAGAGTGTTGGAAATTTCCAGATTCCTCTTTTGGTTCATGGAGGAATGAAAACCTCATTGCAAAAGCAAACATCATCTGGAAGAGAGAAACCGTGAAGCAACTACAATCTATCATTCATCCCGGATGGTGGATGGCAAGTGGAACCAGCTCCAGAGCCAGCACTGGCAGATTCACAGGAGCTGCAGGGAGCTCTGTCCCAGGAGGTCTCTGAGGCCACAGCCAGCCAGCAGGAAGCAGTTCTGTGGGCAGTCACTGATCTCTGCAGGGCTGTGGAAAGGGGTTTGTTAGAAGGGATGCCATGTGTTTGTCATCCCTGCCTCTTAGCCTAAATTTTGTGAACATATTAGCCCACCAAAGTGCATCCCACCTAAGGGAAGGGAAGCTGGGATGGACATTCACACGTTAGAAAAGGTCCAGAGTGTGAGGGTTTTCCCTGGGAAGCAGGCAGGCATAGACCACTGATGGTAGGAGCCTGAGGAAAGGTGATCTGAAAGCCAGCTTCACCTACTTTAATTGTGCCTTGAGTGAGCACTCCCTACAGACTCTGTCGAGGCCAAACAAAGCTTTCACTCGCCCCTTACATGAGTGTGTCTGGCCCTTGTCAAACTTTCCCATCAACTTCCCCCAACAGCAGGGTAGCGTGAGTGGGCCACTCGCTGGGCACTCAGGGACAGTGCCAACAGCCTGCCAAGAGCAAAATATGTCTATAAAGTCTCACTTTTAACTTGAGAATTCACATAAAGTTTACGTCCTATTATACGATGTTTGCTTTCATGTAGAAATATTTAAATTATGCATTTTATTATTAAATGACGTATCGGTTCTATTAATGTTACCAGCTTGAGAGTAAAAAGCTCTGGGGTGATTTAACCCGATTTAAATGTATGTTTTACTCGCATGAAGTCCACGTGGGTGTGGCTGGTGAGTAGACAGCCTGCCCCTTGGTCTTGTGACTCCACTTTCCTTCAGGGCCTCTGAGTCCTCTCCATTCAACTGTCAGATTGGGAGGGAGACCTCTTCTTAATT
The DNA here is from genome assembly GCA_037038555.1 of Rhynchonycteris naso. Taxonomy (NCBI): domain Eukaryota; kingdom Metazoa; phylum Chordata; class Mammalia; order Chiroptera; family Emballonuridae; genus Rhynchonycteris; species Rhynchonycteris naso. The sequence continues at coordinate 28,262,724 of CM072997.1, read as the reverse complement.
TCTTGAGCCCAGAATTGACAGCCATTCTGCCCACATCCCATGAGAGAGGATTCACCACGTGGCCCCACTTAGTGCAAAAAGAGCTGGGAAATACAGTCCTGATTACCCAGCAACAACTCAGGGTAACTAGTCAGTCTTTAGATCACCGATTACTGTCTTAGCTTCTCCATCTCCCCAAATTGGGGAGAAAGTTAATCCCCCGGAAAGAGGTGCTGAGTTTTATCCCATGTCTTTATTCATCCCAAGCACATTGCTACATATTCCCACAAGGATCTCTACCCTCACTGAAGAAACACGTAAGTAGTCCATTTTCAGTAAGATCCCATTTCCAATGCAAACCAGTTTGAATGGACTACCCCGTTTTACCTCCTCTTCTCTCTGCTCACTCTTTCTCTTCCTCTCAATCCAGTTAGGTACCATCAGGATTTTGAAAGTGGGCCCAAAGCCATACTGAATATTACCAGGAAATGGCTGGCTGGCTGTCTACCAACAGGCCTTCCAAAGTGGCATTATCTTAATGAATTTTTCACAGTCCAAAGTCTGGCCAGAAGACTTACAGGTCCAAAAATTCAATCTTGCTAGTGTTCCAGGATGTATCTGACTTGGGGTAAGGGGCTGACTTACGTGAACTAAACTCACAGAACACCGAAACTTCTCAGTGCAATGTCATACCTCTGTTGACAACGGCTCTCAAAAAGAGCAGATAGTCTCCCTCTTCTCCCCAGTACTTCTCTCCCTGAAGAAAATCTACCCAGGAAATAAATTATCATCAGAAAGCTCCCTAGTGAGTCTGGACTCAGAGCAAGGGCAGTTTAGTTAGACAACTTGAAAGCTTAATGGCTGCAGGCAACGAGGGCCGATGGAGCCTTCACTGCCAGAACGTTCAGACCAGCTTCTCGGGGCCGCCTCCACTCCGTCCTCTGAGTTGTGTGCGCACAACTCACTTTCTTATTGACACGTTTTATCTTTAGGCACATCCGTACCATCAGCGGGGTTGCTGACACGTCCATCCTCTGGCAGACACTTTGTCTCTAAGGTGCATTTGTGTACGGCCAGCCTCACCCACCGAGTTAATTTTATAACCCAGCTCTCTGAGCTTGAAAGAGGAGGGAGGGGGAAAGATCAGGGCGTCCACGCATCCCACCCACACCAGCTGATGTTTTCCTGAAACGGAAGGTAAGAACTTATTTGGTATGTGGAGAAATCGGATATTTGTAGATCTCTGGGGAAGACAAGATGCTTCTCTCCTCTTCTGCAGAGACTGAGGCAGACGCAGCAAGATACTTTTGCAGGCGGTTATATATAACCGTCAAGGTTATAACCCAGAGCTGCTGGCAACAAGCACGCTGAGAGATGAATCCCCAGTCAAAGCCAAGGAAGGCTGCCAAGTTCAGTGCCAGGGAAGGGTGCTGAGCTCCAGCGGCCCTGGGTGGAAGTGAGACTGCGAATAAGATCAGGTGAAGAGTGCAAGCCATGGGGCACAAAGAGGGTCAAGTGAACAAGGTGGAAGCTTGGAAACAACAAGGGCACCCAGGCGCCTTCTTAACTTCGGTATTGGCTGGTTTAAAGCGCCGGATGGAGCCAAGGCACCAGGCCATCTGGAAAAGGAACCTTCTTCAACCGAGTTTGCAACCTCAACAGGCAATCCCACAGGGTAAAGAAGAAAGGGGCTGGGGCATGGAGAACCAGGAAGGACAGCTCACGGCCACACTGCCCTCACAGCTAACCAGAACAGACAAAAGAGACCTGCTCTGCTGTTTCAGCTCTGACAATAATTGGAGGCTTGACCCTTTCGCAACTCACTTTACTTCTCTGAGCCTTTCTGCAACTCAGCTCACGTCCTCTGTACAGGATAGAGCACCTGCAAAGATAACGTGCCCTTCTAACCACACATCTGTTAATACCCTATACTGAAAAGACTACCTGCTGGGAAAAAGAGTGGGTATCTTTTTCTGCCTTTTTAACTTATAATGTACATACATAAAAGTGTGCAAAACAACCCTCTAACCGCTCTATGATTAAGATACATGACATCTATCAGCATCTCAAAGCTTCCCTATGTCCCTTCCCTACGCCCAAAAGCCACCAACATCCTAAGCTTCAAACAGAATAATAAATTAGTTTTGCCTGACTTAAAACTATATGTAAATAGAGCGCCACAGTATGTACTCTTCTGGGTCTATTTATTTGTTTCGTTTTGTTTTGTTTTGCCACTCGGTTATTTGTGAGACTCACCCATATTGTTGTATGTCGCTACGGCTGATTATTTTCTTGTTGATGACAGCGTTCCACTATATGAACATACCACATTGAATATATTTGTCTTATTGTTTTCTACTTCAGTTTTATGAAGAATGCTACTGTGAAAATTCTTATATGTATCCTTGGGTGCACATCTGTAAGCATTTCTACACTTGTTATCTATTGCTGTGTAACCAATTACCACACACGTCTAACAACACACATTATCTCACAGTTCCTATGGGTCAGGAGTCTGAGCACAGCTCAGCTGTGTCCTCTGCTTCAGGGTCTCTCACGGACTGCAGTCAAGGTGTCATCAGGGACGGCTGGAGTCTCACCTGAAGTCTGGACTAAAGAAATACTTGCTTCCAAGCTCCTACTATGATTGGCAGAATTCAAGTGTTGGAATGAGGGCCTCAGTTTCTAGCTGGCTGTTAGCCAAAGGTTACATTCAGTTCCTTACCATGTAGGTCTCTCCAACGTCAAAGTGTGGAAGCCAAGAAGGCAATAAGAGAGTATGCTAGCAAGAGGGAAGTTACAACTTCATGTAAAGTAACCATGGAAGTCACATCCCATAACAGTTATATTCTATTGATTATAAGGTCACAGGTCCCATCCACCCTCAGAGGGAGCAGATTACCATGAATTCCGGGAGGTGGGGGGTCATTAAGAGCCATCTTGATGTCTGCCTACAACGACTTCTGTTGGGATTATAAGTGGGAATAGAATTATCTGATCATAAGTCCCAGCTTCAGTTATGGAAATTCACTAGTTTTCCAATTATACAATTGACACATTCACCAGTGTTTGCTCCACAGATGGGATTGGTTTCTACCCACATTTCCTTCTGGTGTGAGTTCTCAAACTGTTCCTGACTAAATTTTAAAAAAAAATGGCTTTGTGCACCATGAGAGGTGGTATGTTTAGGAGTACGTCTTACTCCCTGACTGAATTAAAAGGCAGAATTCTGAAGTCCCTGCCTTGGACCTACTCACCCCTTTCTCTGTTGTTCTCAGAGGTGACAAATCCCTGTAAATGCAAAGTCCAGGAAGGTGCCAACTCCAGCAGCACCGTTAGTGTCAGTGGTCACCAAGCCGTGGGATGAGGGGTCTGGAGAAAGACCACCATCAATTCATTTACCAGAGTCCTCTGGCAAGTAGTCATTCTCCATCAAGCCTAGGGTGAGCCATTAGGAGTGACTCTAATTGGGTCCTGAGCTGTCAACCAATCCTAAAGGGTCACTGACTCACAGTAGCATGAATGTTTCTCATCATTCCTCTCTTCCAATAGCAATGCGCTCTGCGGACATCCCATAACTGATCAGAATACAGTAGGAGTAATAACATTTCCAGGCATCTTCCCTTGAGGGGGGCTCTCTAAATTTCTCTATTTCAAATCGAGCATGAGCCCAGGATAAGAATTTAGAGGTGAATGCTATGGGCCAACAGCATTTTTAGGATTTACATGAGTGTAATTAATATTTCTGCCCACACGTGTCTAGCACGGTAGACTGCTTAAAGCCGTTAAATAGTGATAATAACAGTACTGGGGTGGTAATATGAGAAAGCTGCCTGAATTCGGGAAACTTTAAAATATTTTCAAAGAAGTTCTCAAGGGACAATTGACTCAAGTAGGTTCTACATAAAATGCCCCCTGCAGACACCTCTGAAAGGCTGAGGCTAATGCGGGCTCCTGAGGCTGATTGTGGAGGAGTTTGGGGGTTGCTGTTTTTCCTCCAATGAATTCCATCTCCTTTTCTCCTACTCCCTTTCTTTGGGGCTGTTAGTGTATTAGATGTAAAGAGTATTAAATGAAAGCGTGCTTTTGTGTGGAAGTCATTACAGTGAACACCTGTTCACTGTTGAGTTTAATTGGACTACAGCTGGTACTGATTGTATGTGAAGGGGGGCTGCTCCTCTCGCCTGAGGAGAAGTTCACTGTCAGTGGTAACAGCGGGGAAGTCGACGCTATGAAGATCTGCTCACACATTGCACAGTCAAGTGCACTATGTCCTGTATGGCTAGTTGCCTCTGAGGTGCATGACGGTAAATTTAGCCAGACAAGGAGAAAAAGTGCCTGCGCCTTTGGTCTACTTTATTAAATGAGCTCAGTTCCACATGTGGAGGTCCAAGGAAACATGAGGGAGATAACTGATATAAACTTAGCCTAATTATTTACAAAAGAAACAAGAAAAAAACAGCAAGTTCACTCAGAGTGATTTTTTTTTTAGCAGTAATAGGTGTTCACTCATGTCCAAAATGATAGGCATCAAACACACATATGAATAGGAAGCCAATAATGTCACTTGGGGATTGGCAGATAGGGGCATAATTAAAATTACAGTCTTGATTGAAGCATAAAAAAAGACTATGTCTGTAGACTTAAATAATAATAATAAAAAGCTCAAATTGCCGACTTAGAACAGATAATGACTTGCGTATTTCAATAATTTGGATGTATTTCCTATTATTTATTCATTTAATATCAAAATGCATTGAAACAATAAAACATTGAATCTACTTTATAAAGGCCTCTGCTTCATATTAATATTATTAACTTCCATGATTCGGAGGCTGACCCTTGTGTCCCACCAATGACAATACTCTCCTAGAAGCCATAAAGCCCCCATGCTGAAGCACATGGACCGATGTTTGGACTCTACCCTCTTTGTGGAGGGGAGCAGGTCTTAGGAGGCAGACCTACCTCTGGGGGAGGTGAAACAGAATAGCTCCCGAGAGTAATGAGTCAGATGAGTGACTGTGCCTCAAAACTATTCCAGGACTTCATTTTTTACTTTTTCAATATTTGCACAAGCCCTTTGTCCATAGGATAAGAACCCATTTGCCCCTTTTCCTCGCTGAGATTGAGTCTATGTCACCACTCTCGGCCCCGGAGGGAAATGGCGGCTGAGAATTTTCCTAGAACCAATAGCAGAGCAAGACGTAAAATCCAGGCCTCTCCTCAGTCAAGGTCAACAGCCCCTCCACAGCCGCAGTAGCCTCAGTCTTAGAGACCCGCTGTCCCTGAACAGGATGCGGACCCTTCCAAGGGGGAAGCCAGCTCCGCTGTGCTATTTTCTAGCTGTGCGGTCTTGGGTTAGTCACTCCTCCCCTGTGAGTGGGATCAAATGGAAAAACTTTTGCAAAATCCTTTGTCAACTGTGAAAAGCCTTACAACTACAGAGACGTTAATGACTCAAGGGGCAGTTTTCCAGTCCCAATGAAAACAGCTTTTTTCTGCATGAGAAACTGTGTTCATGTGAAAGGCAACAGTGAGAGATTTAAGGGCAGGAAGTGTTTGCTTTCTCTTCTGTTCTCTTTTTGATTACCTACGATTAATGATTTCTTTCGGGCAAACACTAACTACGGCATGGCTGCTGATCATAGATGTTCTTGCCCAACTGTTTCCATCCTCCATTTTTTAACCAGATATTACAGTTGTGCTCTTTGCGAAAATGTATACAGGCATACACCTGCACACATATTCATATACCTGCACACATGTGCATATACCTGCACACACATACATATATCCACACATGCATACGCACACCTGCACACATGTGCATATAACTTCATACACATGCATACATCCACACATGCACACACACCTGTACATGCATGCATGCACCTACACATGTGTGCATATGTGTGCACACATGCATACACCTGCACACACCTACCTCATCTGCACACACATGCAAACACCTGCACATGCATACATATGCACACACGTGTCCTCTATTACCCAGAACAGATGGTAAGCAGTCTGATTTCATATAAATGAGGCTACAGATACTTCCTTGTAGGCTTACATGGTCTTTCTCTCATTACACTAATCCCCACCACCACCCTGAGTAGTTAGAAAACATGAGACGCCCTTGGTCAGACGATGGAGCAGACCACAGTGTTCAGTAGAAAGGCCCTGGGCAATTGTACTCCTGGAGTCTGAGCACCTTCACCTCTGTGCTCACCCAGAGTCAACTTTGCATCCAAAGACTATAGCTGCTGCTGCATCTACTGTTTTGCCCGCGCATGATCAGCACCAAGGGTCAGGCCTGAAAAAAGTGATGGACGTCCATTTTCATGAATTAAGGAATAAAGCCACCAATGGAGCACTTCCAAACTGAACTCAAACGATACCACGTGTGATGATTCAGGCTGTAATGAAAACAAATGCTGGACTGACTGCTGCTGTGAGCAAAGTCAGGAAGCCAGCTGGCTGTGAGCCGTAGAAGGGGACAGTGATATCTAGCGAGCAATTCGACGAGACCCACCTGCTTTTGGTTTGGGGAGACCAGCCTGCACCACTTAAAGGACACTGTTCCAATAGGAAAATAAACAAAAGTTGAGTTTACCGGTGGGCCCAGGGCCATCACACAATGGCAGCACCCCAAAAACTGCCTAAAACATTTTGGACATGTACATCTGCCCAATTCAGAAGCTGTGGAAAAAAGACCCAGGCCATGCACCAAAGACACCAAGGCTCCAAGTTGCTATATCATTTAGGGGTCAGCTCTATCTGTTGAAAGCTAAGCGTGCGTCAGTTTTGACCACAAGCTTTCACAAGCCTGGGGGAATTCCTGGGGCCACACACTTGACATCTGCAGTTTTATACCTCCTTGGTGCCAAAGCCACAACTTGCAATTAGCCCTGCCGGCCGCTTGGTGGCATGCCCGAGCCCCACCCACACAGCTGGTCCAAGCCCTCTTTCCCAGATCACAGTGAGGCCTGGCCACTTCGCTCACTTGGCAGAGCAGCTGATCTTTCTCAGCTGGGGCTGCCCTCCTCTCTCTCTCCATCCAGAAAACCAGCATGGCAGAACTGCCGGACAGGCGGGCTCATTGCTCTGCACACAGGGTCACCTGGTCGGATGGCACACCGAGAAGGGGTGGGTACACGCGCCTCCCCCAGCTCCCTCCCAGAGCAAAGCCACGTGTTCTTCCTCCCCAGTGTTGCTTGGCTTCACTCGACTAATGTGAAACAGTGATCCCGAGATCAGAAAATGCTCTGATCCTGCTCTGCATCCCAGGCTGCTCCGCCCGTGGGAGGGATCTGATCAGCTGCCGCAAAAAATTATCTACTCAGTTTGCTCATTAGTCACATCCTGCCCTGGGCTCTTGGCTTTCTCAGAGTCCTGCAGCAGGGGACGTCCTGGAAAGGAGGCCTACACAGTTCTGTCAACCTCCCGCTCCGGTGGGTCCACCACGCAAGTCTCCCACTCACTGTCCTGGAACCCTCACGTCTTCTTCTGAGCAGAAGGGAGCTTGTACTTGTTCCATGAGATCAGCAATTTTCACCTTTTTCCTCTCATTACACACATAAATTAATTACTAAAATTCTGCAGCACACCTAAAAGTATATTATATTTTATTTTTCTTGCCGATCTGACAAAAAGAAAATAGGTGTAATTTTGATTCATTCACACCAGATGGCTGTTGTGTTGGCTGTGGTCATTTTTTTTAATTTGACAATCTAATGGAAAAGAGGTCAGTGCTACTGAGTAAACAGAAGGGCATGTTTTAAAAATTCGTGCGGCACACTGGCTGAAAATCACTGCAGTAGGATAATGGCATTCACATTGTAACATGCATCCAGGAATTTATCAGAAATGCAGCTTTCTGGGCTCTGGATCTAGAGCAGTGGTTCTTAACCTGGGTTCTATCGAACCCTAGGGGTTCGATGAGTTGGTCTCAGGGGTTCGGAGAAGCCTCTGCCGTGGAGGTAAAGACACACTTGTGTAAAGTCGTGATGACACGCCCCGCTTGGCCAACCAGTGCTGCGGGGAATTTAGTGCACGCAGTAGTCAACGGCTGTCATAGTTGTACGTCGTGTGGTTTCTTTCTTAATATTTTAATCCATACTAAATATGTCGAGCAAAAAAAGAAAGTGGTCGGACGAATATGTACAACATGGATTCACATGTATCACGAAACGGGATGGGAGTAAGCGTCCGATCTGCATTATATGCAATGCCAAGTTGAACAACTCTAGTCTCGCACCGGCAAAACTAAATTTGGGGGAAAAAATCATATTTTATTTATCACTAAAGAAGGGTTCGGTGAATGCGCATATGAAACTGATGGGTTCAGTACCTCAAAAAAAGTTAAGAACCACTGATCTAGAGGTTCTGATTTAGTAGTCTGGGGGGATTTCTGGGCATCTGCATTTTTAATAAACGCCTGCCCTAGGGGACTCCAGCATGATGACCCAGGACCATAACTTGAGAAACCACAGTAGGAATTAGAAGGCCCTTGTTTGCCAATGTCTCCCCAGTACTGACACAGTGTTTGCACATGGAGTACACAGCAAACACCTCTCCGGATGAATGACTGAAAGACAGCAGCAGAGACGCGTCTGGGTCTCCAAGGGCAGTGAGCCTGGGGCCCATCATTCTGGAGTAATCTGAAAGCATGTACGCAGAACAACAGAGTATATACCCTTTAACGTGGCGATTCCTTTTGGAGAGAATATACACAAAAACTATGATAGAAAGGATTAGAAAAATGGTAATTTACGGGATAGGAAACATGGGTTCTCCCAGACATAATGCATCGGAAGGACGGCTAGGTTGTCTATGATGTTTCCTCATAAAAGGGTCCTACCTGGGCACTGAAGTGCGAGTGTGTGAGCCAGGTACATGCAAGATAATGCAAAACAAGTGAAGCAGACCCCACAGTCTGTTCCCACAGACAAAGCTCCAGTGTGCATGTGGAAAGCTGTGAGCGGTCAGCAGTTAACATTCACTTGGTTCTTTTTACGTACTAAACAGCTCAAATTCATATGAACTAAATAAAAACAAATGAGGCTGCTGCCACGTGGCTGGTCCTGAGCTCCTGGTAAATATGAAAATGATAGCAAGAGGCAGAAAGCTGGGTGCAGAGTAAAAACATCTGAGACATGCATTGGTTTTGACAGACAGAGGAAATCACTCCCAGATGCCTGGATATGGCCGTATCCCTGAGCAGCCTCCAGGCTGAATTCGGGTCCCCACCCTCCTGCCAGAGATCTTCTCCACAATCCAGGGTCCCTTGGCCTAGCCCCAAGGAGACGACACCTGGCCTCTGCCCCTCAAGAGGAGCTCCAGTGCCCAGCCCTCCCCAGCATGGTCCTTCCCAGGACATACAACCAGAGACACATGCTGGCCTTAAAAGAACCAGAGAGGAGTGTATTCACCAGGGTGTGCCCTCACCTACCAGTTACACCCTCCATGTTTCAGACACTCTCTCCCAACACCTCCGTTTTGACAATTCTTCCCCATGGGTTAAGGAGGGTGACGTTACCAGAGGTACGTACGTAGTCAGTGGGTTGCCTTGCAGCTACCCCTAGACACAGGCTGACCAAAAAGGAGTATTCGAGGGAGTGAAGCTAGAACAGCAAAGAGAAAGGGGTTTCTAAAACACTAGGCAGCCAGATCAGACAAAACAGTGTTCGCAGGTGCATCTTTCCCCAAAGCCAAAGAAAGACAGACCCAAAGAAACAGCGCATCTAAACACCTGGCTTGGTTGCTGAAGCCTAGGGAAACAAATACAAAATGTAACAAACTCTCAAAGCCTACTGACAGCACCCGGGTAGTTGGCCTGGGAATAAAATACCAGGCTTTCTCTTTTAAAATGAGGAAAGGGTTTAATGTTTCTAACGTTATCCCACAGGTCTGGCAGTGATCTTTTTTACCTGCCCTGGGGCAGCACCGTGAGGCAGTACATACACAAGTGATGGACCCCGATGGGGACAAGGACCGCAGCAGCAGCTGGAAGGACAAAGGCAGAGGCGTTGTCACTCACCACCGGTCTCAGCCTTACCTCCCCCTAGGAGAAAATGTGTCAGGTTGATGTGGGGATGGAGACTCTAGACATTCTTTAATGGAAAGTCTGTTCTGCCCAACAAAATCCCACCCAACTTTTGAACGCCTCCTCCCAACGGATAATCATACAGAAGAAAAACTTATTTATAATTTATCTGAGTCTGGATCCTAACTTGCATTTACCTATATAAACACCATGCATTTTTTTTTTTTTTGCCTGGTTCTGATATTCACTGAATTTTGAAAGTGCACTGAAGGTGTAAACCTAGGGACATTTGTACTGTTTTGTTTTTTCTTGAGGTGAAATTCACATAACATGAATTAACCATCATAAAGTACACTAAAGGCATGCTCACATTCACATTGTGTGCAGCCACCAGTCCCTTCTAGTTCCAAAATAGTTCATCAGATGGAAGGAGCACCCAGTAAGCAGTCACTTCCTACCCCCCACCCACCCACACACCTCTAGCCCTCGGCAACCAGCAACCAGCTTTCTGTCTTTATGCATTTACCTATTCAGGATGTTTGTCTCCTGTAAGCGGAATCATTCAATATCTTCCCTTACGATAATGTTTTCAAGGTTCATCCATATTGTAGCACGCATCAGCACGTCATTCCTTTTCACGGCTGAAGTTCCATTGTACGGCTATTCCATATTTTGTTTATTCATTCATTAATGGATTTTGGTTCCTGTCCACTCTTTGCCTATTGTAATTAGTGCTGCTACAAACATTCATGTACAGGTATTTGGTTGAGTGTCTATTTTCAATTCTTTGGGTAAATACCTAGGAGTGGGATTTACTGGGTCCTATGGTAATTCTATGTTTAGCTTTTCAGAAATCTGTGCTTTGTTTTGTATGAAACTCTACCAAAAGTTGCTCATTATTTTAGAAAGTCACCCTAGTGATGACCCTGCCCAGATCAGTCTACATTGTGGATGTTGTATTCATGATGATTGACATGCAGGTGTCCTCAGCTGACCATGTTAGTTACTATATCCAAGCATTTACATATTGAAAGTCCTATTTTGTTATAAGATTGTTTTTTTTTTTATATTATAGTCAGGTCATATATTATTCTTTAATGATTTATGTAGGTAAGTTATAGTATCTATACAGTTAAGGATAAGCAGCATTATAAGTATTTTTAAAAGGAGGAGTTGAGTCTGAAAGAGTTGAGAATCACTAGGAATGTGTCTTTGTTGAGCTACTCTAACAATATACCAAAGACTAGATGGCTTATACACATCAGAAATCATTTCTCACGATTCTGAGGCCAGGGAAGTCCAAGAGCAAGACACCAGCAGATTCAGTATCCTACGAGCCCCAATATCTGGTTCATAGACAACTGTCCTCCCTCTGGGTCATCACACAGCAGAGGATAAGAGCGCTCTCTGATCTCTTTTATAAGACCACTAATTCCATGACCTCATGACCTGATGACCTCCCAAAGGCCCACCTTCCAATGCCTCACATGGGTGTTAGATTTCAACATAAGAATTTTGAGAAGACACCCACAGTCAGTCTATAGCACAAAAGATATTGAATAGCATGCCAGCACTTTGCATCTATCTCTAAGAACAAAATAACATTGATATTGGAAAGTGCTGGCCAGGCAGAGTACTTAGACATTTGTTTAACATAGCCCTGTGGTCCCCATACCTACAGCCCAAAGTTACAGGTATGGTGGCCTCCGAACAGGTAACTACTAAGTTAAATTTTAGGTTGTTAACTTATGATAGCAACATTGAGGATGAGGATGTTGGATAATATAGAACGGGACATAACGTTTCTGCTCAAACTGGGGGGTGGGTGAGGGAGGGGATATTTACAACATGCCTCTTCCTAGACATTGTTCTCTTCTACTGAAGTCTGGATAATAATCCCCTCACTAGCACCTGATACAGAGAGAAGCCAGTCACAAATAATAAAGCAGCAGAGCATTTTGAAAGGGTCAACCTCCTTAAATTTCAGCTGCAGATCCACACAGCAGTGAATTAGAAACAGGAAAGATGAAGCTATAAAATAGTTGATAAAAACACTAAACTTAAAATATCAGCCTACTCACTAAATTCATAAAAATGGTCACCTCTGAGATGTGGGGGAAGAAAATATGATCAAAAGATACTTCAACTTTCTCTGTAATGTTTTATTTCTTTTATTTAAAAATTTTCTCCTTGGCAAGGTGGCTCAATGGATAAAGTGTTGACACAGTGCACCAAGGTGGCAGGTTCGATCTTCATTCAGGGCACATAAAAGAAGCAATCAATGAGTGCACAACTAATTGGGACAATTAAGGGAACAATGAGTTGATACTTCTCTCTCTCTCTCTCTCTCTCTCTCTCTGTTTATTCCTCTCTCTCTCTCTCTCTCTCTCTCAATAGAAAAAATTTAAAAAAACTCTTTCACAAAACAGATAAGCACATTAACATTTATTGACATTTGTAAACTTTGGGAACTAAGAATATGGATGTTGGTTATACATTCTGTGTAAACTGTATTTTTTTTTCTTAAAATCGAAGATGTGCCTGACCAGGCAGTGGCACAGTGGATAGAGCATCGGACTGGGATGCAGAGGAACCAGGTTCGAGACCCCGAGGTTGCCAGCTTGAGCACAGGCTCATCTGGTTTGAGGAAAGCTCACTGGCTTGGACCCAAGGTCGCTGGTTCCAGCAAGGGGTTACTTAGTCTGCTGTAGCCCCATGGTCAAGGCACATATGAGAAAGCAATCGAACAACTAAAGTGCCACAACAAAAAATTGATGATTGATGCTTCTCATCTCTCTCTGTTCCTATCTGTCTGTCCCTATCTATCCCTCTCTCTGACACACTCTCTGTCTTTGTAAAAAAAAAAAAATCAAAGATGTATATATGCACATACATACATATATAAAACCTTAGAGCAATTCTAGGTGAACACTGAGCATTCTCTATGGTTTATATAAACCCTTAGATGTGACCAAACTAGCCCAAATTAATGAGGATCCCAGAAAAGTGAACTGCACAGGGACAGGATACTAAAAGGAGAGGAAAACTAAGCCAACCAGAGCAGAGGCATTTCCCATGACCCCTTCTGCAGTTTGGAGAAAAATTCTAACAGTTCATTCTCCTTACAGGGTAATGGGCATTAATGCCAGAACCATACACAATAGTAATTTTTTTCATTGTGTTTATAAGCATTTAAATTATGGTTTTGTATTCTGTATCTAGATGGGTAGATCATCTCAATTAATCTTTTATGTTCTCTGATGTTATCCTGAGATAAAAAAAAAAAAAAAATTCCAGTCATTGCTTTAAAATAAATCTGAGGCCAGGTGGGATCCATTGGCATTTCAGCTAAGAGTCTGATGCCCAAGAGAGTCAACCAGTATGATGCCTGTGGTGGATTAAAGATGGCCCCAGATTCTCTGCTTCTCCCAACAAAAAGGTGGGGTGTATTTCCCATCCCCTGGAACACAAGCTGGCTATGATTTGCTTGACCAACAGAATTCAGAGATAGTGACATTCTAGAACTTTTAAGGCTAGGTCATAGAAGCCTACAGCTTCCACCATGATTCTTAAAACACTTGATCTGGGAGAAGCCAACAATCATGTAAGTATGACTATTCTGAGATTGCCATACTGTGAGACAGCCCAGCTAAATGCAAAGATGCTGTATGGCAAGGGAATAATGACCAAACAGCCAAGCCACACCAGCCATTCCAGCCCAGGCACCAGATATGGAAGTGAAGAAGCCACCTTGGACATTTCAGCCCCTGACGATGTGACATGGAGCAAGACTGAGAAACCCTCTGACAACCAAAATCACAGCCTCATATATAGATAGCCCCAGTCAAACTCTCCCACATCTCCACCCCTCAGAGCCATCCATCATCAAGAAACAAAGATGAGCTGTCCCTACTGAACCCCCTCAAATTCCTGACTCATAAAATTCTGAGCATGATAAATATTGTTTAATGCCGCTTCATTTCAGCATTGTTTATTCTTCCGAATTGATAGCCAGAACCCTGCCCCTGGCTGCACAGTGCCTAATAAGTTGATGGCTGGCTCAATAGCTAGGAATTCATATACACCTAATTGTCTAACCCAGCGCCAATGCAAAAATAGACATTTTCTTGACTTGCAAATGATAATATTTTTTTACTCTTTAGTGTATCTTGTCTTACTATTTTTTATTTTGTTAGTTCTATATCTGAGGAAAAGGCCAAAGCATGTTCCAAGGGCAGGTGTTCCTTGGAAGTGGGAGGAAGCAGGGAAAGTCCACTGTTTAAAACAAAGGAAAGGTGGTAAGTCAAAATTAAGCAGGTGTCACTGTTGCAAGACTTCTCAAAGCTCTCAGTATGTAAATGTGCGTTGTGAATCTCCAAGGAGATCAGAGGATGACGCATTTCCCCAAGTCTGCTAGATCATAAACAAGGTTTCGTGGTTCCATGCACCATCTTGCAGGATTAGTTTTTCATTGGACGGAGTATCTGTGCCACTGTCTGTTTTGATGTTTCGGTCCTGGGTCACAACTCCTCAGTTGGCAGGTGAGTGCACTTTGCTCAGGAAGTCCAGCACCTAGCAGTGTGCTCTAGGGTTTGCACATGTAACATGAACCTTTTTGAAAGAAAGCTACAAACACAGTGAGTGCACAGGGGCCAGGCTTTATACACATTACGCCCTCATCTCTTCTGATTGGTCAGTGCAATTGTTATACTGATAAGGTTAACTATTTTTACCAACACCCCTAGGATTATAAATATTGGGACGGAAAAAGAAACCAACAATGGCAGAAATTATCCAGCAACCCATCCTGTCATTGCTAAAAAAAGAAAAGAAAAAGAAAAAGTATGAAAACATTTTGCCTTTGATTTTGGGAAGAACACACCTGGTACTATTCCCCAGCTTCTTCACTTGACCCCAACTGACTGTCCCTTTTATGCCACCAAATAAGCTTCATGATTAGTCATGCTTGTTTCAGCTGGCCAAGTGCCCAAGCACTGCCTGAGGCTGGTCCAAGTGTTTCTTCTACCAATTGGAGCTGTCAGATCCACTCATTTTTCTTAGGTTAGTATGCCAATCCAATCATCTTCAAACGAGATATTTCCTGAGGGCCAAAGCTCACGTGCTCCCTAGAATGGAATCCAAGTTGGGCTTAGCACTGGTTGGACACGAGGGAATTCAGAGAAGCAAATTCAACCATTCCACACTTGGATGCTTCTGACTCTCAGTGCATGTTCCCAGTTATAAGGGACCACCAGCTAGCTGCACATTTTCCTAGGTTCCTCATTTCCAGGATCTCGATAAGAGTAAGTAATATTCCTGCCCCAGTCATTGACTTCATCATTTGAGGGTTTTCATATAATTTGGGGGTTTTTCATGGTTCATACTTGTCTTATATTTTATGTCCCTCCCTCTCCCTGTTGTAGGACTCAGGATACCGGATGATGATTATTCATCATAGTGCTTGGATGCTCCCAGGGCTGTCATGACACTAGAAACCCTCTTTTTACCCCAATAGCCTGCACCCGGCAGAGTATTGCCAGTTGGCTGTCCTGTCCTAGATATCTCTTCTGTGTTTCAGGTAGAAAGAGAGAGAACAAAAAGAAAAGATGAAGAAAAATACGTTATCTGTTAGCTAAGTACACCCCCTTGTAACAGGAAGAAAAGGTATCAGTTATACAAACCCACCAAGTAGGCTATTCTTATAGCTCATTGCCCAAGACAGATCCGCTTAGCCATTCAGCCCCTGAGGTAGAGAACTGGTGCGGAAAAGGGGAGATGTCTAACTGAACACCTGGCTGCCTTAAACAAAAGAGGGTCCTTAGTGAGGAGGGCAAGGGAGACATTGGATCAGCAACCACAGTGTCTGATGTTGCCTGAGACAAAAAGACCAGGCCTGTTTTATTGTTTTGTTTTGTTTTTTAAGATTATTTTACTTATTGATTTTACAGAAAGAGGGGGGTGGGGGACGAAAAGTAGTTGCTTCACTGTAGCTGTTCATTGCTTGTTTGTCATATGTGCCTTAACCAGACAAGCCCAGGGTTTTGAACTGGCAACTTCAGCATTCCAGGTCCACACTTTACCCACTGCGCCACCACAAGTCAAACTAGGCCTGTTTTTTTATTCATAAAAATAAAGTTTTAAAAGAATGTATTGAGGCATTTTTATCCACAGGTAAAGATATGACTTAACTATAATTATTTAAGATTCTACTGAGAAACTCTCATGTGCCTCTGGCCAGTGGAAGTATCCAGTGGGGAGGGAGGCTTTCTTTTCTTCTTTTTAAATAAATCATCCAGCTGTCAGAAATTGAGTACAGCCCCTCCTTGTTTCAGATCTTTCATGAGTCACCAGACCACACCCCCTCCCATGTATTTGCCTGTGTTGTATTGCAAATTAACTTTTAAAAGACATTTTTTTCCCCAAGAAAATTTAGAGTTCTCCCAAAGCCACCACCCAGGATAATGAACTATAGCTGCTGTCATCCCCGGAGGGCTTAATGACAGTGTTCGATGTGTGTGTGGACAGCCGACGCTCCTTTCAAAATTGTCTCTAAATGGGCTTCAAGATGTTTTGACTATAATTTGTTACAAAGAAAGTCACTATTAATTGCAGATTGTCATAGCTCTTAGTCCAACATAACTGTTAGCCCAACAAAGCGTTGTCCCCTCAGGAGAAGGGGGGCACAGCCTCCTCTTTCCCACTGGTAAGTGGTTTCTCTCAGTCCCTCTCTGCTCCCTGCCTTCCGTTTGCTTGCAGAAAAATCCAGGGAAGGCTCCATTCTTCTCTGTGCTTGACTTCAGCTCCTTCCTAGCCAGGAGTGGGCCAACTCTGCCTCATCCCAGGACCCGCCCTCAAGGAAGTGCCACCGTGGGAACAGCATTTCTCCACAAGGGCCATGGAGGACGCCAGGGACACAGGCGTCAGGGCTTCGGAAGCCCCATGTAGCTCAGATGGTAATGGCAGCTGCACGTCCTTCCTGACATGGCCCCCAACTTCCCACCACCTTCTGTATGATCAGATGATGGAGAATACGCGGCTTAGGGGGGAGGCTGGTGGGCAAGGAAGTTAGGAAAAGGAGACACAAAAGTAAAATGGAATGTTTAAAAGTTTTAATTTGAGGAACATTAATTATTACTTCACTCTGAGGAGAAAATAACATTAGTCTGACCAGGCGGTCGCTCAGTGGATAGAGCTTTGACCTGGGACGCTTGATTATGGGTGGCCCACTTGAGTGTGAGATCATATATATGACCCCATGGTCACTGGCTTGAGCCCAAAGGTCACTGGCTTGAGCTCAAGGTCACTGGCATGAACAAGGTGTTATTGACTCAGCTGTAGCCCCCCAGTCAAGACACATGTGAGAAAGCAATCAATGAACAACTAAGGAGCTGCAACGACAAAGAATTGATGCTTCTCACTTCTCATCTCTCTCCTTTCCTGTCTATCTAACTATCTATCATCTATCTATCTATCTATCATCTATCTATCTTGCAAGCTAAAAAAATGTTATTGTTCTAAGTTCAGAAGCCTACTCCATCTTGGACAAAGTCAGGGTGTTGAACCAACTATACCCCAATCCATCCTCTATACCCCACAAACTGATCTTTTGAAAACACAGATCCAATCATCTTTCCCTTTCTTATTCACCTGCTAAGAATCCCATTGCCTGCTAGACAAAGCCCACACCTCTCCGCCTGGTGTACAAATTCTCACACAGGCCGGCCCAGGCTACTCTTGCACATGAGTCTCCTACTACCCCATCCACAGCCACCCTAGCCACAGTGTCCCTGAGGTCAGTGCACTTCATACCCTGATTCACGCTGTTCCCTCTTCCTAGAATACTTCCTCTTCCTTCTTGCCTAACAAATTCTCATTATCTTTCAGGACCAAATTTAAATGTCACCTCCTATGTAATGTCTCAAGCCTTCCAGCAGAATACATCCCACTTTCTCCCGGCTCTGTGCCCTTTGCTCCTACTCAACTACAGCTCTATCATAGTATATCATTACATTTCTTGCTCCTCTGTTAGGTTGTAAGGTGATCTTCTCACCAGAAGTGTGCCTAATTGACTGGTAAAGTTCCAGCAACCAGACCAGTTAGAAGTAGAGTATGTTGGAAGATGGGAGGAAAAATGAACAGGTGAATGATTAGAAGGATGCATGAATAATTTGTTTTATATTAGGTATCTTGAGTGGTTAGAGAGGATCCCACAGCCTAGGAACTAAAAGAAATCTGTAAATAAAGAATCATTGAGCTGAGACTCAGGTGATCCCAGTTCTAGTAGCTTTATAGGTCCGAGGGTCCCTATCGAATAAATAAGGAAAGCATTTTTTGTTCTGATGTTCTGTAAGTCAGTGATAGTCTAAACTATCCAAAACTGTCCGCAGAAATAGAAATGTTTTCAAATTTGTTTTGCTTAACAGAGTAGCATTATTCACATGTCACTATTTTATGTTTGAAATGTGACTAATGCGACAGAGGAACTAAATTTGTACTTTTATTTAATTTTAATTTTATATTTAAATAGCTACATGTGGCAAGTGGCTACCATGTTGGACAGTACAAGCTGAAACCATTATGCACAAACATTATGTTATAACTCAGTGTACTCCTATTAAATACCTTCAAAAACTATGCAGGCTCAAACTGAATAGATTCTTCTTGTCCAGGTGATAAAGTTACCTATATTGGGTGCAGTGAGTGATGTTCTACCTTCTCTTATATCTCAACTAAACATAGCTCCTCCAGTGACCCTGGCCAAGCCTATGACACCTACCTGGCCTGAATTCACTGAGTTAGCATAAGAGGGTCAGCCCAGAGATGCCCAATTAAGAGATCTGATGCATCTCAAAGTATGACCTGATACATCTCTAATCCCCTTGTCCTGGTCCTCAAAGCTGTCACCCATTGAGGGCAGGAATGATGTCATGTTCATCACCATATCTCCCATAACATTTAGAATCATGCTTACCACTTAACAAATGCTCATTAAAATTTGCTGAATTAATTTAACAAGATTGCTCTCAGGGAAGAGCATTCTAGTAACAGACTTGAAATGTCATGAACAACAACCGTATTCCCCAAAACCCATCTGTCCATCCAGCATGGTCAATCATAAAACCTCATTCAACATTCAAACATAGGCAAGTTTTAAATACCTGCTGTGTGTCTAATCCTAGGCCTTTGGTCATTTATTCAGGACTCAGAATACAGAATACAGTTCTTCCCTTCAGAAAATTCATAGTTTAATAGGAAACAGAGAAACACACAGTCAGTTCTAATTCTAGAAGCCATTTACTCCTACAGAAGTGCACGTAAGAAGGTGTTTAATAACTCTTTATTTTGAAAAGTTTAAAAATCTTTGTTCTCATCACAAGAAAATAAATATTTTGTAACTATGTATGATGATTAATGTTAACTAGGCTTATTATGGTGATCATTTTACAATGTATACAAATACTTAATTATTATGATGTACACCCGAAACTAATATATTGTTATATGTCAATTACCTCTCAATAAAAAATTCTCTGGATTGTGTACATCATGGCAGACATGGGTTTACACCACCAAGACCTGCCTTCAATGAAGGACTTGTGGCCCTAGCACTATTAAGTACTGTTGGCAGATAGCCTCCAAATACTAGTTTCCTCTGATTATCCTGATCCAATGACTGGACAGTACCGGACTGTAAATGACCAGCCATCCTGTACCAATCCCAGATAACTCCGACGAGCCATGTTAGCTTTAGAGAATACCAAGAGTTCATCTGAGACTATCCCTGGATGTGCACTGAGGCTTTCTTTCTTCCTCTGTACACCTCTGCTTCCTTTTTCTCCCTTCCCAAGGACTCTCCTTGTAAACCTCCTGATGCTAAACTTCATCTGAGTCTGCTTCCCGGGGAACCCAACCAGCAACAATGAATGGCCCACCCTCCTTATTTAGAACTAGCATTCCACCATGGATTGAAGTGTATGAGAGACTTCTGCCCCACCAGGCCACAAGTACCCACTTGAGACCACCTCCCTTCCTGGTCACAAATCCTATAACTAGCTGGGGCCATGCTGTGCCTCATAAGGGAAATGTGGAACTATAACCTTAAGGAGTTCCAAGACCTAGTCAGCATGTACCAACAAGAGTTAAGAGAGTACAGATGGAATTTTATTCTGAAAGTGCTTAATTAAGGATGCTGGAATATAAGGTTGTATAAATAAGACTTTGTCCATTTGAGAACCCTCTCCCAAGATAAAAGATTTAATACCTTGGCAAGAACCCTAGAAAATGGAATATGCTCCCAACAACATGTCTGCTGGAAGAATGGAAAAAGCAACACTCATGTTAAGTGAGGCCGAAATGCCAGAATTGCCATGGTTGATGGTGGAAGAAGAGACTAGAGACCTCAGGAAAGTGGCCATGCTATAGAGGATACCCTAAGAAAGGGAAGACTATGAAGAATGTATTGCTGACAAGGATGGTTCAACATATGCAAAGCAATCAATGTAATACACTACATTAACAAAATAAAGATAAAACCACGTGATCTTTTTGATACTGAAAAAGCATTTGATAAGCAATAACATCCACTTTTGATTAAAACATTCAATAAAATGGGTATAGAAGGAAAGTACCTCAACATAATAAAGGCCATATATGACAAACCCTCAGCTAATGTCATACTCAGTGGTGAAAAACTGAAAGCTTTTTTTCTTCTTTTTTTTTTTATATTTCAGTGAGAGGAAGGGAAGCAGAGACAGACTTCCACATGCACCATGACTGGGATCCTCCCAGCAAGCCTGCTAGGGGCAATGCTCTGCCCATCTGGGTCCCTTGCTCTGTTGCAACCAGAGCCATTTTTTAGTGCCTGAGGTAGAGGCCATGGAGCCATCCTCAGCATCCAGGACCAACTCACTCTAATCAAACATGGCTGCAAGAGGAGAGGAGAAGAGAGAGAGAGAAGCAAGAGTGGAAGGGGTTGAGAAGCAGATAGGAGCTTCTACTGTGTGCCCTGACCGGGAATTGAACCCAGGACTTCCACATGCCAGGCCAAAGCTCTGCCACTGAGCCAACTGTTCAAGGCCTAAATTTTTTTTTCTAAGAGCAAGAAGATACAAAAATGCCTACTCCACCTCTCTTATTCAACATAATACTGGAAGTCCTAGCCAGAGCAATCAGGCAAGAGGAAGAAATAAAAGGTATCCAAATTAGGAATAAAAAAGCAAAAGTGTCACTTTTTGCAGATGACATGATGCTTTATATAGAAAACCCTAAAAACTCCACTAAGCCTTGGCTGGGTAGCTCACTTGGTTAGAGTGTCATCCCAATACACCAAGACTGAGGGTTTGATCTCCGCTCAGGGCACATACAAGAATCAACCAATGAATGCATAAATAAGTGGAGCAACAAATTGATCTCTCTCTCTCTTTTTGCCTTTTTCCATTTCAAATCAATAAATTAAAAAGAATTTTTAAAAAGACTCCACCAAAAACTATTAGAAACAACAAACATATACAGTAAAGCTGCAAGGTACAAAATCAATGTACAAAAATTCACTGCATTTCTATATACAACAATGAAATTTCAATAAAAGAAATGAAAAATACAATTAATTTTTCAATTGAAACTAAAAGAATAAAATACCTAGGAATAAACTTAACAAAAGATGTGAAGAACCTATATACTGAAAACCACAAAACATTATTTAAAGAAATTGAAAACAACAGTGAAATGGAAAGATAATCCATTTTCATGGATTAGAAAATTAACATAGTTAAAATGTCCATATTACACAAAGCAATACACAGATTTAATTCAATTGCTATGAAAATCTTGATGACATTTTTTAAATAAATAAAACAAAACTCATCAGATTTGTATAGAACTACAAAAGACCCTGAATAGCCAAAGCAAACTAGAGAAAAAAAGAACAAAGCTGGAGGTATCACACTACCTGACTTCAAATTATATTACAAAATGTCAATAATCAAAACAGCATGGTATTGGCAGAAAAACAGACACATGAAACAATGGAACAGAAATGAGAGCCCAGAAATAAAACCACATGTATATGAGCAATTAATTTTGACAAAGGAGCCGAAAATACACAATGGAATAAATAAATCTCTTCAATAAATGATTCTGAGAAATTAGAAAGTCACATGCAAAAGAATAAAACTAGATTGCAGTTTGTCCTCATGTACAAAAATTAATCCAAAATAGATCAAAGACCTAAATATAACATCTGAAATAATAAATTGCATAGAAGAAAACATAAATGCTAAACTTATGGACATTGGTCTTAAAGATTATTTTATGAATTTGACCCCAAAGGCAAGGGAAGTAAAAGCAAAAACATATGAATGGGGATGGACGTCAAGATGGCGATGGAGTAGGCAGACGTACCAACTTCCAACTCCTGGAACGAAAGTGGATTATAACTTGATTTTAAGAACCATCATCTGAATAAACCAACTTTGAACTAAACTAAGTGGACTCTTCAACCAAGGAACACTGAAAAAGCCACATTGAGACTGGTAGGAAAAGCAAAAACGTGGAAAGGGCTGCCCAGCTCCCTGGAGTGAACGGCAGACTCACATGGTGGGAAGGGAGTTTAGCGGAGAGGGAGGGACCTGGGTTCCAGGAACAAAGCCCCAGCCTGCAGCCCCAGAGCCTAGAAGAGGCATTTGGACAGTATTGAGCTGTGAAACAAGTGAGGATATGGTTTGTGAGAAAGAGACAGTTTTCTCAGACCTAGGATTCTTCTTAAAGGGACAGCACAGAAAACCTCTCTCCCAACCACTCACCCGGGGCTCCGGGGAATGGGGACAGAGGAGAGGACCGGAACAGCAAAAGCGAGTGTGGACTGGAAGGCACAGGGAGAAACATTCTGAGAAACAGCCACCCTAACCCCTCGTCTGAGTCATTTCCCTAATCGAAAATGAGTATTTCCCCTAGAACTAACAATACCAGCAAAGGGAGAGAGGACACCAGCCAAACAAGCTCTCCCATGGCACTTAGAGCAGAGCTGCTTAGATGGAGGGAGCTTCCAGGACTATAGTATGGAGTGTAAGGGTCCGAACTGCAGTGCCCCTACCCACACTGCTGAGGACTTGCTGGAGGGACAGTGGCAGCGGGACACTGAAACGCGGTTCTGTTGGCTGGGGCAGATGCCCAGCCAGCGTGAGCTTGGTCTAGCCCAAAATCTTGGAAGCGTGAAAGCGGTCCGGCAGCTGCAGGCCTGCCTGTAGCCCCAACTGCGGGGGAAAAGCGAGAGGCCAGGAACAGGCAGAGATATGCTGCTGAGCAGGGGCCCTGGGCATGCAGCATCACCTGGCCTCCTAGATTAGCAAACCTGAGCGAGCCGGCCCTGACCGCAGGGCGGGGCTAAAGCCTGGGACAGGCGGAGGCTCACAGCTGAGTGCACGCCAGCAGCCCTGCCCAACCCGAGAAACCACGGTGAGCAGGCTCTGACCGCCCTTGGTGCTGAGGCTTATAGCTTGAGTGTGGTGCACAAACCCACTTGTGGGGGCGAGGTGAAGGCCCAGACAGGCTGAGGCTTGTAGAGCCAGGCACAAGAACACAGCACCTCCCGTAGAAAAGAGGCAGAAATCACAGCAACAGCCACAGTGGGCTGGCGCCAGCAACACCCATACACTACCGCCCTAGGCAGCAACAGAGGGGGTAGGGGGACTGCAGACAAACCACACCTAGGGAACACAGAGGCAACACCCATTGGACTCCAGTGGCCACACCCTTCTTATACACAGAAAAAATGGGCAGACAGAGGAATGCAACCCAAATGATTCAAGAGAAATCCCCAGAGAAGGACCTGAATGAACCAGATATAACCAAATTACCAGATGCAGAGTTTAAAATAATGATAGTTAGGATGTTCAAAGAGCTTAGAGCAACAATGGATAGTCATTACGAACACCTAAATAAAGAGATAACAAGTATAGAAAATGAAATTGAAATAATAAAATAGAATCAAACAGATATGACAAATACAGTATCAGAACTGAAGACCACAATCGAAGGAATTAAAAGCAAAATGGATGAAGCTGAGGATCAAATCAGCGAGTTAGAAGACAAAATAAACAAAGGCACAGAAGCAGAACAGAAAAAAGAAAAGAGACTCAAAAAATGTGAGGAAACTCTAAGGGAGCTCTGTGACAACATGAAGAGAAATAACATCCGCATCATAATGGTTCCCGAAGACGAAGAGAAAGAACAAGAAATAGAAACTTTGTTCCATCAAATCATAGCTGAAAACTTCCCTAAATCAAGGCTGGAAAACATTTTACATGTGCAAGAAGCACAGAGAACTCTATTTAAGAGAAACCCAAAGAAATCTACACCAAGACACATCATAGTTAAAATAACAAAGCTAAGGGATAAAGAAAATACTTTAAAAGCTGCTAGAGAATAAAAAGGCTATCACCTACAAAAGAGCCTCCATAAGGATGACATCCGACTTCTCAACAGAAACACTTGAGGCCAGAAGAGAATGGCAAGATATATTCAAAGTAATGCAGAACAAGAACCTACAACCAAGACTACTCTATCCAGCAAGGCTAACGTTTAAAATTGAAGGAGAAATAAAGAGCTTCCCAGAAAAAGAAAGCCTCAAGGAATTTATAAAAACCAAACCAATTCTGCAAGAGATACTAATGGGCCTCTTGTGAACAGTTTAAAGGGAGGAAAGAATATAGCAAAAGAAGAATACAGCTTTAAAGAATAAAATGGCAATAAACAACTACATATCAATAATAACCTTAAATGTAAATGGATTAAATGATCCAATCAAAAGACATAGGGTAGCTGCATGGATAAAGAAACAGGACCCATACATATGCTGTCTACAAGAGACACACCTTAAAACAAAACAGGCACATAGACTGAAGGTAAAAGGATGGAAAAAAATATTTCATGCAAATGGAAATGAAAAAAAAGCCAGGGTGGCAATACTTATATTGACAAAATGGACTTTAAACAAAGGCTGTAGTAAGAGATAAAGAAGGACACTATATAATGGTAAAGGGAACAATTCAACAGGAAGATATAACCATTATAAACATCTACGCACCAAACATAAGAGACCCGACATACATAAAACAGACTTTGATGGATATAAAGGGCGAGATTAACAGCAATACTATAATAGTAGGGGATTTCAATACCCCACTAACATCACTGGATAGATCCTCAAGAAAGAAAATTAATAAAGAAACAGCAGACTTAAAGGATACACCAGATCAACTGGATTTAACAGATATCTTCAGAACTTTTCACCGTAAAGCAGTAGAAGATACATTCTTTTCAAGCACTCATGGTACATTCTCTAGGATAGACCACATGTTAGAACACAAAGGTGGTCTCAACAAATTAAAGAAGATTGAAATCATATCAAGCATTTTCTCTGATCACAATGGCATGAAACTAGAAATTAACCACAAAAAAAAAACTGAAAAATACTCAAACACTTGGAAACTAAATAGCATGTTATTAAATAACAAATGGATTAACAATGCGATCAAAGAAGAAATAAAAAATTCCTAGAAACAAATGATAATGGGGATACACCAACTCAAAATTTATGGGACACAGCAAAAGCAGTACTGAGAGGGAACTTCATAGCACTACAGGCATACTATGAGAAGCTAGAAAAAGCACAAATAAGCAACCTGACCTTGCATCTAAAAGAACTAGAAAGACAACAGCAAATATATTCCAGGACTAGTAGAAGGAAGGAAATAATAAGGATCAGAGTGGAAATAAATGACCTAGAGGCTAAGGAAACAGTACAGAAGATCAATGAAACCAGGATCTGGTTCTTTGAAAAGGTAAACAAGATCCATGAACCTTTAACTAGACTCACCAAGAAAAAAAAGAGAGGATTCGAATAAATAAAAATAGAAATGAGAGCCTGACCAGGCAGTGGCACAGTGGATAGAGCATCGGACTGGGATGCGGAAGACCTAGGTCCGAGACACCAAGCTCGCCAGCTTGAGCGCGGGCCCATCTGGATTATGCAAAAGCCCGTCAGCTTGGACCCAAGGTCAGTGGCTCCAGCAAGGGGTTGCTCGGTCTGCTGAAGGCCCGTTGTCAAGGCACATGTGAGAAAGCAATCAATGAACAACTAAGTTGTTGTGATGGCAACGAAAAACAAATGATTGATGATTCTCACTTCTCTCTGTTCATGTCTGTCTGTTCCTATCTATCCCTCTCTCTGACTCTCTCTCTGTCCCTGTAAAAAAAATAAAAATAAAAATAAATAACTTGGGATAATTTGGGCATTAACAAAAGTTTAAAAAAAATAGAAATGAGAGTGGAGAAATAATGACTGACACAACAGAAATATAAAGTATTGTAAAAAAATACTATGAAGAACTCTATGCCAAAAAATTAGACAACCTAGGTGAAATGGACAAATTTCTTAAATAATATAATCTTCCAAAAATCAACCTGGAAGAATCAGAACACCTAAACAGACCAATTACAACAAATGAGAGTGAAACAGTTATCATAAAATTCCCAACGAAGAAAAGTCCTGGGCCTGATGGCTTCACAAGTGAATTCTACCAAAAATTCAAAGAAAAACTAACTCCTATCCTCCTCAAGCTATTTCAAAAAATTCAAGAGGAAGGAAGACTTCCAAACTCCTTTTATGAGGCAAGCATAATTCTGATCCCGAAACTGGGCAAAGACAACGCAAAGAAAGAAAAGTATAGGCCTATATCCCTGATGAATTTAGATGCTAAAATTCTCAACAAAATACTAGCCAGCTGGATCCAGCAATATATGAAAAAAATCATACACCATGATCAAGTGGGATTTATTCTGGAGAGGCAAGGCTGGCTCAATATTCGCAAATCATTCAATGTGATTCATCACATAAACAAAAGGAAGGACAAAAATCACATGATAATTTCAATAGATGCAGAAAAAACATTTAATAAAATCCAGCACCCATTCATGATCAAAACTCTCAGTAAAGTGGGAATACAGGGAACATTCCTTAACATGATAAAGGTCATCTACGACAAACCCACAGCCAACATCATACTAAATGGACAAAAATTAAAAGCAATCCCCTTAAGATCAGGAACCAGGCAGGGGTGCCCCCTTTTACCACTCGTATTCAACAAAGTTCTGGAAGTCCTAGCTACAGCAATCAGACAAGAAGAAGAAATAAAAGGCATCCAAATTGGAAAAGAAGAAGTAAAACTGTCATTATTTGCAGATGATATGATATTGTATATAGAAAACCCTAAAGTCTCAGACAAAAAACTACTGGACCTGATAAATGAATTCAGCAAGGTGGCAGGATATAAAATTAATACTCAGAAATCAGAGGCATTTTTATATACCAACAATGAACTGTCAGCAAATGAATTTAAGGAAGCAATCCCCTTTACTATTGCAGCCAAAAAAATAAAGTACCTAGGAGTAAATTTAACCAAGGACCTGTACTCGAAAAATTATAAAACATTGATAAAAGAAATCAAGGAAGATACAAACAAGTGGAAGCATATACCATGCTCATGGTTAGGAAGAATAAACATCATTAAAATGTCTATATTACCCAAAGCAATTTATAAATTCAATGCAATACCAATTAAAATACCAATGACATACTTCAAAGATATAGAACACATATTCCAAAAATTTATATGGAACCAAAAAAGAACACGAATAGCTTCAGCAATCTTAAAAAGAAAAAATAAGGTAGGAGGTATCACTCTTCTGGATATCAAGGTATACTACAAGGCCACTGTACTCAAGACAGCCTGGTACTGGCATAAGAACAGGCACATAGATCAATGGAACAGAACAGAGAACCCAGAAATAAACCCACAGTTTTATGGACAATTGATATTTGATATATGAGGAAAGAACATACAATGGAGTAAAGACAGCCTCTTTAACAAATGGTGTTGGGAAAATTGGACATCTACCTGCAAAAAAATGAAACTAGACATCAACTTACACCATTCACAAAAACAAACTCAAAATGGATAAAAAACTTAAATGTAAGCCGTGAAACCATAAGTATCCTAGAAGAAAACATAGGCAGTAAGCTCTACAACATCTGTCGCAGCAATATATTTGCCGATTTATCTCCACGGGCAAATGAAATAAAAGGCAAGATAAACAAATTGGACTATATCAAACTAAAAAGTTTTTGCACAGCTAAAGATATTAAGAACAGAATAAAAAGACAAACCACACAATGGGAGAACATATTCGACAGCACGTCTGATAAGGGGTTAATAACCAAAATTTATAAAGAACTTATAAAACTCAACACCAGGAAGACAAACAATCCAATCAAAAAATGGGCTAAAGAAATGAATAGAAATTTCTCCAGAGAGGACATACAGATGGCCAATAGGCATGTGAAAAAATGCTCAACATCACTAATCATTAGAGAAATGCAAATTAAAACCACAATGAGATATCACCTCACACCAGTCAGAATGGCGCTCAACAGCAAAACAACACAGAATAAGTGCTGGCGAGGATGTGGAGAAAAGGGAACCCTCCTGCACTGCTGGTGGGAATGCAGACTGGTGCAGCCACTGTGGAAACCAGTATGGAGATTCCTCAAAAAATTAAAAATCAAAGTGCCTTTTGACCCAGCTATCCCACTTTTAGGAATATACCCTAAGAGCACCATAGCACTGTTTAAAAAGAAGAAATGTACCCCCATGTTTTTGGAAGCATTGTTCACAATAGCGAAGATCTGGAAACGCCCAAGTGTCCGTCAGAGGACGAGTGGATTAAAACGCTTTGGTACATATATACTATGGAATACTACTCAGCCATAAGAAATGATAACATCAGATCATTTACAACAAAATGGATGGACCTTGATAACATTATACGGAGTGAAATAAGTAAATCAGAAAGAAACTGAGAACAGCATGATTTCATACATAGGTGGGACATAAAAACGAGACTATGAGACATGGACAAGAGTGTGGTGGTTATGGGGTGGGGGGAGGGAGGGGAGGGAGGAAGATGGGGGAGGGGAGGGGCACAAAGAAAACCAGATAGAAGGTGACAGAGGACAATTTGACTTTGGGTGACGGGTATGCAACATAATTGAATGATAAGATAACCTGGAGATGTTTTTTTTGAACACATGTACCCTGATTTATTAATGTCACCCCATTAAAATTTATATATATATATGAATAGGACTATATCTAACTAATAAGCTTCTGCACAACCTGGCCTGATAGCTCAGATAACTGTGTTGGTTAGAGCATCGTCCTAAAGTATAGAGTTTGCAGGTTTGACCCCCAGTCAGAGCACATACAGAAATAAATTAATGTTACCATCTCTTTAAAAATAATTAAAAAATAAAAAGTTTAAGCACAGCAAAAGAAACCGCCAACAAAACAAAAGGGCTACCAACCAAATGGGAGATATTTGCAAACAACAGCTCCAACAAGGGGTTAATATCCTAAATAAATAAAGAACTCAAGACCAAACAAACAATCCAATTAAAAAATGGGCAAAGGACCTGAACAGACACTTCTCCCAAGAAGACATACAAATGGCCAGCAGGTATATAAAAAGGAGCTCGACTTCCCTAGCTATTAGGGAAATGCAAATCAGAAAGACAATAAGATACCACCTCACACCTGATAGAATGGCTATTATCAACAAGACAAGTCATAACAAATGTTGGAGAGGCTGTGGAGAAAAAGGAACTCTCATTCACTGCTGGTGGGAATGTAAACTGGCACAGTCAGTTTGGAAAACAATATGGAGGTTTCTTTAAAAATTAAGAATAGCCTGACCAGGTGGTGGCGCAGTGGATAGAGCGTTGAACTGGGATGCAGAAGACTCAGGTTTGAGACCCCAAGCTCGCCAGCTTGAGAGCGGGCCCATCTGGCTTGAGCAAAAGCTCGCCAGCTTAGACCCAAGGTCACTGGCCCCAGCAAGTGGTTGCTCAGTCTGCTGAAGGCCCGTGGTCAAGGCACATGTGTGAAAGCAATCAATGAACAACTATGGTATCGCAATGGCAACGAAAAACTAATGATTAATGCTTCTCACCTCTCTCCATTCCTGTCTATCTGTCCCTATCTATCCCTCTCTCTGACTCTCTCTCTCTGTCCCTGTAAAAAAAAAAAATATTAAGAATAAAGTTACCATATGACCCAGCAATCCCTCTTATGGGTATCTACCCTAAAAATATGAAAACATTTATTTGTAAAGATATATGTACTCTTCTATTAATTGCAGCATTATTCACGGTGGCCAAGATGGGGAACAACCAAGGTGTCCTTCAAGAGACAATGGATCAAGAAGATGTGATACTTTTATACAATGGAATACTACTCAGCCATAAGAAAAGAAAATACTGCCATTTGTGACAAGGTGAACAGATCTTGAGAATATCATGCTAAGTGAAATAAGTCAGAAAAAGTCAAGAACCATATGATTTTATTCAGATGTGGGAAATAAAACTGAAAGTAACAAATGAACAAACAAGAAAAACTGGTAGACACGGACAAGAGTATGGTGGTTACCAAAGGGAAGGGGGATGAGGGATAGCGAAGGGTAAAGGGAGCCAATTATATGGTTGATGAAGATGATTTGCCTTCAGGTGGTGAGCACTAAATGCAACACACAGGTCATGTATCATAGAGTTGAACACTTGAAAATGTTATCATCTTACTAACCACTGTCATCGCAATAAAATTTAATAAATGAATAAATAAAAATAAAACAAATATGCTGTGAGAGGGTCACCAGCATCACTAAAAAATTCAGTGGTGGCTCTTCTCTCTAGAGCAGGGGTCTCCAAACTACGGCCCACTGGCTGCATGCGGCCCCCTGAGGCCATTTATCCAGCCCCCACTGCACTTCCGGAAGGGGCACCTCTTTCATTGGTGGTCAGTGAGAGGAGCACAGGATGCATCTGCACCCATAGTTCCCATTGAAATACTAGTCAGTTTATTGATTTAAATTTACTTACTCTTTATTTTAAATATTGTATTTGTTCCCATTTTGTTTTTTTACTTTAAAATAAGATATGTGCAGTGTGCATAGGGATTTGTTCATAGTTTTTTTTATAGTCCGGCCCTCCAACAGTCTGAGAGACAGTGAACTGGCCCCCTGTGTAAAAAGTTTGGGGACCCCTGCTCTAGACCAAGACTGACAGCAGGACAGGCCATTACAGAACGAGGTTCACTGATAGTAATGAGATAAAGGACTCCAAAATATTAGGGCAAATGAAAAATGCATAGCTAATAGGAGCAAGGTGGATTCAGTTACCATAATGCGTGGCGAGTTTGAAGGAAGGGTGGAGAGAGAGGGTTGATCTGCACAGAGCTTATGCAGTTGGTTCATAAAACATGAGGTACCTAGGGGCAAAATAGATGGGCAGCCAACAAGGACACTATGCAATTATTCAATTTGTACCAACTAAGGATATCACACATGGATGATCACGAGATCAGGGGTAGTTATACCAATGTAACAGTCCTTTGACTATTTTTATGACCCAGAGCCCAATGACTGAAGAAGAGACCCAATCACCAGGTAGAAGACCCTGCAATATCACAGCAGGAATTCACACTTCTGATTCTCCCAGTTCTTCTACTAAAGGATCTTTGACCATTTGTTCAGGTAGCAAATGAATTGAAGGGTAAGGGGGGTACCCAAACATTCTGAAGTCACAGGATCCAAGTTGACATTATTACAGTATGGGGGGGGGTAATAGGAGCTAGGTACTAAAAGGAATTTTGGGCAAAATCTCATTCCTAGTGGGTCCACTGAGTCTGTAGACCCATCTGATGGTCATCACCTCAGCCAGCAAATGTATATCAAAACAGACCTACTTGGTGGTTCGTACAACCTTTACAACGCATCTGGAGGAGGACTGGAGGGTAGGAACTATAATCGTGTGAAAACTTTCACCTGCCATCTCCCAGGCAATATAATAAAAAATAAAATCATTACCAAAGGGGTGTGCCAGAATATAGAGCCTCTCTCCAGGATCTAAAACTGCACTGTTCAATTGGTAGCCCTAACCACGTGTGGTTATTGAGGACTTGAAATGTTAGTACAACCAAGAGGCTGGATTTTTCATTTTTTAACAGGACTAGAGAGAGAGAGTCAGAGGGATAGACAGGGACAGACAGACAGGAACTGAGAGAGGTGAGAAGCATCAATCATTAGTTTTTCATTGCCGTTGCAGCACCTTAGTTGTTCATTGATTGCTTTCTCACATGTGCCTTGACCGCGGGTCTTCAGCAGCAGAGCAACCCCTTGCTGGAGCCAGCGACCTTGGGTCCAAGCTGGCAAGCTTTTGCTCAAGCCAGATGGGTCCGCGCTCAAGCTGGCGAGCTCGGGGTCTCGAACCTGGGTCTTCCGCATCCCAGTCCAATGCTCTACCCACTACACCACCGCCTGGTCAGGCAAGGGCTGGATTTTTTATTTCATTTTAATTAATAAAACTTCAGAACATACTCAAGTCAGAAAACCTTTGAAATATGTATGAAACAATTTGAGTACTTTTCCAATTGTAAATTTTATGAAACTTTATTTATAGAGACCAAGTATTTCAGATGAAACTTTGATGTCTAAATTGGAATATACTATAAATATAAAATATACTTAGTACCCCAATAAAGACTATAATATATATCATTAGTAGCATTTTATGTTTACAACATATTAAAATATTATTAATAGATTGAGTTAAATAAAATATATCACTAAAATCAATTTTACTGCTTTTTACTCTTTTAATGTGGCTGTTAAACATTTTAAATTACATATGTGGCTCACATTATTGATACAGTGGAAAGTCTAAAGGATGCAGAAGTTGTGGTTCCAATAATATCTCTGCTTAATTTAGCAAAGATTGTGCCCTTGCATAAACCAGACAGATTCTAAAGAGTAACCCTAGACTACCCCGAACTCAACAGGTGAACCCAAGGGCAGCCATCTTGTCAGGTGTGACTTCTTTCCCAGAGCAGATTAATGGTGTCATCAGTTTGTGTCATGTGGTACTTGATTTGATGAATTTGTTCTTCCCCATCCCTCTCAGGAAAGAGGCTTGGCGACAGTACACGTTTACATGGAATGGACAATAGAACACATTTACAGTTTTGCTCCAAAGGACTCTGACCTGGGTTCATATTTCACATTCCCGCTCCCACCTCCTGTGACTTTGGCGTATTAATCTCCCCAAGCAAATATATATCAGAACAGACCTATTTAGTGGTTCGTACAACCTTACATTTTTTTTCCACATATAAAGCTGTATTGCTCATGCTTACCTCATAGGGCTGCTATGAAGACTGACATGAGCTAATACGGATGGAGTGCCCAGCATGGAGGAGGCAAGCAGTAATGGAGACCCCTCTTCCGCTCAGTGGCCAGAAGAGAGAGAGAAACCCTGGGTGATAAGGCACCGGGGGCACTAGGTTAGGGTAACGGGGGTAGTCCCTCCATTTTACTCTGACACCTCTTGGTAAGTACAGGGAAAGCTGGTGCTTAGCCTGTCAGTGGCGCTCAGCCTGGTTGCACCTGACTTGCATTATAGAATTATCTTGGAGAGATTTAAAAGATAAAAATGATCAGGCCCCAATCCCAGGGATTCTGGCTTCATTCACATTATAAAATTACACTCCATTCAGTTATTGGGAACCGTTTTAATGAAATTTATTGGGGTGACATTGGTTCATAACATTATATAAGTTTCAAGTGTACATTTCTATAATACATCATCTGTATTATATTGCATTGTGCGCCCCCAACCCAGAGTCCAGTCTTCTTCTGTCCCCTTATAATCTGACTCTCTGTACCCTCTTTATCCTCCCCACACCCCCAAACTTTTATGTGTTCAGAACAACTGGTCTGGGGTAATAGCTGTGTATTTTTTTTAAGCTCCCCCAGGAGAGTCTGAAATGCAGCCAAGGTTTAGAAAGTCACTTTTCTACCTGGCCATCTCGCCTCAGTCTTGAATAAGTGACCTCCCCTCCTGGCTGCCTTTCTAAATTAAACCCGAATGCTCATCAGCTACGGAGAAAGATTAATGAGATGGGGGCATCTGGTATGTCTGCGATCCTTGACAAGGGAAAGGGACTTCGAGATCTAATTAAGGCTAGTGCCATTATTAGCACTCCAAGTGTGAAGTCAGGAATTAGCAGAGGGGGGCAGGTCCCTTTTCCCCCTGCTCCCCTCCCCCGCTCTTGGTGTCATTATTCTGAGCCTGTTGTAGGTCCTGACGCGTTTATGTAGAGGCCTGCCCGCACGAGCCCAGGTGGGAGCTGGCGTCTGATGCTGTTTGCTAGTGAACACAGCAACCCTGTTGTCAGCGGATTCACAACACGTTTCGAGATTGGGTCAGGAGGCCAGGAGCTGATGATGGATTTTTAAATTTATTTATATATTTTGCTTACTGGCAAACTGGAGGTTTGTAGGGTTCTCAAGCAGCTGGAAAATTGTCAGGTTTCAGAGAACAGGCACCAATGGAGAGCGGAGAAAATCAGTCTGCTTGTGATATTCCATGTGGCCATCCCCTCCAGCGGTCCCTGTCCATGGCAGATAGAAGGACCAAGGGACAAGGCACAGGTGTTTGCTATGTGCCTGCTGACTGGGACATTGGCAAGGGGCCACCCTGGCACCGAGCAGCAAATCAACTTCGCATTATGGGTTCATTGTTCAGCTTAATTATCACAGCTGCCTGGCACCCAGACCGGTGTGGTCACTTACTCCTAAAGCCTAGAGTTACCGCATTCTGACTGTCATTGCCACGTCCCCCTCCCTAAGCCCACAGAGCGGACTGGGGAAGGGGACAGGGTCTGCACGGACAGAGACTGTTCTCACACTCGGGCTCACGGTAACACGTGCTGTCTCCCGCTCTAGACAAACAGTTAAGTCCCATGGCTTCTAATGTCTACCTGTTTTCTGTGAAAGGGCTGCCAGTTCCCACTGGAATCAGGAAGCCTTAGCACCGGAAAGAGCTGAGAGGTGAACCAGTCCAACCTCCCGTTCCATGCTCTTCACGCCACACTTTCCCAAGATGGGGGGGGGGGGGCTCGCTACTTGATGGTCTCCAGTGATTCGGAACTCACCTGGGGACAGTTATCACGTGACTAGCCAATGCCCCGTCCCCAAACTTCCTCAGAGAAGTGTCTTTACTGTGGCTTCAGAATATAGTACGCCAAAATCTGTTCTCTCTCCTGAGGGAGTGAAGGCCCCGGCCCGACTGCCTGGAAAGTCACCCTGGAGAGCAAAGCAGACGGGGCTTTGTTTTCTTCTGCTGCTTGGCGTTTCTTTTTCCACTCTTTTTTTCTTTTACATTTTTCAAATCCTTTTACTTTTGCACCCATCTGGAAGCCCCTGCCAGTTCAATGACACTGAAGCCTCAAGGGCCCCCTAGCCCGCCCAGCCTGCAGAAGCACCTCCTCTAGGGCCTCACATGACACTACCTGCCCTCCGCTCAAAGACGGTACTTCTTAATGTAGGTTTGAAAGGCATGAGGTTCCGGTGACTGAGGGTTGAACTAAAAACCTAAACCTGCCACTGACAGTGTTGTGCCCGTGGGAAAATGACTGAACTCTGCATCTCAACTGTCTTACCTGCAAAGTGAAGTTCTTACCTATCCTCCAAAAGATGGAAAATGAAAGAAAATGTTTGTATAGAAAAACAATACACTATACCACATTAACAAACCTGAGGAGAAAAAGTATGATCACCCAAACCAGGGGTCCCCAAACTACAGCCCGAGGGCCGCCTGTGGCCCCCTGAGGCCATTTATCCAGCGCCACCGCACTTGCACTTTGGGAAGGGGCACCTCTTTCATTGGTGGTCAGTGAGACGCAAAGCGCTGAGTTGCTCACGTACAGTACTACTTCCAGCGTCAAGGCTCTGGAAGCACGTCATATGACACGTGTGTGTATGTGCAGTGTGCATGGGGGTTTGCTCATAGTTTTTTTTAATAGTCTGGCCCTCCAACGGTCTGAGGGACAGTGAACTGGCCCCCTGTATAAAAAGTTTGAAGACCCCTGACCCAAAGGAAGGCAGAAAACTCTTTGGATAAAATTTAATAGCCATTCATGATAAAAATCATAGAGACAAACTAGAAATAGAAGTGGCCTTCTTCAACTGACAAAAAGCATGAACAAAAAAAATCTACAATAAACTTCATGCTAAATATATATTAGGAATCCCAGCCAGAGCACTATGACAAGAAAAGAATAAACAATACTATAGCGGGAAAAGAAAAAATTAAACTGTCACTCTTCAGAATTATTAAAGTTGACTACATAAAAACCCCAAAAGATTTTATACATAAATTGTTAAAATTTATTTATAAACATAATTTAATTTTGTTAATTTATTGAAACAAGAAAATTTAATAAGATTGTTGGAGACACAAATCAAAATGCAAAAGTCACTGTTTTTCTAAATACCAAGAACAAAGAAAAAATTTTTTTTTATTTTAAATACCATTTAAAATAGAAGCAAACCTATAAAATATTTAGAAACAGATATAGGTGTTCTGAACCTTGTCCTGGGCTTGTTCATGACCCCACTCGTCTTATTCTGCAGCAGCAAGTCACAAGAGCTCAGCCTGGTTCTAACTCCACTCACACACACTCTGCTTTGCTAATCATGACCGAGGACTGAGCTTGAGGAGGGACAGAGATAAGGAGCACAGTCACCATTTCCTGTTTCTTCTGCCTGCCTCCACTGGTCTATCATCCAGTTCTATCCCTTTTTTCGGATTGATGTTACATAAGCCCAACACAAGACACAAACACAAGGCCTGACCCAGCAAATTCTAGGAAGGACAGAGGCAGGCAAGCGGTTTAAAAATAAGCATCAAACCCTCAAGGAAACAGAGCGCAGGTAGAAAAAACACCAAGGAATGTGAGTCAGGACTTTAGTATCAGACAAGTGTGGCTCAACTCCTGTCTTTGTCCTTTACCACCTCTGTAATTAGGGCCATTTATAGAAGAACTAATAAGATTCCTATTTTTAAAAGGATGAAAACAAAACACAAAAGTGCTTGGCACAAAGCAAATGTTCAATAAAGGTTAGTACAGAGGAGGGCGACCGAAGATGGTGCAGAGATTACTTAGAAATAGATACAATCTTATAATCTAGAAATCAAAACTGAAGCAGTGAGCCACTACTTTCTGCCTAACTGCCACTAACCATGTCTAATTCCTAGTATTGGTGAGACTGTGGGGAAAGAGGCCCTCGTCACACAGCGAGAGTGGGAGTAAAAAGTTGACGTAAACTTTTTGGAGCAAATTATGTCAACTCCTATCAATTACTTTAAAGTGTACCTTTTACTTACAACAGTTTTCCTACAGAAATAATTATGACTATGTGCCAACACATACACTCATGTTTACTGCAGCATTGTAAATAATCAGCAAAACCTGGGAGGGGGGCACCTTAAATATCCAAAGGAAATTAAAGAAATGACGACAGGATGCTCTGCAGTTAGTGATAATTACGTTGGCAGGACATAATTAACGCCATGAGAAAATGCTCACAATTTACTTTAAAGTTTAAAAAGCTGGTTTCAGAACAGAGGGAAGTTTTTACCTTCTTGATGAAAAAGATAACACTAAAATACAATGAATAGCCATCTCCGGGCAGTGGGAATAATAGCTACAGTCATCCCTTGGTTAATAAATTTGATTTACATATTTTGAAATGGTTTTTCAGAAGAACTTACGCTATTTTTCACAATGGCTGAGCAACTTTGAAGAATGCTGAAGAGGCTAAGAAGCCCTCCTGAGCACCCCTCGGGCTGCACCCCACCGCGTGCTGGGGTGCAGCAGGGCCCACCTGTCCTCCGCCCATTTCAGGCTGTCTAGGAGTAAGGGCTCTTTCTCTTTATGGAGACAGGTTCAGGGGAATGTTCTTGCAACCACTCCTGAAAATGCCTATGAGAGGTTTTTGGTTTTTTTGTTTGTTTGTTTTTCCAGATGTGATTGTACTTTATACCAAGTCCAGCAAAGCAAGAAAACGTTATTTTTGGAAACAACCAGAATGTACCAAACAAAACAAACAAACAAAAATGTTGAATGTAGTGATAAAAACCAAGAGGTTTTCATCTTTGTGCCCCTATACTTCTCTCTCCTGTCTATGTTTGCCAAGAAGGGATTGATTTACTTTAAATCTCAGAAAATGTCATTGGTGGGCAAAAGTGACTTGTTCCAAAGGGCAGCCCTGAGTGAGAGACTGGGCTCCCAGCCCCTAGTCCACTGCTTTCAGCGTCAGTGAGGACTGGAGGCTTTTTGTTATGTTAATAGCCTTTAGCTTAATGCCTTCTTGCTGCACTCACTGTTTTTGGAAAAATACATTAAAGGTGTTAAGCTGAGAAGAGTAGTAATTTATTTCCTTCTTTGCACTTTTCTATATTTTCCAAATTTTCTACCATGGCTATGAATTACTTGTGTAACCAGGGTATTATTATTTTTAAGAGACGCGTGAGGTGACAGCTACAGCTGCCTCCATAGAATCACTTCGAGGGCCCTGGAAACAGTTTCCTTTTGACTCTGACAGTTGTCTAAAACACTTTTACTTGGGGGTAGCGACTTTGATTTCAATGAGATAATGCTTAGGATATAAAGTCCTGGGCCAGGGTGGGGGCGGATATGTCTCTATTTTCACACCATGATGTGAACATCTAATATCTTCCTGGGGCTGTGCACTACAGAGGGGCTTTTTCATCTAGAGTCCTCGTCCAGTAACAGAGGGCCTCCTCTACTCACTCCTGCCCCCAGGAGAGTCCTCTGAGACAACTGGATGCATCCCACTGTCCCCCATTTCTAGGTCACTGACAGAAAATTAGCACCCAGCGTTTGGTCTTGGGTTGGAGAGGGTGATGTCTTGCACTTAACACAAATGACCTTCTGTCTTAACTGTAACAAAGGCCTCCTGGCTCACCTGGCTGAGGAACCTTTTAGATATTAACAGCTCACAAGAACAACCCCTAATCTTCCTTGGGGCACTCAGTGTTACAGCTTCCTAGCCCTCTGATTCACGCAGGAGATACACGCGCACCTCCAGGGAGGGGAGGAGGAGGCAGTGAACGGGTCAGTGGCTGAACGGAGGCCACGTCAGAAAATCAGGACTTCCTGCTTGACACGGATCTGGACTCTAAGTATGCAAACTCCTTCAGACAAACCTTTCCCTTACTTTTCTCCAACATGAAGGGGACCCCGAAACCTCCCAGTCCAGCCTTACTACCTAGGTCTCAGCGCTGGCCTGGCCTCCTGGGCTAGTCCTAGAACAGCCAAGTGAGCAGATCTGGAAGCCACCAAGACCCCACACCAAACCTCAGCTGCACCCCTTCTCCTCCAGCCCCCCACACTTGGGGAGCCTCGGGTTCCCTACTGGTAGCGTGAGGATCAGGGAGAGACACAGCCACACACCTGGCTCAGGGCATCGTAGCTTTGATTTGTGAATTACTTCACTGACATGTGTTAATACCCCTTACTGTAAAGGAATCAAAGACCAAGAACATAATGACTGTTGGTTATATTTCTCATCCGTTTTCTCCTCAGGCCCACTGAGCCACACACAGAATATAAATATGAAAACGACAAGCAACCCGGGACCCCATGCAAGGGGGGGAAACAATCCCCATTTTCTGGATTTCTGTTTATAGATTTAAACTAATAAAGGAACACACAAAAAAATCAATTCTTTTTACTTTTAAAATTTTTAGAAGTCCACCTACACCTTTATTAAATACAAAAATAAGAGTAAGTTTACGCCACTCTTTTTTAAAATAACCCATTAAGTGGGGAGGAGGGCGAGGCACTTAGAACAAAGCTGTGGAGCCAGAGAGGGTACGGAGCTCGCTGGGGGGCGCCAGAGCCACCCAAGGAAAAGCTGCGGCGGGCGGCTGGGAGTTGCTGATGAGAAGTAGAGGCTCTGAGAAGGAAGCGCATGAAGGGACAATGCTGGCTGCTTCCCTCCTGCGGTCAGGACG
The DNA here is from genome assembly GCA_037038555.1 of Rhynchonycteris naso. Taxonomy (NCBI): domain Eukaryota; kingdom Metazoa; phylum Chordata; class Mammalia; order Chiroptera; family Emballonuridae; genus Rhynchonycteris; species Rhynchonycteris naso. The sequence goes on along the minus strand of CM072997.1, from coordinate 28,222,705 downwards.
CCTCTCTCTGGTCAGGAAGTCAAGAACCCCGCGCAGATCCTTCGCGATGGAGGAACAGCGCCATCTTGTGGTTCGTTTAGTTACTGGCGCTGAAGCTCTTCAGTCCCGGTTGCCTTTTCACTACCATGGTAACCCTTTCCTTTTCAGCAATTAGAAGGCATCCAAAGCATCTTCGTTTTAGAAAACATGGTAAGGGTCAAACACAATTAAAGCAAAACCTGGTGATTTCCCTCACCAGCATCATTAACCTCCCGCAAGTATCTGATTCTGTTTCCCTTAACATGCCCAACTTCGAGGTGCTTACTGCATCAGGAGGGCTCCCTGCAGTCACCCCCAACTGTGCACCTCTCCCAGGGCATGGGAAGGGGAGCCGGCAAAGCGGGCTGGAGGGAGCTGGGCACAGAGAGGGGAGATGACTGAACTTGGCCAAAGATTAAACGTGTTCAGCATTGGGCAGAAAGGAGTTGGGGCAGCAGCTAGATTCACACCCCAAAGATGGTGTTCTTTTAAAGATGGTGTAGGATTCATACCTGCTGGTTCCACCATGGCTTCTAGTGTTGCTGAAAATAGTCCTAGACCTGTTACTCCTTTGCAGCTTTATTTAAAATCCAGAAATTTGGGAGACAGACTACAGGGCCAATGGGATGTGAACTGGTCACCAATCAATGGAATGCTGTGGAGCCATTAAAAATGGTGCTGTACACGGCCAGTGGCTCCTAATCTGGGCCCTGCTTGGGGGTTTCTTTTACTCCCATAAAATGATTACATTTAAAAGTGGTGCTGTCAAATATTTAATGGCATGATCAAATTCTTTCAATGCAATAGTAAATTTTAAAAGAACAAATCTGTGCTGTGTTGTATATTTGAATGTTGTTAAGAGAGTAGATCTTAAAGGTTCTTGCCACAAAAAAAGAAATGGTAATTATGTGATGTGATGGAGGTGTTAGCTAGCTATAGTGGTAATCATCTTGTAACATATAAATATTTCAAATCAATATGTTATATACCTTAAACATACACAATATTATGTGCCAATTATATCTCAATAAAGATAGGGGGAAATACAGATCTGAATATGTCATTATCATATGGATTTTTCTTTCTCCACCACATCTTGAATTAGTGCTATCAGGGCATATTTTATGTGTCCTTGAAAACCATGTCAAATCCTTGTTGGAATAAACTGGATAATTAATAAATAAAGAAAATAATGTTTTTAGTAGATTCCCCACTCCAAAATTTATAAATGCACATGGAAAGACCTGACTATTATAGATATTGTGGTCATCATTAGCTAAGGATTGCTGGTCATTTTTATTTTGTTTATATAATTTTTTGCATACATTTGTTTTTATTTTCTACACTGAGTAGGTATTGTTTCTTAAGTCATAAACTCATTTCTTAGGGAAATGAGTTTCTGCACTACTCCTACCATCTCCCCTTAACCCTCACTTCTACTGCGCGTCTCACAGGCCAGGTGGGGCAGGCAAAGACTCTTAAATCAAATCAGAGACACCCTGGGAAGCGCAGCTGGTTGAACACAAGTCCGCCTGCCTTCCATAGCAGCCAATGCCAGCCCTGGAGAGACACCCTAATGCACTCAGTCTGCGGAGGAAGTAACATGTGAAGCTTTCCCGGATGGTTTATATATTAATATCACTGGGTTTATCAGTGTAGTGTGGTGGTTCTGAGCTGGGCCTGGAGTCAGGACCCTGCACATTCATCTTCACGATGTCATTTATCAAGGTGCGATTTAGAGTGGGTGACTTCTCGATTTCCTCATCTGAAAAGTGCAGATATAATAATTATACCTCGCAAGATTACTAAAAAAAAATTAAATGTGATCGTTAGATGGCACTCTATATGAAATGGCTCTTCATGTGGGTCAAAAGTGGGCAAATACCAGCCATTTCTCCCGCTTCAACTTATGCACGGAAAGAACTTAGCACAGTGCCCGCTCATGGCCAGGGCTCCCTCACCCTCAGGAAGGTAGTACCCCCAATCAGATCAGGCGGGAAGGGTGGAAAGGGGCTACAGGGAGGCGTGGAGGGCCTGTGGACAACACAGGGTGAGGAACAGGGCAAGAAACCTCAGAATGGTACTAAGGGCTCTGGAAACCCAGCAGCATCCCAAAGACTGGCCCCAGCCTCCCCCTTGTCATTTTAAAGCCACCTCCCAAACCCACACACAAACCCAGAGGATACTCCTGGCCTCATTAAAGTTACTTCCACATGGCAGAACTTGTCTCCCATCTGAGCTTTGCGTCACAGCCAAAACCATGAACCCTCCCTCCAACATCTCCCTGGGCACAGGTGTGCTGGTGGTGCCGAGGTGGCCTGCGTCCTCCCACCTGGGGAGCCAGAGGCTGTAATTTAAGCAGCCTTGTTGTGGCGCTCCCCTCGGTCCTAATTAACTCGGTTGCTCTAAGTTCCATCACACTGGGTACCGAGAGACCCACATCTGAGGAGTGGAGAGCCATTGAAGGCAATGTTGGGTGGCAGGTGAGGAGACAGCCACTGCTGGTTAGCCTGCGAGGGCCTTTCATGGGTTGTATACAAAGCTAGCTAATTTTTAGGTGTCAGAATCCAAATCAGCTTTCATTTCAAACAGAAGGCCTGCTCTGCTTCACCAGAGCTGCCAATGCCCCCAGGCCTTTGATACGGACTTTGGGTCTTCTCAGCTTCTTTCAAACTCAGATCTAAGTGGGAGTACCCAGCCAGCAGTTGGGGGCTACTTGAGAAAGTTGGGAGGGCAGGAAGACGAGTGAACGTGCCCAGGGCTCTTTCCTCCCTGGTTCGTTATTCCAAGAATAACACCTACCATTTACGTTAGGAAGATCTACATGGCTTGTTTCATTTCATGTTCCAAACAGCCCTGTATATAAGAGGTTTAAGTGAACACATGGGCTCAGAAAAGCTGAAGGTCATGCCCAAGTTCACACGGGAAATATGTGAGGGCCAAAACCAAACCCACATCCACTGTATCAAAATTTCATTCTCTTTCCAAATTGCCAGAAACCTGAAGGAAAATAATTGCTTTAGAATGGAGATTCTCAAGCTAGGCGTTCAGAAACCAAATTATGGCAAGGAAAACTGCCAAGTTATGGTAAGGGATCAACCTGCTTAGTGATGGCAAGGAATGCTCTCAATTTGTGGCAAGGGATCTGCTTATTCAGGTGGGACATCCAGCATGGACCACAAACTTAAAGAGACAGAAGTATGACTGACTTGCCTAATCATCCTTTTATTTGTCAATCCAACTGCTAGGTCCCACTATTTTCCAAATGCCTATAGATGTTATGACGATTAAGACACAACTCATTATATTGTTGCTTGCTATTGTTATTTTGTTGCTGTGGCAACAAACAACCCCCAAATTTCCGTGGCTTACAACAGCCAACATTCATTTCTCACTCAGATTACCCATGTAGGCTGCAGGTTGGTTTAGGCAGGGTTCTGCTATGCCGTGTGTGTCTCCTGGTTCTGGGGCTCAGCTAAAGGAGCAACCCATCACTGGTGTACTGGTGTGCTGCAAGACCAGCCAAGCCATGCAATGCCATCTGAACCTGCTGCCCTGTCATGGCCCATGAAGGGTGGACATCTACGTCCCCTATGGGAGGCGCAGGAAGGGCAGGGATATGTAAGCCTCTTGGGAGAGAGAACAAATTATCATGAACAATAATGCAACCTACGGACTTGTAGATTTTCTCAATCAGCAAATACTAAAGATGGAACTATGAGGAGGAAGGCCTCAGAGTCACAAAATTGGGAGGCTCCTGAGGAAGAGCAGAACTTGAAGTCAACTTTTAAAACATACCGATACTCCCCTGCCCATGCTCCATCAGTCATTTCTTACATGAACCAGGAGGAAGGCAGGGTCTCCCGGATGGAATTCAATACTTAAATATTGGCTTTACTGTTCTAAGAGTGAACTTAAGTTGTCCCCTTTTGCATCTGCCCCTGAGGAGTGTCTGAGACAATGTCAAATGATATAGGTCCATGGGACATGCCCTTCACTGGCCTCCTCAAAGAGATGGTGCCAAATGACTTCTGTTGGCCAACTCCAGAGCAAATGTCTTCTAGCACTGGACAGAATCTTGGGAATTCAACCATTCAATAACTACTTATCTCCTGCAGACTGTGTGCAATGGGAGACATGAGGATGAGGAACAAACAGTGCTCATCCTCAGAGAGCTTGCCATTGAATAGAGTCAGCTTTCCAACCTCATTTGATGAGCAACACCCAGGCTCCAAGGTTCCAGAAGTTGTCCATTGTTGTGCCCACCAAGCCATTGACCACAAAGGGACTAGAAATCAAGAGTCTGGACTGCAAAGCTCTTTCCTCTCCCCATATGCTTCCTTGATTAATATACTTTCCATTCAAATTCCTTCATTTTGATTTGCGTTAACTTTTCCTTCCCTACCACAAAGCAACGTGGAGTGCGCTGCTGGATAACAAAAGAGAAGTGGTAGGAAGAAACACCGTGCTCCCAGAAAGCAGGTGCCAGCTGTCCACACCCCAGAAGCATCAAACAAGGGAAGAGAATCCAGGATCTTTTTTTAACTATGTAAATGATGAAAGCCGTCTTTTGCTACATCCTTTCCATCAGAACTCATGGAGCATTTGCGGCTTTGATTAATGAGGCTATATCCAAGAATGATATTCATGTTACCCAATAAAGACACCATGGGGTGTTCCGGGCTCAATTTTGGCAACTTGCTCAATATTCAAGCTGGGCTTTTTTTTTTTTTCCTTCTATCTTATCGACCAGGTACAAAAGGATGTTGTTTTAATGAGAAAATTTCTTCCTTCGTACACTGTTCTAAACTCAGTGGGTTCTCTTTGCAGCCAGGTGAGAAAAAGTTGCAATTTCAATGCAGAGAGCCCTTCTGAATGCCTGCAGCCTGGGAGGTATAATGAACAAGCTTCAGTCTTGGATCGCTTCCCAGACCCACAACGCGAGAACGCCGTGATGTCTAAACAGAAGTCCCTGGCTTTCTTTCAGTCCCTAGTCTTATTAGGTTTGACGCTTCTTTATTATATTTTGTTCTGCATCTCTAAATCCCCCTTCTGATGCATAGTGCTGCAAACATGGGGTCTGCACGCCCAAGAGCATTGTCCCTTGGTCGCTATGGTAACCCAAGTGCATCCACCAAGCACTTTACTCCGAATGAAACAGCAAGCTGCGGCTCTGAGCTTGCACCTTGCACACACCCAGTCAGTGAATATCCCCATGGGGGTTCCGACTATGAGCAAGAGTTGGCAAGAGCCAAAGGGGCCAGCACAACTGTGTTTTATCGACTTTATTAAAATACCTGGGATACACACTCAATTTCTATTTATTGTTGTTTCACCTGTGCCGAGAGGGGAACTGCAGGCACTTGACAAATGGGCTGAAAGGCTGTTGAGTTTCTCTCTGGTGTTGGTGGGTAAGAGATGCCGAAATGTGGTTTCATAATAGCATAATAAGACTTTGTACTTGTACCGCGTCTTTCATCAGTGAATCTCAAAGGCTCCCTTATTAGCCCAGCTGCCCCCGGGCAGGGGGTAGGTGTTGAGTGGGTCCCCCCACATGGCAAGCCCAAGGAAAGGGGAGGCCTCCAGCTAGTTGCCTAGACATAAACAGGACACAGAGCCACAAGCAGGTCACTGGAGCCCCTGACTGATGGAGCTGCTCTAATCATGTAATTATCCAGCAATCGTGCCCATCATTTGCATTTTTAATTCCACTCATTAAACTCACGGCTTCTGTTTAGGGAGACTTGTCGCCACACATCTGAATGCCTGTGGCTGGCCCTTTTATGCAGTGACCAAGCATCCCGATAGAGGACTGAGGATAATACTTGCTTGGTCCCACTGTAAAACATCACATGGCCTACCTAAGCAAAATGGCACAGGAAAGGGCTACCACCATGGAAACTCAGTCAGTTCTGAATGTCCCCATGTCCCCACCTGAGAAAAATCTCAGCCTGACCTGCGGTGGAGCAGTGGATAAAGCGTCGACCTGGAATGCTGAGGTTGCCCGTTCAAACCCCTGGGCTTGCCCGGTCAAGGCACATATGGGAAACAACTACTATGAGTTAATGCTTCCTGCTTCTCCCCCGTCCCTTTCTCTCTCTCTCTCTCTCCTCTATCAAAAAATAATCAATAAGTAAAAAAAAATAAAAAAAGAAAGAAAGATCTCGAAGTCATCTAAAACCTTCCTCCCCACCCCAAACTACATCTCCGTCAGTGTTAAAAGTGGGGGGGCATTGTAGTGTATCTAAACTCAACACCTCCACTTCCGATGAGGAAACTGAGCCCCAGAGAGATTTTTCAATTAACTCCAAGCCTGACAGCTAGTTGGTGGCAGAGGGGACCCCAAAGCCCAGAGCCCAAAGACCTCATCCAAATGGTTCACCCTCCCTGTCTACATAAACTGGGTATACAGGAAACTCATGTGGAAAGATTTGTAGGGCGTGTGTTGCCCTTGAATATTAACAAGATAAGCTCCATACTAATAGGGATTTTGTCTGTTTTTTTCCCAGTTGTATCACAGAGAAGAGAGCCTCATATATAATGAACTCTCCATAAATGTTTGTGGATGATCGAATATCCACACTGATCCTACTCAAATGACCATGGTTCAGAGAAACGACCAACAGGCAAGGAATCAGAAAATCCGTTTGAGCCTCAGTCTCTGCTTATGTGCGACGAGGACACTGTCTACGTCCTGCTTGATTTGTGGGACTCTTGACCTTGCCATCCCCTTTGCTTAGGCATATTCCTCCCATATAGGATTCAGCTCAAATGTTACCTCCCCAGAGAGGCCTTTCTTGACCTACAGGTCTATTGTTCACCTCCTTCATCCCAGTCATTCCTTTGTATTTTATTTCATTTTATTCCCATTTTATCTTCATTATGCATATTTGAAGCAGCCTTGCTCATTTTACAACTCTCCTCCATTATGACATACCCTCCACGATATCAAGAAGTTTGGTCTGTCTTGTTCACTGCACCTCTCCCAGGACCTGGACCAGTGCCTGGCACATGGGAGGCTCCATAAATACTCGTTGAAGTAATAAAGATAAAACAAAAATGTAATGAAAGGGAACACGCTTAAGATCATAAAAACCAAAGTATTTGTTTCAAAACTAGAAATGTGTAGCATTATTGTATTACTCATATTTATCAATTAGCAGCAAATTGGAGTTTCATTAGTCTTCTTTGGACTACAACAAATTTTCAGAGTTGATGTGTGTGTATAAAACACATTCATACAACATATCATTATCTTCCTGGTTCCAAGTGATCTCTCTGTTGGTGCTCTCGGTATTTGTTTTAGCCTCTGTGGGGTTATTAATGTAATTACAAACACAGGTCACCAGTCAGGTCTATAATTGGGTGGACAGGATTATCTAGATAGAACTAATCACTGAAAGGTAAGACAGAGCCAGAGTGACCCAAGAAATCAACTGACACATTTCACAGATGTGGAAACTGAGGCCCTGGCCAGTTTGGAGACTTACCCTAAGCCACCACATGGCTAATCTGAGGAGAGAGCAGAGGACTTCAAAGGAACAAGTCTACAACTATTATATAAATGGACATTAAGTTCAAAAAATACAAATTATACTGACTTCAGTTAGACACATAGTGAAGAAGGTTTCCTCCCCCTTGATGTTATAAGAATCAGTACCTAAAGAAAAACCATCCTCAGAGGGGACATGTCACACAGTGTCTTCTGAAAAGGAACACCTACAGAAGCCAGCATTGCCCTAAACTTCCTGTGAATGCTCTTTAAGTCCTTCCCACTTTTTCACACAGAGAGACCCATCCTAGCATAGTCCTTCACTGAGATTCTTTCTTCCTTGTAAACAAACCAAAAAGAAAAAAAAAATAGAGAGAGAGAGAGGAAGAAGCATCATTGGGCCTGTCAGAAGAACACTATCAGATTCCCTTGGATTTGTGGGGGAAAGCCAATACATAGCTAAGACAATTAAGACATATTGGTATTTATTAAAGGCATCCCCTCCCCTTTCTCAGCCACCTTGCTCCCCAGCAAGGCCCACTCCCCACAGGGCTTCCATCTGCATCAGGTTCTCTCTTCTTGCCCCGGGTGGGTAGACTCTCAGGGGACTTTCTCACATCAGTCCCCCAGCACTGGTCTCTCCACCCTCTCTGTTGGAGAGAGTGAATTCGGTGCCCACCACAGTACTTCTGGTTGCTATCCGAGTTGAGAGACTTTCTTTGACCTCACTTCAAGAGTCAGTGTATTACCCGACTGCTGTCTATACCCCATCTCTCTCAACGCAGGTCAAGCTGACAGTCTCTCAAACACAGCTGCCCCGTTTCTCAATATCCCTGACAAGTGCAATTCACCTGTGCTTTCCAGGCAGAGTTCAATCACTTCAAACGTGCACCGTCTTCCAGTGGCTTTACCACACGGGAATACACGTGGCTGGCGGGCTCCTCAGTTTACCACTGAACTGATGCCTTGGAATCCAGCTCTTATAAATGTTCTGTCATGTTTCCATTACTTGACATTTTTGAAAACACAACGTCAGTCCTAAGAGTCTGAGTAATTCCTCTGTGGTGTTTGAGCACTCACAATCCTCACATCCACGGACTGTCACTAGTGACTAAAGGGGTGTGGGCTGAGCAGAGAGCTCTCCCCGGTGCAACTCTTGACCGCTATGGCTCCTGGGTCCCTCTCTACTGCTACGTTCTGAGTCTTTCTAGGATAGAGACCACAGCTTCTCTGTCCTTGTGCTCCCCGTACGCAGAGCAGTGCCTGGCACATTGCAGCGTCTCTTTGTGGAATGAAATGTCGAGTCTCGCAATCTTTTTTTTTCTTCTGTAAAACATACAAAATATAAAATTAATCATTAACTATTGGAAAGTGTGCATTTTGGTGGCGTTAAGCACATGCACAGTGCTGTACAGAGTCACACTTTTTCATTCTAAAAAATCTTCGTAAGATCACTCTACATCAGTTAACAGCTTTTCTTAAGACATGAATAAACAAACAGTTGAAATATGGAGCCTGACTTAAAGGAATCCAGACAACAAAGTATGAATATTGTTTCCTACTAAGTACAACTGGTATTGCCGTTTAGTTCTTCTGTGATCATGCCCAGCGCTAAGAACATACTCATTAAGCAGATGTATTGAGCACTCTGCTAGACACCAGAAATAAATACCGTAGATGAAAAGACAGGCCGTCGCCTGCAAGGCGCATAAAGGCCAGAGAAGAAATGGGTGCCGACTTCTAATTCCCCACATTATCAAGCGAACTTTATAAAGGCAGGGGCATTAGTCCATTTTATCCCCATTGTATCCTCAGTATTTCGAACGGTGCCTGGCACATTGTAGGCATTTTTTAAAAGATTTGTTGAATGACTAAACCATAAAACTCTTCCTGGGGCAGTTGGGCAATTCTTTACAGAAGACATTGGATTGAGCTTAGTCTTAAAGCGACTATTTCTGGAAGAAAAAACACAAACAGCCCATGGGAGGAGAGGGTCTTCTCGGAATGCCAGGGACTCAGCCAGTGCTGTGATTGGACACTGTGGAAGGTCATGTGAGTTGAGGTTGGATCTTGAAGGGACTTGTATGCCACGTGGAGGACGCTAGGGTTTTAATTTTTATCTTGTAAGTGAAGACTTTTAAGCAAAATGTTTGCATTTTGGAAAAGTCACTGAAGTATAGCTCAGATAAGCAGCACTTATCAAAGCTCACCAGTTCCCACAACCCACGGGCATCAGGGGCCTTTAACCTGCTATCTGCTGGCAAATACATTCATCTCCCATCCGGTCTGAAGAGTCCCCGCTGAGAAATCCTCCCGACCTCCCCACCCCAGCCTTCCAACTCACATCCCTCCTCCCCAAACTATGCTCCTCTCCCTGGCAAAGAGAAACGCAGGAAGGAGACCCGCTGAATCCACGGGGGCCTCTTACCTGCAGCCGCTCTTGCAACTGGCTTCTCAGCTCCATCCCTCGGCGCCTAGTTTGGATTCTCCCAGAAGCAGACGCTGGGCTATGGACTTGAGAGTAAGTGGGTTACTGGGACTGATCCGAGGATGAACAGGAGGGCCACTGGGAAGCTGGTTACCAGGTGGGGCACTGAGGCGTGGTGCCACCAACAAACTGCGTAGTGTGCATCCCAGAATTGTCCCGGGAGGGCCAAGAAAGCTGGGGTATTTATTCCCAAATTCCCAACACTTTTGGCATAGAATTATGCTGGGCATATTTCATTCCAGGCCCTTGGGCTCTATCCCGTGACCCTGCTGACAGCCCTCAGACAGAGAGGCAGAGTGACATGCGCAGGATGGAGCTGTCCTGTGCACCGGTGCCACCTTTGTGGCTGCAGGTGGCCTCAGAGGTGGGCCGAGCGGATGAGGGCTCAGCAGCATCCTCTATACTGCCTGCCCCATCAGAGATTAGTTTCTTTTTAGGAAGATTGTGGCAGAGACAAAACTCTGTGTTCACTGGACACTTCTTCTCAGACACACAGGGAGACCAGGTGTCGCAGGCTCCCTTGTCATTAAGCCACCTCATTCACAGTTAAGTTAGGGAAGGAGTGCCACCGCACGGACTCTGCCCAATAGAATCTGGACAGAACTGACATAAGCCACTTCCAGGCCTGGACCTTAAAACATATCCTTGGGATCCTTCCTGTTCTTTTCTTTAGTGACTGACTGAACGTCCATATGTTTAGAATGACATGTTAGGGCTCTCTTAAATTCATGTGTTAGTGGAGCACAGCTAAGCTGAGGTCAACAACAGACCACAAGAGAAATGGAAATGGAGAAGTCAGTTCCTCACAGGTCCTAGAAGAGGTACACAGCACACCCCAAGGGGCCACCCAGGAGATCCAGGCAGAGCGCAGAGAGAGGGAGAGCCTGGGGAACCTGCTTTAGTTAGGGTCTGCGGGTAGAGTGCTTTAGGGTTCCCAGGCTAGGATCCGATTGGTCAATTCAAAAGAGAGGAGCAGAAGTTTGGGAAGCACGAAGCCTACAGGTACTGGGAGGCTAAGGAGACTGTTAATCACAAGGGCTGTTGGAAAAGTCATATCAGAAACACACGTTTGCTTGTGACTCTGAGGGCTTTCATCTGAGGCATGCACTTGCATGAGGGAGCTAGGGCCAGTGTGAGGTCCTCCAGGCTGGCTGGCCAAACAAACTGGATGTTGAGTCAAGAATACCATGGAGCAGCTTAGTAAACTCTGAACATGGTAGGAACACAGATAGAAAGAGTGTTTATCCCTGAATCCCTGTATGAAGAAGCCCACCAAAAGGAAAGCCACTCTAATCACACCAACCTCTGGCAGGAATAAGGCATCAATAGTTGAATTAAGCCCCTTGGAATTGGAGGTTTACCTGTTACCAGTGTAGAGACTAGCCTATACTGACTATATAGGATCTATTAGGGCTCTGCTGAGAACCTCTGCATGTCCTGGCAGTATGTTCCCTCCCCCTCTTCTCTTCCTAACTTAAAAAGAATTTGTTTAAAGCAATTTGAGGACTTGAAACAGTCTGCTTAAGTTTCAAGCAACAAATACGCTTAGCTGAGTCACGTCCTCGCAGTTTGTCATGAACCCATAAAGCCCAGCTCGTATCAGACTTGATGGCATCTCCCAAGGCCCCTGTCCACTTTAAGACATCAGTTTGGCAGTAGGGTTCAGCTGCCCACCTGCTCCACTTAACAGATCAAGAGAAACTACCAATTATTGTTCAACTGCCTTGTGTAGAGCAGCCCACGGGGTCAGAGGATGACATCCTGGAGGGCCATTTGCAATGATTATGTAATTAATATGATCATGATGTATAACTGCATATAATGGTTTTCATAGACAGAGCCCTTTTCATCCTGGGTTATTCTTCAAAGCAAGGGGACTTCTTGTTCTACCTGCATGACATTCAGGAGCATCTTTTGGCAACATTGTTGGTAGTGTTTATTGTACATCTTTAATTCTTTCTCTGAAACCCATGGGCCCAGGAAGTTTTTGAACTGAGTTTTGTAGCTCTCCATTACCTTTAAAGGCATCAGTTACACAAATGCGTGACCATGGCCATTGACTCCTCCCAAAGTCAACATGTAGATTTATTGACTGAGAGGGACATAGCTGACCGAAACGTCACCCAGCTCAATATTTGCCTAGAGACAATAAATCTCAACACCGACCAACCGAAAATCAATGGATATCTATTGTTACATACTTTCTTTTGGCATGAGTAATCAATTGGGTATGGATTTTGAAATAATTTCATTTTGATGGGAGTGTGGGACCAGCATGACAGGGCAGGCTGAAAGTAATGGTGGGAAGTATGATAGGAGCAGTTGCTCCCTGTAATCCCATGGTTAAATGTAGTGCTGGGAGCAGCACTTAAAAAAGAAAAAGGGCCCTGTCATCTATCAAGCATTCAGAAGGGCTGCTTTCTGTGAGATGATGTCATCATAATGGCAGAGTGTGTTAAGCCCTCTTCGAATCCCCACTGGGTATTTGTCCTGCATGAGAATCAATTACAGAAAAGATAAATGGTGCATTAGAAGCATCTTTTGGCATATATTTCACTTCTGATATATGTTGTTCTGCTGAGCAACAAACGATTTAGATAAACCTCAAGGTCATGTTTGGACCAGAGAGATGTTTTTCATTAGCCAGAGAGTGACCATCCTGATAACAGATACAGCAAGCAGCTCGTGGAAAATTATAAAACAGCCACCTCCTCGGTGGCAGCCTGAGCAGCCCACCTGGACAGCCTGGTGGAGCTGAACGCCCAAGATGCTCACAGAAAGCCACATCAGCTTCCAAAGTGAGAGAGCTTGATGAAGAGTGACGTCTTCGCCGTGACCTCCCAACTCTGGCCCCTCTGAGTCCACTAGGCTATTAGTGCTATGAACTGTAGTTACACTTCAAGGATGGACCGTGGAGAGTATGTATCCCAGCTACACTTTTTGTCAATCACAAATCTAAAAACCAGCTGAGTTCTGGGATTTTTCCCCCCTTCGGAGCCTGTGGTCCATGTTACCAGTTGGTTTCCTATCTTGTGCAAGGCTCTTGTTTTCACTAAGACTTCAGAACTCCACCTGTGAAAGAGAGTGTTCATGCCTCCCTTGGGTCAACTCTGTGTCCACTGCCTTGTCACTGGTCAGACCTATGGAACTGGGACTGTTGTACTGCTTGTCCCCACCCCCAGTCAGAGTGTGCTACAGCAATGCCACTCAATCCAGTGCCTCCTCACAGCATCAGAGTTCTGTGAGCCTCGCATCTTTATTCTAGAGTTCTTAGGGTACTCAGCTGCCTTCCCTGTGAAAAGCTGTCCATCATGTTCTCATAGATAAAATTCAAGTCTTTTCTTAGAGTCAACACTAGGAAGCTTTCCCTAACCACTCCAATATGAAGTGTCATCTCTGTTCCTCCATTACCCATGGTAGGCACAGATGCCCCCATCGTAATGACCTGCATGTCATCTCTGTAGCCTTAAAGAGTAAGCACTATGAGAGACCATTTCCATCCTGTTCATCATTTTATTCCCAGTTATAGGCATGGCTCTTGGGAAATAGTACAAACTCCACAAGGATTTTAGGAATGAATGAGAAAGTCTTAAGACCTAAAATGACTATGCTCTTTCTTTTTCCTACCAGCGTCTATTATAGTTGGACTAATAGCAAAAGGCAAGGGCCACTTTAAGGGTCCAGAGTCTCAGGCCAGTGCACTCTCTCTGGAGTACGTGGGGTGTGAATGGGGACTACCCAAATAGAAGGGAATGGGCCATAAGGGTCACTGGTTCCAGACCAATAAATGCTGCTTCCTTGCCAGACTGAGGAGAAAAGTGCAGTCAGCAAGAAGGTGGAGATTAATCCACACGACATTGGGACTCCTGGTCATTTCTCTGCTCCTTGCTTTGATCCATGTGTAATCAGCCAATGTGTTAAAGCTAAGGTTATTTGTTAATATGTTTGTTAAGTGTAAATATATGTAATATATTTCATATATTTCATGTGTGAAACTTTAAATATGTATATAATATATACACACAAAACCATCATCACAACCAAGATAACAAACATACTCATCATCATCACCTCTCAAAGTGCTCCCGGGCCCGTGTCAGCACTCCCTCCTCCCAGCTTCTCCACTGATCTGCTTCCTGTGACTAGAGATAAGTTTGTGTTTCCCAGACTTTTGCATAAATGGAATGATACTATATGTTCTCATGTGGACTGATTTCTTTCACTCAGCATATTTCTTTTGAGCTCCATCTATGCCCTTGCATGTACTACAGTTTATTTAAGGCGGAGATCTTTATAATACTATTCTGAAAGCGTGAGGAGCATCCTAAAAATAGGAAACAATTGGGTTCTTGGGATAATGATAACACAGACCGTCTGGATTTATTCTGGAATTAGCAATCCTGGTATCAGCAGAAAACCCGCAATAAGGAAAGACTCAGGGTCCCTGGCTGGTTGGCTCAGAGGTAGAGCGTCAGCCCTGCATGTGGAAGTCCCGGGTTCAATTCCTGATTAGGGCATACAAGAGAAGCACCCATCTGCTTCTCCATTCTTCCCCCCTCTCCTTTCTCTCTGTCTCTTCCCCTCCTGCAGCCAAGGCTCCATTGGAGCAAAGTTGGCCTGGGCACTGAGGATGGCTCCATGGCCTCCACCTCAGGCACTAGAATGGCTCTGGTTGTAACAAAGCAAAGTCCAAGATGAGCAGAGCATCGCCCTCTAGTGGGCTTGCCGGGTGGATCCTGGCCGGGTGCATGCGGGAATCTGTCTCTCTGCCTCCCTACTTCTCACTGCAAAAAAAGAAAAGATTTTTAAAAATTAAAAATTAAAAATGGAGCCTGACCAGGCGGTGGCACAGTGGATAGAGCGTCGGACTGGGATGCGGGAGACCCAGGTTCGAGAGCCCAAGCTCACCAGCTTGAGAGTGGACCCATCTGGCTTGAGCAAAAAGCATGCCAGCTTGGACCCAAGGTCGCTGGCTCCAGCAAGGGGTGGCTCAGTCTGCTGAAGGCCCATGGTCAAGGCACATGTGAGAAAGCAATCAATGAACAACTATGGTGTTGCAATGGCAATGAAAAACTAATGATTAATGCTTCTCACCTCTCTCCGTTCCTATCTGTCTGTCCCTATCTATCCTTCTCTCTGACTCTCTCTCTATCCCTGCAAAAAACAAAACAAAACAAAAATAAAAAATAGAAAGACTCAGAACAAGGAGGCAAATAGCAAGTAGAAACAGCTGAGGATAGAGCATAGCACTGGAAGTGTCTCCTGAATTTCCCTCTGCCTGTAACTTCCTCTCTGCAGTGCTCACCAGGGAGCCACTGTCACCAATGCACCCTAATCTTTCCCTGAGAGTGTTTTCACTCCCCTGTTCTTCCAAATATCCCACCTGGACCATCAATAAAGCCTTTTGTTTTTATCACCTACCTTTAGCTGAGCAAAAAGCAAGAGTGAAATTACCTCCCACTCAAGCATCTCGCTGGAAAACCCAATGATTCGCAGTTTAGAATTTTGAATCCACTGTGACTTGAGACAACTGTTTCCTTTCCACATTCCCATGAAAGGATTCCAGAGCCTGGTGTCACCTGCTTCCCCCACCACATCTCAGAGACTTCCACCAAACTAAGGACCATTCCCCACTGGTTATAAAGCAAGTTGATTTCAATATGCTATTGGGTAGCCAGTGGCCAGTGTCTTTTCAAGGGGAAGACATCTTTTGAGTCCTACTCTCCATGATGAAAAGCCTACACGCGTATACTTCACTCGGTTATAACAACTTAGCTCTGGGCGTGAACACCACATCAATTTGTAGGCTGCTGTTTTCCCAGCCTCAAGCCTTTCAGCCTAGAATAGCTGGCTCTCCTGCCCCAGCTGCCTTTCTGAAACCCTCCAATGTGTAAATCCTTCCCTCCTTGACTTCAGCCTGTACAGGCACCTAAATCCCAGAAGATTGACTGCGGTGAGAATTTCAACTTTCAACAAGCAGTGCGAGAGATGTTGGGTTTGCTATTTGCTTTGTCAAGGGTCCATTTATCCTGTGTGTTTGTTCCAGGCCTGCTAGCATAACTTACCTATTTAATGGGCATACTTGAACACATTAAATAGCACAGATTCCAAAACAATGGTTGAAGCCAGGGCAAAATGATTCCCTCACAGATAAAGAAGGCGCCACTCCAATTACTGTAAAACCTGGCCACGAGTTGCCAGGCTCCAAGCAATACCTCATCCAGACTAGTGGTGAGTGTCTGGCCTTGCCTTCACCCGACACTTCACAAGCGGAGGACTCTTTTCCCTCCCACTCCTGTAAGCAATTTGTGCCAAGAATTTGCTCATGCTCTAACAGGGGGTTTAATTACCTGTGACTTAATTGGTCAGAATGTAGCTGTGTGCATCTGTGATCATTCTGACGGTTCTTCAAGGATTCTTCTCTACCAGGTCCTGACCTGTCTCGCCCGCTTTGTCTCCAGTGCCCCTCAAGCACTCCTTCCGGACCACAAAAGCACCCTGGGGGGGTTCGTCACTGCTCCTTTTCTCACACATCCTCCTTTACCCAAACTGTCTTCCTGGTCCCCAACCTCCCTGTCTTGGCCTCCAGAAAACTGCTTGTTCTCAAAGTCTAGACCAGCATGCCCCTCATCCTTAATGTTTCCATAAATCCCCAGCCAAAAGTGAGTTATGTCCCTTTTCATCTTAAAGCACTTAGTTTGTCCCAGAGATATGGAAGTTGTCATGTTCTGCCTTGACCGTACGGGAGCCGTCCCGATAGCCATCACCGAATGGCTGTCATTTGGGGGGAATTCTGGACAGGTTCTGCACTTTCACATGGATTAGTGCACCTAATCCTCAAAGCACTTTCTAAGTCCCAAAGAATTTGTCTAAGATTGCAGAGCTAATAAATCATGGATCTGAAGCTAAGGTAGCCTGACCTCGCACTTCAGCAATGTGCTAGACTCTAAGTTCCTAAGAACATCTCTATAATCCTTACAATGTGCCCTTCCTCACAGTCACATGCACAGCAAACACAAACAGACACACAAAATATATTTTCTATGTTTATTTTATATTAATATTTTATTTATCTTTATGTCTAGATAGATAGATATAGCTCTATCTCACATAAATTAAGTGAATGAATAGAACACATCTTAATTTCCTGGGGCCACTGTTATAAAAGACCACAAGCCTGATGGCTAAAAAACAACAGAAATGTATTCTCTCCCAGTTCCAGTGGCCAGAAAACTGAAGTCATCACTGAGCTGAAACCAAGGTGTTGGCGGCCACAGTCCCTGCAGAGGCTCTGGAGAATAATCCATTCTTTGCCTCTACCAGCTTCTGGTGGATGCTGGCAGTCCTTGGTTTGTGGCCGTGTCACGAATCTCTGCCTCCATGGTTACACTGTCTTCCCCTCTTCCATTGGCCTCTCTCATGTAAGGACAGTTGTGATTGCACTTAGGGACCACTCACATAATCCAGGACCTCAGCATCTCAAGATCCTTCAGATAATTGCATCTGCAAAGACCCTTCTTCCAAAAACAAAAAAAAGGCAGCATTTTCATTTTCTAGGGCCTGGAACCAGCTATCTTTGGAAGCCACTGTTCAGCCAACTATAGTACAATGCCCAGCCTTGGTTCTTGTTCCTAAATTTCAGGTGTCCATTAGTAACTGATCTTACAATTAACACATTCCACAGTTAGACTTTGTAGGAACCACCCCCTCAGTTCTCGAAAAGACTGATGCGAAAAACCACCAAATTTCACAGATGACTTTCTTTAGAAGCTGGGTTCAAGTTATGAAAAGTATATTCTTCAACAGAAAAAAAGAGAGAGAAAGAAAGAGGGAGAGAGAGAGAAGAAAGAAAGAAAGAAAGAAAGAAAGAAAGAAAGAAAGAAAGAAAGAAAGAAAGAAAGAAAGAAAGAAAGAAAGAAAGAAAGAGAAACAGAGCTCCTTCTCCTCAACAAATGTACCGCAGGTCACGTTCTTATGTCTGAACCAACTAAACGCTCTTCACAAGCTACAATTCTGTGTGACACAAATGGTCCCAGAGATGTTCCTGCTGCCAAGATGGGAAGCAGAGCTGGCTCCTTCCTCACCCTGGTGTCTTGCAAACTCTCTCTCATGTCTCTGGAGGTGGCCCGTACTAACAGCAGGCACAGTATGTCATCCCCCAGTGACCAGCCAGCCACCCCTCTGTGAGGGGCCCAGGGGATCTCGGAGCCCAGAGCATGAAACACGGGAAGGTTCTGTGGTAGACCCTAGACATCTGTTGCCAGAGGGACTTCCCTAAGTGCATCAACAAGGGCCTGTAGGAAAGCACACGCTCAGGGAGCCCACAGGACTCAGACAACTCCGGTGCTTGAGTCTTCGTGAGCAACCCTCCATTTGGGAAACAGGCTCGCTAGAAGATGTTCACACATGGAGAATGCCCAGTAGGCCTTCGGTCAACAGGATTTTATGGTTTGTTTGAAAATGGTTAACAGCTATTGTGCTCCCCCTCTGGGGCCTGCATCCCCGCCTTGATCTAAGTCATGCGTGCATTCACTCCCTCCCTCTACAACTTTCAGTCACATAAACACACATGCTCTCTCTGCAGTTTGATTGCTCCGTTATGGAAAGGAAATATCATGATTTTTCCACCTCTGCTGAACGTTAAGAATTCAGTCACAACCACGAACATGAGCTCACCGGCCGCCAGTGACAGGCCTGGTCCCTTATGAGCCATTCGAGCTTTTTCTGCTCAGAGATGCAGCCAAGGGGGTGTGGTTAGGGGCGGGATGGGGTCCTTTCTAATTCATTCCCTATTTCAAACAACTCGACAGAATTTATAGAATAAGAAAGCTTTCTTTTCTTGGTGATAGGTCGTCCTATACCACTTTATCTCTGCTGGGTTGACACAAACTTGCCAACCAGGGTGTTAACCACATTTATTACTCACAGTCCAGGAAGTCTAAGTAAATGGAGCCAGAGCAGGCACCCCAAGCCCACAGCACGTGGTCCCTCAGGACCCGCTGGGTCAGGCAGGAAGTCGCCCCCAGGAGCAGATGGCAGTGGCTGCCAGCTGGATGGCCATTTTGATCGGAAGCCAACCCCGGCTTCTCTTCCAATGTCACCCTTGGGATAGGCTCAGCAGCCATGAGAACTCTCCGGAGACACTGTCATCCAACTGTTACACAGAACATGGATTAGCCTGACAAGCCTGAAACAGCACAGGGTGTTTCGCCCAAATCCTTTATCTACGCAGCCCAAGAAGGTCTCGGTTAGAATAGAGCTATATTTTATTCCGTCCGGCATGTTGGCAGTTCTCTCCTTCTCTAACATGGGATTTCGAATAACAGTATGTAAGGACCTGGAGTTGATACAATAACAAAATTCAACTTTAGAATGAAGAAGAGAGAAAGCGGAGATTTACAAATCCAGGCTATTGAAACTTGCAAATTCAGAGATGCCAACTTTTTAGCTTGTGATTCATAGAATTTTATTAGCTGAACAGATCATAAGAACAAAGGCAATGTTCTCAGCAGTTTAAAAATGTGATCTGAAATTCAGAATTCTATTCATTAACAATCTTTTCAATCACTGAAACTGGAGAAAATAGGGGGTTTCTTCCACCTCTTGGAAAATATGAAAATATTTAGTTCCTTTTTTTAATATTATTTAATTATTGATTTGAAAGAGAGAGAAAGAAACAGTAATTTGTTGTTCCACTCATTTATGCATTCATTGGTTGCTTCTTATTTGTGCCCTGACCAGGCATCGAACCCACAATCTTGGCCTATGAGGATGATACTCTAACCAACTGAGCTAACCAGCCAGGGCTATTTAGTCCCTTCTTGTTCACATCTATTCATTGTAGACACAAAGGAGCCTTTCATTTTGCCAAGATTGGAGGAGGGAAGTCTCTACATGCACGCAATATTCCTGCAGGGACTCACAGGAAAGAGGAGAAAGGAGAGAAATGGAAGAGCCACAGAAGAAATCTGAAGAAGAAAAGATACAAAGTCACAAGGAAGCTACTAACCAAATACCCTGGTCTTTGTTAGCTAAGTTTTTGTGTATTTACACAGAGAACATACCTATTTAAGTCGAGGAGACAGACAGACCTGGTTTTCTATAGATTAACTAGTGGTATAAAGAGAATGCAGAATAGAAAGATCTACCCCTACACAAATAAATAAATAAATAAATCCCCCAAGATGCTTGATGACCCCCCTCCCCATCACAATTTCCTTCTGTCTGTTGAGAATGTCCTCCCAATTATTCTCTAAAAATACACATTCTTCTTAGGAGTGGTCATAAATCAAATCCCTTGCTCATTAGCATGCAAAATGTATTCAAACTTTTCATTGAAGGAAAAATCTAGAAGACTCAAGGCCATGGGGTGAGCTAAGGGTGACAGAAGTAGAGGTCAGGAGCAAGCTCCCCACAGGCTTATATGGAAGCTTCACCCACATTTGGGCTGGTGCTCAGGATGCAATACAGAGAGCCAGGCTGGGAGAGCAGAAGGCACTTTTGTGAGGTGGGGGTGGGGGTGTTCCTTCCTGCTGGCAGACAGCTCATAGCAGGGCACTCAGCTTGGTGATCAATTCCCTCTTTCCTCAGCTGGCCCCTGGGTGGGGCACACCACCTACATAGCAGCACGCAGTGGCTCTGGCAGGAGAATGAAACTCTCCTTTACAACTTCACTTCTGGACTAGCCCTGAAGAAAGAAGTTGCATCAAGAGACAAAACAGATAGAGACCTTTGGGCCCGTTGACATTTCCTATTTTCATTATTTGCTAAATTCATGCTTCTATAAAGTATACTTCATTTTTGCTTTCAGTACTGAGCTGTCTTCTATCCGCAAATGGTCAAGACTCTAGGGTGTGCACTCACTGTAGTTGCCTCAGAATATTCTCTACACCTTTTCTCTCACTGTACCCAGAATCTCCCATTTCCCCATCCCTGTCTCCCCATTGCTAACCCGTTCTCCTGACATAACGAAGGAAAAGATGGTGAACGGCATTTGCATTGAAGGATTACATTTCAGGAAATAGGATGGAGGAATGGGTAGGAAGAAAAAATAGATGGAGCTCTCAGGACAAATATAAACAGATTTAAAAAAGAAATAATTCATGTGCCTAGACCATTCTAGACCTAGAAAAAACTCACTGCCTACATCTTCAAACTTTGGCAATCCTAGAGTACCTGGCATCATGGGTAAATCTGGACCCTTACTTCCATGCAGTGAGAACAGAACTAAATATGTCTCTCTTGACCAAGGATACATACATAGAAAATGAAGAGCTGAGATTCGAACTGGGAACTTTGACTCCAGAACCCCAGGGTTCATGACCACTATGCCCACACAGCCTTCCAGGGAGGGTATAGTGAAACTGGGGAGTTTGGGGTGTCCTCCTCCATGGTTAGGTTCTGTCTTTCAGGTTTGGCCTCTGATTTCTTGCCTCTGATTTGTTTTCTCTGCAACCAGTAACCTCTCTTCCAAGTGGAGACCTTGCCAGTGAGCAGCCAGGCAGAGTCAGGTTAGGATAATAAGCCCCTGGGTGCTATAAAAGTATCCACTGTCATTCAACCAGGACCAAATGTTGCTGAACAAACAGGCTTAACTGCAGCCAACCTGGATGGCCAGAGACTCCCTCAGGCCTGGCTTCATACTTCATGGCCAAAAGGATAAGCCCTCAGGCTACGGAGGGCAAATGTAAGCAGCTTACTGAGCTGCCCTGCTAAACATGATAACTGCAGACCCGGAGAAGAGACCAGAAGTGTCTAATACGTTCTCCATTGTCAGTAGTGTGACCTGGTAATATTTTCTGTTGATCACAGCAGTAGAAATTAAATCTCATATCATCATTACTGTGCTTAGAAATGTTGTTCATTTATAAAAACAACTAGAAAAATGTTTACAGTTTTAAAGAAGTTTCTCTCAACTCTTAGCTAACTTACTAACTAAAGAGGCAGATCATTGGAAAGACCAACATATTCTCTCTCCAACTTATGGTCTCATATTTTATTTTCTTCTTGCACATCATTAAGTTAAATCCCTCAATTTTTATTATATTGTTTAAATAGTTGTAAAGGACTTACTTTCCAGGATATTAGATGCATAGTTGAAATATATTTTTAACATAATTTCGGAGCTGAGAATTTAGTTCCAATTCATGGAAAATGTCTCCTACATAACGTGTTTGGAAAAGACAAGCCATATTGTCAAACCGACTACCAAGTCAAACTTACTTAAAATCAGAAGAAGTCTAATTTTACCTTGTTAACTCAAACAAATATGTGACTACAAGTGCCCATGACAACTTTATTAGTTCTGCATTCTAATTCTAAAATGGGTGGGTAGATGGATAGATGGACAGATGGATGGACAGATGAATGTAGATGGAGGGATGGATGGATGGGAGTGTTTTCGTGATTTTGTCACCTGGATGAGTTAAAGTGTTATATCTCCTTTAATGTTTTTGAATTGTGACAAAAAAACATATTGCATAAACTTTAACCATTTTTATGTGTACACTTCAGTAGTGTTAACTAGGTTCACATTGTTATGCAATAGATCTCTAGAAGTTTTTCATCTTGCAAAATTGAAACCCATTGGATTTATACCCATTGAATAACAACTCCCCATTTCTCCTCCCCCCCCACCAGCCTCTGGCAACTATAATTTTACTTTCTATAGCTATACGTTTGACTACTTTAGATAACTCATGTAAGTGGAATCATAAAGTAGTTGTCTTTGTGGCTGGTATAATGTCATCAAAGTTCATCCACGTTGTAGTATGTGACAGGATTTCTTCTTTTTTTTAAATTTCTTTTTATTTTATTTATTTTAGAGAGGAGACACAGAGTGAGAGAGAGAGAGAGAGAGAGAGAGAGAGAAGGGAGGAGCTGGAAGCATCAACTCCCATATGTGCCTTGACCAGACCAGTGCAGGGTTTTGAACTGGCGACCTCAGTGTTCCCAGGTGGATGCTTTATCCACTGCGCCACCACAGGTCAGGCAGGATTTCTTCTTTTTTAAGGTTAAATAATGTTTCATTGTATATATTTATCACATTTTATTTATCTATCTTTCCATTGATAAACATCTCCATTTCTTCCCCCTCTTGGCAATTATAATTAATGTTGCAATGAGCATAGGTGGGCAAATATTCCCTCAGCTCTTTTTTGCATTGGTCATGGGATACTATCCCCAACAGCAATGCATTATTAAATTGTCCTTTTAAGAGTGTCTTAGTGATATTCTCTGTCCCCAAGAAATACACCATAGTAAAATCCAAGATTAGTGAGAGAAATTCTTCTCTTTATTAATGTGGAAAGTGGATGATTAGGAAATGAAATTCAAGAATAATCTGGCAAACCACAGACAGACACTGGACAGTCAGCCCAGGGTACATATGGGAGATGAATTTTAAGAAATCTATTTCTTAGAGATATCCATGCCCCTGTAGAGTTTTCTCAAACTCCCAGAGGAGTATGCATCACAGTTGAAAGATTTATCAACCAACTTATCACTTCACACAGTCCCTGGTATCTAGCACAAACCCCACAAATGTTAGATTTTAATATCTATTCCCTGAGAATGAACTGTATACTACATAAACACCTACATTCTCATTACATTCCCCACATACACACACAAAAAAAGTAAAAGGCTAGCACGTGATCAGCTAACAGGTGCAGTGAAAAATTAAAATATACTGAGCTGAAGGAAAGTAATGTATTTTAACCCCCCAGCAGGGAAGGTGCTCATTCCCTGCTCCTCGCATGCCTTATTAATGATGATGACCATTTAATCACGTCCCCTGGTGGTGGGGGAAACATCTTGTTCCCATTCATTAGGTCACAATAACTTTTTTGTTCACCCAAAGTGCTTGGGCTAAGGTTCAGTGCATAATGTCACTAACAACACTGCTAATTGAAATCCCATCTGAAACATTGCACCTACATAATGGAGACCAGCCAAATAATTCCATACCTTTCACAATGTCTTCTTCCTTCTCCTGTCCTGAACTCTTGTACCTAATTCACCACCAAGCCCAATTTCTGAAAGGTTTAGAGTACTCAGCAATTGAGGGGCACAGTGACCCAAGATTTGCAATGGAAAATTAGATGTTTGTTGAATGAATGCATACAAGCATGCATGAATGAATAGATGAGGAAACAGATGGTTTGATTCCTTGGCGCCAAAGAAAGTCAGAATAAGTCCTCAAGTGCTCTAATCTTTCTTGTTAAGCACAGCCATGACTTGCTCAACACTAATTAAGTCCTCAACAATAGCTAATGAACTGTTCAATAAAACTAACCAAGCTTACATCCTGACCTCAGAAAGGTCAAATGATTCAATGACCCAACTCCACAGCCAGGTAGCAAATTTCTTCTTTGAGAGCTTTCTTTTAGCTGTTCTTTAAAGAACTGACTGCCACACAGTGCCCTCTAGAATTCAGACTTGGGAGCCGCTTGGATTTATTGCCCTCTGGTGCTTCAGATGGACTTGTACATCCATTTTCATTAGTGAGTCCGATCTGCAGAACCTTCACCCAGGGTCCTTTGCCTCTTCTGGCTTCCTTCTCTTTGCTCAAGGAAATACCCAATCACCCCACAATCTGACCTCCCAACATGATGATGCATGGGGTTTTATGTTTTTGTTTGTTTGTTTGTTTGACAACCACATACTTCAAAATAAAGAGGCACTGAGCTGACCAATGAGAAATAAAACATGGCAAAATTTCTATAAATTATAGATAACCACAATTCTCTTCGAGAGCAAGTTTTGCCTCTGCCACCTCTGGCCCTGGCTGAGAAAGTGTGTCATCTATTACCTCTATCTTGGGATACAAACTAAGTAAGCAAGTTGTTTTGCAGTCAACCAAATTTCAGCAGACTTTGAAACATTGATTGTGTCTGGGGATTGCACTAGTTTAGTTATTTTTTAGCACTTTGGCCTGTCAGGAAAACATTTTCTCAAATCCCAGTATTTCACCTCCACTCGCATAATAACTTCGAAATGTATTATTGCTGCAACAAGTCCCCGGAGGGAAGCTCTAGCAGAAGAAAAGAAGTTTTTATAGTCACTTCGTGACAGAAAGTCACTCATCCACTGGACCTAATCAAGTTCTCCAAGACATGGCCCATAGCTGACACCCAGAGCGACACTCTTTATACTTGGGTTTTTTCTTTCCTTTCCCTTTAAAAGGAAATGACAAAAAAACCTATGCTTTTTCCTCCACAGCAAAACATAATAGGCAAAAACGGGAGACTGCTATTGCAGAAGTGCTAACAGAGAGTCTAGCCTGTAAGCAAAAAGATACTGGGGCCAGAGGACTAATTAACCGGTTGCCAGATAATGCACCAACGCAGGAGGAGATGTGTATTTAAAAAACAGGCCGACTGTGAATTGCAGGCTACCGCTGACTTTACAGCCACTCTCATGGCCCCACTGAAGAATCAGCATGAGGTGGGAAAGGCAGTGGCCTCAGTTCCAGCCCCAGTGAATGCCTCCTTTTCCCCTCCATGAATTAAGGGATCTCTATTAAAGTGGAGACCTTTCAGAGGCCTCTGTTTGGACACAGCGATCTCCTTCTTGATAGTTTAATGAACAGTTCCATAAGCATAGCTGCCACTGTGTCTAAGAAACACAGAAGATGATGGTCTTGCAGTTTCAGAGGAAAGTGGCCCAATGTCTACTTCTCTCTGTGTTTCAATCTCTTGTGTGGAAGGCTGGCTCTGTACTATGCAAGTTGGTTCACCTGGCATCCTTACAAACAGAAACTTCTGCGAGCTGGCAGGCTTGCCCACTGGCTCTCAGTGTTCTTAATGGAAATTCAGGGACACCTAGGATCTGCCAATGCCTTCTAAATTGGCAAAGAAATATTACCTATGGAGTTGTTTTAGTGTAATGTATTTCATTAAAACTTAAAACATCTGAGTACTCACCCCATTTTTCAATGAAAACCGTTAAGACATTACAGTGAACCTGTAAATAACTGATATCAACATTCTCAGCGATGGCCCTGAGCAAAATGGTGAATTAAGATGTTAGCAGGACTGCATTACTTTCTGCAGGCTCTAGGGGACAATGGATTTCCTTACCTTTTCCAGTTTCCAGAGGCCACCAGCATTCTTTGGCTTTTGGCTGCTTCCTCTATCTTCAAAGCCAGCAACATAGCATCTTCCAATCCCTCTTTTACCCAGAACTTCAGCTTCCCTCCTCTACACTTAAGGACCTTTATGATTGCTGTGAGCCCATCTGGGTAACTGAGGATAGTCTCCCTATATTGTAAGGTAAGCTGATTAGCAACCTTGATTCCCTGTTGCTAGTTTACCTAAAATATTCACAGGTCCTTGGAATTATGACATGGCCATCTTTTCGGGGCCATCATTCTGCCAACAACAGTGTGTCTGCAATGGCCCCTTCCTTCACTCTATTCTCTCCTCATAGTATTTCCTACTGCACTCAAGGACACTGGTTATTCTCATCTGGAGAAGGCAACAGTTTACCCTACTTGATGGCTATGTCACTGTGCTCTTGACTCCTCCTTTGTTTCTTGTCTTTCACAGAAATTCAATATATCATATCTGTTTGCCTTCTTTTTCCTTTCATCCATTCCCATCAATTTTATCAATTCAGCTGTTTCTCAGTTCCTTTGCTTCTCTTGACTCCATGACGTCTTTTATGGAATCCATGGAGCACTAAACTGAAACGTGTAGTTAGAAAGGACCTTCAAAAACACGGTGCCCTCGCCCCTGGAACTGTGTCCCTCAGGGTACTGGAGAAGGGCACACCTGTCTGAAATGGTGGCTTGGGACCTGTTACTGATTTTCTTCACCTGCAGAGTGAATCTTTGCATTCCTAGCATTAAGCCACTTCTTTTCCCAATTTCTCTCTCTTTAGTTGACGTTCTCCAAAAACCTACCTGCATTCATCAAATAGTAACACCTATCTTTGCCAAGCATTTTGTTGTAACTTTAATAATCAGATGCATTGCATGTCTACAGTGTTAGCCCTTGAAATTGCTAGTGATTTCAGAGTTGTTTAATTGGCTGAAATAATAGCTTCTTCACTGGATAGTATCTAAAGTTCACTTATTAGGGGGTCATTCCTATAACTTGAGTCTTCCTTCAAATGTTAAAATAAAAATTCCTTTGAGGTCCTGGCCAGTTGGCTTAGTGGTAGAGCGTCAGCCCAGTATGTGGATATCCCAGGTTTGATTCCCAGTCAGGGCACAGAGGAGAGGCCACCATTTGCTTCTCCACCCCTCTCCCCCTTCTCTCTCTCTCTCTCTCATTCTATCTCTCTATCTCTCACTTCCCTTCCCACATCCATGGCTCGATTGGTTTGGGTGCATCAGCCCTGGGCTCTAAGGATGGCTCGGTCGAGACTCTGCCTCAGGCACTGAGAATAGCTCAGTTGCAAGCATAGCCCCAAATGGGCAAAGCTTTGGCCTCAGACAGGGGTTGCCAGGTAGATACCAGTCGGGGCGCATGCAGGAGTCTGTCTCTCTTACTTCTTCTCCACTCACTTAAAAAAATATTTTTTTGAAGGGTTTATGTATTAAACATCATCTGTTGTTGGCATCTCTGTGAGAATAAGTGCTGGTCTTTTCTCAGTCAAATATGAGAAGTAATAGATATAAAGAGCATGAATATGGAATAGAGACTCTCCCACCTGACTTCTGCCTAACAGAGTCCATTTCCTCATGAATTAAAGTCAAAAGGCCATGTTTCACTTATGGTCAGTTAGAGGTTGCAGTTCACTTGGACCAAGCATCTTCCATAGAGAAAAGTGGTAGCTTCTGAAAACCTTCTTTCCCCATGTGCTTTCAAGGTGCTCTAAACTCTCAAGGCTCTTCTGCCCAAGCCCAGTCACCAGGCCATCACCGCAGCATGAGGCACTGCGGAGTGTCCACCGGGGTATTACCACGTACCGGCCACTGGTGTTTTCCTCTCAGTAACCTGGACGTAGCCATAGCCACCAGCCCTAAGGAGGCTATGACAACTAACTGCAATATGGTGTGACAAGCAGTGCTGCTGTTCAGCCTTGATCTGGAAGAAAAGGGGGGAATGGGTGGAGTTGGAAGAAGGAACAAGTACTTAGTGTCACTGTTTTTCTTTATCTTTGAAGTAGAGTGCCCACTCAGTGCCAAGCACACGATTCCCTGTCCCTTTGGACCTTACCTCACTCACTTCTTACAACCACTGTGATCTAGGTGAGGGAGGAGGCTGAGAGAGGTAACGTAACTTGCCAAGATGGCGAGGAAAGTAATGGGCAGAGCTGAGATTGCTGTCTCCTCTGAGTCTCTCTCCCCCTGAGAAGCATGAGCCCAGTCCCAGAACAGGAAGTGAACACCTCTGTGGCTCTGCCCACGGTTACCATTTTTATAGCAAGTAAGCATTAAGGAGAAGTCTCTTTGCAACACGCCAAGCTCTCTGCTAAGCATGGTACATGCAATATCACATTTAATATTCACAACCACCCAACAAAACAACATCAGCCCCACACTGCAGATGAAAAACTTGACTCTCAGGGAAGTTAAGCAAGCATCTCAATGTCACACAGAGACTTAAAAAGAGTTCCCAGCCTGACCAGGTGGTGGCACAGTGGATATAGCATAAGACTGGGATGCAGAGGACCCAGGTTAGAACCCGCAAGGTCACCAGCCTGAGCACAGGCTCACCAACTTTAGCGCAGGGTCACCGGCTTGAGCATGGGATCATAGACATGACCCCAAGGACACTGGTTTGAGCCCAAGGTCACTGGCTTGGGTAAGGGGTCACTCACTCTGCTATAGCCCCCCAGTCAAGGCACATATGAGAAAGCAATCAATAAACAACTAAGGAGCCTGACCAGGCAGTGGCACAGTGGATAGAGCATCAGACTGGGATGCGGGAGGGCCCAGGTTCAAGACCCCAAGGTCGCCAGCTTGAGAGCGGGCTCATCTGTTGAGCAAAAGCTCACCAGCTTGGGCCCAAGGTCACTGGCTTGAGCAAGGGGTCACTCGGTCTGCTGGAGCCCCCCAGTCAAGGCCCATATGAGAAAGCAATCAATAAACAACTAAGGAGCCACAACAAAAAATCAATGCTTCTCATCTCTCTCCCTTCCTGTCTGACTGTCCCTATCTATTCCTCTCTGTGTCACCAAAAAGAAAAAAAGAAAAGAGAGTTCTCAGATTCCAACCCGGGTCAGTCTAACTGCAATTGATTGTACATTTAGATCGACTGGGGTAAAGATAAAAGGAACACATCCCATAGGTTTGTTCTTGCTGGACTCACAGTAATATAGCACACAAAGAATAAAGGAAAGCACTTTCAGAAAAGGACTTAATGTAGCAGAAGATCCTGAGTCTAGAGGAAAATTCAGACAAGAGACTCAAAAGCGCTCTGATATAAGGGGTGAGCCAGCAGTTCTTCAGAGCAATTCAATTTACTTATTTTTTAAAAGAAAGAAAAATAAAAGAGAGAGAGAAAACGTTGGGATACTTTTTCTTTTTTCTTTTTTGAAGAGTAAAATACCTAACCAGCGACTGCTCCCACCCTACATAGCCTCCATCATAGGAGATGCTGCAGATTTTCTAAAACCATCCTGCGTGCGCGTGTGTGTGTTTTTTTCAAATTGTTCCCTCAAGGAAAGTGGCCAAAACTCTGTTGGATGAGGCTCATATAACTGTGGCAGACAGAGATGAGGAAAGACACTCTGGGGAAGTCTCGGCCTGGAGGGAGGCTGAGCCCTCCAGGCCTTAAGTTTCTAATTCAGGACACAGCAGCATAGAGGAGAAGCTTCTCACACCCAGCAGGTACACAACGGAGGACCCTTGGGGACTGGGCATCTTTCTAAACTTGCCTGGCATCTCACCAGCCCTGCAGGCCCAGCTGACAGAGCCTCGAGAGGCAGCACAGGCTCCTGCCCAGCCCAGCCAAGCCCACCATGACCACCGCGATGCTCCGAGCCCTCCCCTCGGCAGGCTGCCCAAACTGATGGATTACATCCTGTCAGGATATTGATCCTGGTGAACTAGGGGACCCTGAGCTGTGATTAAAAAAACCTGAGCATAAAGAAAGGCCCTGAAGTACAGATGATACCATGCCCTTGAGAAACATGGCCAGAAAACCAACTCCAAGCAGTCCTAATGGAATGGGATGAAGACGTTAAGCATCTAGAGCAGTGTTTCTTAACCTTTTTTTTTTTTTTCTTAACCTTTTTTGAGGTACCGAGCCCACCAGTTTCATATGCGCATTCACCGGACCCTTCTTTAGTGATAAATAAAATAGGATTTTTTTCCAAATTCAAGACATAGGTATATGTTTTTTTACTGGTGCACAAAATGAGCCGTGCATGAACATCACCTTGCCCAAAGAGCAAAACCAACAAAGTGCATGAACTCACAACAAATTACGGTATTACTTTATTCTGGCCTCCGCGGCAGAGGCTTCTCCGAACTCCTGAGACCGACTCATCGAACCCCTAGGGTTCGAGAGAACCCAGGTTAAGAACCACGGCTCTAGGTGGAGCGAGAGGAGGTTCTGCACAACCAGAAGATCCATCCTCAGCCAGGCCCCAGCCAGCTGTTTTACAAACGCTGAGTCCGTCTGTCTCCGTGGGGATCAGATAGTCCGCCACCCCTTCTGCAGAGTGACCTTACATCACATCCCTTTAACAAGAACAAACCAGCCCCCATGGAGCCAAGCATCCAGGATGGCCCAGCTGTGGCCACCATGCAGCTCCTGTCACACAGCCCCCCCTACCTCTCCCCTCCTGAGGTCATGGCTCAACAGAAAGGGCACCTGCAGGTCCGTGTTTCTCCACAGCTTTCACCTGTGCTGAGGTACAAAGTCTCCAAGGAGTTAACGATCATCTCTTCCCCTTTCTGTGTTCTCTTTTCCTACCAAAGTCATCTGCTAACCATGTCGGGTGTCCTTGAGCCAGGCAATCTGGACCGTTGAAAATAACTGAAGGCATCTGACCTGTGGTGGCGCAGTGGGTAAAGTGTCGACCTGGAATGCTTAGGTCGCCAGTTCAAAACCCTGGGCTTGCCTGGTCAAGGCACATATGGGAGTTGATGCTTTTTGCTCCTTCCCCGCCCTTCTCTCTCTCTCTCTTGTCTAAAATGAATAAATTTTTTAAAAAAAGAAAAGAACTGAAGGCGCTCATGTCCTTTAACCCCTGAGGCCGTCCCAGGAGAAGCAGGACGGCCCCTCAGCGGCATCCAGACATGAAACAGACTTGAGCAGAGGGAAACAGGAGTGTGAGCAACATGACATTACCCTCAGCAGGATCGGAAAAGCTGACTAAGAGCCACATCACCGGCTCACTGCATTCCGTGATGGTTTTCAAGATAGGTTTCCACTAAAGGCAGTTCTGTGTCTAACTCATCTTTCTGTCCCTGACATGAGGGATTCCACCTAACAACGCTTCCACTCGCCGTGCATTTCACAGTTGGCAGGGTCCTTGCCCCTCACACATTTATCATGCCATCAGTCAACACCCCCTGAGCACCTACTGTGTGCCAGGCACTGTGTTGGGCCATGGGAATGAATGACATCAGAGTCGCTGCCCTACAGAGCTCCTGTGCTGGGAGGAAGAAACGTTAGAATACAGTGTGATGGACACAATGACAGAAGAACCCCCTCTCCATGCCCAGACAAGGACAGAGGTCAGTTGTGGAAGCTTATTGGTGGTGGCGACTCAGAGCCCAGTCATGAGGGCCAGTTGTGGTTCTAGACAGCGAGGAAAGCTGAGCTCACAAAAACCCCAGCAGGGTTTACAGCAGAGGAATGACACGATCATATCCACACTTGAGAAAGTCTTTCTGGCTGCCATTGGGGGTGGCGGGGAGGTGGCAGGGAGTGAGAAGGCAGGAAAAGCGGTAGGAGTGAGAGAGAGCTGCACCCAGGTGGCTGTAGGAAGGTGGAAAAGGGACCCAGATGGAGACAGAAAAATCAATAGCTCTCAGTGACCCATGGCCATGGGGAGCGGAAGAGAAGGAAGCAAGGGTGACTCCCAGGGTCTGCCTTCGAAGCCTGGTAGGAAATTGTGTTATTTGTGAGATAAGAAATTCGGGAGCAGGGAACAGAGGTCAGAGAAGGAAGGGGCCAAGGAGTCAGGCTGGGGCACGTATAACACCCCCGGGAGATCTGCACAGAAACCTGCAGCTGACCTCTGACGCAGAGCCCCGGGCAGGGGCTAGGAATGGAGCTGGGAACTGGGAACCAACAAGGCAAGCTGGGGCTCCAGGAGGCAATGGAAAGCACCCAAGATTATTTATAACAAACTCAACAGAAGAATAAACAGGTATGCATAAAACCCAGGAGACGTCAATATTTAAGGACCTATAGAAAGGAAAATAAATAGTGCACAAAGACTTTTTAAAAGTCTGAGAAAGAGAAGAGAACTCAGAAGAGTTAAACGTCAATTATATCTCAATTTTTTTAATGTTAAGAGAATGAAAAAAAAAAGAATCAGGAGAGGGCAATGTCACAAAAACACAGGAAGGGATGGGGGTCCTTCAAGGACTAGAGTCAGATTTGCTCTTCATGACGGCGTTATCTTTCCCATTTTACAGAGAAGAAAACTGAGGTCCAGAGAGTGAGGGAGGGTAAGCAACCTGTCCAAGATTCTTTGACAAATCCAGGTCTTCAAGGGTCAGCCCAGCTCATGCCTCATTCCACCACCGCAGTTCCTTCCTTCATTCATTCACGTACTCACTCATCCATAAAACCTGTACCTACTTCTTGTGGTCAGACGAAGGTGGGGAAGTGTTCCACACCATTTATTGATAAACTCACTGCAGAGGGGCTTTTCAGGTGTGTAGGCAAGACCAACATTTGTTAAAAGGCTTCCTGCCAGCTCCAGGCGCTGCCTTCCACAATCCTGGCAGGTCCCTGACAGGTAGGGATCTGAGAAAAAAAGTGACAACCAAATAGCGTCTGGGACACCCAGACCCGCAGTGCGGCTTACTCTATAGGTGGCGGCGAGGGGGACTGGGCGCCTCTCCGGGTCCCAGGCACTGCAGCGGCTTTTCGGAGCTGCGGGGCTGAAGGCGTGCTCGCTCCGGTGTGCGAGCCTGCAGCGCCACCTGGTGCACGGCACCAGCATAAACACATGTCCGCGAGCTCAGCTGGCGGCGAGAGCGGGGCTCCGGTGTGAGGTCGATAGTGTTTCTGATGGAGAGACCCTGGAGCGTTCTCCAATCCTGTATCCCTCAACTCTTCAGCTTAATGTAGCCAGTTCAGATGGTCTGCAAGGTTTTCCAGAGACGTCTTCCGTGGCCTGAGCACGTCCACCAGGAAAGAAGATGACAACCAGCAAAATAACGATCGCGAGGGTTATCAAAACCCTTCAAAGGATGAGACAGGTAGGCAGCCCTCGCAGAGAAACCTGGTGTTCCAGGAAATGCTTGGCAAAAAGAAAGATGCAGGGAAGAAAACATAAACCTTGAAACTCAGCTGCTCTGAGCACACCTTTAATTCCAGCCACACTGAATGATAAACCCGCTGAACAAAATTATGTCCCGTGGGAAAAGAAAGGGGCGGGCGGGGGGTGGGTGGGTGGGGGCTGGAGAGAAAGGAAAGAAGGGAAGGGAAGGGAAAGGAAAGGAAAGGAAATAAAATAGATACATAATGTGCCCATGAAGGATTTTTTTAAAGGGCAATAGCAATTGGGGAAGGAAAATGCAGGGGTCTATGTAGAAATGGGCAGGAGGCCACTTAATCCGGGATTCACTGGGAATGATGGAATTTCCCTCTGCACCCAGCTTCGGAGTAAATCAGTCTTGAAATGTACCAGAGAAACCAACAAACAAAACATTCTCTCGGCAGAATGGAATTGAGCCGAGTTCTGCAATGAGAAGGCATATACGCTATAAAAGAACGTTCTCTATAGAAGCAATCAATCCAAGGTGATTCATGCAATCAGTCAGTCAGAGGTGTAAATCCCTCGGGACGCATGAGGTATGCGGCTGGCCTGGATGCCTATTTTCTGGGGGCTATGAATGAATGGATTTCTCCCTCCTTCCCAGGCTGCAATGCTTTTAGCAATTGGCACTGTGGCAGGATTTATACCATGGTTCTTGTAAATTGTACCTTCTCTCTCTCCTTTCAAAGGTTTCTTTCAATAAAATGCAGATGGAATTGTTTGAGGGCTGCTTTTCATGTGTTTATAGGTTACTTCTGCTCTGCTGCTTATGCAGGTGCGTGTCTCTAGGCCTCTTTGTTTTTTATTTTCTCTGCCTATTAGGGAAATGGAAACATATGGATTCCTTGTTTGGACCCAGTGGACCTTATAGAATGGTATCCCTGTTGCTTTCCTCACACATCTTCCTGTAATCATATGGCTCTGAATTAGCCTCTTAATCCCCAGTGGAAAAGCTATAATACGAGGAAATTCAATAAAATGTATATGTGGCCTGAATGCCAAAGCATTTACAAAAATAGATGGGAACATGGTCCTTTGTACAACTGTGAAAGACGGGTCTTAGCTGGCACTGGTGATGAGTCACAGTGTATGCAAAGAAACATATTCAAAATGGCAGGCATGAGACTGGTGTCTGGGCAATTGGAGGTTTTAAAGTCTAGTTGGGAAAAAAAAATAGTAGTCAAATACAAAGACATTGGAGGCTTGAATTTGGATCTCAGCTTCCAACATAAACATTTCCATGTTACAGAGCAGTTTGATGCAGATTCCATGACTGTTCTGTACTTGGAAGAAAAAGAGTCTGGAAACATATGAAGAATGTTCCCAGAAACAAATGGCAAAGCCCTCCTAGAGGTAATGTTCCCAGGTTATAGTTTTCATTGTAAACTCATTTACTGAAGGCTATATATGTTTTATTAAAATACCCCACTGTGGTCCTTTAGGAAGAGGACAGAAGTAAATGTTTACCCAGGAGACTGTCCACCATTCCCAGCAGAGCACTTGTTAAAGCTAGTACGAACACAGAGTGTCTACAATTGCTCAAAATTTCAGAGGAAGTACATCCCTCAGGCAAAGATGATCATTTTTGCTGTCTTTTTTCCATGCCAGTCTAAGGACAGCTTAGGATGGAAGTATAGTACCCAGACATCATCTCCGTTCACATCTGAACAAAAAGACAAATGCATCCTGGGAGATGTCAAGCTTGCATCATTATGCAGTTGGATGTCCTCAAATGAGTTGCTGAGACTCAAACCAAAATGAGGCTGGATTCCATGTGCTTCCCTGAGCCTTTTGGGAACACTGCCAGAATTGCAGTCTAGAGGAAGTCACACTATTGAGCCCTGACAGCCAGGGTCTCTGAGCATCTTCCTGACACAACGGGTGGGAGACTGCTCTTCTGGATGGATAGATTCCACTGGGGTGGGGTGGAGACTTTTAAATCCTCACAAGCCTTTCCCTTGACCCACTCCAGGATATGGAGCTGTGGCAGTTGGAAGAAGAATGTGGCGATATTCTCCCCCAGCAGAGAATCATTGTATGTAATGAATGACGTTAGCAATGGAGCCTCTTGCTGGTGAATGGAGTGAAAGCAGAGAAAGAAATCACTGGTAAGAGTCAGCTTGGAAAGTTCTTACAATAACCCTCATGATGTGAACCTTGTTTTCACCTTGAAAATTCATGAGTGCAATTTTAATCTAGCTTATTCTCCACAGACAGTGAAACAAGGACTCTGCAGTAGGATCCCTGACCTGGGAGTGGACACGCCGGACTGTAGTCCCAGCTCTGCCTTCAACGTTAAGCCTCAGACAGATTGTGAAACATCTTAAACCTCAGTTTCCAAATCTGCAAAATGAGAAATTAGGACAAGGTGATTTCTAAAATTATTTTCAGCCTTACCATTCCAACCTAACTACATGTTAAGTGTTAAATATTTAGGAAGATGATCTGTCCATACACGCAGATATGATGCTCGTGACTTAGGGCTTTCCCAACAGAACCGGACTAGCCCCTTCACCCTTGTGTGGACTCCTCTTCTGACCATCAGCCCCATTCAAGAGATGGCTGGCCAGGGAAAAAGGATTGGCCCTGTGTTTTTGTTAAGAAGCATTTCCTCCCCTGGTTCCTTACTGCCAGTAGGAAGATGTAATAAATACTAATTAAAATAACCTGACACAGCATTTATCCTCCTGACAAATAGCTCATCCCCCATCTTTACATAAACAAATTAGAAAAATCATATGAGGATAAATGGAGCTAGCCAGAGTGAAAGAACAGGAGTTACATCATGCACTGAGTATATGCCTGGTGTTTGCTGGGAGCCTGTGATTGCAGCTATTTCAAATGTAATTACCTCAGTCACCCCCGCCACCCACCCACTGGGCAGGGACTCTTAAGTTCTGCTCAGCTTCTCATGCATGGCTGGGGCTCCATAAATGACAAATGTAATTATAAAAATTAATAATTCATATATTAATAATGAAGTCCCTTTCCCCGTGCTCAGTAATTGCCTGCCAACATGCCACCCGTCCATGGGAACGGGGGTTGCCAGGTGCCCCGGAATTTCTCCACACTTCCAGAGAGCTGTGCCTAAAGGTCACCTTGAAGAGGACATCACAGCGGCCTTTAGTCTGACAAAGTGGCCGGTTGAAGTGCCTCCTTTCCTTTCTGTTTCCTTTCCATTTCAAATATCCGGATCTGCCTTGGAGGGTTAGCCCTGAGGAAATAAATGCCACCCTGACACAATCCCTAGCTCAGTGGGACCCTCACTGAGCTTCTCAGAGGCCAGAGTCATGGCACCCCGCTCATCCCCAGCACCTTCCTCCTGATCCGAAAACTGCAAAGAGATCAAGCAACTGAAATACCCATCCAGCCCCTCCCCCAGCAGCCTTGAGCCATGCTTATCTGGAGTGAAGTGATGATTTCAGTTAGGCGAACCCTTATTAACCCAGAGTGAACAGATCATTCATTTAGAACCGTGATGGCGAACCTATGACACGCGTGTCAGCACTGACATGCGTAGCCATTTCCAATGGTATGCAGCCGCATACCAGAGAAGTATGGGCCGCATGCCGAGAAGGACATTTCATCCTCGGCTCCCGCTCGGCCAGGTGCAGTAGCCAAGGATAAAACATTTGCTGTAGTGTAGACACTCTGTGCCGGAAGTCTGTAGGCCAAAACATTTTTGTTATTTAAACTATAAATATCGCAAAATTATGGGTTTTTTCCTCGAAGTGACACACCACCCGAGTTATGCTTGGTTTTTTTGGCGAATTTTGACACACCAAGCTCAAAAGATTGCCCATCACTGGTTTAGAAGGTACTCGCAGATCAAAAGCTCAGGCAGGTTATTAATATCCCAGCACATCTTCCCAGAAGAGGACTAATGTTGATCTCTTTATCTCATCGGTGTTTTCTTTTTTCCTGGCATGCTTTGATTTTCACAATACAGGTAATTCTATGTTTGATCAGCACTCACTCAAGTTGTCTAATGAATTTCAATCGCCAGTTTATTTAGTTCTTCAACAGGCCTTTCCTCTCCGGACATTCTAAGCGATTTCCCCAAAGTGAAATTACAACAGTATTTCTAACTCCCACCTCACCCTATCCTCCCTGCTCGGACTGCCTGCTGTTCCTCCAGACCTTCCGGGTTTCTGTAATAATGAGGCCATGGTCAGCAGGAGGCGGAGAGGCTGATGTCATCAGACAACTCTCTAATCCTTCTGGAGCCCACAAATGACCGACCTTTCCTTATGCATAAAATCCCCTCCTACACCCGAACTCTGAGGAACCCGATGAGTCCTTCATCTTGCTTCTGACAAATTGCTTTCTCACACTGTTTCTTTAGCTTTACTGTTTCCAGGCTCCACGTGAAAACAACTAGAAAATAGCTTCTGCTTTCACCTTCAGAGGAGAAAGTATATATGAAACTAACCTCCAGATTTAATTTTTCTGGGTGTTGACTGGATCACATTTATCAACATAATGTTTCATTGGAGAGCGCAGTTAAGCAGACCATTGGTGCAGACCCACCTCAATAGCTGCTGGGGATAAGACCTGCTCCCAGTTTCCATACCTGCACAACTCTGCCTCACGTCTGCCTCCTCCTGGCAGAAGTGTGTGTGTTATTGGTACACTTTATGACTCATAGGGGGCTGAGAATCAAACCCTTTGTATATCAGACTTTCTTTCTCTCAAGCTTCTAGCTCAGAGCCAGCCTCAAAAGTACCTATCTCTGTGTTAATGCTCTTTCCAGACCATTAAAAGTATTTTTGCCTTCTATTCAGGCCTTTGCTTTACTGAATTCAAGATTTCTTGTTAAACAAATACATTGCTCACTCATCTGTAAATTCATCCATAAGAGAAACTCAATATAACAAACCCATCATCTTTCCCTATAAGTCCGTTCTTCCTCTCATATTCTTTGCTAATTTGAGGACACCGCTATTTCCCTAGTCCAAGGATTGGCAAGCTCTTTCTGTACAGGGCCAGATAATAAATATTTTGGGTCTTCGGGCCATACGGTCTTTGTCACAACTACTCAATTCTGCTGTTATAATGTGAAAGCAGCCATAAACAATACATAAATGGATAGGTATGGCAGTATTATATTATATTATAAAAACGGGTGGCTGGCCAGATTTGTCCCTAGGGTTATAATTTGTCAACCCTTTTGACCAGGAAACTGGAAATTGCCATGTTTCCTTCTCTCTTTACCCCATAAACCCAATAGATAGATAAATCTGCAATCTTACCTCCTAAATATTGCTGAAATCTGCTCTTCTTCATCATCTTTCAGTTCTTACTCCACTTTAAAAAAAGTTGCAACCACAAATTATAGAAGACACAGAAAAAGACAACGGCACGCCAACTAATGATCAAAAAAAATTGCTCATGCATCAAGAGATTGGAAAATAAATTTATGCTCACTGTATTTCATCAATCTAAGATACCACTGATTTTAAGATGTACATTCCTTTATGCATAACACTAAGAAAGAAAAAGTACAGCCAAAACTATAACCACGGGTTTTTATCACATCAAATTTTTATTTTATACTCCTTTAAAAAAATTTGTTAGACATAGAAGGCATTGATTGCTGCATATCAGTCTTGTGCGCACATTAAATATGTATGTACATGCAAAATACATTGGTTAATGTATTCCTAAAACTGCTCGACATTCAGAGTCCAACTCACATACAATCATGGAAGTCTGTATCTTTCAACTCAATGTCTTCTCCTACGCCATGGGGATGCTCCACGTTCATTTTCAAAAATTCTTCCCAGTCCCTGACATCAACTCAGCAGGTTTTAATGTCACTTTTTAAATTATTTTACTAGAAGATGTCAAGGTAATGTTTGTTAGCAACAGCCACAACTTACGTTTCTTCCTCAGAGTCCTTAAATTTGTTGTGGCTTAAAACACTGGGGATCTGCGGTTGTCTAGTCATGTTACCAGGAATAGCAAAGAAATGGGCTCATACTGGGCATGGCAACTACAGCTGGAATTTCGCCTGGCAGACAGCGATACCCAACAATGCCAATGTCAGAGGTGTTAATGTAAAAACTGTGCATTTTGGCATCCGTGAAATATGCTGTAAGTTAGAACAAATGTTTATGGCACACATATAACATTTTTTATGACCCCCCACTTCAACCAATTTTTTTATTAACCACCTGTCATTGTTACCTATAAAATAATAAGATTTCCTCTGATGTACATGCCAAACAGTAATTTGACGAGATAAGTCTCTATCGGAGGTGATCGTTAGGGTTTAAATGCCTCTCTTCAGATGACTATGTCATTAGCAGTTAGACTGTCTCACTGGCACTACCTTTGGCAATTAAAAAAAAAAAAGAAATTTGTTTTTTTCCCCAAACTCCTCCCAACAGACTTGAACAATTCTTACTCCCCTACTGATTTAGCTTGAAAAAACTCAGCCACAGTGGCTAAATGAGCATTAAGATTCTCAGGCCAAATTCTTCTAGCCCAAAGGTTATACCTCAAATTAGTGAAGGCTTGTAGAACCTACAAGATACCAAAAAAAAGCTAATTTTCACAGGAAAAGCCCTCTGACCCTGAGAGGTTGGAAAACATTCTTCTAAATTCATTCACCTTAAAGGAAAAGCATTCGGGCTTCTTCAGGACAGCTCCCTATCAGAAACTTGGGCTGGCTCCAACTTACTCCTAGAATGGGTTGCTAGTTCAGCTACTGATTAAAGAAACAAAGCCATTGATATTAGAGCTAGAAGGGACCTTAAAGAGCCATACCCCTGAAGCACCATCTAAGAGGACCAGAAGGAATTTAAGAAGAGTAGCCCCTGGGACCACGCTTGGTCCAGGGCGAAGGGTCCAGATTCTTAATCCACCATTCTACCCTCACACCGTGGGACCCTTGGTAGCAAAATCCTAAATCCTTCAGGCAGATGCTACCTCATAAGACAATTATTTTTAATGTTTATTTTATTGACTTTAGAGAGAGGAGGGGAGAGAGACAGGAACAACCATTCCTGTATGTGCCCTGACTGGGGATCGAACCAGCAACCTCTGCATTTTGGGACAATGCTCTAACCAACCGAGCTATCTGGCCAGGGCAGAAGATAACTTTTTTTATATTATTAAAATAAAATGCCACACACTTCCAATGATAGAATGGGAAATATTCTTTAATTCCTTTTGAAATGTGGGTGAGCTTGGTGCTACCAAACATTTCGTAAGACCTCTTCTTTCAAGCTGAAATGGACTTTATTAAAGCACTTTTATAAAACGCTATTGTTCGATTCTCTTTGTTTCTAAAGTACACTGCTGAGGTTTTCAAAGGAGAGGCGGCACAGCTAGAACGAGCCCCAGATGAAGCAACAGAGCTTCCAATTCTAAACCTCAGCTCCTGAAGAAAACACAACAGTTCAGCGTGAGCCCATGGTACCTTTTTCTGCAGGCACCTGTATAATCCTGAGCTGAACGGCTCTTGTGCGCCCAGGAGACTTGCCAGCAGGTGTAAAGTGATGGGGGAGTGAGAGGGAAGAGGAAGGCGGGGGCCCCTTTCCCTGTCTTACTTCAGCTGTAAATTTTCTGGGCTCTATGACCGTGAGAATTGATTTATTTTTCATTTAATACAGATTTATTCTGTGAAGCTTTGAACATTCACTGACTCAGAATGGTGAATTTTCAGTTTAGCAAAGCAAACGCTCAATAAATATTATTGGATATGAAATTTGTTAATCTGCACTTCCCCTGTTTGGAGATAACCGTATTTTCTGCTGCCCCATTTGACAGATTTCCAACCTCTAGCATTTCAATGTTAATCTGAAATGATAAGTGATCAAGGCTCATAACCTATTTTCTTTCCAGACAAGACTGACATTTAAAAAAATAAAATCACATTCTTAATATTGCCCAAAGAACAAGTCAGGAATCCCTGGGGTATCTAATCAGATCTATTATGCTAACTATGAAGACACTCCTACCCCCAAGCCCTCAAGAAAAGATCTTAAGGAAGTAGAAATTAAATTGCCAAGTCTAATGGATTCCCTGTGTGACTAAACCATTGTATTATTTCTCATGTTTGAGGAGATGCACAAATTTCACGGCCAGGCCCACTGCCGGCTTCGACATTCCTGCTTTAACAGCTGTTGCCTTGCCCCCATGTCTAAGGTCAGGTTCATCGATGGTGGAGCCCAGCAGTCCTTACTCCAGCAGGCTGAATGCATGAAAGGCTTTTCTGTTGACATTTTCTGATGCTTCCAGGAGACCCCTCCCCACCCTGTCCCAGGGAAGGTTCTGCCTCCTTTCCGTGGTGGGAGGTAGAAGCAATTAAAGCAAGGGGGTAGATGAAAGGGCTTTCATCTGAGAGTCTGAATAGCATAGGATGGCTCGGGTCACCCAGCTGTACCAGATAGAGCCTGCCCCTCGTGGCTTCCAACCCTCACCTTTATTTATACAAACTCCACAGAGAAAACGAAATTAACCATCTGAAATCCTTTTGGAGAAAGGGTGGCATAAACACATCCAACAAAGAATAATAACAAACTTTTGACCATCCCTCTTTATTTGCTGGTATTCTCACATTGAGTAGCCTGGGCTTCTGATAGCAACCTCAGTAACAAAATCTAAAATAGACCTCCAGGCCTGCGGGCATAATGCATTGTTGTTTACCCTCAACTCCACTGACTACCATCTATATGGTTTAAATTATGTGCATATAAAATTTTCATGATCTATTATATGGATTTTAAATTATATTATATATTATAATTTAATATATAGTTATATACAGTATAAATTATATTTTAATATTTTAAGTTATATAATATATAAAATATATATTTCTAAACAAGAATATATATGTATTTCTGTTTAGAAATTGTCACTTAAAATATAATGAATAATGAAACAAATACAAGCCATGCTAGTGCATAATCTGTTCATATACATACTCTGAATAGTACGACGTGGAATTGCACGCTTTAATCTGAGTTAGAAATAAGATTACTATATTTTTCAGCTCGATAGTGGACCTCTTTATCTGAACTTAGATGGGGACCATATCTTCTCTTTCATTTTTATGAATCCAACACCTAGTGAACACTAAAAATAACGTGAAGCCTGAAGTTTAAAATTACCTCCTCTGGAAGTCCTTTGCTCTGATAATTTTTACTGGTTTCTATCTAATTACTTCCAGCTCAGTTTTAATTATGTTTAGGTAGGAGCTTCACTCCACCCCCCAAAAGAAGGATATCCACCTATTTAAGAAAGAAATCAGAAAACACTGTGACAACATCTCACACACACTTTTTCCATCAAGCTGACATTTGAAATAGGAAAGGAAAGAGATGGCTATGTATTGAAAATAGGGCACATGGCAGCCTGGGGGTGGAGGGCTCAGCCCTCTGGCGATGTAGAGGTCATGAGAAGGCAGGAAGCCCATCTACAGAGCTGGGAGCACCAGCCTGCACACACGTGACCAGCTGCAGTGAGTACACCCTGACCGCAACCCAGCACCCATGAACAAGGAGAGGGCACCAGATGAAGAACTTGGGAGCAAAAGGGAAGCAAGAACTTCCAAGCTTTCATACATGCATTCATATGAAGGATTAAGAGAATAGCAGGAAATGTAGAAAGCGCTCCAGACTCAATCCAGTTGCCGAGGACCTAGTCTTCCCTCCAGCACTGTACAGGTAGGTGCTCTAGTGCTACCTGTCCTAGTCTGCTTGGGCTGCCTAACAAAATATCACAGAGGTGCCTTAACAGCAGACATTTATTTTCTCCCAGTCTGGAGGCCGGGAGTCCAGGATCACGGTGCCAGCAGGTTGCTGGTGAGAACCCTCTTCCTGAACTGTAGATGGCCGCCTGCTCCCCATGTCCTCAGTGACCTGTCCTCAGTGGCCTTTCCTCAGTGTGCAGGGGGAGGGAAGAAAAGCAAGCAGGGAGAGGGAATGAGAGAGGCCCTCTGGGGTTTTCTCTTATAAAGGCATGTACCCCATCAGAGCAGGGCCCCACCCTGATGACCCCATCTAATGGTAAACAGCTCCCAAAGGCTCCATCTCCAAACATCATCCCAGTCGGGGTTAGGGCTTCAACATCTGTATATAGGAGGGGGACACAAACATTCAGTCCATTACATACCTATTCTCCATAAAACAATCAGCCACAAAGACTCCGCACCATGCAACAAATGTTTATTTCTCACATATCTATGGGTCCACTGATGTCCTGTGGACTCACTTTTGTATTTGGGGTCCAACAGGGGGGTTCTCTAGTCTAGAGGGGATCACCCGGACAGATCTGCGGCCCGTATCTCTCTCCTGCAGCAGGCTGGCCTGGCCCGGCGGGCGCCACGGAGGAGCAAGAGAGAGAACAAGCCTTTCCCATCAGACAGTTGTGTCACACTGGCTACTGTCACATCAGCCAAAGCCAGATGACGTGTCTGAGCCCAGAGGAAGCTTGGAGGGCATTATCAAGTTACACTGCCTAGTGTGGTGCAGAGAAGGATGAGACCTGGGGTCACCCTTTGATCTTCCACCAGCCCCCAATAATTGCTCAGATTGCCTCACAGATGAAATAGTTAAATAGTGTTTGGAGCAATATTTTGACATATCAGGGTGGGGAATGAGTTTAGGTCTATAGTGCTCAAATAACCACTTTCTAAAAGAGTTACCCAGAAAGCACTGCTGCTTGGCTTCCGTCTCTCCTCTGTCCACCTTGTGGAGTTTTTCTCTGGAAAGGGCTGGGGGCTGGCTCCGGCAGAGACAGGCCAGTCCGACCTATTTGTAGCCAACTCCAGTTTGTGTGACAAAGATAACACTACATCCTGAAAAGTTACAAGGTGCCAGGAAAGAGAAAGACAAAAAAGCGTTATTGTACAGACATCCTGACGAATAATAATAATAATAAAAAACTAGGTGGGTATTTATACAGAAAATCTAGGACTATGAGCTTGTGAGTTGTCAGGATAATTGAGAACAGGCAATTTCCTAAGTGATAATGAACTAATGTGGAAGAAATTATGTTTTTCCAGCACTGGAAACAGGTTGTACCAAAATATCAAACTTAGGGAGACCGCAGAGAGAGAGTTTGACACGCGTGTTCTGGGACTGAGACCCGCGCCTGAGCCTGCAGCGCCGAGCACACAAATGCTGTATTTCCACGGTCGTCTCCCAGCGGAGAGGAGAGCCCACAGTCCACTCCGGGTGTCATCACCAGCCTGCTTTCCCGCGGGGCCGTGGTGGCACAGCGCGGGCAAACGCTTGTCCAAGTGCAGCCGAAGGTGTGGAGTTTTGTCACTAGGCACGTTACACCCCAGGGCTCCTTCCTGAGCCTCATAAGGTGTGAGTCCGCTGCCCTTTCTCCTTCTGTCCAACAGGTCAGCTGAGGGCAGGCGGTATGGGCGGGAACCCCGGCCTGGACACGCCTACCCTGCATTCCCTCTGTGTCAGGGGCTGTGCTAGCCTCCCACTCACATCCTGTGAGTGCCAGCAACCCCAACTCAGGCACCCGCCTGGGAGCACTCAGGGCAGAAGCCCAGCCAGGAGGAAAAGGGGGAAACAAAGACAGGAGGTGATCGGAGGGC
The DNA here is from genome assembly GCA_037038555.1 of Rhynchonycteris naso. Classification (NCBI taxonomy): domain Eukaryota; kingdom Metazoa; phylum Chordata; class Mammalia; order Chiroptera; family Emballonuridae; genus Rhynchonycteris; species Rhynchonycteris naso. The sequence continues at coordinate 28,177,738 of CM072997.1, read as the reverse complement.
AGAGTCCTGGGCCACTTGGGAAGGACCTGGTGACCTGCTGAGTCCTGGTCACCCCAGCGAGGTGGGGAGATCCTTGCCCATTCCGACTCAGCCCCCCACCCCCACGCCCAGTCAGGACGAGGCACGCGGCCCTGGCCCAGATGTGGAACTCCACACTCAGCCCACATAGTGACTTCGAGATGCCCGTGAGCAGGAGCTGTCACACTTGTCACTAACACTAAGTGACCCAGTGCAGCTCCTCCGGACGTGTGGTAACTGCGGCTATGTCAACAGAGTAAGTGCTTCACAAGAGGAAAGTGAGAGAGGCTTGAGCAAGTCTGGGGCCAGGAGATAAAGCGGCCGCTGCCATGAAATCTTTTCCCGTTGGACTAGGACATGAAGTTAAACTTCAAATACTGATCAGCTGACATGTAGTTTGATTCCACACCTGGATTTCTGAGTAAAACTATGAAGAGACGAGGGTCTTGTCCAAAAAAAGAAGCAAATAAAGCTGCTTGATGTCATGTTCATTTGGTGCCATTTTTGCTCATCTATTTGATTAATAAACAGATTTTTTTAAAAGATGGAATTTAGAGACCTCCCTCCAGCCGTATCAGAAAATCACCCTAACCACCTGACTGGTAGTGACACAGTGGATAGAGTACCAACCCAGTGTGCCAAGGTCATGGTTTGAGCCCAAGGTCACCAGCTCAAGCTCGGGATCACTGAAGTAGTCAGTTTGAGTCTGAGGCTGAGGGTTCAATCCCCAGTTGGGATGCACCGGATACATGGAAAAATGAGTTGACGTTTTCTTTCTCTCTCTCTCTCTTTCTCTCTCTCTCTTCCTCTATGTTGGAAGGAAGGAAGGAAGGAGGAAAAGAGGAAGGGAGGGAGGGAGGGATGTAGGGAAGGAGGAAAGGAGAGAGAGAGAGAAAGCACCCTAACCTATAGAAAAACACAGCCCAGAGGGGAAACAAAGCAGGACATGGTAGATGCAGGAGCGGCCCTGGCTCAGAATGCAATAACGTCCGCCCCTTCTCCCACTTTGCACCTTCTCCCCCTTATCTGCTTCTGCCTCTCACTCTCACTCAGTGTGTTCTATCTGCAGATAGACACGAAACTGAATGCTACAAAATAGGCTGCTTTTATACTAAAAGGAATCCAATAGAAGTGAAAAACATAAAAGCCGGCGCTTATAGATTTTTATTATGACTCTTTTTGCCAGGCTTTACAAAAACTCTCTGAGGTGGGGAGAACTATACAACCAATGTATCTTGCAGCAGGAGACAAGATGTAAGAAAGCACACCTGGTGCGTCTGTGCCCAGAGACAGTCCTAGCCAGAAGCAAAGCCCTGCCTGTCCCAGGAACCAGGTTCACACTCTACTCTCCTCATCGCCTTGTGCTTTGGGACAGTTTACTTTATGTCAATCTTCTTGATGACTTGAGGTACCAAGGAGATAGTCCCCACAAATTGCACCTTTCTATGAATCTTTCATGAAAGCACTTTTTTTTTCCCCCATAAACAGCAGTGATCTGATGTTCATAGAGATTGATGAGGGGCCCTGGGTATCAGACAGATGGCAACTGTGACAATAAATAATTGTAATGCTTTTCATTCCCTTGACCTCAACAATTTCAGGGTCTCAAAACACAGCACGGCCCCTTAGAATTATTGAGTAGAAAGGGACCTTGGAAAAGGGTATCTCATTCATTCTTCTAACTTCTCACCCAGAGCTCAGACTAACCAAAACACTCCCATCAGCACTGACTGCAGTGGGGATGCTGTGCTCCTGTGAGAGCACAAGGGCAGCCGTGAGTTACAGGGCACGCTTCCCCCAGAGGGATCAAAGTTTCTGGGCCCTAGGGCAGTAAAGATGGCAAGTTCCAGAGCCTTCCTCATGAGATGGAGAAGCAGAGGCCAAGGGCAGGCTAGGCGGTGCCGAAGGCAGCAGTGGGCCCTCGGAGGAGCATCCCAGTCTGGCCACTCAGAGAAGCAGGTGGCAGAGACCCGGCCAGGACACAAACCACACCAACATAGCCCCAGCAGACCTCAGCTGCCCTGCTCTTTTCTAAAGTACACATTTTAAATGACATGCTTCTTAGAAGCCAAGCTAGGGCTTCTCACATGTGGATTCTTCTTCACTGGCTGTTAATAGGACACTAAGAAGAGACATGGTATGACACAACAAATTTCACCCAACTCCCTCCACCTCCCAGCTGCCATGACACTTAAGGAACAGCAGCCTGCTGGTCTTGACAGACCTGGGCGGAGACACACAGCGGGCTGCAGCGACGGAATCCTGCTGGTGTGCAACAAGGGCAGAGTGAGTGACGAGAAGAAAGGAAGATTTGCTTTCAGTTACCCTGGTCTTTTCATTTCCAGTCCCCAAGACCCAATGGGAGGACCATGTCTACAAACCAGTTGTCAGGGTGCTGATATTTCATTTTCCCCATTTCACAGGGCTCAAGACTCCCTCCCTCTTCACGGGTCCCACAGTCTCAAGTATTCCAGCAGGACCACTCCGGGGTCTCCTGTTTTCTGTCCTGGGCTCTTCTCGCCCTTCCTCAGGGGCCCTATCTCTCCTGAATCCCCCGTGTATCTTAATTCTCATCCCCTTTGAAAAAGATAATGTTGTCTTTGACTAGAAAGGCAGAAACTGTTCTGCACCCATAAAATCTATAAGAATATCTTTGCTCTTTTTTATGGTCATTATTTTATATTTTTAACCCCTCTTTTTTACAAATTCTAAAAAGCAGAACTCAAAAAATGTAACATAAAAATGTTTTTTAATGTCAGAATAAATTTAATTTTGTCATATTTATTTTGTTTAATTACCATAAAAGCACACTTGGACTTTATATTTTTTTCTTTAATATTTGACTTAATTATTATAACATATTTCTCAAGAATTTGTATATAGTGCGCCTACAATTATTTGTAGAATTCTAAATTCGCCCCTACTTCAAAAAGTTTGAGAACCACTGCTCTAACCAATTGCTTTTCTTAGCTCTTTCTATATAGGAATTCTGGTGTCACCACTACCAGTTCTTGAGCATTTTTTGTGTCAGGTGAGCAACAAATAAAGTATCCACCAACACATAAAATGTAGGTAGGATTATTTCCATTATATAATTATACATTATACAAAGTACCACATACACAATAAGTGCTCAATAAATGCCACTCTATTAAAGTAAAAGTTTTCAAACAAACTGTTTCCTTGTACATAAATTCCATGGGTATAAGGAACCGGACAATAATTCACTTTTACTTCATATTGAGACATTATAACAGACTTTGAAATTTAGCCCAGGTAAATTTCTCTCTGAACAGCTATTGTATCTGGCAGAGGCTCCTGACCACGCCTTCCTGCACTGCCACATATTTTCTTTTATCTTCACAGCATCCCTTTAATATCTTCCAGTTCTAATTTTGACAACTACAGAAAATCATCAAAATCTTGATTAAAATTATATAAAATAATTTTTTAGAATAGTACAAGGACTATATGAAGATGTTCCTTATGAGACCAACTGAGCATCTTGAATAAGTCTGTTAAACAGCTTAAACAGCTCCGTTTGATGTCACATACTAGCATCTAAGCAGTGGTGACACTGAAGTGTCCATGGAAGACAGAGGAACTGACGAGTTCAGGCTGGCTGCAGAGCCATTAGGAATGGCAGAGCTGAAGGCACAGGCTGGTCATAGGAGAGTACCTGCTAGCACCTGATCCCTTTGACAAATGTGTTTCAAGGTTGCTACTTCTAATCTTTAAAACAAACAAAGACCAAAAAAAGTAGGGATCCAGATTTTTTATATGGCACCTCCTATTTCTTAAACTTTACAAACAATTCCTTTTTTTCATCCTTTTCTTTTTTTATATAATCTTTTTATTTATTTAATTAATTGTGTTTACATAGCTTCTAGTGTCGCCCGAATGCATCCCCCGCACCCCTTATTCCCCTCAACATCTCCCTTACCCCCTCCCACCAGCGCCCTCCCCCCTTCCCTTCAGGTTTATCCCATCCTATCATCCCCTTTCCTCTGTCCTCTTTTCCTCTGGTCCCTTTGATCCCTCCTCTGTCTCAATTCCATTCTTCAGTTCACATTGTTCCTTGGATTCCTCAAATGAGTGAGGTCATATAATATTTTTCTTTCTCTGCCTGGTTTATTTTACTTAACATAATAGTTTCCAGGTCCATCCATGTTGTTGCAAAAGGTAATATTTCCTTCTTTTTCATGGCCCCATAGTATTCCATTGTATATATGCACCACCGCTTTTTAACCCACTTGTCCACTGATGGACACTTGGGCTGTTTCCAGATCTTTGCTATTATGAACAATGCTGCCATAAACATGGGGGTGCGTTTTTTCTTTGAATCAGTGATATGGTGTTCTTGGGATATATTCCTAAAGGTGGGATGGCTGGGTCAAAAGGCAGTTCAATTTTTAATTTTTTGAGGAATCTCCATACTGTTTTCCACAGTGGCTGCACCAGTCTGCATTCCCACCAGCAGTGCAGGAGGGTTCCCTTTTCTCCACATCCTCGCCAGCACTTATTCTGTGTTGTTTTGTTAATAAGCGCCATTCTGAATGCTGTGAGGTGGTATCTCATTGTGGTTTTAATTTGCATTTCTCTAATAATTAGTGATGTTGAAACTGTTCCGCACCCATGAAATCTATAAGAATATCTTTGCTCTTAAGATCCAAATGAAAAAGGGAGAAGTGGACCAGGTAGGTCCTTCGGGCCTTCTCTCCAATGCCCAAAATGAGCAGCCTGAATTGACGGCGTTTTTTTAAGGCTTCTTTATTGAATTTAGAGAGAGGAGAGTGAAAGAGAGAAAGAAAGAGTTGGGGGGTAGGGGGTTGCGGGAAGCATCCTCTTGCTTCTGGTATGTGCCTTGACGGGGCCAGTTGGGGGCCTCCAACCGAGGACCTCAGCATTCCAGGTCCACACTTTGAAGGCGTTTTAAAATTCGACATTTATTAATGTACTTTTTCAAATTAAAAAAAAAATGTAGTTGTTGTGCTATCAGAAAATTGTCCTTGAAACAACAAATGCCAGCAAGTAAATAGTGACAGCTGACAAATCATTAAGAAAAAACGAAGCACTTTTTATAAGGGTCCTGTTCCTGGCTCAATTACCTTGTCCTAAATAAATCCAGAGTCAGAAATGAATCCAAGATCATTAAGACAAGATAGACTAACGTCCAAAGTGTTCCGAAAATACGACTGCTCCGCAAAGGCATGGGTCTACTACTCCGCTGGTCAAGCAGCATAAATCTCCCGCAGGGAAAATCAAGGACCATAACATGACAGTGCTCTGCCATCTGGTGGCCAAAAGTAGAATGACCCCGAATGCTCTGCCAAGACTGAAAATTACAAATTACAGTAATCATGAACAAAACGGTTTTCTCAAGTCCGCTACAAATGAGCAGTGAAAGTTAGGATCCTAAAAATAATAACAATTTTAAAGACTCTCTATGAGTGTCCAAAGTATCAGTGAAAGGCTCTTATCTTAAACTGCTTGCTTAGATGAGCCTGGTTACCAAAACGATAGACAGAAAAACAACGGTTAAGTCAAAGACATGGACCCCACTAAGGCTCCCCGGGTGGATCTGAGCTAAAAGGCCGAGTGTGGGTGTGGGCGTGCGCACCACGGGGAGGGGAAAACGACAGGAAGAGAGGGTGGATAGCGCCTCAGGATCCCCCAACGGAGCCCTGCTGAGACAGGGTTAGGGCCCCCACAGCCACACCCTCCACCCTACTTCCTTCTGACGCTCCTCCCACTCCTCTCTCCTCCCTCAACATATATATAATATATACTATAGGTCTCTCTCTCTCTCTCTCTCTCTCTCTCTCTGTTTAACTCTATATCTTTATTCTAAGAGACAAAATTCCATCATTTCTCCCTGCAAATGGGGGTAGGTGGGGCCTGTCTCCCTCCCAGCATCCTCCAGGGAGTCCAGAGGAGAGAACAGGAGGTGTGGTAGTGGAGATGGAATGAGATGATGGGCCACGGGCCACCTGGGGACCCACCTTGGCTGAGCCAGGGCAGGGTTCTTGCCCAGGAAGAGGATTGGGCTGCCACCTCCAGAACCAAGCAGTTACTGGGAGCCTGGGCGCCCTGGCCCTCCCTGGGCAGAGCCGTCGGGCATTGGAGGCTGCCGGAGCACCTGGGCACGCTGCTCCGGGGGAGCCCCTTTGGTCGCATGTATACACTGACCGTCGTCTGTGCCATGCACGTCTCTGCTGGTGGTCGAACGGGAAACATGCAGCTCACTGTAGTGATACAATCACAAGACAGGAACAGGAGCCTGGGACACTGAGCGCCTCCGTGAACGTATTTAAATAATTTGGGTTGGCATGATCACCTTCCAGAAGCTGGGCTAGGAAACATCAGTCCCAGAGGCCACTGACAAAACTAGTGGCCGAACTGAGAAGCTGACATCACCTTCCCTTACCTTTCTCTGACATCCCTTCCGTTTCTTCCTCTTCAGAGATTCACAGTGTCCTGTAGCACCGGGCCACCTCGGAACTCTCCTACAGGGAAGTCCTTTCCCTTTGCCTAACTTGGAATCTCCTAAATGTTTTGGACATCTAAATAGGAATTTGTTTGTTCCTTGGTTAGAGTTTTGTCCTTGGGTCTTTTTTTTTTTTTTTAATTGCTGTTATTTTCGATATTACCAAAAGAATTGGAGAAACACCAGTCTAAATGCAGTCTCATCTCTGCTGCTAGTTGAGCAATATTTTGGAAAGCTCTGAGCACCTTATTTTCTTCAGATATAAACCAAGAGCAAAAAAAAAAAAAAAAAAAAAGAAGAAGATGGGAACAGCACTGTCCTTCAGCCATCTCTCGGTTCTGCCGCTGTTTCCCACCTGCGAGCAACTTCCAACAGTCCCCATTATGTGTTATCAAAGGCATGAGTGTGTCACACTCCCTCAAAACAGCCAGCTGACAACACACATTTGCTACCTTCCTTTTCCTATGCCCAGCTAGGCTAGGAAGAAATGTTAAAAGGGTATTAACATAAAATGAAAAAAGAATAAAAAAGGAAACAGCCAGAGATATGCAATTTCAAAAGAAAATGAGAAATGGGTGGTGAAAGAGCAACTGGCTTAAAAGAATGGACGATGTCATAACGTGCAGTAGATCATACTTTCCAAAGGTGGCCACATACTTCCTCCATCCTATGTGTTCTTCTTTTTCAAAATTTTATTAAATTTATTGGGGTGACACTGGTTATCAAAATTATATAGGTTTCGCCTGACCAGGCGGTGGCGCAGTAGATAGAGCATCGGACTGGGATGCGGAAGACCCAGGTTCGAGACCCTGAGGTTGCCAGCTTGAGGGCAGGCTCATTTGGTTGGAGCAAAAGCTCACCAGCTTGGATCCAAAGTCGCTGGCTCCAGTAAGGGGTTGTTCGGTCTGCTGAAGGCCCGCGGTCAAGGCACATATGAGAAAGCAATCAATGAACAACTAAGGTGTCACAACAAAAAAAACTGATGATTGATGCTTCTCATCTCACTCCGTTCCTGTCTGTCCCTATCTATCCCTCTCTCTGACTCTTTGTCCCTGTCGAAAAAGAAAAAAGGAAAAAATATATATAGGTTTCAAGTGTACAATTCTAGAATATATCATCTATATATTGCATTGTTGTTCACCACCCAAAGTTAAGTCTCCTTCCTTCACCATATACTTGATTCCTTTTATCGCTTTTTACCTTTCCTTCACACCTTTTCCTTCTAATAACCACCATACTGTTGTCTGTGTCTATGAGTTTTTGTTTCTGTTTGTTCATTCATTTATTGCTTTCAGTTTATACCCCACATATGAGTGAAATCATACGGCTCTACTTACCATATTCTTCCATCAAGAAGTATAGTCTAGCCTGACCTGTGGTGGCACAGTGGATAAAGCGTCGACCTGGGAACACCGAGGTCACCACTTCAAAACCCTGCATTGGTCTGGTCAAGGCATATATAAAAGTTGATGCTTCCAGCTCCTCCCCCCTTTCTCTCTTTCTCTCTCTCTCTCTCTCTCTCTTTCTCTCTCTCTCTCTCTCTCTCTCTCTCTCTCTCTCTCTCTGTGTCTCCTCTCTAAAATGAATAAATAAAAATAAAATTAAGAAGTGTAGTCTAGCCTGACCAGGTGGTGGTGCAGTGGATAGAGCGTCGGACTGGGATGCGGAAGACCCAGGTTCGAGACCCCGAGCTTGCCAGCTTGAGCGCGGGCCCATCTGGCTTGAGCAAAAGCTCACCAGCTTGGACCCAAGATTGCTGGCTCCAGCAAGGGGTGGCTCGGTCTGCTGAAGGCCCGCGGTCAAGGCATGTGTGAGAGAGCAATCGATGAACAACTATGGTGTCGCAATGGCAATGAAAAACTAATGATTGATGCTTCTCATCTCTCTCCATTCCTGTCTGTCTGTCCCTATCTATCCCTCTCTCTGACTCTCTCTCTGTCCCTGTAAAAAAAATAAAAAAAATAATAAAAAAATAGAAGTGTAGTCTAATTCCCCTCCTTTTTAATCTGGGCAGGCTTAATGACTTTTCTGTAACCAACACAAGTCTTGAAGCTCTGCCGTGGTCTCTTGGAAAGCTCACTTTCAGGATATTCTTTCCTGGATACTAGATACCATGCTGTGTGGGCGCCCAAGCCACACAGTGTCTATGTGTAGGCACTTTGCTCCACAAGCCCAGCTGAGCCCAGCCTTTGAGTCATCCCGGCCCAGATAGCAAACAGGAGAGTAAAGAAGCCTGAGCCATGCCTGACCAGGTGGTGATGCAATGGATAGAGTGTTGGCCTGGGACACTGAGGTCCCTGATTTGAAACCCCCGAGATCACCGGCTTGAGTGCAGGCTCATCAGTTTGAGTGTGGAGTCATAGGCTTAAGCGTGGGATCATCAACATGATCCCAAGGTCACTGGCTTGAGCAAGGGGTCACTGGCTCAGCTGAAACCCCCTTACCCCAGTCAAGGCACATATGAGAAGCAATAAATGAACAACTAAAGTGCCACAACTATGAGCTCTACTAGTTGATGCTTTTCATTTCTCTCCCTTCCTGTTTCTCTCCCTCTCAAAAAAAGAAAAAGAAGAGTTTAGACAGAGAATGCTAGTCTATCTAAAACACACTTTTATCCTGCTTTGTTTTATTCATAACCATAATGTAGTTTCTTTGTTTATTCTTCTCCCTTGCTAGAACATAATCTTCATAAGGTCAAGGGACTTTATTTTATTAACCACTGTGCTTCCGCGACCTAGAACAATGTCTGGCACATAAAAGGCACTCGATAAATATTTGATGAATAAGTAAATGAAAAGAACAGTCAGAAAAAAAGAAAATAGGAAAAATGCAATCAATACAATAAACAGAATAAAACTTCAGTGAAGTATTAATTGATACCCTCTGAGAGGTGTATAGCATCCACATAAAAAGGGTTGGAAGCTATTGCGGGAGAAGGACAGTAAAAAGTAAATAGGGAATAAGAAAGCTTTCACAAAGTAAAAATAGGGTTGTTGGAATAAAACAGTCAATAGAAGGCTTATTTGAGGAAGCTAACAAAATCTTCCAGGAAGCTGAGCGAAAAGAAAATGAGATGGAAAATAGAGATGAGGGAATGAGGGGAGCAATTGAGGCGGGCTCACGTCTAATACAAGTTCCAGAAAATAAGAACAGAGAAAATGGAACACGGCTGAACAGCAAGGGGAAACCACAGGCGGCCATGTGTGCACACAGCCAGGGACCACCCCACAGGCTGGAGCAGATCCCAGAGGGTGGGGGACTCCATCATCACACAGGACTGATGGGCTGTGGGAATTGTTTGAGCATTTGGAAAAACCATTATAAAGTTTAAAAAAAAAACAGCAGTTTGTTGGGAAGGTCTGCTGTATTACTAAAAAATATATATTTTTGTAGAGTGGTAGGTCTATAGAAAACTACAAAAATAAAAAATTAAGTAATTATTAGCTCCAGGAAAAGCAAAATATAGTAGAATTTAACCTAGCAGGGAAGAGACATGATTATTAATTGAAGGGCTAATTGGGACATCACTGTGCTGGGACAAAGGAAAGAGACAGGCAGGAGCAAGGACTCGGGGAGCAAAACACCCAGCGACCAGGATGCCAAGAGATTGTGTCCAAAGGAATGATGAATACATAGTAACATAAGCACATTATTGGGAAATAGAGAGCGGACACATTAGAAAACAATCATAAAATTCTAAATGGGGCCTCTGGAAAGGAGAATGGCGGGCAGAGAGAAACGGAGCAGCAAAGTCATGTTTTCCCTTACGAGCCTTTTGATATTCATTGATTTTTCCATGCGGTACATGTATGTCTTTGATTTTAAAACATAATAATAAGTTTTAAAAGAAAAGGAAATAGACTAGCATGAGAAGGTATGGAATAAGAATGTAATATGTTTGTAATGGAAAAACTTTCAATAAACACTTTTAAAGAACATACTTACAAATATTTATGTCAAAGTGATGATCCCAAAAGGTTGAAATGAATAAAAATTACCTGGGCAGTTACTTAAAAACACAGAAGCCCAGGTCTCACCCTCAGATTCTAGACCTTTCTAGATGCTGCAAATATTTCAGAAGTGTCACAGAGATCTGCCTTTTATATAATTTAAACAATATCAACCTAGAATTTTTTAAAATTTCTTAAATTATCAAACACATAATACATATATAATGCTCACAAAAATTAGGGGATATTTCAAAATGAATATGAAGCGATAAAAAAAAGAAGCATTTGATTTATTTTATTAAACAAGAACATCAGAAAAGCAAATGAAAAGTCAAAGAAAGTTGTTCTATTATGCAAATGAGATGCAAAACCAAATTTTATTTCATTGATGAAAATGTACTGTACAAGAGGCTGAAAGTACTGCAGTATGTGATCCCCTATTTTTTTTATTTATTTTATTTTATTCATTTTAGAGAGGAGACATAGAGTGAGAGAGGGTGAGAGAGAAAGAGAGAAAGGGGGGAGGAGCTGGAAGCATCAACTCCCATATGTGCCTTGACCAGACCAGTGCAGGGTTTTGAACTGGCGACCTCAGTGTTCCCAGGTCGACGCTTTATCCACTGCGCCACCACAGGTCAAGCTGTGATCCCCTATTTTTTGTGAGCAGTGTATAACGGATATGATGCTTAAACATGTCCTTCTAGGTTGAACTATTTTCTAATCTTTGTGTGTGTGTGTGTGTGCCCGTGTGTGCGTATGTCCTGTACACGCCTCTGCATCGCTAGTGCTCTCGGCAGCCTGGCAGAGCTGGGTACAGAAGGTTGCACTTATAACACATCCCCTAGGTGATGTGGGAACCGCTGCTTGGGGCATCACCCCAGGTGGCTCTCCCAGTGCAATCCCTGTACCGCCCAGCTCATAGGGTCCAGTCCCTCCTTCTACTCCGCCATCGTAGGAACAAGAGACATGCTGGAGCTTTCTTAGAAAGTGTGGGTTGTTTGAGAGCAGGAGCAGCCAGTAAATTTCACCAAAGAAAAGTTAACAAAGTGAAGCCAGTTCCCTCAAGAGAGGGAGACCCACTGCTCACCCTCCGCCAGGGAATGGCAAAGAGGGCTTCCCACAACCAGAAGGTGGGATTCTAAGTTCTTTGTAACCCTACAGGGTGGTCGCCTAGAGAAATATCGTCCTCCTCCACCCCCACCCTCACCTCCACCCCTGGGGAAATTTAACAAGGGTTAGAATCATTTTTACTTCTTACAAATGGGGACTAAGGAGTGTTAGGCCACCCCCGCCCCGCCCACACACGCACACTCCAATGAAGTATTATCTGACCCAAAATGTTAATGGTGCCCACCCCTGACACACTACATGCCAGAAACTGTGACCCAATTATACTGGGGAACAACTTTTTTTTCATTTTCTGTTGCATGAGGTTTTTAGAACTGTTTCTATATATTTCTGCACTGCTGATTCCAAACCTGAAATTCGTTTTTTGGTTCATGCTCTAGTTTTTATGCAATTTTAATTTCTTTTTGTTACAGTTAATGGCATGCATTGGTTTTTAAATTGGAGTTAAAGGGCAATGACTCTTGGATTGAACATAACCACAAGGCAATTAATGTTTTACAAACATCACTTTTACATAATTGCAGTTGTTTTTAAATGTAAAATATTATTATAGGATAAAAACACCCTCTTATTTTGTTTTAAGATTGAATCATGGCTTCTTTGAGTAGGCGTACATGTAAGAATAGTCCTGACACCTCCTGTTATATATGTGGCTGTTACACACTTCAAGGTCAAAGGCGCAATATTTCATCATTTGTGACACATGCATATATTGTCTATTTTCAAGTTCCCCTTGGTGATCAAGACAAGAATTGGGCTCCTCATATTGTGTGTCATAATTGTGAGGAAATGCTTCGTGACTAGACAAAAGGAAAACACAAAGGAATGACTTTTGGTATTCCCCTGGTTTGGCATGAACCTAACGACCACAGCAGTGACTGTTGTTTCTGTCTGATCTATACAAAGGGTATCGGCAAGAAAAAACAGCATATGATCTCATATCCTAATATTCCTTCAGCAATACGACCTATCCCACACTCTGAGACACTTCCGGTTCCAGTTTTCAATGGTTTTATTTCTTCTAAGGACGAAGAAAGTGAACATGGTGATCAAGTGTATTTTGATAAGATGCATGAAGAAATGGTTGTAGAATCTGAAGGGTTTTCTTCTGATGCCAAGCAGTCATTAACCCCCTCAGCAGTTTAGACAACCCGAATTGAATGACTTAGTAAGAGATTTGGGTCTATCAAAGAAAGCAGCTGAGTTCTTAGCCTCCAGGCTTCAAGAAAAGAATGTACTTCACTGGTCAGCTTAAAGTATCCCATTTCAGGAAGTGTGAACAAATTTTTGTGGACTTTTATTCTGAAGACAAACACTTTGTTTACTGTCATGGTATCAGTAGTCTTCTCAGCCAGCTAAGTGTTACCACTTACAGTCCAACAGAATGGTAGCTATTTCTTGACAGCTCTAAACGGAGCCTGAAATATGTTCTCCTACACAACGGTAATGTTTATGCAGCGACTCCAATTGGTTATTCAACTCATCTGCGAGAAGATTATAATGACATAAAAATTGTCCTCGACTTTCTGAAGTATGAGGAGCATAACTGGATCATTTGTGTGGATCTTAAAATGGTAAATTTCCTGCTAGGACAACAAACAAGTTTCACGAAGTATCCTTGCTTTCTGTGTTTGTGGGACAGCCAAACTCGGGAGAAATAGTGGACACAGAAGGAGTGGCCAAAACGTGAAGCTCTGGAAGTAGGGATGCAAAATATTGTGAATGAACCTGTAATTAATCAAGACAGGGTCATTTTTCCCCCACTTCACATCAAATTTGGCTTAATGAAGCAATTTGTTCAGGTTTAAATCAAGAAAGTGAACACTTTCAACATATTATTTCTGCTTTTCCTGCCTTGTCTTTCGAGAAGATCAAAGCAGGTGTTCTATGGACCTCAAATTTGAACCCTCATACATGACAAAGAATTTGCCAGTAAGATGAATAAGGAGGAGAAAGCAGCATGGCAGTCTTTTGTGGCAGTTACAAAGAACTTCCTTGGCAACAAAAAAAGCAGAAAACTATGAACTTCTGGTTCAAAGGATGCTGTTGGCTTTCTGCAACACTGGATGTAACATGAGCGTTAAGATTCACTTCCTGAACAGTCACATTGATTTGTTTCCCGAAAATCTTGGAGCTGTTAGTGATGAACTGGGAGAATGCTTTCATCAAGATCTGAAGACTATGGAAGAGTGTTATCAGCGGCGATGGGATAGAAATATGATAGCAGACTACTGCTAGAGCATCAAACGAGATTGTCCTCAACAAGTACACAAACGCAAGAGCTACAAACACGACTTTTTGCCTGAATAGAATTTAAATAAGTTTAGCGCAAATTTTATTATTAAAATAAGTGTTTTAATATGTTCTATTTTGAAATTGTAGACAAATTCTGATGCAATCATATCTTTTAGTGTATTAGTGTAGTTATTGCATTATATAAATTACTATATTTTCACAAAGATGATGCCCAAGAAGACATTCTACTTCATTATGTTAAACTAAATGTTGAAAATTTTACAATAAGATGAAAACTTAAAATCTTGAATTGCAAAATAACTGTAGCTTACAGAGAAAAACTAATGTCAGATTTGAGATCAGCACATTCGAATTAGGTAAGAACAAGTGTTTTTGTGGATGTAACAAATATTTGGTTCTCCAGTATTATTACAATGAGACAAAAAGATTAGCTGTCCTCTTGTTTTACCACAGTAAATCTCTGTATCTATAAATACTCAGCTTGACAGAATGTGTTCCAGGCCTTGGGCAGAAGTTGGGACAATTTATAGACAGATGTACTTGCAAAAGCACCAGTCAACCCTCCCCAAATAAGATTAAAACACACACTATTGCCACCTCTTCAGCAGGCACAGATGTAATGCTTTGCATGATCTACTTTTTAAATATTTAGTTAGTTAGTTAGTTAGTTCAGCAAGAGAGAGAGGGACAGACAGAAAGGGAGATGAGAAGCATCAACTCACAGTTGCAGCACTTTAGTTATTCACTGATTACTTTCTCATATGTGCCTTAACCAGGGCACTCAAGCCAGTGACCCTGAGCTTCAAGCCAGTTACTATGAGGTCATGTCTATGATCCCACACTCGAGCCAGCGACCCCACGCTCAAGCCAGTGAGCCAGCGCTTAAGCCGGATGAGCCTGTGCTCAAACCAGCAATTTTGGGGTTTCAAACCTGGGTCCTGAGCATCCAAAGCCAATACTCTATCCACTGAACCACTGCTTGGTCCTGCCAATCTGCTTTTTTTTTTTCTTTAAGTCTTATTTCCCACTGGAAGCTGGAGATAATAAAAAATAAAATCTGTATACAAAGCTAGTAAGAAAAACAATTTGACAAGTGATGTCCAATGCTAAAAATAAAATAAGAGGTGTTAGTTTCCTAGTATTGAAGAGAATGCAAGGTGTTATGAGGCAAGTTCAAGATATCATCAGCATGACATGGTTGGAATAACAGATGTTATGTACAGATGTTGTGTACAATTGTGACATCACACCGGAAATAAAACATGTGGTAATGTGCCAGGGTACGGTGTTCTGTTGGGTTTTATTACTGGGTCGATATGGCCAGGCGAACAGATCAGGAGATGACTGCCATTGAAAAGATAGTTTTGTTACTCACAGTTCTCAGGAGGAAGGGGTGTGCTGTGCCACACTGGGTCACATGGTGAAATCCAGGGTCACTTAGCAGGCAGAAGGGGGCATGGACAAGAGCCATTATTTCAGTTTTCATAGGAAGGGATGGGTGAGGCAGGCTAAGCAGGCCAAGCAGGTTTAGGGTTGGCTAGCATGAATAGTTTCAGCAACTCTGGTCATAGGGGGTGACCCTAGTTGTCTGGTACCTGTCCCCAGGGTAATTAGGACAAGTGGGAAGAGGTCCAGCGTGTGAGAGCCCGATATAGGAGGTGGTGTGGTTTGGGGCTCTGGATTGATTGGTTTGCATTTGAAAAACACACTAGACAATGAGCTGCTTACTGTCTCTAGGAATTAGCTGGCCCTGGGAGGAACAGTCTCTCCAGTCAGTGAGGCCCCAGGTGACAGAGCAGCAGAATCCAGAAAATAAAAGACATGATTAATACACAGAGTGAGTGTGAGATGAGTAACAAAATATGTGAAATAGTAAACTCATCCTTGCTGAATGTGCAAGGGGTCCATGAAAAGGAGATGTACAGTGTGTCCAAGAAAAGCAAATGGAGCCTGAGAGAGCGGTGTTTCATACAGATGGCTGCATCGCATGATGGGTGAACAAAACCATACATGCACCTACTGCCCATCAGTAGATGAATAGATAGACAGAATGTGGCATACCCATACAATAGAATAGTACTCATCAATACAAGGGAATAAAGGACTGATCCACGCTACACTACAGATGAACCTTGAAAACAGCACGTTACATGAAAGAAGCCAGACACAAAGGGCCACATATTTGTACAATTCCATGTATAAAAATAATGTCTAGAATAGGCAAATCTATAGAGACAGAAAGAACATTGCTGGTTGGCAGGGGCTGAGGGGAAGAGGAAAAGGGAGTGACCGCTAATGGTCACAAAGTTTCTTTTGGAGGTTATAAAATTGTTCTAAAACTAGGTAGCAGTGGGGGTTGGACAGGTCTATGAATGTACTAAAAAAATAATGGAACTGTTCACTTTAAAAGGGTGAACTTTATAGTATTGAATTATATCTCAACGAACCTGTTATAAAAAAATATTAATAACAACAAGAATAGCAACAAAAAATCCAGGCTATGCAAGGACCCCCAAAGAGTGGTGAATTTACAGAGTGACTGGACAAGAAGGCCTGGCAGTCAGTCAGGGGCAGAGGAAGGTAAGGTTTAGGCCGGTCCCAAAGTACCTTCCACACTGTCTGGCTCAGATCATTATATTGTACTCTAAACTATTTACTACTTTGAGACTGGAAGGCTTTGCTTGTCAAGAGCCTCCTATTAACATGCAAATACTTCTAGGAGAGTTATTAAATAGCGATCGCTCCTGAAGGTGGAAGAAAAATTTGCAGAAGATGCTGCTGACCATCTGTACTCAAATGTGTTAGTGCAGGTATTGCAAAAACCACTGTGAGACTCAGCTCAAGCTTGTGTATGTGTGCACACCTGTGTGTGTTTATGTGTATGTGAGGGTGTGCGATGTGCCTAACCACAAAGGGCTGACCGCAGGTGAGAGCGGGTGAAGGATGAAGGATGTCCCAGTTTCGGACGGGGGAGGACACGGAGTATGGAAACACTAGGGCTTCCCAGTGACGTGAAGGGAGCGAGTGGCAGAGACAAGCCTACACACCCCACGCTGACATCCCAAGCCACTCTTTACCACACTGCGCCCTCTGAGGTGACAGTGTAGACACCCACGTCAGGGTGGAACTGGAGTACAGACAGGAAAAGGCCTCTGGTAGGTTCACAACAGAGCAGATCAAGGTGTGAAAGAAATAAGCAGGCATAGCATCACAATCCAAGACGTGTGCCAGGGCCCAGCCAGCCTCACGCCCAGGCAGAGGAGGGCACTGGGGCCCAGGCAGGGGCTGTGAGCAGCAAGGCCAGCTGGTGAGCTAGAGATGCTCCACCTCAGGTCACTGCCTGTCGCTGAGTTCTGCACACGTGGAACACAAGTGATGAAAATACTGTGGCCAGCCTTCTTCTGACTCAATAGAAGGATTTGCACTCAGCAATCTGTTGGTGATCAATAGATTGCCTTTCCTGCCCCATGTCAATAAACATTACTGAGGATTGTAGGGGAAATCAATTATTTTCCCTCTAACTTTCTAGGATCGTGGCTGAGACAACCCCTACCTCATAATACAAGGCAGATTAACAAGAGAAAAACAAACAGAAGTTTAATAAAGTGTAGACCTCCTGCATACAAGGTAGACACCCAGGAAAATGAGTATGTCCCCAGAGGACCCAATCCATCACTTTAAATACCATCTTCAGCAAAGACAAAAGAAGATGTTGGGGTGTAGGGGAAGGCCAGTTATGGGAGGTAACCAGGAAAAGCACAGTAAGGTTTGCTACATAGATTGAAGTCTGTGCCTTCTCCATTGGTAAGAGTTTCTAGACGTTTGGCCATCCTCCTCCTCTTTCGGGTAGAGAGGGTGAGACACCCTTCCCCACAAATGGAGCTTTCCCTCATAAAAATACAGTTTTCTTTAAAAATGGTCACTTCCACTCAGTTTTCAGAGCTTTTCCTATGTCTGCTGTTTCTTTAAAATAATCAGCCTAAAATAATCCTTATGCCAAAGAGACATGTTTAGGGTGGCAAATTCTGTTCCCCTTCACGGTCTACCTGTCACAGGCACTGAGCACATGGAGAGACTGAGGCACAGCCCCTGAACAGAGTGGAGAGCTACTTAGTTACACCCACAGGTGTAGAGAAAGCAGAAGACCCCTCCTGGATCCCTGCCTGAGAAAGGCATTCTCCTTTTAGACTCCTTGGGGCAACAATACTTCAGAGTCAGGCTGATGACTGAGGCATAACCTGTGTCACCACGCCCTATTTTGTGAACAGATGTTACCCAGCAGGCCTGGGGAGATGATGTGCAAGAAGGGGAGAAGAAAGGCACATCTGGAGAAGTTGCTGTTTGGAGAAAAAGAAAGGTTATCCTGCATCTGCAACTGTCAACAGTGAGCAAGTACAGGGTCACCTGTCACAGACTGCAGGGCGCCTTGGCAGCCTTCTCCTTGAGTAAGTTT
Source organism: Rhynchonycteris naso (assembly GCA_037038555.1). Classification (NCBI taxonomy): domain Eukaryota; kingdom Metazoa; phylum Chordata; class Mammalia; order Chiroptera; family Emballonuridae; genus Rhynchonycteris; species Rhynchonycteris naso. The sequence goes on along the minus strand of CM072997.1, from coordinate 28,159,446 downwards.
GAGGTGAAGCCTAAGTGTGGCATTTTGAACAGGTTCATGGTGATACAATGCAGATGTTGCCAATCCCACAGCAGATTTTAAGAGCCATCATTCTAGATAGACCATCTCACCTGTATTCCCAGCTCACCTGAGCGGATGGGTGACAGGAAGATACACACACACAGAAGGCTAGAGTGAAGGGCCCAGGATCAAACAGGCTGGCTGGGAGAAACACAGGAAGAGATTCCATTGATAAAGACACATAGGAGAATAATAATAGCAGCTAACGTTGATTTATTGTGCACGTACTATGTGCTGAGCACACTCTAAATGCTTTATGATTTATCTCCCTTAAACCGCACACCAACCCTTTTCAGGTGGTGCTATTTGTATCCCCTATTTATATATATATGGATATAAATATATATATGGAGGATAAGTAACTAGGTGGTGCCAAGATTTGAGTCCAGCTCAAGTGCCCACACCCTTAACCACTGAGCCCCACTGCTGGCAAAGGAAGCCAAAGCAACACCAGGAACAGAGAAGCTAGAATTTTATTTCCCTTGTGAAACTTCCTGCCAGGCCTTCAGGTAAACATCTCAACTTTGCAAGCTAGTCTTCTGGGGAAAGAGGTAAATAAAAGGAAATTATATTAGTTTGTTAGAGCTACCAAAACAAAGTACCACAGTCTGGGTGGCTGAAACAACAGAAGTGTATTGTTTCCCAGTTCTGGAGGCTGGAAGTCCAAGATCAAGGTGTTGGCAGGATTTGTTTCTTCTGTCGGCCATTAGAAAGAATCTGTGCTCTGCCTCTTGCCTAGCTGCTGGTGTGTTAGTGGCAATCTGTGGCATTCCTTTGGTGTATAGACACGTCACTCTACCCTCTGCCTTCATGTTCAGAAAATGCTCTCACTGTGTGCATGTCTGTCTCCAAATTTTCCCATTTTATAAGGACACAGTCATATTGGATTAGAGGCCTACCTACTCCAAGGATCCACCTTACTCCAGTCATATTGAATTAGTGGCCTCATCTTAACTAATTTCATCTGCAATGACCCTAATTCCACATAGGCCCCATTTCATGAACTAAGGGTTAGGACTTTAACATTTGAATTTGATGGAGGACATAATTCAACCCATGAAGAAGCAAAAACCTTCCTGGAACTAAATCCAAATCCCTAGATTTTTGCAAAAGAGAGACTGAGAAAGACAGACAGGAAGGGAGATGAGAAGCATCAACTCGTTGTTGCAGCACTTTAGTTGTTTATTGATTGCTTCTCATATGTGCCTTGACCGGGTGGGGAGCTCCAGCTGAGCCAGTGACCCTTTGCTCAAGCCAGAAACCTTGGGCTCAAGACAGAGACCATGGGGTCACGTCTATGATCCCATGCTCAAGCCAGCCACCCCGCGCTCAGGCCAGGTGAGCCTGCGCTCAAGCCGGATGAGCCCACACTCAAGCCAAGTTGGCAACCTCGGGGTTTTGAACCTGGGTCCTCAGTATCCCAGGTCGATGCTCTATCCACAGCACCACTGCCCGGTCAGGCCCAAGTCTCTAGATTCTATATATATCAAATATACATCCCTGGGTAGGGCCAACCTGCCATACTATATACACTAAATAAGAAGCTCCACTTTCATCCAGGACTGTAGAAACCATCTCCTATGATGCGGGACAACTAGAAGAAAGTAGGAGTATGTTAAGGGAATTTAATAATGAGAATTCATTTTTTCCTAACACTTAACTTCAACTTTAATGCTTCTTTTTCAGGTGTATCTACCATCCAATTATAAGGTAGAAATAAAGCAGGTCAAGTGAAAATGGTCTTTTGGTACCTGCCACTCCAGTGTGTGAACTTCTCCTCTTTGAAAAGCATTTGAATAAAAGCTGCACTCATTTTCAGAGAGCAAGGTTGAATTAGAGAAGATGGATGTGAAGATACCTCTGAATAAAGGTCTAAGAAGTAAAGCAGAGAAAGAGGTGGTGTTCTGTATCAAACTGCCTGGGAAAGACATAGCAATCTACTGATTTCATTTTCAGAGATTTTTCCTCTTCCTTCCACCACTCAGAGTGCAATGGGCCAAATGTAGAAAATGCAATCTTTGAATTCTACATGAAGTTACTACAACCAGAGATGGGAAGAAGAACCTTTATTTGGGTGCAGAATGCAATGTCTTCGTTGCAAAGAGAACAGTGAGGATGTTCTCAAGAATGCCAATTCACATGCAACACAGAATTCAATTTGGTGGAATGTATATCATCCTTGTTTAGAGAGGGGTCCCAGCCTTTGCTATGAATACCCCATTCATTCTTTCCTTTATTTACTGTTTATTGGACTCCAATGGTGTACCAGGCATTGTGAAAGCAACGAGCTAGAAAGTCAGATTTAACCAGTCTCTTCTCTCATGGAGCTTTGTGACCTTCAATGAGTACTTTTCTTCATGCATTAGTTTCTCGATCAGTAATATAAAAATAGAAAATTGAATTTCCCTAAGGAATTCAATTCAATTCAACAAACATCTACCCAGCCCTTAGTTTGAGGATAGAAGTCTAGAGAGCAAGAAAGGGGGGTGGAATCCATACTGAGTTAGACAGGCCACCTGCCTTGGAGAAACGGAACTAGGGCAGGGAAGGCACATGTGTGAATGACTGAGATGGGTGCTCAGCAGAGGCACAGGCACCAGGCTAGGAAGGGACTTAGTCTGAGTGCTGAGGGAGAAAAGGAAAAGTACCCAAGAAAATGATCTGCACCCTTCACGCTGGGCCTTGAAGGAAGAGATGCCTTCTTCAGGAGGGAACTGAGAAAGGCCAGCCCTACACCAAGCAGTTGGGGAAGGCCCATGGCAAATGCAGTGCTCCTCAATAACATGGCTTCCATCTCCTGGCCCTTTCATCCTGGATTCAGGAGCTCAAAAATACAGTTCAGAAGGGAGTCAGAAACAGCTGAGCGCCAAGAGCCATCAGAGACTTTCAGACAAGTCAATACTTGGAAATTAAAATAGTGACATGGGGCAGGGGTGGCAACAAAGATCACGTCATCTAAAGGGGACAGCCACTGTTCAGGTCTGCCCAGTGTTGCCACAGAGAGAAGTTGGAGCAGCCCAATTTGGAGATTTTTCAGAGAAACTAGAATATACACATATTGAAGAGGAGCTGAATATGACGCCCCAAAATATGCCATTTTGTCATATGGGTTACTTTGAGCTAAAGGCAATCATTACCCAGCAGGCTCAATAAAAACTTTTACCTCCCTTAACTGCCTTAAAGAATTTAGAAGGGGCTAAGCAGAAAGGGATCTATACTAGGGATAACTTTTAATTTAAAAGACTTACCTGCATAGCAGGACAAACATCTAATTGCCAACTATCTGCTCATGGTCCTGTGAATTACTCTCCCCACTTTGGAGATTAACTCCAGGCCCCGCCCCAACCCTCAGTTCAGGATGGCATCTCAGCCTCAAGTGCCTGTCTGCCTTTGAGTTTCATTATCTTTGGGACTCCTATTCCTATGAAGTTAAATCTGTTTTTCTTTTGTTAGTCTAGTTTATTTCCATTTTTATTAGACCAGCCCCACCCTCAAAAAAACCTAGAAGGAAAGAAGAGAACATTTTCCACCCCTATAATATACACACAAACATTTTATATATTTTTTCTTAGTGTTAAATATTCATAACACATTATACAGGGCAAATAAAACACATCTGTGTCTGTGGGCCCAATCCAGACCCACAGTCCTCCTGGGTGTATGTCAGGAGGAAACTGAAGTTCCAAGAGAACACATAACTTGCATAGGCCACAGCTAGTGAGATAGGAGACTGGGACTCAGACCTTGGACTGTGGGATCCCAAAGTTGAGCTTGTATAAGGGCTGGTTGAAGAAAGGGAAATCACTCCAATAACTGAGCTAGAAGTTGTGGAGGGACGAAGCTGTGGAGGCCCAGACAAGTGAAAGAGTTGGTAATCTCAGGATCAATAGTCTGGCAGAAGAATATTACAGTGATACCTTGGTTTTTGTCAATAATCCATCTGAACACAATCAGTGAAATCCAAAACCAACAAAAATCAAGGCAATTATTTTCATATGAATCAATGTAAACCCAATTAATTCATTCTAGACACTCCAAAATACATACCAAAAACACATTTTTTTTTTGTGACAGAGATAGGGAGAGACAGAAAGACAGGAAGGGAAAGAGATGAGAAGCATCAACTCCTCGTCACGGCACCTTAGCTGTTCATTGATTGCTTTCTCATATGTGCCTTGACTAGAGGGCCACAGTAGACCAAGTGACCCCTTGCTCAAGCCAGTGACCTTGGACTCAAGCTGATGATCCTTGCTCAAACCAGATGTGCCCACACTCAAGCCGGCGACCTCGAGTTTTTGACCCTGGGTCCTCCACGTCCCAGTCTGACGCTCCATCCACTGTGACACTGCCTGGTCAGGCCCCAAAACACATTTTACAAAGAATAAATGTAGCCTGACTAGGCGGTGGTGCAGTGGATAGAGCGTCGAACTGGGATGCAGAAGACCCAGGTTTGAGACCCCGAGCAGGCTAGCTTGAGCGCGGGTCCATCTGGCTTGAGCAAAAGCTCGCCAGCTTAGACCCAAGGTCGCTGGCCCCAGCAAGGGGTTGCTTGGTCTGCTGAAGGCCCACGGTCAAGGCACATGTGAGAAAGCTATCAATGAACAACTAAGGTGTTGCGACAGCAACGAAAAACTAATGATTGATGCTTCTCACCTCTCTCCGTTCCTGTCTGTCTGTCCCTATCTGTCCTTCTCTCTGACTCTCTCTCTGTCCCTGTAAAAAAAAAAAAAAAAAAGAATAAATGTAGTGTTTAATATTAAAAACAATAAGAAATTAATATAAAATGAATATAAAAGACTAATGTAAAGAATAAATGAACATCTAACATGATATTTACCTTTCTGAAGACTCTTCTTGGCATATGGAAGACGGAAAGGAGGGGAGAGAGAGGTGCAGATACTGTACACAGTAATCACTTACATGCAATTGTAGTATTAGCACTTGCAATCAATAAAAAAAGCACAAAAACACTGGAAAGCAATGGAATTGTTTGGCTAGATGCATGGGGTGATGCTCACACGAGAAACAACGCCACACTGAGCAGGAGAACGCGCGGGTCACCCTTTGTTTTCACAAAATTAGCAGCGAGGTCACGTGGGCATGCTGACGAACACCAAGGCAACCAAAGAAAACCGAGAAAATTTTTCACAAAAAACATAGATGGAAACTGAAACCAACGATTACCGAAATAAACGAAAACCAAGGTGTTACTGTATTTAGATAACTAAGAAAGTCAGGCCCTCGCCAGCTGACTCAGCGAATGAAGGGTCATCCTCTCACGCCAAGGTTGTGGGTTCTGTCCCTGGTCCAGGCATGTACAATTAATGAATATACAACTAAAATGGAACAACTAAATGGAACGTCAAGTTGATACTTCTCTCTCTCTCTCTCTCCCCTCTCAAATCAATGAAAAATTAAAAAGAAATTAAAAAATAAGAAAGAAGTTCAAAACACACACAGGCATTCTCACATGTGTGAAGGGTGGCCAGAGGAAGTAGCCAGGTTGGAAATACTACATTTTGCTATTGAAAGAGAACAAGGACCAGGAAAGGGATACTTGGAATCATCACAAATGTGGATAGTAAGTTCTAGTGGGTCAGTACTCAATAGCAGTTTCAAATACTAAAATGAAAATTTATTACCAATTAAAGAATAATTGTAGACAGAAGCAGAATGGAACGCAGAGGATCCAAGTTCAAAACCCCAAGGTCGTCGGCTTGAGCTCTGGATCGCTAGCTTGAGCCCAAAAGTCACTGGCTTGAAGCCCAGGGTTACTGATTTGAGCAAGGGGTCACTTGCTCTGCTGTAGCCACCCCCCCAGTCAAGGCACATATGAGAAAGCAATCAATGAACAACTAAGGTGCCACAACAAAGAACTGATGCTTCTCATCTCTCTTCATTGCTGTCTGTTTGTCCCTATGTGTCCCTCCCTCTGTCTTTCTCTCTGCTCTCTGTTTCTTTTGCTAAAAAAGAAAAGGAAAACACCAACCTGACCAAAATAAACCTAAAAAGAGAAACTGAATCCTGGACTCTCCACCCAACCTTTACTTCAAGTCACAATTTCTTTCCATTAATAATTAAAACAACAGCCTCCAGGCATATTAAAGAACCTAGAAGTCTAGAGCTGCCCTGTGGGGGTCCCACAGGTGAACATTTGCATATGTCAGAATAAAGAGCATTTCTATCTGCCTCTCCCATTCTTCAGAGAGAACCCAGGGCCTTGCAAAGGTGAGACAACAAACACATGCACACTTCCACTGTGTGTGTGTGCACACGCACACATGTGTGTGACCCGTTGGGTTTATGTCGCTGGCAGTGAAACATGGTGGCAGAAAGGTGAGGAAAGAGAAAAGTATTGAAAGAAACTAAAATAGACACTTAAATCTCATGTAATCCTTAATTATTTCCTTTTTTTGCTGAAGACATTCCCATTGAACTACTGAATAATGCAGCTATACTTGGATAACACCTTTAAAAGAATTTTTTGGTTGAAAATGTGTATTCTTTTCAAGAATGAAGGAAAAGCACCTGACCAGGTGGTGGCACAGTGGATAGAGCATCGGACTGGGATGCGGAGGACCCAGGTTCAAGACCTCGAGCTCGCCAGCTTGAGCGCAGGCCCATCTGGCTTGAGCAAAAGCTCCCCAGCTTGGACCCAAGGTCGCTGGCTCCAGCAAGGGGTGGCTCGGTCTGCTGAAGGCTCGCGGTCAAGGCACATGTGAGAAAACAATCAATGAACAACTAAGGTATTGCGATGGCAACGAGAAACTAATAATTGATGCTTCTCACCTCTCTTCGTTCCTGTCTGTCTGTCGTTATCTATCCCTCTCTCTGACTCTCTCTCTGTCCCTGTAAAAATATAAATAAATAAATAAATAAATAAATAAAATTCTTTAAAAATAAATAAATAAAAATTTTAAAAAAAGAATGAAGGAAAAGCCACCTATTTAGTAGCCTGGCATAAAGCCAGAAAGTGTGAAAACACAGCAGGATGTGCTTTATTGGGAATGGGAGCTCATTCCTGCCCAGCCTCCACCACGCTTCCACTCTGGGCACCTTTGGTGATTTCATTGAGAACAAAGCCCTGGAGGGTCCTTGGGGGAAGATTCACAAAAGCCACACAGCAAATCTCTTTGACTCAGACTGACAAACACCAGGTAGTAAGGGTTTTCCTCAGCTTGATTCATGAGAAATAAATTAATCTTCAGTATTTGTGAAAGGCAAGGCCTAGGAATCTTCAAAGGCTTCACAGGTAACAACTTAACTTCCCCCATGGGTTTCTTCCTCTTCTACAAATGACTGGCTGCAAAGGCTGCACTGTCTGATGGAAAAAAGCAGCAAGCCTTCTCTTAAAGCAGTTCTCTGCAGGGGAGAGTGAAGATGCGAGAGAAGCAATGGAGCTTTGGATCCAGAGGACAAAAGAAAGCAAGGACGGTTAGTGGCCCTCTGCTCCCGAGCTTTCCCCACCCAGGCCAGGCTCCCCATGTCAGTCCTCCCCTAAGGTTTCAAGGGGGTGTTCTTTCCTCCCACTTTCATAAAGATTACTTTTTCTACTTGACATCTACTTTTAAAGCCCACCGTCCCATCCCCACCCCAATACACTGCATGATCAGGTCCAAAAGTTCATTGAGTTCACCTTCAATATACCTCCGTGGCACAGCTGTTTGAGCACCTGACACAGGTGGACCTGCCCTAACTTGCTTTCCAGTACTAAGAGGTAAGAAAGGCTTGAGCAATGCACGGGGCAGGGGAAGGACCAGCACTGCCTTCCCGACAGAGAGGGACAGCATGTCCAAGGCTGGGAGCCGGCTCCTCACAGCACTGCTAGTCTCAACACCCCCCGAGAGAGCCTGTGCATGTGCACAGGCCTGATCCTCCTGGAATTGCAGAGGCTTGATATTACTAACCTTGCCTTTTCTCTTTCTGCCTGCTGAGGCACGCGCACACGTGTGTGTGTGTGTGTGTGTGTGTGTGTGAGAGAGAGAGAGAGAGAGAGAGAGAGAGAGAGAGAGAGAGAGAGAAAGAGAGAAAGAGAGGAGGGAGCCTGACCTGTGGTGTCACAGTGGATAAAGTGTCGACTTGGGAACACTGAGGTTGCCAGTTCAAAACCCTGCACTGGTCTGGTCAAGGCACATATGGGAGTTGATGCTTCTAGCTCCTACTCCCCCCCCTCTCACTCTGTGTCTCCTCTCTAAAATGAATAAAATTTAAAAAAAATTAAAAAAAAAAGAGAGGAGGGAGGGACCCCTTGAAAAGTCCTATGAAGAAACAACTGAAGGGCAGTTTAAGACATTTCTTTCTAAGCACACAGATATATGTAAATGAAATGGGTATTTGTACCCTTCAAACATGTATTTCTCAATTATGTTGTAAAGAAACTGAGAAAAGGAGCTACCATGATAACATGCACATTTCATCTTCAGCCTGAGAGCTCACTGGGCATGAACAAGTCTGGGTCTGCTACTTACTTGGTGCTTGATACTCCTTCCTCCATTACATCTCTGCTTTTTATTCCATGTACTTTTATTTACTTTTTTTTTCTTATTTTAGTGAGAGGAGGGGAGGCAGAGACAGACTCCAGCATGCCCCCTGACCGGGAACCACCCGGTAAGCCCACTAGGGGGCGATGTTCTGCCTGTCTGGGACGTTGCTCTGGGGCAACCATAGCTATTTTTTAGTGCCTGAGTCAGAGGCCATGGAGCCATCCTCAGCGCCCAGACCATCTCACGTTAATCAAGCCATGGCTGCAGGAGGGGAGGAAAAGACAGAGACAGAGAGAGACAGAGAGGGAGGGAAGGAGTGGAGAAGCAGATGGGCACACAGAAGTTGAACCCAGAAATTGAACCCGGAACTTGCACATGCCAGGCCAATGCTCTACCACTGAGCCAACAGGCCAGGGCATCCTTTATTTTTTTAATGAAAATCATACTTCCTATTCCCAGCAAACCATCTATGTTTAGATCCTCTTGGGTCTCATAATTCATTTCTCTAAGTATTAAAAAGTATCTTTATCAGAAAAGTTGATTTGATTTAATTGAATGAAAAGAAAACTATTTTCCAAGTGTAAAATGAAGTATATGAAAAGAGTTATTTGTAAAAAATAGAATCAAATCTAGGTCTGTGTAACATACATTCTACTGCAGTTTACTGCAAAGACAGATATACAATATACAATGATACCTGACATTACACTTACTGAAAAATTCCTCTGGGAAAATATTTTTCTGTTCTGAAAAATTTTGACAAATAGCATTTTAAAGGTAAAGGTGAACCACATTGTAGGTCTAAAACAGTTAAACATCCACAATTTCATAAGACAAACTCTAATACAAAAGTGTTGAAGAAAGTGTCATTACTTTTCTACATTATAATAAAAATTCTACTCAAAATGGGTGAATTTTATGGCATATAAATTATATTTCAGTGGTGTGAACTGAATATTGGTATTTCCTGAAAGTCCACATATTGAAATCTAACCATCAATGTGACTTTTTTGGAGGTGATAGGATTAGATGAAGCCATGAGGATGGAGTCCTCATGAATGGGATTAGTGCCCTAATGGAGCAAGCAGAGAGCTTGTGCCCCTCTCTGCTCTCTGCCGTGTGAGAGTACAAGAAGAAGGGGATGGGATCATCTGTAAGAGGACCTTCATCAGAACTCAGAACTCAACCATGTGGGTACCCTCATCTTGGACTTTCAGCCTCCAGAACTGTGAAAAAACCTGTTGTTTATAAACCATCTGATTTATGGTGCTTTGCTGAGTGGACTAAAATATTCAATAGAGCTATTATAATTTCTACTTGCGTCATTTATTCATGTATAGATGGGAGATCTTACAGAGGTTTCATGAAGCTAAATGACTTATGTGACTTACCCAGAGAAGGGGTGAAAGCCAGGCCACAAGAAAAGCCCAAACTTGCTTTTCTTGGCTCACTCCCCTCATTCACAAGACTTAGAGTATAAAAGGGCCCAGTCCATCCCCAGGGTGTGCGGCTCTCCAAGAAGGCAGGGTAATTAAACCAAGGCCACAGAAGTTTGTAGAAAAGGAGCCAGAAACTAAAGTCCATGGTCTCAACGGCTTCTTTCTCCATGGTAAGTTAACCATTAATCTGAGATCAAACAAGGACTTTGTCTGTTTCTCCAAGACTCCCCTCTTCTGCGGTGACACAGCTGCTCCCCTACCCAACAGCCAGCTCTCGTGCAAGTGCTATCAGACAACAGCCTCCCTGTGGCTGTCCAGTTCAACACAAACAGTCTGTGCTGGGAGAAAGAAAGAAATGACAGCACTGACAGCAACATTATAAAAGCCTTTTGCGTGCTGTCCCCCACATTGCCCCACACTACCGGGCAGTGGCCATGCTGAATGCATTCCTGGTAGCTGATGATCCACTGGACTCACAGGAAGCCCTCCAAGAGGCTTCTCAAACTTGAACTCTGACCAGAATCCTGTGGATCTGATGAAAATGCAGATTCTGATCATTAGGTCTGGGGTGGGCTCTCAGGAAATGCTGAGGCTGCTCGTGCAGGGACTACTCTTTAAGTAGCAAGGCTCAGGAACGGCACTGTTCAGTAGACACCAAAGACAAGGAAAAATGAGAGATACACATACTTCGAAGTTTTCTGGGAGCTGCCTTTAAAACGTCAAAAGCAACTGATAAAGTTAATGTGAATAATACATTTTTATTTGACCCAATAATTCAAAATATCACTTCAATATGTAACTGATATAAGAATTTATTTACAAGGTGTTTTATGGGTATATATATATATATATATATATATATATATATATATATATATATATATGTATATTAGGTATTCAAAACCTGCCATGTAGTCTACATGTAGGCACATCTCAATTCCAACCAACAAGCTTTCACAGCATGGCACCCCACGGGACTGGTGGCTGTGACCCGGGCAGCCCCGCTCTAGGGACCTCGGCAAGTGGCTCAGTACATAGTGCCTGGCCAGGCACACCGCAAGCAGTCAACAGCCAGAGGAGTTATTTTCCTCCTTCTACTCTGTTCTTTTCTAGTGACAAGTCTGCTAAGTGGTCCTGGAGACTCAGACATAGAAACAAGAAATGTTTTGTATTTTGAGGTCTACGTATCAGAAACAGGGAGGATTCCCAGAGAAAAAAAGGAGCTGTTGGGAGTCTTCTAACAGGGAAGCTAGCTAACAAGCACGCTGGGAAGTCAGGGCGCTGTGCAAAGTCCGGTGGGAGAAAGGCAGGGCATGGCAGAGGCCCCAGAGCTCCTACAAGCCATGGCATCCCTCTCCCTCCCCATCACACCCACCCCCCAGCAGGTGTTGACTGGGTCCATGCCCTACACCAGTGATGGGATTCAAATAATTTAATAACCAGTTCTTGGACCTAATGGACATTTTAAGTATAAAAAAAGATATACCAAAGGAAGTTTATTATTTCATGCATTTATTTCTTTTTTGTTTTGGTATTTTTCCGAAGTTAGAAGTGGGAGGCAGTCAGACAGACTTTGGAATGCGCCCTACCGGGATCCACCCGGCATGCCCACTAGGGGGTGATACTCTACCCATATGGGGCATTGCTCTACTGCAACCAGAGCCATTCTAGTGCCAGAGGAGGAGGCCATGGAGCCGTCCTCAGCGCCAGGGTCAACTTTGCTCCAATGGAACCCTGGCTGCAGGAGGGAAAAGGAGAGTTAGAGAGGAAGGAGAAGGGGCAGGGTGGAAAAGCAGATGGGTGCTTCTCCTGTGTGCCCTGACTGGGAATTGAACCTGGGACTTCCACACACCAGGCCAACATTCTATCGCTGAGCCAACAGGCCAGGGCCCATGCATTTAACTCTTAAATAAGAACAATAAGAGAAGTACACTAGATTATAAGAAAGAGCTTTAAGACGGCAAGATGGCGATGGAGTGGCAGACGTACCGACTTCCAACTCCCAGAACCAGAGTGGATTATAACTCAATTTTAAGAACCATCATCTGGATAAACCAACTTTGAACTAAACTAAGTGGACTCTTCAACCAAGGAACACAGAAGAAGCCACATCGAGACTGGTAGGAATAGTGAAAACGCGAAGAGGGCTGCCCAGCTCCCCGGAGCAAACGGCAGCCCGGAGAGACCCGCGTGGCAGGAGGAGAGTTTGGCGGAGAGGGAGGGACCTGGGTCCCAGGAACCAAGCCCTAGCCTGCAGCCCCAGAGCCTAGAAGAGGCGTTTGGACAGTATTGAGCTGTGAAACAAGTGAGGATACTATTTGTGAGAAAGAGACAGTTTTCTCAGACCCAAGATTCTTCTTAAAGGGACAGTGCAGAAAACCTCTCTCACAACCACTCACCCAGAGTTCCGGGGAATGGGGACAGAAGAGAGGACCAGAGCAGCGGGAAGAGAATGTGGACTGGAAGGCACAGGGAGAAACACTCTGAGGGACAGTCACCCTAACCCCTGGGTTAAGTCACTTCCCTAATCAAAAACGAATATTTCCCCTGGAACTAGCAATACCAGCAAAGGGAGACAGGACACCAGCCAAACAAGCTCTCCTGCGGCACTTAGAGCAGAGCTGATTAGATGGAGGGAGCTTTCAGGACTACAGTATGAAGTGTTAGGGTCTGAGCTGCAGTGGACCCACGCACACTGCTGAGGGTTGCTGAAGGAATAGTGGCGGCAGGACGCTGAAACGCGGTTCTGTCGGCGGGGACGGAGGCCCAGCCGGTGTGAGCTCGGTCTAGCCCAGCAGGGGCAGAGGGGACGCGTGAAAGGTTCCAGCAGCAGCAGGCCCGCCTGTAGCCCCACCTGTGGGGGGAAAAGCGGAAGGCCAGGAATGGGCAGAGATATGCTCTGCGACCCAGGACCCTGCGCAAGACTGCCCTGACCGTGGGGGCGGGGCTAGGACCAGGGACGGGCAGAGGCTCGCAGCTGAACGCACACCAGCAGCCCCGCCCGGCCCAAGGAACCATGGTTTGCCATCCTGAACGCGGGGGCGAGGCTAGAGAACCAGATGAGCAGAGGCTGGCAGCTGAGCGCAAGCCAGCAGCCCCACCCGGCCAGATAAACTGTGGTGTGCGATCCTGCGCAGGCGGGCCCTGGCCTTGGGGGCGGGGCTAAAGCTCCGGAGGGCGGAGGCTCACAGCTGAGTGCACATCAGCAGCCCCGTCCAACCTGAGAAACTGTGGCAAGCAGGCTCTGACCGCAGGGGCTGGGAGGAAGCCAGGGAACAGGCTGGGTCCGCAGCTGAGCAAAATTGCTCACCTCTCCCCTTGGTACTGAGGCTTGTGGCTTGAGTACAGTGCGCAACCCAACATGGGGGGGCGAGGCGAAGACCCAGGCAGGCTGAGGCTTATAGAGCCAGGCACCAGAACACAGCCCCTCCCACGGAGGAGAGGCGGAAATCACAGCAACAGCTGCAGTGGGCCGGCGCTGGCAATGCCCATACCCAACCGCCGAGGCAGCGGCAGAAAGGGTGGCGGGCCTGCAGACAGACAACACCTAGAGAACACAAAGGCAACACCCATTGGACCCCAGTGGCCACAACCTTCTTATACACAGACAAAATGGGCAGGCAAAGAAATGCAACCCAAATGAATCAAGAGATATCCCCAGAGAAGGACCTGAATGAACAGATATAACCAAATTACCAAATGCAGAATTTAAAATAATGATAGTTAGGATGTTCAAAGACATTAGAGCAACAATGGATAGTCATTACAAACACCTAAATAAAGAGATAACAAGTATAAGAAAAGAAAATTGAAATAATAAAAAAGAATGAGATAGAAATGACAAATAAAGTATCAGAACTGAAGACCACAATCGAAGGAATTAAAGCAGGATGAATCACGCTGAGAATCGAATCAGTGAGTTAGAGGACACAATAAACAAAGGCACAGAAGCAGAGAAGAAAAAAGAAAAGAGACTCAAAAAATGTGAGGAAACTCTAAGGGAGCTCTGTGACAACATGAAGAGAAATAACATCTGCATCATAGGGGTTCCTGAAGAAGAGGAGAGAGAACAAGAAATAGAAACTTTGTTCAATCAAATCACAACAGAAAACTTCCCTAAATTAAGGCTGGAAAACATTTCACACGTTCAAGAAGCACACAGAACTCCATTAAAGAGAAATACAAAGATATCTACACCAAGACACATTATAGTTAAAATACCAAAGCTAAAGGATAAAGAGAAAATTTTAAAAGCTGCTAGAGAAAAAAAGGTTATCAACTACAAAGGAGCCCCCATAAGGATGACATCCGACTTCTCAACAGAAACACTTGAGGCCAGAAGAGAATGGCAAGATATATTCAAAGTAATGCAGAACAAGAACATACAACCAAGACTATTCTATCCAGCAAGGCTAACGTTTAAAATTGAAGGAGAAATAAAGAGCTTCCCAGACAAAGAAAGCCTCAAGGAATTCATGAAAACCAAACAAATTCTGCAAGAGATATTAAGGGGCCTTTTGTGAACAGTTCAAATGGGGGAAAGAATATAGCAAAAGAAGAATACAGCTTTAAAGAATAAAATGGCAATAAACAATTACATATCAATAATAACCTTAAATGTAAATGGATTAAATTATCCAATCAAAAGACATAGGGTAGCTGCATGGATAAAGAAACAGGACCCATGCATATGCTGTCTACAAGAGACACACCTTAAAACAAAAGATGCACATAGACTGAAGGTAAAAGGATGGAAAAAAATATTTCATGCAAATGGAAATGAAAGAAAACCGGTGTAGCAATACTTATATCTGACAAAATGGACTTTAAAACAAAGGCTGTAGTAAGAGATAAAGAAGGACACTATATAATGATAAAGGAAACAATTCATCAGGAACATATAACTATTATAAATATCTACGTACCAAATATAGGAGCCCCGACATACATAAAGCAGACTTTGATGGATATAAAGGGCGAGATTAACAGCAATACTATCATAGTAGGGGATTTCAATACCCCACTAACATCACTGGATAGATCCTCAAGAAAGAAAACTAATAAAGAAATAGCAGACTTAAAGGATACACTAGATCAACTCGATTTAATAGATATCTTCAGAACTTTTCACCCTAAAGCAGTAGAATATACATTCTTCTCAAGTGCTCATGAAACATTTTCTAGGATAGACCACATGTTAGGACACAAAAATGGTCTCAACAAATTTAATAAGATTGAAATCATATCAAGCATTTTCTCTGATCACAATGCCATGAAACTAGAAATTACCACAAAAGAAAAACTGAAAAATACTCAAACACTTGGAAACTAAATAGCATGTTATTAAATAATGAATGGATTAACAATGAGATCAAAGAAGAAATAAAAAAGTTTCTAGAAACAAATGATAATGAGCATACATCAACTCAAAATTTATGGGACACAGCAAAAGCAGTACTGAGAGGAAAGTTCATTGCACTACAGGCATATCATAAGAAGCTAGAAAAAGCTCAAATAAGCAACCTGACCCTGCATCTAAAAGAACTAGAAAAACAACAGCAAATAAAGCCCAGGACCACTAGAAGGCAGGAAATAATAAAGATCAGAGCAGAAATAAATGACATAGAGGCTAAGGAAACAATACAGAGGATCAATGAAACCAGGAGCTGGTTCTTTGAAAAGGTAAACAAGATTGATGAACCTTTAACTAGGCTCACCAAGAAAAAAAGAGAGAGGACTCAAAAATAAATAAAATTAGAAATGAGAGTGGAGAAATAACAACTGACACAACAGAAATACAAAGTATTGTAAGAAAATACTATGAGAACTCTATGCCAAAAAATTAGACAATCTAGGTGAAATGGACAAATTTATTGAATCATATAATCTTCCAAAAATCAATCTAGAAGAATCAGAACACCTAAACAAACCAATTACAACAAATGAGATAGAAACAGTTATCAAAAAACTCCCAAAAAAGAAAAGTCCTGGGCCTGATGGCTTCACAAGTGAATTCTACCAAAAATTCAAAGAAGAACTAACTCCTATTCTCCTCAAGCTATTTCAAAAAATTCAAGAGGAAGAAACACTTCCAAACTCCTTTTATGAGGTGAGCATAATTCTGATCCCCAAACCGGGCAAAGACAACACAAAAAAAGAAAAGTGTAGGCCAATATCCCTGATGAATTTAGACGCTAAAATTCTCAAAAAAATATTAGCCAACCGGATCCAGCAATATATGAAAAAAAAATCATACACCAGGATCAAGTGGAATTTATTCTGGAGAGGCAAGGCTGGTTCAATATTCGCAAATCAATCAATGTGATTCATCACATAAACAAAAGGAAGGACAAAATCACATGATAATTTCAATAAATGCAGAAAAGGCATTTGATAAAATCCAGCACCCATTCATGCTCAAAACTCTCAGTAAAGTGGGAATACAGGGATCATTCCTTAACATGATAAAAGCCATCTACGACAAACTCACAGCAAACATCATACTAAATGGGCAAAAATTAAAAGCAATCCCCTTAAGATCAGGAACCAGGCAGGGGTGCCCCCTTTCACCACTCTTATTCAACATAGTTCTGGAAGTCCTAGCTACAGCAAACAGACAAGAAGAAGAAATAAAAGGCATCCAAATTGGAAAAGAAGAAGTAAAACTGTCATTATTTGCAGATGATATGATATTGTATATAGAAAACCCTAAAGTCTCAGTCAAAAAACTACTGGACCTAATAAATGAATTCAGCAAGGTGGCAGGATATAAAATTAATACTCAGAAATCAGAGGCATTTTTATATACTAACAATGAACTGTCAGCAAAAGAAATTAAGGAAACAATCCCCTTCACCATTACAACCAAAAAAATAAAGTACCTAGGAGTAAATTTAACCAAGGAGGTTAAGGATTTATACTCGGAAAATTATAAAACATTGATAAAAGAAATCAAGGAAGATACAAACAAGTGGAAGCATATACCGTGCTCATGGCTAGGAAGAATAAACATCATTAAAATGTCTATATTACCCAAAGCAATTTATTAATTCAATGCAATACCAATTAAAATACCAATGACATACTTCAAAGATATAGAACACATATTCCAAAAATTTATATGGAACCAAAAAAGAACACGAATAGCCTCAGCAATCTTAAAAAGAAAAAATAAAGGAGAAGGTATCACTCTTCCAGATATCAAGGTTTACTACAAGGCCATTGTACTCAAGACAGTCTGGTACTGGCATAAAAACAGGCACACAGATCAACGGAACAGAACAGAGAACCCAGAAATAAACCCACACCTGTATGGACAACTGATATTTGACAAAGGAGGAAAGAACATACAATGGAGTAAAGACAGCCTCTTTAACAAATGATGTTGGGAAAATTGGACATCTACCTGCAAAATAATGAAACTAGACCATGAACTGACACCATTCACAAAAACAAACTCAAAATGGATAAAAGACTTAAATGTAAGCCGTGAAACCATAAGCATCTTAGAAGAAAACATAGGCAGCAAGCTCTCCGACATCTGTAGCAGCAATATATTTGCCGATTTATCTCCACGGGTAAATGAAATAAAAGGCAAGATAAACAAATGGGACTATATCAAACTGAAATTTTTTGCACAGCTAAAGACAATAAGAACAGAATAAAAAGACAGACCACACAATGGGAGAACATATTCGACAACACGTCTGATTAGGAGTTAATAATCAAAATTTATAAAGAACTTATAAAACTCAATACCAGGAAGACAAACAATCCAATCAAAAAATGGGCAAACGATGCCTGACCAGGCAGTGGCACAGTGGATAGAGCGTCGGACTGGGATGTGGAAGACCCAGGTTCGAGACCCCGAGGTCGCCAGCTTGAGCACGGGCCCATCTGGCTTGAACAGAAGCTCACCGGCTTGGACCCAAGGTCGCTGGCTCCAGCAAGGGGTGGCTCGGTCTGCTGAAGGCCCGCGGTCAAGGCACATGTGAGAAAGCAATCAATGAACAACTAAGGTATTGCGAAGGCAACAAAAAACTAATGATTGATGCTTCTCATATCTTTCCATTCCTGTCTGTCTGTCCCTATCTATCCCTCTCTCTGACTCTCTCTCTGCCCCTGTAAAAAAAAAAAAAAAAAAAAAAATGGGCAAATGAAATGAATAGAAATTTCTCCCTAGAGGACATACAGATGGCCAATAGGCATATGAAAAATTGCTCAACATTACTAATCATTAGAGAAATGCAAATTAAAACCACAATGAGCCTGACCTGTGGTGGCACAGTGGATAAAGCGTCAACCTGGGAACACTGAGGTCGCCAGTTCAAAACCCTGCACTGGTCTGGTCAAGGCGCATATGGGAGTTGATGCTTGTAGCTCCTCCCCCCTTTCTCTCTCTCACTCTGTGTCTCCTCTTTAAAATGAATAAATAAAAAGAAATAAAACCACAATGAGATATCACCTCACACCAGTCAGAATGGCTCTCATCAGCAAAACAACACAGAATAAGTGCTGGCGAGGATGTGGAGAAAAGGGAACCCTCCTGCACTGCTGGTGGGAATGCAGACTGGTGCAGCCACTGTGGAAAACAGTATGGAGATTCCTCAAAAAATTAAAAATCGAACTACCTTATGACCCAGCTATCCCAGTTTTAGGAATATACCCTAAGAACACCATAGCACTGTTCGAAAAGAAGAAATGCACCCCCATGTTCGTGGCAGCATTGTTCACAATAGCAAAGATCTGGAAACAGCCCAAGTGTCTGTCAGAGGACGAGTGGATTAAAAAGCTATGGTACATATATACTATGGAATACTATACTACTAAGCCATAAGAAATGATTACATCGGATCATTTACAACAAAATGGATGGACCTTGATAACATTATATGGAGTAAAATAAGTAAAACAGAAAAAAACTGAGAACAGCATGTTTTCATACATAGGTGGGACATAAAAGTGAGACTATTAGACATGGACAAGAGTGTGGTGGTTACGGGGTGGGGGGAGGGGCACAAAGAAAACCAGATAGAAGGTGACAGAGGACAATTTAACTTTGGGTGATGGGTATGCAACATAATTGAATGATAAGATAACCTGGAGATGTTTTCTTTGAACATATGTACCCTGATTTATTAATGTCACCCAATTAAAATTAATAAAAGAAAAAAAGCTAAAAAAAAAAAGGAAAGAGCTTTAAAATATTAATGAAAAAATATTGAATAACACCTGACAAAAAATAAAACTGTTATTTAAGGTATTTCCCATACTGCTTCTTGATTGGCATTCTCACTTGCAATATTTTTCACCTATGGACGGAATGAATATTACTACGGACACTTAGAATAGGCTGTTGTGCAGATTAACGTTAAAAAAGAGTAAGGAATGTAAATTTTGTGATTTCCACGTTTGGCGGCTGCCCAGGAGCCCACCTTAGAGAGAACCTTGATTACAAGTGGCGTTTTAACAACCGGTTCGCCGAACTCAATAAAATAATTAGATATCAGCTCTGCTGAACTGGTGCGAACCTGCTGAATCCCACCACTGCCCCTTTCCCTTAGGTCACAGCCAAAGCCACCGCTCCTGGGGCTAGAATAGTTTAAAATAAAAAGTGAAGTCAAAATGGAAAGAAATTAAAGAAAAGATAAAATAAGGAGAAAAAATGAAAGTGAGGCAAGTGGCAGATAAAAGTCACCCCCACAAGAGAAAGAAAACCTTTTAAAACCCTTACCTGTAGTTTCTTTTCCCTCTCCTCACTCTTCATTCGTTACTCTTAAATTTTGGATGCTTAGCTGAGAGACAGGAGGGAGACTTGAAGCCACAGCTTTTAGCCACAGGAAACCAGCATGACTGGACCACTCCTGACTCTACTGCGGAAAGTGACATGGAAGTCACAGGACTAGAGGACTGTGACTTCACACTCCTTTAAAGGCAGGAATTCTTTCAGAAAAAAAGATAGCCTAACTTTCCTTGAAATCTTCCAGAAAGTGTTGACTATTTCAATAAGACATCTTTTTCCACTATTAAGAAATATTACAAAGTTGAAATTATTTCTATGAAGTTGAAATTTACCTCCATTTAATGTTCATCCACTAATCCAAGTCTTATTTTCCAAAACTATATGAAATACATGTCATCCCTATTGATTAAATAATTGAAAAGAGCTGTTCTGGCTTCTCTGTCCCAAACTCTTCCTGTTTAAATCTGCCAACACCTTTACATCAATTTGAGACCAATATATATAGTATTACACCTGAAAGAGGATTACTTAAATAAATTGTAGTATACCCATGCAATGGAGTATTATGCAACCATTAACAAAGTGATGGAGATGGAGACTTATTGATATTGAAAGATTTTCACCATATGGTAAATGAATAAATATCATGTTAGAAAAAATAAACTGTATGTATAACAGGTATAATGTATAATAGGGTCCCATTTAAAAAAAATATATAAGTATAGATATGCAGTGAAAAAGTCTAGAATGTACACTACAATGTTTTAGAAGTTATTTATGGCTGAAAGCATTACAGATACTTTAGTGTTTTTGCTTAACTGCATTTGTGCTTATATAATACAGTTAAATAATAGTGTACATAAATAAATTATAACCAGTCTTCATAGCAGATAAAATCCAGTGACAAAGCATTCATTCATTCAATAAATGAGCACCTACTATATGCCAGGCTCTGTTTTAGGTGCTGGGGTATAGCAATGGCCCTATCATGCCTCCTCACAAACCTCTCATGTTTTGGACAATCTAAGGGCCTATGTGGAGACATGTCCGAATAGCCAGGGTGCCAGGGTGGAGCCATTCCCCTATACCACAGTGGACTTAGAGAGTCTCTTGGGCCCGACCAGGCAGTGGCACAGTGGATAGACTGTCGACCTGGGATGCTGAATACCCAGGTTCGAGACCCCAAAGTTGCTGGCTGGAGTGCAGGCTCACCCAGCTTGAGTATGGGATTGCCACCTTGAATGTGGAATCATAGACATGACTCTATGGTCGCTGGCTTGAGCCCAATGGTCATTGGCTTAAAGCCCAAAGTCACTGGCTTGAGCAAGGGGTCACTGACTCAGCTGGAGCCCCCCCCCAGCGCGGTCAAGGCACATAGGAGAAGCAATCAATGAACAACTAAAGTGCCGCAACTATGAGTTCATGCTTTTCATCTCCCTTCCTGTCTGTCTGTCTTTTCCTGTGCTTCTTTGTGCAAAAAAAAAAAAGTCTTTTGGGAAAGATTATGAAAGAGGGAGGCTTGACATGCGGAAGTCAGTAAAAATAGCCAAAAAGGCTCTGTCAGGAAACTGAATCACTGATTTTAGCAAGAGAAAGAAGTCCTACAGGCAGCATTGGTTCATTGAGGTGGAATCTACCATAAATGGACAGCTAATGAAAACCCCAGTGGACACAATCTAACAGAGTCCAGAGCATCCCAAGAACATGGATTGGAAATACTACTTTAGATCAGCAAAACCAAAAGCAGAGGGATTTCCACTTTCAGAACAAATGTTAAAAAGCTAACAAACAAAATAACTCTGAGAAACTAGTATGTTACATGAATATGCATTTGATGAGTTTCTGAAAGATGGCAGCATAGTTAAATTTGTTACACAAACCCTCCTACAATCATGTCAGAGTTACAACTGAACTACAGAACAACCATCATTCAGAATCATCTGAATTCTAGCTAAACAGAAGTCCTACAACTAAGGATACAAAGCAGAAGCCACATCAATACTTGTAGGAGGGGCAGAGAGGTGAACAACCTGGTCCCACACCCACGTGTGGCCAATTAAAACTGAGAGGGTCCTGGCTGGGTATCTCAGTTGGTTAGAGCATGTCCAATAAGCCAAGGTTGCAGGTTGATCCCCAGTCAGGGTACATACATATTTTTTTCAAGAGAGGGTGTATTTGGAACACGAGAGATCTGTGCTTCTAGGCTGAGAGGAAAC
Organism: Rhynchonycteris naso; assembly: GCA_037038555.1. NCBI lineage: Eukaryota > Metazoa > Chordata > Mammalia > Chiroptera > Emballonuridae > Rhynchonycteris > Rhynchonycteris naso. The sequence continues at coordinate 28,137,506 of CM072997.1, read as the reverse complement.
ACATAGGCAGAGAGAAAGGTTGGAGCTAAAAGAAAAGGGGAGGTCTCAGCGGCAAGGTGCTGGGAAGAATAAAAGAAATTGGGATTAAGAGATCATATTTCAGATTCAATGAATGCAAAAATAAATGAAACAACAAATCAATGATTCTTTCTCTCCTACCTCTCCCTCTAAAGTCAATAAATACATGTCCTGGCCATAAAGCTCAGTTGGTTAGAGTGTAGACCAAATAAACCAAGGTTGCAGGTTTGATCAGGACACATACAAGAATAAACCAATAAATGCATAAATAAGTGGAACAACAAATTGATGTTTCCTCTGCCTCCTCTCCCTTTCTCTTCCTCTCTCTCTCTAAAAAAATCAATCAATAAATAAGGTTTTTAAAATTAAAATCAATAAACTTAAAAAAATTTTAAAAATCAGGAGGGAGTGAGATGTCCCAGCTCCACACCAGACCCCCCAGCACAGGATTCCAGTGCCAGGAAGACAAGTCCCCATAACTTCTGGCTGTAAAAATCAGCAGGGATTGAGGCTGAGGGAAACAGAGGGCTGCTGGCATCCTAGGCCTTCCTTTTAACCGTGCATGGCCTTATTCAGACTCACTCCCTCTGATCTCCAGCACTGGAGCAGCAGCTTGAAAGGCACCAGGGGAGAACTGAAGTGTCTGCATCAAGATAAGAGCTGGAGGTACAGCTTCCTCCCAGACAGAAGTGCTGGTCGAGACCATTGTTCCCTTGCTGAGCCCTTCTCTCACAAAGATGGCAGGCAGAAGCCATACCTCAGACTCCATCAACTGGGCTCATACTGCTGAACCCGCCGAGATGATTTCCTGAGACCCTGACCCACCAAGCTCGTGGGCCCACGCAAGCTATTAACAGTGGCTTTTCCATACAAATGACCTGTCTTGGCTCATGCTTCAGACTCATTTAAAATCACTCAAACAAGCAGCATCAGGCTTTAGCATGCTCTGTACCTCTCCTTATGTGGCCTTAGGCCTGGCACTAGTAGCATCCAGCCTTTGTTCACAGCTTGGCCTCTCCTCAGAACATCCAAGCCCAGCACAAATAGCAACCATGTGCAGCACAAGTAGCAGCCAACTTTGTAGCTTATGCCAGGTGGCCCCAGGCAGAACAAAAGTGGCAGCTGAACTTGGCCTGCACCTCCCCTCTTGGAAGACAGCTTCTGACCATGTAAAAGCACCACTCAACCACCTCCACAAGTGACACATTCAAGGGGCAAACTCAGCGGGCACCAGAGCCCTGCTGATATAAGTCCTGCTCCATGGGTGGGCCCCTACATGGCTGATCCTCCACGGTGGTCGTACCCAGTTCTTATAGCTGATCTACCTGGTGGTAAATCCCTCCTAGTGACCTGCCAACAGCAATCAAGGCTCAACTACAACAGGATGGTGTATACCCAGCTTAAGTGATTAGGGAGGCCTGCCACTGGACCCTACAGAATGTCTACTACATTAGCCGCTCTACCAAGCCCGGGAGATGCAGCTGCTCTACCTAACACATAGAAACAAACCCAGGGAGGCTGCCAAAATTAGAAGACAGATGAATATGTTTTAAGTGAAAAAAAAAAAAGAACAAAAACTCCAGAAAAAGAGCTAAACAAAATGGAGACAAGCAGAGTACAAAACACTGGTTATATGAATGCTCAATGAATTTAAGGAAAGAGTAGATGAACTTAGTGAGAACTTCAACAAAGAAATAGAAAACATAAAAATGAAACTAGAAAACATAAAAAAAGAACCAGTCAGAAATGAAGAATACATTAACTGAAATGAAGAATACATTATAGGGAATCAACAGTGGAGTAAATGAAGCAGAGGGTCAAATCAGATTTCTGGAGGATAAGAAAGCAGAAAATAGTCAATCAAACAGCAAAAAGAAAAAAGAATCCAAAAAACTGAAGATAGTATTAGGAGCCTCTGGGACAGCTTCAAGCATACCAACATTCACATCATGCGGGTGCCAGAAGGAGAAGAGAGAGGACAAGGAATTGAAAACCTATGTAAAAAAAAAAAAAGATAGAATATTCCTCTAACCTGGTGAAGGAACTAAACATACAAGTCCAGGAAACACATAGAGTCCCAAACAAGATGAACCCAAAGAGGCACACACTAGGACACATCATAATTAAAATGCTAAAGGTTAACCACAAAGAGAGAATCTTAAAAGCAGCAAGAAAAAAACAATCAGTTACCTACAAGGGAGCTCCTGTAGGACTGTAAACTGATTCCTCAACAGAAACTTTGTAGGCCAGAAGGAATTGGCAAGAAATATTCAAAGTGATGAAAAGCAAGGCTATACAACCATGATTACTCTACCCAGCAAAGCTATCATTTAGAATCAAAGGATATATAAAGAGCTTCCTAAATAAGAAAAAGCTATAAGGGCTTCATCAGCACCAAACCAGTATTACATGAAATGTCTTCTTTAAGAAGAAAAGATTTAAAAATATGAACAATAAAATGGCAATAAATACGTATCTATCAACAATTGAACCTAAAAAACAAACAAACATGCATGAAAAGGTGAAGGAAATAAGAAGTACAAATTGGCCTGATCAGGAAGTGGCGCAGTGGATAGAGCATCGGACTGGGATGCGGAAGACCCAGGTTCAAGACCCCGAGGTTGGCAGCTTGAGCGCGGGGCTCATCTGGCTTGAGCAAAAAAGCTCGCCAGCTTGGACCCAAGGTCGCTGGCTCCAGCAAGGGGTTGCTCGGTCTGCTGAAGGCCCATGATCAAGGCACATATGAGAAAGCAATCAATGAATAACTAAGGTGTTGCAACGAAAAACTGATGATTGATGCTTCTCATCTCTCTCTGTTCCTGTCTGTCTGTCCCTATCTATCCCTCTCTCTGACTCTCTCTCTCTGTTTTTTTTTTTAAAAAAATGGAAGTACAAATTGGTAGTCACAACATAAAAAATAAGTAAAACAAAAAACATACTGGGTACACATTCTTCATGATTAATATTATGCACATATCTGGGAGGAGACAGGACACAGAGAAATGAAATGCTGACAATATAGCATGTGCTGTGACAAAGGAGTTCTAGGCAAGATCACCAATTTTGAATAACAAGATATATTTGAAGGTGACCTTGGCTGGGTAGCTCAGCTGGTTAGAGCATCGTCCCAGTACAGCAAGGTTGTGGGTTCAGTCCCCAGTCAGAGTACATACAAGATCAACCAATGAATGCATAAATAAGTGGAACAATAAATCAATGTTTTCCTCTCTCTCTCTCTCTCTCTCTCCCTCTAAAATCAGCAAAGAAAATTTTAAAAATTATTTTTAAAAAAGATATACTTGAAAGTTCTCTGTCTTCCCCATACCCAAAGAAATCAGATGTGTTATTTGGCCCCTCTTAGCATCGCAAGGGAAACTACTTATTGAGGCCCTGCTATATGTATTGCGCCATCATCTTAAACAGTAACATTTTTTTTTTTTTTGGCCTGACCTGTGGTGGCTCAGGAGATAAAGGGACGACCTGGAACACTGAGGTCGCTGGTTCAGAACCCCGGGCTTGCCTGGTCAAGGCACTTACGGGAGTGATGCTTTCCACTCTCTCCACCCTTCTCTCTCTCCTCTCTCAAATGAATTTTTAAAAAATCTCTTTTTGAAGAATAATATTTAAAAGACAGGTCTTTATCCTAATGTGACTTGGTCTTCTTGAGGAGACAGAGGACATGGAAGGATAGATTAGTCAAGGAAGAATATTCTACATCAAATTAGTGCTACAGGTCATGAATGCTGCCAAGGAAGGGTGAATAAGGAGTTCTCTGGAGAGACAAGTCTTCTTGAGGGAGGAATGGATGGAAAGAAGGTAAATCTTAGATAAGCAAAGGAAGGATCTTCCCAGTACGCACTCTCACAGGTCTAGCTAGGACGGTGGGCATATGCACAGAAATGTGTGTAATGTAGGTAAGTTTGACTGGAAGAGAGGGGCTGTGAAGGGAAGAATGTGTGCTGTTGATCATGACGACACAATGACATTCAGTTCAGATTATGAGACATTATAAGGAGCCTGAAAAACCAAACTATGTTGGGATCTACCTTCCAATGGGAGAATGGAAGGAGATTCAGATCCAAAATCATAAATTATTCTTCAGGTTTGGAGTGTCTTGGGAAGATTTGTGGGGTAGGAGAGGATGTGAAGGATTGATCTAAGGGGGAAAAGATTAGAAGCAGGGACACTAGTCAGGAAACTACTGTGCTATTTTAGTCTCCAAGTCATGGAAAGCTGGGACACTGGGAGAAGTCAAGATCACTAAAGATTCCAATGTGAAAATCCCAGAAAGGTGAGAGGGTAAATGCAGATAAACAAAATGTACAGTCACGGTTGAGGATGGAGGTAGAGGTACTCAGGAAGCAGACGCAATTGGGAGACCAAAGCAGTCAGTACTGCAGACACAGATACAGAGTTTACCTCTGGGGAGGTCCATGTGTAAGCCATGGTGGTAACACGATCCTCCATTGGGAACTCATGTACAGGGGAAGACCAGAGGAGGCTGAAGGATGAGTCTGAAACATGCTCAAATTTAGGAAGAAGAAAAAAAGAGTTGGAACAAAGAACAGAGAAAAGGCACAATCTGGGAATTAAGTGGAGAAACAGGACAGTGGAATGCGCTGAGGTTAAAGAGAAGGACAGCAAAGATGACAGCTAGCGTTGGGAAGAACAGCTTCAGGAAATAACAAGGTGAAAGCTAAATTGCGATAGGTTCAAGAGGAAGTGGAAAGAGCAAGTATAATGTTTAGCAGTAAAAAGAAACGACAGCAATCGAAAGGAAAAGAAAGGAGAGGGAAGATTTTAGTCTTGAAAAATTATCCATGGTACAGAAGGTAAGTACTGTGGGGCCCCAATGTTCTCTATGGACTGTGGAGGTAACACATGGTCTGGCTTTTTTACTTTAACTTCTTTTTTTCTAGTTTAGCAAGTGACATTCACATCTTTTAACAAAGGACCCTCTATTAATTCTATATAGTATATTTATTTCTTAAGTACTTTTTAACCCAAAGTATATTCTCCAGCATACAAGGATATATTTTGTTCCATTAAATGGTACTTTTTACTATGAAAGATGAAATGTAGAATTTAAAAATGTTATAAAGCAAAAGGCAAACATTTCAGTTAATAGGATTTCAGTAACTGAAACACAACCTACAATATTTTGGAATTTAAGATTGAGCAAAAGGAACCCTGTTGGTTACACGTCCTCTTGTAACTGCAAAAATCAGCACTCCCTAATCAGACACCCTCTGTCATCAGCTCCTTGACTATCTCCATCCTTCTCCACAGATAACCTTTGTTCATTTCTCCTCCACTTTCTCCTAGGCACTTACTTTAGGAATTGGCCTATGTAGCTTTTATCTTCAATCTTTCCCTCTAGTCATAAAAAGAGCATAACTAAAATTGGCTAAGTGGTTAATATGTGATAGGCACTATTCTAAACGCTTTCTATAGGTTGTGTCCCGTAATCCTCCCAGGTCACTTTGCAGATGAGTGAGCAAACCGAAGCAGGGGAAGGTTAAATGACTTATGCCAAGCCTGACTGATGCTGGTGTAGTGGATAGGGCGTCAACCTGGGATGCTCTGGCTTGAGCGTAGGATCATCAACATGATCCCATGGTCGCTGTCTTGAGCCCAAAGGTCACTGGTTTAAAACCCAAGGTCGCTGTCTTATTCAAGAGGTCGCTAGCTTGGCTGGCGTCCCCTGATCAAGGCACATCTAAGAAGGAATCAATGAACAACTAAAGTGCTGCAATTCTGAGTTGAAGTTTCTCATCTCCCTCTCTCATGCATACATGCAAAAAAGAATAAGAATGGAGTGTGAGGGTTGAGTGCACACCCATGTGTCCTCACTAGGTCAGGGGCAGGGTCAAGGGACTGAGTTGACTTTCCTCAATACTATCAACCTTAGTGGAGTGTGAGGGGGGCAATTCAATTGATTCCAGATTCCTGTTTACTAGTAGGGGAACTCTGAGGAAACTATGTAAGCTTTTTCTGGGCCTATAAAAGACTGCATAGTGAAGTTCTCCAAAATCTGTCCTTATCTTTCTTCCTTGATCATTCATAGGGAGCTTCAACAACCAACTCTGGGTCAGTAACTTCCGGATCTTCAGCCTGAACCTCCCTTCTGAACCCTCACTGCAGCTACCATTGGCCAGCTTCACCTGCAAACACCTATTTCCAACTCTAACTTAATATATTAAAATGCCCTGGCTCTCTCAGAATCCCTGAGTGTAGAGTCGTGCTGCTCACTTTTGCCTCCGGCACCCGCATTCTTCCTGAAATCCAGAGGCGAAGCTGCTTTTAATTCCTCCTCCTCCTCCCTAGCCTGACACCTACCCAGTCTGTTTCCAAGTCTTTTTAAATTCCTCCTTCCTTTACATTATTACTGCCACCAGTTTCCACCTCTGTGTGTACCACAAAATCCCTCAGCAACAAAAGACAGCACAGGAAATGAAAAGTTAAATCTACATATTTAAAAGTAACAATTCAATTCCAAGGAGATACAAGGCAGGCACTTGGCAAAGAGTGTTCAATTTTTTTTTTAACTTCAGTTATTCAGCATGAAATTGTTCTTATACTTGTGAAACTATAAAAATGGAGAGAAGAGAATGGGCTTCTGATGAAATGAAATAGAAATTGACTTGTAAAGCCTCCATTATAGCGCATAACAATTTCAAATGCAACTTCCAGGTTTGGATTTCAAGGTTGGATACCACATCAAAGTCACTTTGAATAGCATTTAATGGATTCATAGCTATTACAATTATTAATCATATCAGTCTAACCATAAAGAACTGTAAATATATTTCCCTAGAGTTCTTGATAAAATATAAGATATAAATAAAAATTTACTTAAGTAACAACGTGGGCAAAAACACCTTCCCTGGATGAGAAGCTTCCATCAACATCCAGGCAAAGGAAAGTACACCAAAAACAAGGATACTTCACAGCAAGATTTATTAATACATCCAAAAGAAAGAAAGAAAAGTCACTTTGTCACACTATATACAGATAATACATACAGTGTTTTATACACATATTACATCAGTTTTTACACAAGAAAAATATACATAAAAATGTAAACTTTTGTATACAAAAACCCTTAAACAAATTAAACAAGGACCAGATAACAAAAGGAGACCAATCCATTATTATTTCATCAAATTTTTAAAACAGTAATACAGTACATTCATTGAGATATATATGGAAAATGTGAGCCGTCTCTCTTGTTTAAAGGGAAATTATAAACCAAAACCACATCGCCTCCCCCAGCAACACCCCACCCCAGGCCAGAGGTATACCTTTCTGTCCAAGCTGGGGGCTCTAACCAAACCAGCCAATCTTCTCACCTTGCGCCCCCAGTCTGCAGAACTGAGTGGCTCCTAGCTTTTGTGCATATAAACTAAGCTTCCGGCCCCTATTACCACAAATACAGAGAAGATTCTCGGTTTGTAAGTTCCCTTTAAGCAATTGCTGTTTTTGTAAGTATTTTTTTATGTATGGACTGTAAAACATACTTGTGTGCCAAGGTGAACGAGAACACTGAAAAAGATGGGCTTTGAGAACTGCTAGTCCTTGCTACCGTGCAGTTACTTTGTTAAGAGATTTTAAAACTATGCAACCTGTCATTTACCGGTTTCAAATAAGCTACCTCACCTTTGATTTCCCACTGCAACTTGGTTTCAACTTACACTTCAGTACTTTAGTTAGTACCATACAACTGCCAAGAGGCTTTTTGTTAAAGGCTGCTTCTGATATCAAGTTCCAGCTAAACTACTCTGAAATCACTCAAACCCCACCCTCTCTGGTTTAGTCTTCAGGGGTACTCTTACTCTGATTTTGTCATGTCTTACATTTAGGATTGTTCATCTACATTCCCCTCCCTGTAACGTCTTAAAACAAAACACGTTGCCAACTCATCACAAAAATAAAATATTTAAGTTTTTTCTTAATATTCTTTTATTTGTTGTGTCAAATTGATATCCTAATGAAAAATACTTGAAGCTGTGGGGAGTAAGAGTTAAATCTATATCAAGTGCATCCAGACTTGGAGTTCTTTTAAAAGAAAATGTCTGGGAAGACCTTTAACTAAATAAATGCAAAACTTGATTAAGACAGCTTCCCGAGAATGCTGCCATCTCTCAAAGCTGAATTTTGAACAAGGCAGAATAACAATTAGGTGATATATTTCCCTGCAGCAAGAGAGTAGTTAACTTCCCCCAGGCAAAATGATCTGGATGATCATTATTTATTAATGAAAGGAAGAGGCAAATGGGTGAATTAAGTTGATCTAGGAGACGGTGGATGACATATACCAATGGAAATATTAGGATTGCTTTATAACTGAAACAAACAAGCTGGTTTGTGGTTTATCCCTATGTCAGAGAGAGGAAAAATGCACAAGCTTCCTCAGGTGAATCCCCAGCTCTCCTCTTCCCAAGGGACAGATGGCATTTTAAAAAAATGACAGCCTCCCTTTTCAATTAAAAAAGAAAAATAAAAGAAAGATAAATAAATAATGTGTGGATGTCTTTAAATGAGACTTTTAAATGTTCTTTAAATAAATTTTGATAATGTATTTAAAATCATTACATACAACTGCCATTGCAGTGATTATATTCCAGTAGGGGCAGCATTTTGCTAAATGTAAAAGATTGCCATTTAAAACTCATACATATACATGTGTATATACAGTATATTAACACTATTTATATACATATATATCTAGAGAGCAACATTTCATTGCCTTGGGATATCAATATATCCACTCCCACAATATATACTACAGACATACTGTGTGAGTATATAGGAAAGTATATGTACACATGCTCCAACATGTATAAATACACTTTGTCTGTGTGTGCATAAGAGCTTTAAAGGCACAATATATAGGGATGCAAGTTTTCTAGAGAGCTGCAGCAAAGTTAAAACAATGTCACGCATGTGAGAAAAGTCAAAAGGAAATATAGCAGAATTCATTACACAAGAATTAATTAAAGTAGTTTCATCATGAGTAAAATTAGTTATAATATTCAGGAGGCTTACATGTGACTTTGCACGCTTTCGATTAAAATGAAAATGGTAAATTTGTGATTAAATCAAAGTAAAATAAAATTTTAGATAAATTAGTGACAATAAATAAGGAAATAAACCTAGTGTTAATATCAATCATATAATCGAATTCTTTTCTGAAATTAAGTAAAATGTGCCAAAATTATCTAATCCGTTTTGAGTGTTGATTTTTGTTTTTTTGAGACAAAGATGAATGTCTGAATCTCAAAATTACTACCAAAATTTATAACTCCTGGGAAATTTCAGAGATAAAGATCTTTAAAAGAAACAACTGAGAAATTAATGAAATACATGTAAGACAGATGCTTCCGGCTAGAAGGGACACACCAGAGAAGAAAACACTCAATGAAGTGTTTTAAATGTTGAAAGACTGAGAAGGTGGTGAAGATGAATAAAGTGGCATTGGCAAGTAAGAATAGTCTAACAGAAATTCAGTTATAATCACCATAAACTAGACTATATAATCCAAAGCATTTCTTCTATCTTAAACTTAGTATGCTCTGATGTGTACTCTAGACTGTCACCTTCTCCCAGTTACAGAATAATCCAGATTTTTCCACAGATGTATAATCTTGCTTAACAAAGGCTATTTCTCTATTATACACACACACATTTTCTTAGTGAAATATATGTATATATCTTTATCTATACACACACATATATATACGTGTATATATAGATTTATACAAATGTATAAATAAACATAATACTTCTCAATCTTTCCATTGACAAGGCAAGTTCACATTCAGCAAAGTGCCACCACATCCCATATACACATCTCTATACAGATATACACAAAGGGTCTATTTTTACCCTTCAATTAGGGGGAATTTATTCTACCGAATCCCATCAATCAGTGACGAAAGGGAGAAACGGCACCAATACAAACTCCCTTCTTTCATTTGCATGCATATGTACAAGAAATATGTGGGTGTTTTTTTTTTAACTGGGAGATGCTGCAAATATATAACTGAAAAGAATAATAGATAAAGCTTTCCTAGGTCTTGACTACATATAAGATGGATGAAGTTTCAAAGATAACTACAAATTCAGGTGTATTATCAGAAGTTGTTTTGACGTATTTCAAAGTACAGTACGATTTTTTTATGTTAAAAATAAATGCGACTGGAGCATTCAGTGACAACTCTAGTTGTGACTCTTTGAGACCACCAGATCCTCCGTAATGAATGTACTGCACAATGGCAAACCTCAAACTATAGGAATGTTTAATTCCACATGTATCAGGTCGAGGGTAGCATATATTTTCCCGTAGCCAAAATATGGGGAGGAGGGCATGCTAATTTCATAAATAGCACAACTGACTAATAATTTTTTCATTTTTGGAAATAACTAAAATCATCTGTTTTAAAATATGCACGGTGAAATGATCCCACCAACTCTTTAAACAAAACAGCCCCTTCAAAAATTGGCATTCTTTACAAAAGGCCTATAATTTTCTTAACTTTACCAAGAAAAGATGATCAACAATATTTTCTAATTCAGAATATGAAGAAATCTATTAACATAAAAGTTCAACTGATCTCTGGTCCCATCACCCCAATAGATAAACACAGTTCTGTCTCTCTTTCTCTTATTTTTATGCTCAAAAGTAAGAGGCTGAACTTAGAACCTGCTGTTTCTCATGTCATTTTAAAAACATAGCATAATATAAGTTAATCAAAACATTAGAATAAAATGCACATGATATCAGAGCTACCCATTTAACATTAAGATAACACAATGAAAAATTTGGTATACTTATACAACAGAGACACTGAGAAAGTAACTTTAATACCCTCAACCTAATAAACCATATTTCTATAATACATTCTGTTACCTTCATCTATTTTTACTGAAGCACACACTCATCTCTCACACACGTGCCCCCAATGTATATATTTTTGCATGTGTGTAAAAACACAGACATATATACGCACACAAGTAATTTAATTCTATTTTTTAAGTCACAGTGGGAATTCCTTAGTGAGGAGGGATAAAAAGGTTCCTGAATAAGACACTGAGAACATCTAGATTTATTATTTTCTCTATTTTACTTCCCAACTTACAGAATCAACTGTAAAGAATAAATTCGTAGGAAATAAAAGAGGTCTAAAAACTTTACAAATTCCAGCTACAGTAGTTGGGAATTTTACTTGATCTATGTGTTTCTATTTACCCTGTAACTAAGCTTCTAGCCATCTTAAGTGTAAACCACAGATCATTTACTAAAGAAACATGATTCTCAACAGTTCTATGAGAAGTAATAAATGGTCTAAAAGGTGTTCTACATTTTGCGGCCCCAGGATATCCTTTTATTTTATATATCTGCAAGGTAGCAAAGGACAGCTATACACCTTGACACGGCAGAGATCCAGTGTAAAAAGGTGCTTCACTAGTTTTGTCAAAGAAAAAAAAAAAGAAGCTCATATATAATTTTTTAGCTATTAAACACATAGGCAACATAACTCATTACACTCAATACAGCTTTAGTATAAAACTTATAATTTATGAGGTGATGTTAATAGCATAAATTAATATACCTTTTCTCTTAAAATCTACAATAAGTATTCTGAAAGCTCATCGGGGAAGGAGACTTTTAAATAAAAGTTTTAAAGCTGTGCGTGATGGGAAGGGATTCTGTAGGCTGCAGCTGAGATGAGAGGCTGAAGGGGAAGGGAAGAGTCCGAAGCAAGACACTGTGGGCTCGGAAACCAAATGTTTTCTCTTTCTTGCGCTCTCTTCAATGAAACCATTAGTTTCTTGAAAACTATTTTATTTTAAAATCTGCCCTAATTTCCACAAGGAATCCCTGAGACATACTCAACACTAGACAGTGAAAAGAACTATCACTGTTGAGAGGAACTGATTCAACCCTTCCAAGCAGATGAAGACAACGTCTGTCGCTCCCACACTAGTTCACTGGAGCCCCTGGACCTTTAAGAGGCAGGGTGGAGTCATTTCAGGGCCAACCAGTCTATTCCCCAAGTAACAGCAATGGTGTGGCATTTGACTACACTGGAGCCTTTCTGCATTGCATGTTGAGAAGTTTTCCAAGGGGAACTTTGGGTGCACACAGAGCTTAGTTCAGTGGTCCCCAGCTTAGAAAATATATAAACAAACAAAAAACAACAGCAAAAAAAGTGAAAGAGGAGGATTCTGTTACTCTTAGGCCGGGATCAGTACAGAGGACGCACATGTGTGCACACGCACGCGTGTGAGTGTGTGTGTGTGTGTGTGTGTGTGTACGCACGCATACGCACGCATACGTACTTCAGGACATGGGGGCAGCGGAGCAAGCAGGCAGAAGGGAGTGGAAATAAAGCTGTGCTGTGTGGCCCTCAGAGCACACTAGGAAAGAGGGAGACTGATTTTCTCCTGTAAGATTGTTTTGCAGACTAAACTTTAGATCACCAAAAACTCTGCCACTGAAAGGAACCAAACATTACCAAGATCCAGGAAGCTGGGGTAAAGAAAGTCACACCTAATCTACTCTCTCTGAAACACCACATTTCCTTTCATTGGCTTGCATCACGGCAGGGAGAGAGGAACGCTAACCAACAGTGAGCGCTGGAGTGAAAAGAGAATTTTTGCTATTTGGAAGTAAGTCTTTCTAAATGTGACCCACAATTTTTGCATTAATGATATTGGTTATTAGGAACGTAATTATTCATTGATGTCTTATGGTGGTTGTTCTTTATTTTTCCTAACTCATTGGTCAGAGAAAAATGAGTATGTTCTTCATTGGTATTTCATTGTAAATCTTTTAAAAGATAGCATTTAAAATGTTACTTCAATCTACTAAACATGGATTTTGGATCCCTCCAGAATATACTGGAAAGCTTATGAAGTTCAAGATATTAAGAAATCATAAAATTGTTTTACATTATATTGAATGTCAGTGAAGATTCAATAATTTTCAATGTATTGGGGGCATCCATGTTCTATCATATATATATTCTCACTCCTCACCCCCCACCCCCTCCAGAAATATATTTCTTGCCAGTAAAAAGTCCTTGGAGGATGTAGGTGTTGGTGATGAAAGAGATACAAATGAAGACTGTTTGGTAGGGCTACAGTTTCTTTCTTGGAATTCTTTGAATGCCTCAATAAACTAGGGAGTGCTGTTGACCATTTAGAAGACCATTAAACATTAGATTATTCTATATAAATATACCAGATTAAAAGTAGAATTTAATCGAATGTTAAAAGAAGGCTAAAAAAGAGGATAAAGAAAATCGAAACCAAACCTCTAAAAAATTCTTAAGTGAATTTCAAACCTATTAAATAATTAGTTTAGTGTCATTAATAGCCTCATCTTTTCACAATACCAATCCACAACAACCTTTTGTTCTAACTTGGAGAACAGGCAATTGACTCACACAAACATTGCTGATGAAGCCTCCCTACCACCATCAACACCCACATGACACAAGCTCACAGGAGGGACTGTGTGCAAGTGTCCATGAACTGCCGGCACAGGCTTTGCCTACACACGCGCAATTTCTAGTGCCAGCTGATAAAATCTCAACAGCACAGGTCAACAGAAATGTAAGTCCTTTCACATAAGAAAATTGTGCCAATAGAGTACCTGTGTATATATCACAGGCATTGTTTCTTTCCGAATCAAAGAACTGTCTTTGCTTTCTCGTGCTGTGATCACGGACTGAAAACGAGAAGGAAAAGCTTTAGTGTTAGCCACAGAAAATGATGATTCCTAACCCACAGCTGAGAGATTGGGCTTATTTAAGAGATAATTCTTTTAAATAGTTATTTGGCAAAGATAAAGTATTAGCTTTCTTTAGCCTGAAGCCACTCAAGACCTAACTACAATTTTAAGGGGAAAAGAAATTTCAACGTCATCTGCATACCTACTTATTTGCTTCTCGTTAAATTAATCTTTTCATGGAGGGAACTAGACACACCACGCTGCCTGCCAACATGAAATTGCTCAGGAAGTCATTCATAAAGCAGTCATAACTCACATGGTAGGTTACTACAGAAAATAACCCTCCACCATATAAGCTATGTGACAATAATTAGAAAATTTTTTCATTGCATAGTCTGTTACTTGGTGGGTAAAGTGTAATTGCTATTAACTATTGTGAACTGTTTACTAGCTATATAACCTACCCAGATGTGCAAATTGCTAAGCCATTTTTAACAGAAAAAAAAAGAATGTCTTAAGTACTCTAAAATAATATTAACAATTATGTAGAGAGAGTAAAGGAGAGAAAACACATCTTTTCCTCGGATGCTATAGATTACAGCCAATGATTATCATACATCAGAATGGAACTCAGATTTTCAGAACACATTAATGGGCAGCAACTTTGTAAATTACGTCACATTAGCACACTCTAACTGGCCTTTATAAATGGTCCCAAAGAACTGCAGAAACAGAGTGAACCTTCTTTGCCGCTTCTCATGAGTTTAACACTAGAATAAAAGCTAGCTTCCACCTAATTAGGACCTTATATAAAATTTGTTTTTGATTCCAGTACTGCCTTATTATAGCATAAGTGCTACTTTAAAAGACACTAATATTTTCATATTTCTGGAGTAAAAGACACTTCATTCCTTTCTTTACATATTAATAGCAAACCTACTACTAATAGACTAGAATTATGCCACTAGCTACAAGAAAAAAAAAAAAAAGGATACCTCTGGGTTCACAGATGTTCTCTCTTCTAAAAAGGGACTCAAGAAACAGCAAGAGCAAAGCAAATTGCAAGCTCTGATATTTGTTTTAAAGTAGATAAAATGAGAGGAAAAATTCATTTTATTGTTTTTGTTTTTTTTACTAATTCCTCAAGCCTACACTGGTACTTTCTACGGGTGCCCTTTCTTCAGCCATCAGCGTGGGCATCTAAACAAAAATGAATTTACTCAGAGTTTTTGGTGTGAAGCTGTAACTGGCAATATTCCTGATCATTTCTTGCCTCCTTACTAGAAAGCAGAATAGGGCTTTAAATGCACATAAAACAGAAAATTGCAAATAATAAAATGTGCAACTTACTGCAAACTCAGTTTTGATAACTGAAGAATTTTAAGCAGCTACCACAAGGAACAAATAGCCAGAAAAGTTCAAATCGACTACCCGTGACCTTCTCTTTGCTGTCAATGAAGGGCTGATAAGAAAGTCAATGTGCTGCTTCTGCTACAACCTTTAATTAGTACACAATGGAGATTAAATCAAATCTGGGAATGGACAGTTATTATAATGGGTATGAAAAGAGTGTAGTCAACTAAATGACACTTTTGAACAGAGGTAACTACTCATAATCATTTCATTACAGTACATTAAAATAAAAAGCTTACTAACATAGGTTCACAGGTGAGAAATATTCAATGATCTCTTCTCACTGTTCAGAATAGAAATTTATGGTGATACCAAATATAATTTTGCTTTGTGACATAGTTTATAATTTAGAAATTTCTCAATCTGCAAAAAAGGCAAAGCTATTAAAAATAAATCTTCCAATCAATTATGATTTAAAAAAAACTAAATATATTATAGACGTATTTTTGGCCCACACAAAGAAACTTCAATAAATACAAAATAGGGCATATAATGATTTCATACAGTCATGTGACATTTCCCCTCCATAATCTCAGTCACGTGGTATCTGCATAATGCCTGCTGATCACCATCATTCCTTTAAAAAGCAGAGAAAGAAAAGCTTTCAAAAGAAGGGGCTGGTTAGAAGTAGCATGGCATACAGAGAGTACATAGAGGAAGTAGGAAAATACATCCAAGTCTTCACCTAGTGAAAAGGAATTAAGATCAAATATTCCCTGACAAATGAATCATTAAATCACATCCTTAATAGATACGTTCTCTCTACTCATCTTTAAAATATATATATATGTAAATTAGACTAGATTCAGGTATAAATAGCCCATGGTATCTCAGGGGACAGTGAAACGTCTCAGCAAAAGCAGAGGACAGATGCCTTTAAAATCTAGTTCTACCCTTCTGGGGGAGGAGGGGAGGAGGGGAGGGCAGGGAAGAAGGCAGGTAAAAAGAAAACTCACATATTCATTTCTTAGTTGTCAATTTACTAAACTACCCGACAGGATTTTTAAGCCTAAAATCTTGGTACTTTAAGACAATTTCCCAAAACTTAAACCTAAGTACTTAAATTATTTTAAGTACCAAAGGGTGGGTAAAAATTTATGTCTCGTTTCCATAAATCTGCTTTGAAAAAAACTTTAAAATGTGTATCCTTCAGATATTACATATCACTTCACAACTGGTACATTGATTCTACAAGTGTCTTCAACATTTTACAAATCTTACCAAAGAATCACTACTGTAAACATGAAAAATTCAAAAGCAAAAGACAGATCAAGAAGTTCACAGATGCCATCTTTCCAAATCTATCTGACCTATCCTGCTTTTCACATCGAAATATTTTAATTACATCTTGCAAATGTATTTCATGACAAAGGGATTTAGGAGCAAATGTGTGTCTAAAAAGGCAATATAACCAGCAGACCTCAGTATCTCAGCAACCCTGCAGTCATTCCAGAGGCAAGCTTTTCACGACATCCCCGCGGCACTGACATGAATTCGGCGTTTTGTGTTCCAGGCTAACTTAGCAGAAAAGGGTTGTGCTATTCACGTGACCAGACCACCACCCTCTCTATTCGGGAAACTTAGGAACTCACTGGGAAAGAATGACCAACCTCATTAGGGTTGTGAGATGTGGGAAAGAAGTTAAGAGCCTCACATACTCATTAGGAAAAAAATAATAACAATGGGACAGCTGCTTCCTGCCCTGCACAAAAACACACGCGTGGGCACACACATATACACAGGCAGTCAAAAGACCAATTTTTTTCTTTTTAATTAAACATGATCACAATAAGGAATGGAATCCTGGCCTCACGTGGTATTTAGCAGTTGGTGCTCGATCTGCCTCTACACACCATGTGCTACATCTTACACACAGGGACTCGATGAATAGGATCATTCTGTCTAGAACCACCTATGCAAAGACCTGGTAATAGAATGGAAAGCATTGATCTGAATACTAGGAAATAGTAAAGGGCACTGGTAATCTGAGGTATCTTCCACTTCTAGGACTTGCTGCTAAAAGTCAATCTCTGCAGTCACTGTGCTGAGCCACTAAGGAGAGCGCGGGAGAGGCCCCGCTGGAGGAATGAGCACCAGTGCGAAGGAGCACGTGTGAACACTGAAGCAAGGTCCACTGCGGGGTGCCTTGTTTAACTGGGAAAGGGAGCTCCCCTCAAGTCCCCATCTGTTATTTTTAAAATCTTCTTTAGGAAAAGGGGCAGGGGTGATAAAGAGGAAACAAAGATAGAAACCGCCAGGTTCCCCACCTGCCTGCAAACACACAGACCCGCTCAGTTAGGGGAGGAGAAGGGAGAAGATGCGTTATTGGTACTTGTAGCTGTGGCACCTGTTACTGTGAAGCCTGTAGGAGGGGCTATAGAGCTGTGGCTGGGCTGCACGTCCTTAGGAATGCCACTGTGAGAACTCAGCTGGTGGCCGAAGGCTGCGCTGAACTGAGGGAGCTGCTGCTTGGGAGAGGTGGAGGCCATGAGTTCAGCAGAAGGCCCCATGCCACTGAAGCTGGTCTGCGGCAACCCCGGGAGCACGCTGGAGCTGCTGGGGGTCGCGGTGGCGAAGGCAGGCTGTGTGGTCTCTGAGTTCGATGTGGTGGGTGGCGTGGACAGGGAAGTGGAAAGAAGATGTCCATCTGCATCGAGAAGGTTGCTAAATGGAGAGGGATCCCCAAGGTTGACAGGGAGATTGCCCCAGTGAGTTCTGGGGTTTACGACTCCTCCAAGTGGCACCTCAAGTTGGGTTGGGAGCAAGTGCTGTGCCATGATGGGCATCTCTGCTGAAAAGGTAGCTGCCATATTATCACCAGAGTAAGATGTTGTGTGGGGAGAGGTGATATGGTCACTATAGGGAGACGGCACGTGCTCACTATCATAATGGCTTCCATGGGGCGAGGAGTGTGAATGATCACTGCTGTATTGCTGTCGTGAGGTGATTAGGTCATCTGCCTTGCTCAACAGCTGGGCAGGATGTGGCCTCTGGGAGGCATGGCTGCCATCATGAAGTCCATGAAACTGTCCTGGGAAGGCTCTCTCCCCAAGTGCACTCTGGCTGATCAGAGTGGCAGAAGTAAGGCCAACGTTGGCTGGGGCAGAGAACTGCCCCTGGATCTGCCCTGCCAGGGGTGTAGGTGGGTTAGACAAGGTAGCAGAACGGAGCAGGTTCTCATCCAGCTCTAGACTAGAAAAATTATCATGGACTATGCGCCCGTTCAACAGCTCCCCTAAGTCCGTGTTTACCTCTCGGCTCAAGGATTGAATTCCTGAAGCTCCAGTACCTGTGGAGAACACCCCCATTCCTCTATCTGACAACTCCTGGACTGGCACACCATCTGACTGGGTAAGTACCCCAATGGTACTCAGGCACTCGAGAGAAGTTACAGCCTGCAAGGCCCGTTCAAGTTCCTCAGCCTCTTCGGTCGTTGGGAGGAGGTCTCCATTCTTTCCTGAGTAAACAAAAGCCATCAAAAATCAGCAGAGCTTTTACATGTCCCATACTACAAAGCCATACATTTGAATTATCCTGGACAATGTTCTATTAGAGTCAGGCCCTGTGGAGAAATTTGCAAGGATTAGATTAGAAGGAAAAAGTGAAACAATCTTCAGGACAGGTTTGCAATGTCAAGCTGTCCTGGAGCTTCAGTCACATTTTCAGTTTATTTGTAAATAAACTATATATATATTTAACTGTTTATTGATTTTAGAGAGAATTGAGAGACAGAGACAAGTGACGTCAATTTGTTCCTGTGTGTCCTTACCGAGAATCAAACTTGCGCCTCTAGCGAATTGGGACAATGCTCCAACCAAACGAACTATCCATCCAGGTCATAAACTATCTTATCAAAGTGTTAGGAAGGAGACTTGACTTGGGGTGGTGAATACACAATACAATATACAGATGATGCATTATAGAACTGTACACCTGAAACCTATATAATTTTATTAACTAATGGTACCCCAATACAGTCAGTTCTAAAAAGTTAAATTTTTAGGGGTTCTAAGGACTACCAATTTAAAACTCATGGTGACTATTTGAATATACATGTTTTTACCTAAAGTTATATTGAAGCCATTAAAAAAAAACAACATATCCTATCAGTTCAGATTTGAGACAAAAGTGTGTAAGACGAAGACACAGAAACTCACATGTGTATTTTAACATAGCAGTAGGCACTCAGCTCATGTCATAGGTTATCTTTTATAATGCTCTGCATTGCTTCCTAATACTTCCCTCTCGGTCTTCTCCCATTTCTAACTAATTTTAGTAAAATCTAGGACCATGGGCCCAATTGATTTGATTTCCAATATTAAAAAAATCTATTGTTAGAAACTTGATTAATCACCACAAAAAACAACCAATTTTTTTATAGTGGAAGGAACATTCTAACATTCTAAAAGTACAAAAGCTTTTAGAACAGAGAACAGGCGGGATGAAGCAAACGGTTCTGGAAAAGCCCACTTCAACTGAAGTACAGGGTGGGGTATTAAAATCAGGACAATTTCTAAAAGGCTTCAATAAACTTAAGTTTGAAATGTGTTTGCTCAAAAATAAACTCAAGTAAAATTACTAATTCTAAAGGAATGAAGTTACAAACCTAGCTATCAACCTAGCCATCTTACAAGTCTGTCTATATACATGGTTAAACGAATTGCACAATCCTTACCTTCTGGGATGGGTACAATAGCATATTCAGCCTCACACTTTCTATTTACAGTGAAAGACATTAGATGTGAGGAGGAAAACTTCAAACACATCTCAAAAAACTACCCTTTTAAGAACTCATTTTAAAACCCAGTTTTCTTGATGACAACGCTGACTGTACCTTCAAAAAAATCAAAATCCTGTAAGTCATCAGGTAGCCGTGGCAGGACATCTGAAAAGTCCTCCTGGTTTAATTCCAAGTCATGTGGAATGTCGGTGATCTCATTGGCAATGTCATCCGGCAACTCATCAGCACTCAGCTCTGGCGTGGACGGGCTCCTGCAGAAGACGACACGGTTGGCCCCACCGTTCCCCCTTTTAGCTTCACACCAACGTCACCAAGACAAGTTCCTCGAATAAGAAAGCGAGAAATCCTACCTTGGCTGTCTCCTTCCTACTTTCTGAGAAGGAAATTTGAAAGCAAAACACAGGCCACACCATATGCAGTCCCATATTTCTACAACCTTTTCCCATGTGTTAAGACACTCATTTTGAGATCATATTTTTTTACTTCAGATTAGTAGAATGAATTACAGTTTGGCGTATCAAGTGTGTCTAACACTTTTTAGGGAATTCAAATCTTGTCAACATAATTTTTTAAAATGAAGTAAAATAGATGAAACTAAAATGTTTAGCTGAAACAGAAGCCTCCTTCACCTGGTCAAAGTGCTTACCCCTGCCAAATCTAATAATGCATCAGATTTCTGATTGAATACTTCAGTGAGGAGATACATGGAATTTCTGTAAAATAGACAAGTCTGAGTAGGTGATTGAATTCTCAATTTCAATATCTGCTCTCTTTGTTTTAATCAAAAGCTTTATTTCAGATCTAACCCACTCAGATATCTAGTAAAAACTGTGCTGAAAACTGAAATTTTAGGCTGATATCCGAGATGATATATTTGTAGTCTAGTTCCAACACCAGAAAAGGAAATGAAGCTAGCTGTCCCGAGAGCAGTGAGAATGCATAAGGAAGGCGCGAGCTCAGCCTCGCACTGACCGGATCTGAGCGGCTTCCACTGGCAGTGAGACGCTGGTGGGCATGCTGAGGTTCCCTTGGGGTACTGCAGGGGGGATGGGTTTTTGGGGTCGACGAGGTCCACGCCTTCGCTTCTTCTTGTGTTTTTTGGTAAGTGCAGGAGGCTTGGTTTTTTTCCTGGGTTTCCTCTGCTGCTGGTGCTGGACTTTACGGGAGCTATCTCCTCTCAAGAAATTATCCTTTGAAATAAATAAACGAGTATTTTTACACTGAGATTATTTGGGAAAAACCTAACAGCTACCTAAAAAAAATTACTTGTATCTTTTAATTTTTTATATCATACCTAAACATAATGTATACCTAGAACTATGTATAATAATAAATAAATGAATAAAAAACTCACTTTTTATTTAATTCAAGTCAGTTCAATATATACATA
This sequence comes from Rhynchonycteris naso, assembly GCA_037038555.1. Classification (NCBI taxonomy): domain Eukaryota; kingdom Metazoa; phylum Chordata; class Mammalia; order Chiroptera; family Emballonuridae; genus Rhynchonycteris; species Rhynchonycteris naso. Next base: position 28,116,203 of record CM072997.1, on the reverse strand, counting down.
GAGTTCATCCTGAATTAAAGATATTGTGATGGGTGCTATAGTATAAACAATTCTTTAAATTTAATTTGCACTCTCAAAGCACAGGCTTTCTCATAGAAAGACATGAATACAAGTATACATAAATACAGTACAGAGAAAATTGGGCAAATGATATAAACATCTCTTACAGATACACAAAAGAAAAATCAATTATTTTTAGTTTTGTGGGATTAAAGGATAAGAAAGATAAGTAAAATTTTAAGTCATTGGGGTCAAGGAGAATACCCTTCCAGACTAAAGAAAATGGTGTAAACAAAAAGAACCCCAGCAAATAACTAGGTTTGACTAGTGCTTGGGGCATAATGAAGGATGAAATATAACTGTAAGGTATAAAGAAGTTTGGTACCAGATCATGTATGACTTTGAATGCCCTACCCAAGATTTAAACTTATTTTATAGGCAAGGGGGAATGATTTTTGATGAGAGTAGTAGCACGACTTGACAAATGTTTTTAAAAAATTTATACCCTAGTAGTAATGTGAAGAGATGGCTAAGTGAATGGAGGCAACAGTTTCAATCAGAGGGCTATTTCAACAGTCAATAACAGAAATAAACAGCTAAGGGCAGAGTGAGTGAGAACCAGGTCCAGATGAGACAGAATTATCATAATTTGACAGTTCCTTGGATGTGGTGAGGATGGAGGGCCTATAAAACTATAAAAGTCTCTAGGTTTTCTAGTGTGGGTGACTGTTAGATAATGACACCATTAGTTGGAGTAGAGAACACAGAAAGATAAACAGATTCAGAAGAAAAGTAAAGGAATTCAGTTTGGCTCAAAAACTGTGTTTGAGGCATGAGATGTCCAGGAGGTAGGACAAAGCTGAAAGAAACGGACGTGTAGACCTGTAAATCATGACACAGCAAAAGTCCTTCAAATAATGGACATGGGCCAGGGAGACCAGGTAAAGACAGGAGATGATGGGGACTCAGTTCTATAAAACTGCTGTGGTTATGTGAGTAGGCAAAGGAAGGAGAACCATAAACTGACAAAGTAACTAGCTTTTTTCAGCTAGCACCCTTAAATGTGAAGACCATATTTCAATATCTTATAACTGCTGTCAGCCAGGGGAGGGTCATTATAGTTGGCATTGCCTACACACATGCTCAACGTTGGTCACAGACCTTCATACTGTCATCGTTTGAATTAACATACGTGGCATTGTTGGTTTTACATGTAGATGAAATGTTGTGTGTGCAGAAAACTACAAAGAGCAAGCAGGGTATAGGATTGTTCTAAGTGACGCAAACATTTGGCATTGAAGAACTGACCACAGTTCCTTTTTTTTTTGCAAAGAAAAACCCCAATGAGAAAAGGAAATAACCACAAAGGAGACGAAGCTATGTTACAGTTGATTTAGGTAGAAAATACTACCTTTCACTGGTCAAGTAATTCAGCCAAAAGCAAGAACGATACAGGAGGTAAAAATCTATGCCTAACTAAGTCTAAAGCAGCTCTTTCAGGAAGTAAACAAAAACTCTAAGTGATAAGAAATGCTCTGTGCAGCATTTTCTCTTTCTTGGTGGTATATAAAACAAAAGTGTTTTTACAAATTGATGTCACGATGGATTTGATGAACTCAGTAATAACTCAATACATAAAAAGAGAGTAGAAAATAATATTTAAAGACTAATAAGTACTACTAGCATCAAACAAATTCAAAACAAAAAATAAAATTAAAGCATAAATTCAGGAAACTTAAGAGAAGTTTAATCCCAGCCAAATACTTGAATCTAAACACCATTACAGGCTCAAGTCAAAATGTACAAATTTATAGAACAACAAGAAAGCTACTTCTAGCTCATTCTAGCTCCTTTTGGCTCAACACTGAAGGTCTTCTTTTATTATGCCCATCCTTTAATTCAGCAAATAGTGAACAAGCAACTAGCAGTAACCACCAGGGTGGGAGGCACCCATTCTAGGTTTTCCCTCTAAGGCCAGTATGGCTCTTACACAGAGGGAACCTGGAGAACTCCAGTCCAAGATATACAAGTCCTACCTGTAAAATACCAGTGTCACATGGTTCTGCTTCTAGGCTTGTTTTATTCTCCTAAGCTTATAATCATAACCCAGCCATGTTTTTGGTAATGTGCCAAGTACTCCTCACATAACTACCCACCGCTAAGGCTCTGCCTCGCTCTTGGTAGTCCCTTGCTTAGCTCCTCCGGAGAGCTAGAGCTTCTATATCCTAGAAGAGTTGCTAATGATGACTTTCATTTACCTACACTCTTATGAACACTATTCATGCCCAACTTTCCCACGGTTTCCTACTTATACGCCAGAACAATGCATGCGCTAACTTCTCATCTGTGATAGGGTCTCATACCTTGCGCATACCGTGTTCTGTCAGCCAGCCTGGACTTCCTGCAGCATGAGCCTCTTCTACCAGGACTGTCCTATACAGTGACCAAGTCTAGTTCTGTCTGAAGTTCAACCCCTCCCAGCTATGTGCCTAACCGTTAATTTATTCAACAGTTACTTAAGAAGCACCCTTGTTCTAAGCACTAGGGATACAGCAATGAACAAAAAAATGTTTCTGCCTTTCTGACATTTCTATTTTAGTAGTGAGATAGAGACAATAAACAAACTAATTAACAAATAACATAATATTAGGTAGATTTTTAAAAATGTTAGGACAAAAAATAAGGTAAAGTATAAGGATAAAAAGTGACAGGATAGAGGGGAGGCAGAAGACTTCTTTGATGAAGTGATATGTGACCAGAATCCTGAACAAGATGAAAAAGTGATGCATTATAAATCTGGGAGAACATTCTAGAAAAGGAGAAAACCAAGTGCAAAGCTCCTGAGGTAGAATACACTATACTTAAGAGTGTTCCAGAAACAGCAAGAAGGCCAAGTTGCTGGAATTCCAGAAGTGAGGAGAGGGGATAAGACGAAGCTGGAGGGTCTGGAAGGGTCAGTGGCTTAAAGGGCACGGTAAGAATTTCAGGTGTTCTTCTAAATGTGATGGAAAGCCACTGGATGGCTTTGATCAGGGGACTAAAATGACCAGATGAATGTTCCGCTCTCTAAAGGCTACTACCTACAGTATGACTCCATTTATAAGACATTCTGGAAAATGTAAAATTGTAGGAACAGAAATAGATCAGTGAAAACAGAAAAGGTTTGACTACAATGGGTTAGAACAAGAGAATTTCAAAAGGTGATGGAACTGTTCTATATCTTGATTATGGTGGTGGTTATAAGATTATATCCTTTATCAAAACTCAGAGAACTGTACATCAGAAAGAGTAAATTTTAATGCATGTAAATGAAAAGAAAGTGGAATATATACACACTGCCCTCTCTGGCTGCTATGTGAACACTATATCTGGGTGCAGGGCAGTGGGGAGGGGTGCCAGGATGGGGATGGCAAGAAAGGAGACCAGTTAGGAGACTATTACAGTAATCCTGGCAAAGCTGATGGTAGCTAAGGATAGATGGAAGCACTAAAGTTGATAAAACATGTTTGGACTCAAGATACACAGCTTGAAAGAGTCGAGAGATTCACATAGTAAAAGTTTTTGTTCGTGTAAGTCGCTCACAGTAGGAGGCTGAATGGGTTCGAGTATTTATTATACGCTTATGTAATTTATAACTAAATAGCTCAAACTAGTGCAGATTCCATAACTGCATTCAGAAAAAACACTATTTTCAAAACTTTGTAAATACCTTTAAAAACCCTGATTAATATTTCATTTATATTATATAAAATATTTTATGACTAATTTTATTATACTAATTGAACCTTATGTTTGCCTACCTGAATTTGCCTAAGCAGAAATATTTAATCATCTGGAAAAAATAAACTGCTTTCAATTTCTCTAAAAGCACACAATGGATGAGCAGGTTGGCTAAGTGGTAGAGTGTCAGCTGGTGTGTGGAAGTCCCAGGTTCCATTCCCGGCCAGGGCACACAGGAGAAGCAACCATCTGTCTCTCCATCCCTCCCCTTCTCTTTCTCTCTCTCTCTTCCTCTACCACAACCATGGCTCGATTGGTTTGAGCAAGTTGGCCCTGGATGCTAAGGATGGCCTTATGGAGCTTCAGCCTCAGGAGCTAAAAATAACTTGGTTCGAGTATGGCCCCAGATGGGGTTGATGGGTAGATCCCGGTCAGGGCATATGGGGAAGTCTGTCTCACTGCCTCCCCATCTTTCAATTAAAAAAAAAAAAAAAGGCATTCATATAATAACTGTTGTTATACTAATCAAAAACTCACTCTTACTAAGTCAATAAAGCTGATCCTCAAGTATAGCCCCCTTATTTAACAATATTTTTCTTAGTCTTATTAGAAGTTTGCTGAACAGTGTAACTTTAAAATCAAAATATATAACCAGATCATTTATGTCAATGTTCAAAAACATAGGAACCATTCCTTGATCATGATAAAGCCTGAAGGAGCTGACAAAAATGTCTAAATTTTAAATGTTCTTAAATTAAAATGAGAAAACTATTATTCAACATTATATACAAAGTTTAGTATACAAAATTTCAAAATATATGGTCCATAAAGGAAATTAAGAAACAAAAGAGTTCTTGGTAGAGAAGAAGCCAGTGAACTAAATACATGGAAACTGAGATCAGTGGCAACACCAGGATCACAACCTTAGATATTAAGTCCTCACCATTCAGTTACCCTGATGTAGCTCTGAAAACTGTAAGATGCTTACTGTGGGCAAGAGCTGTCATACTTAGCTTTTTTTAGTACATATACCTTACACAATACCTTGCAACAGCAGAAAAACTCAGTCAGTGTCTGATGGGTGAAAACAATAAAAATGTATTTATTTTAATTATATAATTCAGATAGTTCACTAATTCAGACTAGTTTCTCTAAATTATTCTGAATTAATTAGGGCCTATGATACTAACATTAACAAAAGTAATGATTAAGTTCAGTAAAATTATGGAAAAGTTTGGCTTTTGGCCAAAATTTTACCAACTATCCAAGACATTCACAGAACTATATATATAACAAGAGAAACCTAGAGCAGTAGGGCAAAAAGGATCTTGGAAAATCTGCTATGTATAAGAAAATGTAACTTAAGGAGAAGAGAGGTGTATCCTTATGCTTAAGGATAGATTATAAACAAAAAAACCATAACTAACTACTAAATACAGTATTGTTATTTATAAATGAGGATATGAAATTAATTCAATGGTCATGCCCAGCTTCTTTTTTATTAAATAAAATAGAGCAGACTAGAAAATATCAGGTATTAAAAGTATTGTTTCATAAAAGTTGTTTCAATGATTTATACACATACATAATTCACACTAAATCACAAAAAACACTTCCCACTATGGATAGCTATCAAAAATCTGAAGGCCTCTGCTGCAGAAAATGAAATCTGAACTTACCATTTTTTTGGCATGTTCTTCACACAGAGGTGTCTGATGTGTGATGTCAAAAACAGGCACAGAGCACTGCTGTCCGTCTGCAAACTTGGCCGTGCAACTTGAGAAGAGCTGCTGAGAGCGGTTCAAGAGGATATCTGGGGGTTTTAGTTAGGAATAAAACACACTGAAACTATTTAATTTTTCTATTCTCTCCAGGTTTCTTCCTTCCTTCCTTGAGTTTAGTAAGTATAAATTTGATTGTCTATAAAGGCTAATGATATGAAAAAACAATGATAATTTTATCATCATTATTTATCAGAAGATATGTCTGAAGGAGTTTTTGGCTACTGGGCTCCTAGATATAAAAGTCTCCTTTATAGTCATTCTGTACTTTGTCATTTGGAGAAGCAGGGTCATTTTCTTCCTAACACATTACCTCCTAAAAGTTCCACTATCATACTTTAAAAAACAAAACAAAACTTTCTTTCAAGGAAAACTTCTGCATATGATACTCATCAAGAAGAATAAAAACACCTGAAACTAATACTTAATACTATTTAATGTAAACTATATCGTAATTGAAAAAAATTTTAAATGAAGATTACAACATAAGCCTGACCAGGCGGTGGCGCAGTGGATAGAGCGTTGGACTGGGATGTGGAAGACCCAGGTTCGAGACCCCGAGCTCGCCAGCTTGAGCGCGGGCCCATCTGGCTTAATCAAAAAGCTCACCAGCTTGGACCCAAGGTCGCTGGCTCCAGCAAGGGGTGGCTCTGTCTGCTGAAGGCCCACGGTCAAGGCACATGTGAGAAAGCAATCAATGAACAACTATGGTGTCGCAATGGCAACGAAAAACTGATTGATGCTTCTCATCTCTCTCTGTTCCTGTCTGTCTGTCCCTATCTATCCCTCTCTCTCTCTCTCTGTCCCTGTAAAAAAAAAAAAAAAAAAAGATTACAACATAATTAGTTGGCAAAAAATTATGAAGATGTAATTAAAAGAAAACTCATCTATTCAAATTTAGATTTTTTTACCTAAGTGAGAAGCGGGGAAGCAGAGAGACAGACTCCTGCATACACCCCAACCAGGATCCATCTGGTAAGCCCACTATGGGGCAATGCTCTGCCCATCTGGGACAGCTATTCCATTGCTCAACAACTGAGCTATTTCAGTGCCCGAGGCAAGGCCATGGAACCATCCTCAGCACCCGGGACCAACTTGTTCAAAACAAGCCATGGCTGCAGGAGGAAAGAGAGAAAAGGAAGAGGGGGAGGGGTGAAGAAGCAGATGGTTGCTTTTCCTGTGAGCCCTGACCAGGAAATCAAACCCGGGACATTTACACACTGGGCGACACTTTACAACTGACCCAACTGGATAGGGCCAAATTTAGATTCTTAATTTTCTATTTCCAACGCCAAACTTAAACTTGTAACCTATGAAAAATTACTTTTAAATCAAAACTGTACTATTGGTCCATCCTAATCCCTGCTGGTCAGCCTGCGGCCTGCGAGGTTTTGCTTGTGGACCAGAGCACCTTAGAAGATTCACCCAGAGGAGTGAGCACAGCCTCGGCGGGCTCATGCCATGGGCACTTCTAGACACTCTGAAGGACGGGCACTGGGAGCAGGGAGTGTGTGTGGGGGGGGGAGTTGGGGGGGCGCTGCCTGGTCGGCAAACTGTGGCTGGCGAGCCACATGCGGCTCTTCGGTCCCTTAAGTGTGGCTCTTCCACAAAATACCATGTGTGGGTGCTACCTCGATAAGGAATGTACCTACCTATATAGTTTAAGTTTAAAAAATTTGGCTCTCAAAAGAATCAATCATTGTACTGTTGATATTTGGCTCTGTTGACTAATGAGTTTGCCAACCATTAGACTGTTAGAGTATTGTCCACGAAGCACAGAGGTTGCCGGTTTAATCCCTGGTCAGGGCACACACAGGTTCAGATTGATGTTCTTGTCCCTCTCTCCCTGCCTCTCTCTCTTGAAGTCAATAAGTAAAATTAAAAATAAAAATAAAAAACACCAAAAAACTGGAACATCAGCTTTACATCATCATCATTTTTAAATATCCATCCTTTTAGCCACTGTTATAGTACATTTTCTCAAAATTTACTTCATATCTATTAAGGAAGTACCTTCCTGTTTTTCCTTAATGCTTGCTTTTGTAGTGAAAACTCTTCGGAAAGCCTTTATTATACAGAAGCTGCTGCTAGGAAAGCTGTGAAAATACAACTCCAAGAATAGAAAAAAGGGCAAAAGTCAAAACAGATAGTACAGTAAGTACTTGTTACTATTAAAGTTTTTAAAATGCTACTCAATTTTAAGTGTTTGATAAAAGTGAGAGCAGCCTGACCAGGCGGTGGCGCAGTGGATAGAGCATCGCACAGGGATGTGGAAGACCCAGGTTCGAGACCCCGAGCTCGCCAGCTTGAGCGCGGGTCCATCTGGCTTGAGCAAAAGCTCGCCAGCTTGGAACCAAGGTCACTGGCTCCAGCAAGGGGTTGCTCGGTCTGCTGAAGCCCCGCGGTCAAGGCACATGTGAGAAAGCAATCAATGAACAACTAAGGTATTGCAACGGCAACGAAAACCTAATGATTGATGCTTCTCACCTCTCTCCGTTCCTGTCTGTCTGTCCCTATCTATCCCTCTCTCTCTCTCTCTGTCCCTGTTTAAAAACAAAAAAAAAGTGAATGCAGTTCTCCTCAAGTATTTTCTGTCTGAAGATATCTTCTTTCCTAGTTGATGATGTTTCTTTTATTCATTTCAAATCAGCACTGTACTTCATACAAATAGCCAATTATTCCCACAGTAAAAGACACACTGTAAAATTGTATAACTTTCTTAGGAGGCTATTAACTGCTTTTGAATAATATGATTTGATTTTTCCATCAATGAGTATTATAGTTGCATCTTACAAACTATCCAGAAACCTTAAAAAGATTGAAATTCTGTTAACAAAATTTAATTAAGTGACAGTCACAGGAAGAACCTGCTAGTTGCTCCCAATTTTGCTTACTATGATGTGATTCTTGAATAAAGGACCACAATGACACCAGCAGATAAAATTATTTCAAAGGACAAAATGGAAATTAGAGGTTATGTAAAAATTATTTTAAAGATTAAATAGTTATGATTTCAAAAGTCAATCACTTGGCTTAAGAATGAAATACATAACCCTGAATAAGTCAAGGCTTTTGAATGCACACTCAATTTAGTTAATAGGATACGTTGGAAACAATGTCTGGTGAATGGAAGGGCTTTGTTAGTGCACTGTTCGCCCTTCACCATTCCACTGCAAGCAGCTGGTTCCACCTCCCTCGCCTTGGTCCGGCTTATGCTAAGAAAGGATAAAGAACAAAATTAATTTTAAGAATATGCTTTAAGAATCCAGGGTAATTTTTTAACATTATGTCAGTACAATGTAACACCACCATTTCTCCACTCTACAATCATTAAATAAAATGTAAATGTGGGTTATAATGACTAGTTCCTTGGTTTCCCCAATCTACTGACAAAACAAATTGTAATCAGTTTCAACTATGCCTGCTTTTTTAAAAATAAAGTCATATTTTGGTTCCTTTTACATCACAAAGAGACAAAGTAATGAAGAATACGAGACTAGATGAGTCAGAACCTGGTTCTGAAAATCAGCTCTACCTCTTTTAAGCTGTGTGACCTTGGCAAGTTACTTGGCATTGCTTAAGTCTCAACTTACTCACCTGAAAAGTAGATAAGAGAGAAGAAAAGCTACATCTAAAACACTTAAATACAGTACATAGTATATAGTACATAGTAAACAGTCAATGTTCGTTAGTCACTCTATTGTCATAATCCCAATAAAAAACAAAGGGAGAATTATCAAAATATTTCAATGTTTTTAATATGAAAACAATTATGTAGGCTTCTCATTTGTATGCTCTATGGGATCCCTCATTAATAATGAAGTTTCACACAATACCATTCTCTCTAGGCTTGTGAGCTACAGGATACTTAGATTTGCGCTTACATACTTTAAGCTATTTCAGTGGCTTATTTCACATACTTACAAACAAATATGACAAAGTTATTATAAGAAAGAATACTTTAATGTTACTCAGTTTACATCCAAGCTATACGTAATATTAAAAATATACTACTCACAAAAATTAAGGGATATTTCAAAATGAATATGAAGCAATAAAATATCCCCTAATTTTTGTGAGCAGTATACCTATTAGCAGGTAGCTATTAAAGTACAGATTTCTAAAATATTTAACAGCAACTTTCAAAATGTCTTCTGTGAAACTAGTGTTTGATAGCAAATCTATCAAACAGAGGGCATTATCCAACAGCTGATTTTTGTGAACCTAAAATATAACCTAAAGTAGTAAGCTAACGATCACCAAGGAATGACTGTGGCACACTGTTCTATGATTATCAGTGATGCACTGGGCAATACATATTTTACTAAACATGGCTGATGAAACCAAATGACATCAAATAAATTTGAAAACTGTAGAGTTCATGTGGTATTTGTTTTGTAATAATTATCACAACCTGGTTGATTCTACCAGGTTAAAAAAAAAAATCACATAGTTTTTTATATAAATACTAAATTGTCCCAAACATTACAGTCTTTACATCTTTGACAAAGTCATAATATACTAGAATAAATATATACAATATTCTACATACAGATTGTTTTATGCTGGACAAAACTTAGATTTCCACTGAAATTATACCCTTGAGAGCATTATATAATATAGACGTTAGATAACATTTTAAAACCTATGTCATACTGAGTAAAGTCTTTCAACAAAGAGAACAGAATCTCTTCACTAGTTCAGTTCTATTCATTTGTTCATCAACACTGGAGATTTAAGAGAAAATGGACATTGTTCCTGCCATCAGAGAAATTACTACCTTACCTGAGAAACAGACATTGATATAAAGCAGAGGACAGAGCACAATAAGCAGAGGGGACCTAACACTTTCAAGGGAATCCAGGAAAGTTTCTCTGAGAAAAGTAAGACTGAATAAGCAAGCTAAGATCTAAAGGATGTTCTAGAATAGACACTATCGCCCCTCCAGAGGGCTGGGGGCTCTTCAAGTAAAGACAAATACTATAGGTGGGGCCATTATGTAGGCCCGTTAGATATACAAACATAGTTTCAAACGACTGTAACCATGCCAAAAGCAGCAAAGCTCTTAAAGGCATAGTATCTTTTTGAGATAAGCAATAGAAAAATAGGTTACTCTCTTATAGAAAATACAGTGAAAACCAAAATACACAAAACTAAAATGAAGTATCAAAAAATACACAGGTAAGCAATAAATGTAATCAATAGTTAAAAAGCAAAGGTTATTTTTTAGTTTTGTTTGTTTCAAACCCTTTTTCCCTCAAGTGACTTATGACTCCTACAGAAAAATTAGAATATGTAGACTATAAATTTACTTTAACTTATCCATAATCTTACTATCTAGATAACCACTGCTAATATTTAGATGTATAACTCCTAAAATGTTACCTACTATACATAGTCAAGGTTATTTGAAAATATAATAAGTAAAAAGTGTGAAATAATAAACACAATACAGAACTAAGCCTTCTAAATTTGAAAATTATTTCCCTAGTTAAGATACTTTGAAAATTTTTAATTCAATTAAGCTAGTACTTTCAAAAGGTACATAATCTCAGTAATTGTGATTTAAGTTTTCACCACGTAGAAAAACCTCTAAACCAGCAATATACCATAATTTCTTCATTGGTAACATTATATTTCCCATGTATATTATTTTCAGTCAATAAAGGATTATGTAAACATTATAAATCATGTTTTCAAAACTATTTTTAAGAACATAGGAGGTTATCCATGCAACTTGTGGAAGTCCCGGGTTCTATTCAATTCCTGGTCAGGGCACACACACAGAAGGACCATCTGTTCTCCACTCCTTCTCCTTCTCTCTCTCTGTCTCTCTCTGTCTCTCTCTCCCCCCATCCTGCAGCCATGGATCATTTGAGCAAATTGGCCCCAGGCACTGAGAATGGTTCCATTGCCTCACCTCAGGCATTAAAAGACCTGGGTTCCAGCATCGGAACAAAGATGCCAAATGGACAGAGCGTCGCCCCATAGGGGGTTTGTCAGGTGGATTATGGTCGGGGAGCATGTGGAGGTCTATCTCTCTGCCTCCCTGTCTCAATAATAAAAATAATAACACTAATAAAAAAGAACATAGGGGAATGGGTATAATACATTTTTAAGGGAAAAACTAGGCACATAACTCTCAAAATAGTATAGAATTAATTTTGCTTAATTACATAAATAAAAATGAAAAAAGGGTAAGAACTGACATTCATATTATAAAACCATTAAATGTCATGTTTTAAGGAATATTATGAAAAAGGTTATATTTCAGTGTTAGATTAAAAAAAAGCAGAGACTAAATAAATTTAGCATGATTTCAACTTTGCTTTTTAATACAAATTTATGGCTCACTGAAGATTTCACACATACACTGTTGGTCAAATAAGTTTGTAAATATGATATATATGTTTGTTTGCTTATATAGTTTGTACTGGGTGGGGGGACAGGCTGTAAGCAGGCAGGGTCGTTATAGCCTAAGGCTTAGTTTTAAGACTAAGCTTTTCCCCACACCCTTGACAGTTGCATGATGTTGGGTGGTGAACTCTCATGAGGAATCCCATTATGCCTCAGATAAGTGGCTTTGTATCAGAGACTTCCTTGTTTGTATATTGGATTAAAGTTTTGATTTCTACACTATTTAATGGGGCAGACCAGGAGCTTGCTCCCTCTCGGTTCCTGAGATTAGCATTAGAGAGGAGAGCAGAGAAAGGCCATGTGGGTGGAGGAGAGGAGAAGCAGCTAAGATGGCGGAGTGCTGAAGGAGAAGCCAGTTTGTGCAGAGAGAAGGAGATGGGGAACAGAGGTGAATAAGGCTGGTGAGGTACAAACCTTTGATCCTAGAAAAACTCGGATAAGTCAGTGGCTTTGGGAGCCCTGAATGGAAAGGGAAGTGTTTTCTCACTGTGTGTATTTCTTGACCGCCAGGTACAAGCTAGGATTAAAGCTAATTGGCCCACCAGTTCTTGGCTCTGTTGTTTCATTACTGTCTGTCCGAATCTAATGCGAACCTGCATGGGCCAAGAGGCTGTGATGGTCGCCATGGCTACAGGCTTTACATTTGGTGTAGTCGGCAGGATTCGCAGATCGGTATGAGGCCGCCACCTTTGAGGGGTGGGGTAGAGGACTGGTTGCTGTTCTGGCTCCCATGGCTGTCCTTTTAGGGACCGTGGGCTGCATATTTTTTACTCAAGAGGAAACCAGGAGTTCTGTGTGAGAAGCTGCCCGAGGTCAAAAGCTTCAGTATGAATTGCAAATCGAACTGCAGAAAAGGCTGGAATTGGAGTGAGCACTGGAAAAGGAATTACGGGTTTACGAGTTGCAGTTTGCCCTGGAAGCTGAACATTTACACCAGCAGTTGTTGGAGAAACAACTGCAGATTCAAGAGCTCGAGTCTCAGCTTCTGGCCAAAAGCCAGCAGCCACAGGAGCCTAAATGGTTGCCAAAGGAGCAGCAGCATCTGTGCCGGTGGATTGGCTTTGAGTTAGTGGGAGCAGGCGCTTGCAACCTCTTCTGAGGATGAGAAGGCTCAGGCTGAAGCTGCCATACGCACACTGAGAACCAACCAGTGGTCACCAAGAAGGTAAAAACCCAGCAGTGAAGAGTCCCTCGGGGGCAGCCATAGCCTCCTGCCCAGGTAATGGAACACTCTGTGGTCTGGCCCTATACCCAGGCAGAGCTGATGGGAGTTGGGTGCACAATTTAGACAGAAACCTACTGAATCCCTGGTAGCCTGGTTACTGCGATTTTGGGACATAGGGGTGGATGCCATCATGCTCTCTGGAGCAGAGATGGAAATGCTGACTGCCACTGCCACGTGCTCCTCTTTGGGACAGTGTAAGACCTGCCAGGATAGAAGGAATGAGGGAGGTGGCTGAGGCCCCACGTGCATGGACTGATTTCCTGGACTATGAACGAAGTGGGCACTGGCATGGACTTACAGATTTTTGGACAATGTGAAATACCCTGATGTGGGTGGGGGGCGGCTTTGCTGGAAGCATACCCCTGCTCTGGGAAGCTTTTTCCATGGCTAGAAAGAAGGCCGAGGGCATTTTGTGCTTTTGGCAAAGTGCTCAGAGACTGGTGAAATGTACCTTTTTAATTGTTGAAATTGTATGATTTGTCATGTTGTTGTAATTTGTGTGATATGCCTAATTTCCTTGTGCAGGAATACCTGTGCTTTAGATTGTGAAGCGAGCAAAAAGGGTGGAATATTGGTCAAATAAGTTTGTAAATATGATATATATATTTGCTCGCTTACAGTTTGTATTGGCTGTGGGGGACAGGCTGTAAGCAGGCAGGGTCATTATAGCCTAAGGTTGTTTTAAGACTAAGCTTTTCCCCCCACACACATACACACACTAGAAGAAAACAGAATCAAAATGTTCACAGTACTCTTTCTGTTTTATGAATGATGATATTATTTATGGAAATTTTCCTCCTCCTTTTTCCTATATTTTTCACAATAAGCCATGCATCTGCACTATAAGCAGGGATTTTTGTGTGGCCTGTGGTGAAGCAGTGGATAAAGCATTGACCTGGAATGCTGAGGTCGCCAATTCGAAACCCTGGGCTTGCCCGATCAACCACATATAGCAAGCAGTCAATGCACAACTGAAGTGAAGGAACCATGAGTTGATACTTATTGCTCCTGTACCCCTCTCCTCTATCTGTAAAATCAATAAGTAAAATCTTAAAAAAAAAGAGACACCCCCGCCCCAAATCCAATGTAATAAAATATCTGAGCACATAATATGAGGGTTAATGTAGGTATTAACAGAAAATACATTTCAAAGAAAAATTTTAAATAAGTAAGAAAATGTAAAATGCTATTTTTGTAGTAAAAAATCTATAAATATTACTTTTAAATAACATACAAAATTTCTAGGCATTGTTTGTTTGGGTTTATTTGAGGTTTTCTTAAGTGAGAGGGGAGATAGTGAGACAGACTCCCACATGCTCCTTGAGCAGGATCTACCCAGCAACCCCCATCTGGGGCTGATGCTCGAATCAACAGAACCGTCCTTAGCACTCAGGGCTGATGCTCAACCAATCAAGACACTGGCTGAGGGAAGGGAAGAGGCAGAAAAGGGGGAAAGGGAGGAGGAGAGCAGATGGTTACTTCTCTTGTGTGCCCTGACTAGGAATCGAACCCAAGACATCCATATGCCGGGCTGATACTTTATCCACTCCAGTGATCAGCACACTCATTAGTCAACAGAGCCAAATATCAACAGTACAATGATTGAAATTTCTTTTGAGAGCCAAATTTTTTAAACTTAAACTATATAGGTGGGTACATTCCTTATCGAGGTAGCGCCCGCACGTGGTATTTTGTAGAAGAACCACACTCAAGGGGCCAGCAAGCCACAGTTTGCCGACCAGGGCACTGAGCCAACCAGCAGCCAGAGAGGCATTGTTTTTTTTAAAAGACAGGTAGGTAAAATCGCTACTCAGCGACCATCTTTCTTAGGAACAATACAAGACTGAAGGAGGAAGAAGGACTTGCCTACTCAGTAATCCTGCTCAGACCTCCCTTGCAGCTGGATGCTGATAAGGGATGATTGGGTTAGAGTGCAGACAATTTTGAGGAACTATGGCGCCACTCCCAGCTACAAACAGAAGAAGGGTTCTTGCACCTGCCTTTGCCCAAGGCCCTTTGACAAATCCACATAATCCCTACCTCATACCTTCCTCAGGGCTGACATCCTTTGCTGGTCTCAGCCCACCTGCACCCAGGCGTTTTTTAAAATAAATTTTCCTTTTATAACACACTAACCTCACGTTTTGGGTTCGGCCCAGGGTTTCTGCCTTTGGGTAACAATCTCAAATCCTGTATTGAATAATTTCACTCAAACTCTAACAAAATTACAGTAATGCTTTAATTTGAATGTCAGCTCATGGCAGTGTTATTTTGCCATCGGTGTAGAACTTTATATCAAAACAAAAATACACAGCCTTGGCCAGGTAGTTTGATTGGTTAGAGCAGTGGTAGTAGTCAACCTGGTCCCTACCGCACATTAGTGGGCATTCCAGCTTTCATGGTGGGCATTAGCGGAGCAACCAAAGTATAAATAAAAAGATTTCATCATCATAAGTTGTTTTATAAAGATTTATTCTGCCAAACTTAGCGAAAATCCGACATAAAGTACTTGGTAAGTAATTATTATTATATGCTTTAACTTGCTGTAACTCTGCTTTATAAATTTTATAAAATAAAGTTACTTCCCTACTTTATAAATCACCATTACTGTGGAACCGGTGGGCGGTTAGAAAATTTTACTACTAACAGAAATATAAAAGTGGGCGGTAGGTATAAAAAGGTTGATGTTGGGCAGATAAAATATCTTATGCTCACTTTATTAAAGATGGCGCTGCTCACATGGAAGTCTGATGATATTAATGTGTGTTGGGGGACAGGCTGTGGGGCAGTCCGGGTCATTATAGCCTAAGGCGTAGTTTTAAGAGTAAGCTTTTCCCCACACCCTTGACTGATTGGATGATGTAAGGTGGTGCACTCATGAGGAATCCTCCCAGTATGTCTCAGATAAGTGACTTTGTATCAGAGACTTCCTTGTTTGTAGATTGGATTAAGGGTTAGGATTTCTACAGTATAAAGTGGGGCAGGCCGGGAGCTTACTCGCTCTTGGTTCCTGAGGTTAGTATTAGAGAGGAGAGCAGATTGAGGTCACGTGGAGGCCAGGAGAAGCAGCCAAGATGGCAGAGTGCTGAGGGAGAAGCCAGTTTGTGCAGAGTTTACGCTGGAGGAGATGGTGAACAGAGGTGAATAAGTCTGGTGAGCTAGAAACCTTTGATTTTAGGAAACTCGGATAAGTCAGTAGCTTTGTGAGCACTGAATGAGTGGGTTTTGGAGCCCAGTGTGTGTTTTTACTTGCCTGCCGGGTGCAAAGTAGGATTAAAACTGATGGCTCACCAGTTCTTGGCTCCATTGTTTCATTACCGACTGTCCAAATCTAATGCAAACCTGTATGGGCCAGGCGGCTGTGATAATGGCCATGACTATTAGCTCTACAGTTGACTACCCCTGGGTTAGAGCATTGCCCCAAAGCACAGAGGTTGACAGTTCATTCGGTCCCTGGTCAGGACACATACAGGAACAGATCAATGATCCTGTCTCTCTCTCTCTCTCCCTGCATTCCCTCTCACTAAAATCAATAAATAAAAATTTTAAAAAAATACAATGCATAAATATTTCAGACTTAAATGCCTACCACCTATTGTGCCTCAACTATCCTCGCAAAGAGCACAGAAAACAGATTGAGACAGGCTCCTGAGAAGCAGAGGCTGCATACGGCTCTGACCTGGTTCGACTGCACGCAGCTCTCCGCAGTTCTTGTATTAACTGACCAGTACACTCCGGTTCTCGACTGGCCGCCTGCAGCAAGGCTTTCCGAAATGCATGTCGGCATTTCTTTTGACGGGATTCTGCCCGCTCCAAGCGGCAGAGGTGCTTATACTTCTGCTGAAAGTAAGTGCAAAGTTGGGTCACCCTGGAGCTCCTACTCTCCGTATCATCGTCATCTGACCTGGAAGGTGCAAGGAGAGAAGTGAGAAACTGATTACCTGTTAGGCTCATTTTAGAAAGTGGAAAAAGCAGGAGGAAGGGTAGCTGGATGAACAGTTCAGATTTGTGGCATGTGAGTATATACGTAACAAAATTAGAGGAAGAGAAGTCCAGTGGAGCTGAAAATAAGTGCAATATTGCAGCAACATAGCAGGCAGTAGAGGGAACCCAATGCTTTAAGAAGCTTAACCTTCTCAACATATTAGAATTAGACAGTACATCAGTCTTCTGTGTTTTAAATAACTAGGATATCTTGGGGAAAATATATATAATTTTTACCTTTATTTACTCAAGTCTCAGTAAATGACACAGCCGTTATAAGGAAACACTCAGCATAATTTCATAAAAGCTAGGTCATACCACAAATAGAGCAGTGAATTCTAACAGTGCATCATCAAAGAGCTGCCCTTTTATATGTACTGGCTTTTAACGTTTTTCTTGCAAACACAAAAATATTTTATTGTAGGAATCACAATGATTCTACAGTATTCTTTTTTAAACTACAGGAGATATCCTAAACCACATTTCCTATACCAGGGTTTCTTCTGTCATTATGCTAACATCGGCGGATTGGTGGCCCCTGGTGCAGTGCTACACTGGAAAGGAGGTTGAAGGCACATCCAGGCTCTACAAGAAACAGTACTGGGGTTAGTTAGCAATGTCCACTACCAGTGGTCAGAAAGGTCAGTTTTCTATGATCTCATTTTTTACTGTTAAGAATAATGCACACTAGATTGCCTGGCCTGTGGTGGCGCAGTGGATAAACCGTCAACCTGGAACACTGAGGTTGCCGGTTCGAGACCCTGGGCTTGCCTGGTCAAGGTACATATGGGAGTTGATGCTTCCTGCCCCTCCCCCTGTCTCTCTCGCTCCTCTTTAAAAATGAATAAATAAAATATTAAAAAAAAAAACTTCAGAGAATTTCCTCAAAAATAATCAATTAACTTCCCTAAGTCCCAGCTTATTTTTTTTTTAAAAAAAGAATAAGAATAATGCACACTAGATTAAAAAACTTTTATCTTCTTTCTTTTCTACTGTAACATAAATAAACAGCATGCATGTGACACTACAAACTAAACATTATCTTACTAATCTTCTGTAAATCACTGCTTGGCTTTTCTTCTTAAGTAGCATCCCTCCTTTTTCTTTCAGAATAGGCCATTAACAGGCTGTGTGTCAACTTCTGTTTAGTATATGTCCCAACAAACATGTTCTCTTCAGTAGACATTCTCTACAGATAAACCAATTGAAGGGTTTTATTTCAACCTTTTCATTTATTCAACATTCAACGGTTATAGTATGTCTACTATGCTGAACACTGTAGAGGAAAAACAAAACATTTCAAGGAATTTGCAATGTAATTTAGACAAGATAAATGCATGCCAAAAGTTACACAATTTAAGAGGATATACTTAATAACTGATACTGTACAGCAGTCAGACCACTGACTCAAACATCTGACCTCATATTTGAAAAGTCTGGGAGCTCTTTAAGATTTCAGATTCCCAAGACCCTCCTGAGATCTAAATCAGAGTTTCTAAAGCGATGGGGCTTAAGAATCTTTATTCTGAATTGTTCCCCCAAGTCCCACAGCAGGTCTTTATTTGCAAGCTCTAGTAGAGCCATAATTGTTGTAAATAACTTGAACACAAAGTAAACAACAATAAGTAACATAAGAGAGGCAGAGATAAAGTGCTATTAACATTTACTAGAAAGACTTCTGGATGAAAGAAAAGCTTCGTAGAGGAGATGACAATAGAACTAAAGTTGAAGAAATGGTAGAATTTGAAGTTAAGACGCAAAAGGTACCTCACAAGGATAAAACAATATAAGCCAAGATGCAGAAACAGACAGGATGGGGAACAGCAAGTACTAAATAGCGCGGTTTGGCTAAGGTGTGGGGTCTGTAGGAGAGTGATGGTAGGTAAGGTACACTTTCTAAAGCCGAACGCGAGACTAAAGAGTTTAACCATTATTCCACAGGTAATGAAGAACCATGTAGAAATTTAAGAAAACAGGTAACAATAGTAGAGCTGTGTGTGAGAAAGATTACACTGTTGGCAGATATAAACGGAAGAAGAGACAAAAGGAGAGAATAGGGACGAAATTTCTATAAAACACCAGGTAAGAGATGAGGCGGAGCTGGCCGTGCCTCAGTGGCAGCCACTGGACTGGAGAGGAGAGGTGATATGCATGTATAAAGGACAGGCTGTGTCCCCCGGGTAAGGGAAATGAAAGGGGCAACAAGCACTCAGCAGTTTTCACCAGCAGAGACCAGGGAGCAGGGCAAGAGCAGATTTGGGGCAGGCAAGAAATTCCATTTCAGACCAGCGAATTTAAAGTGGAGAGGAGGCATCAAAGGGAGTGGTGGGAAAACCCGCTGGAAAGGATAAACTGGAGCACATTTAGGGAAGAGATAGATTTCAGAGTCAAAAGCTAACAACTGAAGGACGTGGGAGTGGCTGAAGTCAAAGGCCACAGAGGTAACAGAGAGAGAGACATATAAGGCCTTCATCACACGCACACAAAAAAATGAACTCAATTTGTTTACCGAATAAAAGGGATAAAAGAGTCCATAATGACTCAAGACTGAATCTGCGGAACTCGGAGAACGGAAATGCCATCAACAGGAAAGGGGAAGAGGAGAAACAGCATGTCTTAAAGAAAGTAAAGCTTGGGTGAGTAATCACTTGCCAAAACTGTTACTTGAAAAATCTCTACTGGCCTGACCTGTGGTGGCGCAGTGGATAAAGCATCAACCCGAAACCTGAGGTCCCTGGTTCAAAACCCTGGCTTCCCTGGTCAAGGCACATATTAAAGTTGATGCTTCCTGCTCTTCCCCCCTTTTCTCTCTCTCTCTTTCTTCTCTAAAATGAATAATAAAGCCTGACCTGTGGTGGCGCAGTGGATAAAGCGTCGACCTGGGAACACTGAGGTCGCCAGTTCAAAACCCTGCACTAGTCTGGTCAAGGCACATATGGGAGTTGATGCTTCCAGCTCCTCCCCCCTTTCTCTCTCTCTCTCTCTCTCTCTCTCTCTCTCTCTCTCTCTCTCTCTCTTTCTCTCTGTGTCTCCTCTCTAAAATGAATAAAATAAAAATAAAATGAATAATAAAAAAAAATCTTGAAAGGACTCGATTACTATAGGGAGAAATGGCCTAGATCAGTGGTCTCAAGTTAACTATGAAAAGATGCACCTGGACGCTACATCATTACCAAAGTTTTCAAAGCTTATTCAGAATTTTCATACTTACCTAGTTGTGGACCAGTAACAAGCAGTTTGCAGACCAGCACGGGTCCACAAACCATCCCTGCCATGATACTAAGCTAGACAATCTCCAAGATGCTTCCCACTCACAAGATGCTATGACATTAACATTGCAAATGCAGTTTGGCTAAGGAGGAGAGGCACACTGGGAAGAGAGAGGCCAGTTCCCATCACTTATGAGCAGTGACAAGGCCTGGCACTTACTGCACTCTCAAGGTGTGTTAGTTTCCTTCCTCCTATGAAATGAGAGATACAGCTAACTGGTTTGCCTATCCCTAAGGTTAAGAGAATGAAAAGAAATGACATAAGTAAAAACAATGTAAGTACAGGCGTTACTATTATTAAAATGCTAAAAATAAATCCAAATATAGAGCAGTAAATTCTAAACCCAATTTCCTAAGACTTTAGTCTTATTTATAATATCAAGGCACTGTATGAAATTCCCCAAATAAAATTCATTTTACTTAACTTTTTAGAAAACAACAGAAGTGCAAAACGGTAAAATCTCTGATAAAAATAGAGAACTCATAAAGAGGCACATATATTGAGGAAAACAATGAGTTTAATTTTAGAAATGCTGAATTTACAGTATGGCAGAATATTTGATGAGAAATACCTGATAGGCAGTTTAAACCAGAAAGAAAGGTCATACATGAGAAGAAGATTTGGGAGTTATTCACATACAGGTAAGAGTTGAAACAAAACAGGAATAAAAGACTTATGGCCATATGGCAACTTAGATAGTCTAAGGGACCCACAGCAACTACACACAGGAAGAAACATACGTATGGGTCCATTTCTTGGTCTCAAAGAAATAGATGAAATCTCTTCCCAAACTGCTTGGTCAAAAACAAACAAATGTTTTCTTAAAAATCAGAACTGAAGCTAAAGTCAGAAGCAGGGAACAAAAGGGAGCAAGGGCCTGCACTCAGTGCTCGTGACCATAGGCCACTAGGCGTAGACCCAGAAACATCCCACAAGACAAAGTAGCACAACCTAACATTCTAGGATAAGTCTAGGACCTACAAAATCAAAATTATCATGCGTACGAGAAGGTAAGCCACTTTTTGTGACAAAAATAAAAAATAATAGATAACAGCTGTAGACTCACGGAGCTGCCAATGCCCTCTTTGGGCATACCACTCTCCCAGAACCTCCACCAATTTACCAACCCCAAAGCTCCTTGAATCCCACCCACACTTTTGAGATTTTACAGAGGTTTCCTCAGGCAGGCTCAATCTATTAGAGGAGGTCATCAGGTTAGGACAGTCTCAACATAGGACGTTTCAAGTTTAAAACGCTCACTCCCATTAAAACTTTAAAAAATTGAGACGTGATTGTTTCAGCTTATGCTGTTAGTGTCGTACTTGTGGACAACATGGGCGAACTACAACAGATCCTGCGCCCTCTGCATCAGCTGCTTCTCAAGATGAAACACCTGTAGTGCAGGTAGAATCATCTCTAGCATCTCTGCGTGTTCCTTAGGCAATCCTGACTCACCTGAGCCAGTATCTCCAGCACCTTCTGCAGGTTCTCCTGCCTCTCCAGTTACCTCCTCCCAATAGGTCCCTCTCTCCCACCTTGCAATGCCCCTTCCAGTGTGCAAGCCAACCACAGGAATAAAGGTAAGGAATTTGTTTTTACACTCATTTTCTGTCATTTTTTCTGTTACTACACTACAGTATATTTATGTCCTTTTCCTTTCTCTGTGGCTTAGTTGTGTTTATACATTCTAGATTATGATTTGATAACTGTGTTAGGATAGATAGGTAAGTGACTTAGTAGGGCGTGTTTCAATTTATACCAAAATTCAGTTTACATCACTGTCATAGGAACAGAACTGTATCATAACCTGAGGACCGCCTGTATTAACTCCATTTCCAGACCCTCTTCCCTCTCTGGGAAATGAAGGTTGAACTGAAAATGCCTAGCATCTAATCAAGGTGTGGTCTTTCCTGCACCCATGCAGGAGCCATCAGGAGCCAACTGACAGTCACCTCATACAAACAACAGATGCCCCTAGGCTGCTCTCATCACTTAGAATATTATTAGAGTTTTAGCAGCTCTTTGTTAGGAACTGGGGAAAGAGGCCAATATATATTTTCCATTATGTTATAATAAAGCTTAGAGAGAAATTTATAACTGTAATTACCTATATATTTTTTTAAAAAATACTAAATCAATAACCTAACTTTCCACATTAAGAAATTAGAGGAAGATGCCTGACCAGGCAGTGGCACAGTGGATAGAGCTTCGGCCAGGGACTCTGAGGACCCAGGTTCAAAACCATGAGTCACTGGCTTGAGCACAGGCTCATCCAGCTTGAGTGTGGGGCTGCCGGCTTGAACTTGGGATCATAGACATGACCCCATGGTCACTAGCTTGAGTCCAAAGGTCATTGGCTTGAAACCCAAGGTCGCTTGCTTGAGCAAAGGGTCACTGGCTTGGCTGGAGCCCCCCAACCTCCCCATCAAGGCACACATGAGAAAGCAATCAATGAACAACTAAAGTGCTGCAACAAGTTGATGCTTCTCATCTGTCTGTCCCTCTCCCCCTCTCGCTACAAAAAAAAAAAAAAAAAAAAAACAAAACTACAAGAAGAGAAAACAAAACAATCAGAAGGAAAAAAAATAATAGACTAGAAAAGAAATAAATCAATGAAACCAAAAGTGGGTTCTTTGAAATGATCAACAAAATTGACAACCCGTAAAGTTCAACTAACCAAAAAGAAAGAAATGACTCAAATTACCAAAATTAGGAATGAAAGAGGAACATCACTACCTATCTTAAAGATTATAAGGGACCATTACAAAATATCGTATTCCAATAAATTAGATACAGGTAAAATGGACAAGTTTCTAGAGACACAAGCTTTGAGTTTCACTCAAGAAAATGGGAAATCTGAATAAACCAACCACATCAATATTACAACAAAACTACTGAACAACCATCATTCAGAACCACCCAAAATCAAGCTGAACAAAAATCCTACAACTAAGGATATAAAGAAGAAGCCACACCAAGACTGGTAGGAGGGGTGGAGATGTGGAACATGCGGGTCTCACACCCACATGTGGCAGATAAAAATTTGGTAGGATATCATGGCTGTGGAGGTACCTTGAGGAGTGAAGGATCCACAAAAGGCTCCCCAGCCCAGAGTTCCAGAGCCAGGAAGAAAAGTCCCATAACTTCTGGCGGTAAAAACAGCAGGCATTGTGGCTAAGTGAGACAGAAGTGCTAGCAGAGGCCACTATTCCTTTACTGAGTGAGTCCTCCAACCTCAGAGACAGCAGCCAGATTCCACACCTGAGTCTCTGTCAACCAGGCTCACACTGTTCACCCAGCCCTGGTGATTCCCTGAGGCCTTGCCCACCCAACTTGTGGGCCCAGCCAAGCTGTTTCCAGTGGCTTTTCCATACAAATGGCTTGTCATGGCTCATGTTTCAGATTTTCCTAAAAGCTCTCAAACAAACAGCATCTGGCCTCAGCCTGCCCTTTACTCTCCCTAAGTGGTCCCAGGCCTGGCACTAGTGGCAGCTGGCCTTGGTTCCCAGCTTGGCCTCTTTTGGGCACCTTCACACCACACGTAGCAGTCATCTGCAGATCGCTTTGCAGCTCATGCCTGGTAGCCCTGGGTAGAACACAAGGAGCTGCTGACCTTGGCCTGAACCCCCAATCTTGGTAGACAGCATCAGACCACATCAAAGCAACCCCCCCACAACTACACACTCTGGAGGCAGACTCAGCAGGGCACCAGAGCCATGCTGAAGTGAGTCCTGCTCCATGGGGTGAACCTACACAGCTGACCCTCCATGGTGGTTGCAGCCAGTCCTTGTAGCCAATTGGCCTGGGGGTAAATTCCTCCTATTAACATACCAACAAATATCCAGGCTTAGCTGCAAGAGAAGGGTGTACACAGCCCACACAGGGAAGGCACCTGAGGTGCCCAGCTTGGTGACTGGGGAGGCTGTGCCCCTAGACCCTGTAGGACACCCACTGCATTAGGCCACTCTACCACGCCCAGGAAATGCAGCAGTTGCACCTAATACATAGGAAGAAAAAAAGAAAAACACTGAGAGACTACCAAAATGAGAAGACAAAGAAACATGTCCCAAATGAAAGAAAGAACAGAAAAAAACTAAATTAAGGATGCTCAATGAACTTATTGAGAACTCCAACATAATAAGAAAGGACAAGGAAACCACAGAAAATAACCAGTAAGAAAGGAAGGGTGGCCTGACCTGTGTTGGCGCAGTGGATAAAGCGTTGACCTGGGAACACTGAGGTCGCCAGTTCAAAACCCTGCACTGGTCTGGTCAAGGCACATATGGGAGCTGATGCTTCCAGCTCCTCCCCCCTTTTCTCTCTTTCTCTCTCTCTCTCTCACTCTGTGTCTCCTCTCTAAAATGAATAAAATAAAATAAATTTTAGAAAAAAAAAAAAAAAAGAAAGGAAGGGTGCACTAATTGAAATGAAGAATAATTTACAGAGAATCAACAGTAGAGTAGATGAAGTCAAGAATCGAACCACTGATTTAGAAGATAAAAGAGCAAAAAACACCCAATCAGAACAGCAAAAATAAGATACAA
Organism: Rhynchonycteris naso; assembly: GCA_037038555.1. Lineage (NCBI taxonomy): Eukaryota > Metazoa > Chordata > Mammalia > Chiroptera > Emballonuridae > Rhynchonycteris > Rhynchonycteris naso. The sequence goes on along the minus strand of CM072997.1, from coordinate 28,091,262 downwards.
AAAATTAAGGACAGTTTATTAAAAGCCTCTGGGACAACTTCAAACATACCAATATTTGCATCATAGGAGTACCAGAAGGAGGAGAGAGAGTAAGGAATTAAAAATGCATGTAAAAAAAAAACATGATGGTGCCCTGGTCAGACAGCTCGGTTGATTACATCATTGTCCCAAAGCACAGAGGTTGCCAGTTCGATCCCCCGTCAGGCCACATACAGGAGTAGACTGATGTTCCTGTCTCTCCCTCTCTCCATTCCTTTCTCTCTCTCTAAAATCGATACAATAAACATTAAAATAATTAATAATAATAATAACGGAAAACTCCCTAACCTGGTGAAGGAACTAGACATTCAAGTCCAGGAAGCACAGAGTCCCAAATAGGATAAACCCAAAGAGGCACACAGTAAGAAACATCATAATTAAAGTGCAAAAGGTTGAAAACAAAGACAGAATTTAAAAGTAGCAAGAGAGAAGCAGTTACTTACCTAAAAGGGACTGTCAGCTGATAACTCACAGAAACTTTTCAGGCCAGAAGGGATGGTGAGAAATATTCAAAGTGATGAAAAAAGCAAGGACCTACAACTAGATTACTCTACTCAGCAAAGCTATCATTTAGAATCAAAGGACATATAAAGAGCTTCCCAGGCAAGAAAAATAAAGGACTTCATCACCACCAAATCAGTATTATATGAAATGTTAAAAGGTCTCCTTAAGAAGAAGAAAAGGCCCTAGCCGGTTAGTTCAGTGATAGAACATCAGCCAGGCATGTGGATGTCCCAAGTTCAATTCCCAGTCAGGGCGCACAGGAGAAGTGTCCATCCCTTCTCCCTTCTATCTTTCTCTTTCTTCCTCCCCCCCTGCAGCCATGGCTCGATTGAAGTGAGTTGCTCTCAGGCACTGAGGATGGCCCCAAGGCCTCTGCCTCAGACACTAAGAAGAACTCAGTTGCTGAGCAACAGAGCAATGCCCCAGATGGGCAGAGCATCACCCCCTAGTGGGCTTGCTGGGTGGATCCTGGTCTGGGCACATGCAAAACTGTCTCTCTGCCTCCCCTCCTCTCACTGAATAAAAAAGAAGAAGAAGAAAACTGAATCCAAAAAAACAAACATACAAGCAGAACAGAAACAGACTTGAAGGTACAGAGAATATTTTGATGGTTGTCAGATGGAAGGAGAATTGGGAGGATGGGTGAAAAAGCTAAAGGGATTAAAAAGTATAAATTAGTTTTTACAGAACAGTCATGGGGATGTAAAGTACAGCACAGGGAAAATAGTCAATGATATTGTAAATACTATGTATGGTGTCAGATGCATACAAGATCTACTGGAATGATCACTTAGTAAGTTATGTAATGCCTGATCACTAGCATGTACACCTGAAACTAATATAATAGTGTATATCAACTATAATTGAAAAATAAAAAATGATTTTAAAAAATCTGAATAAAACTGTAACAAATAAAAAGAGTGAATTAGTAATAAAAAATCTTTCCTAGTAAGAAAAGCCTAGCCTGACCAGGCGGTGGCGCAGTGGATAGAGCGTCGGACTGGGATGAGGAAGACCCAGGTTCGAGACCCTGAGCTCGCCAGCTTGAGCGCAGGCCCATCTGGCTTGAGCAAAAGCTCGTCAGCTTGGACCCAAGGTCGCTGGCTCCAGTAAGGGGTGGCTCTGTCTGCTGAAGGCCCACGGTCAAGGCACATGTGAGAAAGCAATCAATGAACAACTAAGGTGTTGCGACAGCAACGAAAAACTAATGATTGATGTTTCTCACCTCTCTCCATTCCTGTCTGTCTGTCCCTGTCTATCCCTCTCTCTGACTCTCTCTCTGTCCCTGTAAAAAGAAATAATAAAAGAAAAGCCTAGAACCAGACTGCTTCACTGGTAAATAACACCAAATGTTTCCAGAAAAGTTATCACCATTCCTTCACAAATAATTCCAAACAATGAGGAAGAGGGCACATTTCCCAACTCATTCTACCAGGCCAATATAACCCCAATATCAAAATTAGACAAAGACTTCACAAGGAAAGAAAACTAAGACTGATATCACTTATTGATACAGATGCAACCTTCTCAACAAAATACAAACAAACCAAATCCAGCAGCACATAAAAAAGGATTATATACCACAACCAATAGGATTTATCCTAGGAATGCAAGCTGGAGTCATTGTGTGAAAATCAACTTAGTAGACCATATTAATAAAATAAAGACAAAAAAACACATCATCATCTCAAGAAATACATGCTGCAACATGAATAAATCTTGAAAATGTTATACAAAAGTAAAATAAGGACAATTATACAGTTATAGTATAATTCTATTTATATGTGATACCTAGAGTAGTCAAATTCATAGAAATAGGATGTAGAATGGTACGTGCTAAGGGCTGGGGAGAGAAAGAAATGGGGAGCTATTGTTTAATGGGAATAAAGTATAGTTTAAGAAGATGAAAAAGTTTTAAAAGTAGTTGGGATGATGGTTGCACAACAACATGAATGTACTTAATGCCACTAAAAAGTACACAGTTAAAAATAACTAAAATGATAAATTTTATGCTATGTATACTTCATCACTTAAAAATACCCTTCAGAGTCCTGGTGTTTTTAAGTGCCCTATAGAAGCAAACATTCATCTCTGGGGGAATCCACTTTCATCCCACATAACTCTCACCACTAATTTTCCTTAAAGCGTTAACATTCAAAAAATACTTACCTACTCCCAAACACCAAATGATAAAAGGCATCTGGACTAAGGGTTAGTAGAAACAAGAGACAGCCTATTTAAGATATTGGAACAATCAGAATATAAATTAGTATATGTAAGATTTAGTTTGAAGCAGTTAAAGAGAATATGAATAAACACGAAGTTGATTTGAACAAGAACTAAAGAAAGGTCATGAAAATGTGAAATACTGAAATTTAAATTTAATGTACAGATCTAACAGGAGAGTAGAGAGATGTAAGACAGATTTAAGGAAATTATCCAGAATACAGTACAAAGAGAAAAGGTAAGAAAATATATGTAAGAGATAAAACATAAAGTGAAAAAGTGTATCATCTGCCTAACTGGACTTTCAGAAGAGGAAGGAGAGACACAGTGAGGTAAAGGCAGTTTCATGAGATAATACCTGAGAATTATCCATAACTAATGAAAGATACCAGTCTACAGATCCAAGAAGCTAAACAAATCCTTAAGAGGATAAATAAAAAGAAATTGACACATAACTACTAAAGTTATAAAAACAACTTAAACATAAATAAAGTAGAAGACAAAATACAGAAGCAAAAAACAATGAAATAGAAAATATACAATGGATAAGGATGAAGAAAAATCAAAAGCTGATTCTCTTAAAAACACCAATAAAATAGCAAATCTCTGTTGAGACTGATCAAGGAAATAAAGACAAAAGTAGTAACATTAGCAATGAAAAGGTAGATACAACTAATGATAACAGAAATAAAAAATATAGAATTGTGTAATAAAATACTTCAAGCCAAAACATTTAAAATCTTAATTGAAAAGAATAATTTTTTCAAACCATTACTTATAACACTGACTCAAAAGGAAACAATACCTAAAGAGTACTATATCCATTAACTAAAACTGAATTACTTTTTAAACACACACATAAAAAACTCCTGGTCCAAATAGTTTTACCATAAAGTCTATTAATAGTCAAAGAAAAATAATAACAATCACACATAGACTATTCCAGATATCAGAAAAAGAGGGAACATTCACCTCATTTAATAAGGCTAGCATAAACCTGACACCAAAACTTAATGAGGACAATATAACAATTGGAAAATTAAGGGAAAATCTTATCAATAATCACAGAGAAAAACCTGTAGCAAATTGAATTTAGCACTGTATAAAAAGAAAGAAACATGCAATCTGTATTAATTAAAGTAGAAACATGCAACAAAAACTTTCCATTCCTATCTCACTAGATATCTCATGCAAGGAACCCATTTCTTTTTGTTTTCCTTTCATCTCGAAACTTTCTACTTCCTTCTTTCTTCCATCGAATTCTCATTTTTCTTTTTTCTCCTCTCAGTCATCATTTCATTTATGAGAATTATTTATTATTACAACTTCAACATCAACTTATATAAAATTTGTAAAGATACAAATGTTCTATAGCTCACACCTCACAATTACATTTCAGACATAAGATATTTGAAATGTCCATCTACATCTAACTAATTAATTGAGAATCAGCAGGTCAGAGCAGTGTGAAGAGATGTGCGCAGACAGGAGAGTAGTGCTCAGAGAGATCTCCGAAGGTCTGCAGTTTTCCTCTCAAGTTTTCACCCGAGTACTGATCAGGGCAAGTGGTGTGAAAATACCTCAGGCAAGAAGAACTACCTGAAAAAAATAGGTCAAACATATCCCTGCAACTCACTTAGGACCACGGTTAGTTTGTGTAACACTATCCAGAGCGGAAAGCCTGTAATACACAGATCTTTGGGTAGACTACTCAAGTGTATTGACTCTGCAGTGGAGTAAAATTAGTCCTAAAGACTGCTGCGGTCCCATTTAATAAAGCTTAAAATGCAAGCCTTGAGGCCTGACCTGTGGTGGTGCAGTGGATAATGGATCAACCTGGAACGCTGAGGTTGCTGGTTCAAAACTCTAGGATTGCCCAGTCAAGGCACATATGGGAGTTGATGCTTCCTGCTTCTCTCCTCCTTTTCTCTCTCTTCCCTCTCCAACATAAATAAAAATAAAATATTAAAGAAAAAAAAAGCAAGTCTTTTTTTTTTTTTTTTAACAGGGACAGAGAAAGAGTCAGAGAGAGGGATAGATAGGGAAAGACAGACAAAAACGAAGAGAGATGAGAAGCATCAATCATCAGTTTTTCATTGCGACACCTTAGTTGTTCATTGATTGCTTTCTCATGTGCCTTGATCGTGGGCCTTCAGCAGACCAAGTAACCCCTTGCTGGAGCCAGCGACCTTGGGTCCATGCTGGCAAGCTTTTGCTCAAGCCAGATGGGCCCGCGCTCAAGCTGGCAACCTCGGGATCTCAAACCTGGATCCTCCGCATCCCAGTTCGACACTCTATCCACTGCGCCACTACCTGGTCAGGCAAAATAAAAAGCAAGTCTTGAAAGTCATTTCTAAGTAACATAACTACATCCCAAAACTCAAAAATATTTAAAGGAAGATAAAAGTATCCAGAATCAAATAAGTAAAATTAACAATGTCTAATATCCAATAAAAAATTATCAGTCATACAAAGAAACAGGAAAATCAAAACCATAAGAAGAGGAAAATCAATCAATAGAAACAGACCCAGAAATGATATAGAGAATTAGTAAGCAAGGCATAAAAAAATTATTTTAAGTATATTCCACATAATCAAGAAAGTAGAGTAAATCATGATCATATGAAGGAGAGATATGGAAGATATTAAGATCCAAAACAATCTTCTGAAGATGAAAAATACAATGTCTAGTATAAAAAAATATACTGGATAAGATTAATGGCTGGTTAGGTGCCACAAAGAAAAGATTAGTGAACCTGAGGACAAATAGAAACTTTCCAAAATAAAACACAGCAAGGAAAAAAATAGACTGAAAACATAAATAAATAAAACATCAAAATTTATGGGATAATTTCAAGCAGCTTAAAAGATGTATAACTAAATTTTTTCCAAATAGAAGGGAAGAAGAACAATTAAAACTAGGCCAAAATTTTTCCAAATTTGATGAAACTTGTAAACCTATAGATCCAAAAAGCTTAATAAACCCCAAACACAAGAAACAAAAAAAAACACCACTAACTATATCAAGTGTTTAAAACTATTTATCAAGAGAAAAATCTTAAAAGTCAGAGAAAAAAAACAAAAACAAGAAACACCGAATGTTCATTGGACCAATGATGTGAATGAATAACAGATAACTTCTCATTAGAAATAATACAAGACATGTAAGCAACATCTTTAGTACTGAAAGAAAAACTGTCGACCTAGGATTTTATGCCAGCATAAAACAATTCAATCTCAGTTTCAGCCAAGGAAAAGAATACCGAGAGGCCCACGCCTGGAGCATAATAAGTGTTCAACAAGCATATGTTGAATGAGTGAATAAATAAATGAATAAAGAGAGAGAATGAAGGGGGAAAGATACAAGTGACAGCTAGGCCGTGGCCAGTTGGATCAGTACTAGAGCGTTGGCCTGGTATGTAGAGGTCCTGGGTTTAATTCCTGGCCAGGGCACAAAGGAGAAGTGCCCAGTTCCCATCTGCTCCTCCACCTTTCCCCCTCTCCTTTCTATCTCTCTCTATCTCAGTGGAGCCAAGGCTCCATTGGCCCAGGCGCTGAGGATGGCCTCTGCCTCAGGTGCTAGAATGGCTCCAGTTGCAACAGAGCAAGGGCCCCAATGGGCAGAGCATTGCCTCCTTATGGGATTTCTGGGTGGATCCAGTCGGGCACATGCGGAAGTCTGTCTCTCTGTCTCCCCCCTTTTCACTTCAGAAAAATACAAAAATAAATAATTAAAAAAATAAAGTGACAGGCAAGAAGTAACTTTATAAAAAGAAGAAAAGGGGAAGAAAGATGACGACAGAGTAGGCGGACGTTCCACCTGCCACCTCTCCCAGTACCAAATTGGATTACACCTTAATTTAAGAACAATCATCTTGAAAAATCAATTTGGACTAAACTAAGAGGAATCTATAACCAAAGATCACAGAAGCCGCCACACCGAGACTGGTAGGAAGGGCGGAAACATGGAAAGGGCTGCCCTGCTCCCAGGAGCAATTGGCTGCCCGGAGGGACTCTCATGGTGCGGTGGGCTGCCCTGAGAGGCATGGGTCCTCAGCCCCACACCCGGAGCCCCAGATTAGAGCCCCAGCCTAGAACCCCAGAGCCTAGAAGAGGCACACCAACAACATTTAGCTGTGAAAAGAGCCCGGTTTCTGTCCACGAGAAAGAGACACACCTCTTGAACGCAGATTCCATTTTAAAGGGCCCGTGCAGAAAACCTCATTCTCAGCCACTTACCCAGGGCTCTGGTGGGGGAGAGCTGAGAGGACTGGAGTTGCAGAATGAGAGTGTAAAGTTGGAGGCCCAGGGAGAGACTGGGGGATGGAAATCGGACCCCTGTGTTCAGTCATACTCCAGTACTGCAGTTGCAATATTTCTTGGTGGAACAATCCCCTCTGAGTGGCATCAGCTTAGGGAAAAGCAGCTGCTCCGCCCTCAGGAGTCTCTCCTACCCCAGATATGGTGACGGGTCCTTCTGAGAGGCCAGGAAGCAGGGGGCATGTCATTGACTCATTTTTCTGGTGTTGAGACCAGAGCTCCCCTCCCCCCCCCCCACACTCTCCTGAGTCTATGACTGGTGCTTCCACCTCACTGCAGACTCAGCTGAATCTGTCCAGAGAAGGGCAGACCACACTTCTGGGTCTCAGAGGCCACACCTTATAGAGGTCTGTGAAAAAGTCTGGACAGACTGACACTTAGGGCTGAAGAGCGTAGCCACACCCACCACCCCACCACCCTTCCTAATTCCTGAATAGCCACAGGCTCTCCAGCAGAGGCTTTTTCAGCAGCTGAGCCTAACAAGTAGCCAGCAGACAGAGGCTACAAGAGGCGAGACTCAGGGAAACTTGGCCGTTTGAGTGGATTTACCCCAGGACCTGAGTGAGTAAAAGCCAGCCTAGGAGTGCAGCTTGGCATTTCCATGTACACCTGGGCCCAGAAGAGGCAGCCACAAACTTTGAATTGCTTGTAGCTCCAAGGAGGTTGCTGAGGGCCAGTCATGGGCAGTGTCTCTCACTGGTCTGCGCTGGGTTCCTGCTTGGGAGGCCCAGGGCTAGCACATCCAGGGGCCAGCTGTGGAAAGCATTGGTTCAGGACCTAACAACCCTTACTAGAGTGGTATCCTAAGGAAAAGCTCTTCACACCAGGCCCAGCTGAGGTGAGTTCCACTCTCTCAGATCAACACCGGCACAGCGGCTCACGTGCATTGGATAGGGTAGAGCTTCACAGTCAGCCGGCCTGGGCACTGGACATTCTGTCCTGCTAGGCTAAATTCCACAGGGGGAAGGGAGAGAGGCTTGGAGCATGGACATTTAAAGTGTGGGTCCCTGTGAGTCTATTGTTGGATCTGATCAAAGGGCTTATCCAACTTCGGGAGGGGCACAGTCAGCCCCAGGAGAGGACTCGCTTAAGTCTTCTTCCCTGAGACTGGGGTTTCAGCAGCTGAAAGAACTTTTGCAGAGGGGGCTGTTGGTCACACTCAGTCTGAACCTGCTGCTCACTTTGTTGGGAAGAAATAAAATCTGAGTATCCAGCAGTGACTGAGGGATCAAGCTCTGGAGTTAGGAAACACATTCCCTGTACTGAGCTCCTCACCAAGAGACTCCTGAAGTAGGGGGTCCCATAAACATTGTATTCACAACTTCAGCTACCCTAACCCACCAAGCCTGCAACCTGTAGAAGGATTGGTTGGCGGAGGCTAATCTGAGCCCACACTACAGTCTTACTACAGAAGACTGTGGGAAGACCAGACAGCTACAAGAGGAGGAAGAGCAGCTGAAAAGTGGAAACAAATCTTCCAGAGTTTGGGGCTTTTACAGAGCTGCTGTCATCTGTAAGCAGGAGGAACCTGATCCTTATACACAGGTTGGCCCCTCCCACAGTACCCAGACACAGAGAACACAGACACAAACAGCAAAAAGTGCAGTAGCTGCACTGGTAGCCCACAGTGAGTTACAAACAATAGCTAATGCCAACCCGAGAAGAACTTGAACCAACACTACTGGTAGTGGGTGGCAGACAGCACCAACCCTAGACTCAACTACCTATACAAGGAGCACATCCAAAGGTGGAGTTTAGCAGGTACCAGACATTGTGAAGAATAAATATGCCCAACTGGACAGACATTGCACAGTGGGTAATGAACATAATCAAAATTGACCCTTAGAGCCAGCCAGCCTGAAGGGATAAACGTAACCATGAAAAGACCAACAGCATCTAATACTCACATACAACAAGAGGGAAAATAGTACCCTCAAGAAGCATTCCTAGAACAAGGGAAAAAGTGGACCGGAGGACAGTACCACCAAGCCCATCTTCTTCATAAAGACCACACAAAAATTTCAAAGTCAGACAGTGCTACCTAATACATAGAAAAAATGCACATAGAAATGTGACCCAAATGAATCAACAAGAGAAATCCCCAGAAAAAGAACTGAATGAGATGGAAGAAACCAAAATACCAGATGCAGAGTTTAAAACAATGATTTTTAGGATGCTCAAGGATCTTAGAGCAACAATGGATGGACATAATGAGCACCTAAATAAAGAGATAGCAAGCATCAAAAAGGGCATTCAAATCATAAAAAAAACCCAGTCAGAAATGACAAATACAATATCAGAAATAAAGACTGCACTAGAAGGAATTAATAGCAGGCTGGATGAAGCAGAGGACTGAATCAGCGATTTAGAGGACAAAATAAACAAAAGCTGAGAAGCACAGCTGCAAAAAGAAAAGTGGCTCAAAAAGTCTGAGGAAACTCTAAGAGAGCTCTGTGACAACATGAAGAGAAACAACATCCACGTCATAGGGGTTCCTGAAGGAGAAGAGAATGAACAAGGAATAGAGAACCTGTTTGAAGAAATCATAGCTGAAAATTTCCCTAAATTGAAGGAAAAAGTCACACAAGTTCAAGAAGCATAGAGATTTCCAATAAAGAGGAACCCAAGGAGGCCTACAGCAAGACACATCATAATTAAAGTGTCAAAGTTAAGAGACAAAGAAAGAATACTAAAAGCTGCAAGAGAAAAGCAGTTAATTACCTACAGAGGAGCCCCCATAAGGATGACATCCAACTTCTCAAAAGAAACACTTGAGGCCAGAAGGGAATGGCAAGAAATATTCAGTGATGCACAACAAGAATCTACAACCCAAACTTCTTTATCCAGCAAGGCTATCGTTTAAAATTGATGGAGAAATAAAAAGCTTTCCAGACAAAAAATACCTCAAGGAATGCGTTACGACCACACAAGTATTGCAAGAAATGTTAAGGGGCCTGCTGTAAAAAGAGAAAGGAAAAAAATATAGAGAAAAAGAGGTTCGTAGATTTAAAGAATAAAATGGTAATAAACAACTATATATCAATAATAACCTTAAATGTAAATGAATTAAATGCTCCAATCAAAAGAGATAGGGTAGCTGCATGGATAAGAAACAGGACCCGTACATATGCTGTCTACAAGAGACCCACCTCAGAACAAAAAATACACAGACTAAAAGTGATGGGATGGAAAAAAGTATTTTACACAAATGGAAATGAAAAAAAATCTGGAGCAGCAATACTTATATCTGACAAAATAGACTTTAAAACAAAGGCTACAGTAAGGGATAAAGGAGCTCACTACATAATGATAAAGGGAGCAATCCAACAGGAAAATACAACCATTGTAAATATCTATGAGCCTAATAAAGGAGCACCTAAATATATAAAGCAAATTTTGATGGACATAAAGGGTGAGATCGACAGCAATACTGTAATAGTAGGGGATATTATTACCCCACTAACATCAATGGATAGATTCTCCAGACAGAAAATTAACAAAGAAACAGCAGTTTTAAAGGACACACTAGATCAACTGGATTTAATAAATATCTTCAGAATTTTTCACCCCAAAGCAGCATAATACACATTATTTTAAAGTGCTCATGGTACATTCTCTAGGATAGACCACATGTTAGGATACAAAACGAGTCTCAATAAATTTAAGAAGATTGAAATCATATCAAGTGTCTTTTCTGATCACAATAGCATGAAACTAACAATCAACTACAATAGAAAAACTGAAAAACATTCAACCATTTGGAGGCTAAATAAATAGCATGTTATTAAATAACAAATGGGTTAACAACGAGATCAAGGAAGAAATCAAAAATTTTCTTAAAACATATGAAAATGAACACACAACAACTCAAAATTTATGGGACACAGCCTGATCAGGCGGTTGCACAGTGGATAGAGCGTCAGACTGAGATGTGGAAGGACCCAGGTTCGAGACCCCGAGGTTGCCAGCTTGAGCACAGGCTCATCTGGTTCGAGCAAAAGCTCACCAGCTTGGACCCAAGGTCACTGGCTCCAGCAGGGTGTGCTCGGTCTGCTGAAGGCCTGCGGTCAAAGCACATATGAAAAAGCAATCAATGAACAACTAAGATGTCGCAACAGCAAAAAACAGATGATTGATGCTTCTCATCTCTCTCCATTCCTGTCTGTCTGTCCCTATCTATCCCTCTCTCTGACTCTCTCTCTGTCTCTGTGTAAAAAAAAAAAAAAAAAAATTAAATGGGACACAGCAAAAGCAGTCCTGAGAAGGAAGTTCACAGCATTAACAGGCATACCTTACAAAGAAAAAGCTCAAATAAACAACTTAACTCTGCATCTTAAAGAACTAGAAAAAGAACAACAAATAAAGTTTATAGGAAGTATTAATAGAAGAAAATAATAAAGATCAGAGCAGAAAAAAATGACAGAGTTAAAAAAACAATACAGCCTGACCAGGTGGTGGCGCAGTGAATAGAGCGTCGGACTGGGATGCGGAGGACCCAGTTTGAGACCACAAGGTAGCCAGCTTGAACGTGGGCTTGTCGGGTTTGAGCAAAATAAAAAAGCTCACCAGCTTGGACCCAAGGTTGCTGGCTTGAGCAAGGGGTTACTTGGTCTGCTATAGCCCCTGGTCAAGGCACATATGAGAAAGCAATCAATGAACAACTGAAGTGCCACAACAAAAAAACTGATGATTGATGCTTCTCATCTCTCTCCGTTCCTGTTTTTTCTTCCCTATCACTCTCTTTGTCTCTGTAAAAAAATGAAAATAATAAAAGAATTTAAAAACATTCCTGACCTGTGGTGGCGCAGTGGATAAAGCACTGACCTGGGAACACTGAGGTCGCCAGTTCAAAACCCTGCACTGGTCTGGTCAGGGTACATATGGGAATTGATGCTTTCAGCTCCTCCCCCCTTTTTCTCTTTCTCTCTTTCTCTCTCTCACTCTGTGTCTCTTCTCTAAAATGAATAAAATAATAAAAAAAAGAATTTAAAAACATAAAAATAAATAAACAATACAGATCAATGAAACCAAGAACTGTTTTTTTGAAAAGGTAAACAAGATTGATGAACCTTTAACCAGATTCATTAAGAAAAAAAGAGAGAGGACTCAAATAAAATTAGAAATGAGAGTGGAGAAGTAAAAACTGACCCCACAGAAATACAAAGAATTGTAAGAAAATACTATGAAGAACTCTATGCAAAAAAGTTAGACAACCTAGGTGAAATGGACAAATTCCTAGAAACATATAATGTCCCAAAACTCAATCTGGAGGAATCAGAAAACCTAAACAGACTGATTTCAACAAATGAAATTGAAACAGTTATCCAAAAACTCCCAGCAAACTAAAGTCCTGGACCAGATGGTTTCACAGGCGAATTTTAACAAATATTCAAAGAACTAACACCTATCCTTCTCAAGCTATTTCAAAATATTCAAGAGGAGGGAAGACTTCCAAGCTCCTTTTATGAGGCAAGAAAAATCTTCATTCCAAAACCAGATAAAGACACTACAAAGAAAGAAAACTATAGGCCATATATCCCTGATGAACTTAGATGCTAAAATTCTCAACAAATTAGCAAACTGGTTCCAGCAATACATGAAAAAAAGCATACATCATGATCAAGTGGGATTTATTCTGGAGAGGCAAGGCTGGTACAATATTCACAAATCAATCAATGTGATTCATCACATAAACAAAAGGATAAAAATCACATGATAATATCAATAGATGCAGATAAAGCATTTGATAAAATCCAGCACTCATTTCTGATCAAAACTCTCAGCAAAGTGGGAATACAGGGAACATACCTCAACGTGATAAAGGCCATCTATGACAAACCCACAGCCAACATCATACTAAATGGGCAAAAATGAAAAGCAATCCCCTTAAGATCAGGAACCAGGCAGGGGTGCCCCCTTTCGCCACTCATATTCAACATAGTTCTGGAAGTCTTAGCCACAGCAATCAGTCAAGAAGAAGAAATAAGAGGCATCCAAATTGGAAAAGAAGAAGTAAAACTATCATTATTTGCTGATGACATGATACTGTATATAAAAAGCCCTAACATCTCAGTCAAAAAACTACTGGACCTGATAAATGAATTCAGCAAGGTGGCAGGATATAAAATTAATATTCAGAAATCAGTGGCATTTTTATACACCAACAATAAACTGTCTGAAAGAGAAATGAAGGAAACAATCCCCTTCACTATTGCAACAAAAAAAGTAAAGTACCTAAGAGTAAATTTAACCAAGGAGGTAAAGAACTAGTACTCGGAAAATTATAAAACATTGATAAAAGAAATCAAGGAAGATACAAACAAATAGAAGCATATACTGTGTTCATGGATAGGAAGAATGAACATCATTAAAATGTCTACATTACCCAAAGCAATCTATAAATTCAATGCAATTCGGTATACTTGAAAGATATAGAACAAATATTCCAAAAACTTATACAGAACCAAAATAGAACACACAGAGCCTCAGCACTCTTGAAAAAGAAGAATAAAGTGGGAGGTATCACACTTCCTGATATCAAGTTATACTACAAGGCCATTGTACTCAAAACAGCTTGGTACTGGTATAAGAACAGGCACACAGATCAACGAAACAGAACAGAGAACCCAGAAAAAAACCCACGCCTTTATGGTCAATTGATATTTGACAAAGGAGGAAAGAGCATACAATGGATTAAAGACAGTCTCTTTAATAAATGGTGTTGGGAAAATTGGACAGGTATAGGCAAAAAAATGAAGCTAGACAACCAACTGACACCATTCACAAAAATAAACTCAAAATGGATAAGACACTTAAATGTAAGTTGTGAAACCATAAATATCTTGGAAGAAAACATAGGCAGTAGATTCTCCGATATCTCTCGTAGCAATATTCTTGCTGATTTATCTCCATGGGCAAGTAAAATAAAGTACAGGACGAACAAATGGGACTATATCAAACTAAAAAGCTTTTTGCACAGCAAAAGACACCATGAACAAAATAAAAAGACAACCCACACAATGGGAGAACATATTCATCAATACATCTGATAAGGGGTTAGTAACCAAAATTTATAAAGAACTTTTAAAACTCAACACCAGGAAGGTAAACAATCCAATTAAAAAATGGGCAAAAAAATTGAATTGACACTTCTCCAAAGAGGACATACAGATGGCCAACAGGCATTTGAAAAAATGCTCAACATCACTAATTCATCAGAGAAATGCAAATTAAAACTACAATGAGATACCACCTCACACCAGTCAGAGTAGTGCTCATTAACAAAACAACACAGAATAAGTGCTGGCGAGGGTGTGGAAAAAAGGGAACCCTCCTGCACTGCTGGTGGGAATGCAGACTTGTGCAGCCACTGTATATAACTGTATGGGGTTTCCTCAAAAAATTAAAAATGGAACTGCCTTTTGACCCAGCTATCCCATTTTTAGGAATATATCCTAAGGATACCAAATCACTGATTCAAAAGAAGAAATGCACCCCAATGTTTATTGCAGCATTGTTTACAATAGCCAAGATCTAGAAACAGCCCAAGTGTCCGTCAGTGGACAAGTGGATTAAAAAGCAGTGGTACAGATACACAACGGAATACTATGCAGCCATGAAAATGAAGGAAACCTTACCTTTTGTGACAGCATGGATGGACCTGGAGATTATTATGCTAAGTGAAATAAACCAGGCAGAGAAAGAAAAATAAAGTATGATCTCACATATATGTGGAAGCTAATGAACAAAGTGAACTGAGAAACAGAATAGAAGCAGAGGAGGGGTCACAGGGATCAGAGGGCCAGCAGTCGAAGGGGAGAGGGATGAGAGGATAGGATCAGAGAAGGTGAAGGGATTAGTGAAATTATATATACATAACAGAGAGATATAGATGACAGGACAGCAAATCCTAGAGGGAAGGGGGGAAGGAGTTAGGGGAGAGGGAGGTAAGAGGGGTATAAAAAGGGACACAGGGGTTGGGGGTGAGGAAGTTATATTCAGTGGGACACTTAAATCCATGTAAACACAATAAATTAAAAATTAATAAAAATAAATAAAGAAGCACAAAAAGAAAAGGAGAAAAATAAGCTCTGGCCGGTTGGCTCAGTGGTAGAGCATTGGCCTGTTGTGTGGCAGTCCCAGGTTCGATTCCCAGCCGGGGGGCAGAGCATCGCCCCCTAGGGGGAATGCCAGGTGGATCCCGCTCAGGTGCACACAGGCGTTTGTCTGTTTGCCTCCCCGCTTCTCATTTCAGAAAAATATTTTTAAAAAAGGCGGGGGGTGGGGGAGAGAAAAATATACTGAAGGAAAAGAAGAACCAGGAAAGCAGGGTACCATGGTAAGTCAAAGAGGAAGCAATTTAGCAAAAGCGGCCAAGAAAATAAAATGCCACAAAGATGAAGAAAAATAAGGATGGTCACAGTCTAAAATAATGAAAGAAATATTCTGAAAACTTTGCAAGAACAGAAGGCAGATATGGAATATAGACTGCTCCTAATCAAGGGAAAAACTATTAAGACTGATGTTCAGGTCACCTTGAGAATAAAAAAGGAGTTGTAAGTACTATTTATCAATCGTTTCCATGTACCAAGTACTGTGGTAAACTTTACTTACATTACCCCATTTACAGCAATTTGTAAAATGAACCCAAAATATCCCAGGTTAAGTGGATATGAATATTAACCTTAGGAAGCATGACTGATAGTATTGATAACTAAAAAAGCTTAAGAAAGCTGACATTCACTCAATTGTACTTTCATCTGAAAGAAAAAATAATGCTAATGATAAGGAAACAGTCTTGAATCACATATAAAATAAAACATCAGAAAGAAAAAGACACGGCATTCTGCAATACTATCTAAGCGACAGGGAGGGCAAGGTCGACAAAAGGGAGATAAACCCTAGGAGTGAAAAGGGATGCATCAGGCTATTATAAGTTACTGACACTGGCCATTAATAAATCTTACTCTCTTTGTTCTAATTCCATGCCCAAGTAAGCTTATTATATTTTGCTTCCCATGTAGTTTTGCTTAGTGAACATGTATACCTCTTAACGAATACATGTCTTACTGTAAACCGTATCTCACTGTCAACTGGCATTTTGGGTTAAACCTAAGCCTAATCTGGGTGTACTAACAAATCACATTAAATCCATATATATATGTCTATACAATGATACTGCAAAATGCTACGAGTTGGTTTGAGGCAGATAGCTGGTTTCTCTATCTTGTTGAACACCTATTCAAATCACAATACTCTTTAAAAAATAATCAGCTCAGCCTGACCAGGCAGTGGCGCAGTGGATAGAGTGTTGGACTGGGACGCGGAAGACCCAGGTTCGAGACCCCGAGTTCGCCAGCTTGAGCACGGGCCCATCTGGCTTGAGCAAAAATGCTCGCCAGCTTGGACCCAAGGCCGCTGGCTCCAGCAAGGGGTTGCTTGGTCTGATGAAGGCCCGCAGTCAAGGCACATGTGAGAAAGCAATCAATGAACAACTATGGTGTCGCAATGGCAATAATAAACTACTGATTGATGCTTCTCACCTCTCTCCGTTCCTGTCTGTCTACCCCTCTCTATCCCTCTCTCTGACTCTCTCTCTGTCCCTGAAAAAAAAAAAAATCAGCTCAGGTGGGGGGAGGAAAGAAAGGGGTGAAATGGGGGTGGAAAGACACTTGGCATGGGGAACCACAATATGGTGTATAAAGGGTGTTATATGGAGTGGGACACTCAAAATCATGTCAACACAACAAATTAAAACCTTAAATTAAAAGATATATTATTATGGGGGGAAAAAAAAGCTTAGTCTGTGAGCTATCTTTTGAACCCATAAGTAAAGGTTCAGCACTGTCATAATGCACCAAGTGAATTCCTCTGACTCTAAGGCAGTCAGTCCCCTGAAGAGAAACAACTGGCTTTCTCACTATCACTGAAGGGCTGTGCATTCATCTACAGATTTCTAATAAGGCAGATACCAAGAACCTCTAATGAGATCACCATGAAAAACATGTTAGCACATTAAAAATATTCAGTATATTAAGTTTCTTAAAGAATAAAACATTAAAGAATAGATCAATCTTGTAGAAGACAGAGGCGAAGTTAAAAAGCACTTTTTGCAGCCATTATGAGGGTAAGGGCCAACAAAGGTAAGTCAGGGAGGGATTTCCAAGTAGCCCTGGGACCACGGGCAAGTTCCTTAACCTACCTGGGCCCTGATTTCCACTTCTGTAAGATAAGGAAATGGGTTCAGGTGATCACTAAGGTCCCTTTCAATTCAAAACTCTATCACAGTTATTTCCTTCAGTGAAGGGTACAGAAACAAATTAACCAAGAAAACTTACGAGTAACTTTCCTGGAACAATATAGTTTCTTTCCAAGTGGAATCCATTTTATCTCCTTTCTGATAAAACTAGACACCCCCTCCAAAAACAATGTGCATATAATACAGGGAAGACTCAATCTACTATGGTGGTAATTTAAGAATAGAGACAAAAAGGAAGCCTTACACGTGTCTGCCATGTCTGAGGGTTTCTCGGACGGACCACGCAGCCTGGCACGGCGACGCCTGCTCCCAGTCCTCTGGTTCCTCTCCGCTCTCTTCGGACCAGTCCAACCCTGACGCAGGGGAGAGGGCAGCGCAAGCAAAAAGAAGTTTACTTTTACTTAAAAGTTAGACAACAAGTGACCTGAAATATGTGCCCCAGAGCCTGCAGCAAGCACCGCCATAGTGTGAGCGAGTGCCTCCTCACGGGCTTCGTCCCTGCCTGACAAAGATATCAATAATGAGTGTATGGCATGCACTGGGGCCCAAAACAAAGACATTGTAACAAAAAGGCTACAGTCCTAGGATGAACTTCCTTTTTTTTTTGGTCTGTTTGTTTTTTATATTTTTTCAAATACAGTTTACATTCAATATTATTCTGTGTTCATTTCAGGAGTACCGCATAATGGTTAATCGTATATTTTACAAACTGTTCCCCCCAGTATTTCCAGTACCTACCACAAAAATATTAATTGCATTTCCTGCGCCATATTTTACATCCCAATGACTATTTTGTAACTACCAATTTCTACTTCTTCTTCTCTTTTTTTTTTGACACAGGCAGAGAGAGACAGAGAGAGGGACAAACAGGGACAGACAGACAGTAAGGGAGAGGGATGAGAAGCATCAATTCTTCGTGGCAGTACCTTAGTTGTCCATTGACTGCTTTCTCATATGTGCCTTGACCGGGGGGGGGGGGGGGGGGGGGGGCTACAGCAAACCAAGTGACCCCTTGCTCAAGCCAGCGACATTGGGTCCAAGCTGGTGAGCCTTGCTCAAACCAGATGAGCCTGTGTTCAAGCTGGCGACTTCAGTGTTTCAAACCTGGGTCCTCCGCATCCCAGTCCCACACTCTATCCACTGCGCCACCGCCTGGTTAGGCTCTTATTTTTAAAGATTTAATTTTTTGATTTTAGAAAAAGGAGAGAGAGAGAATGGGGGGAGCAGGAAGCATCAACTCATAGTAGTTGCTTCTTGTATGTGCCTTGACCAGGCAAGCTCAGGGTTCTGAACCAGTAACCTCAGCATTCCAAGTCAATGCTCTATCCACTGTGCCACCACAGGTCAGGCCAATTCCTACTTCTTAATCCCTTCACCCAGTCCACCAAGTGCCCTCTATTTTGTAAATACCAATTTGTACTTTAAAAAAATTTTTCCCATTGATTTGAGAGACAAGGAAGGGAAAGAGAGAAGAGAGAAAGGAGGGGAGAGAGAGGGCAGGGGGAAAAAGAGAGAGAGGGAAGCATCAAGTCATTTTTACTTAGTTGTTCCATTTTAGTTGTATACTCATTGCTTCTTGCATGTGCTCTAACCAGGGGCAGAACCTGCAACCTCTGGTACACTGGCTCAGTGCTTTATCCATTGAGCACCCAGCCAGGACTCAATCCGTACTTCTTAATCCCTCAAACTGTACCCCAACCACCCTCCATTCCGGCTACCATCAGTCTGTTCTCTGCATTTATGAGTCTGTTTCAATTTTGGTTTATGGATTTTGTTCTTTAGATTATACATATAAATGAAATCATATGGTATTTGTCATTCTCTTACTTATTTCACTTAGCGTAATAATACCCTCTAGGTCCATCTATGCTGTCACAAATGGTTAGATTTCACTATTTTTTATGTAAGGATGGACTTCTTTTAACAGACATTTCACAACTAGAGTAGAAACAACACAAGCAAAGAAAGTTCAAATTAAAAAGAGATAAACTTTTATAAGTATCAAAACGTCATACACTAAAATGTCAGAATAACATGAAACATTCAAGGTGGTGAGATAAGTTCAGGCAAGAGAAAAGTCAAAAGGTGCTGCCAGTGAAGTCACTCTATTCTAAAACAAAGAAGGGCCCAGGATGAATTGTCCAAAGCGAAGACACTCCACCCTCTTTCCCAACACCACTGGAAAAAAGGGCCCCCCCTACGCAGGGACACCATCCCCAGCTCTTGCCCTCCAGAGGAAGAGGGAAGGGCACAATGGCAATTTTCTATTTCTAATGTGGCCTGGGGTTTCTTTTAATTTTTTTAAACAACCACTTCCCATTTTGTGTTCCATTTTGAAAAACAAGTTTATTGGGAATAGTAGAGAAATATAGTATGAACGGTGTTTACTTATTTTGTTTAGTGCTATTGTTTTTAATGACTGGATAATTGTTAGCTTCCAACAGAAAGGTCTTACTTGTCTACAAGTTTTCTATCTTAAAGAGGTCTTGATAAATACTGACACTGCATAGCCTAAAATATGACTGCATCTAGGACTGTATTACTTTAATATGCTCATACCACTATGAAACTTTAATTGTACACTTTAACAACTAGTTCTAAGACTTCTTTCTTGAGATCCTCAAAAATCATTGGACAAAGTTATATTAAAAAGGACTTGACTTCTTCCATAATTTAAATGAGTTTACCATATGCCAAATACGGAAATTAAGAAAGTTAACTGAAATGCAAAATTTAAATGCTTAAAATTAAAGACTACATTGCCACTGGCATAAAGAAACATCAAATATAGTTTCTAGATGACTACTCAAACTGTCAGGTCATTGTAAAAAGTAAGTTTCTTTTGCCTGACCAGTGGTGGCACAGTGGATAAAGTGTCTACCCAAAATGCTGAGGTGGCTGGTATGAAGTCCCAAGGTGGCTGCTTCTGATGCAGGCTCCTCAGCATGGGGTCACTGGCTTGAGCGTGGGAATCGTCCACATACCAGCTTAAGCCCAAAGGTCGCTGGCTTGAGCAAGGGGACACTGGCCCAGCCCTAGTCAAGGCATGTAAGAGAAACAACCAACGCACAACTAAAATGAAAGCAACTACAAGTTGAAGCTTCTCACCCTCTAATCCAGTGGTTCTTAACCTGGGTTCTATCGAACGCTAGGGGTTCGATGAGTCGGTCTCAGGGGTTCGGAGAAGCCTCTGCTGCGGAGGCCAGAATAAAGTAATATTGTAATTTGTTGTGAGTTCCTGCACTTTGTTGGTTTTGTTCTTTGAGCAAGGTGATGTTCATGCACGGCTCATTTTGTGCACCAGTAAAAAAACATATACCTATGTCTTGAATTTAGAAAAAAAATCATATTTTATTTATCACTAAAGAAAGGTTCAGTGAATGCGCATATGAAACTGGTGGGTTCGGTACCTCAAAAAAGGTTAAGAACCACTGCTCTAATCTCTTCTCTCTCTTTCTCAAAATAAATAAGCAAGCAAGTTACTTTCTCTCAACTAAAATAATTACTAATCTGGGCTTCTTTTTCTTAAGTAAAAAACAAGTGATCACAACAGCATCAGCTTCAGGATGTTGAAAGGTGAGAGGTCTTTCACACACAAAGTGGTACCTAGGCACCTTTAAAAAATTAGAACATGAGTTAGCTATAGAAGTTAGAATAATTTCTACTAAGATGCCCATACTTTCTCTGAGAAAGTCATGATCTAAATCATAAGAACTAAAATGGAAGTGTTTCTACTTTTATAAAATTAACTGTCCAATAAAGCAAACCTTTGCCTGACCCATGGTGCTGCAGTGGATAAAACATCGATCTGGAACACCAATGTCGCTGGTTCGAAACCCTGGGCTTGCCTGGTCAAGACACATATAGAAAGCAACCACTATGAGTTGATGCTTCCTGCTCCTCCCCTACCCATCTAAAAATCATAAAATAAAAATTTTTAAAAAAGCTAACTTTTGATCTTGACCTCCGTATCACTAGTTTTAATGTAACCAATCTAAACAACCAGCAGACAGGAGTGCAAAAGCCAATGACAAGATTGCATTTTTCTTTTAAGTATTTTTTGCTGACGTGAATGTAAACAATGTTTGGTTATAACAGTGCATTACAACGTCTGGTCTCCCCAAAATAATCTTTGTTTTGAAAAATTAGGTCCCTAATATGTTTGAGTTAACAAATGGAAAAAGACAATGTTTTCTCTGTGAGTTTCACTCTGTCCAAAATGATAGAAATCAGACCCTCAACACAACATTCAAAAGCTAAATAATTATCAGCATCCAGAAATAAAAAGAAAAATTTAGTAGATGATATAGGTAAGTGATAAAAATAAGATGCAAGTATTCAGCAAAAAAGTTAGATCTCTGCTTCAAAACCAACACCTAATTATTTCCAAGTACATAACTAAGATGTAAATAATAAAAGGACTAAAAGAAAATATAGGTGACATACTCTTGGAATGAAGAGAGTCCAAAGATGGATGGTGGAGGGGTAGAATAGAGGGGGTCCTGATTCAAAAGGAAGAAATCCTTAAAAAGAGAATGCATGAAAATTTTAACTTCTAAATTCCAAAATTATTATACTAGACATTTAAAAGCAAATAATGAATGGGAGGGAAAAGAGAGATTGTAATAAACATGAAGTATGCGTAAAAAGCTCTTACTAATCAATAAAAAAGAAAATGTCATTAAAAATGAATGAAAAATTAAAAGGCAAAACAGAAAAGAAATACAAACATAAAAAAACCCATATAAAGAAATATTCAGAATTATATTATTAATCCAAAGTAGCCATTCTCACTCAAAATGTGGTCCAAAGATCCCCAGGGATCCCTGAAATTCTCTCAAAGGAGCTCTTTAGGTCAACACTATCTTAAAAGTAATACCAAGATATTATTTGCCTTTTTCACTGTGTTGACGTTTGCACTGTTGATAACAAAAACCAACCAAACAAACAAACAAGAAACCCACGATGGGTAAAACTGCTGGCACCTTAGCATGAATCAAGACAGTGGCACCACAAACAGTAGGAGTAGTTATTATATGTTCACACCAGGACTTGCAGATAAATAAAACAACACAAAAACAATTTTTAAGAATATCCTTGATAAAGCACTTGTTTATTAGATTATTTTATAAAATCTCAGTTCTTGAGTATAAACCTTTATAATATGCTGTGTGACTAAATGTGAATTATATAGCAAGCACCTCTGTTACATACAAAAAAGGTATGATGATTGTCTTGAGGAAAGTACTTGTATGACTGTTGTAATTGTGACCTAAACTTGCTCCTTTCTTTTCTTTTAACACCATTTTTATTTGAAAGTGTGACTCGAAAACTACTAGTATTAAGACGTAGCTATCTGGCAGTCATTTTTTCTTTTTCTTTAAAAGAAATTTTTTTTAAACTTTCTATATTGATTTGAGAGAGAGAGAGGAAGGAAGAAAGAGAGAGAAACATCAATTTGTTGTTCCACTTATTTATGCATTCATTGGTTGATTCTTGTGTGTGCCCTGACCAGGGATCTGAACCCACATCTCTGGCATATTGGGATGACACTCTAACCAACTGAGCAACCAGCCAGGGACTGTCATTTCTTTTCTAAAATGAACAAAGTGAAATCATCACTTCAAAGAAAACAATGGACAGTATTTACGGCCAATATAAACTTCAAATTTTTACCTGAAAGCTCAATTTTTTAAAAAATTTGAATTCACCACTGAGAGTATGGCAACTTCCTAACAGACTTTCTAATAAGATTGGTGGCAATATTAACCAAGGTAATTTTAAATTCTTAAATAATGAAAAATGTCAACATTTATAATATCTGTTTAACTCAGTAAATCAGTATTTTCTAAATGACCAATAGGTGATGTAACAAAATCTTGCATAGGTAAAAGATACATTCAAAGTACAAGGTAAATCAATGGATATTGTTTTAACAGCACTTAAAATCCCTTAATATGATTGCAGATTGCACATTGTAACTAATCTTTAAGAAACTACCACTTGTTGTCTGACCAGTGGTGGCCCAGTGGATAAAAGCGTTGAACCAGAACAGAGGTTGCCGATTTGAAACTCCGAGGTCACCGGTTCTAATCATGGGTTCGTCAGTGTGGAGTTGCTGGCTTAAGTGTGGGATTGTCCACATGACCCCAAAGCTCACTGGCATGAAAAGCCCCAGGTCACTGGCTTGAGCAGGGGGACACTGGCACGGCCCTGGTCAAGGTACGTACAAGGAGCTCAGTGTATAACTAAAGCCGTGCCTGACCTGTGGTGGCGCAGTGGATAAAGCGTCGACCTGGGAACACTGAGGTTGCCGGTTCAAAACCCTGCACTGGTCTGGTCAAGGCACATATGGGAGTTGATGCTTCTAGCTCCTCCCCCCTCTCTCTCACTCTGTGTCTCCTCTCTAAAATAAAATTTAAAAAAAAAAATAAAAAAGAAAAAAAAAAAAAGAAAGCACATAATTTAAAAAAAAAAAAAAAAAAACCCTGCACTGGTCTGGTCAAGGCACATATGGGAGTTGTTGCTTCCAGTTCCTCCCCCCTTTCTCTCTCTTTCTCTCTCTCTCTGTGTCTCCTCTCTAAAATGGATAAAAAAAAAATTTAAAAAATAAAAAGCCGTGATGGCGAACCTGTGATAGCGTGTCAGCACTGACACACATAGCCATTTTCAATGACACACGGCCGCATGCAGCCACATACCAGAGAAGTATGGGGCCGCATGCCAAGAAGGACGTTCCATCCTCGGCTGCTGCACAGCCAGGTGCAGTAGCCGAGGATAAAACATTTGCTGTAGTGTAGACACTCTGTGCCCGGAGGTCTGTAGCCCAAACATTTTTGTTATTGAAACTATAAACATCGCGAAATTATGGTTTTTTTCTCGAAGTGACACACCACTCGAGTTATGCTCAGTATTTTGGCGAATTTTGACACACCAAGCCCATCACTGAACTAAAGAGAAAGCAACTAATAGCTGATGCTTCTAACCCACACTTCTCCCTTCCTGTCTCTATCACTCTCTCTGAAAAACAAACAAACAAAAAGCTATTAAAGTACTCCTCTCTTTTCCAACTACAAAAGTGTGTAAGGCTTTATTTTCATTTACTAACCAAAACCACGTATCATGAAAGATTGAACACAGAAGCAAATATATATAAGAATCTAGCTGTCTTCTGGTAAACCAGATATTAAGATCTGCAACAGGCCCTGGCCAGGTAGCTCAGTGGATAAAGCATCAACCTAGCACTCCAGAAGTTATGAGTTCAACCTCCATTCATGGCACACAGGAGAAGCAATCAATGAGCACACACTAAGAGGAACAACTAAGTGGAATGGCAAATTGATAGTTCTCTCTCTCTCTCTCATATCAATAGGTAAAAAAATATATTTGCCAAACAATGTAAAACAGTGCTGTTCTTCACATTATATTTGTTTTGGGTAAGTTTTTTCTTTTTTCTTTTATTTATTTATTTTTTTCTTTTTAATGAAAAGGACAAGCTAACATGTGGTGAGTTTGTTTTTATTTTTAAATAAATTATCATTGAAAATATTCCTCAGTTTTTCCTGACCAGGTAGTAGTGCAGTGGATAGAGTATCAGCCTGGAGCGCGAGCTCACCAGCTTGAGTGCAGGGTCACTGATTCGAGCATGGGATCACAGACATGACCCCATGGTCACTGATTTGAGTTCAAAGGTTGCTGGCTTGACAAGGGGTCACTAGCTCAGTTGGAACCCCCCCCCCCATTCCAGTCAAGGCAGGTAAGAGAAAGCAATCAATGAAGAACTAAGGTGCCACAACAAAGAATTGATGCTTCTCATCTCTTTCTCTTCCTGTCTGTCTGTTCCTGTCTGCCCCCCACCTCGCTAAAAAAAAAAAAAATCCTGTTTTAACTTTCAATTCAGTAAATATCAATAGTTAAAACTCACATACATAAAGCTTCTATGGTGTCCTCAGTAATATGTAAGAGAGTAAAGGGGTTCTAAGGCCAGAAATTTGAGAAACACTGATGTAAGTTATGAAAATTAAATCAGAATTTCTATCAAGTTTGCACACATAAAATAATAACATTATCTAATATCCATGGCAATACAGACATAAAAAAGCTGTCATTCTCACACACAGCCAGCAGAGTCAGCTGACAAAATAATTCTTGAAGGAAAACTTGGCAACACATAAACACCTTTTTAAAAACTGCAAAATCTTGGAATCAGCAATTCTGCATCTAGGAATGTATTTGAAGGAAAAATTAAAGATAAGACAGTAATTATTTTACTGCAAGGCTACACAGCTGCAACATTTTATAATGATATAAGCTAGAAATAAAATTAGAAAAAGTATTTAGCTGTGACAAATTATGTTGTATATGAAAAATTAATAATTGACAATACATTATGAAAAAATTTTTTTTAATGTTTTATTTATTTTTATTTTTTTACAGGGACAGGGAGAGAGTCAGAGAGAGGGATAGATAGGGACAGACAGACAGGAACGGAAAGAGGTTCCGTTCATTAGGCATCAATCATTAGTTTTTCGTTGCTGTTGCGACACCATAGTTGTTCATTGATTGTTTTCTCACATGTGCCTTGACCACAGGCCTTCAGCAGACCGAGCCACCACTTGCTGGAGCCAGCGACCTTGGGTCCAAGCTGGTGAGCTTTTGCTCAAGCCAGATGGGCCCGCGCTCAAGCTGGCGAACTCGGGGTCTCGAACCTGGGTCTTCCGCATCCCAGTCCGACACTCTTATCTACTGCGCCACCGCCTGGTCAGGCACATTACGAAAATTTTTTAAACAGGTTACAAACCTCTATGTTTTGAAGCTAATTTTATATAGCTAAAAGAATATACCAATGTATTATCGTATTTTTCACTCCATAAGACACACTTCCCCCCCATAAAAGTGGAGGGGAAAATGCCCGTGTGCCTTATGTAGTGATAAATACAGTATTATATATATATTTTTTCTTTTACAGGGACAGAGAGAGAGTTAGAGAGAGAAATAGGTAGGGACAGACAGACAGGAACAGAGAGAGGTTAGAAGCATCAATCATCAGTTTTTCGTTGCAACACCTTAGTTGTTCATTGATTGCTTTCTCACATGTGCCTTGACCGAGGGCCTTCAGCAGACCAAGCAATCCCTTGCTCGAGTCAGCGACCTTGGGTCTAAGCTGGTGAGCTTTTTGCTCAAGCCTGATGGGCCCGCGCTCAATCTGGTGACCTCAGGGTCTTGAACCTGGCTCCTCCGCGTCCCAGTCCGACGCTCTATCCACTGTGCCACTGCCTGGTCAGGCTTATTAAATATTTTAACACACCATTTGGTGCAGAATATTGTTTTTCTTATTTTCCTCCTTAAAACCCGGATGTGTCTTATGGTCAGGTGCGTCTTATGGAGCAAAAAATATTGTAATAAGTTCTTTTGTTTGTTTGTTTATCTACACTTTTTATGTTTTATTCATTTTTTAATTAACAAAAGTCATACATGATTTAGTAATAGGTAAAACAATATAGAGCTAAATAAAGTTACCACTCTCACCTCCTTAAAAATCAACCTGTGCAACTACATCGCCCCGTGAGAGCCAATGCTAACAGCCTGGTAGCAGGTACCCATCTGCTCTTTATTGGTGCTCATACCTAGTAGGCAAACATCTATCCATATACTCAGTCAACAGATATAATTATGTCCCTCATTTGTTTACTTTATTTTTACAAATAAGATAT
Source organism: Rhynchonycteris naso (assembly GCA_037038555.1). Taxonomy (NCBI): domain Eukaryota; kingdom Metazoa; phylum Chordata; class Mammalia; order Chiroptera; family Emballonuridae; genus Rhynchonycteris; species Rhynchonycteris naso. Next base: position 28,064,202 of record CM072997.1, on the reverse strand, counting down.
TATAATACCTCTTGATTTTTTTCTATTTGTTAATATAAATTATGGGCATAGTCATGTAAAAGATATAGATTTCATTCATTCTTCTATATAAAATAGGTAGCTGCATAATGCTTCATGAAAACATAGATGTACCATAATTTAATCAAGGTTTCCTACTGGTTATAAAGACTGTTTGCAGATTATTTTTTAAGATTTTATTTATTTTAAAAAGGAGAGAGACAGAAAGAAGGGGTGAGGAGCACCAGGAGGCATCAACTCTCATATGTGCCTTAACCAGGGAAGCCAGGGTTTCGAACTGGTGACCGCAGCATACCAGGTCAATGCTTTATCTACTGCGCCACCACAGGTCAGGCTGTTTGCAGATTTTTAATATTGCAAGCAATGCTGCAATGAACATTCTTGAACACAGATCCTTCATTCTGATTATTTTTATCCATGAAACAGAGTATCAAAAGTGAGTTTGCAGGTCACACATATACTTTGAATTAGCAAATATTGTCCTATTACTCACCAGCAATGAATGAGCTACCGTATCCTCGTCACCAATGCACATAATTGTTGCCAATCTGATGATAATTCAGTTATTTTAATCTGCATTTCCTACTTGCTTTTGGGGGTTGATGTTTTCATTTGTTTGCTGATCACTTATATTTCTTTTTTCTCTATTTCCATCCTTTTCCCATGTTTCTAATGCTATCATACATCATGCAAATAATTTTTCCTCAAGTCAGAATCACAGCTCATACCACATTCAAGAATAAATTCCAGCCTGACCTGTGGTGGCGCAGTGGATAAAGCGTCGACCTGGAAACACTGAGGTCGCCAGTTCAAAACCCTGCACTGGTCTGGTCAAGGCACATATGGGAGTTGATGCTTCTAGCTCCTCCCCCCTTTCTCTCTCTCTCTCTCTCTCTCTCTCTCTCTCTGTCTCCTCTCTAAAATGAATAAATAAAAAAAAAATTAACTCAATAAATTAAAGAAAGAAAAGAATAAATTCCAAATTAATTAAAGGTTTAAATGACCAAAAACAATCAAACTATTCACATAAAATATAGAATATTTCTATAAACTTGCGATCAGAGATTTTCTTAAGCAAGAACACTCAGAAGCATCAAAGAAAAGATAGACATGGGACTATATTAAAGTTTTATCTGTATTTTTTTTTTACTTTTAAATCATGAACAGGTATTGCTTTGGAATTTTTTTTTTTTAATTTTGCTTTTCAAATTGTTGGCAGATATTAACAATGCTACCATTATTCCAAAGTCCTATGATAAGACATGTAGAGCATTTCATTAGGCACACAGGTACCGAAATCATACAGGCATACAATCAAACACAGCTGCCTTTTAATACTACTGCTGCTGCTGCTGCTGCTATTGGTACTGCTGCTGCTATTACTACTGCTGCTGCTACTATTACTACTGCTGCTGCTGCTGCTACTGCTGCTATTACTACTGCTGCTGCTGCTATTACTACCGCTGCTGCTGCTGCTGCTGCTACTGCTGCTGCTATTACTACTGCTGCTGCTGCTGCTACTGCTGCTATTACTACTATACTGCTATTATTGTTGCTGCTGCTGCCACTACTAGTACGAGCTCTGACGAGAATTCTATATTCCCAGCTCCTATTTCTGTATTCCATTCACCAAGTATCATCCTTTCCAATGTCATATTCGCTTTAAGGTGGTCTAACCTAAATATAGACTCTTCCACTGGGACACCCTGTCCAAGTGTTCTACCCCATCACATATGTGGTAGTCAGGAAAATAAAGCCTCGTGTAAAAAAGCACATTTTGTGTATTACACATACCTGATGTAAAATAGGTAACTCACCTAAATGGGGAAACAGATCAGTGTCCAACTGATGTTTCTGGGTGCACAGTTTCACCAGTCTCTGCAGTCGACTTATACAAGAGAAGTGTGGAGAGAAGGCTGTGGCTTTCATAAGGACCCGGTCAGTCCTGGGTGGGTCCCCGACAGGAGCCCTACTGGATGGCAGGAGGGGCAGAGGCCTCTTGTGAGACACCTGCCTCGCTTGTGCTATAGTGTGTGTGGTGGGGGCCACTCCCTGCATTGGTAGGCTGGTGTTCTGAGGTTGAGGTGACTTGCAGACGAGACCCTGCGGTGGCGCTGGAGGTTTTACAGACGTGGATAAAGGTGACAGGTGGGAGTGCTGCTGAGGAGGCTGCTGCTGAGGAGGTGCAGGAGGGGGACTAAAGTGCTCTTGTCGAACTTTTAAAATCTCTGTCTCTCTCTGGCGCTGCCGATTCTGGGCCAGCTTGCTCTGCAACTTCTTTCTCACGGTGGCCCCTTTCTTTAGGTCATCATCTTCCTCGTTGAAAGCAAAGGGATCTTCCAACTCAGTTTCCAGGTAGTGGAGAGGAACTCTTGCCCCCGGTGGAGAGAGGGACATTCCATCCAGTCCATTGGGCATCTTCAAGGCCAACGTGGGCACCGTCAGGCTAAAGGCCATGGTATCCATCTGATGCCTGACCTTCACCTCATCTATAGGATCATTCTTTTTCTTCCTCTCTTTTTTCGGGATAAAGCCAAGTACCTGCAAGTGGCTGTTGCAGTACCTTTAAAAACACACACATACAATGTTCATGATATATACTAAGGAAAGTAGAACATAAACCTACATTTTATAAATTCTGAATTCTATTGTTAAAAATGCAAGAACAGAGTAATTCTTGACATTCATAAATTTCTTATATGCAACTTCCACTACTCTGAAGCAATCCTTAAAGTCTGTGCAATTTTGCTGAAGCAAATATGTCAACTGCCCATGTGCACAGGCTGCCAGACAGAAGTCACTCAAACAGTGAGGGGCCAGCTACTGCTTCTCAGACAGCTTGCTATTCTGCAGTCGTAGCAAACAAAGTAACTCATCAAGAGTCACTTAAAATTCTCTTATAGAGAAAAAATATATATATTCCAGTGCTATTATTTAGATTCATAAACATCTTATGACATAACCTTTAGGAATGTCAAGTGTCCACTGTATGTTCTACACACATGCAGAATAGATCCATAAAGCTGTGGCCAATAAGAGACATGGCTTCAGGAGCAACTGTACTAAGAAGCTGCCCAATACACAGTAAATGGTTTCTGTTGTTGTTCTCAACTCACTTTCAAATCCACAAAAGGGTTCGATTTTTTAATGCAGAGAAATGAGGTTGGGCACTTCTTTAAATTTAGAGATCCGACGTCCCTGCTCATTTACACGGGGGAAGGCTGGACTGGGAAACGAGGCCGCTCAGTGCTCCCGCAGGTAGCAGGGCAGAGCGGTGTACACGCACCCTCCAGCCCCACTCGCCACGTGCCAGCTACCCAGGCAGCGTCTCACATCAATTCTGAACTCCCCAACCCAGCCTCTGCTGAAGAGAACATGCTTCAGAAATAGAATTAGAACAGCTGACTTGGTTATGAACTGCATTTAAAATGATGCAAATATGAATTTCTAGTATAAAATAATTACTACACAGGGGAGTAACTGCTAGTGGGGTCCTTACAGGAGGACGAAAGTGATGTAAAATTAGACTGTGCTGATAGCTGTACAACCCTGTGAATATACTAAAACATACTGAATTGTATACTTTAAATGAATTGTACACTATGAATGGGTTAAGTGTATAGACTGTGAATTGTATCTTAATTACCATATTTTTCGCTTCATAAGACACTTCCCCCCTCCCCAAAAGTGGAGGGGAAAATGCCCATGCATCTTATGGAGTGAAAAATATGGTATTTTATTAAATATTTTAACACACCATTTGGTTCAGAATATTTATTTTCTTATTTTCCTCCTTAAAACTCTAGGTGTCTTATGGTCAGGTACGTCTTACGGAGCGAAAAATATGGTAAACTGTTTTAGAAAATAAATATACAGATAACAAGAAATTTTCTTGACAAATATATACATACTACTAAAAATATACATAAAATTATAGCAAACTTAAAATATTATAAAAATAACCAACTTACTATAACTACTTATCTCTGAGAAACCAAGGCTACTGTAATAAGCCTTAGCTTAAAAAGTGGACTTTACTTTTTAACTATACCTGTACTTCCACTAAGCTTAACACTACTCTATATCATAAACCTGAAATACCGTAAGTTAGCATTTATAATACACATCAGATAAGTTAGATATCAGATATGAAGAAGCTTCCTCTAACTGACCACCAATCAGATTACTTAGTCAATTAAAAGTCCTTGGGAAAAAATTTTTTCTAAAACAATATATAAAACATCTCAAATCCCTAAGTGTCCAAGGAGTAACTGCATCAACAATAATGAAAGTTTATTTTCAAAAGAATATTAATCTTTTTTTAAAGTATGCCATGTAGTATAGTACAGTTATAACTATCAAATAGTTATACACAGGTTAAAACATATTACATGAATTCAACCTGGATTTCTTGAAGCAACATTACCTTCTGCTAAAATCTAATTTAATCTATTTTCAAACAGCCCTACAAACAAAAATATCAACACCAAAAAATATCTTTACTTATTTATTTATATATATATATATTTATACACACATACCATTTTCATTCATATATTCTTGGACCACTTTTTAAAAAATTATGGATATTAGTATTTAATCAAGTATAGCTTCTTGTGACATAGCAATACAAAAATCCTTTCCCTTAGCTTGTTCTAAAGAGGAAATTACTTAGCATATAAAGGTGAAGACATGTGCTTCACAGAACTAACATGTTGGACAAACTCAGAGTGACTGTCACTTTACTTTTTGCTATTAGCTACAAGAGAATACTTGCTTCAGATTAAATAAAAGAAAAAATCCAAGGTTGACAATTGCAACTGTGATAAATTAAATTTATGACAAAATTTTAGAGATGTGTTTATGATGAGCTTAAAATAAAAAGTTAACCCAAGTTTTTCCATTCTTTAACTTTAAAAAGGGTAGGAATAAGAAATTGTCATTTTCAGTCTGCTAAAACCAACTGGACAGATATGTTTACCCTAATACAGAGGTCCCTTTATCACCTGAGATTAAAATTTTATTCCTTGCCTCACTAAGCAGCTGTTTCTAACTTTCGGGTATTGTAATTTGAAGCTTTAAATGCTCATTAGAAATTCTAAGAGTATTCCCAAATCACCACATTATACTATACTCATTTTGGTGGTATCTCTAGCAACACAAATTATTTATTTCACCCTAAAAGTATAAAAACTGCTCACCATGACATATAAAATACATATTCCTTTTCATCGATTTATGCTGGTGACATTCGCTTATGTATAGGAACAAGAATGAATTTTTTAACTTTTATCTTAGATAGTCTTAGATATTTTACCTATAGATAAAAAGTATTTAAAACTTTCCTATAAAATAAGTATGCAGCTCTCTGTAATAGCCCACAACAATCAACATGGTTTCTGGAGAAGTGAAAAAAAAAAAGAGACATGAAAAAGTGATTCTATGTGAACTATAGTGTGAATTTTCCTACAAATAAGAGATGAACAATCAGCTTATGACTATTTAAAAAATACCTCCCTGTTTTATTGGTTTTTAAATTCAGGAAAGTATAAATTCATAGTTCTAGTGATAAAACTAGAACTTACTATGAAAATACAGTTTCTAATTCATAGTAAACATACTCTGTATGGAACTCTTTTTAACCAAAACAGGCATGATTATAAAATGATGCCAAGCACTGCTTAGAAGTCTGAGTGATTCCAGTCATCATTCTTTTGAATAATTCTGTTTCAGTAAATACATACCCCTCACTACCACCTTTCAAGCACAGATTTTAAAATTCCAAAATTATCATTAATTATAATAACAAGGGAGTTCCTATATTTTTTCTCATTTAGACAGATGACAAAACTAAGTAGAGAAGTCAGAAACACTTTACACGGCTGCAAACTAAATCCATCAATCGGTACCAACACTTTCAAGCAACAACTCTGAGGTAAAAAAAAAAATTTTTTCCATAATACTAGAAAGTCCACTAAATCATAAAAAAGCACTCAAACATACTTTTCAAATAATTCCCCAAATTTACTACTTCATTATTTAAAAACTGCCATCTCTCATCTTTAGAAGCATTTCAAAATTTACTCAGATTACTCCCAGAAAACATCATTTAAATTCACCGCATCGGAAAAAAAAAAAAAAGAGAAGGAAAAAAAAATTCCCAAGCCTACTAATTAAATCAAACACAGTCCCATGATTAGCTCTTACCTACGATCCTCTGATTTGGGGATGGGGTTGGTGCAGCGTTGGCTGTTATACTTGGCCACATATTCACATTGCTTGAAGGGGGCAGTCTTGTCCTCCAGAACGTGTCTGATACAGAAAGCGTAGCCGTTGAGTCGCCGCTGCTTGCACAGTTTGGGGCTATATGAGCACAAGGGCTTATTGTCAACCTCAGAGAAGTGTATATGTTTCCCTTCATACATCACGTGACTCTATTCCTTGTGAACATCAGCTAAAAGGCCACCACAAAAAAAAGAAACCCAAATGATAAATCAGAGCGTATAAGGCAGATTTAAGTTGAGAATTTCACTGAGGGACTTCTGGCCCCACAGCCATACCTGATTTTAAATCTTCTGCACCATAGCAACGTTAAGAGAACCCCAAGGATACCACACTTTGGAATGCTGCAGAATCAAGATGAAGCAGATTGTCTATAAAAACATCAAAAGGCCTAGTTAACAAATGAAATAAGCACAGCTTGCTCACCCCAGAAGTAAAATACTAGGACATCGCCCTCCTAATGGGATGGATTCTTCATTGTAATCCAACATCAAGATACTGGATTCAAATAATAAGAGGCATAAAATATTAAGCTACCTTACTCTTCCAAATTGAACTAAAGAACTTCTCTGGTTCAGTTTCAGAAAAAACTCAGAACAGTTAGGGGCCTCCACCGAACAAATGGCGTAAGGCGGCAGGTCTTCCACTTCATTACTGGTGCTCTAGGCTTCTACACCTATTTTCAGAACCCCTATCTCTATAAGACCAATGGATCTCAAACTGGCCTTAGAAAGGTTACGCTTTGTTGATAAGTCAGCCAGTATTTGGCAATTTGTAACAAATGTTTCTATGAGATACAAAATAAGAGCAAATTCCTATTTTTTTAAATTAATTTTAATGGGGTAACATTAATAAATCAGGGTACATATGTTCAAAGAAAACATCTCCAGGTTATCTTCTCATTCAATTATGTTGCATACTCATCACCCAAAGTCAAATTGTCCTCTGTCACCTTCTATCTGGTTTTCTTTGTGCCCCTCTTCTCCCCCTCTCCCACCCTCTCCTCCCTCCCCACACCCCATAACCACCACACTCTTATCCATGTCTCATAGTCTCATTTTTATGTCCCACCTATGTATGAAATCATGCAGTTCTCAGTTTTTTTCTGTTTTACTTAGCAAATTCCTATTTTTAAAGTCATTTCCCCCTCATTTATCCCATCCAAACTATAAACTTCTTGAGCCCAAAGACCAGTCACCCAACGACACTTCCACCCTTCAGTCCAGGGCTGTGTACCACACAGTGCTCCCAATTACACGAAGTAGAATAATAATCATGGTTTATGAATCTTTGGAGGTTTAGTAGGAAAACAAAAGATATCAACAATATTCATAACCTCTATAAACACAAAAGTACCTACAGTAGCATCTATAGTATATTATAATATCACATAGTCTACAACAGTGGTTCTTAACCTTTTTTGAGGTACCAAACCCACCAGTTTCATATGCGCATTCACCGAACCCTTCTTTAGTGATAAATAAAATAGGATTTTTTTTTCCAAATTCAAGACATAGGTATATGTTTTTTTACTGGTGCACAAAATGAGCCGTGCATGAACATCACCTTGCTCAAAGAACAAAACCAACAAAGTGCAGGAACTCACAACAAATGACGGTATTACTTTATTCTGGCCTCCGCGGCAGTCTTCTCCGAACTCCTGAGACCGACTCATCAAACCCCTAGGGTTCGATAGAACCCAGGTTAAGAACCACTGGTTTACAATGAAGTGGAATCAACTAGTTTGTCAAGTCGGGACAGTAGTAGGCTGACGTGGTCTAACACACTTTCTACATACTCTTAAAATCACCCACATGGCTGATGGAACGGCTTAAACACCAGCTACAGAAAAACTCAAGAAATTCTCTCACTAAACTCAATATGAAATTCCTTATACCAGTGAATGACAAGACACATAAATGCAATGGGGTCAAAAAGATATGCTTGCTCAAGTCCAAAATCTGGGCTTACTTTGTTACCTTGAACAAATCATTTGACCTCAGTAAAACAGAGATAATAGTTGCCACGTTATCATCATGCTGCTCCAGGATCAACTGATAGCATGCAACACACTAAGTACCGTGCCTCGAGCATATTAAGCACTGAACAAGTGGAAATTATTATTCATAAGTGTTAACTATTTTTTAAGAGAAAGGGAGAGAGGGAGGGAGACAGAGAGAGAGAGAAAAGTATAAACTCATTGCTCCACTTAGTTGTACATTGATTACTTTTCATACATGCCTTGACCGGGATCAAACTGGTGACCTTGGGCTCAAGCTGGTGACTTCAAGGGTCAGGCAAGCCATGCCGGGCTCAAGCCAGCAACCTCTGCTTTCCAAATCAACACTCTACTCAATGCACCACCACCAGATAGGCCACAGATGTTAATTCTTATTATTACTACACTCGACCTACTGATGATAAAAATAGAGAATCTGGCCTGACCTGTGGTGGCGCAGTGGGTAAAGCGTCGACCTGGGAACACTGAGGTCGCCAGTTCAAAACCCTGCACTGGTCTGGTCAAGGCACATATGGGAGTTGATGCTTCCAGCTCCTCCCCCCTTTCTCCTTCTCTTTCTCTCTCTCACTCTGTGTCTCCCCTCTAAAATGAATAAAATAAAAATTAAAAAAAAAAAAACTTAAAAAAAAATAGAGAATCTGTATTACCCTTGAGAAGCATTTCACTTACTCTAGTAGAAAAACAACTCTGAAATATTAGCTTGGCTAATAAAAATCACATTCATTACTGAGTAAACCTAATCATATACCAAAGTAAAACAAAAATAACAGCTTTCCCTTTTCACTTTATCAAGGTGCAAGGAAGAAAAGTTGGACTAAAAATCTGAATTTAGCTACATGTTCCGAACAGGAAATGTTTCAAAGCAAACCCATGCTGTTTCCTTTTTACAGTCTTTGGCCTGTTCATCCACCTGGCAAACAAAAAATCCTTCATGGATTAGTTTAAGTAAATCTGTAACTTCACGGGGAAAAAATACACTGGATATAAGTAAGAGAGAAAAGTAATACAAAGAATCAATTTGATTGTCATTATGACAAAACCACTATACATATCTATATGTATGATATTTTATAAATCAGGAAGACATCTGAGGGCAGGCAGAAAGGGAAATAAAAAGCATGTTTACTTTCTACTCTGACATATTCTAGGTATACAATCATAACTGTTGATTGATTCCCCCCCTTTAAGTTTTATACTTTTCTTCATATTTAAATTGGCCTGAAATACTGGAACAATGTTAATAATAACAGCAACCAGTTATTCGTAACCTTAACTGAGAGTGCTTTGAGTCAATGGTAGGAATAATGCTGACTTTTATGATGATGTATTTCCTGTTATGTTAAGCAAGTATTAAGTAATTCCCATTTTATTGATTTGTTCTTTAAACTTTTTTTTTTTTTTTTTTTTTTAGAGGAGAGAGACAGAGAGAGAGGAGAAAGGGAAGGAGGAGCTGGAAGCATCAATTCATAGTAGTTGCTTCCCACATGTGCCTTGACCAGGCAAGCCCAGGGGTTTGAACCGGCGACCTCAGTGTTCCAGGTCGACGCTTTATCCACCATGACACCACAGGTCAGGCTGACTTGCTCTTTTTTTTTTCTTTTTAACAGGGACAGAGAGAGTCAGAGAGAGGGATAGATAGGGACAGACAGAAACAGATAGAGGTGAGAAGCATCAATCATTAGTTTTTCGTTGCCGTTGCAACACCTTAGTTGTTCATTGATTGCTTTCTCACATGTGTCTTGACCGTGGGCCTTCAGCAGACCTAGCACCCCCTTGCTGGAGCCAGCGACCTTGGGTCCAAACTGGTGAGCTTTTTGCTCAAGCCAGATGGGCCCGCGCTCAAGCTGGCAAGCTTGGGGTCTCGAACCTGGGTCTTCCACATCCCAGTCTGGCGCTCTATCCACTGCGCCACCGCCTGGTCAGGCTGACTTGTTCTTTTTTTAAAAAAACTGAGAATTAATGGTTAATTTCATCAAAATCCTTTTTGGTTTCTGGAGAGATGCTCATTTTTCCCTTTGACACTTTTTAAAATATGATGTTTAATATTTCCTGATACTGAACTCTACTTAGTGTCTTAGGATAAAAGCAACTTGCTCATCATGCATTATTCTTTGAATGTATTGCTGAGTTACACTTGCTCAAGTTTAAGATTTCTGTAATGGTCTAGTTTCCTGTTTGTGTGCTTTGCCAGAATTTGGTATCAATATTTCAAAAAATAATTTTGAAAATCTTTCTCTTTTTGTATGTTCTTGAACAAGGTAAAAAGCACTGCAGTTATAACGTCCCTCAGAAGGGTGCCTGGGCTTAGCAGTGTTTTTATGCAGTGAATCAGGTTTTCAAACTTAGCTCCATAGTTTAGCAATATGACCTCTTACACTTAATTTCCTAAATATATGTGATTTTTTTTCTCATGTTCTGTGTATTCATTCAGACACCTATGTGATATTTGGGCTTTCTCTCTTAGTTTCTGACAGGTTGCAAAGGGATTTATCTGTTTCATATTTTTACCAATATCTTCTAAAAATATATCCTGAATTTATTAATATCTCCATGTATGTCTTCTAAGTCATCAATTTTGGCTTTTATCTTTGGTATTTGTTTTCTTTACATTATTTTATTTTATCTATTTTGTGACAGAGACAGAGAGAGGGACAGATAGACACAGACAGGCAGGAAGGGAGAGATGAGAAGCATCAATTCTTCGTTGCAGCACGTTGTTTATTGATTACTCTGTGCCTTGACCAGGGGCAAGTGACCCCTTGCTCAAGCCAGCAACCCTGGGCTTCAAGCCAGCAACCATGGGGTCATGTCTATGATCTCACACTCAAGCAAGTGACCCCATGCTCAAGCTAGGGACCTCGGGGTTTTGAACCCGGGTCCTCTGTATCCTAGTCCAATGCTCAATCCACTGTGTCACCCCCTAGTCAGACTATTTTACTGTTTTTTGTAACTTCTTGGGCTGAATTCTTATATTTTCAGTTTTTCTTGCTTAGTAATTTATGAATTCTTCTGAGTACTGCTTTAGCCATATCCCATAAATACTAGTAACACAGAATTTTGATTATCAGTATTTTCTAATTTAAATTTGATATTTTAATTTCTCCTTTACCCCAAGAGTTATTTTTAAATTTTTATTTATTTTTAGCATGAGAGACAGAGAGAGGGAAGACAGGAAGGGAGAGAGATAAACATCAACTCTTGGTTGTGGCACCTTAGTTTTCATTGATTGCTTTCTCCTATGTGCCTGGATGGAGGGGGGGCTCCAGCTGAGCCAATGACCCCTTGCTCTAACCAGATGAGCCTGCAATCAAGACAGATGAGCACGCATTCAGTACAGTGTTCTCAGGGTTTCAAAACTGGATCTTCTGCATGCATCCCTGGCCACTGCACCCTGCACTGCAGCCCAGTTAGATTTGTTTGTTTGTTTGTTTTAAGATTTTATTTATTGACTTGAGAGAGAGGAGAGAGAAAGGCAGGGGGCAGGAGCAGGAAGCATCAACTAATAGTTGCTTTTCGAATATACCCCAACCGGGCACGCTCAGGGTTTTGAACTGGCAACCTCAGCATTCCAGGCTGATGCTCTATTAACTGGGTCACCACTAGACAGGCCAAGAATTATTTACTTTCTTCAGATGATAGAGTTTTATGCTTTTCTTTGCTTTAGTTCTGGTTAAGAATATAAAGCATAACATGCATATAATCCAGCTTTTTGGATTTGGTTGAGATTTTCTTTGGGGCCTAATGGGTATTCTTGCAAAAGTGCATTATTTCCAGGTATGTTGTCATACTATATATATCATGGTACTGTATTAATATCCACTATGATATATTTGTCTGCTTGCTCTACCAAGAGCTGAAAGAGCCTGACCAGGCGGTGGCGCAGTGGATAGAGTGTCGGTCTGGGATGTTGAGGACCCAAGTTCGAGACCCCAAGGTTGCCAGCTTGAGTGCAGCAGGCTCATCTGGTTTGAGCAAAGCTCACCAGCTTGAGCCCAAGGTCGCTGGCTTGAGCAAGGAGTCACTCGGTCTGCTGTAGCCCCGGTGTCAAGTCACATATGAGAAATCAATCAATGAACAACTAAAGAGTCGCAAGGAACAACTGATGTTTCTCATCTCTCTCCCTTCCTGTCTAACCCTATCTGTCCCTCTCTCTGCCTCTGCCACAAGAAAATAAATAAATAATTTATCCTGATCAGACAGTGGTGCAGTGGACAGAGCGTCGGACTGGGATGCGGAAGACCCAGGTTCGAGACCCCGAGCTCGCCAGCTTGAGCATGGGCCCATCTGGCTTGAGCAAAAGCTCGCCAGCTTGGACCCAAGGTTGCTGGCTCCAGCAAGGGGTTGCTCGGTCTGCTGAAGGCCGGCAGTCAAGGCACATGTGAGAAAGCAATCAATGAACAACTACGGTGTCGTAATGGCAACAAAAAACTAATGATTGATGCTTCTCACCTCTCTGTTTCTGTCTGTCTGTCCCTATCTATCCCTCTCTCTGACTCTCTCTGTCCCTGTAAAAAAAAATTTAGAAATGCACTGAAAGAGATGAGTCAAAACCCCATACTATATTTTGTCTGTTTCTCATTTTTTGTTTTATAAATTTTATTTTATTTATTATTTGTTAATTAAATGAGAACAGGGGAGGCTGAGTGACAAACTTCTTCATGTGTCCCAACTGAAATCCCCCCAGCAAGCACTCTACCGCAATGGTCTGCCCATGGCAAGGGGAGGGGGCAGTGCATCATTATTGCTTGGCAACCAATCTATTTTTAGCACCTGAGGCAGGGGCCAGCAGAGTCATTCTCACTGCCCAGGGCCAACTCACTCAAGGCAATGGAACCATGACTGCAGTGGGGAGGGAATGGAGGGAAGGGGTGGAGCAGCAGATGGTCAGTTCTTCTATGTGCCCTGACTAGGAATCTGAACCTGGGACATCCACACACTGGACTAATGCTCTACCACTGAGCAAACCAGCCAGGGCCAAATTTTATTTTATTTTTTAAAGATTTTACTTATGAATTTTAGAGAGAGGGGAGAGAGAAAGGGGAGACTAGGAACAGGATGCATCAACTTGTACCAGCCGCTCCTTGTATGTGCCTTGGCTGGTCAAATGTGAGGTTTTGACCCAGCAACCTCTCAGCATTTCAGGCCAACACCCTATCCACTATGCCACCACAGATCAGGCTGTTTCATAAACTTCCAAGCTGTATTATTTGATATTGGAGATTCATAACCACTAGACTGTCATTCTTTATCATTAGAAAACGCAACTCAAGTGATTAATTTTTGTCTTGCATTCAACCTTGTCTGACACAAGTATTTAGACTCATTTTTTTGGTTTGAATTTGCCAGGTTAGTCTTTGTCCATATGTTTACGCTCAAGTTTTCTGAGGCACTGTTTTAAATCATGGGTCAGAAAACTGGCTAGCCTGAGTGGGCAGTGGTGCAGTGGACAGAACATCAGCCTGGGACGCAGAATATCCGGGTTCAAAATCCTGAGCTTGCTGGCTTAAGCATGGGCTCACAATCTTGATCACGGGGTTGCTGGCTTGAGCATGGGATCACAGTTATGACCCCATGGTCACTGGCTTGAGCCCCAGGTTGCTGGCTTAAGCACAAGGTCACTGGCTTGAATAAGGGGTCACTCACTCTGCTGGAGCTCCCCCTGCTTCCCCATCACAGCACATATGAGAAAGCAATCAATGAACAATTAAGGTGCTGCAACAAAGAATTGATGCTTCTCATCTCCCTTCCTGTCTGTCTATCCCTATCTGTCCCTCTCTCTGCAAAAGAAAAGAAAAGAAAAGAAAACTCTGGCTTACCAGACAAATTTGGCCCGCTGACCATTTCTGTAAATAAAGTTTTATTGGAACACGATCTTGTTAATACATTTACCTGTTGTCTGTGGGTGCTTTCAAGCTATAACAGTAGAGCGGAATAGCTGCAACAGAAATTTTATCATTCCAAAGCCAGAAATATTTACTAAAATATTATCTGCTAGTCCCATTTTAATTTTTTATTTTATTCATTTTAGAGAGGAGACACAGAGTGAGAGAGAGAAAGAGAGAAAGGGGGGAGGAGCTGGAAGCATCAACTCCCATATGTGCCTTGACCAGACCAGTGCAGGGTTTTGAACTGGCTACCTCAGTGTTCCCAGGTCGACGCTTTATCCACTGCGCCACCACAGGTCAGGCTCTGCTAGTCCCATTTTAAAATGGCATCTCTTAATTAGACTTTTTCTGCTCTGTCATTTTCTTTTAATGGGTTTATCTAATTTGTAATTTTGTATTTATTTATATGGTATACATTTCATCTTAATTTTATTATCTTAATTTTTCTGCATTACTTTTAGCTTTCAATTCTATGTTTTATTACATATTTAATTATATAGCCTGTTTTCTTGGAAGATTTGGTCTGCATCCTTTCTATAACATGTCTACACTGCACAAAGAAAATTAGAATACTTCGGATTATCATGATTGACCTTCATGTTATAAACAATGAGAAATTTTTCCATTTCTTTTTAACTACCCATCCCAAATAAAGTATTTTTTCCTTATGCTATGATTTCTACATTGCCATAGTTTATAACATTTTAATGCTGGTCCTATGTTTAAATTTATTCAGTGCTAATTGCAAATCCATTTAATTTAGTTCTTAGCTCATCTCTTGATTCAATAGTTTATAATACACTCACCTCTCTTCTCTATCCCCCACTTCCCCTCCAACCCTGACCTAAGACTGACTTATGGAATCTAAGCCATGGTTTTTCTGTTTGGAAATATATGTCAATTGATAATATACTTAAAACTACAGGTTACTGGGACATAAAATTCTTGGGTCATATATGTTTCTGTCTACTGACTGTATATTTTTTTCCATGTCTTCTACAATGAAAAAGCCTCTTCATTTTATAGGGGCTTGATAATATCTTTTTTCCATTTTGACCTAACAAAAAATCTGTATATTTAAGGGCTAGAAACTTTTAGAATTTCAAGTCTTCTGTTATTGTGGGAAACTTAATGTCGTGTGTGTGTGTGTGACAGAGACAGAGAGAGGGACAGATAGGGACAGACAGACAGGAAGGGAGAGAGATAAGAAGCATCAATTCTTAGTTGTGGCACCTTGGTTTTTCACTGATTGCTTTCTCATATGTGCCTTGGCCAGGGGGCTACAACAGACCAAGTGACCCGTTGCTCAAGCCTGCGACCTTGGGCTCAAGCCAGCAACCCTGCGCTCAAGCCGGTAAGCCAGCGCTCAAGCTGGATGTCCACACTCAAGCTGGATGTCCACACTCAACCTAGATGTCCGCACTCAAACTGGCAATCTTGGGGTTTCAAACCTGGGTCCTCTGCGTCCCAGTTCGACGCTCTACCCACTGCACCACTGCCTGATCAGGAGGAAAAGTTAATGATTTGAAAAATATTTTTCTGCTTCATTTATTCCATTGTCTTCTTTAGGGGTATCAATTATTGGTAAGCTAAATTTACTGTATTATCTTTCTCTCACCTTCAAAACTTTTACTTTTTCTATTTTGGATTGCTCAGATTTCTCAAGCTTACCTCCAATATCCCCAGCTATAGTGAGTATCGCTGCTTTGAAAGTGACCTTTATTTCTATTACAACTATATTTTTCTCTTTTATTTTGTACCCAAGTTCAACTTATTCCTTTCTGTTGTCTTATTTATAGAGCCTTCCCTTGAAGATTCAATGCTGAACTAGTCTCTCCAACCCACAAGGGCCCCTACGACAGAAATTTTAGGGAATGATAACATTGGCTTTATTTCTCTTCAGGTGACTAAGATCAGCAGCTGCAAGGCTGTTGACTGCTAGTTTCTCCTCCATGCTAAACATTGTAAAAATAGTATGACTGTATAGTTGGTAATTCGATCCCACCTCTCTTGTCACTCAGGGAGCCCAATGTACACACCAACTATGCCACACCAAGGTTTCTTTTTTCTTTTTTGTGACAGGGACAGAGACAGAGAGAGGGACAGACAGGAACAAAAAGAGGTGAGAAGCATAAATTCTTTGTTGTGGCACCTTAATTGTTTATTGATTGCTTTCTCACATGTGCCTTGACCAGGGGGCTACAGCAGACAGAGTAACCCCTTGCTCAAGCCAGCGACCTTGGGTCCAAGCTGGTGAGCTTTGCTCAAACCAGATGAACCCGCACTCAAGTTGGCAACCTCGGGTCTTGAACCTGGGTCCTCCGTGTCCTAGTCCGACACTCTGTCCACTGCGCCACCATCTGGTCAGGTGGCATAACAAGTTTGAAGTTACTGTTTTTGTCCCCATGGTGGGTCACCCACCTACTTGGGAGAAAGCTGCTTCCCTCACTTTGGGTAAGTTCTATAGAGAAAATCATCCTCTCCTGGCATCCTTCTTGCCCTTGTTCAATTTTCACTAAATGTTAATAATACTAATTCATATATTGTGATTATTAGGTTTTGTCATTCTCATTATTTTTAGTTAGGAGAGAACAGAGATGTAAACCTACTTCTGCCCACCCCGAATCATACAGCAAAAGAAAATCATAAAACAAATTATTTAAGTTTCACAACTAATTACCTTTCTATTAATTTCCTATTTTTTTTATTTTAAGGAATCAATATGCTTCTAAAGAAGTTGCTAAACTTGATTCAATTCATTTTCACTGTTAAATTGACAGGATTTTAGCTTCAACGGCAAGTACAGCGTGTCCGTAAAGTCATGGTGCACTTTTGCCCTGTGAACAGTCAAAAGTGCACCATGACTTTACGGACACACTGTATTTACTTATTTAAACACTTTGGGAAAATCCATCATTTTCCTTGAAGCTGTGGAGGAAATAATAGTAAGAAACGTAACTTTTGCCGTAGAAGATTATAATCTATGAGATGAGATGCATTCAGAAGGAAGCAAGTGAATAGCTGGAGGACCCCCCCCACAGCTCTGAGCACCCACGGCACCTCCAGTGTCACCAAGCCTGCGATCAGGCTGCTCCCTCTGTCAGAGCAATGGACAGCTGCTCTCTTTGTAGCGCTCCTCTGGCCAAAACACAGCCTAGCTGTCACCACATGGGATTCCCAAGGGCTGAGTGAGAGTGCTCTGTGGCGGTACTCCACGCACCTTCCTGTTTGGCCCTCATCACATTCTGCTTTCCCTGACTACTCTTCTGTTGTCGTCTCTCCTAGACAAGGCCCCAGCGGGTGGGCAGTTTTCTGTTCTTCTTTATCTCACAGGGCCTTGCAGTTAATAGGTGCTCAGTGAGTACATGCTGCCTCCATAAACAGCTTCTGTGACAGCAACCCTTAATTCCTGTCATTTACCTGAGGCAAAGTTCATCCACTGATGATTAACTAACTTCTAAAAATCACTAAATTAGTACTTTAGATAGTCTATAATTTCTAATAGCTTAGTCATATACCTAAAGAAAATTAGTATAATTTAGCTTTAGCCTGACCAGGCGGTGGCACAGTGGATAGAGCGTCGGACTGAGATGCGGAGGACCCCGGTTCGAGACCCCACGCTTGCCAGGTTGAGCGTGGGCCCATCTGGCTTGAGCGAAGGCTTGCCAGCTTGGACCCAAGATCGCTGGCTCCAGCAAAGGGTTGCTCTGGTCCGCTGAAGGCCCGCGGTCAAGGCACATGTGAGAAAGCAATCAATGAACAACTAAGGTGTCGCAATGGCAACGAAAAACTGATGATTGATGCTTCTCACCTCTCTCCATTCCTGTCTGTCTGTCCCTCTCTCTGACTCTCTCTCTGTCCCTGTTAAAAAAATAAATAAATAAGAATTTAGCTTTAAAATTCTAGTATAGCTCATGAAGTAACATCAACATTTCATCAAACGGATGTCATATCATTTGCTACCCATTGTCAATTTAGCAAGTAATGTTTAAAAAATATAAGAACACATTAAAATCTACCTAGTTAACTTCCTTCTGACTCTAAGAATTCATTAATCTAGCCAACTGCCCTCTTTCAGCATTTGCCATAAGGTGCAAAAGCTCTTGCTAATCACTTCTTTGCCATTATAAAATGGTGTTTAATTTCAACATCTTATAAACAACTTCTCTTCAATCTTAATTTTTTTACATCTATCAGTGATTCATTTTTCTTCCTACTTTGTTGATTTGAAGGTTGTAAAGTCCTAGTAAAAGGCAACTTTGTATCACTCTGCATTTTCCTTTTGAATAACCAACTGGTTTCTCCATTCTCAAGTCCCTCTTTTAAAAATTCAACTTAATCTTTATATATTTATATTTTCAATTCCCTGATGAATTGACACTCATTTTATATACCATAAAAGGAAAGAATGTTTGGGGAAATCTAACTTTCTTCTAAGTATCATTTAATATCAAAATCACTTTGTCTATAAACTGAAAACAATTATTCCTTTAGTCTTCTCTACTTCATAGGTTTTTCCTTTTTTAATTAAAGAAATCATGAAGAAAGCACTAAGGCAGATCTCACGGAAAAGACCATACATTTTTCCCATTCTCTATATCTAGACTCCCACACCCAAGTTCTTTACCCCCACTCCACCAAAGGTGAACTTCACACGGCCTGCCTTCCCTCTTTGACATACATTGTAAAATATCATAGAAAAGAGACAACACAGAACATACAGAGTCCACATGATCTTAATCAAATGCCTTACGGACCCTAACATTTAAATACTATCACAAGTCTAATCCATAAAAAAAACCTAAACCTAAACTCTACCTTTTAACACATGATAAATATCACTTTAAAGAGGAAGGGATAAAAGATCCTAACCAGACTTAATTTATTAACCACTACAGCAGATATCATATTCAGCTATGGAACGAACTTGCTTAGAATATAAATGGGTCCACGCTCCCTTCAGGAGCAGAAGGCAGGTAATTAAGCACTTTAGAACAGCAGAGCAGGTACCTTATTCAATTACCGAAAAGCAAAAAGAACTATTACTGAGAATAGTCTCACGGAAAGTCTCTCCTTAGTAAACATATCCAGGGATATCCAGGAATAGAAAATATGATTAGGTGTAAAATCTTTTATAAAAGGAATCCTCCTTGCCTGACCAGGCGGTGGCGCAGTGGATAGAGCGTCGGACTGGGATGTGGAAGACACAGGTTCGAGACCCCGAGCTCGCCAGCTTGAGCACGGGCCCATCTGGCTTGAGCAAAAGCTCGCCAGCTTGGACCTAAGGTCACTGGCTCCAGTAAGGGGTTGCTCAGTCTGCTAAAGGCCCGTGGTCAAGGCACATGTGAGAAAGCAATCAATGAACAACCAAGGTATTGCAATGGCAACGAAAAACTAAAGATTGATGCTTCTCACCTCTTCATTCCTGTCTGTCTGTCTCTATCTATCCCTCTCTCTGACTCTCTGTCTCTGTAAAAAAAAAAAAAAAAAAAATCCTCCTTGATAATATATGCTGAGTTTAATTGGAAAATAAAGCAATTCCTTTCATTTCTTTCACCTTGCAAACACAGAGAAATAAGACATTTGAAGGGAGAAAAGTAAGGAAGATAAGCTTTTAACTAAGACCTACAGCCCTTCCAGTCTCCCTACAGCAACTCAAACCAATTTGACAAAAGTATGAACATTCCTCTCTTGGGGACCGCTGCTGGCCCGCCGCCTGCGGAATCTCTGTGTGTCATTACTGTTCCTGAGTCTCGTGTTTCCAAGCATGTTCATCTCACTGCCACAGCACTCCCCTAACTGCATCTGTAATCGTATACCGGGCCCCCTTTGAAAAGCCGGAACCTACAACATACACGGCAATTTTTGTCAATCCGGCATGAACCTAAATTCTCAGAATGTTAGGTTTCTGATAGAATTGCTGAAAAGAATACTTATCCCAGAGTCACATATTTTAGTCTTAAGAAAGCTTTTCTCCCATTTTAAGCTTTTCTAAAGTTTAAATCAACTTCACAAGCAAAAAAATGTAATACATACTAAACGTGAGTATATTAATTTTTTAAAGAATGAACATCCCACATTTCAATGTGGAAAACAGTAAAATTAGAAATAATGAAAATCAATTGATGTGAGTTGAAAAGATCAGTGAGAAAAACTGCCTATCACCCAAAAACAAAAACAATACTCAGTATACTGAGTTCAAACTAGAAGAGCTAAAAATAAATCAAGTAACTGCTTATTGAATGTCTATTATGTGCCTAACTGCATTGGACAATCAAGTTTGCATTATGAATTCAAATTTAAGTGGCCCTTATGGTAGTTGAGTTCCTTTAACTGACCTGTCAGGAAGGTCAAGGAGAGTTCATGCAGGAGTTGAGAGCACCTATGGGCTCTAGTGAGTATCAGAGATGGGGCTCAAACCTGCTCTAGGTCTATAAACTTGGGCAAGTTACTTAGGTTTCAGTTTTCTCATATGTAAAGAGAAAATTATAATAGTACATACCTGTTGAGTCGTTTAGAATTAAATTAGGTATTTCATGAACCTGCTTAGCATAGTACCCAGTACATACTAATCACTTAATGTTAACTACTATTAGAAGTTGTAAGTAGTAGTTTATTAATATTATCATTTTAATCTAGAATCTATAGAGCTAAAATGCACTCTCCAGCTGCTAGTGGTTTTCTGAATGGTACACAGTAATTCTCCATTAAGTCAGGCCCTCCCTCCTTTCTGGGGCTGGGTTCACAGAATCCACCAAGAAGTCATCCCTATAATCCATATTAAAAATCTAATATTAAAAATATTGTCTATTCTATACAGCATCTATATACTAATGTTCTTGTGATGGAAAATACTAGCAGAATGCGCCACTGTGCTTGACTTGGTTACAGCATTTATTAGCTCCAGTTAATCATCCTTTACAAGGAATGCTTTCTGACTTCCTGTCCACGCCAGTCTCACTCAATTGTTATGGAAACCCTACATTGCAGGACAAGAAAAAAAAAGTTGTAGCTATAGTATTGAAAGTTCTTTCTTTTGTTCTAAGAATCTGAAACTAAGGATCTCTTGTTGCTAAACTCCACATACACTGTTCCATCCTTATCTTACTTGACCTCTCTGTAGCATTTGACTCTGTTGAACACCTTCTCTTTCTTGGAAGTCTCTTTCCGGCAGTTCAGTGAGTGGCTTAGTTTCTCTCGCCCCCACACTCAAGTGTCACCGTTCCCCAAGATTCTCCTTACCTTATTTTATAGGGATGCAAGATGAAATACCTTCCGTGGACCACCAGGGTGGGCCAAGGGCAGACTTTGGCAAACTTTGCTCATCTAAAGAGGGCTGACTCAAACCAGTTCCAGTAAACTGGTGCAATTTTAAAATAAAAATGCAGTTTTAGGATTTCCAGATCTTCCAATTAATCAAAAGAAGATAAAAATCCAAATAATCCCACAAAATACCCTAATATTTTTCACGTCAGCAGCTCATTTCAACTATTAAAATACAAGATCTATAACCTTGAGAAATTCATTTTATAAATCTGTTCCCTCATCTATGAAATGGCAATGATAAAGTCACACAAAACACACATAAAGTGTGAGTCAAGCCTGACCTGTGGTGGCGCAGTGGATAAAGTGTCGACCTGGGAACACTGAGGTCGCCAGTTCAAAACCCTGCACTGGTCTGGTCAAGGCACATATGGGAGTTGATGCTTCCAGCTCCTCCCCCCTTTCTCTCTTTCTTTCTCTCTCTCTCTCTCTCACTCTGTGTCTCCTCTCTAAAAAAAAAAATGAATAAAATAAAATAAAGTGTGAGTCAAGACATTTTTACAGGCTTTCGTGTTAATTTCTACTCTACATCTACCCCAACACTAGGCTATTGTGCCAGATTTCAAACCAAAGGTACAAAAATGTAAATGTGAATAAATGCATTTTTCCGCACAAGGGTCCATAAAGTTTATCAAATTCTCAAAAAAGACTGAGAACCACTGACTAAGCCAATTTTTTCTACTTCTACAACTTCAGTCGTTACCTATACAAAGATGATTCCAAAATCTGCATCCCAGTCAAACTAGGCAGCCACGTGACCTCTGTAACCAGCCTCTCCACTTCCCTCAATCTTCATTGCCACTGTCTCCACCTTGGATCCAACCTTCAGTCTCTTCTCAGCAACTCTCACTGGTCTGACTCCAGTCTTGTTCTCCTTGATTCCCCTCTTTGTACAATTCCAGTCCTCTAAACACAAATACTTTATTTGGCCAAAGGCCTTCAGGGTCTGCTTATTAACATAAAAGGAATCCAAACTCCCTTAGACTAACACTTAAACTCCTTAGGACCTGGCTGGGCTGACCCCGCCCTCCTCCACTATTTACTCCAATTCCTACAACTCTCCCACAATTTGCAACACAGAATACTCTTGTGTCCTCTGGCATTTATTCATACTTTCAGGTCCCACCTTCAGAAACGCCTTTTTAAAACTCCTCCCATTTGCTCAGGGCAGAACACCCTTGAACTGGTCCTCACTTTTAGGCTTGTCCCAGGGCAGCCAGAATAAATAGCTTTCCAGCCTCCACGCAAATCTATCTATCCCTTATCATTCAGACTTGTAAATGTCAGCATTTTCCCCTCTCCACTAGACTAAAAACTCCTCAAGGGTAGACAATGTGTCTTTGTATTTACAGGGCCCACAATTAAGGTTAAATAAATGAAACAGCACTGGCTAGGGTAAATATCCCACCCTCCCAAGGGTTTGCAGCACACACACACATCCACCCACCCAGGCAGGCAGGTAACTTGTTTTAAAGGAGGAGCTGTAAGTAAAATAAACCCACCTTCACTCACTGGAGTAAACACTCCTTTACATTTGCCAACTCACAAAATTCAGCAGAGAGCAGACTAGCATCAAGCTGCTGAACGTTTCTAGGAGTACACTGCTAATGTTTTACTGGCACAAAAATATTTATTTGCCCCATGAAGGTAATTATAACATTCTATCTGTACTCAATACTCACTAGTATTATTAGTATATACTGAATCAAGAACTCATTCACATTGAAAAAATTCACATGGAGAATACTGAAAACTTTTAGAGGAAAATATCTAAAGGTCATACACCAGACACTATTCTAAAGGCTTTTATGTACAATTCCTCATTTAATTGTCACAGTAACCCTATGAATAAGGTATTGGTATCATTATCACCTTCTTTCCCAGATGAAACTGAGATGAGAAAAAGTAATTCTTCCAAATCACATAGGTAGGCTTCAAGGCCAGTTTGACTCCAGATTCCAAGCTTTAACCAACAGAAAACTACACAACATTGAAGATTATGTTTACGTTGTATGCACATACTATCACACAAGACAAAACACAACAAAATGTTAACGGTTATCTCCTGGGATAAATAGGTCTGGGTAGAATGAATATAAAAATAGGTTACTTTTAGTCAGAAAGAAAGCAAACAAGCAGATAAATGGTATTTAGATGGTGCTAATAGAAAGGTAAGGTAGGCTAGAGGAATACATAAGGAGAGCACCACCTAAAAGCCAAGCACATGGGCTGTCTCATCTAATCCTTACATCAAAAAGTACAGATAGCCTGACCAAGCCGTGGCACAGTGGATAGAGCATCGGACTGGGATGTGGAGGACCCAGGTTCAAGACCCCGAGGTCACCAGCTTGAGCGCGGGCTCATCTGGTGAGCAAGTTTCACCAGCTTGAGCCCAAGGTCGCTGGCTCGAGTAAGGGGTCACTTGGTCTGCTGTAGCCCCCCTCTCCCCCCCAAGGCACATATGAGAAAGTAATCAATGAACAACTAAGGAGCCGCAATGAAGAATTGATGTTTCTCATCTCTCTCCCTTCCTGTCTGCCTGTCCCTATCTGTCCCTCTCTCTAACTGTCTCTGCCACACACACAAAAAAAAATACAGGTAAAGAAACCAAAGATGACCTGGCTGGATAGCTCAGTTGGTTAGTTTTGTCCAGATCCAGAGGCTGCCAGTTCAATCCCCAGTCAGGGCATAAACAGATTAACATTCCTCTCTTTCTCTCTCTCTCCCCTTACCTCTCTAAGTCAATAAATAAATAAAAAAGAAAGAAACCAAAGATGAAGTAACCCATCCAGTGGGAAAACTGGAATATGAATCCAAAGCCCAAAACAAAAATAAGAAAGTAAAAAAGAACCCATAGTCCGAATGTGTCTGACAGTAGGACACCATGCTACAAATAAAATTTAACTGAAAAACTGTCTTATAAAGAATCACAGTGCATAAAGCATGGACCTGGAACGCTGAGGTTGCCAGTTTGAAACTCAGGGCTTTGCCTGGTCAAGTTGCCTGGGAGTTGATGCTTCCTGCTCCCCCTTCCCTTATTTCTCTCTCTCTCTCTCTCCTCTCTAAAATGAATAAATAAAATTTAAAAGGAAAAAAAAGTAAAGAAAAGAATCAGCCCTGGCCAGCCAGCTTGGTTGGTTAGATCATCGTCCCCATAAGCAAAGGTTGCCAGTTCAACTTCTGGTAAGGATACATAAACAGATCTATGTTGTTTTATTTTTTCCTCTCTCTAAAATTAATAAATAAAAAACTTAAATTTAAAAAAAAAAAGCAGCAGAACCAAGAAGTCAAGGAGGGAAAAGAGAGAGGTTCTAGGTTTTTACTTTAAGCTTTGAAAATATCTTTTCAAGTGTCTCAAAATAGCTAGAAGTATTGTCTAAAATCAGCATTACAGTAAGGGATCTGGGACAAACAGTTACATTAGCATGAATTAAATGGGGCTGGATGTGCCTCCGTTGCATATGCAGTGGAGTACCTGCTTAGGGACAATTTGCTGTCTCCAACCCATTCTCACCTATCCACCTACTGCTTACAATTTGCCAAATGTGTGTGGGAGACTGGATTACGTGTCCAAAAATACTGCTAACTGTATTTGGAAATGAATAACCTCTCATTATCTATAACTATCTTTCCAAACCTGGATAGTGAGAGCTGCTAACCCTGGGGAAACCTCTCAGATAAGAATGAATGGATCAACATTTTTTTAAAATAACTTGTTTAATTATGGGCGCTCTGACTTAGAAAATTTTAAATCCATCTAAACCAAAATTTCATTTCTCTAAAAATAGCAGTGACATGATTTACTAAGAAAAACAATGGGGGTGGAGGTAACAAATTTCCTCCCACAATCTTTCAGAGGATAGACTTATAAATCAAAACAAATATCTATTTTTTAAACTAAATATTTAAGAGTAAAATACTATCTTACCCTAGCGATTTAAAAGTAATTCTACATTTGTCCTGAAATCTTTTATTAATTTCAAATAAAAAGTAACTTTTGAAAATAACAAACCCCACCATTCCTTCAGGAATAAAGTAGCCTTTGAGGCAATTAGATTAGGAAATTACTATATTGACAGGGTGAAAAAGTACAAAACTTTTGGGATTTGTACATACACAGTTTTTGAAACTTTAGAAGTGTGAAGTTAAAACTGTACCTTTAAAATATCAAATTATGAGACAAAGAGATTTTTTTTAACCTTAAAATGTCCTAAGAAGAGACTAATCAAATTATTTCTTCCACCCAATATGCTCTAAAAATGACAAACTACAACAGAAGTAACAATTTTGGATACACAAGTAAGGTATATAAAAATGTCCAAGTCAATAAGCAATTTCAATTAATAAAGTTAAGCAATTATCAAACATAATTTGCATTTTTGTATGAAATCCATATAATCTCAAATACCACATTTTTCTTAAGAACAAATGCTAAACGGCTGGATATCTATCACCGCGGAGAAACAGTTTTATTTTAGGCAGACCAAAGTAAAAGACACACATTAATAATCACAGAAGGAGTCTCACTCACTTCCACGCCTGACAGAAGTCAGCACTGACCAAGTCATGGGTTATCTACTGCTTTGCAAGTGCCGTTTTCACTGGGTATTAGTGTTCTTGGGGGTAGAGTGGTCGGAATGTGGAACACCTCTGCCAGCCAACTCCAACCTGCCACCAGGCAGGACACACAGATACACACAACATCCTGTCCTAGGTCCACTGAAAAGGGAAGAAGGGGAAAGAACAAATGGAAGAGGAAAACTAACCTATCCAAACATGCCCATACCGGAGGCTGGTAGTGGGGGGCAGGGTACATTAACATTCCGACTTCCATACTAAAGAACAGCCAGAAGGAGGTTAAGTGTAACCACAGGAAACATCCTATCCCTGAAAACCTGGACGTCTAGATTTGGAAATTTAAGTTTTCAACTCAAAACAACAACAACAGAAAAAAAAACCCTAAAAACTTTTAACGCTCACGGCACCAAAATATACCTAAAATTGAACCCGTTTAAACACAGAAAAGGGGGGGGGGAAACACACGGTGTCAGCTATGTTCAGTTCCCTGAGGACTCTTCCACAGACGCTTCTGAGTTGCAGCAATAACAAATTTCCTTAAAATCCCCATTTTCCTATTGCTGCGGTCGACTATAAGATATCACAAAATGCAGATAGTTATTATCAGAATAGATCAACTACTGATACTTAAACGGTCTTCCAGGAGCTGCCCTGCCACCTCCTCTCCCTCCTAATATTTAATACTTCCAAGCATGCTGGCAACCAGGGCCCCCACGCTTGGGCTCTGTTCACGTGTTTCTTTCACGGGACAGTGACCAAACAGGACAGGAAACTGCTACATCTGGGGGCTGCTCCAGAAACCCTGCCCCCAGAAACTGACAGTGCCCTCACCGCTCCTTAGTCCCACCTGCAGGGGCTGTCCAGAAAAGGGGGGCTGCAGACCCGACCGTCCGGGATGGAAGGGGGTGGGGGTGAGTGTGCTAGATCTGAAAGGGCCCCCCGGTGTCCCGGGGAAGGGCGAAGAAGGCGATGAGGACAGCCTGCACGGATAGACACCACCTGAATTCACCTCCTCCCCTCCCACCGCAAAAAGCCCAGTCACTAACTAATAAGCGAAGAAAAATCCCTGGAAAACTTTTCGAAACGGGAAGAGCGGGCCCTCCGCCCGGCCCGGGGGCTCCCGGGGAAGGGGCTGGAGTTCGCAGCCCTGGAAGGGCTCGCCGGGGAGTGGGGTGGGGCGCGGGCGAGGGGTGCAGGGGCGGAGTACCTCCAACCGACGGGAACTGGCACAGAGTTTCCAAATAGCCGAGAGCTCTCCCCCACGCCCTCGGGGGTCGCGAGCGCTAGCGCCGGGGCCTCCCGAAAGGAGGGCAGCCCCCCATTCGGGCCCGAAAGGAAACTTTCCGGGCCGCGGCTGCACCTGACTCCTCACCGCCCCGCCACCCCACCCCACGCCCGCCTGGCCGCCTGCCCCGCCCCGGCCGGGCCGCCCCGAGCGCGGAGGAGGGGGATATAGAAATTGAACTATTACCGGAGTGGGGGAGGGGTCTACGGGACTCCCGGGGCCGGGGTGGGTGGGCGGTGGGCGCCCGCCCGTTCCCCGCTCCTAGGCCCTGACGCCTCAGTTCCGGCGACCCGGGCCTGCCGCCCGCAGTACAACCTCCCGGCCAGCACAGTTCCCGGCCCCGCGGCGCCGCCGTCCCGCCCGGAGGCGCCGGGGGGCCCGCAGGGGCGCGGGGAGGCCCGGGTGCGGGGGCAGGGCGCGGTCGCCTCGGGGCCCGCCGGCCCAGGCCTAGCCGACACCCCCCGCCCCGCACCCTCACCCCGGCCCGCGCAGGCCGCGCCGCTCGCCCCGCTCCGGCCCCGGCTGGATCCCCGCCGTCGCCTCCCGCGCGCGGCCCGGAGGCCCCGGGGTCCCCAGCCCCTCCACCCCGGCGCGGGCCCCTCTCACCCTTTCATCCTCTGTCCGGGGCCTGGCGCGGGCCGGCGAATCCCCGGCCTCACGTAAGCGCGCTCGCCGCCCGCCCTGCCTGTGCAGCCCAGCCCGTCGCCCTACGGGAGCCCGGGGATGTGGGCCGGGCCTGGGGCCGCCTCTGCTTACCTTTCAGCTGCCTTTTTTTTTTTTTCTCCTTCCCCCCTTTTCCCTCGGCTGGGCTGACAGATCAGAGTGAGAGGCGTTGGCAATGGACTAGGAAGCTCGCTGCCGCCGCTACCGCTCCCCACTGGGCTCCGGCGAGAGCCTTTCCCGGTCAAGCAAGAGGGGTGAGGATCATATTTTTATTTTGGAAACTAAAAAGTGCTCCCAGGGTCGGTGATTATTAAGGGGAAATCCCTGAATATACTCTCCAGCCAAGAAGGCAGGGCTGCCGGGGCTGCACAAGAAGAGGCAGCAGCCTCCTACAGCACCACTACAGGCACTGCGAGGACATAACACCAGAGAGCGGCTCCTCTGCCCTCCGAAACGACAACTTTCCTACCATCTTGGAGGCAGAGGGAAGGGGGGCCGGGGGGAAACTGCCCCCCGCGCCCGAGAAAGTACAAATTTCTACTTCTCATCTCTGGAAAAAAGTCCACTCCGGCCGTCTACCCCGGCGCCTGGGGGGTAAAGCAGGGAAGAAACTGGGGACGCTTGAGAAACGTGTTCATTGGCACCAGGGGCACAAATGTTTCTGCATCTTCTGATGGAAAAGAAATCTTTACAGGACCCAGGTTTTCCGGTGATTATTGTTTTCTGTGTTTTCCATGTGAGTGACGGTGGTATTTTAAAAAAAAAAATTTTTTTTTCAGGCTCTTAATGATTTGTTTTCAGTTACAGATGTAAGTTCTGTGTCTGGTGGTCAGTTTATAAATTTGTATTTCAAGAGACTTTATAGCCACTTTGTCTTTATTTGCCTACTTATTTATTTATGTATTTATATTTTGTATAGAGAGGTATTTGTCTCCTTACTTATAAAATTTTGTGTTATATATTGCCCTCAAAACTGAGATTGCTGAAAGGCAATTGTAAAGGGATGTCTTTTGTCTCCTTTTTCAATGCAATGTAAATAAAATCTGTTGACTGTCTAGAAAGGCATGGTACAGCTGTTTATTTTTCACAGTGCAAATAAAGGCAGAGATCACTGGGGGTCAAATACAACTTAAGTATAACTGACCACGTTTCTGGAAATAATCTGATTTCTGCTATGGTCCGCCCATGAAGAAAGGTTGCTGTGAAACTGGAAATAGATTTTAAGGACACTTTTAGATTTTAAGTAAAATGGCTTATTGAGAATTCATTATATCCAGGCATTTTATTTATTTCTTTAGATTTTTTTTAAGGTTTAAATCTTTGGTACATTACACATGTTGCCGTCCACTTTCTGTTGTGTCACAGAATTGAGAGGTGTGTCTTTTTGTTAAGAGTTGAAATGTTGTCTGTTCAGAACTTCTGGTGTGCTGCCAGTTTGGATAAATTACTTTTAATATATTGCAATGGATGTCATCAATCTTTTTAATTAGCAAAGCTTAGTAGATAAATAAAATCAAAGTTACCCAATGCTGAGGTAGCACAAAGGTGAGAAAGAGAAACGTGCCGCCCACTTGCAACAATTCCCTGGAACTCTTACTAGAGGAGAGTAAATTGCACAGAAACTTATCAATTTTTGTGAGAAAGAGAAGAATACTAGAAAATAATGAGAGGATCTTTTTGTTTGTTCTAGCGAGAATGATGGTTCTTATACACAGTTTTTCTGACACATGTTCACTAACCTAGTGGGAATTAATTTGAAATATTAGCGCCTTGAAGCTCTCATTTAAAATTTATTACAAAGCATTTAGAAATAACTGATGATTCCACTTGAAAACATTTATTTTTCTTTTTTGAGCTTACAAATTGAGAAAATGAAAAGTAAATTCAGACAGTGCCTACGTGAGTTCAGATAGTGCTTGTGTCAGACATTCTTTTCATGCCCACCCCCATCTTTATCATCTAAATTTGAATACAGTACCTGAATAGTCTAGGTATTCTTTTGTGTGTGTGGTTTTTTTCTTTCTTTGGTAGAAATGTCTAAAATAATTAAAATTAACTGATTCTTATCATCTTGAAAACCTGACTTTTGAAGTTCTGTTATATTTACAATTTTAAAAAACATTTGAAGGTCAAATATATTGGTCATAACATCTCTAGTGAACTTGAAAAACGTGTTTTTGAACAACTTGTTTCTTACATATGACATGACTTTATAGATATGCTTAGAAATTTTTAAGAAATTACAGTTGGCCTGACCAGGTGGTGGCACAGTAGATAGAGTGTTGGACTGGGACGCAGAGGACCCAGGTCGAAACCTCGAGGTCGCCAGCTTGAGCACAGGCTCATCTGGTTTGAGCAAGGCTCACCAGCTTGAGCCCATGGTCGCTGGCTCGAGCAAGGAGTCACTCGGTCTGCTATAGGCCCCCCCACACTCCCACACACACACCCACACCCCATCAAGGCACGTATGAGAAAGCAATCAATGAACAACTAAGGTGCCACACCAAAGAATTGATGCTTCTCATCACTCTTCCTTCCTTGCCTGTCTGTCCCTATCTGTCCTTCTTTCTGTCTTTCTCTGTCTCTGTCAAAAAAGAAAAAATAAATTAAGTTGTGTTTACTTTAAGCTGGCTGCACTCTTTTATGCAAGCCCTGTAGTGACTAATAAATTTGTTTGCATGATGTGTACCTGGGGATAGTTATATGGTGTATAATCTTAGCATTTCACTTTCTTTCTCTTTATAAAGCTTGGCTTATACATGGCTCTAATCCATGGTGTTTATCCACCAGCCGAGTTAAGCAGCCCAGATTGGGGAATAATAGCCCAACCAAGAAAAAAATTCCACTTTATTGGCAATGTTGGTGAATTTGATTGGTCAGTGTCTATTTCAGTCGGTAACTAAACTTATTTCAGGTGCCATATCTCTATAATTCCTAGAAGCTGCAAGTGCTAGCAAAACTTCTGGCATAATTAAGCTTCAACAATTCTATATTTGCCCAATAAAATCCCCACTCCTCAAATTTGGCTAACATTAGGTACCTAATGCATCTTAGTAACCTCACCCGGCACTTTTATGCCCACGCTCTCATTTAGTACTTCCAGGTGCTCTATAAAATACTGTTTTTATTTCCTTAACTATCTTCACTTTATTTTTTAAGTGAGAGGAGTGGGAATAGAGAGACAGACTCCCACATGCATCCCATGTCTTCACTTTCAAGAAGAGTAGACATACTTGGCCCTAAAGCTGTGGTGGTGAACCTATGACACGCGTGTCAGCACTGACACGCATAGCCATTTTCGATGACACACGGCCGCATGCAACTGCATACCAGAGAAGTATGGGGCTGCATGCCGAGAAGGATGTTTCATCCTCGGCTCCTGGCCGGCCAGGTGCAGTAGCCGAGGAGAAAACATTTGCTGTAGTGTAGACACTCTGTGCCGGAGGTCTGTAGGCCACAACAAGAGAACTCCAACACAGAGCGTCTAGTTCTGGGACTTCCAATTAGGCCATTTTCTCGAAGTGACACACCAACCTCAAAAGATTGCCCATCACTGCCCTAAAGCTTACCAATAAGATTCCAAATTCTGCTCTCGACTTTCCAAGGTGCCTACCACAGCTCTATGGTCTATGTCTGGAAATGCTTAGTTCCTGCCATATACAATGTGTCCTTAAAGTCATGGTGCACTTATGACCGGTGACCAGTCAAAAGTGCACCATGACTTTACGAACACACTGTATTCTTTGCCAAAAACAAACTTTTGAGTACCCAGCTGTTGGAGCTGCTCTTCATTCATTAGTGGCAACCAGTAGCTTATTTCACCTTTGTGAAGTCTAGTAGCTAAGTCTATTCATTGCTTTGAAGAATGCACAAAAATTATTATATTTTTCTATGAAAATGCACTTTCTTTATTGGCAGATGTTTCCTGACAGAATCACCAAGTGTTTAAAAATACAGTGAGAAGTAGACATGGTTATACAAATTTATTGGGATTTTTTGGGGAGTGGGGCAAGGTTATATTGTGAATATAAACCTTCCCTAATAGTACAAATGTCCTAACATTTCCAAAGGTGGGCTCTAAAGTCATACCAAGTTTCCCTAACTAGTGTAAAAACTCCCAAGGAGGTGAAAAGGTAGCGGTGAGGTGTGTGCAGAGGCTAAAAGTTTTTAAAACCACACTATTATGATGGTCGTAGACACACATTTTTTTCACTTTAAGCATTTTTGTTTTGGAAACATTGTTAGTAATGTTTTTATCTAAAACAAAAATTTTGGCTTTATTGTGGTTACTGTGCCCTGCAAGAAAATGTCACTGAGACAAGTGTTGCATTTGGCAGACATCCACATCATAGCTTTAGATTATTTAAGTATGAAATTTCTGTAAAAAAGATTCAACTGTAGTCAAAACGCATGATTGGGTACTCTCCCAAATTCTACCATCTAACCTAGATGTGAAGGCACTGAGACCTATGAACTACTACTGGATGCCAAGTTAGGAACCAAGAAAGTCTTTTTTTAAATCCCCATATGAGCCAAAAGATGCCCTTCAGGAACCAGATGGTCACTGGCAGCAGCCAGGGTAAGATGTGTTCCTGGTGCCGATTTGCTGCCTTCTTGTCCTAGTGCCGGCAGACAGTGTAGTGTCAGAGCCTAGGCCAGCGAAGGGCAATCTTTTGAGCTTGGTGTGTCAAAATTCGCCAAAATACTGAGCATAACTCGGGTGGTGTGTCACTTCAAGAAAAATGGTCTAACCGGAAGTCCCAGAACTAGACGCTCTGTGCCAGAGTTCTATTGTTTTGGCCTACAGACCTCCGGCACAGAGTGTCTACACTACAGCAAATGTTTTATCCTTGGCTACTGCACCTGGTCCTGTGGGAGCCAAGGATGAAATGTCCTTCTCGGCATGCGGCCCCATACTTCTCTGGTATGCGGCCGCATGTCATCAAAAATGGCTGACAGTGCTGACACGCGTGTCATAGTTTCGCCGTCATGGGCCTAGGTTATAATCATTCTTGGGCTATTCCACTGATTTCTGACCTTAGGCAAAGGAAAACAACTTTCCAACTGAAGCCATGTTTTAAAAAAAATTTTTTTAACTTGATTTTAGAAAGAAACATTGATTTGATATTTCATTTATTTATGCATTGATTGGTTGA
Organism: Rhynchonycteris naso; assembly: GCA_037038555.1. Lineage (NCBI taxonomy): Eukaryota > Metazoa > Chordata > Mammalia > Chiroptera > Emballonuridae > Rhynchonycteris > Rhynchonycteris naso. The sequence goes on along the minus strand of CM072997.1, from coordinate 28,030,992 downwards.
TTGTTTTTTTTTGTTTGTTTGTTTTTTTAATTTTTATTTTATTCATTATAGAGAGGAGACACAGAGTGAGAGAGAGAGAGAGAGAGAGGAGGAGCTGGAAGTATCAACTCCCATATGTGCCTTGACCAGACCAGTGCAGGGTTTTGAACTGGCGACCTCAGTGTTCCCAGGTCGACGCTTTATCCACTGCGCCACCACAGGTCAGGCAGATTGATTGTTTTTTAAGATGTTATTTATTGATTTTAGAAAGAGGAGAGAGCCTGACCAGGCGGTGGCGCAATGGATAGAGCATTGAACTGGGATGCAGAAGACCCCGGTTCGAGACCCTGAGGTCGCCAGCTTGAGCGCAGGCCCATCTGGCTTGAGCAAAAGCTCACCAGCTTGGACCCAAGGTCGCTGGCTCCAGCAAGGGGTTGCTCGGTCTGCTGAAGGCCCGTGGTCAAGGCACGTGTGAGAAAGCAATCAATGAACAACTAAGGTGTCGCAACTGCAACGAAAAACTGATAATTGATGTTTCTCATCTCTCTCCGTTCCTGTCAGTCTGTCCGTCTGTCCCTCTCTCTGACTCTATCCCTGTAAAAAAAAAAAGAAAAGAAAAAAAAAGAAAGAGGAGAGAGAAAAAGTGGGGAGGAGGGCGGCAAGCATCAATTCATAGCTGCTTCTCAAGTTGCCTTGACCAGACCAGCCAGGGGCTTTGAACCAGGGACCTTAGCATTCCTTACCCCTGATTCTTGTATGTGCCCTGACCCGGGATTGAACTCGCAACCTTGGTGTATTGGGATGACACTCTAACTGAGACACCCAGCCAGGGCAAAGTCATGTTTAAGTAATGATTAGTAAAAAGGAACACCCTAAAAATCAGATTTGGGTAGAATTATAAATGATAACTTTTTCTATAATTTATAATGAAATAACTTTGTCCCAGGAGAGGTGGTTAGCTAAAACATTGTAGTAAGAAGAGAAATCCATAGAGTCATCAGAATAATGGGCAGAATTCAACACCAAGGTGACTGTTCATTTCTGTCACATTCCTGGTTAAGCAGGCTTTTGTGGGCCCTCTGGGAACTTAACCACTATTTCCATGGGAAAATAAATTCCAGGTTCCAAACAACTAATTTACAGTGACATCTGGAACACAGCCCATTAACAAGTTTGGACTTCCTGTACTGTAACATCTTTGCCATGTATTTGTTACAGACCTCCAGAAACCAATAGTAAGGTTGGGAAAAGGGGGGAAATCCTCTCATTCAATTAAAATAAGGAGTAACTATTAACATAATGCAAACAGTTTGATTTAAGTTAAGGTAAGGAAGATTATCAAATATAAAATGATGAAGTTAGTTGTATACAAGGAAGAAAAAAAGACCTTAGTAACTAAAGATTGTAATCTTTGTATATATTGGTGTTTCTATTTTATGCATATCTGGGTGCTATATTATCTTGCAGTGGATATTTGTATTTTGTTTTATCCTTAAGGAAAACTAGGAAGAAATGAGACCAAAATAGATAAGATTCTATTAAAAATCACCCAGCCTTGTCTGACCAGGCGGTGGCGCAGTGGATAGAGCCTTGGACTGGGATGCGGAAGACCCAGTTTCGAGACCCCCGAGCTTGCCAGCTTGAGCGCGGGCCCATCTGGCTAGAGCAAAAGCTCGCCAGCTTGAACCCAAGGTCGCTGGCTCCAGCAAGGGGTTGCTCAGTCTGCTGAAGGCCCGCGGTCAAGGCACATGTGAGAAAGCAATCAATGAACAACTATGGTGTCACAACGACAACGAGAATCTAATGATTGATGCTTCTCACCTCTCTCTGTTTCTGTCTGTCCCTATCTATCCCTCTCTCTGACTCTCTCTCTCTCTGTCCCTGTAAAAAAAAAAAAAATCACCCAGCCTCATTTATTAGCATGATGCTGTTTTTTTCCCCAGAAAGCCATGGCCATTCTTGTCTTGATGCCCAGCCCCTTATCCCACCCCCACCCCCAGTTCTCAGCTCTACCAGTTAAATCCCACCCTGCTTTGGTGCCTTGCTCAAAATCTTGTCCCTGAAGACTTCTAGTGCCAACGTTATTTTATTCTACAGTGACCTTATTCTTACTTTAATACCTTATGTTGTTTTGTATACTTTGTGGGGGTAAGAGGGGGGTCTCACCAATGTTCCTCTTATGCAAGAGGGGTTGTAGTGGTTAAGGACTCTTGGCTCCACCATTTTTCTTGGTATTGTGACCCTGGACCAGCTATTTAACCTTTTAGTTTCCTCATTTGTAAAAATAGGGGTAATAATAGTACCTATCCTAATTGTGCTGTTGTGAGGCTTAAACAGCATAGTGCATGTAAGTCACAAGGCAGGATCTCCAGCACATAAGTGTTGTGTTAAGCTCAGCTGCTGTATTTGGTTGCTTGCCAATAAACACCTTACAGGTAGTATGCTCAAGGTCAGGGAGTATTTTGTTTTATTTTGTTTTTAAACAGTACTAATACAGTGGACTTAGCAGTAGTCACAAGTTGAATTCAACACAGAAAAAGATGAAAGAAGACTGTGATTATGGCATACCAAATATCTTCATTAAAACAGAAACACTCCACTGATCTTTATTTCCAGATATTTTTAAATACACAGATAGTTGAAGGTCTGCAGCAATTTTTATTTTTTTATTATTTTAGTGAGGAGACTCAGTGTCCGGGGCCAACTCAAGCCATGGCTGCAGGAGGGGAGAAGGGGAGGTGAAGAAGCAGATGGGTGCTTCTCCTGTGTGCCCTGACTAGGAATTGAACCCGGGACTTCCAGGTGGGCACTCTACCACAGAACCACTGGCCAGGGCCAACACATTTTTATTTATTTTTTATTTTTATTTTTTTTAGTGAGAAGAGGGGAGATAGTGAGACAGACTCCCACATGCACCCCAACCAGGTTCCACCCGGTAACCCTGGTCTGGGGACGATAGTCAAATCAACCACTGGCTATGGGAAGGGAAAAGAGAAGGGTGGGAGAAGGAAGTGGGAAGAAGCTTCTGTTTGCCCTGACCAGGGATTGAACCCAGGACATCCATACACTGGGCCGACACTATCCACTGAGCCAACCAGCCAGGGCCAAAAACTTTAAGTTTAGCTGAGCATTTGGTCCTCAATCACGGTCTTAAAAAAAAGATGAAGTGGAAGTAATAGGAAAAGTATAGGCAGAATACACAGCAGAATATTGTGACTTGTTAAGGTCTCTTTCATTAGCCATTCTAAGGAAAGAAATGTGTTTAAATTTCAACATGAGGTATTGAAGAAGACTTTTCTGACAATGAGACATAAAAGGGATTATCAAATATCTCCAGAAAGAGTCATCCTACAAGGGGAATAATAAATGTTTGACATCTGTAATACTTCTAACATAGCATTATAACATTATATAAAACATTATAGTACAGGTACTAGTCTATTGTTTTAAAATGCATATACAGTGTCAAGTTGTAGGCAAATTGTGGGGTTTAGATAAGGAAACCGTATGTGAATTGCAGAGTTACTACAGTGTGTCCGTGAAGTCATGGTGCACTTTTGACCTGTGACCAGTTAAAAGTGCACCATGACTTTACGAACACGCTGTATTTATTTACTAGCTGTACAGACTGGGGAAAGTTCCCTACCTCTCAAACCTCAGTGCCCTCATTCTTTTTTTTTTTTTTTTTTTTTTTACTGGGACAGAGAGAGAGGGATAGATAGGGACAGACAGGAACGGAGAGAGATGAGAAGCATCAATTATCAGTTTTTCGTTGCGACACCTTAGTTGTTCATTGATTGCTTTCTCACATGTGCCTTGGCCTCGGGCCTTCAGCAGACCGAGCAACCCATTGCTGGAGCCAGTGACCTTGGATCCAAGCTGTTTGCTCAAGCTATATGGGCCCATGCTTAAGCTGGCGACCTCAGGGTCTCGAACCTGGGCTCTCCACATCCCAGTCTGACGTTCTATCCACTGCACCACCACCTGGTCAGGCAGTGCCCTCATTCTTAACACAGTTCCTTGAATAGGACCGTGCATGTGTAGTATAATATCTGACATATAACAGCCACTCCATAGCTCTCAATTTCTATTTCTTTTCTCCCCACTGAATTAATAGCAAGTGCCTGGAATCAGAGTAGGACTTTAATTAGAAAACTGAAAAGGGACCTTGCTCTAGACTCAATTTTTTAAGTGTTAAAGAACAAGAATCAAATTAATTAGAACCCTACTTACATATTTACTATTTTCTTGCATGACTTATGTGAGATTTCTCTTGTTGATTAAAGTTATTAGTGCTCTTATACTTTCGTACACAAAAGTTTAACTTTTAAAAATACAATTAAACTCTGTATTTTCACAGTAAGAACAGACTCAGCCAACATAAAACCACAAGCATTTATTCACTCAGCTGTGTGCCAGATTGCTAGGCATTTCCCTAGCACTTGGCTCTAACAGGAAATGCTCAGGGGAGTCTTCTTATTCAGGGTGCTAGGTGATACAGTGCCAAGAAACGTCATCTGAACTCTGTGGCATAGTATGTTTGAAATGAGGGATTTAAGAAATCAATTTAGCAGCTTATGACCTAATCAAAAAGAAGAGAATTATATAAAATAGAAAGTATCCAAAGTCGTTCCACATTCCTGTGGTCAGAGAATTAAATTATTTCATGAAATGGTTCTTTTCAGTTCTGTATGTATGTATGTATATTTTTATGGTGGGTTGGGACAAAAAGTTGGGAGAGCTATGCTATATATTATAAGGCTGAAATTTGTAGCATCCTACAGTGGTTAAGTAGTGAACAAGACAGAGGTTCTGTCCTCACTGGCTTTCCAGTCTAGGAATAAGGTAAAGGTCTGAACTGGCCTGATTGAAGAATATGAAAACGATGGGGCTAAAAGGAACTTGAGACCATTAGGCTTAAAAATGTTTGTTTCTTTCTTCCTTTTTTTACTCAACTGCTGGCCAAGCTAAACAAGTCTGTGGCATATTAGCTGGTTGATGAGAACATGTGCCCCTGGATAGGTTATCTCATCAAAATACAGCTTGTCCATGCAGTTTACCTTGCCGTAACTCAAGACACGAAGGAGCCACTGTGTGGTCAAAAGAAGGAAAGAACATCTAGGAAATGCTAGGATTTTTTTTTTGCTCGGAAAAATAAAATGAACAAGGTTGTGATTACAGTCAATGAAAGAAATAGATTTGCTGAACATTAATTAATTAGACCTGTAAGTCAAAGATGACTTGAGCTTTAGTTGAGGTATTTAAGACTAAAAGGAAGTGTTATTTCACACAGCAAGTTCTAACCATGTAGAACTTAATTCGAAAAACAGAATTAGCCTGACCAGGTGCTGGCGCAGTAGAAAGAGCTTCAAACTGGGATGCAGAGGATCCAGGTTCAAAACCCTGAGGTTACCGGCTTGAACACAGGCTCACCAGCTTGAGCACGAGGTTGCTGGCTTGAATGTGGGCTCATAGACATGACCTTGAACCCAAAGGTCACTGGCTTGAGCAAGGCGTCACTTGCTCTGCTGTAGCCACAGGTCAAGGCACATATGAGAAAGCTATCAATGAACAACTAAGATGCCACAATGAAGAAATGATGTTTCTTATCTCTCCCATCCTGTCTGTCCTTATCTGTCCCTATCTCTGTCTCTGTCACACACACACACAAAAAGACAGAATTATGTTGCAAAGGTTAACTTTGTTAACAGTCGAAAATAGGAGACTCAGTCTAAAGTATTAGCCTTCTCTCAGTGAAGTACTTCTTGCGTGTTCCTTGGGCACAGTACCGAGCTAGGATCTGTGGGGTGGGAAAGTAAAAGAAAATATAACACACAGTTATGCACAGAGAGCTTACTATCTAGTTGCAAAGATAAATAACATCCAGGAAGCCTTCGGAGAACAAGCAAGAGACCATTGTCAGGAATGGAAGGGGCAGAGTGAAGAGAGAAGTTTGCTTTGGATTAGAGGAGATCCAGGCTTTGAATTGGTAACTATGTGGACTATGGGTTGCTCTCTCACTCCTAACAACCAATGACAGGGCTTGTGTAGATTAAAGAAAACGCATGAAAATCTCTAGCACAGTCCTGGCACAAAGATGATACTATATTGGTGTTTGTTGACCTAAATTAGGGATAAGTTTTATTTATCTGGGACAGAGAATACAGCATAACTTAAGGCAGGAGTGAGCATGTCTTCTCTATAGCACAACAGGAGTTGTATGCTGAGAAATGGTAGAAAATAAGGAAGTAGGGTAGAACCCAATTAAGAGGACTTTGAAAGCCACGCCAAAAATTCAAGCAGATATAACAGGCAATAAAGAACCATTATTTGTATGTAAGCAAAAAGAATCTGCTATTTAATTATCCAAAAAGAATCTTCTACTCTTTATTCCCCCCATTTTGTAGGACCTGATTGAATATACCATTTGCTCCTCAATGTAACTTGGCAGCTGCTAATTGACTAACATTGTTCACTGAGTTTTGTTGTCACCATAGATGATTCTAGGACAGGGGTGCTCAATACATGATCGCGATCTACTGGTCGATCGCGAAGGAAGTGTGGGTAGATCGCATGACATTAAAAGGACATTTGTCTTTTGATTGGCATACAGGGTAGCCAATCTGATGTCTGAACTTTTGACACCCTACGCATGCACGTTAAACCACGCTAACTTGTTCAGTTACATTGCTGTGTAGTTAGCCTTCAATTTATTTAAACTAAATACAACAAAAGGTATAAAAATGAGTGCCGTAGCTGGTCCGAGTAAGAAGCCTAAACCTACCACTTTTATACAGAATGGGAGGGGATTTTTTTCACTATGTCATATTCTAAGTGCGTTTGCCTCATCTGTCTGTGTGCCATTGCTATTCCAAAGAAGGGGAATGTGGAGCGGCTTTTTCGGACTGTTCATAAAAACTATGACATTGACTTTCCTCCGAAAAGAGAGCTGAGAAGGAGAAAGGTGAAAGAAGAATACACAATATTAAATAGTTATAATAGTAACTTAAATAATAATAATATAGAAGAAATAAATTTATGTTTTTCATTTTTATTGTAGGTAGATCGTTTTGACTTGGTCATCTTATAAGTAGCTTGCAAGCTGAAAAAGTGTGGGCACCCCTGTTCTAGGACAAAAAAACAAAAGATTTGCAAGAATAGCATTATTCAAAAAGAATATTTTTATGCATTGATTTTAGAGACAGAGAGAAAGGGAAAAAAACATTGATTTGATTTCTTGTTCCACTTATTTAAACGTTCATTAGTTGATTTTTTTTTTTTAAGCAAGAGAGAGACAGAGACAGGAAGAGAGATAAGAAGCATCAACTCGCCTAATCAGGCGGTGGCGCAGTGGATAGAGCATCGGACTGGGATGCGGAAGACCCAGGTTCGAGACCCTGAGGTCGCCAGCTTGAGCGTGAGCCCATCTGGCTTGAGCAAAGAGCTAGCCAGCTTGGACCCAAGGTCGCTGGCTCCAGCAAGGGGTTGCTCGGTCTGCTGAAGGCCGCTGTCAAGGCACATGTGAGAAAGCAATCAATGAACAACTAAGGTGTTGCAACGGCAATGAAAAACTAATGATTGATGCTTCTCACCTCTCTCCGTTCCTGTCTGTCCCTATCTATCCCTCTCTCTGACTCTCTCTCTGTCCCTGTCAAAAAGAAAAAAGAAAAGGAAGCATCAACTCATATTTGCAGCATTTTAGTTGGTCATTGATTGCTTTCTCATATGTGCCTTGAGGGAGGGGGGCAGGGGTACTAACTGAGCCAGTAACCCTTTGCTCAAGCCAGTGACCTTGCGTTTCAACCCAGTAACCTTTTAGCTCAAGCCAGCACCCATGGGGTCATGTCTATGATCCCACGCTCAAGCTGGTGACCTCGAGGTTTCAAACTTGGGTCCTCAACATCTCAGGTCGATGCCCTATCCACTGAGCCACCACCTGGTCAGGCAGATTCTTTTTTATTTTTTTAAAGATTTTATTTATTAATTTTAGATAGGAGAGAGAGAGAAAAAAAAAGTGTGGGAGGAGCAGAAAGCATTAACTCATATATACCTTAACCAAGCAAGCCTGGGGTTTGGAACTGGCGACCTCTGCATTCCATATCGATGCTTTATCCACTGTGCTACCACAGGTCAGGCATGTATGTGCCCTAACTGGGGATCAAACCCACAACCTTGGCATATAGAGACAACATAACCAACTTAGCTACCTGGCCAAGGTGCCAGAATAGCTTTGATAGTACAAATTTCCTTTAAATTATAAAGGAAAAAAATATCAATATTGACCAACTAGAAAGAACTAAGTAAATATTTAATATAGGCATCAATCATTTCAGTTTTCACAGATGTTACTAACATGATGTTTTATATATCTTAATGTTTTCAATGTATAAAGCAAGAGCAATTATGCAATTTAATACGTCTGACCTATGCCTGACCAGGCAGTGGTGCAGTGGATAGAGCGTTGGACTGGGATGCGGAGGACCCAGGTTCGAGACCGAGGTCGCCAGCTTAAGTGTGGGCTCATCTGGCTTGAGCAAAAAGCTCACCAGCTTGGACCCAAGGTCACTGGCTCGAGTAAGGGGTGGCTTGGTCTGCTGAAGGCCCGCAGTCAAGGCACATGTGAGAAAGCAGTAAATGAACAACTAAAGAGCAGCAACGAAAAACTAATGATTGATGCTTCTCATCTCTCTCTGTTCCTGTCTGTCTGTCCCTATCTATCCCTCTCTCTCTCTCTCTCTCTCTCTCTCTCTCTGCCCTCTATCTAAAAATTAATTAATTATTTTAAAAAGAGCAATTATGCAATTTAATACCAACAGAACTTATACTAAAAAATGGGGAAAGAATGGCCCATCTCAGTTTGTGGTGAGATGCACAGATGCTTCCTGTTGCTCCGTCCAGGACGATGTTAACATTAACCCCAGAGGAGGCCGTTAGGCCAGCCTTGAACTATTTAGATGGCAAGTACTCTGTTTGTCTCTATGGAAGAAGGAGAGAAGAATTCTGTTACCTAGAAGTATGAGCAGCAAAGTCAGAGTACTTCATACAGTAATCACTGCTGATGTGAATTTTTACTCAATTCCCTACAGTATGTGTCTATTTCTCTGAAATGAAGTTAAGAAAAAAATTATAGTGAAAGAGACTCCTGATATCATTCTTAGCTCATATAAATCCATGCAGGACATCTGCCCGACCCCTTTTTCCCTATTGGAAGGGAGTTTCTATCTTGCCTGAATCAATCTGTCCTAATAGTGTTACTGAGTTCTTCTTTGCTTCTATTGACTTCATTTCAAAAAACTTTTGAAATGCTTATTCTTTCAAGCTGTTGAAAGATTTTGTGTATAGTTTTCCATGCTAACTTTTTATTTGAAATGAAAGTAAAAAAGTAAACATCAAAGCAACAACCACAAAAAGCCTCCACCATGTACTAAGTTATTCAAATTTTCAGTTTTGGATTGTATCCATCAATAGTATTTGCTTTCATTAATTCAGACAATTGCATCAAATTCATTACAATTTTGAAGCTTACTAAGTCTCCCCAAACACTCCAACTCTCCCAAATTAAGCTATCCTAATGGAAAATAAAATTGAATTATTAAAAGACAAACAGTAAGCAGTATAACTGTTACTATTTCAGCTAAGAATCTTAAAGCACATTACATTTTTCATGTTACCTAACAAACGGAAAAACAAGTTCTAGCAAGTATTGCTTAAGATCACATAGACTAGCCCAATTTTAGAAATATCTTTAGGTGTGTTTTGTTGTAATTTTTGTTGTTAAGAAAACGACAGACTCAGATTTCACCAGTTTATCACTGATGTCCTTTTTCCACCCCAGACATCTCTTTCCCTGTCTTTTGTGACCTCGATCCTTTTGAAGAGTACTGGTCAGTTGTGGGGTTTTTTCGTTTGTTTTGTTTGTTTAGTGTGAAAGAGCAGACGGACAGGAAGTGAGAGAGATGAGAAGCATCAACTTGTAGTTCTGTCACTTTAGTTTTTCACTGATTGCTTCTCATACATGCCTGACAAGGGACTGGGGGGCTCCAGCTGAGCCAGTGACCTTGGGCTCAAGCCATTGACCTTTGCGCTCAAGCCAGCAACCATGGGACCATGTTGATGAGCCCCGTGCTCAAGCCAGATGAGCTCACAGTCAAGCTGGTGACCTTGGGATTTTGAGCCGGGGACCTCAGCATGCCAGGTAGATGCTCTATCCCCAGCACCACCAGTCAAGATTGTCTCTCACTTCCTATTTGGCTGGTGTTTTCTCATGATTAGATGAGGTACTGTATTTTCGGCAAGAAAATATCAGACGAGATGGGTCTTTCTCAGCGCATCCTATCAGGGAGGACGTGGCGTTGAGAGGTGTTATGACAAGGTTAGTAGTTTTCTACTTCTGCCGTAACAAACCGCCACAGGCCTGGCACCATAAATACCCATTTACTCTCTCAGTTTCTGGAGGTGAGAAGTCCAGGCAAAGTACGGCTGGGCTGTCTGCTCAGGGTCTCTCACAAGGCCAGAATCAAGGGGTCAGCTGGGCTGCACCTACTCAGGTCCTCCTTTCCCCACCCAGCTCACTCAGCTTGTTGGCAAAATTCAGTTTCTTGGTTATAGGACCAAGTTATATTCTTGGTTGTAGGATAGTTTTCTTGCTGCATGACAGCTGGGGATCACTCTCAGTCCTGGAGGCCACTCTCAAGGTCTTGCGGTGTGACCCCTCCCCTCTACAAGGGCAGTGGGAGAATTTCCTTCCTGTATAATCCCACTCACATTTTTTTTATATATATATATTTTATTATTATTAATTCTAATGGGGTGACACCAATAAATCAGGGTACATATGTACAATGAAAACATCTCCAGGTTATCTTATCATTCAATTGTGTGGCATACCCATCACCAAAAGTCAAATTGTCCTCTGTCACCTTCTATCTGGTTTTAAAAAATATGGAACGCTTCACGAATTTGCGTGTCATCCTTGCGCAGGGGCCATGCTGATCTTCTCTGTATTGTTCCAATTTTAGTATATGTGCTGCCGAAGTGAGCACAATCCCACTCACATTTTTAACCTCTGACTTCTAGGCCCAGATTTTATTTTTTCAGAGACAGAGAGAGGGATAGATATGGACAGACAGGAACAGAGAGAGATGAGAAGCGTCAATCATCAGTTTTTTGTTGCAACACCGTAGTTGTTCATTGATTGCTTTCTCATATGTGCCTTGACCGTGCGGCTACAGCAGACCGAGTGACCCCTTGCTCAAGCCACCTTGGGTTCAAGCTGGTGAGCTTTGCTCAAGCCAGTTGAGCCCGTGCTCAAGCTGGCGACCTAGGGGTCTCGAACCTGGGTCCTCCGCATCCTAGTCCAATGCTCTATGCACTGCACCACCACCTGGTCAGGTTAGACCCAGATTTTAAAATGTTCCTCCTATGTTTAGGTCAGGCCCAAATCAATTAACTCTTTTTCTTTAAACAATTTTTTTTTTCTTTTACAGGGACAAAGAGTCAGAGAGAGAGATAGACAGACAGGAACGGAGAGAGGTGAGAAGCATCAATCATTAGTTTTTCGTTGCTGTTGCGACACCATAGTTGTTCATTGATTGCTTTCTCACATGTGCTTTGACCGCAGGCCTTCAGCAGACCAAGCAACCCCTTGCTGGAGCCAGCGACTTGGGTTCAAGCTGGCGAGCTTTTGCTCAAGCCAGATAGTCCCGCGCTCAAGCTGGCGAGCTCGGGGTCTCGAACCTGGGTCTTCCACATCCCAGTCCAACGCTCTATCCACTGCGCCACCGCCTGGTCAGGCATTTTATTAAAAACAATTTTTTTTTTTTTTTTACAGGTACAGAGAGTCAGAGAGAGGGATAGACAGACAGGAACAGAGAACTCTTTTTTTTAGTCAACTGTGTCACCTAGTATAACCTAGTCACAGAATTGAAATCCATCATACTCACTGCATTATGTAAGGCATGCATATCAAAAGTGGGGAGGAAACAGAGAAGGGAGCAGTTATCATTCAGTTCTGCCTACTACACTAGTGGTGTTAAGCTTGATTACTTGATTAAGCTGGTGTCTTCTATGTTTACCCAGTGTAAAGTTATGTTTTTCTATTGATAATTTAAAATATATGTTGGGAGTGTACTTTGAACTACGTAGATATTCTGTTTCTCCTAGCCTGACCTATGGTGGCTAAAGCATTGACCTGGAATGCTGAGGTCACTGGTTTGACACCCTGGGCTTGCCTGGTCAAGGCACATATGAAAAGCAACTACTACAAGTTTATGCTTCCTGCTCCTCCCTCCCCTTTCTCTCTCCCGTCTCTCTGAAGTCAATATATATATATATATATATATATATATATATATAATCTTCAAATATTCTATTTCTCCTCAAGCTTTCCTATACTAATTTTAACATTCATCAATGGAACTGCCCATTCTACATTTATTTATTGTTTCATTGCAGACTCATAGATATATATTTTATCTGAGGAGTTATCATCCAATACAATCATTATTTTGTTCAGATTGTTCCAGCTTTGGCCATTGGCAGCTCTTTCAGGTTAGCTTCTGTGCCCTTCCAATATGCCTGCCCCATTCTTTTTGAGTACTTCTTTGTTTACTGACATCATAAGATGATCTAGATTAATTTGTACTTTTTACTGCCCCAACTCCAAAATAAATCACTTCCCAAGGAAAACTCCAGTTTTAAATCAAGAGAACTAGAAGTAAATTTCAGTTTATATTGGCTACAAACTAGTGTCTATATAGGTTAGGTACAGATTAATGAATGTATTAGTTTCCACTTACTGTCCTTAAGAAAGTACCACAAATGTAGAGACTTAAAACAACACAAATTTCCCTGGCCAGATTGCTCAGCTGATTAGAGCATCATCCCCATACCAAGCCAGGGAGCTGTGGGTTTAATCCCCTATCAGGGCACGTAAAAGAATTAACCAATGAATACATAAATGAGTGGAACAACAAATCAATGTTTCTCTTTCCAATCAATAAAAAAAGGTTTAAAAAAAAAAAGAACATCAAAAAACCCACAGCCTCACCGTGGTACAATGGATAGAGTGGCGACCTGGGATGCTGAGGACCCAAGTTCAAAACCCTACATTTGCTGGCTTGAGTGTAGAATCACTGGCTTGAGCATGGGATCCTAGACATGACCTCAATGTTGCTGGCTTGGAGCCCAAGGTTGCTGGCTTGAACCCAAAGGGGCTTGAGCAAGGGGTCACTGGCTCAACTGGAACCCCTGGTCAAGGCACATATGAGAAGCAATCAATGAACAACTAAGGTGCCGCAACTATGATTTGATTCTTCTCATGTTTCTCCCTTCCTGTCTGTCTGTTCCTCCATCCCTCTCTCTTTCTCTCTCTTCCTTCATTTAAAAATATCTCACAGTTCTGCAGAAAAGAAGTCTGAAACGGGTTTTGCTGGGCTAAAATTAAGGCATCAGCAGGGCTGCTTTCCTGCTGGAGGCTCCAGGGATAGTCTCTTGGTCTTTTCCAGCTTTTAGAAGATGTCTGCTTTTTGACTCATGATCCCTTCCTACTGTCCTTAAAGCAGGCAGCACGATGTTATCTAATCTCTGACTCTTGTCCTACCTCCCTCTTATTAGGAGGGGGGTCCTTCTGATTACATTGTCCCACACAGATAATCCAGAATAATCTCCCTTTCTCAAGATTATTAATTTAATGTATCTACAAAATCCTTTTGCTATGTAAAGTAACATATTCACAGGTTCAGGGGATTGGGACATGGATATAGTTAGGGGCCATTATTCTGCCTACCACATGAATATATTTGGACTAATAAGATAATTACTCCATATAAATTAGACAAAAGGAAGACATTCCTTTAATAACAGTTCCCTTTTTACCTTTTCTTCTTAGCCCAGTAAGTCAGTTTTTAAAAAAATTGCAGTCTATTTGCACATTTGTCTAAATCCTTCATAAAAGTAAATGTCATGAACCCTTCATTGGTGGAATATTGATTTTGATTTGTGTCCAGCAGCAGTAAAGAACTTCTGCAGATCCATCTGCCTGTCCTCCTCCTTCCTTTGTTTGTCGCCAACAGCACAGTTTACAGGATCATGCCTAGTTGTAAAAGTAATGACTATAATTTCCCATGATGCATTACTCTGCTGTCCAAACAGCTCAGTTTATATAACCTGTATGCTCACTGGTTGGAAATTATTACATTGTCAGAGCTAAATGAAAAAAATTAAATATTCTTTCTCTTCATTCTCTTGGCTATAATTTTGCATTTACTTTATATTCACTTATTTATTGAGCAAACATTTATTGAATATCTATCTGACTATGCAAGACACTGCAATAGATATTGGTGATGACCAGTTGTGATTCAAAATATAGGGTTATTGCTTTCATTAGCTTAACTTTAGGGAGTAATTCAAGTACCATATATATATATATATATATATATACACACACACACACACACACACACACACACACACACACACTTATTTTCAGTCTGGGAGGTTGTTTCTAAAACCAAAGTTTCCCCATCCTTATTACTTTTAACTAGAAATAAAATTTTGAGCCTGACCTGTGGTGGCGCAGTGGATAAAGCGTTGACCTGGGAACACTGAGGTCGCCAGTTCAAAACCCTGCACTGGTCTGGTCAAGGCACATATGGGAGTTGATGCTTCCAGCTCCTCCATCCTTTCTCTCTTTCTCTCTCTCTCTCTCTTACTATGTGTCTCCACTCTAAAATGAATAAAATAAAATTTAAAAAAAAATCAGCTCAAAAGCAAAAAATTAAAAAATAAAAAAAAAACCTTTAAAAAAAAATTTTGAATAAAGTACTCCATGTAAAAAGATATTTAATGCTTTCTATTCTAGTACTAACTTGTAGATTGGTTGCATATTAAATAATAGGCTTCTAGGTATAAAAAATTGTTTTTATTTATTGATTTTAGAGACAGAGAGAAACATCGATTTGTTGTTCCACTTATTTATGCATTCCTTAGTTGATCCTTTTTTTTTTTCTTTTACAGAGACAGAGAGAGAGTCAGAGAGAGGGATAGATAGGGACAGACAGACAGGAACAGAGAGAGATGAGAAGCATCAATCATCAGTTTTTTGTTTTGACACCTTAGTTGTTCATTGATTGCTTTCTCATATGTGCCTTGACTGCAGGCCTTCAGCAGACCGAGCAACCTCTTGCTCGAGGCGGCGACCTTGGATTGAGCTTTTGCTCAAACCAGATTAGCCCACGCTCAAGCTGATGACCTCAGGGTCTCAAACCTGGGCCCTTTCACATCCCAGTCCAACGCTCTATCCACTGCTCGTTGATCCTTTTATGTGCTCTGACTGGGTATTGAACCCACAACCTTGGCATATTGGGGCAACACTCTTACCAGTTGAGCTATCCAGCCAGGACCTCTAGGTATGTATTTTTACTCTTTCTTTTTGAAGGATTAATATCAACAACAACTAACACTTATTAAGCACATACTATAACTGCCGAGTGCTTTCCACATATTATTTAGTCAAGTCTATGAGGCAGGTGTTACTATCATCATCATCCCCATTTCAATAGGTAACAGTGCCTGACCAGGCGGTGGCGCAGTGGATAGAGCATAGGACTGGGATGCGGAGGACCCAGGTTCGAGACCCCGAGCTCTCCAGATTGAGTGCGGGCCCATCTGGCTTGAGCAAAAACTCGCCAGCTTGGACCCAAGGTCGCTGCCTCGAGCAAGGGGTTGCTTAGACTGCTGAAGGCCCGCGGTCAAGGCACATGTGAGAAAGCAATCAATGAACAACTAAGGTGTTGCAATGAAAAACTGATGATTGATGCTTCTCATCTCTCTCCGTTCCTGTCTGTCTGTCCCTATCTATCCCTCTCTCTGACTCACTCTCTGTCTTTGTAAAAAAAAAAAAAAAAAAAATAGGTAACAGTAATAGAGATGACATAGCTGCTAAGTGGTAAAGCCAGAATTTAAATCTGGGGAACTGATTCCAGAGCTTTCTCCCTTAACACACATAACAGTGTGTATAATATTACATAGTATTGAGACTCAGTAAATAGTGTTCAGTATAATGATAGCTCCAAATTCTGTTCTAAACTTGATCTTTTTTCCCAACTTTGGAATATAGTTGAAAAACTATAGTCTAAATGGGCCGGATAGCTCAGTTGATTGGAACATTGTCCTGGAGTGCAAAGGTTGCTGGTGTGATTCCTGGCCAGGGCACATATAAGAACATGTTGATGGTTCTGCCTCTCCCCCCCCCCTTCTTCTACTGCTAAAAATCAATAAATTTTAAAAAAGTATAAAATGAACTACAGTCTAAATTGATTGATACATACAGCAAACTAATTTTAGAAACAGCTTAAATGCTGCACAGACTTAATAAATCAAAGTCCTGTTGAATGCATGTACAATAATTAGAGCCCAAGACATTGCAGACTCAAGTTAAGTTCAGCATTGCTAATGTGATGACACAACTTGGGGAGAATGTAGCTCCCAGCACAATTATTCAGAACAAGGTTGAACTATTACTAGCATCTGTTTTGCCATTGGCAATTACTTTCCCATATTTGAGGAGGACCGCTGTCAACTTAGCTATTTGCTGTGATTTGAATGTTTGCATCCTGTCAAAATTCATATGTTGAAATCCTAACGTCCACTGTAACTGTATCAGGGGGTGGGACCTTTGGGAAGTCCTTACGTCATGAGAGTGGAGCTGTCCTGAATGGAATTAGTGTTTTTATAAAAGAAATCCTATAGAGTTCCCTGGTCCCTTCCACCAGGTGAAGACACAGTAAGAGATGGTGGTCTGCAGTCCAGAAACGTGCCTTCATCAGAACAGGATATGCTGGCACCAAGAACTTGAACTTCAAGACTCCATAACTGTGAAAAATCAATTTCTGCTGTTTCTAAGCCATCGGTCTGTGGCATTTTGTTATAGCAGCCCACAAAGACTAAAACAGTATTATTTTTCCAGTTCTTAGAAAAATTCGGGAAGGAAATTCTTGGGTAAAATAAATGTAGGCTGCCTAGAGACAGATTCTTTAAAATATATTTTATTTATAACTAATAACATGGCCTGACCTGTGGTGGTGCAGTGGATCAAGCATTGACCTGGAATGCTGAGGTCACCGGTTCAAAACCCTGGGCTTGCCCGGTCAAGGCACATATGGGAGTTGATGCTTCCTGCTCTTCACCAGTTTCTCTCTCTCTCTCTGTTTCTCTTCTCTAAAATATGAATAAATAAAAAGATAAAAAAATATAACTAATAACAAAAACATCTTTTATGTTTGCTTTATTTCTACATTTGAGTACTTACATGTTTCATTTATAGAAATGTGTAACAGCCTGACCTGTGGTGGCGCAATGGATAAAGCGTCGACCTGGGAACACTGAGGTCGCCAGTTCAAAACCCTGCACTGGCCTGGCCAAGGCACATATGGGAGTTGATGCTTCCAGCTCCTCCCCCCTTTCTCTCTTTCTCTATCTCTCTCTCTCACACACACTCTGTGTCTCCTCTCTAAAATGAATAAAATAATAAATAAATAAATAAATAAATAAATAAAAGGATCAAAAAAAAAAAAAAAAGAAATGTGTAACTTTTTCCATTCCAGGGCACCCAAATCTAAGTTATTTTCATGTTGAAGTTCATAGATATTTCCCAACCCAGTTTTAAAAACAGATAAATCAAGATAAGTTTAAAAGACGAAAAATGCATTCAATTTATATCCACATTTGTGCAAGTCTAAAATATGGATACACTCAACAAGAAGGAACATTGTTCAAGATAATTGAAAGTTAGGAAATAAAATAGAAGGTGAAATATGTGAAATGTGATTTATATTGTCCAATAAAATACACATAAAGTATATTCAAAATGGGTTTATAGTATAATTTGAAAGTAAGTTTTGTCAGTATATATATGAGTGAGTACATATGACTAATTTCTACTAAATTGTTAATCACTGAGAAGTGATTTTTATAAATAAGGTTGTTTATCAATAACATTAAAGAAATAGGAGCCCTGGCTGTTGGCGCAGTGGATAGAGCTCATTCCAGAGCACCAAGGTCACCAATGTGAGCCCTGGTCAGGGCACATATGAGAAGCAATCAATGGGTGCAGAATTAAATGAAATGAGTTGATGCTTCTCTCTATCTCTCTCTCTCCCTCTCTCTTTTTTTCCTCTCTCTCTCTCCTTCTCTCCCTTCCTCTCTCAAATCAATGGGAAAAAAAGGAAAAAAAAATGGGAGGCAGTGTCCTGAAGGACCAATAAATTGCATAGGGTTTGGCAAAAGTAGGTTTACAGTTGTGAGTACACAAAACAGTTCATAACTATTGTAATAGCCTGACCAGGCGGTGGCGCAGTGGATAGAGCGTCGGACTGGGATGCGGAGGACCCAGGTTTGAGACCCCGAGGTTGCCAGCTTGAGCGCAGGTTCATCTGGTTTGAGCAAGGCTCACCAGCTTGAGCCCAACGTCGCTGGCGTGAGCACTTAGTCTGCTGTAGCCCCTGGTCAAGGCACATATGAGAAATCAATCAATGAACAACTAAGGAACCACAATGAAGAACTGATGTTTCTCATCTCTCTCCCTTTCTGTCTGTCTGTCCCTCTCTCTGTCTAAAAACTATTGTAATAAACAATGAATAAAATATTTATTTATTTATTTATTTTTAGGGAGAGAGAGAGAGGAAGGGAGAGAGATGAGAAAGAGAGAGACAGGAACATCAAGCTGTTCCTATATGTGCCCTGACCAGGGATTGAACTGTCAACCTCTAAGCATCAGGATGATGCTCTAACCAACCAAGCTATCTGGCCAGGATAAGTATTCTTAATGATACATATGAGCCTGACCTGTGTTGGCGCAGTGGCTAAAGCGTTGACCTGGGAACACTGAGGTCGCCAGTTTAAAACCCTGCACTGGACTGGTCAAGGCACATATGGGAGTTGATGCTTCCCCACTTTCTCTCTTTCTCTCTCTCTCTCTCTCACACACACTCTGTGTCTCCTCTCTAAAATGAATAAAATAAAAAGAAATTTTAAAAAAAAGTTTAAAAAAAATGATACATATGAACAATGTATATACATTCATATTTTTGCCTGTAAAGCCATTGGTGGTAGATAAAAGTAGATAGTATTTCATATCTGCATTTTGCAAATGAAAAAGAAATCAAAGCCACAGTCATTTAAATAAATCACTGAGCTATCATGACTCAGACACCTGGCACCTCAATACAGGGCCTTCTTGCTTCCAACTTACCTGTCTCTATTCCTAATCAAGTAACAGCTCTGACATGAGGAAAGGGCACTTGTATAATGACTACATCTGGTAAAGGACTAAGATGACTTTCCAGTAGTTTTTCTAGTAAAAATTTAAATGTATCAATAGAACAGCTTGTTTTCTCAAAATGCTACCTACTGGCCCTGGCCAGGTAGCTCAGTTGGTTAGTTGGTTAACGCATTGTCTAGTTTTGCCAAGGTTGCAGGTTTGATCCCTGGTCAGAGCACATACAAGAATCAGTCAGTGAATGCATAAATAAGTGAATCAAGTTGATGTCTCTCTCGCTCTCCCTCTCTTTCTAAAATTAATCAATAAATTTTTTTAATTTAAAAGTTAAAGTTAAAAAATGCTCTCTCCTTAAAACAAATAATAAATTTGGAGAAACTTTTATTTTTGTTGAGAGAGACGGGGACAGAGAAACAGGAAGACAGAGATGAGAAGAAGCATTAATTCTTCGTTGTGGCACCTTAGTTGTTCATTGATTTCTTTCTCATATGTGCCTTGAACCAGGGGCTACAGCAGAGTGAGTGACCCCTTGCTCAAGCCAGCAATCTTTGGCTGAAGCCAGCAATCATGGGTTCACGTCTGTCATCCCATGTGCAAGCCAGTGACCCTGCGCTCAAGCTGGTGAACCCGTTCTCAAGCTGGTGAACCCGTTCTCAAGCTGCTAACCTTGGGTTTTGAACCTGGGTCCTCTGTGTCCCGAGCCGATGCTCTATCCATTGTACCACTGCCTGGTCAGGCTGGAGAAACTTTTTCTGTTTCAAGAGAAATGAGCTGCTCTCTGACCCCATAATGTCATTTCAAGGAATTTGTTCTTACAGATATACTTAGAAAAGTATGCAAATATTTATGTACAAGGATATTTTTTTAATGTTTTATTTATTTATTTACTTTTTTACAGGGATAGAGAGAGAGGGATAGGTAGGGACAGACAGACAGGAAGGGAGAGAGAAATGAGAAGCATCAATCGTTAGTTTTTCGTTGCCATTGCGACACCTTTGTTGTTCATTGATTGCTTTCTCACATGTGCCTTGACCGTGGGCCTTCAGCAGACCGAGCAACCCCTTGCTGGAGCCAGCGACCTTGGGTCCAAGCTGGCGAGCTTTTGCTCAAGCCAGATGGGCCCGCGCTAAAGCTGGTGACCTAGGGGTCTCGAACCTGGGTCCTCCACATCCCAGTCTGACGCTTTATTCACTGTGCCACTGCCTGGTCAGGCTGTACAAGAATATTTATTACTGCATTATCTTAATAAAACAAAAATATCTATAGAAAACCCTAAATAGCCCCTCAATAGGGAAGCAGTATAGCATAGTGGTTAAGAATTGCCTGGATTCACCTGACCTGTGGTGGCACAGTGGATAAGCCTCAACCTAGAAAGCTGAGGTCAACATTTCAAAACCCTGGGCTTGCCTGGTCAGGGCACATATAGGAAGTAACTACTATGAGTTGATGCTTCCCACTACTCTCCTTCTTCTCTGTCTCCTTTCCCTAAAACTAAAAAAAAGAATTGCCTACAGTCAAATCCCATCTCCACAGTTTACTAGCTGTGTGATTGATTATGGACAAATATCTCACCGTGCTTTCAGTTCACCTGTACAAGTGGGACAAAACAGGTTCTGCTTCATTTGCTTGTGAGAGTTGTTTAGAACAGTGCCTAATCCATCATATAGACTCAATGTATTTCAGTTATCACTATTTTAATGGAGATTGGGATACATTTGGTAAGAGGCGCACATGGAATAGTAGGCAACTATTTTAAAAAGAGAGCTCTATGTACTCTACTTAACCAGAAGGCAGTCAGTCTTTGCCACCTCAGCTTGTCTCCCTCTAACACCCAAGGAAAACCTTAGCTAGAGAGGGGCTAAGTTTAAATTTGGTATATATATGAACACAGAGCAAATTTTTTGAGTTCTGGTGGAAAAAAACATTTTGGTGTTTTTTTTTTTGCGGGGGGAGGTGAAATGCTTTGCAGCAACACGGACTGTGAGGAGAGAAAAGTGTATCCAACACCGCTGATGTATTAGTTTGGTGGGTGGGTTCAGGGGAAAAAAGGGATTAAGGAAAGAATTATGGACCCTATAGGAAATTGCGATCTGGCATCTTTTTGATCACTAAATACATATATATGCCTTACTACACCAGAAACTGTAACAGAGACCATAATTTCTCAACCGTTTATTGTGTGCAATCATGCTAAGTCAGAGGGTGAGTCAACCCTGATCTCTGGGAGGGAGGTGATTACGAGGGAAAAGGAATGACCTCTTCCTGGGCAGCAAGGGCAGCTTAGGAAATTTCCTTGCCCAGTGCCCTAATCAGTACCTGGTGCCCGGGAAAAACTGTTCTTCCCAGGGGTGAGCAGCTGACTTGCTTTACTCAAACTTGAGGATCAGGCCTAATTCGAGTTAACATCAGAATGTTCAAATGTAAGAGCACATTGGTTATTGCCCTGGGAGTAAAACAGAGCAGGCACAGTCCTTGCCTGGTACCGTTCATTGTAGAGCATTAAGGATAACAACGGGTAACTGTATCAGAAGCACAGAAGCTCCTAATAGTCTGGTTAGTGGCTCATTAGAGGAAAGTTTTCAGGCCCCCCGTTAGGGTGTTTTTCATTTTCATTCTCAAAATTGCTTTTCTTATACAGGGACTTAATGGATTAAACATCAAAACATGAATAGAAGAACCAATTCCAATCAAAAAGACCACAGTGGAATAAGATATGGACTCTCAAGACTGAAATCTGTTATTAAAAATGATTAAATACTTCTTGGCCTGACCTGTGGTGGCGCAGTGGATAGAGCATCAATCTAAAATGCTGAGGTCACTGGTTCGAAACCCCCGGCTTGCCTGGTCCAGGCACATACAAAAAGCAACTATGAGTTGTTGCTTCCTGTTCTTCCCCCTTAGTTTTCTCTCTTTCTCTAAAATCAATAAATAAAATCTTTTCAAAAAATAATTAACAGGTAAGAGCATTAGAGACAAACCACGAGAGGTACAGAGTGAAAGTAACACATCCCATCTCTTATAAGGTTAGAAGGGAGATGGACACACACAGGTGGCTAGTAAAGTGCAGGATGAACAAGGAGAAGGCATGAGTCAGTGTGGATAAGCGCACATGGCATGGAACTATCCTAATTTCCCAAGGGAATGCTGCTGCCCGGCTGGGGATACACCTCATCCCCTCCAGGTTTGCAAGTACAAAACAACCCCCATCCCATGAATGGGTGTGGCTCATTACTTCCTGCTACCAAGTGAAAAGTAAATATCCACTTTATGCTTTATGGAAATTATAATTTGGGTTTTGGGAGCAAAGGGGAGGCATATATTCTCGTATTATTTAAGTTTATACTGGCAACGCTACACTTCACATAAAAACCAGGTTGCCCTGCACTGGTCTGGTCAAGGCACATATGGGAGTTGATGCTTCCAGCTCCTCCCCCCTTTCTCTCTCTCTCTCTCTCTCTCTCTCTCTCTCTCTCTCTCTAAAAAAAATAAATAAATAAAAATAAAAATTTAAAAAAAAAAAAAAAAAACCAGGTTGCTTCTAGGCCTGGCCAGCTAGTTCTGTTGGTTCAAACACTGTCCCAGTATAGCAAGATTGCAGGTTCCATCCCCAGTCAGGGCACAACAAGAATCTCTCTCTCACTTGCTCTCCCTCTCTAAAATCAGTAAGTAAAAAATTTTAATTAAAAACGAAATCAGGCCTGACCAGGCGGTGGTGCAGTGGATAAAGCGTCGGACTGGGATGCGGAAGACCCAGGTTTGAGAACCCGAGCTCGCCAGCTTGAGCGCGGGCCCATCTGGCTTGAGCAAAAGCTCGCCAGCTTGGACCCAAGGTCGCTGGCTCCAACAAGGGGTTGCTCGGCCTGCTGAAGGCCCGCGGTCAAGGCACATGTGAGAAAGCAATCAATGAACAACTAAGGTGTCGCAACGGCAATGAAAAACTAATGATTGATACTTCTCACCTCTTTCCGTTCCTGTCTGTTTGTCCCTATCTATCCCTCTCTCTGACTCTCTCTCTCTGTCTCTGTAAAAAAAAAAACAAAAACAGGTTACTTCCAGTCTTAAAAGAAAAAATAATTCTTTTTTTTTTTTTTGCCTTTATTCTTGGCTGGGGAAATTGAGATGAATGAAATTTAGTTATGATTTATTGCTCCTTTTATACTTCCAATGTTTTCCCAAAATTTCCCAGCAGCAAAGTAGATTCTTTTGTTCTAGAACAATGGGCCAAGGTTACCCTAACCCGAGAAATATGAAGAAAATCCCAAAGTCCTGGAAGAGTTTAAAGATCTCAATAAGTTCAGTTCCTGTCCTAGTTTGATCTTGTGACTTACCACTTCCTTTTTATTTACTGATTTTTTTTTAAAAAAACTTTATTTTATTTATTCATTTTAGAGAGAGAAGAAAGAGGGAAGGAGCAGGAAGCATCAACTCCCATATGTGCCTTGACCAGACCAGTGCAGGGTTCCGAACCAGCAACCTCAGCATTACAGGTCGACGCTCTATCCACTGTGCCACCACAGGTTAGGCTTATTTACTGATTTTTAATTCTTTAAAATTGATTTTAGAGAGAGAGAGAGAAATATTGATTGTTGTTCCACTTATTTATGCATTCATTGGTTGATTCTTTTTTTTTTCTTTTTTTTTTTTACAGAGACAGAGAGTCAGAGAGAGGGATAGATAGGGATAGACAGACAGGAATGGAGAGAGGTGAGAAGCATCAATCATCAATTTTTCGTTGTGACACCTTAGTTGTTCATTGATTGCTTTCTCATATGTTCCCTGACCGCAGGCCTTCCGCAGACCAAGCAACCTCTTGCTCAAGCCAGCGACCTTGGGTCCAAGCTGGTGAGCTTTTGCTCAAGCCAGATGAGCCCGCGCTCAAGCGGGCGACCTCGGTGTCTCGAACCTGGGTCCTTCTGCATCCCAGTCCCACGCTCTATCCACTGCGCCACCGCCTGGTCAGGCCATTGCTTGATTCTTATGTGTCCTGACTGGGGACTGAACCTGCAACCTTGGTATACCAGGACAACATTCTAGCCAGCTGAGCTACCTGGCCAGGACCACTTCCTTTCTTTTGCACATAGGGATGATGCTCTAACCAACCGAGCTACCCAGCCAGGACCACCGTTTTTTAATTAGGAAAACAATTGCCCTTGCTAGATAGCTCAGATGGTTAGAGCGTAGTCCCAAAGCGTAGAGGTCGCCAGTTTGATCCCTGGTGTGGGCACATACAAAAACAGGTTGATGTTTCTTTCTCTGTCTCTCTCCCTTCTTCTATTTAAAGTCAATTAAAAAATATTTTTTTAAAGAAAATAATTTATATTAATAATGTATAGTACACTGGCAGGGAGATTACTTGTCCTGCTGAAGAATATGGTAAAACCTGTAAAGTGGAAATGGAATAGAGGACTTTGGGTCCCACTACTGCACTCACACTGTGACACTAAATGTGTTACATGAGCCTGACCAGGCGGTGGCGCAGTGGATAGAGTGTTGGACTGGGATGCGGAAGACCCAGGTTCGAGACTCCGAGGTTGCCAGCCTGAAAACGGGCCCATCTGGCTTGAGCAAAAGCTCGCCAGCTTGGACCCAAGGTCGCTGGCCCCAGCAAGGGGTTGCTGGATCTGCTGAAGGCCCACGGTCAAGGCACATGTGAGAAAGCAATCAATGAACAACTAAGGTGTTGCAAGGGCAACGAAAAAAAACTAATGATTGATGCTTCTCACCTCTCTCCGTTCCTGTCTGTCTGTCCCTATCTATCCCCCTCTCTGACTCTCTCTCGGTCCCTGTAAAAAATAAATAAATAAATAAAGTAAAACAGAAAAAAAAACCTTTTAAATGTGTTACATGAGGACAACTACTTCACTTGGGCCTGCTACTTAGCCATCTTTAGCAACCCAAGCTGGGTAACCTATTAGCAACTTAACAAAGAATGATTTTCTCTAAATTTCCTAAAAATTGCCTTAATCCCACAAAGAGCATTTGTTATAAGTATCAATGCTCTCGAACTATATTTAGAAGCTTAAAGAATTTCATCCAAGGCCCTGGCAGGTCGGCCCAGCATGTGGATGTCCTGGGTTCGATTGCTGTCCCGGCACACAGGAGAAGCACCCATTTGCTTTTCCACCCTTTCCCCTCTCCTTCCTCTCTCTTCCCCTCCCGCAACCAAGGCTCCATTGGAGCAAAGTTGGCCCGGGCACTGAGGATGGCTCCATGGCCTCCACCTCAGGCACTAGAATGGCTCTGGTTGTAATGGAGCAATGGCCCCAGATGGGCAGAGCATCGCCCCCGTGGTGGGCTTACTGGGTGGGATCCCAGTCAGGAGCATGCAGAAGTCTGTCTCTCTGCCTCCCTGCTTCTCACTTCAGTAAAATACAAAAAAAAAAAGATGAATTAAAAGAAGAATTTCAGCCAAAGGGTCTCAACTCTAACTATATTATATGTGATAGGGGCTTTACCAACTCTATACTGAAAACAAAAGCAACAGGTAGTTTATGTGGCAAGTAACCAGAAAATACAGATTAATTAGTATATTATAAAACTTCACTTTATAATTATGGTCTCTATAATTTTCTCTGTATCGCCCTCTTCATTACTGTTGTACACATCACAGGGATTATGGCCGACCTAACAGTCCCCCAACATCTACCCTTGTAGTGATTTTAATTCTTTGACTCTCCTCCCATCAAAAGATGGAATGTGTTTCCTCCCCTTGAGTAAGGTGGGCTCTGAGACTGGCCTGACCAGTAAAGTAGAGGGAATGATGCATGTAACTTCTGAGGTTAAGTCATAGAAGCCTTTAGCTTCCTCCTTGGCCTCCAGGAAAGCTTTTTGCTTGTTTGTTTGTTTTTTTAAAGAAACAGGAAGGTAGAGATAGGGGGTGGAAAGAATGAGAAGCATCAACCTGTAGTTGCTTTGCTTTAGTTGTTTATTGATTGATTCTCATACGTGCCTTGACAGGGGTTGTGGGGATTGTTTCAAGATGAGCCAGCAACCTTCGGCTTCAAGCCAGCAACCTTTGGGCTCAAGCCAGTGACCTTGGAATCATGTTAATGATCCTGTGCTCAAGCCAGGGACTCTGAGCTCAATGAGCTGGCAAGCTTGCACTCAAGCCTACCAGTCTGCACTCTAATTGGTGAACTCAGGGTTTCAAACTGGAGCCCTTAGTGTCCCTGGCTGATTCTCAATCCATCGTGCCACTACTGGCCAGGAGAAATGCTCTTGTTCTTGAATCAGCCTTAAACCACCCTATAAGTACAATTATTCTGAGAGTGTCATCCCACAAGTAGATACTCTGGGAGATAATCCATCTGAACCTGTCTTCCCAGGATTCCAACCCAGGCACCAAACATGTCAGTGAAGATGCTATCTGGGGGTTGAGTCCTCCAGCCATAGCTGCCCCAGTCCTCAGTTCTTAGTCATCCCCAAATATCTCTGCTGTGTTCTTTTATGTATTTGGACCCATGGAATCTCTTGAACATAATAAAACGGTAGATGTTTTACATCACTAAGTTTTGGGGTTGTTTACACAGCAAATGGTAACCAAAACACCTTCTCTTGTTTTAGTTGGGTAGATGGCTAGCCAGTTAGAGGCTGTATTTCCTAGCCCCTCTCTTGCAGGACACTTATGTGGCCATAAGTCTTGCCTATGGAATGTGAATGGAAACAATGCAATTTCCAAGCCATGTCAATAAAATGTTAAGTGCTTGTATACTTCTCCCTCTCTCACTTCTTGCTGGCTGAGGCAGTGATAATTGAGCAGTTACCTAGAAACCACACATATTGCAGTTGGCTGTCACAGATTAAATTCCTCAAGTAGGAGACTCAGCAAAGTTTAGAGTTCAGAAAATTTATTAAGGAGTTCCCCAGCGGTCAATACCGAAAGGGAGGGGAAGAAAGCACAAGAGGGCAGAGGGAAAAGCAGAGCTGCAATATAGACCCAATGACAGCCTCAGCCAACCCCACAGATAGCTCAGGAGCTAAAACAACCCTTCAGAATTGTCCCCCATTGGGTCTAGATGGCCTTTCTGCTCCCACATGGATCAGTCATTGGATATAGGTCACCCTGTCACATGCTTTTGTTAGGTTATAATTACAATATATTAGTTATCTATTATTGTATAACAAAATAACCCGAAACTTAGTGGCTAAAACCAACATTTATCATCTTACAGTTTGTTTGTGTAAGGAATTCAGAAATGTATGGGGTTGCAGTTAAGCTTTTGGCTGAGGCTTCAGTCATTTTAATTCAGTTGGGAACCAAAATATTTAGTTCACTCACATGGTGGCTGGTAGGGCTCTTCCTTACCAGAGGAGCCCTCTCCATAGGCTGCCTGAGTGTCCTCACAATGTGCTGGTGGTGATCTGAAAGAGAGAGAATCAGAAAAGCCCAAGAGCGAGGCCAGTCTTTTGAAACCTAATCTCAGCAGTGACATCCCTGAATGAAATCAGTAAGGCCAGCCCAGCCTCAATGAGAGGGGATTACATAAAGGTGGAATCCCAGCCGGCAGAAGACTCGGGGGGGGGGGGGGCAGGCTCAGAGGCTGCCCATCAAGCAAAGAATACTCACAATTTTGTATCCCATTTTTCAGTTTTCGTTTCTTTTTTTGTTTTTGTTTTTTTTGTAAAAGGCAAAATATTTATTCGCTCTGAAGAGAAACCAGAGTATACGAGTTTTCTTTTTTTTTTATTTTACTTTATTCATTTTAGAGAGGAGACACACACACACACACACACACACACAGAGAGAGAGAGAGAGAGAGAGAGAGAGAGAGAGAGAGAGAGAGGATGAGCTGGAAGCAACAACTCCCACATGGGCCTTGACCAGACCAGTGCAGGGTTTTGAACTGGTGACCTCAGTGTTCCCAGGTCGACGCTTTATCCACTGCGCCACCACAGGTCAGGCCCCATTTTTCAGTTTTCATCAATGTTTTGTTATGTCCTTCACTTAAACGATATTTTTAAAAATTATGAAAGCCACAGCCTGACCAGGCGGTGGTGCAGTGGATAGAGCATTGGACTGGGACGCGGAGGACCCAGGTTCGAAACCCCGAGGTTGCCAGCTTGAGCACGGGCTCATCTGGTTTGAGCAAGGCTCACCAGTTTGAGCCCAAGGTCGCTGGCTTGAGCAAGGAGTCACTTGGTCAGCTGCAGCCCCCTGGTCAAGGCACAAATGATAAAACAATGAGAAACTAAGGTGCCACAACAAAGAATTGATGCATTTTATCTCTCTCCCTTGGTGTCTTCCGTATCTGTCCCTCTCTCTCTGTCACACACACACAAAAATTATGAAAGCCACATATTCTTGTGCAAACTTTCAAATGTCCATGTGATACAGGTGTAAAATCTTTTTTAAAAAATATTATTCCTCATAATAATTGAAGAACCCGTAAGTATCCACAATTACTTTTTTTTTTTTTTTTTACAGGGACAGAGAGAGAGTCAGAGAGTGGGATAGATAGGGACAGACAGACAGGAACGGAGAGAGGCGAGAAGCATCAATCATTAGTTTTTCGTTGCCATCGCAATACTTTAGTTGTTCATTGATAGCTTTCTCACATGTGCCTTGACCACAGGCCTTCAGCAGACTGAGCCACCCCTTGCTGGAGCCAGCGACGTTGGGTCCAAGCTGGTGAGCTTTTTGCTCAAGCCAGATGGGCCCACGCTCAAGCTGGCGACCTCGGGGTCTCGAGCCTGGGTCCTCTGCATCCCAGTCCGACGCTCTATCCACAGCTCCACCGCCTGGTCAGGCGAGATACATATTGTATATTTAATGTTCTTAATATATCTTGGAGCTTTCTTTATCACCATATAGAGATCCACGTCATTCTTATAAACATCTGCATAGTTCATTTCATGATGAAACTAAAAATGTTTAAGCAGTCCCCTATTGATAGACTTCAAAATTTTTTATTTATCTGACATAAGATGCAAATGTACACTCTTAGCCATGTCTTTGCAAATTCATTCTGGCATATCTTGTTTTTTTGTTAATTTTTTAAATTTTATTTTATTCATTTTAGAGAGGAGACACAGAGTGAGAGAGAGAGAGAGAGAAAGAAAGGGGGGAGGAGCTGGAAGCATCAACTCCCATATGTGCCTTGACCGAACCAGTGCAGGGTTTTGAACTGACGACCTCAGTGTTCCCAGGTCGACGCTTTATCCACTGCGCCACCACAGGTCAGGCTGGCATATCTTGTTTTTTTTTTAATTTAGTGAGAGGAGAGGAGGCAGAGACTCCCACCTGCACCCCTACTGGGATCCTCCTGGCAAGCGCATTAGGGGCAACGTTCTGCCCATCTTGAGCCCTTGCTGTTGTAACAGGAGCCTTTTTTTTTAGTGCCTGAGGCGGAGGCCTTAGAGCCATCCTCGACGTCTGGGGTCAACTTGCTCCAACTGAGCCATGGTTGCAGAAGAGGAGAAAAATGAAAGAAGCAAGAAGGGTGCTTCTCCTGTGTACCTTGACAGGGAATCGAACCTGGGACTTCCACATACCGGGCTGATGCTCTACCACTACGCCAACTGGCCAGGGTTTTTTTGTTTGTTTTTAGTGCGCACAAGAGAGACAAAGAGAGGGACAGATAGGGACAGACAGGAAGGGAATGAGATGAGAAGCATCAATTCTTCGTTGTGTCACCTTGGTTGTTCATTGATTGCTTTCTCAATATGTGCTTGATGGGGGTGGGGGCTCCAGCTGAGCCAGTGACCTCTTGCTCAAGCCAGCAACCTCAAGGTACTGACCATGGCATCATGTCTATGATCCCACACTCAAGCCAGAAACCCCGCGCTCAAGCTGGTGAGCCCACACTCAAACCTTATGAGCCCACACTTAAAGCTGGCAACCTCAGGGTTTCCAACCTGGGTACTCTGCGTCCCAGGCCCATACTGTATCCACTACGACACCACATGGTCAGGCCATTCTGGCATACTTTTAGGATAAATTCCTGGGTAGCAGAATTGCTGGTTCTAAAAAATGCATTTAAAAAATTTTTTTAATGCATTTAAAATTTTGATGAACATTGTAGTACATGAGTATGTCTGTTTCCTTAGGTAACAGCTAACACTATTAGTAAATTTTAAAATTTTGTCAGGTCCAGTCATGGCCAACTCTGTGTTATGTACATACCTGTATTAGATTGTAAGGACATTACTGTAACTGATGCTTACATACTTTTTATTACATGGTTAGCTTCTTGAGGGGACAAACTTAATTGCCTTTCTCTTTGTAGTCCTAGTACTTAGTATCATATTTGACACACAGTAGATATTCTCTGCAAATGTTTAATAAATATCAGAGTTGAATTTAAGGCTTTGAGAGATCAGAAGGGCTGGTTCAAACCACCAAACCTGCCCCCAGGTTGCCCCTTATTCTCTCTGGCCTCCATTTCCACAATTATAAAATGCAAATGTAATACTAGATTTTTTTTTAACAGGGACAGAGAGAGAGTCAGAGAGAGCGATTGACAGGGACAGACAGACAGGAACAGAGATGAGAAGCATCAATCATCAGTTTTTCGTTGTGACACCTCAGTTGTTCATTGATTGCTTTCTCACATGTGCCTTGACTGCGGGCCTTCAGCAGACAGAGCAGCGACCTTGGGTCCAAGCTGGTGAGCTTTTTGCTCAAGCCAGATGGGCCCGCATTCAAGCTGGTGAGCTTTTGCTCAAGCCAGATGGGCCCGCATTCAAGCTGGTGACCTCGGTGTCTTGAACCTGGGTCCTCCGCATCCCAGTCCGACACTCTATCCACTGCGCCACTGCCTGGTCAGGCTAATACTAGATTTTTTTCTAGTCCTTTTCAGTTCCAAAATTATATGCTTCTAAGAAGGAAGTTTGTTCATTTTATGATCTCGTTACATACCAATTCAAATTAAATATTATAAACTAATCACTACTCTTAGTCCATGCATTTGCTGTATTTTTCAATACCAACGTACTGTTTTTCAATTTAAATTATTTAAAAAATTTTATGATGTGAAAGATTTTGTAAATCAGTCATAGGTAAGTCAATGTTTAATCTTCAAAATTTTTTGGTGGTAAAAAGACACAAGAACACTTTAAACAAAGGGTATTTGTTTCTGAGATACTTGTTTTCTTAAAATTGACTTGAAGTCTAGGCAAGTTTTTTCATTAACATTTTGGTTTCTTGGGCTAAATTAAATAAGCAAACTAATTAGAGTACTACATAATTATTAAGATACTTAAAAATATTGGTTATTAAAAATTGTTAGGGAATTATCAACTATGTTCAACTTTTTATAAAATGTTACCATATATATGTACATGCACAATTCTTTGTTCCAACATTTGTATTTTTTCATGTCTACTTGTTTCCAAAAATTGAGTCAATCACATAGAGTTTAGCTGTGCTAAAATAGAATTAGCCTTATAAAATGCCCTAAAAACTAGTCTGTCATACTCATGTACAGCATTAATTTATACATGAACCATAATTTTCACAGCCACACCAGGTCTTTCATAATGGAACTGTAATAAGTTTACTGGTGACATTTAAACAATGGTCACAAATGACAATGTTAATATTTGAAAAAAACCTCTTACCACGGCTTTGGTTGCTGAGCTCTTTAGTTCCTCTCTCCTTGGGAGCTTGAACAGTGATGGGGTAATTTGTTTAGGCAGTAGTAAAGGTGACAGCTAATATTAGCCAAAGCTTTTATACTGGCAAAAGAATCCACCTGCCCACTTTACGCACATCGATAGTCTAAACCTCCTATTACTAGCATATAGTTTTCCCTCTTCTTTTTAAATTTCTTTTTATTTATTTTAGAGAGGAGACACAGAGAGAGAGAGAGAAAGGGGGAGGAGCTGGAAGCACCAACTCCCATATGTGCCTTGACTAGACCAGTGCAGGGTTTTGAACTGGCGACCTCAGTGTTCCCAGGTCGACGCTTTATCCACTGCGCCACCACAGGTCAGACTAGTTTTCCCTCTTCTCATAGTACAATTTAGGCTTTTGTGCTCTCTTTTAAGGATTAGACTCTAACAGACTCAATAAATCTTATTTTGGTAAAAATTCCATCAAAATAAGCAGGATTCTGCATAATTAATTTTTACAGCCTTGGTGGATGGTCTGTTGTAACAGTATTTCATTAACTGGGTTGACCTTGGACGAGTTATTTAGTTACTTTGAGGTTTAATAAAGGAAGGCTTTCCTTGAAATCATACAACCTGGGGATTACATTAGGCATGACTTTCCCTTATAATTGATCAAACTGAGTTTATATCAGAAAAGCAGAAAAGAATAAAATTATAAACAAAAGGATTCTGAACATGGATTTTGAAAATATTTAATACAGCTTTAGATTACGTTCTAAATTAACTATTAAATTTGTACTTCCTTTTTGTTCTGACAAAAATTATGAAAGCTATTAGTTTGTCTTCTATCATCGGAATAACTTATTTAACATAATACTATTCATGGTGCTAATATAATGAATATGAAACATCAGTGAATATCTACATTATATATCTCACGACCTCCCTCATTTCCAAGGGTGTGCATGTGTGTAATTATCCAAAGAAAAATGTCACATAACCACCA
The DNA here is from genome assembly GCA_037038555.1 of Rhynchonycteris naso. Classification (NCBI taxonomy): domain Eukaryota; kingdom Metazoa; phylum Chordata; class Mammalia; order Chiroptera; family Emballonuridae; genus Rhynchonycteris; species Rhynchonycteris naso. The sequence goes on along the minus strand of CM072997.1, from coordinate 27,998,176 downwards.
CGACATTATAAAAACAGGTCAAGAGAATACAAAAAAATGTTACCCATTAAGTTCAATACTAATTTTTAGAAGTAATAACCTATTGACTATGTATTAATGGCAGGGAATTATGTGTAGCAGTTAAGAACAATGAATTGTAGAGTCAGAAAGAACTAGGTTGAGTCTGACTTTTTTGCTGTGGCCTTGGACAAGCTACCTAATATCCCTGGCTTCAGTTTCTTCATCAGTAAAATGAGATAATACTACCCCATAGGGTTGGAGAAAAGACAAAACAAGATAATACATGTAAAGTCAGAGTGCTTACTTAGTAAAAGATAAAGTTGAATAACCATTAGCTATCATTATTATAATTTTCCAAGATACATTATGTAATATATTTTTCTATGTACCCAGCCTGAAAGAATGTGTAAATCTTTACTTCAGCACTAGAAAAAAGAGGGTCCTAATAGAAGCTCTGTTTATTTCATCATTTACAAACATAAATGATCTATAAACATAAACAAAAATTCCTATTTTACGGGTTTTCTTTGTATTCGTCACAAAGATTATCAATGCTTTTACATGAAAGAGCAGCTGTATACATATTTATTAAAGTATTTTGTTTACACACAATACATAAATGTTTTTGAAACATCAAAGTTATCTGATGATTGTAATATTGTGTTCAAATAAGCATGGAAGAACCTTAAATATTATTACATCATTCAGATTATTTTTAAAGAGATAAACCTCTAAGAGATCACTCCAACATAATTGTTCATTATGTATTTGTAGCCAAACTGGGTTCCTAGTAGATGTTTCAGCATATGGATGGCTCCTCTACCGCCTGAGCACCCTCTGTGACAGCCTTCACACATTTGGCCATAGTCTGTGAAGCTCTGCTAATTGAATCTGAAAGATATTGAGAAAAGGTACTTTTAGATAATACAACTTTAAAAAAGCACATAGTAAAACTTTCTTGTTTCACATATTTAGGAACACAATAAAGGCTATATGAAATTATGCAAGTATAGGTAAACACATCAAAAGGTAAGCCCCTTATTAGCTAAATGCTTTTAATAAGTACTCCTAGGTATGATTAAATAATTATATATAAGCAAACAGGCCAGTATGCAACCATTAAACATATTATCAAAAAGTATTAAAGACATAGGAAAAATATGCACCTATATACTGTAATTGGAAAAAAGGTCACAAAACAATGTATGCTAAAATCTAATTAATTGTACTTTATGGGTGGATTTCATGATACGGGAATTATACTTCAATAGCTGTCACAAAACCCATAGTAACAGAATAATCTTAGGGATTTTTTGGTGTTTTGTTTTGTGTTGAAGAGAGAGACAGGAAGGGAAAGACATGAGAAGCACCAACTCATAGCTGCCCTTTAGTCATTCATTGATTGCTTCTCATACGTGCCTTGGTGGGTGGCTCCAGTTGAGCCAGTGACCCCTTCTTCAAGCCAGCAACCTTGAGATCAATTAAGGTAGCGACCTAGGGCTTCAAGCCAGCAACCTTTGGGCTCAAGCCAGCGATCACGGAATCATTTCAACGATTCCCTGCTAAAGCCGGTGACCTCACATTCAAGCTGGTGAGCCTGCACTCAAGCCAGTGACCTTGGGGTTTCAAACCAGGGATGGACTTCAGCGCGCCAGGTCAACGCTCTATCTACTGAGCCACCACTGGTCAGACTGAATAATCTGTTTTTGTTAAAGTAAATAATAGGCCCTGGCTGGGTGGCTCGGTTGGTTGCGGCGGCATTCCAATATGCCAAGGTTGTGGGTTCAATCCCTGGTTACCGGGGCACATACAAAGGTCAACCAATGAATATACAAATAAGTGAGACAAGAAGTTGATGTTTCCTTCTCTCTCTCCCTTCTTCTCTCTAAAAACAATTTTTTAAAAAAGTTTTAATATGTATGTACATATCCCTGAATGATTAACCAAAATGTTATAAATAAATATAGTTATTTCTGAGTAGTGGGATTATAGTGAGTTTTCCTTGCTATTTTTAGTTTAGTTATATATTCTACAATTAACATAACTTTTACAACATAACTAAAAATCCTATTAAAAATAATCTTAGATTTAAAATTGTACAAAACTTTAAAATTATACTCCTACCTCCTTTTGGATGTAAAATTTCTCATAACCTAGATGTTATATCAAGTGTTGTAAGATCTGCAGTAAACATGTTTCAGTTGGTCTGCATACCTTAAAAACATTCCTATTTATATCAGAAGCACCATTTAACATGTTTTACCACTAAAGTGTTTTGATTCTTCTTCTCTATTTCTCATGAAAACCTTCAAAGAAAAAGTCACCTAAATTGCTACATAGTGACTTTTACATACAATATTAAAATTTAATATTTTAAAATCTATTAATTTTCTTGAATTTTCACACTCTGCATTTCAGAAAAATTACAGTAAAATCAGGAAATATTAATTTAAATTTTTTTCAAAGATTAAAAATATCAAATACTACCACAAACAGGTTGAAATGCTAAATTAGGTGACCTTATTCCTTACTGCAGTTCATACTCAGCAGTCATGTTGACAATTGCATACCTGTCATGTAGAAGTCTTTGATTGTTAGCTGAGGTGGAACAAGGGGATCAGCAAGAAGTTGCTGGTTCACCAGCTGCAAAAAAAGAGTAAGAGGCTCACTAACAGTATTAAAAACTACTACTGTTTTAGAGGATAAACTATTATGAAAACTGCATACCTTGGAAAGCTCACTTGCTTGCTGGAAATAATTAGCTCCTTCAACATCATCATATCGAACAAGATTAGGAGAGACTTCTTCCAATCTCTTCCTTACTTGATCCAGAGTATCATATGGAAGGGTTTTACCTGCAATCTATAACATAACCGGTCCCAAAAATTGACAAAGAGCTTTAATATTTAAAATTTTCAAATAATACAAGTGTGCACAAAAGTAGGTTTACAATTGTGTGTATGAAAAATAATACAGCCTGACCAGGCGGTGCACCGTGGATAGAGCATCAGACTGGGATGCAGAAGACCCAGGTTTAAAAGCCCAAGGTCGCCAGCTTGAGCACGGGCTCATCTGGTTTGAGCAAGGCTCACCAGCTTGAGCCCAAGGTCGCTGGCTTGAGCAAGGGGTCACACTTCTACTGTGTCCCCCCCCGGTGAAGGCACATATGAGAAAGCAATCAATGAACAACTAAGGTGCCGCAACAAAGAACTGATGCTTCTCATCTCTCTCACTTCCTGTCTGTCCCTATCTGTCCCTCTTACTGTCTCTGCCACAAAAAAAGAAACAAAAAAACCCCAGTAATTAATAAATCATACAAGAATAAACTCTGTTCTTTGTACTCACAGCTGTAAACTTACTTTTGCTAATCCCTATATGCATTTGCAACTATGGTAAATAAAGCAGTATTACTGAAAAACCCACTGGTATCCATTAGTGTGTATAATAAGTAAGTGGTTAAGTGGAGAACACAATTGTCAAAAATTTTAATTCATAAACAGCTGTCATGATTCTTTTTACAGTAAAGAGAGTTAAAATATCAAAAGATTAAAATTAAAACACCAATGTCAAATCCCCATTTTTAACACATTTTTTCTATACAGATTATTCAAATCATCTTTGCATTTCAGACTTGTACCTTCCTTGACTCTGAAAACCATTCTGACCAGCTAACATGTCAAACATCCTGTTAATAGCGTAACCAAGAACAAATACCTCTGAGAGGGCTCTTATAATTTTCCAGTCTTCTCTTGCCAAGCCGGGAGGCATCACTGCTACTTTAGTCTGCTGAGCTCGGCCCTCAGTATTGACGTAGGTTGCAGACTTCTCTGTGTAAGCAGCGCCTGGAAGAATAACATCAGCTATCGGAGCTCCGACATCACCATGATGTCCTGTGAAAAGATGGAAAAAGGCAAACCACACTTTAGTAAAAAATTGTTAGGTACTATTATATGAACATAGTATATATCCTTTTTAAATTATAAAAGTGCTTTAAAAATTTAAACAGTACTGAATGAAGTATTAGACGAAAAATTAAATCCCACCTTGCCAACAATTAAACTTCCTTCCAAAAGAAAATTATTGTTAAGCATTTAATATGCATCTTCCCTGATTTTGTGTGCCAATACACAACTATGTATATCACACACACATATAATGGGCAACTAGATGTTATTATTTCTCTTAATTACAAAGTGGAAATGCTCAGATGAACATTAGTGAAATTTTGTAGAGAAAACTGAAATGATGGAGGAACAGAAAGTAAGACAGTAATAATAATGGAAAGGGTTTATAAGGAAAATTATAGAAAATAGTATACTGAAAGACTTACTCATTAATAGTTTAACAAGAATATTGGGAAAAAAGAGACGAGTAAAATGAGAGAATGTTATAGAACAACATATATAGTTTGATCTCATCTGTGTACGCTTGTACATGCATATAAAAATGAATAAAAAATGCATTTCAAAACCATCAACAATTGTCTCTGGATAGGACTATAAATAGAAAGAGTTTATGCATTTTGGCTTAACTTTATCAAACCAAAGATACAAACTCTTATATAATGTTTTTTTGTGCCATGAAAAGCCTACTATAAATTTCTGGCATTCAGGTGTAAAATAAAGTGGAAAGCTATATGATACTTTTCTCTGTAATATATCCAGGAGAACTCCAGACTCTATTTATTCCAGGAAAACTTGATTACACTTAAAATGAGTAAGAGTTCAAGAAAATGAGTCAAACATAAAAAACCCAAGGAGTTCTAAATATAATTCATTAAAATCCTGTAACACAGGACTCATGATTTTTAACTTTTTACACTATTTCTTTGAAAAACTGAAATTTAATGTTATATTTCACTATATAAAAAAACCCCATAATTTATCCACTTCCGTTACTTGGAACATTTAGATTTCTTCTAATTCTGTTATTAAATATTATGAAGTAATAATTATTATTATTTTTTTTTTACAGATGTCTTTTTTAATTTCTTTTTATTTTATTCATTTTAGAGAGGAGACTCAGAGTGAGAGTGAGAGAAAGAGAGAGAGAAAGGGGGGAGGAGCTGGAAGCATCAACTTCCATATGTGCCTTGACCAAACCAGTGCAGGGTTTTGAACTGGCGGCCTCAGTGTTCCCAGGTCGACGCTTTATCCACTGCGCGACCACAGGTCAGGCAAGTAATAATTCTTAATAACAATGTCAACTATGTAACACATAAAACCTATAACTTGGTTTTAAAAAAATACCGGGAGGGTATGTGTAGGAAACTCCTGAATGGAAAATATTCAATCCACTAAATATATTGCTGTACAGTGTCTAATATACACATTGTACTACTCTCTTCTGCTTCTGGTGTCACAGATGCTCCTTACCTTGATAAATAATGAAACAATCCTTTGGCAAATCCTGTCGAGTGATACAGCCTCCATCTGCTCCCAGGAGAAATAGCACTTTGGGAGGGTTCTTTCGAATTGCTTCCACGCCAGGTTTATAGCCAAGGTCTAAAGCAGCTACTTGACTTGCAATCCTGTGAAATTAGGGATTTTTAGCTATCCGCACTGTTTCACTATAAAAAATTAAATGGGAGCCCTGGCCAGAGAACTGTTGGTTGGAGTGTTGTCCTGACGCGCCAGGGTTGCAGGCACATGCAAGAATCAAACAGTAGGTACATAGATAGATGGGACAACAAATTGACATTTCTCTCTCTATAATCAATACAAATAAAAATTTAAAATTAAATGTGATGCCTAGTCTCTTTTCTATTCAAAGCTGTCGAAAACCTTCCCTTTACTTTTTACCCATTTAAAACATGTTAAAGCCAGAAACAGCAGTCTTTTACTGTTTTAAGAATGGCAAACAAAGAAACAAGACATTGTCTTTCTTCATTAGATATTTAGTTAAACAATTTTGGAAACTTTCTGCCAATTGCAATTGTTTTAAGTTGATGCTTACTCAATATGGTCAAGTCATAAAACACATGATAAGCCAAATAGTCAATTACAGAAAAATCACATTATTTCAAAAACAAAAGGGGTAAATTTAAACACCACTCATAAAACTGTAATTCAGAGAGAACTATAATTAATACAATACTGCAGGTCTTTATGAAAAAATAAATTTCTTTTTCCAAAGTGAGAAGCGAGGGGGAGGCAGAAACAGACTCCTGCATGTGCCTGACCGGGATCCACCCAGCATGCATGCCAGGGGCTATGGTTGGCCCCTCTAAGGCACTGCTCTACTGCAATCGGAGCTATTCTAGCGCCTGAGGTGGAAGCCAGGGAGCCATCCTCAGTGCCCCGGCCTACTTTGCTCCAACAGAGCCTTGGCTGCAGGAGGGGAAGAGAGAAAGGAGAGGCGGAAGGGTGGAGAAGCAGATGGGTGCTCTCCTGTGTGCCCTGACCAGGAATCAAACCCGGGACTTCCACACGCTGGTCCAACGCTCTACTGCTGAGCCTGCCAGGGCTGTCTTTATGAAATTTTTTCCATGAACATATATTCCTCTGATAAGCAGAAAATGACCTTTTAAAGAAGAGGTCTGGAGTAAATACACTTTAAACAATTGGGAGTCTAGGGTTGACCTGTGGTGGTGCAGTGGATAAAGCGTCGACCTGGAATGCTGAGGTTGCCGGTTCAAAACCCTGCACTTGTCTGGTCAAGGCACATATGGGAGTTGATGCTTACTTCTCCTCCCCCCTTTCTCTCTCTCTCTCCTCTCTAAAATGAATAATAATAATACAAAAAAAAAACAATTGGGAGTCTTGGGTCTAGTCTCCCACTGCTAGCTTTCTTTCTGGAAATAGCAGCCACTCTGGGACTACATGTTCTGTCCACAAGGGATGCTCTTTAGCTTGGAAGACACCGATTAAAAGTAAGAGATAGAAAGAGATATTTCTTGAAAATGGAAACAAACAAACAAGCAAGCAAAAAAAGCTGGGATAGCAACGCTTACACCAGACAAAACAGACTTTAAAATATATGCTATGACAAGAGATAAAGAAGGACTACTTAGTATGCATAAGGCTAACTGACTGGTCTTTTACCTATTTATTAAGGGAGGAGGGCAGATCAAACTAACTCCCATTAGATGCTTCTGCTCTGTCAAACTCTCTGAGGGAGCAACATCAAAAAAATACTTAGACAAAAATTTAATGAAAGTGCAAGATTTGTATAACAAAAAGTACAAAACAACTTTGAAACGTTAAATGGAAGACATCCTATGTTTATGGATTAGAAGACGTAACATTGTTAAGATGGTGATACTTCCCAAACTGTTATCCAGATTCAAAACAATTACTATTAAAAATCATAGCGGGAATCCTCTGATGAAACTTACCAACTGATCCTAAAATTCATATGTAATACAAAAGACCCAGAAAACCAAACCTATCTTAAAAGTAAGAAGTTGGACTCATAGCTCCCCTCTCTTCTCCCGCCGTGTACGTAACATATTATTTTCTTAATTTCCCTCGTTCTAAGCCTTGAGTCTTTCTTTCTCTCTCTCAAAGATCCAGGCAGAAACTCACACTCACTTATGACAGAGCGTACCTCATCTTGGAAAACAAACTGAGGAAATAAGTCTAAGTTTGCCTCTGGAAGAATGATCAGTATGCAATAAAACTACAGGGCCAATTAAAAGATTCTCCAAGAATTTGGTCCTGGACAGAAAGCTCAGTTGGTAAGAGCGTCATCCCCATATGCCAAGGTTGAGAACTCGATTCCTGGTCAGGGCACATATAAATATCAACCAATGACTGCATAAATAAGTGGAACAACAAATCAATGTTTCTCTCTCTCCCTTCCTCTCTCTCTAAAATCAATCAATCATTTTCTTAGCAAGATCGATAGAGAAAGCCTGACCAGGCAGTGGCGCAGTGGATAGAGCGTCAGACTGGGATGTGGAAGACCCAGGTTCAAGACCCCGAGGTCGCCAGCTTGAGCGCAGGCCCATTTGGCTTAAGCAAAAGCTCGCCAGCTTGGACCCAAGGTCACTGGCTCCAGCAAGGGGGTGCTAGGTCTGCTGAAGGCCCGCGGTCAAGGCACATGTGAGAAAGCAATCAATGAACAACTATGGTGTCGCAACAGCAACGAAAAACTAATGATTGATGGTCTCATCTCTCTTCATTCCTGTCTGTCTGTCCCTATCTATCCCTCCCTCTGACTCTCTCTGTCCCTGTAAAAACAAAAAATAAAAAACTGATGATTGATGCTTCTTGTCTCTCTCCATTCCTGTCTGTCTGTTCCTATATATTCCTCTCTCTGACTGTCTCTGTAAAAAAAAACCGGTAGATATATCTATATATATACCTATATCTATATCTATATAGATATATATAGAGAGAGAGAGAGAGAGAGAAAGAGAAGGGAAGGAAATGAAGACTGATGAGTAGCCTCAACTCATAATTGCATCATTTTAGTTGTTCAGCGACCTTGAGCTTCTTCAAGGCAGTGACCTTTGGGCTCAAGCAAACGACCATGGGATCATTTCAATGATTCCATGCTCAAGCTGGCAACCCTGCGCTCAAGCCAGATGACCTCAGGGTCTTGAACCTGGGATCTCAGCATCCCAGGTCGACATTCTATGCACTGTACCACCACCAGTCAGGCATTTAAAAGTAATTTTAAGATTTCCAAGAATTAGAAACTGTGCTTTACTCTGATATAGACTTACAACTTACTACAAGAAATAAAACGTTTTAAATTATGTTTTATGTTCGCAACAAGCATTAAAAGCTACATCCTAATAAACCACAGTAAGCTTTCATTAAAAAGGTATCTTGCCCTGGATGGTTAGCTCAGTTGGTTAGAGCATCAGCCCAATATGCAAGATTGTGGGTTCGATCCCTGGTCAGGGCACATATAAAAATCAACCAATGAATACATAAATAAGTGAACAAACTGATGTTTCTCTCACTCTCACTCACCCTTCCTTTCTCTCTTAAAAAAGACCCACAAAATCAATAAATTAAAATATTTAATTAAAAAATAAAAAGGATATCTTGTGGTAAGAGTAAAATAAATAAAATAATAAGGTTAATAAATTAAAAAATAGCAACAGTGAACAGCGTCAGTGCTCTGCAAAATGAAAACTCACAAAATGGTAACAATAGAAACTTCTGAATGAGAACCCACAACAATGCAAAAGAAAGCCAGTTAAGGGGTTTCTGAACTTAAAAAAATGTTTCAATTTGAAAAAGAAGAGTATTAATGATACTTCCAGGCAAAGGTAATGACAAATGAGTGTGACTCTGTTATATCCTAGGAAAAAAATTTTTTTTTGTCAGAGACAGAGAGGATCAGAGAGAGGGACAGACAGAAAAGGAGAGTGATGAGAAGCATCAATTCATTGCGGCTCCCTAGTTCAGTGGTTCTCAAAGTGTGCGCCCTAGAAGATGTCCAGGTACGCCCTATGGTATCCCAGAGAAATATGTGCCTGTTGGGGACCAAACACCAACAGGGATTTTGCAGTTTAGATTTTTGGAGGACAGAGGTGAGGGGAATTGGCTGTAAGCTGACAGTCTGCCCAATCCCCACCTCACTTGCCTGATTAGGTTGTAAAAGGCTGTTAAGCTGTGGTGCTGGATTGTTTACACTACCCCCATGTTCCCCAGAAAGACTGGAAGCAAGTTTCTTCTATCCTTTGTTTGGTGAAAATTAAAATTTTCTAATGGCCTCACTTTGTCTTATAATAAAGCAAGATGTGGTTTTAGGGTGCACTTTGTTCTTGCCAGCAGCAGTTACAGGGCCCTCCCGACCCTGTATTTTCTTAATTCCGCACCGTTCCCACTCAGGACCTGGAATTACTAGCTGTGCTGATTCGCAGCATGTGCCTAGATATAAAAATAAATATAGTTACTCTATTATACCATTTTATTATGGAAATGCCACTCTTTTTGTTAACACATCATTATAATATTTATTATTAACACATCATGTTATTTTCAGATAAATACACCTAAGTAAAATGGACAGATTTCTCAAAAAGAAGCATGATATTAAAGAATCCAATTCTGGCCTGACCAGGCGGTGGCACAGTGGATAGAGCGCTGGACTGGGATGCGGAAGGACCCAGGTTCGAGACCCCGAGCTCACCAGCTTAAGCGCGGGCCCATCGGGCTTGAGCAAAAGCTCACCAGCTTGGACCCAAGGTCGCTGGCTCCAGCAAGGGATGGCTCGGTCTGCTGAAGGCCCGCGGTCAAGGCACATGTGAGAAAGCAATCAATGAACAACTATGGTGTCGCAATGGCAACGAAAAACTAATGATTGATGCTTATTTCTCTCCATTCCTGTCTGTCTGTTCCTATCTATCCCTCTCAATAACTCTCTCTCTCTGTCCCTGTAAAAAAAAAAAAAAAACAAAAAACAAGAAGAAAGTAAAAACTGTGGCTAGGAAGGATCTAAAGGTGGTCAATGAAAATTAATTCTTTGTAAAAATATAAAGTTAAAAAAAATATTTATATGATGATCTACGATGCTAAATAAAACCAATAAAAAGAAATATTAACACTGAAGGAATGTTTAAGAATGAATGTGAACACTTTTAAATGTAAAATAATTTGCCTGTTATAACAACTTAAAATAAGTGTTTAGCTCCAAGCCTTATAAAAAATTGAAGAATTTGAAATAAATACTTAAGTGATATGGGAAAACTCTTTCACTAATATAACAATGGTACAACCTCTCTAAAACAAGTTGGAAATATGCATTAAGAACCTCAAACAGCCTGACCAGGCAGTGGCGCAATGGAGAGTGTCAGACTGGGACACAGAGGACCCAACTTCGAAACCCCGAGGTTGCCGGTTTGAGTGTGGGCTCATCCGGCTCGAGTGCGGGCTCACCAGCTTGAGCGTGGGATCAGACGTGACCCCATGGTTGCTGGCTTGAAGCCCAAGGTTGCTGGCTTGAGTCCAAGGTTGCTGGCTTAAGCAAGGGGTCACTGGCTTGGCTGGAGCCCCCCAGTCGAAGCACATATGAGAAGCAATCAACGAACAACTGAAGTGCTGCAACTATGAGTTGATGTTTCTCATCTCTCTCGCTAAGAAAAAGAAAATGTACACAGGAAATAAAAGACCAGACAAAAGTGTACAAAATAGCAATAGTAATTATCTACAGATAGTGGAATAATTTTATTTTGTACACTTTCTTTTCTTTTGAACTTTCTTAAAATAAAATAAACTTGCATCATTGATATAGACAACAAAAATCTATTTCAGGCATCCTCTCATGTTAGCTTCTCATTGCATAGATTTTCTCAGCGTTTATTGCTATCTTGCATTTTTTTTTTTTTTTTTTTTTTTACAGGGACAGAGAGAGAGTCAGAGAGAGGGATAGAGAGGGACAGACAGACAGGAACGGAGAGAGGTGAGAAGCATCAATTAGTTTTTCGTTGCCGTTGCAAAACCTTAGCTGTTCATTGATTGCTTTCTCACATGTGCCTTGACCGCGGGCCTTCAGCAGATGAGCAACCCCTTGCTGGAGCCAGCGACCTTGGGTCCAAGCTGGTGAGCTTTTTGCTCAAGCCAGATGGGCCCGCGCTCAAGCTGGCGACCTTGGGGTCTCGAACCTGGGTCTTCCATATCCCAGTCCGATGCTCTATCCACTGTGCCACCACCTGGTCAGGCGCTATCTTGCATATTTTTAATATTATTTATTACCTTGGGTTTTTCTCACACAGGAAATAAAGGTTTCTATTTCACATCTACTATTGAGATAATGTTGTTAAAATATCAAGCTGTTTGTAAATCTAAATGTGACAATATAATACAAATGTACACAAAATTACTTGAATTTTATATAAAACAATACTCAACGTACCTATGAAGGATATTCATAACTTTCCAGTCACCTGCAACACCACTACTCGTCCGAATCTTTTGAGCAATGGTGGAAACAGCTGCAAGAATTGCTGCCCCATCATTTCTTTGGAGTGCAGAACTGCCTAAAACCACCATAGGTTTTTTAGCTTCCTTTAGGACCTATAAAAAATAAAAATAACCCTTTGATGAAAAAAACATGAAAACTAAACAAACCAAATTTGCATTTACAATATGTTGTCTGCAAATTTTAGTCAACACGTGGGCATGCATACAGCCACAATGAATCGAAACATCTTGTCAATGTTACATGATGAGATAGTTAGGTAAGTTCCAGATAAAACAGATTTTCTTAAAAGTAAAGCACTGGGAATCAAAATCCTAGCCAAATACCCTTTTGTCAGAAAAACAACTGGTAGCTCCCCATAAAACTGGGGAGCATTGGCTACAGAGATTCATGAATGGTACCGTGTAACAGGAGAAACCACGCTAAGATCTTCTATCTGGTCTCCATGCTGCAGACAGGGAGGAGGTGGTAGGGAAGGCAATGACCACTGGATCACAGTGCAGTTTGCTTTCAACCACAGTAACTTCCTGAACGCCAGAAACTAAGGAGGAGGGCATCCCAAGAGCAAAGGAAACTACAGACTTGGTGGAAGATGAAAAAATTACAAAGCTGTAGACTGCACAGCTGCGGCTCATCTATTGTATCACTTTTCAATGAATAGGGGATCTCAACCAAAGAATCAGCATGAGAATTACACCGAAATCTATAAAGAGAAAGACATTCACTGCAAGAGGAATTTCCCAAGGGAATGTGAAGAGCTCAGAGAAAGTTTTCAGAGAAAAGGATAGCATCAAACACAATGAAAAACAACATGCTCTTTTCTCACTTAAAAGAAGAGTTCAAAGAAGTGACAGAATAAAGTAATATACAATAGAAATGTTCATATTAGATCTCAGGAAAGACCTGGAATAGAAGTTAGATATGTACACCATTCCAGAAACAATAAAACATGACTGTAAATACAGGAACATGACAGGCTATAGAAAATTATATATAAAACATCCTGAAAAAGAAGAAAAGAACAAAGGAAAAATGACAGAAAAGATAGAAAAAAGAATCTGATATCGTTAAGAGTTCTTGAAGAGAACAGAACTAATTATGCAATTAAAAAATACATTTAAATCTATGATGAAGCAAACTTTCCAGAAGAATACTAATCACCTTCTGGGGCGTGGGGATGAAAACTAGAAATAAAAGAGGGATACTCTGAATATTTGTTATTATTTTTGATCACTGTAGTCATGGTAATGTTCTTCCTACACAGAACAAATAGGGGTTGGCGGCTTGGTCCCTGTGCCTACACCTGAGGCTATAAATACAGCAATCATCTTGGAACCATGAGGAGAGGCTCACACACACATGCGGGAGGCAAAAGCAGTGAGGATAGCTAAGATGCTGGGAACCCTGCATCATCTGTCAAATTTCCTGCCTCTAAAACCACTGTTTTGTGAGAAACAAAAACCACTTACATTTTTTGAACTCATCACCCCAACTCACAGACTCTCTTTCTCACAGACACACTAAAAATAAAGAGAACCTTGAATATTCAGACTAACAAGCATACCATATGAGATAAAAAAGTAACAGATAACCACCACTATTAAGCCATTTTTCTGGTGAAGTCATTAAATTTCAAAGATGAAAAATAAAGTATAGGCCTGACCTGTGATGGCGCAGTGGATAAAGCGGTGACCTGGAATGCTGAGGTCACCAGTTCGAGGCCCTGGCTGCCCTGGTCAAAGCACATATGGGAGTTGATGCTCCCTGCTCCTTCCCCTTCTCTCTCTCTCTCTCTCACTCTCTCTCTCTCCTCTCTAAAATCTTAAAGAAAAATTATAAAAGAAAAAAGAATCAAGTATAAAGTTATCAAGGAAAAAGTATCTGGACAAGAAAAATATTAGGACAGGGCTGGGGAGAATACAGCTGACGTAGGGCTTCTCCACAGCAACAGAAGAGTGTTTATAAGGTTCAGAGAAGAAAAAAGTGCGACCTGAGAATTTTAGTATTCTTCAGGAATACTAGACATTCTCAAGCAAGCAAGAACTGAAGAGGCACCTATAAGCCCCTCTTAAAAAAAATAAGAAATAAAAAAATGATAATCTGCAGACAGCAATGAAATGAATGTATGGAAAGAATTCAGTAATGAAAAAGTCATAAAAAAGAACTGATGAAATTTCTTTTAGATAAAGATTTCATTGGAGGTTCAAGTTTAAACCTTTCAATTTGAATGTCTTTCCTGAGTAATTTCAAGTAAAATTAAACTCTGGTAAATAAAAATAGCACATACAATATCAGCTCATTTTTGTTTTATTTGCCTGTGTATTCCTCTGACTTGCTTTATATATAAACAAAGATGATTATGATGTTTTATCAAAACATTATTGGGGTGATAAGATTTTGAATGTTTTCTTTCATGATCTTGTCTACACATAATTTTTAAGGGTAATCACATATTATTATTACAAAAACAAAACAGTTAAAAAATAAAACTTAAAAATACAAAAGAGTATATACATATAACGTGACAGCACCTGGCTGAATGGATGGCTACCCGAAGCAATGTCTTGAAGAATTTTGGGGGAATCTCCCAGATGGTCATATCTATAAGTGAGATCCACTTGGCTGCCTATAAGGGCCACTTTTAAGTCATTATGAAGCCAACTGAAATAAAAACAACAAAGTTTTTAAAGCTAAATTACTAAGTTATTGGTCTTCGTGTTATATCTTATTTATATTACAAAATGTTAAAAGCACAAAAGCATTAACAGAAAATTTAACCTTAACAGATACAATTTATTATATACCTTTCAAAATAAAGTGTTGCAAAATACACACAAAGGTCATTCTTTTCTTTTTCTTTCTCTTTTAGAAAAGTTTATTTTATTGATTTTCCAGGGCGGGGCGAGGGGGGGTGGTACAGCTCAAGAAGTATCAACTCAGTTGCTTCACTTTAGTTGTTCATTAATTATTTGTCCTATGTGCCTTAACCAGGCAAGCCCAGGGTTTGGAACTGGCAACCTCAGCATGCCAGGTCCTTTAACCACAGGCCAGGCCTTTTTTTTTTTTTTAATTATTTATTGATTTCAGTGAGAGAATAAGAGAGAAAGAGAGAGAGAGGAAAATCACGCTGTTCCTGTATATGCCCTGATCATGGATGGAATTAGCAACTTCTGTGCTTTGGGATGATGCTGTAACCAACTGAGATATTCAGCCAGGAACACAAAGGTATTCAGTAAATTAATTTTCTGTGTAAGGTTGCTAACTCTATAAACCAGTTATAAACAAAGACTTTAATTTTAGGATAAATGATCTATAGTTTTCATTTTGCCATTATTTATACTGCAGAGTCATTTATCTCCTAATTACCCATTAAAGCCATTTAAATATAGTCGATGAATATAAAGCACATCAGTTATATTTACTCTCTGACATGGAAGTATGGATCTAGCTCCTTCTAAAATGGTCTGTACAGTGACCACATATACTAATTTGTCTGAGACAATGCTGGGTTTTACCTGTTATCCTAGAGTAATTAATGACTCCCCGCTTTACTCTCAAGTGTCCTAGTTTAGACAATAAATATATCATTTATTTTAGACAAAATATATTTATTATCTAAACCTATTCATACAGTTCTAAGATATGAAAACATGGAGAGCCTGGCATGTGGTGGCGCAGTAAATAAAGCATCGACCTGGAACGCGGAAGTCACTGGTTCAAAACCCTGGGCTTGCCTGGTCAAGGCACATATAGGAGTTGATGCTTCCTGCTCCTTCCCCCTTCTCTCTCCTCTCTAAAATAAATAAATAAAATCTTTTAAAAAGTGGCCAGTGTTTTTCAAAAAAATGCCAAAAAAAGGGACTGAAGAGTCATGACACTAATTACAATGTGTGACTCCAGACTGAATTCTGTCAGGGAAAAATTATTCTAAAAGAAACTATGGGAAAAGTGGTAACATCTGAAGATAAGCTCTGGAGGAGATAACACTGTATCAATGTTACATACTTGATTATTTAAGAGAATGTCTTTTGTTCTTAGGAAATCCACACAGAAGTATTTAGGGATAAAAGTGCACCATGTAATTAACTTTCAAATAATTTAGAAAATTACATTTACATATATATACACAGAACAAGAAAAATAAAACAATTATGACAAAATGTTAACATTGGTTAATCTGGGTGAACAATATTACAAAAAATAATGTATACAAAGACCATTTCAAGCATCTGAATTATTTAAAAATAAAATAAAAAGATCAGTCAGGGAAAAGGAACAGACTTGTTAGAAACTGTCCTCCAATAATCTTTTGAAGTTTCACTTCCACTGATACTATCAGAAATCAGCTATAATTATAATTTTTCATATATAAAACAAGTTTTACATAAATATTTATGAAACCCTGAATATTATTACTAACCTCTTTCGAATTCTGGCATTAAACAGTGGTGCCTCAAATCGCGGATTGGTACCAACCAGAAGGACAATATCTGCCTCTTCCACACCAGCAATTGTCGTATTAAGAAGATAATTGGAACGCAAATCTGTGCTAAAAATACAAAATGAAAAATACAAGTTTACTTTAATACACACTAATAATCCACAGAATAGTCTCATGTCAACAAACTCATGGTAATTCCAGACAAAAAAATTTAGAAAATATCCCTAAATTACATCAAAGTTTCAGAAAATTATTAATACTTGGATTCTCCTGGTCTGATTCGGGTCTATAAGTGAAAATAAATTAATGAACATGCTAGAGAATTCAAGGTGTCGCTTTCTAGTTACTAATACTAAAGATGTGTTGGCTTATCCACAAGTTAAAAGACAGAAAAACAGACAGAAAGAAAGGGGGAAGGCAAACGGGAGGAAGGGGGGAGGGAGGAAGGGGAGGAAGGGGAGGAGGAAAGGAAGGGGATGAGGGGAGAAAGGGGAGGAAGAGGATGAGGGGAGGAAGGGAGGGAGAAAGAGGAGGAAGGGGATGAGGGGAGGAAGGGGATGAGGGGAGGAAGGGGATGAGGGGAAGAAGGGGAGGAGGGGATAAAGGGGAGGAGGGGAGGAGAGAAAGGGGAGGAGGGGAGGAGAGAAAGGGGAGGAGGGGAGGAAGAAGAGGAAGGAGGGGAAGGGGAGGAAGGAGGGGAAGGGGAGAAAGGGGAGGAGTGGAGGAAGGGGAGGAGGAGAAGAAGGGGATGAGGGGAGGAAGAAGAGGAAGGAGGGGAAGGGGAGGAAGTAGAGGAAGGAGGGGAAGGGGAGGAAGGGGAGGAGGGAAGAAGGAGAGGAAGCGGAGGAAGGGGAGGAGGGAAGGAAGGGAAGGAAAGATAGCCAGCTGAGATCCTAGCTTCACATTCCTCACCCAGCTCCTGCAGTGGGGAAGACCTCTTCAGTGCACAGGGTGTCAGAATCCACTCTATTTAGCAAATCTTTGAGAGCTACTAGGGCTTCAGCATCTACCAGGCCACCTGCAATTGCTGCCACATCCTTGCCTTGAAAACTCTGCAACTAGAAATGAATGCAAAGAGTATCACTAAGAAGTCTTCATTCAGCAAAGACCACAATGATTGTTCAGAAAATGAAAAATAATCATTTTTAACTGTAACTGAAAAATAAAATTTTTAAAATCATTTTCAAGTAGGAAAAAAGCAACAAACTTCTAAAAAGTTTTACAGCAATTATTAATTCATCTAAAAGTGAGAAGCAGATGTTTATGTGGCGCCAACGCTAATAACACCAGTTTGGAGGGAAGCTGTTCGATTTAAATTAGGGACAAATGGGCCTCAAAATGGGCTCTAGAGGATGAAGACTTGGAGTTCTAGTTAAATACAACTTCTCAAGTGTCTGTCATTCCCACAGACCTTTATGTATGCTGCCCTTCCCTGGCCAGAAAGCCATTTCCTTGTTTTGCTCTTGCAAGCTAGCATTCATTATTAAATTTCGTCTCAGCAGTCACCTTATCTAGGCAGGCATCCTTGATATGCTAGCCCTGGTCAGGCATTCCTCCTCTATCATTTCTTGCACAACTACCCACAGCAGCATTTGATAATTGTATAATTATGCATCTTTCCCTACAGAATTGTGGGAGCTGTGTTAGTGATCTCTAACGCCTTATATCTAGCATGATATCTGGCATACGGTTCCCAATAAATGTTTGTTAAAAATAATCTTGGTAAAAGGAAAGACTTGAAGAAATATATACCCCTTCTTTGCTATAAAGATGTCCCTTGAAAAATCACAAATACTATTCATTCTATGTTTCAATGTTTTACCATTCCAGCTACACGAGAGAGTGCATCCTCCCAGGAGGTATAGGTTAAAAGTCCCTTTTCGTTTCTGACCATCGGCTCGGTGAGTCTTTGACGTTTTAACCCATCATAGGCAAATCTAGATAACAGAAATTATTCCATTTGTGGAATCTTGTTAAAAAGGCAACTATGGTTTTCAAGTCTAAAATCTAAAAGAAATGGTATTTCAATACAGTACTGGTTAAAGTACTAAATAAGAAAATAAAACTGAATACAAGTAATTATTCCAGGTTTTTTTGGAGATGAACTAATAAATATCTTATGACTACAAGCCGAACACTAAACCACCATTTAAAAAATCTTGAGGCCTGACCTGTGGTGATGCAGTGGATAAAGTGTCGACCTGGAAACACTGAGGTCGCCAGTTTGAAACCCTGGAGCTGCCTGGTCAAGGCACATATGGGAGTTGATGCTTCCTGATCCTCCTCTTTTCTCTGTCTCTCTCTCTCTCTCTCCCCCTCTCTCCTCTCTAAAAACGAATAAATAAAAATAAAAATCTTGAATTCTTTTTTTTAAAGTTTTTATTTATTCATTTTAGAAGGGGAAAGAGAGAAAGAGATAGAGAAGGTGAAGAGGAGCAGGAAGCATCAACTCCCATATGTGTTTTGACCAGGCAAGCCCTGGGATTTGAACTTGCAACCTCAGTGTTACAGGTTGACGCTTTATCCACTGCGCCACCATAGGTCAGGCGGCTTGAATTGTCATAATTTATTTTCAGTTACCTGATCAACTTAAAATTATAACACAAAAATATAATAGGTGAGAAAGCTAAATCATTTTTATTTATAAAACTTGAGTACCTATAGATATTTTATCAAAATTATTTTTTACTTATTGATTTTGGAGAGAAAGAAGGAGAGAGACAAAGACAGAAACATTTATCTGTTCCTGTATGAGCCCTAACCAGGGATCGAATTGGCAGCCTTTGCATATCCAGACAACACTAACCAACTGAGCTATTCAGCTAGGCCTCAAAATTTTGTTGTACAAACTAACTTATATTTATCTTCTTTTCTCCAATGAACAAACTGACATATCTTTATCCACTTCAGTTTCTCCATTTAGAAGAAAAAAAGACATAACTCAAAGTTAATATGAAAACCAGTGTTATAGCTAGGACTATTAATGTTAGTTTTGTCCAATTCTCTATATAAACAGTCAAATTTTATCAGTCTATATTCATTAATTAATTTGCAACTCTAAAAGATGGTTCTTGAAAATTAAAATTATAAAATTTCCTTTATATCAATTGCAAAAAAGAAAAAGAAAGAATGCATAGCACATACCTGGTTTTATCAGAGATCCACTCTTCATTGATGTCCTCATGCATTCTTGGCAAAATCCTCATCACCTCTCCTGTTCTTGTGCTTACCACAATATTACTCCCAACAGCATCCATTACATCAATGGATTCTGTCTTTCTGAGAAAATAAATACATACTTTACTATGTTGATTTTATGAATAAGGACAAAGTTTCTGCTATCTGGTTTACCACAACAAAACATTTTACGGATTACTTTCCTTTCTGAATTTCTAAGAAATGGAACTCGAAGAAAACACCAGAAAAAAGGAAAAAAAGGAGGCTGACCAGGTGGTGGCACGGTGGATAGAGCGTCAGACTAGGACACAGAGGACCCAGGTTTGAAACCCCGAGGTCGCCAGCTTGAGCACAGGCTTACCAGCTTGAGTGTGGAATCATAGATATGACCCTATGGTCGCTGGCTTGAAGCCCAAGGTTGCTGGCTTGAGCAAGGGGTCCTTGCTCTGCTGTAGCCCCCGGTTAAGGCACATATGAGAAAGCAATCAATGAACAACTAAGGTGCTGCAACAAAAAAACTGATGTTTCTCATCTCTCTCTGTTCCTGTCTATCTGTCCCTATCTATCCCTCTCTCTGTCTGTTTCTATCACATACAAACACACAAAGAAAAATAAAGCGGGGGTGGGAGGGTGGGGAGAAACCTCATACTTGTTGAATACATCACATAAATTCCAAATGCAAACACGAAGCCTTTAAAACTGTTACCAGACAGAGAAGCCAGCCAACATGGGTAAATCTGAAACACTGAGTATCAAAATAACAAGAAGGGAAAGATTTCTAGTTTTGGTCAGTTAAGGAGCTTCACAAATCCCCCAAAAAGCAAAAATAAAACTGAACAAAATTAACAAAAACAACCAATTCAGCACTTTGAAAATCTACCAAAGCGATATAACATCATGAGAAATTAGTATGCCTGGAAAACTGCTGAACTTTGAGTAAGAACAGTGGAAATCAGTGGTGCTGGCTTAGGGCTGTTCTTATCCTGTCTTGCGCCACCTCGAACTGGAGGTTTTGCAGGGTGAGGCACGCTGTGAAGAGGGGAGCTTCCTTTCTGCAGATGAAGACTCAATCAGTTTAGAGCAATGAGCCAAACTGTGTGTAGCGGTGACACCAAGTAGCTCCTTGAGCTGAGGGGAGCCAAATACCAGCCTGAAGCCGCAGTCATAGCTGGGGCAAGCACTCCCAGTGGAGACTGTGCACGTCTGTGCAGCTGAGACCAGAGAGTGCCCAGGCTATTCATACTCCCGGACTACACTCAGATTCTCTGTGCCCAGTGGAACACACATGCTGGGCCGACTTGAAAACAGCCTCAACTTAGAATGTGCTCCTCTATCCACACACAGATCTACTGGAAGAGTATGAAAGCCTTACTGGCTCAAAGTACATATTTGAGCAAAATCATTATCTGATTACTAAGCTCTGCAGACACAAGGCCAGCTCCTAAGAAGACTTGCTTAAAAATAAAAATATTAAAATATGCTCAAAGAACTAAAAAAAATGCGTTTAAAGAATTAAAAAGAGGCCCTGGCCAGTTGGCTCAGTGGACAGAGCACCAGCCCAGCATACCAACTTCCCAGGTTCAATCCCGTCACAGCACACAGGAGAAGCGACCAACCGCTTCTTTCCCACTCTCTTGCCCTTTTCTCTCTCTCTTCCCCCCTCACAGCCAGTGGCTTGACTGGTCCGCACTGAGCCCCGGGCTCTGAAGAATCTCAGGTGATTCAAGCACTGGAGGTGCCGGGTGGACCCCAGTTAGGGTGCCTGAGGGAGTCTGTCTCACTATCTATCGCCCCTCCTCCCACTTAAAATAAAAAAGAATTTAAAAGAAATATGACAATCATGAATCAATAAGTATTAAGTCTTAGTAAGACTATAAAAATTATTTAAAAACTACCAAATGGAAACTCTGGCATTAAGAAGTATAACTATAGCCTGACCAGGCGGTGGCGCAGTGGATAGAGCGTCGGACTGGGATGCGGAAGACCCAGGTTCGAGACCCCAAGCTCGCCAGCTTGAGCGCGGGCCCATCTGGCTTGAGCGAGGGCCCATCTGGCTTGAGCGAAGGCTCGCCAGCTTGGACCCAAGGTCACTGACTCCAGCAAGGGGTTGCTCGGTCTGCAGAAGGCCCGCGGTCAAGGCACGTGTGTGAAAGCAATCAATGAACAACTATGGTGTCGCAATGACAACGAAAAACTAATAATTGATGCATCTCACTTCTCTCCATTCCTGTCTGCCTGTCCCTATCTATCCCTCTCTCTCTCTCTCTGTCCCTGTAAAAAGAAAAAAAAAGAAGTATAACTATAATAACAAATTTACTACACAGGTGTAAGTCGGCAAAAGAAGAATGAAATTTGGTGATAGATCAATAGAAACTATCCAACCTGAAGAACAATAGGGAAAAAAAAAGATTTAAGAAAAACAGTGTCTCAAAGACCTGTGAGACATCGGGAGAATGGAATAAACTCTAAAAAAAATAAAACATACTGTTTCCCTCTCCAATCCTTTTGTATATATAAATTCGTGGTTTAACACCTGGAATTTTAAGACACTCCTAAATATTCTGGTAGAAGTTTAAAAGTGGAGGGCAATTTGATGATATGCTTCTAGAGCCTTAAAAATATTCAAATTTATTGCACCTACCTACTCCATTTCTGGGTCTAATCAGAAAAATCAGAGATATACAAGAAAATTTATGAATAACAATATTTATCATAGGTTTGTAGTAATAAAAAACAGAAACAAACTGTCTAATAACAGGAACTGGTTAAATGAAGTATGATATACTCACATAGTTAAAAACTTAATATATGATAAAAAGAGACTGTAAGTTTTATAAAATGAAGACAACTCTACTCTCTGGAAGATCAAGTGAATAAAATCATTTTGTGGTTAAGAACTTTAGAATTACATAATTTCCAAGAAAACTACAATTAATTTGCATAGGTTCATCCTCTCCTTCAATCTATAACTATTTATCCTCCATCAAAAGAATTTTACTTAAAGCAAATAATAACTTAGCTGACCAAACACTTAAGACAAAGTGTTTTAAGGAATCTTAAAAAAAAAATTCTTTTGTTGTTGTTGGTAGTGGTTTTTTTGGCTTTTTTTAAAAATTAATTTCAATTTATTGTGTTAACATGGATTCAAGTGTCCTACTCAATATAACTCCCTCACTCCCCCACCCCAAAATTTAATAGTACCAAATAAAAGGACGAAAAAGACTACACTGAGTACCTTGTTTCCCAAGGCCGGGCAGTAAAGGCATAGGGCTTAGAAGTCAGGGCACCTACAGGACAGATGTCAATGATATTCCCAGACAGTTCAGACATGAACATCTTTTCAATGTATGTGCCAACTTGCATGTCATTTCCTCGGCCTGTTGTTCCCAAATCATCTACTCCTGCAATCTCACTTGCAAACCTGCAAGATAAAAACGTACCGTCAAATGGACAAAGCCAGCAAAATTACCTCCTTTCCTACTCATGATCACGAGGAGATAATGATTTTCAAAGCACTAAGAAAAAGAAGTATGAGTATATTTTCAATGGTGAGCATAGTCTCTAGATAAAAAATGATTCGAGGCACGACACATACACAGCATTGCATAAACCATATGTATATAGCTCAGCAAGTTATCACAGAGTTAACACTTATAAATTTTTACTTTTAAATTCAACTGATACTGGCCCCGGCTGGTTGGTCCGGCATGTGGATGTCCCAAGTTAGATTCCCAGTCAGGAGAAGCACCCATCTGTTTCTTCACACCTTCACCTCTACTTCTCTCTCTCTCTTCTCCTCCCCTCCTGCAGTCATAGCTTGATTAGAGCAAGTTTGCCCTGGGCGCTGAGGATGGCTCCAAAGCCTCCACCTCAGGTACTAGAAAATGTCTCTGGTTGCAACAGAGAAAGGGCCCCAGATGGGCAGAGTACCGCCCCCTAGTGGGCTTGCCAGGTGGATCCTGGCCTGGGCGCATGCAGGAGTCTGTCTCTGGCTCCCCTCCTCTCACTAAATAAAAAAAATAGACAAAAAATAAATCCAATTGATATTGATATTAACTGAAAGAGACCAACTAATTCATTTTATTGGCTGATGCAGAAAACATTAACAACATCCCTCTTCTCCCACCAAATAAAAGTGTTGTTATTCCACCAAATGTTGTAAATATTAAATAAGCATACAAGTAATATTCCAGAAGCGAGATGGGGGGAAAATCACCTGATGCAGCGAGTGCACTGTATACATCTAGTCATGATGGTCTTTACCAATGGCCCAATGTTCTTGTCCTCCACAGCACGTTTCCCCTCTAAAAATCGGCTCCTATCACTTCCAAACATCATAGACTGGTCCTTAAATAGATTACAGAGCATTAATTTAATGCTGTTAACAAAATTAATACTGGAGACAACCAAAAGATTATGAAATTAGACTACATACCTGCAGATCACATTCACCTCCCTGATCACAAATAGGACAGTCCAGTGGGTGATTTGCTAATAAGAACTCCATCACACCTTCTCTGTACAAAAAGCAGTTAATATATAAAGTGTTTTTATATACATTAATTAAATAACCTTCACAAATGTATGCTGTCATATAGTTAGTATTAATTTTGCATTTATTATAAGAAATGTCAATGAAATCATGATATGAAGAATACCAAACACAACCTAAAAAAATGCTTATAGGAGCCTAGAATTAAATACTAGAAAATTACTTACGACAATACAAAATTACCAAAAGTTTTTGAATGGTCCTCAGAAAATATATTAATTCCAAACAAAATCAAACACACAAATGCAAAAGCAAAAACAAATATAAATATCAGTCCTAGTATAGTATCATTGCAGCAACGTCTCTCAGTTCAGTAATTGTCTGCTCTAAAAAAAGTCACTAACCAAGTAACAATGAAGTACCTGGCTTTCTTAGATTTCTCTGAGTTTGTCAGAATATTCCAACCTTTCATTACTGGCATGGCACAAGCAGCTACAACCTGGAATTTCAATGAAAACATTTGTAAGTATTTGTATTTATTTGTAATTATTAGTAACCCAATATATAAAAACATTAAATGGTACTTTTGAAAATAAGCAAAAGAATATTTACGAGGACTGAATTTTTTAGTTTTCATATTCATAATAGGATAATCTGACACTTTACACATCTGTAAGAAACAAATAAAGACATCCTACATCTTTTTTTTTCTTTAAGATTTTACTTATTCATTTTAGAGGAGAGAGAGAGAGAGAGAGAGAGAGAGAGAGAAGGGGGAGGAGCAGGAAGCATCAACTCCCATATGTGCCTTGGTCAGGCAAGCGCAGGGATTCAACCTGGGGACCTCAGTGTTCCAGGTCTAGGCTTTATCCACTGCGCCACCACAGGTCAGGTACCTATATGTTAATTTTATTCTGTCAATGAGCTTTTTATAAGAGGCTCAAAACAGAACATCAAATAACTGCTGTTTGATCTGCAGGCACTACTGAATTAAAATTGCAAAAGCCAAACCAAAAATAAACCGAAAGTAGACCTCTTTCCCACAACCCCTTTCTCTAGTGAAAATGGCGCAAACCAGAAGCACTTCTGATGACTGCTTGGCAACCCCACATCCTGCTGTGTGTCACACAGCCATCTGGGAATACTGACAGCTGTAAGAAGTCACCTCTGATTTCTAAATCTGTTACAATTATATAGCACTGGTGCTTACAAAGCACTTCATCAACGTGTTTCCACTTCTGAAGAGACTCAATCGCCCAAAACTAAATTTACAGATAGAAATAAACAGGGTTAGATTCTCCACTGTAATACTGATTCTAAATAAAGTTAGCTGCAAGATTTAAAGTTTTCTACCTTCTACAGCACGGTGTGGAATTTTAGGTATCAAATACCTTAGGAGCTTTCTCAATTTCAACAAGGCACATCCTGCAGTTTCCAGCAATTGACAACCTTTCATGGTAACAAAATCGAGGGATCTGCATGCCAACCTTCTCACAAGCCTAGAACACAACAAATAAAAAAACTTTTGCATTAGAATAACCTTACCTCCTGGTCATTTTGCCTTAAACATGGGAGGGGGCGTAGGGAATGAGGCCAACCCCTATCTTATTACTCCTATTTATAAAAACCTGTATGTTCATTTTTTTAAGCTTCTTTTTTTAATATTTATTTTTTATAATTGACTTGGGAGAGAAAGGGAGTGAGAGAGACAGAAACATCAATTTGTTCCTGTATGTACCCTGACCAGGGATGGAACTAGCAACCTCTGTGCTTCAGGACGATGCTCTAACTAACCAAGTTATCTGGCCAGTCCTTGTCATTCATTCTTACTTCATCCCTGAAGAGATTTCCCTCCTTTGCTCTTGATTCCGATCCCCATTTGCTCTAACGCTTCCTCTTTAAAGATCCTCAGCAGGTCTACACCTTATGTGGAAGAAATTGATGAAGTATCCTCAGACCGTGCTGAAGGCTTGACTCCCCATTTCCATTCTGAACCATTGTTCACAACTCCCCCTTCAACCTGTCTGTCCCACTGGTTTCATACATGGACTTCTTTGCCTCATTCTCCTCCTTTGGATCAGATACTCCTTTTCACATCGTCCAGCTGGTTATGATCTGGACCTACCTATGGCTTCACATACCCCACCGAGGTCTCCCACTCCCACTATGGCTAAAGATCTTCCCATTACCTGCTTGCCTAGCTAGTAAGAAAGATTACTTCTGATCTACTATTCCTCTTTTTATGAGCCTATAACAGTGGTTCTTAACCTTTTTTGAGGTACCGAACCCACCAGTTTCATATGCGCATTCACCGAACCCTTCTTTAGTGATAAATAAAATATGATTTATTTTTCCAAATTCAAGACAAAGGTATATGTTTTTTACTGGTGTACAAAATGAGCCATGCATGAACATCACCTTGCTCAAAGAACAAAACCAACGAAGTGCATGAACTCACAACAAATTACGGTATTACTTTATTCTGGCCTCTACGGCAGAGGCTTCTCCGAACCCCTGAGACCAACTCATCGAACCCCTAGGGTTCGAGAGAACCCAGCTTAAGAACCACTGGCCTATAATAATCGTATTCAGATTTCCTCTAGAATTAGTTCTTCTAGGCTTAGCCCTAGCAATCTCACCAATGTCCAATGTTTTAACTACTTAGTCAGCAAAAATGAATGGAGTCTTCCTTCATGCTAGATGCAGAAGTGAGGCAGGCAGTCCCAGCCTCTGTACTATCTCACATTCCATATGATCACATCTAAACTTTTATCTGCAGCCCACAGTCCACCCTTCTCCGAGATTTGACTTTAACAGGCATTTATGCAAGTGTATGCTGTATAGAGTTAAAACTCAACCTGTGTCTGTCCACTACTAATACATTCCCAAATAAGCTAACAAAGAATCCATAAATTTCTCTGCTCTTCATCATTTCTGAAGGCCTATCTACACCTCACTCTCTTTTGACTCAACCATCTTTTCATTCCCATCGCTAGCATCTATTTTAGGCCTTTCCATCCCCTACTACACTGATGCAGGATACTTTCCTTATCTCTCACTCCAGCCTTATTATTGCCTCAGCCATCATTCTACCATCACTGTCATTCATACTGCTTAACAGCCACGAGAACTCTTGACAGGTCAAATGCAAGCTCTTTAATATAGCATACATCTTTCATGACTGAACCCCAGAATAATTTGATATCCTGTTATCTCATCTACATATACCTTGTGCTCCATCAATACCAAACCATAGGAAGCTTCTTTGTCCTTTAAAATCTCCTCAGAGATCACCTGAGACACCCCTAACATCTTTCTTCCTCCACCTTCTATATTTGCCTAAATACTATGCACTGTAACCTTGATATGGTTCTGTTATATATTTACTTATTGTTTACATGTCTATGCCTGGCAGAGAGTCTAGAAATGTTGGCTAAAATGAATGAAGAGCATTTAGCTCTGTGATAGCTTGCGAGGGAATGAAGCATCACTTCTGCATGACCAATTTTGTCAGTTCTAGGAGTCTGGAGAAACTGTTCAAGAATGTACTACCCTTCATTTACCTGTTTTGTAGGCAACAGTCTGAGAAATATATTGGAAATAGAAAGATTACATGAAAATCAAAAGCATCAAGCAGGTTCACAACAAACAAAGGTTACTTTCCCATATTAACTAATAATATAAGTTACTTCAAATTTCTTAATTAGTATTTGTTTGGGAGGCAGAAGTGAAACAAGAGAACCGCCATGACTCACTCAGAAAGTCAGAAACATAAATGACAGCTCACTTTCAAACGCCAAGATTTCAAATCAAACTTATTTTCATGTTATTTTACTACCTATAGTTTTTTTTTTAAACTTCTTTTTGTTTTATTCATTTTAGAGAGGAGACACAGAGTGAGAGAGAGAGAGAGAGAGAGAAAAGGGGGAGGAGCTGGAAGCATCAACTCCCATATGTGCCTTGACCAGACCTGTGCAGGGTTTTGAACTGGCAACCTCAGTGTTCCCAGGTCGACGCTTTATCCACTGCGCCACCACAGGTCAGGCACTACTACCTATAGTTTTTTATGAGCATTTATCAAGGGATCTTGAATATTTTAGAGGTAAATAAACTGTATAAAGGAAATAAATAGGCATTTTTTTAAAAGCCACAAAGTACACAAAAATAGAGAATTAGAACATAGCCTACTTGGAGAACGGTAGTTCCTGGTTCCACCATCACAGATTGACCATCAACAAATACTTCAATCAAGTTGCTTGCTGCTGTGGCAGTTGTTCGAACTGACCATCAAAAATATTGAAGTGAAAAATAAATTAGCAGGGGATAATGGATTATTAATTCTAACCTACAAGCCTAAAATTTCTCTAGATTCAAACTTCTAAAATATTGAATTAGAAAAAAGCTTTTTCAATACTGTATACCAAACAGAATACAGTTATCAACTTTTAATAGCAATTTAAATTAAAACTTTTGATACCACTGAAATTATGTTCATGGAAGACCAGTTTTCAAAAGTAGAATGGCTGTTTTTCTTCCATTTTGGCACTGTTGGGCAGTTCCAATTACTTTCTATTCCATAATTTCCATAAACTGTTTAAGATAAAGTTATAGTTTGCAAATTATTCTATTTGACTTGGGTCATTTGTTTCTGTTTTTATTTAAAACAAATTAAGTTTAGGATCTTTCAAGAAACACTCCACAGACCCATAAATGTATAAAAACAGAAAGTCAAGTACAATCAAATAAAAATTTTAACAAATACTCACCATATTCTTTAGGAGACTTTGAAAGGCCTACTAAGGCCCTTCTTACAGGTATCCTTAACATGTTGCTAAGAATAAAACAAAGAAGAGTTATAGAATTGTAGAAAAAGCCCTAATTAAAAACCTTTTGGTAATATTTTACAGTTTTAAAGCATTCTATATACATTATCTCACTGAACATTCACAAATTCTGATATTTTCCCTCAAATTCAACAGATGAGAATATTCAATCTCAAAGAGATTACTGGCATATACAGTACAATGTCAAGGAGCTAAAAAACAGCTGGTATATAAATTTGGCCTTCTAATTCCAAATAATGGGAAGTTTTGTTGTTTTTAACTATCAGTACATTATCATACTTACCACACTGCTATATTGTACAATAATTTTCAATAATAACTATTAGCTTATCCTTAATAACTATGTGAAATAAAGCCTACCTTCCTGTCTTCATTTCCTATCAATATGCCTTCTAACATTCTATGTTCTGAGCAGTTACAGTATATACTAAATGCTCCTGAGATATTCTGAGCTAGATTACAAACTCAAGAAGTGTCTGGAATGTCATTTTCTGTGCTGAGTTGTTCATTAATTTTACAGATTTGCAATTAGCCATTTACATGCCCGTTTTGCTTCCCCTGCATTACGAACATCTTGATCTTTCCACTTTCAGTCCCTATGCCCAAGGCTGACACAGTAAGCTCTAAAACAGTGCTTCTCAACCAGAAACAATTTTGCTTCCCCGGGAACATTTGGCAATGTCTGCACACATTGTTGGTTTGCTGCCACAAGTGCAGAAGAGCCACAGGTATCTAGGAGGCAGAGGCCAGGGTGCTGCTACATCCTACAATGCACAGGACAGTCCCCCAGAGTAAAGAATTATTCAAAGTATCAACAATACTGGAAGTTGGAAAACCTTGTTCTAAAAGTTTTGCTTAATTACTGAAATATATGCAAGCGGATTATATAAATAACACCAATTAAAAACATACATAAGTAAACAGAAAAGTTAGCTGAACTTTTAGGTTTTTGTCCATTCACTTGATCAGATGGGATTAGCACCTAAACTACAATTTTTCACTTGGAATTTTTTTAATGTTTATTTTATTGATTTTAGAGAGGGGAAAGGATAGAGCAGGAAAGACAGGAACATCTGCTCTTGTATGTGCTGGGATCAAACTGGCAACCTCTGCACTTCCAGACAATGCTCCAACCAACCGAGTTATCCAGCCAGGGCTCACTTGGAAATTTTTTTTTTTTTTTTTTTTACAGGGACAGAGTCAAGAGAGAGTGATAGATAGGGACAGACAGACAGGAACAGAGAGAGGTGAGAAGCATCAATTATTAGTTTTTCGTTGCCGTTATAACACCTTAGTTGTTCATTGATTGCTTTCTCACATGTGCCTTACCGCGGCCCTTCAGCAGACCGAGTGAACCCTTGCTGGAGCCAGCGACCTTGGGTCCAAGCTGGCGAGCTTTTGCTCAAGCCAGATGGGCCCCGCGCTCAAGCCTTCGAGCTCAGGGTCTCGAGCCTGGATCCTCCACATTTCAGTCCAACGCTCTATCTACTGCACCACCTCCTGGTTAGGCTCACTTGGAATTTTTAAGAAGTGCAAATTATGTGATTAGAATGAATCACCATAAAGAATATCAGAGGTAAGGAGAGTAGAAAATAATATATATACATATACCTAAGTTTTAAGCATAGAGTCTCACGTGCTTATTACAGATGATGTATAACAAAAAATTTCATTAAACCAGATTCCAATAATTCATAGCACTTATTAATTCTGAATTTGTGATACTGGATTTGCAACATCAAGTTGTCACCTGCTGGTGAGTGATTTTTGGTAAATAAGAACTTCTGCTTCTTTATGGACAGAGCAGAAAGAAAACAATACTTCCTAGGCTATGTGTTATTAATTGGAGCTCAATAAATGTCAGTTAAAGCTGATTAGCCACTTCAGATCGATTTTCAAGTGCTTTCTCGTGTGCTCCTTCTCTTTACTATCAGCACACACTGTATTTATCTTTATTATTCCACCTAGTAAACTGCAGGCTAGTAATCAATGTTAGTACCTACTAAACTGTAAGCTCCTTGACAGGGACTAATATACTTTGGTCATTTCCTTCTTGCGAAAACCCAGCACCATGGCCATAGGAAAATATCCAAATGGTCTGATCACCAATTTCCATACTGAGTAGCACCTGTCCTATTAAAATCTACTGATAAAGAGGTTACCTCGAATTTGCTGAGTTCCGTAAGGACAGATTCAAAAATCACAAATCAGTGTATCATGCAACGACGTGAAAACTTTACTATTCTTGTCTCCAATACAATTTCAAAGCAGTGCCACTTTGGCTGGGAAATATACCAGAACTAGGCTGGCCATTCAAAATGAGCATCAAGTGAAATACTGCATAGCTCCAACCTAAGAAATACAGACTTGCAAACCTTTGGTATGTATTTCATACATATTTAACTGCCATGCAGGAACAGCACTTTTTGTTACAGGGGCAATTCTACTCTACAGTCTCCATCCTCCACCTTCAATGTACTATCCTATAGCAAGCCATCCTCCTTTCTAGCCTCCTAACAAGTCTCTGGATTCGACACTGTTCCCACAGCCTCGGCCTTCTTCCCACCAGGTGTGGCCTACCCATAGATATGCTCCTCCCTCAGATCTTTCTGGCTCTTATCTCATCCTTTCAATTTTCACTTAAAAGCCATTCCTCAGGAAGACTTTCCTCTTGACCGGCCTATCTAAATATCACCCATTCAATTTCTTCATGGACTTCTTCCTAATTATGGTAGACGTTCAATAATTATTTGCTAAATGAATTCTGTCTCCACTCTGTACATAAACGTCCACCTTCCTGGAATTAAATACCTCGCTTAACGATGCACACACATTTTAGTAAAAAGAAAAAAAGGACATTCCGGGGGAAATAAGTCACCTGCATGTTTATTCATTGGAAGCTGTTCACGTTACGTGTTTCATACCCTCAGTTCCTTTTTGAGCAGAGTTGTGTCTGATCCATCATTTTACAGTACCTTACAGACACTAGATCCCAAGAGCTTTTAAACAGTGTAGCTTTGTTACTCGTAGTGCGACCTTGGACTTTTTGTCGTTTCCTTCGGTTTCCCCACAAGGGAAAAGAATAAAAAGTGCTACCCAACACAATCAATGGGCAAAAATAAAAACAAACAAAAATCGGAGGCGTGGACGGTTACTAAGGCAATAGCAGCCAAATAATGATGCACTGTACCAGACATACGCTAAGTTGGAAGAAAATGCTCAGTCCTTAGGCCTAAGTCACTTGACACAGGTCCCCTTCCAGGGAACAAAACGACCTGCTCTCCAGAAAGGGGAATGTCCTGCATTTCCCTTGGGGAAGGTCAACACAAGCCTGCATTCGGGCCAGCGCTCCCCAGGGCCTCCTCCTCCTTTCTGCTCCAAGCAGACCAGAGACCGCGGCTAAGAAGCCTCACTCGGGGGGGTCCCTGCCAGCTCTCGGGGGTTCCTGGGGACGGGGGAGTGGGACGCGGCGTCCAGTCAAGGACAAGTGGAGACTGAGTCTCCTCGGCCAAAGGAAACAGTGCTGTCAAAAAATAAACGCCTGTGGCGAGGTACTTCAACCTTCTCACCCAAACACGACCTCACCTTCTTCCTGGTGCCGCTGAGGGTGCCCTGCAGAACTGTCTGCACCACACTGACCCCCTTAGTAGAGGTCCGGTGGTTTATTCAATATGGCGGCCTCGGCGGACTCCGTCAGCCGGGCCTGGAGAACGGGAAGCCAGGAGGGACTAGATACCTCGGATTCGACAACTTCCCGCTCCGTTAGAGTTCGGCTATTTCCGTCGGTTTGACAGAAGGAGGAGTGGAAGGCGTAGCAGCCAGGAGGAGGCGGGGATTGGCAACCTGGAGCCGCAGTTCCGCCGGAAGTGACCGGAAACTGATGCCGAGGTTTTCGGTCATCTCCGGTGCTTCAAGGGGCGGTTCCTGTAGTCTTTGGGGGAGAAGGTTCGAATTTAAGAAATGCCCTTTTTATTAATTTCTTTCTACACAAAAAAAGGCCCACGGATAATTTGTGCACCATTTAATTCAGAGCCCGGATTTTTACGTCGGGGAATGAAAAGATTAACGACCTTTGACCTTTCACCTTCGGCCCGGTACGCGGAGGGAAGCGCCTCCGTCTCTATATAAGGAATTTTACGGCCTTTTGCAGCCCTTTCTTTTCCTCTTAGAGCTCGGCGCCGGGTGCCGGTCCCTTTCCTCCGCTGCCGCCAGCTCCCGGATCCGCCCACGTCATGGGTTTTGGAGACCTGAAAAGCGCCACCGGCCTCCAGGTGCTCAACGACTACTTGGCGGACAAGAGCTACATCGAGGGGTAGGCGGACGAGACGGGGCTGGCCGGACGGGTGCGCCGGCGACCACGTGGCGCGGCCTCCGCTGGGGGCTAGGCCGCCCGGGGGAGGAGGAAGGGTTGTAAATGTGCTCTTTTCCTTACTTACTTTATTTCAACCAGGTTTTTCTGCATCTTGCCTCAGTAAATGTAGCTCTGCGTTAGAAATTGCAATCTTTGAGGCCTGCGAAATGTCAGGTATTCCTCAGGATAGAACAGAACAGACCAGATGTTTCCTTTTCTTAAGTTTATTACTTTTTAAAACCTAAAGTAGATTAAGTAGCTCGGTAATAAATGGGCGAGGATTTGACAGACGCAGCATTTGCCATTTCTTTGATGGTGTCTGGGTTTCCTGTTAAAGACGTATGTAATTATTTCTTGTCATGGGCAGGTATGTGCCTTCACAAGCAGATGTGGCAGTGTTTGAAGCAGTCTCGGGCCCACCACCTGCTGACTTATGTCATGCCCTGCGTTGGTATAATCACATCAAGTCTTACGAAAAGGAAAAGGCCAGGTAAAATTACCTTTGTATTTATGTGAAGAATAGACTGCTTTCTAAGCTTAAGTCAGGATTTTCACTTGACAGAATTGGACCCGGGCTGCTTTCGTTATGTTGGGATAATGTACGCTACATTTCTTTTGTGACTTTAGAAAGCAAAGAGACTGAAGTCCTCCGTTTTTTCACAGAACAGGTAGAACGTGGACAACAGCAATTCACCTTGTCCCCCCCACTGCCCTGCCAGTGTGCCTCACCCTGACCTGGGGGCCCACCTGTGGGGTGAGAGGGTGGCTCATTCATTCAGTCCTTGGCCATTCTTCTGAAACTACCAACAAGGGTGGAAGTTTGGGGAAGTGGACTCCAGGTCACTAAGAATGGAATTGAGCATACTTAATTTCAAAACAAGTATTCATTCTCAAAGAGTGAGTCATAGTGAGTATCGAACGTAACGTCTTACACACTACATACTAATGTTTGTTGGGTGAGGAATTAAGGCATAAAAGTACTTACCTGGGAGTATTAAATGGGTTCTACTGGTAAATAGTGATGAAAACAAGTTCTTATGTATTGTCTGAAAAAGGAAGTTGTGTTAACCTACTAGTTAAATTTAATTCTTTTTAAAGCCTGCCAGGAGTGAAGAAAGCTTTGGGCAAGTATGGCCCTGCTAATGTGGAAGACACCACAGGAAGTGGAGCCGCAGATAGTAAAGAAGATGATGACGACATTGACCTCTTTGGATCAGATGATGAGGAGGTACAGCGTAAATTGGGTTAAGTGTATCATTGTGCTTAAGCAGACTCTTGCCGGGGTTTGAATCCCAGCTTCATTTTATTACCTGCCTTTTTAAAATCCTCACTGGTTACATGATGAATAAAATCAAATCACCATCTTTCGGCTGAGCTCGTGATGGATTTGCTTTTTTCTGATAAAGCTGGTCTTTGTTGTGATGGCCCACTGTTTTTAACTACCAGTCTTGTGAACTATATTAAAATTTTTTTATAGGAAAGCGAAGAAGCAAAGAGGCTAAGAGAAGAACGCCTTGCGCAGTATGAGTCAAAGAAAGCCAAAAGTAGGTCATTTTATAGTTTTTTATCTTCACTTTGTAATAGTGTGAATAACGTTTAAAGATTAATCCCCAAAGGGATTTCCTCCACCTTTACTGACTAGGTCAGTATTTCAAAACCTATAGAAGTGGTTTTTAACATTTCCACAGCTACTGGTCTGCAGCTGTTCTGATGGTGGCAGTTGTGGCATTCCTCTGTGGGAAAGAAATTGTTACGTAGTTAAAGACCTCTTTCTTAGCAAAATGGAAAGTGGACATATATGTAACAAACACCAGGGGTATTCTCTAGTTTTGTGTGGTTAAGGGGAACAAATTAAAACTTGTTCTGTGTCCTGGACTAGGATAACTAATATAGTTGAGTATTTGAATAATGCTGTTTCTTACACTTTTCTAGAACCTGCGTTAGTTGCCAAGTCTTCCATCTTACTGGATGTGAAGCCTTGGGATGACGAGACGGACATGGCAAAATTAGAGGAGTGTGTCAGGAGCATTCAAGCAGACGGCTTGGTCTGGGGCTCTTGTGAGTTTTAGTCTTTGTTTTTTGAAATTGGCATTGGGGATTTGCATAGTTATAACCTTTACCAACGAATAGTACTTCTCTAAGATTTTTCGTAATGTTCTTTTTAGCTAAACTGGTTCCAGTGGGGTATGGAATTAAAAAACTTCAAATACAGTGTGTAGTAGAAGATGATAAAGTTGGAACAGACATGTTGGAGGAGCGGATCACTGCTTTTGAGGACTATGTGCAGTCCATGGATGTGGCAGCTTTCAACAAGATCTAAAATCCATCCTGGATCATTGCTCTTAAATAAAAGCTTGAAAGATGACCCTTGGCTCTTGACTATTTTATTTTTTAATTTATTCCATTTTATTATAAATATGTTTGTGATTTGACTTAAATCCTTTGTAAATGAGATGGGGAAATTAATAAAGGAATAAATTTTTTAGGTAGCATTTTTTCAAAAGATTTATTCATTTTAGAGAGGAGAGGGGAGGATCTGGGAGCATCAACTGCCATATGTGCCTTGACCAGGCAAGCCCAGGGTTTCGAACTGGCAACCTCAGAGTTCCAGGTTGACTCTATCCACTGTGCCACCACAGGTCAGGCACTTGATTGTATTTTTATTTACTTTTTTTGGAAATTTATTGATATTATAGAAAGAGAACAGGAGACAGAAACACGGATCTGTTTCTGTGTGTGCTCTGATGGGATTATATCTACAACCCTCCAGGGTCAGGATGATGCTCTAACCAACTGAGCTATCCAGCCAGCGCAGCTCTTGACTCTGATAGGGGGGTGGTACAGTTCTGCCATCAACAACATGGGAGCCCCCAACTCAGAATTTTTGGGGTTTTTTTGTATTTTTCATTGAGAAGTGGGAGGCAAACTCCCATATACTCCTGACCAAGAGCCACCAGGCATGCCCACCAGGGGGTGGTGCTCTGTTGCAGCCCAGAGCCATTCTAACGCCTGAGGCAGAGGCCATGGAGCCATCCTCAGTGCCCAGGCCAACTTGCTCCAGTAGAGCCTTGGCTACGGGAGAGAAAGAAGAGGGGAAAGGGTGGAGAAGCAGATGGGAGCTTCTGTGTGTTCCGACCAGATACGAACCTGGGACTTATGCCAGGTGGACAGTCTACCACTGAGCCAGCCGGCCGGGGCCTGGGAGTTTATGTTTAACTTTGTTCCTCCAAAACTTAAGTCCCTAGGTATCCATAGTGGATTGGTTCCAGGATACCCCATGGATACTCAAGGTTCTTACATAAAATGGTATAAAACAATACATGCATTCAGCCTTCTATATCCAAAGATGCAAAACTGGGGATACAGAGGACTAACTTAGAATCTGGGCATAAGTGGACGCACATAGATCAAACCCATGTTAAAGGGCCAACTACATATCTCTTCAATATTGAGAAATTCAGTGAACATGTAATTCATAAACTGGGTTCAGTGTTCATGTTAGACATTTACTCAAAAAAAAGGGAACTATGTATTACAAATGCTATATAAGTGTTGAGTAGATTTTATAAACTGATTTAAATGGATTTAGTATAATTTCTGTACACACTGATGATGTCCTCAGTAGTCCATGGCAATACCACTTATCAATATTTTAAGTTTTTTTCTTTTTAAAGATTTTATTTGATTTTTGAGAAGAGAGAAAGGGGGCTAGGGGGAGCAGCAGGAAGCATCAACTCACAGTTGCTTCAGATATATTCCTTGACTGGGCAAGCCCAGGGATTCAAACCTGCAACCTTAGCATTCCAGGTTGATGCTTTGTCTGCTGTGCTACCAGCTGGAACCCCCTGGTCAAGGTACATATGAGAAAGCAGTCAATAAACAACTAAGGTACCGCAGTGAAGAATTGATGCTTTTCACCTCTCTCCTTGTCTGTCCCTGTTTGTCCCTCCACCACCCTAAAAAAAAAAAAAGGAAAGAAATTAGCCTTGGCTTGCCCAGTGCAGGCACAGTTGATAGAGCCCCAACCTAGAACACTTGAGGTCCCAGGTTCAAAATAAGTTCGCCTGCTTACATGTGGGGTTGCCAGCCTGAGCGTTGGATCATCAAGGCATAGTTGCTGGTTGAGCCCAAAGGTCGCTGGCTTGAAGCCCAAGGTTGCTGGGCTTGAGCCCCTCAGTCATGGCACATATAAGAAGCAATCACCTGGCCAGGCGGTGGCACAGTGGATAGAGCGTCAGATTGGAATGCGGAAGACCCAAGTTCGAGACCCCGAGCTCACCAGCTAGAGTGTGGGCCCATCTGGCTTAAGCAAAAACTCGCCAGCTTGGACCCAAGGTCGCTGGCTTCAGCAAGGGGTGGCTCGGTCTGCTGAAGGTCCGTGGTCAAGGCACATGTGAGAAAGCAATCAATGAACAACTAAGGTGTCGCGACGGCAACGAAAAACTAATGATTGATGCTTCTCACCTCTCTCTGTTCCTGTCTGTCTGTCCCTATCTGTCCCTCTCTCTGTCCCTGTAAAAAAAGAAACAAAAAACAAAATTAATGAACTAAAGTGATGTAACAACTAGTTGATGGTTCTCATCTCCCTTCCTGTCTGTGTCTCTCTCACTAAAATAATAAAATAAAATTAGCCCTGTATGTTTATAATGGTTCAGACTTAGACTTTGGACTTTTGCAAGTAGTTGAAGTATCTGAGCTAGTTTTCTTCAATGGAGTTGGAAATATATACTTTAAAAATTATGACAAACAAGTCTATAAAGTGCTTAGGACAATACTGGGTACATAGTAATGTCAATTACAATATTTGCCAAATAGCTAAACATGTAGATCTAAAAGTAACTTAATGCTGAGACTCAGACCAGTGACTTAAATGGCTGATGAAGTAATTTGTTGTAAACTCGCATCTTCAAGTTGGGGGTTACTTGTGACTGAAAAGTCATGATTTCAAATGTTAAACGTCGAGATGTGCAATGTTACTACTAAAGAGCATCTAACCCAGAGGAGGGTAGTCAGGTAACAGAAGCATTCCCAGAATTTTTTCATGAATTACGATTATTTGTCTAGACATGCTATAACGCCTCATTGTACACTGTTAAAGAAGAACTTAGGGCAGTGATGGGCAATCTTTTGAGTTTGGTGTGTCAAAATTTGCCAAAAAAACAAGCATAACTCGGGTGGTGTGTCACTTTGAGAAAAATGGCCTAACCGGAAGTCCCAGAACTAGATGCTCTGTGCAGGAGTTCTGTTGTTGTGGCCTACAGACCTCCCGCACAGTGTCTACACTTCAGCAAATGTTTTATCCTCGGCTACTGCACCTGGCAGTGCAGGAGCCAAGGATGATATGTCCTTCTCGCATGCGGCCCTGTACTTTTCTGGTATGCGGCCGCGTGTCATTGAAAATGGCTACGCGTGTCAGTGCTGACACGCGTGTCATAGGTTTGCCATCACGGATTTAGGAAGTGTTGGGAATGTGTTTTGAGTAGCATCGTGTCCTGGAAGGGAGATTATATAGTTGATTGATTCCCAGATTACAGTTTGTTCAAAAGCCTGGCTTGAGTGTGCAGGTATGTAGGGACTAAATGGGCCATTTTGTTCACATTTGGAAGTCTGCGTGAACCTACTGAGGTAGGAGGACTTCTATACGGAGACAGCACACAGCAGGTAAACGTACTGAGATGAAGGCAGGGTGTTAAGTGATAGTCAAAATCTGGTCAGTTTCAACTTAGATAATTTGGGATATATGTACATTTGATTATTTTGTTTTACAGTAGTTTATATAAAAGTAGAGCTTGGAAACTGCTGACCTCTAAAGGTCTCTGTAGACCAAAGAGATTAAATGATTTGAGGTCAAAAGTTTCCTAGAAGCAGCCTTGGACAATGCTGTTTTCCCCCCTCTCAATCTGATTTTCCTATATGTGACTAACTTAAGTGTGTGGAATTGTTTCAATTCTAAAGAATGTTTTTTTAATTGGACGTGTACGTACTGATGATTGAAATCATCTTCACTAAACAATTCAGTCCAAGAGACCCAGTCGACAATCTCTGAAGAAATTTTCAGGTTGTCAGAATCATGAGAGCCAGCAGATGGCAGC
Organism: Rhynchonycteris naso; assembly: GCA_037038555.1. NCBI lineage: Eukaryota > Metazoa > Chordata > Mammalia > Chiroptera > Emballonuridae > Rhynchonycteris > Rhynchonycteris naso. Next base: position 27,958,899 of record CM072997.1, on the reverse strand, counting down.
ACATGATTTTCTGGAGACTCACATCCTACGGGTTCTGAAAATGCTGCTACGGAGAGATGTAACTAATGAATAGTAGACAAAAATGATTCAACTATTGACATATAAAAGGGATTGGTACTAAATAGCTTGAACAAAATGTTGTTTTAACTAATATTAGTGATAAAAACTTGATTAATTAATAATTAAAACTCTGGTTAAAAGTAGAAGACGTTTAAAAATTTAGAATGGTGAGTTCAAGCCACAGCTGTCTTGTAAATCTTAGAAAGATAACCGATGAAAGTCACCAAAATCTTGACTCCACAGCCTTGAATAAAAAGCATTTAATAGTATCTTTTAATTTTCTATTTTGAAAAACAGATAATACATTAATACAGTTCAAAATTCAAGAAGTTGAGCAGTAAAATCGCCCATCTTCTATGCCTCCCGTTCACTTCCATAAAAGCAAACACTATATCAGCAGGTGTCAGGTCTTTCCGGAGTAAGCATACGCATGTAGGCTAACCGTGGCATACAGCACAAACTGCGGGGCACTTCACATTTTGTCCATCGAAATAGACATCTTGGAGATCATCTATATCTTGGATATTTCGTATTAGTACATTAAAAAACTTCATTTTTAAGTTACATAATCCATTGTTTCATATCTTACGTAACCAGGCTATTTATTGGATTTTTAGATTGCTTTCAATTTTTTGTTATTTATGAGCAATGCTCACATTTGCATGGGAGCCAGGATACTAAATGAACTGTTTTTGAACCCACAAAAGCTCAGAAGGCCAAGGTGTAGAGAAAGAAATGTTTTTTTCCTGCTTCTGTCTTTGCAGTGGAAAACAGGAAAAATTAGAGGCCACCTCCTTTTGTATGCCCTTTAGGTGATGACAAAACTGAAAGCTTGTTTATTTTTCATATTCAGCATCTCCAGCAGAGGGCTGAGTACAGAGTGGGAGGGAATTTAAAATGATTCATTCAGTATCACAGTTAGCCGCTATAAAAATACAGAGTCTGAAGAAAATTACTATAGCGAGGTGGTTCAAACACATAAAAGTGTTAAAAAGTATAAAAGTCATTTTGTGATTAAGCAAGTAATCCAAAAGTTCACAGAGCCATGGAAGGCTTGAATTGAAGAAAAGCTTTTTAGAGCAATTGGGGCTTAAAGTGGATAGACTTGCATCAGTAGGTTTAAAAAAACAGGAGGGACTATTCCAGAAAGAGAGACAGGATGTTCCAGGAGAGTCTGAACAGCAGAATGATAAACGCAGAAATGAGAATAGACGCTGCGTTTTGCAGTGTCTGGCATTAGACAGGGTGGGGTCAGGTTGTAGAGCAGTGGTTCTTAACCTTTTTTGAGGTACTGAACCCACCAGTTTCATATGCACATTCACCGAACCCTTCTTTAGTGATAAATAAAATATGGGTTTTTTTTTTTCCAAATTCAAGACATAGGTATATGTTTTTTTACTGGGGCACAAATGAGCCGTGCATGAACATCACCTTGCTCAAAGAACAAAACCAACAAAGTGCATGAACTCACAACAAATTACAATATTACTTTATTCTGGCCTCCACGGCAGAGGCTTCTCCAAACCCCTGAGACAGATTCATCGAACCCCTAGGGTTTGATAGAACCCAGGTTAAGAACCACTGTTGTAGAGGCATATGAATCATAGGGTGGCTCATTCACACAGAGCCTTTAAGGTTTCACAAGCCAGAGAATGGCAAGATAAAGGCAGAGCTCTGGTCCAGACAGTGTGGATAGAAGCAGTAAACAAAAGGACTGTTAAAATCCTAACTAATGAAAATGACTACATGATGGCAATATATACTTAATGAAATATTTTATAAGCTTAAAAGAATTACTTTAAAAAATAATGGAGACTATAGCAAATTGGAAAATAGTTCATTTTTCTTTTTTAAAAATGTTTATTTTATTGATTTGAGAGAGAGACAGGAGCATCGATCTGTTCCTGTACGTGCCCTGCCAGGGTCGAATCGGCAATCTCTGTGCTTCTTTCAGGACAATGGTCTAACCCACCAAACTATCTGGCAAGGGTAGAAAAATGCTTGATTTTTTCATTGACTATTATTATCAAAAGATATACTTATAGAAAAAGACACAAACACAAAAAGTTGCATTACCATTTTGGGGTGTGTGTATAATATTTTGCCACTCAAAATACAGCTTGGAAATGGTAATTATTGTCCTTAGAATAAAAAAGAGTATATATATATTATACATGCCTCACCTACATTGTCTAATTTGAACTTCATTATATGCCTAGCAGATAAAGAAGGCAGACACTGTTATCACCATTTACAGATTAGACTGAGCTCTGAAAGATTACTTGCTTGATTATTCATCTAGTGAGAGGAGGAGGAACTCAAACCCAGAGTCCAATAATGCATTAATAATAGAACGGGACAGGTTCTTCATCCCTGCTTTTATACAATGTAATCCTATTTCATCAGTGTAACCCTTGCTTCATACCCACAATTAGGGAGGGTGAGAAGATACCACATAAGGGTCAACTTAAATTGGAAACTGAGGCTGATAAACATTCTCGCATTACGTGCATGATCATGCATGTCCTGTATGATCCTAGTTGTGTTCAGGAAATGTCCCCCCCCCCCCGAAAAGTCTGTCATTTGGAATTTCATTGGCTTGAATAGCTTTTGGAGAGTAAAAGTTAGTTTCCATAGACTTCTAAATATTCATCCCCAAAAGATCTACTTGCCCATAGGTAAGCATAGTAAAGGACTGTGGGTTACTCTTCAAGCCTGACACCCATTCTGAATCGCCAGTCTTAACCTTCTCCCTATAAAATGGGACTATTCTCTTTTCAGAACACAGCCCATGTTTTCCCATCTCTGTACATTGCTCTTGCTGCACCATCTACCTAAAATAGTCTATTTCCTCACCTGTACTTTATCAAAAGACAGTTGTTTTTTGAAATGCAGTTCAAATACTTCTTGCAATAAGTTTTTTAAAATTCTGCTCCTTCCTGCCCCTTGCAGCTTCCCGGAACACGTGTATTTTCATAGTACTAATAAACTGTCTTGTTTTAAAGTTGTCTTATTCTTCCTATGTGATTTTTATGTTCATTCAAGACAAGGAAGGGCTCTAACATTTACTAAGCAGTTACTATGTCAGAACATACCAGGAGTTTGATTGAGTAAGTATAATACCAGCTAATTTTTATCAGGTATTTATAGGACTAAAGACTGCTTTAAGTGCTTTAGGTAAAGCCCTAGAAATACCTGCATCAACTCATTTAATTTTCTCAGCAATCCTATGTGTCAGGTGCTATTGCTACTCCCATTTTACAGACTGGGAAAACTGAGGTCCAAAGATTGGAATTAATTTAGCCAAAGTCACAGGGCTAGGATGTGTTGGAGTCACAATTCAAATTGAGATATTCTGCCTCTGGAAGCCTTGGGACTTGCCCTCTAATTTCTGAGAGCTTCCTTCCATTGAGTAGGCAAGTCTGTCTCACTGGGTCTATGTCCTAGTCCCTGAACTTCCTGGGGGTTCTTTACTCTCCTGCTAATAAGTCACTGAGCTCCCTCACTTCCTCCCCATATGCTGTTGTCTGGGTCCAGCCTCTGTCTTTTTAGTCATTCATCCTGCTCTTGGTCATTAGACCCTCTGGAGACCCTCCCTGACCAGATTCTAACTGCCAGGGGAGGAAGCTTCGAGTCCCTAATCCTGGGTCTAAGTGTGGGTTCTACCTTACTTACTTCTCGGATCTGCCCTCAAACTGAATAAAATTAACCCCTGCTTCTGCTGTAAAGTGCCTGTGCTGGTTGTTGCTTTCTCTTAGTGAATTCCTGTCAACATCCCCATTATCAGTTATTTTAAAGCTGTTAAAACCAAGTTCTTAGCCTGGAGTAACGCCTCCTGACATTTTATTTAAAAGCATTCTTCTGTAGAAAGGAACCATACCTTTCATTAGATTCTGAAATGAATTCAAAGTTTCTCTAAGACCTTTGTAGACCTTCTGTAAAGTATTTTTCTTTTTGGAAGCTCCACTCCTCATATCAAACATTGAAACATACTGAAATCACATGTTAAATATACGTTTTTATATAATTATTAAATACTTCATTTGCCCAAGCGACATAAAGGTATATTTTATAGATATGTAATTAAGTATGCATTTTAACTTTTCATGTTTTTTGTATTCTTGAGCCAATATTTTTTTTTTTAAGCCAATATTTTTTACGATCTGAAATACTTTCATTGGCCCTTGGAAAGCTCACAGGACAGATACTGTGCCCATTGAACCTACTGGCTCTGCTCTGAATGGGTTTCTAACTCACCCTGGTTAGGAAGCACTGCCCTGAAATGTAATTCCCAGGGAATACCACCTGCTCCATTGATTTCTTTCTGCCCTTGGCTGCTTACTGACTTCCTGTTGCCAGCCTTCCTCTTTCTCCCACCACCTTGAGACTCTCCTTTGGCTCAGAAAGGATGAGACTATGAAGTTCTCTTTTTCTCCTTGTATCCTCTGGCTTTTCTCCTGATCCTGGGACCCCAGGACCTGTCCCTCAAGGTTCCTGGGGAACCCAGAGTAGAATATCTCAAACCCTGGTGGTGGAGGGGGCAAGGTAAAAGCTGCACAAAGGACCAGAACCGCACACAGCGCCTTTCTCTCCCTGCCTTCCCTAACCAGCTCTCTTCCCTACTGGATTTGGCAGAAACCGAGAAGTTTGGGAATGACTCAAGTTTGGGATAGGCTGAACTATGCCACACATTTTTGGGAATAATTTCCAAAACCGGATCTGGTTGACAGGACATTGATTCAAAAACTAACATACCTCCCCTCACAACTTTCACAATAAAATTGAGAAACTATAAAAAATAAAAAAGAGCTGACCTGTGGTGGCGCAGTGGATAAAGCGTCGACCTGGGAACACTGAGGTCGCCAGTTCAAAACCCTGCACTGGTCTGGTCAAGGCACATATGGGAGTTGATGCTTCCAGCTCCTCCCCCCTTTCTCTCTCTCTTTCTCTCTCTCTCTCTCTCTCTCTGTGTGTCTCCTCTCTAAAATGAATAAAATAAAATAAAAAATTTTAAAAAATAGAAAAATAAAAAAGATTCTTTAAACTTCAGTGAGTGCAGAGCTTATATTCAGAAAAGACAAGGATGCCAGCAGAGAGAAAAGGTAGGAGCGGAACCTGCAGAAGCCCAAGGGCAAAAACACAGGTTTCTTGTTTCTCTCCCTCTACACTGGGTGCCCTCTCTTCTGCATACCTTTTACATACTTACCTACATGCTAAAGGGATAAATGAATACAGGTCAAAATATTGTTCAGTCTAAAATGCAACAAATGTACACCTGACTTAAAAATAAGCTTTATTAGTCTTATACTGGTGTCTATATAAATATGGTTATAGAAATAAAAGGCTTATGACTGCTTTGACCAATAGAGTACAATGGAAGTGATACCGCATCTGTGTTGGGCAAAGCTTTTAAGAGGACTAGAAATGTCCTCTTAAAAGCTTTGGAGCCCTAAATTGTCATTAATGAAGTCTGGCTACTCTGGATGCCATGCTGGAACAGCTATGTGAAGAAAGAAGAGAAAAGAAGGGAGAGGAAGAAAGGAGAGGAGGGGAGGGGTGGGGAGAGGAGAGGAGAGGAGAGAAGAGGAGGGAGGGGAAGAGAGCTGCTCAGCCAGCCCCCAGCTGTTGGAAACTTTAGTGGTTTGGGTCCTCCCAGCCCAGCTGAGGCTCCAGGCATTATGAGGCATGGAGAGGAACCTCCCTTCTGTGCTTTGTTTGAATTCCTGACTCTGAATTGTGATATATAATAGTAATAAATTGTTTTAAGCAACTAGATTTTTGGGCAGTTTATGAAGCATTAATAATCAACTGCAATAATGTTTTACACTACTTTAACCAATGACTAGTTTAATTCATAAATGTATATACAAAGATTACATGAAATAGAGTACATATGTTGGATTTTAAGAATTTGTCAAATAGGTTATTTTTGCAAAATTAAAGTGAGCTTCCTGGTCAGGTAGCTCAGTTGGTTAGAATGTCTACCTGATAAGCCAACGTTGTAGGTTCGATCCTCATTCAGGGCACATACAAGAATCAATCAATGAATGCATAAATAACTCAAACAACAAATTGATGTTCCTGTCTCTCTTTCAAATCAATTTTCAAAGTGTGATTAAGAAAACTTATTTTAGCATTTTTAGAGTTAACCATACATTTAATATTAAGACTTAGGATTTAGAGAAAGGTATTAAGATTTAAAAAATAATAACTGATATTGCCTCAGCAGCTGTGCTTAATCTACTATGGTATAATTAGCAAGAATGACACATAATTTAAGTTGCAGAGAAAAAAAAATGAAGAGCTTTCCTAAATTTTATAATCACACAAAAAATGTGATGCCAACAAACTAACCAAAAACAGCAACAAAAAAGATGGTCAGCCCTGTATCTTGGAACCAAAGAAGCAGAAAATATCTGTCAGGGGACCTATGCAAAAGCCTTAGACTGATTTCTGGAAGAGTAGTATTTCACTGGGCTGTTTCCAGGAGATTCAAGTTCTTGGTTTCAGAGCTCCTAAGCTGTTCACCCGCCGTGCCAGAACAGCTGACTTCCCACAGCGTGTACTTTAGTATCTCAGCAACCGAGGCGCGAAAGCGCGCTTGGAACTTCTTACTAATTAGGACATAAAGGATGGGATTCAAGCAACTATTGAGGAATGCCAAGGCTGTGGAGAGGGGCATTCCAGCCCGCAGCACCTGGTGCAAATAGTTACTGTGGTGAATCATGAGCTCCACAATGCTGAACAGGTGGTAAGGAGTCCAGCAAATCAAAAAAGCCAGGACCACAGCTAGGATGGTCAAGGAATACTTATTAGAGACCAGGATGCTTCGCTTCTTCACCTGGAAAATGAGACACAAGTAGCAAATGCTCATTGTTAGTAAAGGGGAGAGGTACCCAATAATAAATTTCACCCAGGTCAGAACATGGTGCCTCATCAAAGAGAGATCAGAATCATGCTCATGGAAATTGTTATAGCAAGTAGTATGGTTACTTATCTCCACAGTGTCCCGGAAGTATAGGTAAGGACCACCCATTACAGAAGCCAGAAACCAAATGAGTGCAATAACAATCAGAGCCTTCCTTGGGGTTCGATGCCGATGAGATATGAAAGGATGGATCAACTGGATATAACGATCCAGGCTGATCACTGTCAGGAAGAAAACACTGGCAAACATGTTCAACTGGGCAATGAAGGAATTGGCCTTGCACAACCAGGTGCCAAAGGGCCAGTGGAAATTCATGGCCACATAGGAGATATACAGGGGCAGGAAGAGAAGAAAAATGAAATCTGCAATGGCCAGATTGAGGAACCAGAGAGTGGTAACTGTCTTCTTCCATTTGAAACCCATGAACCAAATGACAATGGCATTTCCTGGAATGCCCAGAACAAATGCTAAACAGTATAACACCAAGGAGACCCAGTGAACAACTCCTAGGGGTACTTTGTCTTCCGAATCAGACTCTACAGAGTAATATTCCGTGGGGTAGGAGTAGTTCTCAAATTCTTCAAATAATGTTTCCTCTAGATCTTCCATGACCTTGAGATGTGGAGAATGAAGAAATCTATAGAAGAAGCAAATTTTAAAAGAAAACATTTTTAAAAGAAGAAGAAATGTTCAGTGGATAGGAATATAAGGGTAAAAATATTTCATCTTATGAACTGGAAATAGTATTATTTCTTAGAAGTGATTATACTCTAGATGGCCACGTCTTTCTTGGGGGACCTCAGTTTCATATGATTACTCTCAAAGCTGTGAGAATTCAGCTTTGTAAAGCACTCAGTAAGTGCTAAAATAAAATGTGCAATTCCTCTCTTCATAATACTTCTGGGGCTGACATTCAAAAAGCATTTATTGGGTTCTTCCTATGCATCATTTTATGGAAGATGCAAAAAATTTAAAAAGACAGATTAATACTTACGTGGTGATGACTTCAAAATCCCTATTTGGACCCTGACTTCTTAAACTATAGATAGAGTTGCAACTATTTCCTTGACCCATCTACCTGACTGTCATAGGCAAATACTGGAGATTTCTACCCACTAGCTTGCGCCAGTGGATGTTTTGATTCTGTGTTTGTGAATGCACACGTGTTCATCAGTATTAGGTCAATAGGGAAGGCTTTTCAACCAAAAGGTATCTTTTGGAGTAAACTTGACTCTGGTCATTTAATTTCTCCATTAATTGCCTGACTAGGCGGTGGCGCAGTGGATAGAGCGTCGGACTGGGATGTGGAAGACCTGGGTTCGAGACCCTGAGCTCGCCAGCTTGAGCGTGGGGCCCATCTGGCTTGAGCAAAAACTTGCCAGCTTGGACCCAGGGTCGCTTGCTCCAGCAGGGGGTGGCTCGGTCTGCTGAAGGCCCACGGTCAAGGCATGTGTGAGAAAGCAATCAATGAACAACTATGGTGTCCCAACGGCAAAGAAAAACTAATGATTGATGCTTCTCGTCTCTCTGACTCTCTCCCTGTCCCTGTAAAAAAATAAATAAATAATTCTTTTCTACATTTACAATGATTTAATTTATTGGTTTTATTTTGTTCATTTTTGTCCATGAACAAAATTTTACCTATTAGAATTTTGCCCAAAGTTAAGTGTTTTATTTCTCCTATCAAGGCCAGTTTTCCTGGGTTAAGACTTAAATGTCACCTGACCTGTGGTGGTGCAATGAATAAGACGTTGACTTGGAATGCTGAGGTCACCAGTTTAAGACAGTGGTCTTGCCCTGTCAAGGTACATACAAGAAGTAAGTACGAGTTGATGCTTCCCATTCCTTCCCCCTTGGTTCCCCTCACCTTTGTCTCTCTCTCTCTCTCCTCTTTTTTTTTTTTTTTTTTTTTTTACAGGGACAGAGAGAGAGATAGATAGGGACAAACAGACAGGAACGGAGAGAGATGAGAAGCATCAATCATTAGTTTTTTGTTGCCGTTGTGACACCATAGTTGTTCATTGATTGCTTTCTCACACGTGCCCCGACTGCGGGCCTTCAGCAGACCGAGCCACCCCTTGCCAGAGCCAGCGACCCTGGGTCCAAGCTGGCGAGCTTTTTGCTCAAGCCAGATGGGCCCGCGCTCAAGCTGGCGAGCTTTGGGTCTTGAACCTGGGTCTTCCACATCCCAGTCCGACGCTCTATCCACTGTGCCACCACTAGGTCAGGCTCTCTCTCCTCTTTTTAAAATCAATAAATAAAATCTTAAAAAAAGAAAAAGAAGAAAAAGACTCAAATGTCAGTATTTCAAGCAAAACAAGGTTTACTGCATGCAATTTGTGCTTTATCAATTTTGTGTTATTTCTATTAGTAATAAAAATAACTAGAAAAATTATTAATAATTGAATTCATTTCATAGAACCACAATTATTAATGGGGTGAATATAAAATATTTGGGATTATAGAAGGGTTAGAAATAAAGAGTGGGAATATCTTGAGTTGCTTGCTCACAGGGTTCTCACACTCAATTGGCTAGCACTGAATTCATCATCCTACCTAAAATCATCTGAGGAACCTGGCAGGGCATAATAAAAAACCAAATGCAATTCATTAGTGTCTTCCCAAACCCAGACCCAGACACCTTCTCTTCATTATTCAATATTCAGCTCAAGTTCCACCCTTTCTTGGAAATATTTCAGATATTAGCTTCCCCCAGATAATTATAATAATAACTTTTATTATAAATAATAGTTAATGTTATTGAGAATTTACTAGGTACCAGGCATGTATGATCTAATTTGATCATCCAAAGACTATTATAAATCAGGTAAGTGCTTTTATTATTTGCATTTAAAAGAAAGGACACTGAAGCTTGGAGAAGCATAGTGACTTGCCCAGGATCATGCAACCTATAATTGGAGAGTCACGATCTAAATTCAGATCTGTTGGACCCAGAGCCTGATCTCTTAACCACTACAACATTCCCTTCTTCTGTCATATAACTATTATCATATTTAATACACCATGTTGTCATTGATTCATCCTCAATTTTTTCCCTACCAAACAGTGAACTCCTTAATAAAAATGACTGTCATCTCTGTACCCCAGTGCCTAGTAAAAGCTTTAATATATCACAGGTGTTTAACACGTGTTTAATAAATGATTGGCTCTCCAATGAATCCTGTTCAGAACCAATGTATGTAATTTTAAAGCCTCAGGTGAGAGTTTGTGAGTTTGCCCCTAAGTCGATGTTGCTGTCAGAATCTCTCTGACCTTGACCTACAGCTATATCCGCAGGACCTTGGCTTGTTCGTTGACACCAAGCTCTTTCCTTCACGTGTCCTACTCTAGTGAGCAAGAATTCGCTTCTTCCTTGCTGCCCTAGTCTTTCTCCCTCTGATGGCTGACTCTCCCCAGTATCAAATCTTTTCCAGTGTAGTTTCCAACTCCCCATCTTGGTTTTCTACCTGTCCACTAAGACACCCTTAGCTTCCTGTTGCTTTATGGCCTACATTTTTAGACTGTTAGCAATTTTGCAGTTAAATGGCCTAGGTGGTGGACTAAATCACCTTATCAAACCCTAAACAGTGAATAGAAGAAACCTCATTCCCCAAGCATGAAAAAGCCTATGGAAGACCCATAATTGTACACAACCACTAATCTCACTAATAGCCAGAAGCCTCCCACTTCCAATGTCATTACTTATTCTGCTGAGCTGGAATGATCACAGGTCCTGAAGCAGGACATCCTAGTTCTCCTAAGGAATGCGGAGGTACCTTGAGGATGAGTGATCATCTCTCTGAACAGAATCTCTTCAAACAGAAAACTATACCAGAGAGGTTCCTAACCTTCCAGAAAGCAGATGAGTTGATTAGGTGCAAAGACCAGTTCAGGCTTAGAGAAAGATCTTCAGGAAGAGCTGAATGTTGCCCAGCTGAATCATTCATGGGAAAATATAAGCCAGGAATTCCCCTATGACTTAGAGCAGATATTTTTGTGTGGAGGTGATAGTAAAAGGTAGGGGCAAGACGGAGAAGAGAGAGAAGTAAGGCAGAATTTAGCACCTGTCTTATCCAGTCCTTGGGGCAGACACAGTTTACCCTTAAGGGCATATTCTTGTTTAATTATTATACCGTGTTTGCATATTGTTTTTCAGTTTACAGGAACCTCCTTAGATTTACACACATGTCTACAGACTAACTATTAGTTACACAGGGCTGCTGCAAAAAGAAAATACTCTGGGAGACTTACAATAAGCAGAAAGTTATTGTCTCTAAGTCTGGAGAAATTTGAAATCAAGGTGAAGGCAGGGTTGTTTCTTCCCAAGGGCTGTAAGGAAGAATCTGTCCCATGCCTTTTGCCTAGATTGTGGTGGTTTACTGGCAAACTTTGGCACTCCCTGGCTTGTACACGCATCACCCTGATAGCTGCATCTATCTTCACATGGTATTTTCCCTGTGTATGTAATCAGTCTGCATCCAAATTTCCTTTATTTATAGAAACTTTAGTCATAGAATAGGACCCACCCAATTGACCTCACTTTAACTTGATGACCCCTGCAAAGACCTTATTTCCAAATAAGGTCATGTTGTGAGATACTGGGGTGTAAGACTTCACCATATCTTTCAGGGGGAGCCACAATTAAATCCATAACATTAAGGCAGAGCTGGCAACTGCCATTCCTGAACCCTGGTCACTCATTTATTCAGCAAATATTTAGTAGTGCCCACATTTATCAGGCACTATTCTAGCTGATTTGGATTCTTTACAAAATAAAACAACTATGTCTTCCCTTTTAAATTTCAGAATCTGGTGGGAAAAGATATATAGTAAAAAACAAACAATAAAATGGCAAATTACATAGTATGTTAAAATATGATAAATACTGTAGAGCAGGGGTAGTCAACCTTTTTGTATCTACTGTCCACTTTTGGATCTCTATTAGTAATAAAATTTTCTAACCGCCCACCGGTTCCACAGTAATGGTGATTTATAAAGTAGGGAAGTAACTTTACTTTACAAAATTTATAAAACAGAGTTACAGCAAGTTAAAGCATATAATAATAATAATTACTTACCAAGTACTTTATGTCGGATTTTCACTAAGTTTGGCGAATAAATCTTTATAAAACACTTATTACCGCCTAACCAGTTGGTGGCGCAGTGGATAGAGCGTTGGACTGGGATGCGGAAGACCTAGGTTCGAGACCCCGAGCTCGCCAGCTTGAGCGCGGGTCCATCTGGCTTGAGCAAAAGCTCGCCAGCTTGGACCCAAGGTCGCTGGCTCCAGCAAGGGGTAGCTCAGTCGGCTGAAGGCCCGAGGTCAAGGCACATGTGAGAAAGCAATCAATGAACAACTATGTCATTCAGTGTCGCAACGGTAACGAAAAACTAATGATTGATGCTTCTCACCTCTCTCCATTCCTGTCTGTCTGTCCCTATCTATCCCTCTCTCTGACTCTGACTCTCGCTGTCATTGTAAAAACAAAACAAAAACACAACTTCCTACCGCCCACCATGAAAGCTGGAATGCCCACTAGTGGGCAGTAGAGACCAGGTTGACTACTGGTGTCTAGACAATGGGGAAAGAGCAAGATGAAAGAAATGGGAGAGGTGGCTTTATCTTTCAATAGGTGGCTAGAGAAGAACTCACTGAGAAGAGGAGAACTGCAAAGGCTTGGAGGAGGAGAGAGAGCTAGTCATGTGGGTATTTTCAGATAAGTTTTCCAGGCAGAGGAACAGCCAGTGCATTTAAGGGACACCGTTTTTAACCATGGAGACTGAAGATGGGAGTTTTTGCCATTGGCTATGGTGGGCTGGGAGGACTCTTGCTTTATAAGAAAGTGAAGAGCAGATTCTGAGTTGTGATGATCCTAGACCTATGCTCTTTTGGCAGAATTAACGTCCCCTGTCTTTTATTTTATAATTTAAATTCCCCCAGGAGCAAGTGGCTTTCCTGGGTACAGGAATCAGGTAGGAGAGACAATGAGATTTGGGTGAACCAGAGAGCAGTAGATTTGCTTTCGGTGAACAGCAGTTACTCAGTCCCAGCCAACTGTTTCCATGTGGGAAATGAGCACCTAGCATTGCCAGAGTTTTTGAAGAAATGTTGGATATTTATATTTGCAATGTGAAAAGTTTCCAACATCTAAATTACTGTTTTAAACCAAATAGCTTTGGGCCACATTTAGTCCATCTGCAAGTTTGTGACCCTTGGAGCAGGCAAATTCTTTAAAACGCTGAGCTTTTCAATAGGAAAGGGGGAAACTATACATTAAAACAGAAATAGATGCTCTGAGTTGGCCTCTGTGAATGGCTTGGCCCTTGGTCTCAGGGAGGCAAACCATAGGTCAGAGCCCTCTCCAGAGACCTTCGCTTTACCCATCTTCCCATCGATATAGGAAACTGACCATAGAAATTGAAGCAACTCTTTTTTCCTCCAGAAAAATGTTCCTAACTTTACTGGGTTTCTATAAGAGTTATTTAAGGAGGACCCTGGTAATAAAAGCAAAATACTCAATCAGCTCCTAGGACCAGAACTATTCTTTGCAGCAAGGACAAAGCTCCTAATCTTTAAGAGGCAATGGTGAGTAAACTCCCTAATAAATGACACTCAACCTGTTTCCTGCCATCTCTGGTTTCTGCCTCATCATTGATCCAATCCCACAGCTAGGGTCTTTCAATTCCTATGAGCTGTGTCCTGCCCTAAACGTGACCTCAACCACATTGCTAGTTCAGAGCATAACTTGGCAGTCTTCCTGACTCATGGACCTATCTCTACTTCCTTTTCTGATGTAAGTGACTGGGTATTGCCTTTCTTCTAGTCCTTGCCTATGGGTTCCAGTTTTGGACTGCTATATCTTTAGTTTTTTCTAGTACTTTGGAGAATGCTGACCTCTATTACCACATTTACATTACTTTTCTTGTTTGCTTCTGTGCTCCCAGTTGGTTAGACTCCCTACCTACCAACCCAGAAACATTGCCCTAACCTCAACTCCCATCTTCTATTACCACCAAAATCTACACCACTGGTTCTTGACCCAGGACAATTTTGCCTCTGGGGATATCTAGCAATGTCTAGAGCAGTGATGGGCAATCTTTTGAGGTTGGTGTGTCAAAATTCGCCAAAAAACCAAGCATAACTTGGGTGGTATGTCACTTCGAGAAAAATGGCCTAACCGGAAGTCCCAGAACTAGACGCTCTGTGCCGGAGTTCGGTTATTTTGGTCTACAGACCTCCAGCACAGAGTGTCTACACTACAGCAAATGTTTTATCCTCAGCTACTGCACCTGGCCATGCAAGAACCGAGGATGAAACATCCTTTTCGGCATGCGGCTCCATACTTCTCTGGTATGCGGCCGCATGCGGCCCCGTGTCATTGAAAATGGCTACGTGTGTCAGTGCTGACACATGTGTCATAGGTTCGTAATCACGGGTCTAGAGACACTGTTGGCTGTCACAAAAGGGGATGAGAGGAGGGGTGGGTAAGAGCTATGGGTATCTAGGGGGTCAAGGCCATGGGTACTGCTGAACCTGCAAACCATCCTAAAATGGACAGCTCCCTTACAGCAAAAATTATCTTGGTGACAGTACTTGACCTGTGGTGGTACAATGGATAAATTGTCAACCAGGCATGCTGAAGTAGCTAGTTCAAAACCCAGAACTTGCCTGGTCAAGGTACATACCAGAAACAACTACTATGTGCTTCCTGCTCTTCTACCTCTTTCTCTCTCTCTTCTCTCTAAAAATAAATAAGTAAAATCTTAAAAAAAACAAAAACAACCAATGGTGCCAAAGTTAAGAAACCCTAATCTACACATATTGAACTGAGTCTGACCCCCTTTCTTCGCTCCCCCACTGCTGAATCTGTCCTTTTCCTGGGAGTACTCTACTCTGGGAGTCCTGGCTCATCCTGGGATGTCCACCCCACTACCACCCAGTTGTGCTTTATAACCATTGCAAGCTATTGAGCTCTGTGTTTAATGTAATTGTAAAAATATTTTAAAATATTTGATGTAGATGCTAATATTTAAATATTGGAAGATTTAATTTAAAAAGATTCCAATGTTTAGCTTCTCTTAATAATTTATATTATCTGCTAATAATGGGCCTGTGTCTTCTAGAACAACATTGCATCATTCCTCTTTAGACAAGGTATGTACTCTCTGACTTGCCATGGTTACCACCACTTCCAAATAATGCATTTATGATGCTTCCCAGGATGCAACCTTTGCTAATACTGAGCCTTTTATATGGTAAGAAATGAAATGGTTGAAAAAATTAAAACCATACATATATGAGAGTAAAAACAAAGTGTGTAAAAATGCAATCTCAAAATAATATCTGCAGCCCTGGCTGGGTGGTTCAGTGGATAAAAGTGTCATCCTGGCACACCGAGGTCACTGGTTCAATCCCCATTCAGGGCACATATGAGGGGCAATCAATGAGTGCCCAACTAATGGAGCAATGAGTTGATGCTTCTCTCTCACAAGCACTCTCTCTTCCTTCCTTCCTCTCTCTCTAAATAAATGAAAACAAAATAAGAAATTTTTTAAAATAATAATAATAATATCTGCAATGTAAAAATGTGGTCTACAAAGAAAGTTTACTACCATTTGCATTTCTGCCAATTTAAATTTACAAACTTAAACTTAAAGAGATGTATCTTTAAACTTCTAAAAATCTAACACTCTACTGTCTGACGTGTGGTGATGCAGTGGATAAAGCGTTGATCTGGAATTCTGAGGTTGCCGGTTCGAAACCCCGGGCTTGCCTGGTCAAGGCACATATGGGAGTTGATGCTTTCTGCTCCTCCACCACATCTTTATCTCTCTCTCTTTCTCCTCTCTCTAAAATCAGTAAATAAAATCTTAAAAAGAACTGATATTTTGCTGTATTATCAGTCATGTTGCGTTATATTTATCTCATTTTTGGTGAGATAAAAGAGAAAGGGTAACAAGAGGGACAGAGAGAAAAGATGGGGAAATTTGCCCTTTGTTTAACCATGTGGCACAGACATGTGTTTTAGAGAAATGATGGGAGGAGTGTGTGAAACTGGAGGGATTTCTGAGCAAATGAAAGCTGGGCAGTAACTAGAAATTAGTTCTTTAAATCCAGGTTTGATGGAAACATTGTCTTTTATTAAACCAGCTGAGTCAAACTGTGTTGGCTGGCAGTGACGTTCCATGGCGACGTTCTACAGTTTTATTAATTTGGAAATGTTTGGAAGAGTACAGTAACAATGCCAGAATGAAGCTTCTAGATTTGACCAAAAAGAGGAATTAGCTACTGTATTTGTTTTAAACCATATGTGCTGCTGAAAGGCAAATAAGATAATTCCGACTGAAATAAAGACTAATAAAGATCTACATGATCATAAAATTGTTCGAGTTGCCACACCACCTCAGTGCAGCACAGGCTGCACTGTGGACATGAATATATGCAGATCCACCCACGGCTGTTAGGACTGTGTGAGAAATGCTTGGTGTGGAGCCATGCTCCGAGAACTATCCCTGAAATCTGTGGATTGGCTTGCAAAGAACATGAGGTGGCTTATTTACTGGGATTCAGCTGCAGTGAGAACCCAAGTTATCACTTTCCTGGGTAACATTTACAAAGCTACTCAAGTGGAACATAGAACTATTTATTGAGTTAAATAAATTGGTTTCTGATCTATTCAGAGTTAATGGAGGGTAAAGCTGAAACTCTTTTCTGAGTAAATAGATTTCTGTGCAAGAGTTCTGGCAGAAAGTGTAGTGATAAATAGTCTAAGAAATCCAGATGACTTGGGGAAAGGACATCTGGTAGAAATGTGTATCATTAAACTTTTCAAAGTGGCTTTAAACGAGGCTTGGCCTTAGAGGAAAACATTCTGTTTATCTACCTTGACAAACACAAAGATGCCTTCTGGCAGAACATTTGGCGAATTCAGAGAGGTTTAATCTAGTTTCATAATGTTGAGTCGGATAGGTTTTCACGGACCACTGCAAAAATGTGTACCTAACAGAATCTAAAGAAAATTTAAGCTCCCAATCTACTTTGAACAGAAGGGAGGATTCAATGTTACTGATCTTTTCCTACGTGGATTGCCTATATAGGGTTCCTCAGACGCCCCTGGTAAAAAAGAACTCAAGAACTGAATGTGTCTCTTATGAAAACAATAGGGACCCTTAAGGGAACATGTACTTTACTTCTGACTGATGGTGGAATGAGCTGAATGAATCAGTGGACAAATGAGAGAAACTTTGATGAAAACCACAGATTCATGACCCAGCAAACATATATGGTAAGCAAATTTTAATTTTTCAAGAGCTGTCTTCTTTATTTTCCATTCCTTTATTTTTATTGATTGATTTTAGTGAGTGAGGAAGGGAAAAAGA
Source organism: Rhynchonycteris naso (assembly GCA_037038555.1). NCBI lineage: Eukaryota > Metazoa > Chordata > Mammalia > Chiroptera > Emballonuridae > Rhynchonycteris > Rhynchonycteris naso. The sequence goes on along the minus strand of CM072997.1, from coordinate 27,941,531 downwards.
GAGAGAGACAGGAACATCAAGCTATTCCTGTATGTGCCCTGACCAGAGATCAAACTGCAACCTCTGTGCATCAGGACGATGCTCTAACCCATTGAGCTATCTTGCCAGGAGTCAAAAGCTGTCGTCTTAAAGAAGATAGATTCTTGGAAAGCATGTGCATACATGTGTGTGTGGGAAAGGGTTATTTGGGAGCATTATTCAGTATTTTACACTATTAAATATAAACTGTATACAACACCTCAGACTGTACTCAAGATATTTGGCACCAGTAGAATATTTTGCTGCCCTTTGGATGAACAGTCTCTGGAAGGTGTTGAGGCATAGCAGTGTTTTATAAAGATGCCCTGTTTATTGGCCCAAGGGAAGCAAAGGAGGTTTAAATGAAAACTGAAGATTGGGTGTGATATTGACAGCTACTGCTGGTTGGTAAGAGGTAGAGAATACTGACTGTTAGATTGCACCCTCTAACCCCATCTTTGCGCTGAGCCTCTCTTTGTGGAGAACTATCTTGCCTATCTATAGCTACTACGTCCTTTATTGCTTAATGCCAGACATTAAAACAAATTATAATATATATTCCTTAGCAAATTAAGAAGAATGGAAATATTTTGGTTTGGCTAGAAAGAAGACAACAAAAAAGGGGAGTGTCCTGGTCATGAAGCCTTGAATGTCTCGTACTTAAGAATTTGGATTTTACTCCATTGCCAGTTGGGAGCAAATAAGAAAGTTTGTAGGAGGGAGTGACATCACCAAACCTTTGTTTTTGTAAATATCATCTGGTAGTAGTTTGGGAGAATGTTGTCACAACTGAAGTCAAAGATGGAAGGGCCTTGGGCAGTGAGAGTGAGAATGGGGATGAGGGAGAGATATTTGAGAGCCATTCATTTAAAATTAGTAGAATTTTTCTGGAAGCTTCGCTGAACTGAGTATATTCTTCGCAATAACGTTTCTATCAAGTTGGCATTAAAAATCAACCTCAAATAGAAAAGCTAATTAGCTTTAGGCATACAAATGTTTTATTGCTTTTAAAGGCTGTGAAGTTGAGAAAGAGTGTTTTTCTTTTATGAAATAAAGAGAACGATTGAATCAAGTAGGAACAAAATGATACCTATTTTCACTCTGCTGGACTCAAGGTCTTTTCATAAAAGGCACTTGCAGGCTGACCGCATGTCTAACGCCCATGCTTCACTAGACAGTTTAAGAAGACACAGCACATACTTGAAGTGTCAACGCCTACTTACTTACCAGTTGTTTTAATGCTCCATCCAGAGGTTAGTGTCCCCACTTGTACAATCGGTATGACTCTGTTGATTGCTGGGAGAAAACAGAGTGCATGATTAACCTTGTGTCAGAGGAAACTTTTAGGCTTAATTCCTTTTCAAAACTGTGAGATAATTAATACAGATGCAATTTAAATATCAGGCAATAAAGTGGATTATGGGCTCTAGAAGCAGAATGTCTCTCTTCACATCTCCTCTCTCCCTCTATCTGGCTTAAACAAATCGCCTACTACCTCAAAATTTCAGTTTCCTCCTCACTTGTAAAATGGGAATAGAAATAGTCCTAAGTCATGATGATCGCATAAGAAAATCTTCAAGTGGTCCACTCAGTACTTAGCACATCAAGTGTGCTCAATAATCGCAGCTATTGTTATAACCAGTTTAAGACCGAAAGCAACGCACAAGGGAGGGGAAGGTAAAACAGTGGGATGTTTTCGTGCTACTTCATCAGAAGGGTGAGAAGATTTAAGTAGAGATTTGAAAACTTGTTTTGTTTTGTGGGCTTCATATTTCCAAAAATATTGACTCTGTATGGATGTCAGACATTGTCACATCCTTGCCTTCTGAAGACATTTGAGTTGGGAGGGACCCCTGTGTCTAGCCCTCGAATGCCATTAATATCCCTATATCTGGCCAAGACTAGTGAGAAAATACAATACTGTAAAGCATTATATTCTTATAGTTCTTTTCTTTCCTTTTTTTGTTTTTGTTTTTTTAAGATTTTTACTCTGATCAGGCGGTGGCGCAGTGGATAGAGCGTCAGACTAGAATGCGGAAGACCCAGGTTCGAGACCCCAAGGTCGCCAGCTTGAGCACGGGCCCATCTGGCTTGAGCAAAAGCTCGCCAGCTTGGACTCAAGGTCACTGGCTCTAGCAAGGGGTGGCTCGGTCTGCTGAAGGCCCGCGGTCAAGGCACATATGAGAAAGCAATCAATAAACAACTATGGTGTCGCAACGGCAACAAAAAACTAATGATTGATGCTTCTCACCTCTCTTCGCTCCTGTCTGTCTGTCCCTATCTATCCCTCTCTCTGACTCTCTGTCCCTATAAAAAATAAATAAATAAATAAAGCTTTAGAAAAAGATTTTACTTACTGATTTTACAGAGAAGAGAGAGAGAAAAAAAGGATGGGAGGACCAGAAAGCATAAACTTGTAGTTGTATGTGCTTTGACCAAGCAAGCCCAGGGTTTTGAACTGGTGACCTCGGTGTACGAGGTAGACACTCTATCCACTGCGCCACCACAGGTCACTTCTGTCTTTTAAAGAAACTATTTATTCACCTTTGATTAAAGGATGTAGTCTAAGTCTTTATCTCACTCCCGTCCAAATATTATCTGGAGTATGGAAAAAAATCACCACCATTGACAATATAATGTTTCAAAGCGATGGTTATAGCAGCAAGAAACCGCCAAATCAGTCTACCCTTGAAAAGAGATTTCTATGTGTACATGTAACTTTTTAGGAGGAAGGAATGGACACTGAGTTTGAAAACCTTGATGACACAGGGCTTCTGTAACTTGATATTTGTAAAGCATGGCTAAATAGCTACTAGAGCTCTCAATTGTCCCAATTTACATTTTGGATATTTTCGTTCATATAAATAGTCAAAATTAAAGCTTTAATTCTTTTAAATGTCTACTGGGCAGTGTTATGTCTCCCGAGGAACTGATTTTGGAAGCAGCAGTAACAGCAGGGCAGCTAACAGTTTACAAAACATCTCATAAATAAATGGATATCACCATGGTTTAAGATTTTTTTAAAGGTTGACCATGACTATGTTTGTGTGAATCTAGAATCTTTAACCATGACCTGAAATCTCTGCAGACAGATGCACACTTCAGAAAAGTCAGGGGCACACAGTAAAAGTTTGTGCTGCTCCTTCAACATACCTTTGTTTTCTGTTTCATCACTATTGGGCACTAAAGATGTTTTGGTTCTCAATCACATATTGTCAGTGACATTTACAGAAGTCTCGGGGCCAGATATTTCTTTTCTTAAATAAAAAAAAAAGAAGGCTCTTCTCCTAAAGGAGAAGGGAAAATTGCAGAATATATTGACATTGTGGCCACTTCACAAAACAATAGTGTTGATCATCCAGAGAAGTAAGTGAACTTGGTGAGTGGGCGGATAAGAAAATTGTTTTGATAACAACAGTAATGTATTTTCAACAAGGCAGCCAAAACAGTGGAGGCAGGAGGGAAAGGCAACATTTCTAGAACTTCCCCTCATTCATACAAGATTATGCCTGAAAATATTTTTGCTTTTTTCCCCTAGCAGGAGACAGGAGGCAGCATAGAATGAAATGTATTAGTGGAAAATAAAGCAAGTTGAAAGACTGGCCCACTGATCAGAATCAAGCAATTGGGTCCCAGAATTTTCATTGTGATGGTTTAGAAGACATTCATCATGAACACTTTTAATTACTTTATGGTAATGAAAACAAGGCTAGCAACCTCAGCACTCCACTTTGGCATGGTCAGTCTATATTAGAACTACCTTGTTGAGGTCTGCAAGACAGATTTTTTAGGCCACTGGACTAAAGCAGCATGGAAGAAAGGACTCAGGAGATTGCAGGGACTTGAGATTGTGTCTTCGTTACCATGGGGAAGGAATCAGTAAAAAAGGAACATTTAAAAAACCTGATAGTCATCTTCAGATACTTAAAGATGAGGAAAAATAAGGCATTTATTCTGTATGTTTTCAATGTTGGAGCGAAGGCAAAATATGTTGGCATAGTAGCCAGAAAAACTTTGGCTTATTAGAAGCAAGAACTAGCAGCTGTTCAAACTGGAGAATGTTAAAAACCCACTGAACAACAAATCAAACAAACAAATAGATTGTATTGGGTGAGCACTAAGGGGGTTCAGGCACAGCCTGATGGCTGCTGAATTGGGGATAGTCTAGAAGGCATTGATGCATGTGTGAAAGGGACCTTTAATGTTATCCTTTCAGGGCAAGAATCTCTGTCAGTCCTAATCCTCCACTGATCAAAAAATTGAAGGTGAGGAAAATTAAAGCACTTGCAAAACCCATTTACTTGGCAAGTTGGCATGGTTAGAATACTTCGCCAAATTTATAAATGCCCCGGTTCTTAACCTTTAAGTACCTGAAGTCCAGGCATCCTTTCTCAAGAGTGTTTAAAGCAGTAGAAATTTTGAGAATGGCATTGACTTTAGGAATAATTCTACAGGGTTTTTCCCCCACTAGAGCTGCACCTGTGGCTGAATGGGGAGAAAGACTTAACCACTCTTCCCTGCAAATGAGGATGACTAGACAGGAGGAAGCTGAAAATCACCTAAGAAGAAGGAAGCTATTTCAGTTTTTGCTTGGACTCTTCCTCAGCACCCCCACCTCCAGGTCCAGTGGCACCAGCTTATGAGAACAGTTTGTAACCTGTCACAGCCACATATCAGTACTGTGTCAGAGGCCCACATTTATGTAGAATCCATTCCATCCCTGGGTTTATTCCAACTCTGCTGTTAAAGTCACTGCAAAATGTGAAATAATAAAGACCCAAATTGCCAGACCAGGAACCTAAACCCATGTCTGTCTGTCCCACACCAGCTAGGTTCTGAGGACATTCAGGCAAATACATATTCTCCACTGCTCCACGGCAGGCCAGGCCTCAAGCCCCCTTGGTCTCTCTTGGTGAACTGGACCACACAAGAACCTCAAGGCCTGCATCTGTCCAAGAACCTCCCTTTTCCTCCTGGGACCCACTGTGATTTCTTCTTGGCCTTCTAGGGCAAAGGGTATTTTCAGATGGTGCATATTCCGGTCCTGGCTTAACACTTCAGGCACAGGACATGGGGGAAAGAGAAGAAAATCAAAAAGGGGAAGAACAGCTTGACCAGGCGGTGGCGAAGTGGATAGAGCGTCAAACTGGGATGCGGAAGACCCAGGTTCGAGACCTCAAGCTCGCCAGCTTGAGCGCGGGCCCATCTAGCTTGAGCAAAAGCTCACCAGCTTGGACCCAAGGTCGCTGGTTCCAGCAAGGGGTGGCTCGGTCTGCTGAAGGCCCGCGGTCAAGGCACATGTGAGAAAGCAATCAATGAACAACTATGGTGTCGCAACGGCAACAAAAAACTAATGATTGATGCTTCTCACCTCTCTCCTTTCCTGTCTGTCTGTCCCTATCTATTCCTCTCTCTGCCTCTCTTTCTCTCTCTGTCCCTGTGAGTAAAAAAAAAGGGGGGAGGGAGAACATTTTAGCTCAGTTTCTAGTTTTGATGAAAGCCCTGTTGTCCTGTTACCAAATCCATTTTGTTCTCTGCTAGCAGAGTCCTTCAAGGGAGCTGGGTTCATTATGGCAACAGTGTCCCTTAGATAAGGTGACCAGACGTCTTGCTTTTGGCGGGACAGTCCCAATTTTTAACAATTTGTCCCGCGTCATGCAGCGTTTTAAAAAGTCCCGATTTAAAAAAATATATTACAATACTATTTTGCATTCTATGAAAAATTTTTTTGCTCCATATAGACAAAATTTTTAATCAAGAACCCCCTCGTCAATGGTGTCCCACTTTACCAATTTTAAAATCTGGTCACCTTACCCTTAGAGGCTTGCATGACCCACTGTCACATCTTGAATTTTCCCCCCATGTTCTTCAGTCTCAGTTTCTTTTTTATTAAAATTTTATTTTTATTTTATTCATTTTAGAGAGGAGACACAGAGTGTGTGTGTGAGAGAGAGAGAGAGAAAGAGAGAAAGGGGGGAGGAGCTGGAAGCATCAACTCCCATATGTGCCTTGACCAGACCAGTGCAGGGTTTTGAACTGGCGACCTCAGTGTTCCCAGGTCGACACTTTATCCACTGCGCCACCACAGGTCAGGCCAGTCTCGGCTTCTTATTAAACCAAATGAGCTATTTTATCTCAGTATACAACTGTGGGTGGTTTGTGATCCATCTCTGATATCTTCACACCTCACTCTATGCATTTACAGTTTTCCTGGCCATGGGAATATTTTCTTGTTAGCTACCCAAAAGTTTCAGATTGCCTGGCACAGGACCAAGATTAGGGCCGGGCAAGGGAGGTTGGTCATGTGCACACAGTCAGATCCTGACTTCATTTAAAACTCTGATACAGCCTGACCAGGCGGTGGCACAGTGGATAGAGCATCAGACTGGGATGCGGAAGACCCAGGTTCGAGACCCAAGGTCGCCAGCTTGAGCGCGGGCCCATCTGGCTTGAGCAAAAGCTTGCCAGCTTGGACCCAAGGTCGCTGGCTCTAGCAAGGGGTTGCTCAGTCTGCTGAAGGCCTGCAGTCAAGGCACATGTGAGAAAGCACTCAGTGAACAACTAAGGTGTCACAACAGCAATGAAAAACTGATGATTGGTGCTTCTCACCTCTCTCCATTCCTGTCTGTCCCTATCTATTCCTCTCTCTGACTCTCTCTCTGTCCTTGTAAAAAAATAAATAAATAAAACTCTGATACATTGATCAGCATGGATTTCTTTTGCATTCAGTGTGATTACTAAGCTTCTCAGCACCTGTGAAAATGTTGCCTCAATTGCCTCACCCTTGTTCTCAACCTGCCATGACTCTTAACCCATGTAAATCCAGGGGTACTAGGTAGCCTGGTACGTTGAAAGTGCACTGTACTCAGGAGAGATGGTTCTATCTTAGTTCTGCATGTCATTAGCTGCCTGACTTTGGGTGAGTCACCTTTCCATGCAGGAGCCTGGGTGCCTCATCTGGAAAAGACAGGTGACAGGGAGTTTTTAATATTTATGAGAAGCTCAAAGATGGCAGGACAATGTGTTCTAGCTCTTCTACTACTCTCCGTGCCTCCAAGTATCACCGAATCCAGTGCTTTGCATAGAGTTGGCACTCAAAAAATGTCTTCTAGTAATTCTTCTTAACACATTGAGCAAAAAATATGGACCAAGGTCCAAAACAAAAGGTCCACACAAACTAAAGACATTCTGAAAATGAAAACAAAACTTCCCCAAACAAGAATATTGTCCCTCCCTCACTCTTCCCAAAGAAAGGAATACATTTTAAATCATTGCTTTTGTTTAATTCATTTAATTATGGCAAAGTCTTACTGCCTCTCCCTAGGATATATTTTATTCAACAATTTCAGGTTATGAGCAAACTGGACTTATGTAATCATTCAGCCCTCCGGGATTTCTTTTCATTTAAAGATACCAGTACCACCCTAATGAGTCACATTTCATAAAATGTAACATCTGTGAGAAAAGGTTATAAACATGCAGCAGTGCCCGGAACAGCTGTAGAACTGCAGAAGACACAGAACTCCACTTCTAATTAGTTCTTCATACTGAAGTCTACATAACCAGAAAGCAGGGGGAGAGGGCTTTTGTGCACATAGTTCAAACTCCTTTTATTTTCTTCTCTTCCTTCCTTGCCTATCAAAAAAAGGGAAAAAAGGAATGGAAGGGGGGGCACAAAAAGAATTGGTTCAATGGTAAAACGCATGACTATATTTTAAGAGCCCTTTTCTTTATTCTGAGCTCATTGTGTAGTACGCCGTCTTTTCCATTTACTTACTCGACCAGTGGTAGAAATTCAAGGGTAGAACTACTTCTGAGACCTCTTAACTATATAATTCTGCAAATTGGTCCCGGACACAGTAAATATGCAGTAAATAATTTTAATTTATTTACTATCTTTCTTTCATATTCGATATTACTCAATTTTATCTCAGAAATAGAGGTCTGGTACTTAAGGAATATGAAAGTGACCTTCTAAAAGTTACTAAGTGTGTTGGTTCATAAGAAAGAATGGATATAAGCTTGTATCTGTATTATTCCTATGATCCTCGTATTCTGCGTAACTCAAAGCCAAGTGCTCCTCCAGGTATTCAAGTCCAAGAAAGCGGTCAGAAAATATTTCTGTGCTTATACAAGTAATAAAATATACCCTCACTGCAGCAAAGTAGTACAAGCAGTTTATCTACTGACAGGAAATTTGGAAGGAACTCCATAACAAATTACTTACTACAATAAAATTTCTTTTAAAAAATTCTACTTTTAGAGCAGGTTCTTATATCTTTTCTGTGAGGACACAGATTTCCTCTAACAAAGCAAAGTCAGACAAGCCGTTTCAACCTCAAGTCTGATTCCCTGAAATTGTGTGTACTAACTTGTGTGACTAGTTATTAAAAAGCAAAATAGCTCGGCAACTCTAAGCTCATCTTTAAAACCACCTAAGAAGAGCCAGATTAGTAGTAGCCATAGACAGCTTGAATTGAAGACACTGTAGTTTAACTTGCATTCAAGGTAATGTTCTGAAGGTTCTGAAAGAATAAATTCACAATAGCCATTCTAATACTTCTTTAAAAATCTAATTCTAACCATACTGACCTGGGAGAAGAGATTGAAAGGCAGTGTCCAGTAAGTTCTTTAGAAATAACCTGCTTTCTGCCGCTTCAGAAACCACTTGTTAAGCAACATTTACATTGAACTTTAGGCCGCTGACGGATTTAAGCAAATCATCTTCTCTGACAGGTTTTCCTAGCTGATAATATGCTTAAGCAACAGTTATAGGTAGGCACTGAATTAATTTTCTAAAATTTTTTTGGTAAGCCTATATTAAAGAAGTCCACAATATGGACTAATGGTTTATTCAGTCAGTGCCTTTTCATCATCCATGAGAAGAGAGTTGATGTGATGAGCCCGGAAAACGTGCCAATCAACCGCCGTCACTTGCATTTCCATGAACACTATTATTCACCACATCAATGATTAGTGCCGTTTGGTGACTTGTTCTGACATTTAAACATGTTTAAATGTCTGCCCAGATGCAAGATTTCTCGGTGACCATGAGTACAACATAAGTCAAGAAAGAGATGTGTGCCTGACCAGGTGGTGGTGCAGTGGATAGAGCATCGGACTGGGATGCGGAGGACCCAGGTTCGAGACCCCAAGGTCACCAACTTGAGCGCAGGCTCATCCGGTTTGAGCAAAGCTCACCAGGTTGGACCCAAGGTCACTGGCTTGAGCAAGGGGTTACTTGTTCTGCTGTAGCCCCACGGTCAAGGCACATATGAAAAAGCAATCAATGAACAACTAAGGTGTCGCAAAGAATAACTGATGATTGATGCTTCTCATCTCTTTCCGTTCTTGTCTGTCTGTCCCTATCTATCCCTCTCTCTGATTCTCTCTCTGTCTCTGTTAAAAAAAAAAAAAGGGAGACCTGGAACGCTGAAGTCTCCAGTTCAAACCCTGGGCTTGCCTAGTCAAGGCACATATGGGAGTTGATGCTTCCTGCTCCTCCCCCACTTCTCTCTCCCCCCACCTCCTCTCCAAAATGAATAAATAAAATCTTTATATATAAAAAAAGAAATTGCCGTTGGGCTTTTTAATAGAATTGGGGGAATATTTGCCCAACTCTACTAGAACTGGTCAGACTGTACCTGGGGTACTGTATTCTTTTCCGGGAATTATAATTTAAGAAGAACAATGATAAACTGGAGTATGTCCAGAAGAGAGTGAACAGGATGGAGAGAAAGCATTAAACTCCATCATGTGAGGAACGTTGAATGAACTGGTGGAAGCTAGTTATTCTGGGAAAGAAAGGGCAGGGTAACTTTTCAAATGGCTCATACAGAAGAGGGAACTGTTTTATCTGCCAGAGAGTAAAACTAAGAATAGAGGGAAATGCCTGACTGGGCGGTGGCACAGTGGATAGAGCATAGGACCGGGATGCAGAGGACCCAGGTTCAAAACCCCAAGGTCACCAGCTTGAGCGCGGGCTCATCTGGTTTGAGCAAGGCTCACCAGCTTGAGCCCAAGGTCACTGGTTTGAGCAAGGGGTCACTCGCTCTGCTGTAGCCCCCCCGGGCAAGGCACATATGAGAAAGCAATCAATGAACAACTAAGGAGCCGCAACGAAGAATTGATGCTTCTCATCCCTCTCTCTTCCTGTCTGTCTGTCCCTATCTGTACCTCTTTCTGTCTCTCTCTGTCCCTGTCACACACACACACAAAAAAAAAGAATACAAGGGAAACATTTTAGCTCAGTGAAAAGCAAAACTTTCTAAAGATTATAGTTGGCCATGGATGGACCTTGAGAACATTATACTAAGTGAAACAAGTAAATCAGAAAAAGCTAAGAACTGTATAATTTCACAAATAGGTGGGATATAAAACTGAGACTCATGGATATAGATAAAACTGAAGTGGTTACAGGGGAAGGGGGAGAGGAGGAAGGAGAATAAGAAGGGAAAAATATATGGTGATGAAAAATGAGTTGGTTTTAGATGATGGGTACACAACTCAATCAACAGTTCAAATGCCCTGGAGATGTTCACCTAAAACCTACGTACTCTTATTGATCAATGTCATCCCATTAAATTGAATTCTAAATTAAAATATATTACAGTTGGCATTTATTCATTTAATAGATATTAATTGAGCATCTACTATGTGTTCTAGGCCCTGAAGATACAGTAGTGAATAACAGTGAAAAGAACTCCTGGGGTTTTCATTCTCATACAAAGCTGGGTCGGATTATGATGCATTTCGTATACTTGGAGATGTTTAATGAGGCAACTGAAAACTGTAGGTTTTGTAGCAGGAAATCGGGAATTTAAACTTGACTGGACTTGCCTGACCTGTGGTGGCGCTGTGGATAAAGCGTCGACCTGGGAACACTGAGGTCGCCAGTTCAAAACCCTGCACTGGTCTGGTCAAGGCACATATGGGAGTTGACGCTTCCAGCTCCTCCCCCCTTTCTCTCTTTCTCTCTCTCTCTCTCTCTCTCTCTCTCTCTCTCTCTCTCTGTCTCCTCTCTAAAATGAATAAAATAAAAAAAGAAAGAAATTAAACATGACTGGACTTGATGAGGTCTAAAGTTCTGCCAACCCTGAAACTGCTGTGGTTCTTGAAATGTTAGAGTGATGAAGTTTGATGGTGCTCCTGGCTGTCGGTCAAGAAGTACAGTTCTGATTATGTGGCTTAGCCAGTCTTCTATTAATCAATGCATATACACAGTGATGCCTCTGAGAAGTTTCTTACAGGAATTGGATGGCATGGAGGACAGAGAGAAAACACTATAAAATCTCATCCATATGTAATTACAAAGAAGGAAAACAATTTTCTATCCCAAAGAACTGGTTGCCATTTTTCAACTTGCCATTATTAGTTGGGGAATATGAGTTCTCCCTTTACAAATCAAGTTCCATTCTTTAATCTCTTTGAAAGATGTGGCATCTGGATAGCTAAAGATCATAGACTTGTAGTCTGTTAAAGGGGGTTGAGACGTTAGAGATCATTTAATTTAGTCCTTTCAATTTATATACGAGAAAACAGAAAGTTATCATAATACTTTAAAAGGCCTGAATACTAAAGAAAGAAGCATGAATAACTACTAGAATTTTAGGCAGAATATCTACTTTGGGACAGGAAAGTTTTATGAAGAATGAAGTAGAACTTCTAGAAATTACAAAGTTAATATTGAAATTTAATTTAGTGAATGCATAGAATAATAGTTTAGATCCAGTTGGAGAATGTAAATTAGAAGATATATCTGAAGAAGTTAACAAAAATGTAACACAGAGAAACAATAAGATGGAAAATATGAAAAAAAGCTGGAAAATGAGGAGTATAGGGTTATGAAAGTCTAACAAATACCAAATCAAATCAAAGTTTTAGAAGGAGAGAGAGCCATCACTTTTTTTAAAATTGATTTTAAAGAGAGAGACAGACAGACAGACAGATAGACAGAAGCACTGATCTGTTTCTGTACATGCTGATTGGGGATTGAACTGGCAACCACTGTGTATTAGGATGACACTCTAACCTATACAGCTATCTGGCCAGGGCATTAGCACTCACTTTCTACTTGCACAGAACCTCAAAACACCCAGAGATGAGAGCTAAGGACCTTTCAGGTTTTGGCAATGCATAGTGTCCTGGACATGAGCACAATGCTACTCATGAATATGGCATCCTGGATTCCCAGGTCTCAGCTTTTCAAAGCTCCCCTGTATGTCTCATTCTCCAATTTTTCTTTCAAAGCTTTTGGATGTTTAATGCCTTCCCCCACCTGGTAATCCATCACCTCAGGCAACTGCAAAGTTAAGTAATTGCCTATAATTATTTTTGACAAATGCTTGTGGGTAAAAAGCTTTTCACAGTGGTCGAGTTCTGAGTTAGGTCAAACACAGACAGGGAGCCACCAGACAGGTCACATATAATAATTCTCTGGCAAAGAAGCTTTGACGGAGCTCCAGCTCCTTTCTGTTCTTTTTTTTTTTTTTTTTTTTTTTTTTTTTTACAGGGACAGAGTGAGAGTCAGAGAGAGGGATAGATAGGGACAGACAGACAGGAACGGAGAGAGGTGAGAAGCATCTATCATCAGTTTTTTGTTGTCGTTGGGACACCTTAGTTGTTCATTGATTGCTTTCTCACATGTGCCCTGACCGCCGGCCTTCAGCAGACCGAGCAACCCCTTGCTGGAGCCAGCGACCTTGGGTCCAAGCTGGCGAGCTTTTTGCTCAAGCCAGATGGGCCCGCGCTCAAGCTGGCGAGCTCAGGGTCTCGAACCTGGGTCCTCCTCATCCCAGTCCGACACTCTATCCACTGCGCCACTGCCTGGTCAGGTTCCTTTCTGTTCTTTCCAGTGGCTGCCAGGCTGCTAGTCTTCACCTAGAAAGCAGGCTATTCATTTTTAAGAATATCCCAAAGTTTCTACTCTAAAACAGACTAGGGCAAATTAAAAATGCCACAGAGCTCACTTTCCTTACTGAAATTGAGTCCTTCCTTCCTTCCTTCCTTCCTTCCTTCCTTCCTTCCTTCCTCCCTCCCTCCCTCCCTCCCTCCCTCCCTCCCTCCCTTCCTTCCTTCCTCCCTCCCTCCCTCCCTTCCTTCACTCCTTCTTTTCTTCTTTCCTTCCCTCCCTCCCTCCCTTCCTTCCTCTCATCGCTTTTTAAATAAATACTCCTAGATTGTTGCTAGCCTTTGGGTAATTTCCCAAGTTCCTAAAAAGCTGATTCAGACTGTTTTGCCAAGTTCTTGTTGCTTTTGTGGAGGAAAGAATTTTTTGAGGCCCTTACTTAGCAATTTTTACTAATGTCACCTAGATAGATAGAGAGTTTGAATAGGTATATTTCGTACATCTGCAAATGACTTGGCCTAAATAGCATAGTGTTTTTTTAAAAACATTAGGCTTAAAATTTAAGAAGAATATAGCCCACATAATAATAAAAAAATGTACTTCTATGGAAAAATGTACAGTGTTCTACCACCTCCTTCTCCTTCCTAAACTTGCTTTATTTAGCTCTAGAGACTGTAAAGTTAATGAATCAATAAATGAATGAATAGATCAATAAATCAATTAAATGTGTGGCTGATCAAAGGGGTCCCATATAGGAACTTACACAGAAAGGGTACTCAAAGAATAGTACTGAATCAAAATAGATTGGCTTGCCTTACCTGTGGTGCCACAGTGGATAAAGTATCGACATGGAATGCTGAGGTCACCAGTTTGAAAACCCGGGCTTGTCCTGTCAAGGTACATATGAGAAGCACCATTCTTTGAGTACCCTTTGAGTTGATGCTTCCCACTCCTCTCCCCTGCCTTTCTCTCTCTCTCTCTCTCTAAAATCAACAAATAAAAGCTTAGAAAAAATAAAACACAGTGGCTCAAAATAGGCAAAATTTTCTGTACTTATCCTACTCATAACATTAAATCTTTTGTTTTATATTTTCCTCAAAATATTTCTAATCTTTTATAATAAAAATTTCCCACTTAATTTTTTTAATGTTTTATTTATATATTTTACAGGGACAGAGAGAGAGTCAGAGAGAGGAATAGATAGGGACAGAGAGGAACGAAGAGAGGTGAGAAGCACCAATCATCAGTTTTTCATTGCTGTTGTGACACCTTAGTTGTTCACTGAGTGCTTTCTCATATGTGCCTTGACAGCGGGCCTTCAGCAGACTGAGCAACCCCTTGCTGGAGCCAGCGACCTTGGGTCCAAGCTGGCGAGCTTTTGCTCAAGCCAGATGGGCCCACGCTCAAGCTGGCGAGCTCAGGGTCTCGAACCTGGGTCTTCCACATCCCAGTCCGACGCTCTATCCATTGCACCACCGCCTGGTCAGGCTTCCCACTTAATTTTAATTGGGTATATCTTAATTTAGGTAGAAAATGAGTCCTGCCCTGGCCGGGTAGCTCAGTTTGTTAGAGCATCATCTCAAAGTGCCAAGGTTGCCAGTTCAATCCCTGGTCAGGGTACATACAGAAACAGATCAATGTTCCTGTCCCCCCACCTCTCCCCGCTCTTCTCTCTCTAAAAATCAATAAAATAAACATTAAAAGAACATTTTAAAAAGAAAAGAGTCTATGATACAGATTTAACAGTAAATTCTTGCCAAAGAACAAAGGAACAAAAGAACAAGGTGGGACAAAAGAAAAGAAGGGGAGAAGATGCTCACTCTTGCCAGTTGTAAAGTTGGTGACCATTGACAAATTATAAAAGTATTTTGACCAATACACAACAAAGATATAATTATTTCTCATTGGAAAACTCTTAACTAGCTCAATTGAAGGACAGTAGTTAAAGGAACCTATTTGGAAATAATCCAAAAAGATTGTTGTGTCTCATGTCCTTCTTAATTTGTTATAATGAATGAGTCATAATATTTTAAGAGGATTAAAGCTGCTTCTAATGAGAGTGTTATGTTTAAAGGACTAAAGGAGCTTTAGGAACAATATAATATGATTGCAACACAATATAATATGATGGGATAAGATAACATGATTCTTTCATTTCCTGTTCTTACTAGCAAATTACAAAAAAAATACTAAGCAGCTTTTAATTTAGTTTCATTCTTTGTCAGAGAAGATGTGAAGATTAAGTAAACCTGGCTCTACACACACACACACACACACACACACTCACACACACACATTTGGTTAACTAAATTTTATAAATGTGTAATAAATTGCTATGATAAGTCATTTTATGTCCTTACTTCTCTAATGACTCTAATTAATAATGAATATAAAAGCAGGACTTCAATTACTACTCTAGCAAACACAGTCTACATCTTGCAAAATTGTTTTATCTTCATCAAGTACTTAAAATCATTGAAGAAAAAAAAACCATTGAAGAAAAAGCAAATAATTTCTCAGTGCTTTCGACAATGTCTTAGGACTTTCAAATTTGAAAAACACTCTGAAAAGTAGAAAGGTTCTTCAAAACATCAGGCCTGGTCTCTTTAGAAAATCTTTGTCATAGAAAAACAAATAGGGTCTGACCTGTGGTGGCACAGTGGATAAAGCTGTGACCTGGAATGTTGAGGTCACCAGTTCAAAACCCTGGGCTTGCCTGGTCAAAGCCCAGAGGAGAAGCAACTCTTAGTTGCTGCTTCCCTCTCCTCTCCTGCACCTTTCTCTCTCTCTCCCCTTTCTCTAAAATCAATAAAATAAAATCTTTCTTTTTAAATAAATAAAACAAAGGAATTATTCCAGATTAAAAGAGAAAAGATACAAAAACAATGTAATACGTGATTACTGATTAGATACTGATGTTTTAAAAGCTATGAAAAATATTTTGAAAATAACTGGGGAAATTCGATATGAATTGGATATCATTCAGAAAGTATTTTTTTGCCCAGGCTGGCTAGCTTAATTGGTCAAAGCGTTGTCCCCATATGTCAAGGTTGTGGGTTCGATCCCCAGTCAGGGCACATACAATCATCAATAATGACTTCATATAAAGAGGAAAAACAAAATTAATGTGTGTGTGTGTGTGTGTGTGTGTGTGTGTGTGTGTGTGTGTGTGTGTATGTGTCTCCCTCTCCCGTACCCTCTCTCTATAATCAATACATTTTTAAAAAAATATATTTCATTTTCTTAGGAGTGTTAATGATACTGTTTTGCAGAAGAATGTTCTTTTGGGGGGTGTATGCTGAAGTTTGTAGGGCAGAAGCTTACAACTTGCTTTCAAAAGATTTAGAAAAAATATACAGAACACAGTTGTCAGGCTTGGAATGTATAACCTGATTCTTATCATGAAATATGGTGAACAGAAATACATTTCCTCCTTCAGGAAAAAACTTGTTGCCCTCGATCCTGGGAAAGCAGTCAAAGACAGCGTCGGGCTGCAGCCCTTACGGGACTGCTGCCACTGCACAGAGCTCCCCCTTGCACTCTGATGAGCATTAAAATGAAAGCAGGAAGTACAAAGGCCTGGCCATTTGGGCCCAATGAGAGGCAATTCTGAGTTCATTTTAGCTTTAGAGTGAGCTACGACTGTCAGCCCTACCTTGCTGGCTCAATTTCTCCCCTAACTAGCTGTCCTTCACCCACCCACCTTTCACACAGATCTGGCTCTTAAGGGCACAACCTGATAAACATCTGATCATTAAACTTCGTCCCAGAATCTGCGATAACTCAACCGATGATATGGATGGACATCAACCTCCAATTGAGGATATATATTTTTTTAAGTTTAATTTTTTTTTTGAATTTATTTATTCAGTTTTAGAGTGAGAGAAAGGGGTGGGACATGAAGCATCAACTCCCATATGTGCCTTGACCAGGCAAGTCCAGGGTTTCGAACCGGTGACCTCAGAGTTACAGGTCGATGCTTTATCTACTGCGCCACCACAGGTCAGGCCGGGATACTTTTTAAAGTTTCATTTCCTTAAAAAATGCCAGTTATCAAAAACAAACAAAGGTTGTGGAAATGTTCCTGATGAAAAGAAACTAAAGAGACATGACAACTAAATGTAACACATGATGCTAGACTGCATCCTGTACTAGAGACAAATGTCCAAAAGAACATTACTGGATCAATTGACAAAATTGGAATATGGATTTTAGATTAGATAAAAATATTGAATCAATTTTACATTTCCTGTGATTGGTAAGTATACAGTGGTTATGTAAAGAAGGCCCTTGCCTGGCCTGTGGCGGCGCGGTCGATAGAGAATCAACCTGGAATGCTGAGGTCGTCAATTCGAAACCTTAAGCTTGCCTGGTCAAGGCACATACAAGAAGCAAGCAATGAATACATAAATAAGTGGAACAACAAATTGATGTTTCTGTCTGTCTGTCTCTCTTTTCCCCTTCTTCTCTCTCTAAAATAAAAAAATTTTAATGTCCTTGTTTTTATAAAATAAACACTGAAATATATAGAGGAAAAAAGGCATGATGTATGCAACTTCCTCTGAAATAGTTTGGAAAAACTACATATAAAAATACACAGAGAGAATATAAAAGCAAATGGGGTCAAATTGTAACAATTGGTGAGTCTATGTAAAGGGGATATGAGAGGATTCTTTGTAATTTTTTGCCACTTTTCAGTAAATCTTTAAATTATTTTCAGATAAGAAATTTTAAAATATATATACTATATAAAAATAATTACTGATCAACCAGAGATAGCAAAATGTTAACAATCGATCTAGATTATAGGTATATGATTTTTGTCTGCACTATTTTTTCAACTGCTCTGAATGTTTGCATTTTTCATAATAAAACGGGGGGGGGCACCAGTATGTTTGTTATTGCTTAACTTTAAGGTTAGAAGGTTCACAAACCTATATACCCTTCGAGCACTATGCCTTCATTTCAAGCTGCTGCCCCAAGTTTAATGGTTACTCTATCTGTGATTAACTGAGAAAACATACCTTAGCATACCAATTAGACCCTTAAAGTTTCCTCTCTTTAAGTAGAACTCTTTAAATCATTAACTATTTACCTCCCTCGCTCTAAGAAACTCCATTAGATGTACAGTGTAAACTCTTGCATACCAATTTTTTTTCTCATTTTACTCTCTGCTGCGTCTTTAGTTGCTAAAACTATTCCTAGAACATGGAAATATACTCAATTAATAGCTATTAAAAGAACAAGTGAGAAAGATCTAAAGTAAATATGATCTTGGTATGTTAATAATTTTACCTATTAAACATCTACTCCTACTATTATGGCCCAAATTAAATTTGGTTTGACTTTTTGCTTGCTTTCTCTTTCTTACTGCAGATTGGGAGAATCTGAATTCTAGAATTTTAGAAATCAAGTCGTTAACCTGGGTGGACCTGAGCCAGGAAGGAGTTGGAGGTAGGCGGCAGTGTTCCTGGAGGGAGCAGCAGAGAGCTTTTTGAATGCAAGCCCTTCCGGGCATTTCGGTGCAGAGTGACCTTGAAGAAAGACGTGCAGCTGCAGCTGAGGGGCTAGGAGGGGAAGGCTCAGCACCTAGGATCAAGGCGGCTGAACCCAGGAAAACCCATGCTCTACCACACATGAAGGGAAGACGTCCAAAGGCTATATGAAACCGCTCGTCATAACATATAGCTTATTTATTAGCTGAGGGTCAATACTCACTCAAAAAAGTCAGAAATGAATAAAACCACAGGAGCCGATCAGCCAGGAGTCAGAATGCAGAAATCAGGACTGGAGCAAGAACCAAGAGGAACCTAAATAGATGTAGAAATAGAGTGCATCAGTTTTGCCCTAGTGGATGTTTGGGTTAACCACGAAACAACAGCCTTCCTGGGACCATGATCTCCTGGCGCACTTAGGGGCTTGCATATGGTGCTGGTGGCTAAGAGGATTCAGTCATGAGAGCAAACGTCACCCTAAAACACACACTGAAACCACAGTTTCTGGGCACCCTTTATATTCAACTGTATTACATTCACTGCTTCCACATCCAACTCAGCAACAGAGAAAGTTGAACAAAGTATAACCAAAAGCCTTCAATTTTTCATTTTTAGCCTCTTGTCTGGCTCGTGCCTTCTCATTTTCAAATCTAGAGAGCTGTTTGCTCCCTAGGAAACTTTCACTTAAAATAATGTTTAGATTTTTAATTAGTTGTTTTGCATTGAGTAATTTAAATTATCCTTTTAACTAACACACCCAGCAAATATCTGAAGTGTTTTCTTAAATTTTTTAAATTGATTTTAGAAAAAGAGAAACTTTGATTTGTTGTTTCACTTATTTATGCATTCACTGGTTGATCTTTCTATGTGCCCTGTCCACCTGCTACCTTGGCATAGCAGGACCAACTGAGCTACCTGGGTAGGGCCTGAAGCTTTTTCTTTTTTTTAAAAAAAAGAGTTTATTTATTGATTTTTAGAGAGAGCGAGGGGGGAGAGAGAGAGAGAAATGAGGGAGGAGCAGAAAGCATCAACTCGTAGTAGTTGCTTCTAATACCCAGCCTTGACAGGGGAAGTTCAGAGCCTCAAATCGGCAACCTCAGGGTTCCAGGCTTCATGCCACCACAGGTCAGATGCCTAAAGCTTTTAAAAGGTGGCATCTCATACTGGTTAAAAAAGACTACACTACCCAACTTCCTTTTAGTTTTCTTTACATTTTTTTTCTTTTTTTATATATAATATATTCATTTTAGAGAAGAGAGAGTGAGAGAGAGAGAGAAAGGGGGGAGGAGCAGGAAGCATCAACTCCCATCTGTGCCTTGACCAGGCAAGCCCAGGGTTTTGAACCGGCGACCTCAGCGTTTCCAGGTTGACACTTTACCCACTGCGCCACCACAGGTCAGGCACTACCCAACCTCTTGATACACTGCAGTGGAACATTCTAACTAAAATCAGTACAGTGGTCTTAACACAGAGGTACACTGTAAAGCATAATTTATGATATGTAGGTGGTCTGAGAAATATGATTAATAGTTTTATTTCAAATATTTCTCCCATTTATAGTGAGAGTACTATATAATGTTTCTTCATTTTCTTCTTAGACTTATTTCATTAACACTCTTAGCTGTAGGCCTGTACTAAGGTTTAACCTATAACAGGACTTGACTACAGATGTCACCCGTGTGGCAAGAAAAAAGTTACAGTGAGGACAGCATTACTCCAAAAGCTGATTAAATTAGAACAGCAAAGCAGAAGCAGGAAAATATTAATTTCTATGGACTTTTCTATATATTTTCAATGAGAATTTCTGGAAAGAAGCTGTTTTACTTCTATTATGAAATTTGTGCGTTTTGGTTTGGCATTTTTTATATTGAATTATATATGAAGAGGGATAACATAATTTTTACAGTATATGTAGGGCCTGTTAGGGAGAAAAAAAGGAATCCAAAATGGGCAAAAAGATTCCTGAGCATCCTACCTGATGTGTCTTTTCAGGTACTCTCTATCTTTGTCTTTGAGGCATTTTACAATTGTGTAAGTTGTAAACAACTTATATTACTGCAAAGGATCCTTGTCTATAAAAATACAAATGAATTGTGTCTAGTGGAATGCAATTAGTTATTGCCCTGTGAGTACTGGACAGTGTTGCACCTGTTTATAAATTCATTTCAACGTTCCTGATGGCCTATATATATATGTGATACTTTGAATCTACATTTTAACCCATGTAATATTTTACTGAATCTCTCATTAATTAGGGAGTTAAATAAAACCTTTGAAATATGTTAATTTCATATTTGTGTGTGAGTCATGATTTTCCTGTTTATAATTATCTTAATTTTTCTAGTTTTATTTTTTATTGAGGTATAATTGACATATAACATTACATTAGTTTCAGATATACTGCAAAATGACTCGACAGTTGTATATAAATTGCAAAATGATGACCACGGTAAGTCATCACCATAGAGTTACAAATTTTTTCTTTTCTCTTGTAATGGGAACTTTTAAGATCTACTCTCTTAGCAATTTTCAAGTATGCAACACAGTGTTATTGGCTATAGTTGTTATGCTGTACACAACATCCCCAGGACTTATTTCTTCTATAACTTTTGTACCTTTTGACTTCCTTCACCCATTTCATCTACTCCCCACCCTTCCTCTGGCAATCACCAATCTGTTCTCTGCATCTATGAGCTTGGTTTATTTAAAAATGATCTTTTAATAAGACTTTAGTCCAAAAGTGTTGGTCTGACTTTGGGAGGAGAACTGAGAGTAGGGAGAGAAGGGTGGGGGTGTGGTAAGGATCTTTTTAAAAAATGTATTTGAAGTTTTTTCATGGCCCATTAATTTCTAGCACCTAAATTTACCTGCCAATTCTAGGATAATGATGGGACTGAACATCAGGATGGGGAAGCACTCACTTAAAGGCAGAGAGCAGGACAGCAAGTGTGTGTGTTTAAGTGCAATACCACGCAAGCAGCGAAGGGATTAGGGGAAAGAATTCTGATATCGCTCCAAGTGTAATATTGCCAAGGAAAACTCTTTCTTTAGGGATCCTGGACTCTCTTCCCTTCGTCCCTATTTGTTCTCTCTAAAGACTGCATGTTAGAAGCCAGATCCTTAATGTGATTGTTGGAAATGAGGTCCAATAAGCAAGATTAATGTAATTGTTTTGCACAGCTAGAAAATTCACACAGTACTCAAATATGTTCAGCTTTCCTTCTCTCTCTTTCTCTCTCTCTCTCTCTCTCTTTGCAGTTAGAACGAGGCCACTTTAATTCCTGTTTCAGCTACTCAAACAGAGGAAGGGAGCAAAATCAATGTTCCAGCCATCCCCAAACAACAAAATAATTGGTTAGATGTGGCGCTTTGCCTGAGCGCAATTTGAGAACACATAATGCCTTCCTCAGCCTGAGGATACTATCTGCCTCAGCAAAGTGGGATAAAGAGAAGTCAAAGCAGCCCCAAAGAAGTTATAGCTATTTCTAATCTGTAACTGTACTTGCCTCAACTCTCCCTCGGGATATCTAAATATTTCTAGGGTGTTTACGTAGACTTGAGCCCTATTTCTATAACTCATCTCTGTCGCCCTGGTCTCTCCAGTTGTTCAAACTCCCTTTTTCCCACCAGTCTCTTCTCACCAAATGCTTCCATGTAAACAAACAATCACAAGCATTTCTGGCCAGTATTTTATAACACTTACGGACCAGAGCCCTGCAGTCAGAGAGACCTTGGTTTCTCACTGCAGTGTCGTTTTTCACCCACTGCAGTGGCCTTGGGAAATTAGTGAAAAGCACTAAGTGTCAATTTCTCCATCTGTAAAATAGGGATAATAATATCTACTTTATTGGGCAGCTGTGAGGATGAAATGAGGCAATTAAGTGAAGCTCGGTGCCTGGTACAGTCATCTATTACTACTGTAGTTTTCTTCTGTCTCCTGTTTCCTATTTTACCTCTTCTTATCGTGCTCTTCAAGTTCCTATTTTCTTATTTGTAGGTGCGACTTCACAGCTTTTCACTCATTCCAAAGCAGACACTAACGGGTTTCAGAACATACTACCCCAAACTATGGCACCTTGACCTATTAACTACTTTATGTTGCAGGAATGTGAGAAACCGTGGGTATAAGAAGGCCTTTTGACCTTCCCCTGAAGCAGGTCATAAAACCTACAAGTGTGAGCTACCTTTCCATCCCAAGAAGAAAGTTGCATCTTTCTCTCGGAAGCCGAAGGGAGGCACCACGAGAGGAATCTGAAAAAACAGGACTTGTGACATTTTCCCCACTGTACTGCCCTTAGCTCTCTTGCATCCCTTTTGTCCCACCACATTTTCCCATGACCCTCCACTTTTCATCAATCCTCGTATGAAAGCACTCACCTTTAACTATTTCTTCAGGTCTTCGCTGTGAAGCCTTTATGAAGGCTCCCGTGTCATTTAACAGTTTTACTAAATGAGCTTGTATGCTTTTCTGTCCTTTAAATAAAAATTAATATAAAACTTACATGTAATTATATTTATTTGTTTATAATTAATATAAATAAATAAAAATTAAAATAAATTTGTTAGTCTGCCTTTTGTTACAGGAGCTCTAGCTGAGAATTCAGAAGGGGAGAAGGAAAAGATATTTTTCCCTCTCCTCCGATACTGAAATCAAAGACAGTGTGGTTACATGTACCATATCATCTTTTTTCTTATAATCAATTTCAGTTTTTTCATCTACGATCGGAGGATAAAACCCAGTGCCTGGCTCATACTCAGACCTGAAAAAGTGTAAGATGTCGTTGTTATTGTCTTACTTTGCCAGTCCTTTTATTAGGGTGTATTATGAAATAATTTGCATAACTAACATATGACTTTGTTGAAAGGTAGAAAATCCTTGGGTTTCCAGCTAATTTAATGACCAATGGCTTCAATCAGAGAGCTTGTTTGATGAATATTATCTGTGATTAGTTTAGATAACATCTCGGACTTATGTTTCATCCTAAGAGAAAACACCAGCTGAATACCACTGTGAGCAGCAAAATAGTGGCTTCCTGCTGTTACAGTAAAGCTGCATCGTGCTTATTCCTCCCTTTCCAAAAGTAGGACATTCCGATCCTGTGATAATGTTCTACTAAAGGAGTTTATTTATTTTGCATCAAATGAGTTGTGTCGATGAGTTCATTTCTTGTAAGGAAGATCGGTACCACATAGCTGGGCTTCTTGCTAGCTACCATCTCCTTGACTGCGGCAATCCAGCGAGCCACAGAACACATCAATTGTCTGCCTCAGCGAGAAAAACACCAGCTCTTCCAAAACATTTCTATTGGGGCATTCTCTTAAATTTGATGAATAAGAATAAGTTATTTACCGACTGCTTGAGACAAACATAAAAAGAAATAAATGGTTATTCTTTAGAGAATTACTAAAGAACCAACAGAGACGGTTGAAGCAGGTTCCATTTTGCCGAGGCTAGAAAAGATCTGATTTTTTTTTTTTAGCCAAGCTTTTGTTTATTTAAGGTTGAAAGAAATGAGTGACTGTTTTTGTGAATATTCTAATATAAAGTTAAAATGAAGAAAAACGCTCTACATCATTTTTTTTCCTTACTGTGTTCTGGCAGATATAATACATTTCTGAGGAAATCTAAAATACCACTTTTATAGAGTGGTGTAATATAATTTCTCCTACCAGTCAAGCGGTTTCACGTGTGTGCTTAAATTCCCTTTTCCCATTCAATCTCTCAGAAAAACAAAAGGCAAACATTGGAGAAATGCCATGTTTGCAGATGAAATGAAATCGTTCCAGAGCTTAGCCATTTTACTATCTTCTACATTTTCCCCATCTTCTTGGTCAGTGCATGTAAAGAACTATAATTATGTATATATTTTGTATGTGTGTTGATTATGATAAAATCATTTCAGAAGCAATGGTTTTATTTTGAATAGTCAATGAAATGAGAGCCTGTATGAGGCAGCATGACAATCAAACAGAAAAGTCATGTTTAATATTATCTTTGCACCTGGGCAATGTAATACATAACTTATATCAACTTAAGTCTTTTCAATGAGGTAACTCAGCAATTAATTTGACTAAGCTTTTATTTCCTGAACTTGCTAGTGGTTTTGGAATTAAGGAGGAAATCACCAACAACTCTAAAGGTAACCTGTATTTATTTTTAATGTTTATTTTACTGATTTTAGAGAGCAGAAGGGAGAGAGAGAGAGAGAGAGAGAGGGACATCAATCTCTTCCTGCATGTGCCCTGACCAGGGATTGAGCCAGCAACCTCTGCATTTTGGAACGATGCTCTAACCAACTGAACTATCCAGCCAGGGCATAACCTGTATTTTTAGATGTTACTCTCCTAAGTAAACTCTTCCATGATCTCCACAAGGCTACCCTACATTTTAAATCTGGATCCTTGCTCTATACTCTTCACTTAAATTTTTAGTTGTTTTTTTTTTTTTTCCCAGGGACAGAGAGATAGTCAGAGAGAGGGATAGGTAGGGATAGACAGACAGGATCAGAGAGAAATGAGAAGCATCAATCATTAGTTTTTCGTTGCCGTTGCAACACCATAGTTGTTCACTGATTGCTTTCTCACACGTGCCTTGACCGCGGGCCTTTAGCAGACCTAGTAACCCCTTGCTGGAGCCAGCGACCTTGGGTCCAAGCTGGTGAGCTTTTTGCTCAAGCCAGATGGGCCCGTGCTCAAGCTGGCGACCTCGGGGTCTTGAACCTGGGTTTTCCGCATCCCAGTCCAATGTTCTATCCACTGTGGCACCGCCTGGTCAGGCTTCACTTAAATTTTTAGTTATCGTATTTTTCGCTCCGTAAGATGTACTTTTTTCCCCCAAAAAGTGGAGGGGAAAATTCCCGTGTGTCTTACAGAGCAAAAAAGTATTTTATTAAATATTTTAACACACCATTTGGTTCAGAATATTTTTTTCTTATTTTCTTCCTTAAAACCTTAGGTGTGTCTTATGGTCAGGTGCGTCTTATGGTGCGAAAAATACGATATATATATATATATATATATATATATATATATATAT
Source organism: Rhynchonycteris naso (assembly GCA_037038555.1). Taxonomy (NCBI): domain Eukaryota; kingdom Metazoa; phylum Chordata; class Mammalia; order Chiroptera; family Emballonuridae; genus Rhynchonycteris; species Rhynchonycteris naso. The sequence continues at coordinate 27,916,135 of CM072997.1, read as the reverse complement.
ATATATATATATATATATATACTTGAATGTTTATTTGATAAAAGTTTCACTCCCACCAGGCTGTAGTTAGCTTACTTCTATACTCCACAACCTACCATAGAGTCTGCGAAAGAGTTAATTTCGATAATATTCACTGACTTACAGAAAGACTATTCAGTAGGTTTTGATAAAAGGCATTCATGCTCATGAGCATCTCAACAATAACTAATATTTTATTTTTGTCAGAGAAGGCAAAGGTGAGTTTGAGAAGGTAATTTAAGTTCTTAATTATCATCAACTCCATTCATTCCTGTGTTCAGAACCTCTTTCAATTAAAGGTGTTAAAAGAATGCTGAGTACCTAGGAAAGCTATCTTCACTGCCAAGAGGTGTTAGATTTGTTCAGCTACTTCATTAGACCGGGACTTTTGATTGACAACAGGTCCCACTTCCATGGAAAGATAATGGAGAATTTTCTCCAAATTATTATTATTATTTTGCAGTGTGAAAGTCTTTTTCACATATATTTTACAGAGTTGGACACAACTGAACACACATTTTAGGTGTTGCCCTCAGTACTGAGATTGTTAAAACCTCCAAGTTATTATGAAGAGCAAACTAGTTCCAACCTGACCTGTGATGGCACAGTGGATAAAAGTGTTGACCTGGAATGCTGAAGTCACCGGTTCGAAAACCTGGACTTGCCTGGTCAAGGCACATATGGAAGTTGATGTTTCCTGCTCCTACCTACCTCCTTTCCTCTCTTTCTCTCTCTCTCTCTCATTCTCTCTCTCTCTCTTTCTCTCCTCTCTAAAAAATGAAAAAAATTTTAAAAGAAATTCTTAAAAGAAAAAGAGCAAACTAGTTCCCTGTAAACCATCTTGGTTGTCTTATCATGTATTGCTTATAATTAAAGCCAGTTCACCTAACCTGACCTGTGGTGGCATAGTGGATAAAGCATTGTCCTGAGATGCTGAGCTTGCCAGTTCAAAACCCTGAGTTTGCCTGGTCAAGGCACATACGGGAAGCAACTACTGAGTTGATGCTTCCTGCTTCTCTCCCCCTTTCTCTCTCTCTCTTCTCTCTCAGATCAATAAATAAAATATTTAAAATATATAAATAAAATAAAACCAGTTCACCTAACTACATTCAAAAAGAAGCAAATACCAAGCACACCTAATTACCTAATATCATTTAACATGTTACAGTAATACTTAATATTTCCTAAGGACTTGTTAAATGGCTAAGGAACTTCACATGTATTTTCACATTTAATTCTCACAACAACCTTGTGAAGTACTATTATTATACTATTATATTTCCATGAGGCTAAGGGGGGATGGGCAATTAGCAGAAGTGGTGAAGCCCAGACAAGACTTCTAGACTGTCTGACTTAAGGCATTTCTTTCTTAACTCTTGTACACAACCTCTGTTAAAATGCTTATCTCCCTTACTAAATTGTGAGAGCCTTAAGGGCAGGGACTATGTTTTTCTCATCCTCCTATCTCAAGTACAGAGCAAAGTGCAGTGAATGTAATAGGTGCTCAATGAAATTATAGTGACTGAAGGACGAACTGCTTTCTCAATATCAAAACTATACTATGCTTAATATAGATTTTTAAAAAAGATTTTATTTATTCACTTTAGAGAGAAGAGAAAGAGAGAGAAAGAGAAGGGGGTAGGAGCAGGAAGCATCAACTCCCACATGTGCCTTGACCAGGCAAGTCCAAGGTTTCGAACCGGTGACCTCAGCATTCAGATCGATGCTGTACCCACTGAGCCACCACAAGTCAGGCTATAGATTTTTTCTTTTTATTTATTTTTTTATTCATTTTCAGAGAGGAGACACAGAGTGAGAAAGAGAGAAAGAAAGAGAGAAAGGGGGGAGGAGCTGGAAGCATCAACTCCCATATGTGCCTTGACCAGACCAGTGCAGGGTTTTGAACTGGCGACCTCAGTGTTCCCAGGTCGACGCTTTATCCACTGTGCCACCACAGGTCAGGCTAGATTTTTTTTTTTTTTTGGTATTTTTCTGAAGTAAGAAGGGGGGAGGCAGGCTTAATATAGACTTAATGTTAAATAGCGTTATATAATGTGTAGAAATAAAATACATAACTCAAATACTTGCATAATAAACAATTATATATTACCATATCTCATTATTTTTATTAAATTAAAAATCCATGTTTTATGTTGAAGCATAAGAAATTGTCATTTTGATTGGTTAAAATGATCAAGGTCAAATAACATCAGTTTTATATGTTATTTGACAAACTAGTGAGAAAAAAATGTATGTCAACTCTTAGTTATATAATTAAGCAGAATGCTCCACTACCAGAATTTTCCTACTCAAATAGAGGTTTGTCATTATAAACCACCAAAGGAAACCTTTTGTGAAAAACTAAAGACGTCATATCTATAAGCACTTTCTTCTAGGTCCAATGGTCTAACTTTATATACAATTATTTTTCATGCTGGTAGGGATAATTTGGTCCTATAAAAATTCAACCATGCACATATTTATTAGACTTGGCTTGGATTCTCTATCTTTTCCAGGCAGCCAAGTTGCGTACAACTCCTTTCAAAGTCCTTCTCCCAGGAAGTCCTCCCTTTTTAATATTAACTCTGCCTTTATCCCAAGCCCTGATGCACCCCCTAGTGTTCCTCAAACACTTTTATAATGATTATACTACATGTGTCTATAATGATCACTTTTTGTTAACTATGAGGTCTATTGTATTCAATTGTGTAAAGCATTTGCAATGGATGAATTAAACCCAACTGATTTAGTTATTATACTAGATGATTGACTGATTGATCATTGACAGTTCTTTAATAACTTTTCTGCATTAAAAAACCTGCAAAATTAGAACTTCAGAGAGTAGCCCTGGAAACCATTTTAAACACATACGAGATCTGCTTTGCTTCTACGATTCCGAGGACAAGCTATGACCTCCCTTATTGAATTCTTTATGTGTTAAACATTATGAAATGAATAACTCTCTTGACTTCACCTTACTTGGAATTTTGTCATCTAGGGATTGTCTTTTGCCAGTGATATTGAAAAGACTCTTCTTTTTGGTGTTCTAAGAATGTCTCCCTAACCCACTGGTGGGCCTCAATTCTTTTCTGCTCCACTGCAGTCTTCAATTTAAAAACCACACTCAAAGTCCACTTGGGAATTTCCCAGTCTTAGTTGGGTTAGCCTGGCTTTGAGCTCAGCCGTATCATCTTGATTGGTAAAATTCTGAAATACTTTGGGTAGATTAGCAGTACTGGTATTATGTGTTTTCAGGACATAGGTGAAAACCTTCAGTGCAAAATGAAGTTACACGTGGATTCCCTAGAGGAGAGTAGCCAGCCGGCAGTGTTGTTGAAAATATCAGTGAGCCTAACCTGTGGTGGCGCAATGGATAAAGCGTCGACCTGGAATGCTGAGATTGCAGGTTCAAAACCCTGATTTTGCCTGGTCAAGGCACATATGGGAGTTGATGCTTCCTGCTCCTTCCCTACTTCTCTCTCTTTCCTCTCTCTCTCTCTCCTCTCTAAAATTAATAAATAAAATCTAATATATATATCAATCACAGCCTGACCTGTGGTGGCACAGTGGATAAAGCGTCGACCTGGAATGCTGAGTTTGCCGGTTTGAAACCCTGGGCTTGCCTGGTCAAGGCACATATGGGAGATACTTCCTGCTCCTCCCCACCCTTCTCCCTCTTTCTCTCTTCTGTAAAATGAATAAAAAAATTTTAAAAATAGTAGCCTGACCAGGCAGTGGATAGACCATTGGACTGGGATATGGAGGACCCAGGTTCAAGTCCCCGAGGTCGCCAGCTTGAGCGCGGGGCCCATCTGGCTTGAGTAAAAGCTCGCCAGCTTGGACCCGAGTTTGCTGCCTCGAGCAAGGGGTTGCTCGGTCTGCTGAAAGCCCGCAGTCAAGGCACATGTGAGAAAGCAATCAATGAACAACTAAAGTGTTGCAACAAAAAACTGATGATTGATGCTTCTCATCTCTCTCCGTTCCTGTCTGTCTGTCCCTATCCATCCCTCTCTCTCACTCTCTCTCTGTCCTGTGAAAAAAAAAAAAAATCACAGTGAAAAATGTAAAGTGCTATATAAATATATTTCTGTTGTAACCTGAAAATTTACCCTGTTGACAGTGGACACAAATAGGGGTATGTTTGAAGTTGCTGTTGTTGTTTTTTTATTTTTCATTGATTTAAGATAAAGAAAGAGAGAAGGGAGGAAGAGGGAGAGAAGGGGGAAGAGGAAGAGAGAAAAACATCAATTCATTATTCCACTTAGTTTTTTTCATTTAGTTGTATACTCATTGGTTGCTTTCATATTTGCCCTAACAAGGGATCAAACCTGTGACTTGCCCAAGCCAGGACAATGCTCTATCCACTGAGAAACCTGGTCAGAGCTTAGACTTTTAAATCAGGATTCAGGGTCAGTGGTGGTACCCACTGTGTTTTCACAATAAATATATCACACTTAAGAAGAGTTCATTAAAAAGTCTTTCCAGAGCCCCTAGGGGGTCGATTGCATATTTATATACAAGTTTGCTCCTCTTGGGCACCAAAACATCAGGTCAGGCCTGCTGCCAGAGCACTGGGCTACTGCATTGTCAAAGCTGGGGAAAGCTTTGTGATGAAGTGAGGGTGGAGGGCTGGAGGATTCTCTTCTGTCATGATTTCCTTTGTTATATGAGACCCAAAATAGGGCTGTGTTGGTGCCCTGATATTTTAGAGGAAACATTTTGCCTTTTTACTTGCATGCTGTTCTCAAATCCCCTTTCTTCTCAGAGGTGAAAAGCTGTCTGGGCTCCTCCCTCCGAGTAAGCTCTCCCACAGGCTCCTCAGGCGGAGAAAGACTCCTAGAGGTACGCCCTGTCAGTTGCTGGGTCAAGTCCAGATCTTTTCATCTCACTTGACTCGTGATGGGACACCAATGTCCACCTCCCTTACTGTCTCACCTCCTCCCTGAACTGTTTGTTAACTTGCATACTCCTGTCCATATCCATCCCTCCCTTTTCTGAACTCCATATTCTATAGGTACTACACACTTTAAAAAAAATTCTTATTTATTCATTTCAGAGAGGTGGGGTTGGGGGCTTGTGGAGAGAGAGAGGGGGGAGGAACAGGAAGCATCCACTCCCATATGTGCCTTGACCAGGCAAGCCCAGGGTTTCGAACCAGCGACCTCAGCGTTCCAGGTCGACGCTTTATCCACTGTGCCACTACAGGTCAGGCCACTACACACTTTTAAAATGGTTTAGTTTAGCCTGACCTGTGGTGGCACAGTGGATAAAACGTCGACCTGGGAACACTGAGGTTGCCAGTTCAAAACCCTGCACTGGTCTGGTCAAGGCACATATGGGAGTTGATGCTTCTAGCTCCTCCACCCTTTCTCTCTTTCTCTCTCTCTCTCTCTCTCTCTCTCTCTCTCTCTCTCTCTCTCTCTCACTCTGTGTCTCCTCTCTAAAATGAATAAAATAAAAATAAAATAAATTTAAAATGGTTTAGTTTAATAGCTTAATTTCATTTCCCAGACAGAGCAACTCTAAGCTTAGCTAGGGCAATATTCTTCATCAAAATTCTCATGTCTTCTTCCACCACACTGAAGGTTCAGTCAATATTTGCTTTGCTGAATGTGATACATAAAGGTGGCTTCTCTTAGTTAATGAGAAACAACGTCCCTTCCCTCCAAAAATGGAAAAAGCAGACTTCCAAATAAGCAACATTTCTTTCTGTGCTTAAACATGGAGGTGAAAACTGATATTTGTAAAACAGAACAAAACAATATTTCAACCATTCAAAAGCTCTAATATGCTTTATTGATTTGATGTCAGGAAATCCTTTTTCACAAACCACGTCTCTCTGTGCATTGGTCCTGCAGAAACTGCTGTATACAGTATTTCATACACTCAGGTTTACAAGGGGCTAGTTGATGGTGTTTGCTGAACAAAGGGCCAATGTGACCCAGGTTAGATTACTGGCTCTCCCCTGGGTCAGTTTACTTCATACAGTAAGAAACTCATCCACAGGCAATGCCAGATCCCACTTAACCCCTGCCCTTCCACGCTCTAATTAATCATTAATCAATCAATATATTCACTTGGATGAAAGGACAACTTCATAATTTCCAGCAAAATATTGTGCCTGAGTCATGTATAGTTTGTTCCTACTGACATTTTCTTTAATAATGAAGAGATTTTTTAACTCTTCTTTGAGTATCAATGGAATAATCAGAACATACTATGACAATTGAAGAATATATAAAAATAAAATCTGAATAAAGGATGTGTCTCACTAAATATTTATTAGGTACCTACTATGTGCTAAGTATGCATTACATATATCACATTGAGCAATGACTTAATAAACAACAATTTAAAAAGTTATAGTGTTGGGGGAATGAAAAACTGGAAGGAACCCAACCTATCAGATATCTTTTGGAGGAAAGAGAACTGAGGCCCAGAGAATCTGTTCTGCCTCTAGCCATGAAACAAGTTAGAGGCAGATCTGGAATTAAGAGTTCTGGAGAGACAGGCAAAATCAAAACAACTGTAAAGAGATTGTGCAACCACAGATTTGAGGCATATTTGGAAACCGTCCAATTTAAAAGAATGCTAAGTTAGTAATCTTCATGTAACCAGTCATTTTTTTTCTATCTTTTAAATTTTAATACTCTTAGTTTTTATTTTTGTCTTGGTTTTTACTGGTATCATTAGAAGTTTTATTTGAAGCAGAAACCTTTACTAAATAAAGTTAACATCACCAAAGAAGCCAGGTAAATTAGAACTGGAGTCCGTACCAGATTGAAAGGCTGAACTTTTTGTGGTATATGTGAAAATTGAGACCTGAAGAAAAACAGTAGATAGAAATTTTCAATGCTATGAAGTTTCTAAATTGTAAAAGTAATGGAGTACTAGAGAAAGTTTGGGGTAAAAAAAGAAAGGACACATCACCCAAAGGGGTCCAACATATGCCACTGTGGCATAAACATTATTTTGAGCAGAAGGCATTTGAGGTCCCAGAGGAATTCAATTGTCATAAATCCCTTCCTTGGGAGCAACCAGGAAAGATTGCTCTTATCTCTAGAGATAAGACACACCACACCTAAACAGACAGTTCATAAAAACTTGCTCATTTATCCTCCTTAGGGCCCATTTATCTTATTAAAAAGTCATGTGTTGTCTCATAACTGCCCTTTCTCTTCCTCCTTTTTCCTTCTTAATAACTCACTTGTACTCTGTCCCCCTTTTTTGCCACTATTAAGATGGTTTATACGTCCCAAATTCTAACCCTCCCTTTGAGTCACATTTTTCTGTGAACTCTTCTATGTACATTAATAAAAATATCTGACTAAATTTTTGTGTTTTCTCTTACCAATCTGTCTTTTGTCAGTTTAATTCACAGGACCTCAGGAACTGCACCTAAGAGGTAGACAAAAAGATTTCCTTCCAGACATACCATCCGGTCATCAACACACCATCAGCTCAACACAAATATTTTCATTTTTGCTTATTTTCTACTTTTTCAACTGCATTTACTTTTTACATTATTAGAATGATTATTAATATTATAATATAAACACCTATCCACAATGCTATATAACCCTCCAAATTATGATTTCCTAATGACTGCAAAAGACTTCATTGAGATGTTAAGAAATTTCTTACCTAGCCTCCTACTGTTGAGTATTTAGATTGCTTCTGATTTTTAAAAATTGATTTGATAGAGTGAGAGAGAGAAAGATTTTTATCTATTCCTGTAGGTGCCTTGACTGAGGATCAAACCCACAACCTTTTGTGTATTGGGATGATACTCTAACCAACCCAGCTGTCCAGTCAAAGCAGACTTCTTCTGATTTCTTAAAGTTATAAACAATTTTTTAAAAAGTCTTTGAACATAATACTTTTCTCCTTTTAAAATTACTTATGTAAGCTCCAAGTGCTGTGGCCTTTGAAAAGGGAATGTTGAGTTAAATATCTATCTTAGGGAGATGATAGTCAGTGGTAAAGAAACAGGAAGTATATGTCATTCTTTGATAAACTAAATGAGTCTCAGGTAAAATCGTAATAAAATGCCATAAAAAACAAAAACCATTTTGTGTCTGGGAGATGTGCAGATATGATGAGAATTATTCAAGAAGAGGTACTACTTGAACTAGGTTATTTGAAACCCAAATAAAAGTCCCTTGGCCTTTTTTATACAAAAGAAACAAAAAATAATAATAATAGTGGATTAATTTAGTAACAAATTTGTGGAAGCTTGGGTGAACGAGTTCGTTTTAAGTGAAAAGGTCCAATTTAAGAGAGTAATTGCTGATGAAGTTTCCGTTATCAAACCTTCACTGGGTTTTCATTAGCTTTCCTTGGAAGGAAATGATAAACTAGTAGACAAAAAGCAATTGTCACTTGCAGTTATCTGACTACCATAGGAACTATCGAGTTAGCTGAACCTTCCTCCCAGCTACGTCCCTGCATTCAGCCATTTGTCCTTCATTAGAAGGGCCCAGGTACCAACTATTCTTACAGGCAGTTGATCAGGAGTTTTCAAATAGCACCAGCAAAGAAATGTTTGTTTTGAGGAACCACAAGCTGTTCACCTTTAAAAGAGGGGGGGGGGGAGAAAAAACAACCAAACTACATTACAACTCAATTTAAAACTTTTTTCCTACCTTGTAATCTAAGGAGAGCAAAATCTATTTTCATTTCAGAGTACCATTTTCTCCTATTATAATGATTTCTCTACATTGGGCTTTGCACAAATGATGCTTGATTATTTCTGAGTTACAACTACTTAAATGCCACATCTATGAACCGTCATTTTCTAGGTAAAAGCTGAGGAAATTACAGAAAGTTCTTTGTGCCCTTATGTTCTCTCTTTCAATGTTTTAGATTTAATCAGCAGCTGTAGCAAAGCCTGTTATGATTTTCCCTCAACACTTTTGACAGGACCAAAAATGATGAACCTTCACATAGAGTTTTTCATAAACTATCAGGAGTCCTTTTTCTTTGTTGCCAGCTGGTAGTTAGTCAAAATACTGTTCTGGAAATAAATTGTCTGCAGGAATCCTCATCAGGTCAGCTGCAAATGTGTCAGTTTGAGAAAAACAAACAAGAAACACTTACCAGTTAGTTTTCTGTGAGGAGACAAGTTATTGTGATGCCTGGGTGTAACCTCCCGGCTGCAGTATGAAATGAAGGGTGGCTTTCAGAACAGCTACGTTGTGCACTTTTTCCCTGCTTCCCCGTTTGGCTTTTATCTGGCTTTTGAAATGACACTGTGGAGGAGAATGATGTGGGGTTTTATTTGAATGTGGTTCTTCCCTTCCTCCACCACCCTCCATAAAAATGCATCACGTATTCCAGAAGAAAAGAAAGCAATGAGCATACTGCACAAATTAATTCTTTCGCTCAGCATGTTTGTGTGTGTAACAGATTTGTTTTTCTGAATGGAAAGCTTTGCTGTTGGCGGCAGTGCGGCAGGCTGAAAACAGTGTTGGGGGAGGCGACTGTTCCTCCTTTGTTTGGGTGGGTTTTTGCTAAGAAAAAGTCCTGTTAACTTTTATTCCAACGATGGAATGCAAAGAACCTCAGCCGTGTCAAAGGAGAGCTCTTCAAATGCACTGGGTTTCAGTGTATTTCTAAGAGAGAAGAGCTGGAATCACGTTATTAGTTAGTATGCATTTTAGTTTGTATTTCTTATGTGAGGCTGCGTGAGCGACAACTTTGCAGCCTCTGAGGAAATTAAAGGCTGGATTTTTATCTCTCATCTCACCTGTAGGCCAGGCAGATATTGGCTCATCTATGTATCTAAACCAGAGCTCAAAATTAGAACTTTGCAGGCTGAGATTTGTGGAAGCTGAAGGTAAGAAGGCCTCGATGCGTTTAGCTTCCTTCTGCAGGGCTAACTTGATTATTTCGGGAAGGTCTAACATCAGCTTGACCATGTGATATTGGAAATCGAACGTTATTAGGTCCTGAAACACTGTTATGCCACCTAATTGAACACTGTTTGAGGAGCACACGATTTTGTATCCCACTGCAGGGAAAGACTGCCCCGAAGCACCAGGTATCACCCCAAAATATGCCTCTTTGTTTTAACGATTATTTTGAGCTGATTATTTTGAGCCGATTATTTTTTAAGAAACTGTAGAAACAGAAGAAACTCTGAAAATAGACTAGAAATTACCCTTTTGTCAGGGAAATCTACATTTACAAAATAAATTTACATTAGAAAGGGGAATTGTATCAGGATGAGAGTTACTACTGGAGATACTTTTGTTCATCTGAGGGGCTTATCTGCTTCTCAGGGCAACCTTTGTTTACCAAACACTTCCTCTTCTCACCTTCCAGTGAATTGCCTCCCCTCCCCCTTTAAATCCCAGACCCCTCTCCCTTTCCTTAGCTGAGGATCCTGTATAATCCTCAGTCTTCTGGCCACCATTTGAGGCTCCTATCTTTGTGGGCCTCCTGAATGTACATAATTAAAGTTGTTGTTTTTTTCCCACTCCTGCCCATGTCTTTTTATATGGGGTCTTAGCCAAGAACAATGGAAGGTAGAGGGAACATTCTTTTTCCTCCTCTCCAAGACCAAGTCTAGACAATTTAGAGCATTTCCCTCTGTGTAGTGGGTAACGGTGGGGGTCCGGTCGGAGCAAATGAATGACCCTGGGAGGTGGGGTGGGTAAGCTTTTTCAAACTACAAATACCCCTCGGCCTGTAAGGATACAGTTGCCTCCAACCCCTCAATTTCATAGAAGTAATTTCCTTCCTGGCCGCTGTTGAAGGTAGCCAATAGTAGAGCTCTCAGCTGCAGACTTGTATCTAGTCACCAGCTCCTGCCGCTTTGCATCAGCGATATGAGTATTTAGTAATACTGTAGTTATTTGCTATCTTCTATAAACACAGAAAAGCACAATTTCGCCCACAAAAAACATTTTGAGGAGAATTACAAGTTTTGGTTACTGTACAGGCTTTTGGTGTTTTTCTCATTGTTTGGGTTTTTTTTTAAGAGTAAATTTATTATGACTGGGAACAATGAAACAGGGAAGGGCTTAGGCTAGAAGAAGCAACAGAAGAGAACCTAGGCGGGGCTGCTTCAGCTTTCTAGAACTGTTACAGGAAAGAAATGGGGCCCTGCAGCCATGGCTTGGTTGGAGCAAGTTGGCCCTGGGCACTGAGGATGGCTTCATGGCCTTGCCTCAGGCACTAAAGTAGCTCAGTTGCCAAGCAACAGAGCAACAGCTCCGGGTGGGCAGAGTCACTAGGTAGGTGGCTTGCCAGGTGGATCCTGCTCAAGTCACATGCAAGAGTCTGTCTCTCTACCCCCCTGCTTGTCACTTAAAAAATACATAATTGACTAAGAAAAAAAGAAGAATAAGTGGGCCTAGGCAGGGCTACTTTGACTCACTGGAAAGTCAGAGAAAAGGTGACTTTGGGGACAGGTTCATGGGGCTAGCCCAGGACGAATGGCCACCGCCCATTGCTCCCCTGGTTGCATGTTTCCTGGGGACTGTTGGGCAGAGGAAATATATTATGCTCACTTTGTTAAAGATGGTGCTGCCCACGTGCAAGTTTTAAGAGTGAGCTTTTCCCCACACCCTTGACTGATTGCATGATGTGGGGTGGTGCACTCTCCTGAGGAATCCTCCCATTATGCCTCAAATAAGTGACTCTGTATCAGAGACTTCCTTGTTTGTAGATTGGATTAAAGGTTTTGAATCTATGCTATAAAGTGGGGCAGACCTGGAGTTTGCTCTCTCGGTTCCTGGGATTAGTATTAGAAAGGAGGGCAGATGAAGGCCACGTGGAGGCCAGGAGAAGCAGCCAAGATGGCGGAGTGCTGAGGAAGAAGCCAGTTTGTGCAGTGTTTGTGTAGAGAGAAGGAGATGGGAAACAGAGGTGAATAAGCCTGGTGAGCTAGAAACCTTTGATTCTAGGAAACTCGGATAAGTCAGTAGCTTTGTGAGCACTGAATGAGTGGGGTTTGGAGCCCAGTGTGTATTTTTGCTTCCCTGCCGGGTGCAAGCTAGAATTAAAGCTGATGGCTCACCAGTTCTTGGCTCCGTTGTTTCATTACCGACTGTCCGAATCTAATGTGAACCTGCATGGGCTAGGCGGCTGTGATGGTGGCCTCGGCTACTGGCTTTACAGGGACCCTTAGAGTTTAGGGGATGCAGATCAAGCCCTGAGAGGGAATAAACGTGTGGGCATGCTACTGGCGCAGGATACTAAGAAGACAGGAAAATTCCTTGGCAAGTAGAATGGAGAAACTGAGACAGATAGCTGAACAAACTGGCTGAGAAATGTACAGCCAGATACAACAGGTCACCTCTCTAGAGATAACATCTAGGTCTCCGTTGTATTTTAGCTCCAAGCCCAGAAAAGCAGCAAAACCAGATAGGTGATGCCAGGACCAGATACAAGACTGACGACCCTGCCTTGGCACTGACCAATCAGTGGAAACTGCCACCCTGAAAGGGCACACCTGGCAAAACTAATGAATATTCTATTGAGATCCTCCCCTAAAGCCTCAGCCTTTAAAACCTTCAAAAAAACAAAACCTTTAAAACCTTCAAGACAAAAGGACGCAGCATGTGTCCCCTCTCCCTCCGCGCAGCAAGCCCCTTCCTTTCCTTTCTCCTTGTCTTTTCCCACAGGCCGGCATCTCCTAAACTCTAAGGGGCCCCACCACACTTGCAACCAGGGGAGCGATGAGCAGTGGCTGCTCATCTCGGATTAACCCCCGAACCTGTCTCTGAGGCTCCCTTTTCTCTGACTTCCCAGTATAGGCTCATTTCTTTCCCATAAGGTTACTAGAAAGTCACAGCAGCCCCGCCTAGGCTCTCCCCTGTTGCTTCTTCTAGTCTAGCCCTTCCTTGTTTCACTGCCCCAGCTTTAATAAACTTCCTCTCAAAATCACCTAGACTCACTTTGTGAAATTTTCCCTGCTCGGAAGTCAAGAACCAACACACTACGAGCTGGCCTTGGCAGACCCAGAGGGCCAGGTCGCTTTTCCAGTAACACTTCCGGGAAGGAGACCATGTTTACTTTATATGGTTTTGAGTTTGTGTTTTGGTGATATAGTGGGAAACATTGAGTAGCAAAGAATAGAGATAGACAAGAAATGACCTTTAGCAAGCATTTACTTTGTGCCAAGTATAGTTTAAGCACAATACACACTGAAACTCAAGAAAGTATACACATGCCTTGCTGGGTGGCTCAGTTGGTTAGAGTATTGACTTGAATTACTCCAAGGTTGTGGATTTCATCTCCAGTCACAACACATACAAGAATCAACCAATTAATGTATAAATACATGGCATAATGAATCAATTTTTTTCTTTCTCTCTCTCTATAATCAATCAATAAAAGAAATTGTACACATATTTATGTTTTAGCTATCACCTAAAACAATAAAGTTGATACATATGATTACTGAGCTTTGAAATTGGTCCCCCAAAATTAGGAACAGTAAATAAAATCTCTCAGCTGTATATTTGAGGAGCTCCCCTAAGATATATACATAAATCTTAAGCCTTAAAGTTGATCCATTATTCAAAAGTAGTTCCAACTGAAGTGCTCAGAGGTGCTAAGAATAACTTACCTGCCACCCTGGGCTAGCAATGGCAGCAGTGGACATCAGCCAGGCTTTTTTGGGTGGTGCATTGGTTAAGCCAGTGAGTCAGTTCTTTGGAGATCTGTTAAGAGAGCCTCTATTGTAAGTTGCAGAGTTGGAATTCAGTCCCAGGGGCTGACTTTAGACACCACATCTACAGCACGTAGAGATGGTATTCAGGGAACAAGATAAAAATGAGGGGCTCTGTGTGATTGCAGGCTCTGGTGCTGTGGATGGGCCCTGAGGGGTCTGGAAAAGGAGATTACTCTGACATTTCAATGGTGATATTATCTTGGATGCAAAAAAGACAATAGATAGGCTCACTTAAGTTAAAGATTGACCTTTGTCAAGGAAGCTATGGGTCTAGGACGTGACTATTTACCATTACCTGTTTTTAGTTAAGAATTACGTTCAGACACTCCTATGCAGTCTATGTTTGTAGGGCCCACAATACTAACCTCTTTCTTGGTTGGAAAATGTGGTCCCACAATGCAAAGAAGGCTCATTCTTAGGATATTTTTGCTTCATTAATTGTTTGTTCTTTCCATTATTTCACGATTTTTTCAACCAGGCTCCCAATTTTAACAAAAACTATCCTACCCATCCTCCCTTTGTTCCCACCCTGTCCCTCCCATCCCAGTAATAATACACCAGTAATAGCCAAAAACTACACACATGCCATGCTGCAAAAATGCAGAGGTAACACTGTCAGGAAGAAGGCTATGGGTTGTAGAGATGCTCTTTGAAGATCACGTTGCTTTTCCACACACCCATTCTGCAAGTTTTGTCCTTCATAGAAGGTCCTTGGCTTTTCTTAGCAAAGTACAGATGGGTTCCCTTGAAACATATATCCTCCTTCCCTTCCACTGGGTGGGTGTGCAAACTGTACTCCATGGAACAGTTTTTAAAACCCCTGAGTAGCTGTACGGCATAGAAACTGTAACGGCTCTTCAAAGAACATCTGAAACCACCTTTATGGTGTCAAGACAAGTAGAACTCCTTCCATCCCCACTTGAAACCCACAGTCAGATGTGACAGAGGCTGGTACTCAGGAAAGTTAATTCTCCTCATCTTTTTTGTCATCATCCTCAAAGTGGCAGGAATGCATGTCAGCCCTTCCTCATAGAAGGGTATGACAACCTGGGGACACTTGACATTGGATTCCTCAGCAGGGTCCAGGTCAGCCTTATAGAGTTTTTCCATTTCACTAGGAACATGAGTTCTTCATTGGAGTCTGTAGCTCCAATAATCTGCTGCAGCTCCAAACCCCAGGCAGAGTCCTGTTGCTTTTCTGACTCCTTCATCTTCTTTGGTTTGTTCTCCTCTCCCTTGTCTTTGGAATCAGAGTCAGCTTTGTGTTTGCCTCCCTCTGACTTATCTCTCTTGTACTGTTTTCTGTGATGTAGAAAGTCAGTAATAAATTCGGGGCAATTCAGGTTCCATCCTAGGAGTCTTAGAGTTATCATTTGTCTTGCTGAAATGATCGACCATTAAGAACGGGGTAAAACTGCATGGTTGGATAGAAGTCAAGCCTGTCTATTGTCTGTTTGCACCTAAGATAACATGCCTTTAAAATGTCAGAGTAATCTCTTTTTCCAGAACCCTCGGGAGCCACCCACAGCACCCGCGCCTGCGATCACACAGAACCCCAATTGTTATCTTGTTCCCCGAATACCATCTCTATGTGCTGTAAATGTTAGTTATTAACTATCCTGTACCACCAATGTAAAAGAAGTATGGGCCTCTTTTACTCTTTATCCAATCCTAGAGATTCCCTCATTTGCTATCTCCTGCCCCCTTAATCTTCCACCAATGGATTTCATATAACCCTCATGTCTCTTCCTTTTATTCTAATGCATAAAATAAGCTGTAAAACTGCCATTCTCTGGAGCATTTTCTTAATCCTTTGTGATTTTGCTTCCCAGTTTTGTACATTTTCTTACATCAACAATATTTATTTTTGTTAAGATCATGTCTAATTATTTTGTTGTTCCTTTTTCAAAATGAAAAAACAATCAGTCCAGAACATAACCACTTGAAAAGAAGATAAAGTACAAATAGATGATTTTTAAATAAAAGAAACTGACTTGTGAAAAATATAAAGATCTCACTGCTTTTCAATTTTTTTCCATTTGCCATACAGGGAAGTGGTGGTCTCCTTGTGTAAATGCCCTTCTCAAACATGAGCAGAATAGGCAGGGTTGGAGATTAGGCTTGGGTCCTTGATTGGAGTGAACAGTGAAGCTGGAACCATGCACAGCTTTTCCTAGGCACTGAAACGGGCCTCGCAGTCACAGACTTGATGGTTCTGAGAGGTCAAATGAAAGAGCCATGCCAACCTGGCCATACAGGGCAGCATTCATGCCTCTGAAACCAGAGAATTTCTAAAGACCACTGAGGACTAAGCCTTTTCCAAATTGTTGCTTTTAATTCTGCATGGCCCCTGCAGGAACTGAGATTTGAGGATGCTGAGTAAATCTGTTAGAGGTTTTACCTCGACATCTTTTTAATTAAGATACACAAAGCTCTAATTACCTGCGGAAATGTGGGGAACAGCTTCTATTGTTATCTCTGATTTGAATAAACCTTCCCTTTTACTTTGCCAAATGCCAAATCAAATGAAGTTCATATAGGAGGATTTAGACGGGTTTTCTTAACTAAATCTCAGATACTCAGGGCCGGAAGCTTTTGGAAAGCAAAGCAAACACTCACCTCTGGAAAGGTGCCTGTGCCGGCAGCCGGCAGCCGCAGGGAGGAACGTGGGCAGGGGCTTCAAGCTCTGTTCTCTGATTCTTTGTAGTTAATAATTTCTCTGAGAGGACTGGTTGCAGCTACCCCGAGTCTTGGATAAAGTATTTCCTCTTTTTGTAACCAAGGGAGGCAATAATCTTTTAACTTACTGCCCTAGAAAAAGAACTGTGTTTTGCCAGTGGTTAAATAAATCCGGTGTATATCACTTAGTCAACAGGCATCTGGGTGACACCATCCTTGGCCCTGACTCAAGAGAAAGGATTTCTCTGGGAGTTCAGGCCGCTCCCAACTATTTACACTAATTATATTACTTTTCTTGTTAAACTGCAAATTATGGATATGATGTAAGTGTATCTGGATTTTTCTAAAATGTCATATTTTGGGACAGGAAAAGGTTCAGAGAATAAAGCTTAGTTTCTCAACTTCTTGAACTGGTTTGAGCACTACTTGCATTTTTCATTAGGGAAGTGGTAGCCTGGGGCATACTGCAGCTGCCCCTGTGTTTCATTTGCGCTGTGCAATTTTTCTAGTGTTTGAATTAATTTCCATCATTTAAAAATCAAGAGATCTTACATAGCCATCTAGATGATCAGCTCCTCATGAAAAACATCACCAGGCCTGCGCCCCACAAGGATACATACAGTTGGAGGAGGGTGAGTTTGGGCAGCCACCAGTCCCACCTGACCGCTTCTGGCAGGCACTTCCAGTTCCACACCTTTCTCTTCTGCCCCTGTCACTCATCCGCGAGCGACATCCATCTGGACCCTCTGGGGTTCTGCACTTTCAACCTTTGTGTCCTTTTTAAAATTCTTTCCCTCTTGAGTTTTTTTCAATGTGTGAAAACTGAGCACATAGAAAGCTAAGTGATCGGGCAATCAATTTTATTACATAAAGAATTTGAGGTTTGCCTGACCTGTGGCACGCAGTGGATAAAGCATTGACCTGGAACGCTGAGGTGGCTGGTTTGAAACCCAGGGCTTGTCCGGTCAAGGCACCTATGAGAAGCAACTACTGGTTGATGCTCCACACTCCTCCCTTTCTCTCTCTCTACTTCTCTAAAATCAATAAATAAAATCTTAAAAAAAAAAAGAATTTGAGGTTTGCTTGTTTAAAAAATATGAATCCCCTGGTGAAAACTGAATGCATTTTACAAGATGATTAAATTGACACAACTAACTTAACCAGCTTACCTCCGGAACAGCAGTGTAATAAAGGAGGTGCAAGGAGTAGCAGTCCGCCCAGTGCAGGCAGTAAGGGAGTGAGTGCAGTGTCTGTAGGAATTTTAATAATATAAACAATAATAAAACCAAGTAAAGCCCTTCTGCTTTTATGTGTCAGCAATTCTAAACAAATTCAGTGATGAAATACTCCTCCCCTCAAAAACTTTTACTAGCTTAAATTCTAAAAGTATTGCTGTGATCACTACATGGTTTTTGTTTTGTTTTGTTTTTTTACAGGGACAGAGAGAGAGAGAGAGGGATAGATAGGAACAGACAGGAACAGAGAGAGGTGAGAAGCATCAGTCATTAGTTTTTCATTGCCCTTGCGACACCTTAGTTGTTCATTGATTGCTTTCTCACATGTGCCTTGACCGCGGGCCTTCAGCAGACCGAGCCACCCCTTGCTGGAGCCAGCGACCTTGGGTCCAAGCTGGCGAGCTTTTGTTCAAGCCAGATGGGCCCGCGCTCAAGCTGGCGACCTCGGGGTCTCGAACCTGGGTCTTCCGCATCCCAGTCCGAGGCTCTATCCACTGCGCCATCACCTGGTCAGGCATCACTACATGTTTTAAAATTTTATTTTTAATAGACAATGTGTGCTACATAAAAGTTAATTCCTATTTTTATTTTAATTGTTGTTGTTACTGATTCTTTAATAGAAAATGTATTTGACGTGGAAGAGCATTGAAAAACTTTTCACTTATAGAGTCACCCCCACACCATACTCAGCCCTTCTTCTGTGATTAAGTTGATAATGGTTCCAATTATTGGCGCAGTTTGAACTTCTCTACATTTAAGCAACAGATTTGAAATACAGAGTGATAGCATAATCATGGTAGAAATGAAGAAATAGAACCCAAGGCCTTTTAAGTTCTTCATTTTTCTTTTTAAAATATTTTTATTTATTCATGGGCTGGGGGGGGGGGAGGGAGAGAGAGAGAGAGAGGAGACAGAGAGGGGGAAGGAGCAAGAAGCATCAACTTCCATATGAGCCTTGCCCAGGCAAACCAGGGGTTTTGAATCAGTGACCTCAGTGTTCTAGGTTGACAGTTGATTATCAACAGCGCCACCACAGGTCAGGCCTTTCAGCTTCTTTATTCTATGCTACCAATTGGAGTTTCTAGTTATATTTAAAATGTAAAGTGGTGAAAGGCCTGGCCAGGTAAATTGGTTGGTTAGAAAGTCATCCCAATGGGCCAAGGTTGCAGGTCCAATCCCGGGTCATAGCACATAAAAGAAGCAACCACTTAATGCATAAATGAGTGGAACAACAAGTTGATGTTTCTCTCTTTCTCTTTTTCTCTAAAATCAGTAAATAATAATAATAAAAAAAGGAATCAGCCAGTGAGTACATAAATAAGTGGAACAACAAATTGATTGTTTCTCTCTCCCTCTCTCTCTCTCAACTCAATTAAAAAATTTAAAATATTAGCCTAACCTGTGGTAGCGCAGTGGATAAGGCATCAACCTATAATGCTGAGGTTGCCAGTTAAAAACCACGGGCTTACTTGGTCAAAGCAGATACAACACCTATGCATTGATGCTTCCTGTTCTTCCTCCCACTTTTCTTTCTCTCCTGTCTCTAAAATCAATAAGTAAAATCTGAAAAAATATTTTTTTAATTAAAAAATAAATTGGTCTTAAAACATGTCAAATGGTAAAACCAATAGGACCTATATAAGGTGTACTATCTTTTGTTTGGCAAATGTAAATTTAGTCTACAAACTTTTAAAAAATGAATTTGTATATTTTTAAAATTAAAATTTATTTAAAAATTGTTTTTAAAATAAAATACTGATTCAAGAAGAAAAGGCATTACAGCAATGATGTGATTTAATAGTTGCTTCAATTGTGTCTTCTGCAGCCATACTACTTTTCTTAAAATTTAGTTATTAATAGCTGATGTTGAAGAGAAAATAAAAATCTTTCCCCCTTATTCATCTAAGTGAAACCCGGTAACAAAAAACAGACTAACAAGAGAAAAGTAGCCTGACCTGTGGTGACACAGTGCATGGAGCGTCGACCTGGAACGCTGGGGTCACCAGTTCGGGGCCCTGGGATTGCCCGGTTAAGGCACATATGACAAGCAAACAATGAACGGCTGAACTGAAGCAACTGTGAGGTGATGCTTTTTGTTCCCCCTCCTCTTTCTTTTCAGGGCCCTGGGATTGTCCCATGAAGGCACATATGACAAGCAAACAATGAACGACTGAACTGAAGCAACTGTGAGGTGATGCTTCTTGTTCTCCCTCCTCTTTCTTCTTTCTGTAAAATCAATAACTAAAATCTTAAAAAAAAACAAGTGATAATCATAAAAATTTATTTAATATACATTTTACACGACACAAGAGCCTTCTTAAGGAGATGAAAACCAGAGGAAACAGTTAAACCAAAGTATTTTTATGCTAGGTTTGATGGTGAGTGGGAAGTCATAAAAAAATATGATAGGACATAAAAGGTCCTGAGCTAAGTGTAGTCAATTGGGGGAAACAGCAAGGCCTGCTTATTCAAGTTCCTCTGGTATCTTTGAGATAAGGGTAGTCCTTTCCTTGGGTATAGGTAGGGCACCTCTCACATGGGAGTTCAAGACCTGCCTCAGGAGAAAGTCAGATATCTCTTCCTGCACCTACAATTTCTCAAATTCCTTCAGCTTAAAATAGTGAATATGCCAAGGTGTCATATTTTGGGATGCCACTGGATAATTATTTGAATAAAATAGTATTATATCAGACTGTAACTAAGGGATCTACAGTCCAGTTATTATACATAAAAAACACTGAAGAGCTTGACCAGGCAGTGGTGCAGTGGATAGAATGACAGCCTGGGACACAGAGGACCCAGGTTCAAAGCCAGAGGTCACCAGGTTGAGTGCTGGCTCATCCGGTTTGAGTGAGGGCTCACCAGCTTGAGTGCGGGATTGTTGGCTTGAACATGGGCTCATGGCTGTGACTCCATAGTCACTGGTTTGAGCCCAAAAGCTGCTGGCTGGAAGCCCAAGGTCACTGGCCTGAACAAGGGGTCACTTGCTCTGCTGTAGCCCCCCAAGTCAAGGCACATATGAGAAAGCAATCAATGAACAACTAAGGTGCCGCAACAAAGAGTTGATGCTTCTCATCTCTCTCTCCCTTCCTGTCTGTCCCTCTCTCTGTCTTTCTTTCTCACAAAAAAAAAGTGTTGAAGAAATAATTATTCATTTTCCACTTTTTGTACTGTATTATTTACTGATTTTTAAATTTTTGTTTCCTGGCATAATTGCATAGACTATGTTTCAGTAAATAAAAATTCTCACTACCTGCATTTCTTTCTGTTTCATTTCATGAGATTCCTGAGATTAACCTGGTCATATTGAAGTGGGGAGATACTAAAAATTGATCTGCTTTGGATGCCAATGTACAGGTATGTCACTGCTATGGCACACAAGGACCAACTGTCAAGGTAATGCAGGAGAGGAAAAACTTTTTCTCTACCTTCTTAGCTTCTGCAGCTGGGGCCTGTGAACTAAACTGGAGAAAAAAACAGATTAAGAAGAGAAACAGTTGATTTTTCATGTACAAAGTAACTTCACACAAAAAAAGAAGTTAAAACCCAAAGAAACAGTTAGGTTAGGAGCTTACAAACAATTTTAACAAAGAGCAATACGTAAATTGTGGAGAAGTCACTAGACCAGTGGTTCTTTTTTTTTTTTTTTTTTTTTTATATATATATATTTTATTATTATTAATTCTAATGGGGTGACATCAATAAATCAGGGTACATATGTACAGTGAAAACATCTCCAGGTTATCTTATCATTCAATTGTGTTGCATACCCATCACCAAAAGTCAAATTGTCCTCTGTCACCTTCAATCTGGTTTTCCCTGTGTCCCTCCCCTCCTCCCTATCCCATTCTTCCCTCCCTCCCCCCATCCCATAACCACCACTCTCTTGTCCATGTCTCATACCCTCACTTTCATGTCCCACCTATGTATGTAATCGTGCTGTTCTCAGTTTTTCTTTTTTTCTGATTTACTTATTTCACTCCGTATAATGTTATCAAGGTATATCCATTTTGTTATAAATGATCCGATGTCATCGTTTCTTATGGCTGAGTAGTATTCCATAGTATATATGTACCATAGCTTTTTAATCCACTCGTCTTCTGACGGACACTTGGGCTGGTTCCAGATCTTCGCTATTGTGAACAATGCTGCCACGAACATGGGGGCGCATTTCTTCTTTTCGAACAGTGCTATGGTGTTCTTAGGGTATATTCCTAAAAGTGGGATAGCTGGGTCAAAAGGCAGTTCGATTTTTAATTTTCTGAGGAATCTCCAAACTGTTTTCCACAGTGGCTGCACCAGTCTGCATTCCCACCAGCAGTGCAGAAGGGTTCCCTTTTCTCCACATCCTCGCCAGCACTTATTCTGTGTTGTTTTGCTGATAAGTGCCATTCTGACTGATGTGAGGTGATATCTCATTGTGGTTTTAATTTGCATTTCTCTAATGATTAGTGATGTTGAGCATTTTTTCATATGCCTATTGGCCATCTGTATGTCCTCTTTGGAGAAATTTCTATTCATTTCTTTTGCCCATTTTTTGATTGGGTTGTTTGTCTTCCTGGTGTTGCTTTTTATAAGTTCTTTATAAATTTTAGTTATTAACCCCTTATCAGATGTGCTGTCAAATATGTTCTCCCATTGTGTGGTTTGTCTTTTTATTCTGTTCCTATTGTCTTTAGCTGTGCAAAAACTTTTTAGTTTGATATAGTCCCATTTGTTTATCTTGCCTTTTATTTCAGTTGCCCATGAAGATAAATCGGCAAATATACCACTGCTACAGATGTCGGAGAGCTTGCTGCCTATGTTTTCTTCTAAGATGTTTATGGTTTCACGGCTTACATTTAAGTCTTTTATCCATTTTGAGTTTGTTTTTGTGAATGGTGTAAGTTGATGGTCTAGTTTCATTTTTTTGCAGGTAGATGTCCAATTTTCCCAACACCATTTGTTAAAGAGGCTGTCTTTACTCCATTGTATGTTCTTTCCTCCTTTGTCAAATATCAGTTGTCCATAAAGCTGTGGGTTTATTTCTGGGTTCTCTGTTCTGTTCCATTGATCTATGTGCCTGTTCTTATGCCAGTACCAGGCTGTCTTGAGTATAATGGCCTTGTAGTAAACCTTGATATCAGGAAGAGTGATACCTCCTGCTTTATTTTTTCTTTTTAAGATTGCTGAGGCTATTCGTGTTCTTTTTTGGTTCCATATAAATTTTTGGAATATGTGTTCTATATCTTTGAAGTATGTCATTGGTATTTTAATTGGTATTGCATTGAATTTATAAATTGCTTTGGGTAATATAGACATTTTAATGATGTTTATTCTTCCTAGCCATGAGCACGGTATGTGCTTCCACTTGTTTGTATCTTCCTTGATTTCTTTTATCAATGTTCTATAATTTTCTGAGTACAAGTCCTTAACCTCCTTGGTTAAATTTACTCCTAGGTACTTTATTTTTTTGGCTGCAATAGTGAAGGGGATTGTTTCCTTAATTTCTTTTGCTGATATTTCATTGTTGGTGTATAGAAATGCCTCTGATTTCTGAGTATTAATTTTATATCCTGCCACCTTGCTGAATTCATTTATCAGGTCCAGTAGTTTTTTGACTGAGACTTTAGGGTTTTCAATATACAATATCATATCATCTGCAAATAATGACAGTTTTACTTCTTCTTTTCCAATTTGTATGCCTTTTATTTCTTCTTCTTGTCTGATTGCTGTAGCTAGGACTTCCAGAACTATGTTGAATAAGAGTGGTGAAAGTGGGCAACCCTGCCTGGTTCCTGATCTTAAGGGGATTACTTTTAATCTTTGTCCATTTAGTATGATGTTTGCTGTCGGTTTATCATAGATGGCCTTTATTATGTTAAGGAATGATCCCTGTATTCCCACTTTACTGAGAGTTTTGAGCATGAATGGGTGCTGGATTTTATCAAATGCCTTTTCTGCATCTATTGAAATTATCATGTGATTTTTGTCCTTCCTTTTGTTTATGTGGTGAATCACATTGATTGATTTGCGAATATTGAACCAGCCTTGCCTCTCCAGAATAAATGCCACTTGATCGTGGTGTATGATTTTTTTCATATATTGCTGGATCCGGTTGGCTAATATTTTGTTGAGAATTTTAGCGTCTAAATTCATCAGGGATATAGGCCTATAATTTTCTTTCTTTGTGTTGTCTTTGCCTGGTTTTGGGATCAGAATTATGCTCGCCTCATAAAAGGAGTTTGGAATTCTTCCTTCCTCTTGAATTTTTTGAAATAGCTTCAGGAGAATAGGAGTTAGTTCTTCTTTGAATTTTTGATAGAATTCACTTGTGAAGCCATCAGGCCCAGGACTTTTCTTTTTTGGGAGTTTTTTGATAACTGTTTCGATCTCATTTGCTGTAATTGGTCTGTTTAGGTGTTCTGATTCTTCCAGATTGATTTTTGGAAGGTTATATGATTCAAGAAATTTGTCCATTTCACCAAGATTGTCTAATTTTTTGGCATATAGTTCTTCATAGTATTTTCTTACAATGCTTTGTATTTCTGTTGTGTCAGTTGTTATTTCTCCACTGTCCTTTCTAATTTTATTTATTTGAGTCCTCTCTCTTTTTTTCTTGGTGAGTCTAGTTAAAGGTTCATCAATCTTGTTTACCTTTTCAAAGAACCAGCTTCTTGTTTCATTGATCCTCTGTATTGTTTCCTTAGCCTCTATGTCATTTATTTCTGCTCTGACCTTTATTATTTCCTTTCTTCTACTTGTCTTGGGTTTTATTTGTTGTTGTTTTTCTAGTTCTTTTAGATGCAGGGTCAAGTTGCTTATTTGAGCTTTTTCTAGCTTCTTATAATATGCCTGTAGTGCAATAAACTTCCCTCTCAGAACTGCTTTTGCTGTGTCCCATAAATTTTGAGTTGATGTATGCTCATTATCATTTGTTTCTAGAAACTTTTTTATTTCTTCTTTGATCTCATTGTTAATCCATTCATTATTTAATAACAAGCTATTTAGTTTCCAAGTGTTTGAGTATTTTTCAGTTTTTCTTTTGTGGTTAATTTCTAGTTTCATGGCATTGTGATCAGAGAAAATGCTTGATATGATTTCAATCTTCTTAAATTTATTGAGACCATTTTTGTGTCCTAACATGTGGTCTATCCTAGAAAACGTACCATGAGCGCTTGAGAAGAATGTATATTCTACTGCTTTAGGGTGAAAAGTTCTGAAGATATCTATTAAATCAAGTTGATCTAGTGTCTCCTTTAAGTCTGCTGTTTCTTTATTAATTTTCTTTCTTGAGGATCTATCCAGTGTTGTTAGAGGGGTATTGAAATCCCCTACTATGATAGTATTGCTGTTAATCTCGCCCTTTATATCCATCAAAGTCTGCTTTATGTATGTCGGGGCTCCTATATTTGGTGCATAGATATTTACAATAGTTATATCTTCCTGTTGAATTGTTCCCTTTATCATTATGTAGTGTCCTCTTTTATCTCTTACTACAGCCTTTGTTTTAAAGTCCATTTTGTCTGATATAAGTATTGCTACCCCTGCTTTTTTTTCATTTCCATTTGCATGAAATATTTTTTTCCATCCTTTTACCTTCAGTCTATGAACATCTTTTATTTTAAGGTGTGTCTCTTGTAGACAGCATATGTATGGGTCCTGTTTCTTTATCCATGCAGCTACCCTATGTCTTTTGATTGGATCATTTAATCCATTTACATTTAAGGTTATTATTGATATGTAGTTGTTTATTGCCATTTTATTCTTTAAAGCTGTATTCTTCTTTTGCTCTATTCTTTCCTCCCTTTAAACTGTTCACAAGAGGCCCCTTAGTATCTCTTGCAGAATTGGTTTGGTTTTTATGAATTCCTTGAGGCTTTCTTTTTCTGGGAAGCTCTTTATTTCTCCTTCAATTTTAAACGTTAGCCTTGCTGGATAAAGTAGTCTTGGTTGTAGGTTCTTGTTCTGCATTACTTTGATTATTTCTTGCCATTCCCTTCTGGCCTCAAGTGTTTCTGTTGAGAAGTCCGATGTCATCCTTATGGGGGCTCCTTTGTAGGTGATAGTCTTTTTTTCTCTAGCAGCTTTTAAAATTTTTTCTTTATCCATTAGCTTTGGTATTTTAACTATGATGTGTCTTGGTGTAGATTTTTTTGGGTTTCTCCTTAATGGAGTTCTGTGTGCTTCTTGAATGTGTGGAGTGTTTCCCAGCCTTAATTTAGGAAAGTTTTCTGCTATAATTTGATTGAACAAAGTTTCCATTTCCTGTCCTCTCTCCTCTTCTTCAGGCACCCCTATGATGCGAATGTTGTTTCTCTTCATGTTGTCACAAAGCTCCCTTAGAGTTTCCTCACATTTTTTAAGTCTCTTTTCCTTTTTCTTCTCTGCTTCTGTGCCTTTGTTTATTGTGTCCTCTAACTCGCTTATTCGATCCTCAGCGTCATCCATCCTGCTTTTAATTCCTTCCATTGTGGTCTTCAGTTCTGATACTGTATTTGTCATTTCTGTCTGATTCTTTTTTATTATTTCAATTTCATTTTTTATACTTGTTATCTCTTTATTTAGGTGTTCATAATGACTATCCATTGTTGCTCTAATTTCTTTGAACATCCTAACTATCATTATTCTAAATTCTGCTTCTGGTAATTTGGTTATATCTGGTTCATTCAGGTCCTTCTCTGGGGATTTCTCTTGATTCATTTGGTTTGCATTCCTCTGCCTGCCCATTTTTTCTGTGTATAAGCAAGTTGTGGCCACTGGAGTCCAGTAGGTGTTGCCTTTGTGTTCTCTAGGTGTGGTCTATCTGCAGGCCCCCCACCCCCTCTGCCGGCGCCTAGGGTGGTTGGGTATGAGCGTTGCCAGCGCCGGCCCACTGTGGCTTTTGCTGTGATTTCTGCCTCTCCTCCGTGGGAGGGGCTGTCACTGAAGCCACAAGATTAGCACCAAGGGTAGAGGCGAGCACCTTTCCTCAGCTGCGGACCCAGCCTATTTCCGGACTTCCGCCCAGAACCAGCAGTCGGAGCCTGCTCGCTACAGTTCCGCGGGTTAGGCGGGGCTTTTGACGTGCTCTCAGCTGTAAGCTTTTGCCCGTCAGGAGCTTTAGCCCCGCCCTCGAGGCCCGGGCCCTTTGCGCAGGGTCGGAAACCAAGATTTATTGGGGCTGGCGTGTTTGCTGGCCTCCGCCGAGCTGCGTACTTCCGCTCGTCCCGGACTCTACCCCGCCCCCGCGTTCGGAGCCCGCTTGTGCACGTATTAACGCTATCCGGGGTTTCTCCGGCCGGATGGGGATAGCAGCCGTGGGCTCAGCTGCGAGCCTCCGCCTGTCTCGGGGTCCACCCCGTTCCCGCGCTAGGAGCCCGCTCGCGCACGTATACTGGCCAACCGCGGTTTCTCCGGCGGGCGGCGGCGGGGGGGGGGGGGCGGACTGGTAGAGTCAGCTCAGCCACGAGCCCCTGCCCGTCCCTGGTCCTAGCCCGGTCCCCGCGGTCAGGGCCGGCTTGCGCAGGGCCTGCCTGTTCCTGGCCTCCCGCTTTGTCCCCGTAAGTGGGATTAAAGGCGGGCCCGCAGCTTCCGGACCGCTCTCGCGCTTACCCTCCGACCCTCTGGGCTAGACCGATCTCCCACCGGCTTGGCCTCTGCCCACGCCGACAGAACCGCCTTTCAGCGTCCTGCCGCCCCAAAACCTTAAGCAGCCCTCAGCAGAGTAGGAAGGGACCTAATACTCCACACTGTAGGCCTGGGAGCTCCCTCACTTGTTTCACAGCTCAAAACTGTCCAAACGCCTCTTCTAGGCTCTGGGACTGCAGGCTGGGGCTTGGTTCCTGGGACCCAGGTCCCTCCCTCTCCGCCAAACTCTCCTCCCGCCCCGCGGGTCTCTCCGGGCTGCCGTTTGCTCCGGGGAGCTGGGCAGCCCTCTTCGCGTTTTCGCTATTCCTACCAGTCTCAATGTGGCTTCTTCTGTGTTCCTTGGTTGAAGAGTCCACTTAGTTTTGTTCAAAGTTGGTTTATCCAGGTGATGGTTCTTAAAATTGAGTTGTAATCCACTTTGGTTCTGGGAGTTGGAAGTTGGTACGTCCGCCTACTCCGTCGCCATCTTGCTCCCCCCTAGACCAGTGGTTCTTAACCTGGTTCTCTCAAACCCTAGGGGTTCGATGAGTCGGTCTCAGGGGTTCAGAGAAGCCTCTGCCGCGGAGGCCAGAATAAAGTAATACCGTAATTTGTTGTGAGTTCATGCACTTTGTTGGTTTTGTTCTTTGAGCAAGGTGATGTTCATGCACGGCTCACTTTGTAAAAAAACATATACCTATGTCTTGAATTTGGAAAAAAAAAATCATATTTTATTTATCACTAAAGAAGGGTTCGGTGAATGCGCATATGAAACTGGTGGGTTTGGTACCTCAAAAAAGGTTAAGAGCCACTGCACTAGACAAAAATAAAAGGGGTGTGGTTGTGCTTCTAGGGCTGATATATTATGGAAAGGTAACAACTAGGAAATGTATGGTAGACAAAAGTTTTTAGTAGGTGCTATTGTTAGTATAAGTAGCTAAATATTAATAAGGGAAGGAAGCAAAAAGAATCAGACATTAAAAAGCCTGCTTATTTTACTAGGAAAGTACAACTCACAAACTCTCCAGGGCATCTTCTACTGCAACTGGACCTAGCCTCCAAGACGTGGGCGGGATCATTATCAGTCATTACTCCAGGAGGAATAAAAACAGCTGGAGAGATTCCTCAGCTGGGCACATGCCCAGCAGAAGTCAGGAATGCACAAGGGAGGTGCTTCCACTTGGAGGCATCTGAAGTAGAAATGAAAATAGTGGCCATAGAAGCCTAGCTCTCTGGCCTCGGGAAAGGATCAGATTGAATGGTGACAAGAACTCTGGAAGATCTAGGAATTGGTTCGGTTAAGGAAAGGATCCAGCACAGCCCATAAAAAACTAAGAAGTTGACTGGTTAGTTTAAGGAAATGTAGGCTTGCCTGACCTGTGGTGGCGCAGTGGGTAAAGCCTAGACCTAGAATGCTGAGGTTGCAGGTTTGAAACCCTGGGTTTGCCTGGTCAAGGCACATATGGGAGTTGATGCTTCCTGCTCCTCCCCCCTTTCTCTCTCTCTCTCTCTCTCTCTCTCTCTCTCTCTCTCTGTGTCTCCTCTCTAAGATGAATAAAATAAGATAAAAAGAAATTTAAAAAATAAATAAATAAAAATTTTAAAAAATAAAATCAGTTAACAAATCTTTTTAGAAATAAATAAATAAAGGACACATAGATTTTCCCAAAGCTGAAGGCACTATAATCCCCTTAACAAAGAAGCTCTCTCTCTTCTTTCTCTCACTTGGTAATGTGCTGGCCCTTTTGTTAGTGAGTTCTTGGAGTAGCCATGCAGTTCTAGGACCTGCGTACACCAGCAGCCACCTGGGGGCCAAGAGCTTTGTGGAATCCCAAGTACAGGTGTGAAGCTTGGACCAGTGCACAGTGACAGTAAGAGTGCAGCCAGAAATATAGACTATATTAGCCTGACAAGGACAAAGGTAGGACTGGACCAATCTTTGAAATGGTTTGAATCATGGCACAGAATATCTGGCCACCAGTTTTATGTTTTGGTCCTGCTGAAGACCAGACTGTGCTTTCTCTGTGGCAGGATGGACAGAGATGAGACATTGGGAACCTGAGAACAGCCTTCTATCTCCACTCAAATAAGCCATCTTATCACAAAACTGCACTTCTCCATATGTGAATCCACTGGAATGCTTTCTTTTCAACTTGGTGAAAGAACACCATTTTCACTGGCAACTCTATGGTATGAATGTTTGTGTTTCTCCTAAATTCCTATGGTAAATCTTAGCCCCCTGAAAGGGGGTAGCAGAGAGTTCCTCTTATGTCTGCCTTTTCTTAAATTACTTTCAATTCAAAATCATCTTTATGCCAAATATGCATATTTTGGGGTGGTATATGCTGATTCCCTTGACTAACCTCCTGAACTCAGGGAGAAATGTTTATATTCACTGGGTTTATTCTGTTGGGTGGAGTGCTTTGTACTAAATTTTTAAATGTTTTAAAACTTTTGAAATTGTGGTTTAAAAAAGAACACATAACATACAATTTATCATCTTTACCATTTTTTCTTTTAAAAATATTTGTTTATTGATTTTAGAGAATGAGGAAGGGTGAGAGAGAGAGACAGAAACATTGATCTGTATGTGCTCTGACCGGAAATCGAACTCATAACCTTTGTATAATGGGACAATGCTCTAACCAAATGAGCTATGGGGCCAGGGTATCATCTCCACCATTTTTAGGTATACAGCTCAGTAGTTCAATATTCATATTATTGTAAAATAGATCTCCAGAACTTTATAGTCTTCCAAATGTACAACTTTATACCCATTAAACAAGAACTCCTGTTTTTGTACTGAAATTTTAAAAGAAATTTCAACTGACAGGTTAGTCAAGGAAGAACACCATGCTAAGCATGCAACATGAAGAAGGGCGGTGTGAGGAGTAAAGCAACAAACTTCACAGTGAATAGAACGGACAGTACAAGCTGGTCCTGACAGGGTTATCCTGATTTGCCAGGAACGGCAGAAATCCAGGAGGAGTTCCTGGAGAGGCTAAAAAGGAGCCCCGGCCATTATTTTTACCTGTCCTTAAAGATGTCTGATATCCTTGCACTAAAGCTGTCCACCGAATAAGACATGCTCCTGGTTTGGGCTTTATTGCTCCACAGTCAAGGTCGTGCTGTAACATTTTCAACCCACACATTCAAAATAACTTTTTTTTAAAGAAAGTTTATATTATTAATTTTTAGAGAGAGGAAGGGACAGAGCAGGAGAGAGACCGGAACATCTGTTTCTGTATGTGCCCCGACTGGGAATAGAGCAGGTAACCTCTGTGTCTCTAGACAATGCTTTAACCAACCGAGCCATTTGGCCAGGGCAAAAGTAACTTTTAAAATGATAATATTTTTCAGCCTGACCAGGCAGTGGCACAGTGAATTGATCATTGGACTGGGATGCAGAAGACTTAGGTTTGAAACCCCGAGGTCACCGGCTTGAGCACGGGCTCACCAGCTTGAACTCAGGGTCACTGGCTTGAGTGTGGGATCATAGACATGAAGCCATGATTGCTGGCTTGAGCCCAAAGGTCGCTGGCTTGAAGCCCAAGGTCTCTGGCTTGAGCAAGGGGTCACTCACTCTGCTATAGCACCCCGGTCAAGGCACGTATAAGAAAACAACTAAGGAGACTAAGCAGCCGCAACAAAGAATAGATGCTTCTCATCTCTCTCCCTTCTTGTCTGTCTGTTCCTGTCTGTTCCTTTCTCTGTCTATCTCTTTCTGTCTCTGTCACACAAAAATAAAATAATAGTAACATTTTTCAGGTAAATTTATTATTTTTTATAATAGAATATTTAGAAAGTACAAAGGAGCATAACATGACAATTAAAATCACTCTTACCTCCACCATTTTGAGAAGCTAAATCCTTGGAATTTTGGCATATTTCTATATTTTAAAAATATTTATGCAAGATTAGCTGTACTTGTAATTTTATAACTTGCCCATTTTGCCTACACTATGAGCAATTTTTCATGTCATTATATATTATTTAAAAACATGTTTTTAATGACTGCATAATATAACATTCTACAGCTGTTCTTTTTTTTTTTTTTACAGGGACAGAGAGTCAGAGAGAGGGATAGACAGGGACAGACAGACAGGAACGGAAAGAGGTGAGAAGCATCAATCATTAGTTTTTCTTTGCCGTTGTGACACCATAGTTGTTCATTGATTGCTTTCTCACATGTGCCTTGACCATAGGCCTTCAGCAGACCGAGCCACCCCTTGCTGGGGCCAGCGACCCTGGGTCCAAGCTGGTGAACTTTTGCTCAAGCCAGATGGGCCCACGCTCAAGCTGGTGAGCTCAGGGTCTCGAACCTGGGTCTTCTGCATCCCAGTCTGACGCTCTATCCACTGCGCCACCGCCTGGTCAGGCTACAGCTGTTCTTTAAGGCATTTTACAAAGTGGCAACTTTATTGCCATCCTAGAACACAAAAGTGGAATGTTGTCACACCTGTTTCCAAACAATTCCTGGTATATTTTATGCTGAAATAAAGCATCATCAAGCTGGATCCCAAAGATAAGCACATTTTAAGAAATGTTAAAGTGGAGTATAAAGCCCTAGCACAGGCTGCTATTTAGGCAAATAGGGACAGAACGTGGTAGTATCTGTCAACAAACAACTTAGAAAGCTTTTCCTTAAAATTAAGTAATGATATGATGTATTATCCACTACATTTGTAGCAACGTAATTACAATAATGAGACATATTTAATATAATGAGACTCTATATTTTAAAAATGTTAGCTCATGCCAAGCATGCTATTTGGTGTTGCTCAGCTATTAAGCCATTTTATATTTTCCATTTCAATTTTATGAAGCACAGGAAGCAAAGTGAGGAGAAATGTTTGTTGAATGATAAACATATTGAAATAGATAAAAGAAAGCTTTTCCTGCAACCTCCCGACTAGTTAACAACAGAGTTGCAAGTTTATAGCTTCAGTTATAGTCCAACAACCTTCTTCAATGAACACAAATTTATGGCATTTTAAGGCATAATACTTAATTATTTTATTTTCTTTACTGTCATTTTGGCCATCAAAACATCGCGATAAATGTAACACTTGGAAATTTACCTAGAAAAAACCCCCTCAAATCATTATGGTACCAATGCACAGAAGGATGATAAAGACAAAGAACAGAAAATGAAAATGGCACTGAAGAAATTTCTCTATAGAGGTAAAGACAGAGTCAGATTGATGAATTAGCATTGTACTTTGCTATAAAAGGATCAGTCCTAAAAAAGGCTATGACCACACGGTTTTCCAGGAGAGGTCTTTCCTCTCTCAAACAGACCCTCAATTTTGTGATTAGTCATTTGTTTCAGAGGGGAAACCACCCCATACTGACTGCAACATCTTGGTGTTAGGATGACCTGTATTCTAATTCCAACTGTACCCCCGCCCCCCTAGACTTTCTCAATGACTTTGAACAAATTTCTGAAATTTTCCAAGTGCAGGTTTTGTTATCTGGAGGATGGGGATAATGATTTTACCTATATCATAGTGTTGTTGTGAGGTTTCAATAAGACAGCACATGTAAAACACATAAAGACTAAGGTCTCAATAAATATTTATGTGATTATTACTTGCCATGGGATCACTCATAGTGCTTTCCAGTTGTACTATTTATTAATGAAGAGCCATTATTTCCTATTCACTTTGTGGCAGGGACAATTGCCTACTCAAAATCTATTTCTTCCTTCTTTCAGATTGTCAGAAACACAATTTTATTTAGGACACAATGTATCTAGACAAATCACCATATTTCCCAACTTTCACTGGTGCTGAGAATGGTCCCCAAGATTTATGGGGAAAATATTGACTGGGGCTTCAAGAAAAGTTGGCTATGCCTTGTTGGGATGCCTTAGAAGGTTGACAAGATGACTGAAACTTTAGTAGCTCTTTTGGAACTATATGGAGGAGAAGTTACAAAGCAAAGAATCCTAGCAATCTCAGCCTTGAAATTATTGAGCCACTGAAGTAATACCAACAATGTTCTACCTCCAATTTACTATTTCTTGAGAGATATAGGCCTTTATGTGTTTAGGTTACTATTACTTAGAGTTTGTTATCATATGTTGCTAAACCAAATTATACTTCACATACTCTCACCATATTAAAATCCATGGAAAATAATGACAACCTCATTGTTCAAGGTATATCATTATAATACTGCCTCATTGTGTGTGGTAACCTGGGTAAATTTGTTTCTAAAACAAAACAAAAAACACTGACTGAGACTCTACCTCACAGTGTTGTTATAAGGATGGAATGAAAAGAAAAAAGCTGACTTGCCTATACAGTCCCTGGCATGTAGTGATTATTTGGTTTACGGTTGCAAACATTACACAGCTATCACAAAGAGAAACTGAAGAAAACTTTGTTTTGTCCTTGGAATAGAAACCGGGGACAATCATTTTTATAACTTACTGGTTGACATTCAGTATTATTATTATTTTTCTAAACTCACTGTCTGATGAATTTATTACTTAGGAGGACTTCAGCTCTCAAGTGATTGAAAAGGCAAGGCATAAAAGAAAGTCAATAAACCTCATAAAACTGAAAGCGCAAAAGGAGTGGTCTTCAACACAAAGAGAGTTCCAGACAACAATTTGTAATCTGATGTTGTGTTTCTGGGATATAAAAGAAATCATATAATTGTATCCTGTATCTAAGTTCTGAACAGATGTCATTGTTTAATGTGCAGGTTAGATGTACATTTAGAAAAATGCAGCCTGACCGGGTGGTGGCACAGTAGATAGAATGTTGGACTGGGATGCGGGGGACCCAGGTTCAAAACCCCGAGGTCGCTGGCTTTAGTGTAGGCTCATCTAGCTTGAGTTGGGGTCGCTGAATTGAGCGCGGGGTCTCTGACTTGAGCGTGGGATCATAGACGACCTCATGGTTGCTGGCTTGAGCCCAAAAGTTGCTGGCTTGAGCCCAAAGGTTGCTGGCTTGAAGCCCAAGGTTGCTGGCTTGAAGCCCAAGGTCACTGGCTCGAGCCCAAGGTTTCTGGCTTGAGCAAGGGGTCACTCGGTCTGCTGTAGCACCCCTGTCAAGGCACGTATGAGAAAACAATCAATGAGCAACTAAGGAGACTAAGCAGTCGCAACAAAGAATTGATGCTTCTCATCTCTCTCCCTTCCTGCCTGCCTGTCCCTATCTGTCTCTTTCTCTGTCTCTCTGTGTCTCTGTCACACACACAAAAAGAAAAATGCAACGGTGCCTGGTCCTATGAGCTTGACTCATCATGTTCTGACTCTCTACTCTTATTTGCAGGTGATACAACCAATGCACCACAATGTGGAATAAGAATGAACACAGAATAAAAATGTGTGAAGTTTTTAAATGGTGAAAACATCTACAAGGAACTTGACCCTAACCTGTGGTGTTCAATGTGACAAATGGGTGACTATGAAATTGTCAGATGGATGTCATTGCCAAAAGTCCAGATTGAAGCCCTGGAGAACTTGGCTTGTTAGAGCATCGTTCCAGTGCACAGAGGTTGCCAGTTTGATCTTGAATTAGGGCAAATATAGGAAGAGATCAACATTCCTCTCTCTCTCTCTTTCTCTTTCTCTCCTTTCTTCTCTTTCTAAAATCAATAAAAAATATTTTTATAAAAGTCCTGAGTGAAGTCACAATTCATGTGCTAGGGGAGAATTTTTTTATTGGCTCAGTCTCTTTCAGCATCACACTGTTTTTAATTAAACTGTAAAAGAGCAATAAAATGTTAGAGACAGCTCTCAGGCAATGTATGTTTACCTCATCCTAAGTTTATTCTCAAGGCTTTAGGCGAGAGGCTAATCTCAAAATTGTTGGCAGTATTCTAAGACATCTTATTGTACACCCACCGTGTCTAAAATGATGTGCAAAACACATAAAAGATAAGATTACTGCTTTCCCAGCATTCTTCTCTGCTTATCCAAACTATGACCTAATTTAAGTGGGAGAAAACATTTTTTCTATGGCAGCCATTTATAGATGTCATACATACATAGTGTATAATTGGTAATCACATTCTAAAATTGTATATTCCTTTATGACATTAAAATAAAAACAAGCTCAGATTTATGCTATATATGAGACACAACTAAATCAATCTGATTATGATACTTCCATAAAATGGGGTCTTCTGCAGATGAAAAAGAAACAGCCCTGGCTGGATAGTTTGGTTGGTTAGAGCATCATCCTGAAGAGCAGGGGTTGCTGGTTTGATCCCCAGTCATGGCACATACAACAACAGATCGATATTCCTGTCTCTCTCTCTCTCTCTCTCAAATCTCAATAAATAAAATTAAAATTAAAAAGGAATAAAGAGTAATATATCTATATACTGATGTGGAGTGTCAGCAAGATATATTTTAGTAAAAATATATGGGTCCAGCTCTTTATAGTATATTACCTTTTGAGGGTGTATGTATGTATGCATGTGTATGTGTGTATATTGACAAAGACTGTTTGACCAAACTAACTCAGGCTTCCCTGACCCCTCTCTTTAATAAGAACTCTTCCTTGTAGAACCAGTTTCAGCAAGAATCTTGCTAAATCAGTTTAGAAGAATTCCCCACAGTGATAACTAGCTGATAAATTTGCTCTAGTGGCAGTTTCTTCTCCAACCACACAAGAGATCCAAGTAGTTTCTTTGGAACTATGCCCCGAGGTCCCATTCCAAGACCTTAGACCTTTGGTGGGATAATTCACCCTCCCTTGAGGGAGAGAAATTCTGTAGGATGACATGTCAGGAAATTAAAGAGAACTGCATGGTCTAAATAACAGCTTCAGACTCAGAAAGAATTGGATGGAAAAAGCTGAAAGTTTAATCCACAAGGACTTCAGAAACAACGAGATGGCTGCATGGTAGCTCCTAAGTCTATCTCTCGGATCACTGTATATGATTTATACAGCATGACTCACCATGGAACGGACAAAATGAGGGATATATCAGACATATGGGGATTTGAACCCTGCTCATGGAGGATGGGACTCTTTTGCTAAACTTAGTTGCTAATATCTGATTTTTACATTTTAATTTATTGATTTTTAAATTAAAAGAGAGTAAGAGAGAGAAACAGAGTCAGAGGAACATTGATTTGTTTTTCCACTTTTTCATACTGTCATTGGTTGACCTTTGTATGTGCACTGACCAAGTATCGAACCCACAACCTCAGCATGATGGGATGATGCTCTAACTAACTGAGCTACATGGCCAGAGCTGCTAATATTGGATTTTAAAGGAAGTGCACAGATAGGCCTAGGATCAGGTTCAAAAGTGACTAAAGTGGTCGAAGACTTTGTAAGTAACCATAGTTGCTTTATTTTAAATAATTTAAAAAAACACAGTATCATCAAATTAAGAGAACATAGGGGAAAACAAATTCTCCTGTACTTATTTTGGGTCTTGTAAAGTCAGTAGTCGAGGCCACCATCACAGCTGTCTGGCCAGTGCAGGTTCACATTAGATTCGGAGAGTCGGTAATGAAACAACGGAGCCAAGAACTGGTGAGCCATCAGCTTTAATTTTAGCTTGCACCTGGCGGGCAAGCAAAAATACACACTGGGCTCCAAAACCCACTCATTCAGTGCTCACAAAGCTACTGAATTATCCGAGTTTCCTAGAATCAAAAGGTTTCTAGCTCACCAGACTTATTCACCTCTGTTTCCCATCTCCTTCTCTCTACACAAACACTGCACAAACTGGCTTCTTCCTCAGCACTCCACCATCTTGGCTGCTTCTCCTGGCCTCCACGTGGCCTTCATCTGCCCTCCTTTCTAACACTAATCCCAGGAACCAAGAGAGCAAGTTCCTGGTCTATCCCACTTTATAGCATAGATTCAAAACCTTTAATCCAATCTACAAACAAGGAAGTCTCTGATACAAAGTCACTTATCTGAGACATACTGGCAGGATTCCTCATGAGAGTGCACTACCCTACATCATCCAATCTGTCAAGGGTGTGGGGAAAAGCTTACTCTTAAAACTAAGCCTTAGGCTATAACGACCCAGCCTGCCCACAGCCTGTCCCTGAACACACATTAATATCAACGAACTTCCATGTGGGCAGCACCATCTTTAACAAAGTGAGCATAATATATTTTATCTGCCCAACAGGTCTCCAGCTGGGGGCCTGAGATTTAAACTGATGTACTCTTGATAGATTAACAGGAGAAAAGTGTAAACTTTTATTAAATGTTTACATTACATGGGAATCTTCAGGAGAGAATGAAGATTCAAAGAAGTGACCAGAGCTGGAAGCTATTGTATTCTTAGACAAAGTAACAAGAAATGTGTGAAAAATTGGCAAGACAAAGAGGTTTGGGCTAGGGGTAGTAAATGAAAAAGTAACTAGGAAGATTCTTTAGTTTAACAAGGTTTGTCTGGACCTTGATTTGGTGGCTCTAAATTTCTTGTCTCTGGTGATAAGAATGTCTTCCCTCCTCCTGGCATGGAGGGGGGCACTTTTCACAGAGGATATTTATTTTTTGCTTTCAGGACAAAGGAGGGTTAGAGTGTCTTTCTTGTACCAGCTCTTTCTTAAATGCCTTTAAATCAAAGTAATCAACATGTCAAAGCAGCATGTGGGGTGGCACATTTTGGTTTCCTACCAGAACAATCTTTAAAAATCGAAAAAAAATGGAAGCTAATGAACCTAACTATGGATCAAGTTGGTAGCATATCCATACAAAGGAAAAAATAACTT
This sequence comes from Rhynchonycteris naso, assembly GCA_037038555.1. Classification (NCBI taxonomy): domain Eukaryota; kingdom Metazoa; phylum Chordata; class Mammalia; order Chiroptera; family Emballonuridae; genus Rhynchonycteris; species Rhynchonycteris naso. The sequence continues at coordinate 27,878,223 of CM072997.1, read as the reverse complement.
TAAAATACAATATTTTGCCTGTACATCTGCATGGCATATGATTTAAGGAAAAAGAACTGCAAAGAAGTTTTAAATTGCAGTTGATTGTTACTATTAGTAGAGATATTGACACAGCATCACATATGGAATATTCTTTGCTAAAATATATTGAACCAAACCTAATCAAGTCTCTAAAACTATCATTTCGCAGGAAATGGAGAAAAAGTTAAATGACATGAGAAAGCAATCAGCTACATCCAAAGTGAATCTATCTGAAAGATAAAAGATATATGATTTTCCAACAAATCTATGGCATAGGAAGAAAGGGTTAAAGAGAGGCATTATAAAAGAGATTTAAGAAACATCATAACCAAGTAAATGTGTGGACCTTATTTGAATTCTGATTTCCTTTGTGGCAATCAGATAAATTTTAATATGCATTGGGTCAAAGATGAGCCAAGTAAAAGAATCATTAATTTTATGACAATGGAAAGAAGGTTATGTTTAAATATGTGTGTGTGTATATATATATAATTAGCTAGCAGTGCATCCTGATATATTTATGGATTCAATCATATGATATGTGGGTTTTAAAAATGCTCTAGTGTCTTAATGCTAAAGAAAAGGATTTAAAGAAGTGTATTACTATTAGATGGAAATGCTTCAGAGATGACTACTAGGGCAGAATGGGAAAAGGATTCTTTGGTTTAAGCAAAAAGAAGTCATTGGCAACCTTTAGAAGTACCAGACTAGCCCTGTTTGGTTAGCTCATAGTATCACCCAAAAACAACAAGGTTGTGTGTTCAATCCCTGGTCAGGGGACATATGGGAAGTGATCAATGAATGCACAACTAAGTGGAACAAAAAATGAATGCTTCTCTCTCTCCCTTTCTCTGTCTCTCTAAAATCAACCAATAAAAAAGAAGAGCCAGACTAAATGATCTGGTATTTAATTAGAGAGGTAGGGGTTTGCAAGTGAAGACAGTGAGATTTTACTTTCAAAGGGTTGAATAAGTACTAATAGAAGTAATAATAGTAACTAGAGGGGTTTGAGACATTTTTCTTTTTCTTTCTTTTTTTAAGGAGAAGCAATGCTATAAGGAGGAAAAGGAGATTCCTTTTTCTTTTACTTTCTTTTTTCCCCAATTTAGTCCTAACATCCTGTTTTCTCTTTCCCTCTGCCAGAGAGACAGGCAATATTCCAGAGACTGTATGCTCCTTCCCCTGGGTCTTGGAGGGCGTTAACTTGGAATAAAACATCCAGTCATGGTATAATGGATGTATAGTGACAACAAGAAACAAACATTTGTTGTTTTAAGTTACTAATATTTTGGGGTCTTTTGTTATTATAGTATACTTTACCTCATCTGACTTAAGGATATTTTTTTTAAAAAAGTTTTTTACTTATTTATTATTACCCCTACTACTACCCCAACTGCTTTTTCTTTGGCAACCATCAGCTTGGTTCACTGTATCTATAGGTCTATTTCTATTTTTATTCATCTGTGTTGGATTTTTTTAGATCCCACCACATATAAGTGAAATCGAACGGTATTTGTCTTTGTCTAACTTATTTCATTTAACATAATATTCTATACATCTATCCATGTTGTTGCAAATGGCAAAGCTTCATTCTTTTTTATTGCTGAGTTATATTCCAGTGTGAGTGTGTGTGTGTGTGTGTGTGTGTGTGTGTGTGTGTGTGTGTGTGTGGTCAACATTAGAAATGTTAATACTTGTTGAGAATTTTTATGATTTTATTTGAGCCAAACTAACAACAATTACCAAGAAGCAAAATCTCAATGGATTGAGAAATGATCCAGAGAATGGTAGTTTTGCACTTTATTTTATACATTACAATCAAATGAAGAGGTAGGTGAAAGGGGGTTATATGAAATCCCTTAGTGATAGATTGTGGAGGAGGGAGAAAGCACAGTGGGGAAGTCTCTGGGATTGGATAGAAAGTAAAGGAATAGACACATACCTCTTTTACATTTGTGAGTATAAGATTTATACTTAACACTTAACAATGAACACAATCCCAATAACAATGAGGGGTTTGGTGGTCTCTGTCCTAGTGCAGCAAGCGGTCCAAAGAAAAAGGAAATTACCCTGCCATTCTAAAGGTATGTTATCATAGATGCAAAAAGACAACAAACAGGCTTAGTTAATAAAGACTGACCTTTGTCAGGGAAGATACTTGCTTGGGATATGACTATCCACCATGACTTACTTTTAGAAAGTTTTAATTTTAGAACATCTTATGTAATTACTTTAGGTCTCTCAGTTTTTAAGGCTGCAAAACAGGGCTCCCCTGAGCTTGTCAGGTTTAGTAAATGGCTTCTTTACACACACACACACACACACACACACACACACACACACACACACACACCTATCACATTTTTATTATTCATTTATGGCTAAACACCTAGGTCCATATCTTGGTTATTGTAAATAAAGCTGAAATAAACATAAGGGTGCATATAATTTTTTGCATTAGTGGTTTTTGTTTTTGGGTAAATACTCAGAAGTGGAATTGCTGAGTCATATGGTGGCTCTACTTTAAATGTTTTGAAGAACCTCCACATTGTTTTCCATAGTGGCTGCACCAATTTACATCCCTACCAACAGTGCGCAAGGGTTCCCTTTTCTCTGCCTCACTAGTTCTTGTTATATATTAACTTTTGATGACAGCCAAGATTCACTTTTTTTTTTGTTTTACAGGGACAGAGAGAGTCAGAGAGAGGGATAGGTAGGGACAGACAGACAGGAACGGAGAGAGATGAGAAGCATCAATCATTAGTTTTTCGTTGCCGTTGCAACACTTTAGTTGTTCATTGATTGCTTTCTCACATGCGCCTTGACCGCGGGCCTTCAGCAGACCGAGCACCCCCTTGCTGGGTCCAGCGATCTTGGGTCCAAGCTGGCGAGCTTTTGCTTAAGCCAGATGGGCCTGCGCTCAAGCTGGCGAGCTTGGGGTCTCGAACATGGGTCCTCCACATCCCAGTCTGACGCTTTGTCCACTGCGCCACTGCCTGGTCAGGCAAGATTCACTTTTTAATATAATAAAATATAAAAGTTGTTTAATAAATCCTGATAGTAGCTTCTACTCAGTGAAACATTGGTGATATCACCTTCCCAATGTTACTAATGGAGAATTTATGTCATCCAGTGTGACTTCACATTGCCACATCTTGGGAGTCCCATAGCTTTCTGTGCCTCCTGTGGCAGGCAGAGTTGCAAGTGATTATTGGCTTTTGTTTGCTAACTCCAGGAATAGCTGCATTTGTTTGCTGAGTACTTGCACCTCTGTTCTTCCATGTTTTCCGAGGTTTTGCATATCTTTTCACAGAAATAGAAGCAATTGCAAGATGAAGCACTCCAATGTTTCCAAAGCCTGTGGAAGACTTGGTAAGCATTCAAAGGACGTGATAAAGTAAAGTGGTTGGAAAATTTGCCCCAGGTCAGGCCTGAAAACTTTGAGAACCGAGCATGGTGGAATATTAGTAACTCTTTCCCCATCTTCACGCAATTGCTGCAATCTGTTACCTGCCTTAATCTTGATGCCATCATTAGGCACTGCAGTGGTAACTTAGCAACTCTCTCCGTTTTGTCTGTGGAGTCCCACTGAGCAGGAATGTGATTAATTTGCCCACGGCATAAAATCCTAGCTAATGCTTCAGAGGACCAGGCTTTGTCTTAGAAATATTTTCCAGTGTATAGAAAAACAGCTCTTTCTCGCTCACTGCAGGGTCTGTCTCTAAGAGGGCTGATAGAACTGCTGATATAGCCCTTCATTTCAGTGGCAACGTTTGCTAGCTACTTGACGGCTGAACCCATTTACCCATTAGTAGGTTTGCTAATATAGCAGGGATCCTTTCTTATGTAGCAGGGATCCCTCATTGATAGCCTAAATTGGATTCATTCAGAATTCAGACTTGCTGTAGTACGATCTGCAGGCTGATGTGTGACAAGGGACCTGTCCTTTTGCATAAGAAGCCTCATGGAAAAGAAATTATCTTAAGGGAGGAAAGGGTTGAAATCTACTCTCTTTGATTTGGTTCAAAGACAGTGAGGGGAGAGTATTGTGGGGCAGAGGATTCTGGGGACAGTATGGTGGGTGTCTGTCTACTCAGACTGCCCTCTGTGCCCGCTGCCTTGGCTGAGTCCTGGGAGAAGGAGAAGGAGTTGTAATAAACATCAAGTGAAAGTTGAAAGAGCTGTTCCACTTATAAGCTGAAAAGGACCAGGAGACTTGACTCTGAAGCCTCATCTGAGAGCACCCTGCTCTTTCCAGGTCCTGTGGGTTGTTCCTGCGGACACCTCTGGCTCCTGCTTCCATTCATTGCACTCCATCTGCCTGTCCCCGCGGGGTCCCCTCCTCCACTGACCCTGATTTCGAACTCAGGAACTTTCTCATGTTTCTGTAACCTTTTTACAAAGATGACCTCATCTAAGGTGTTTATATATGTAGCTGATTTGACTGAATGTTTAGAGCCCAGAAATTATATTACATCAACATGTTGTTTAACCTCTGAAAAGAGTTTTCCTACCTCGCTGCAGAGCAGTCCGCCCACTCTGAGGCCACCTGCTGCTTGGGTGGCTAGAAATCAAGCATGCTGACACTCCTCGCCGCAAGTCCTTGAACGCACACTACCTAAAGGCTTTCATGGGCATCAGGGAGCCTCCTCAGGCCCAGAACATGGGTTAAATGCACAGTCGCCAACTTTCAACTGACGAGAGATTCAAGCAGATAGATAAATACCCCAGCTTTCCAATCCTGCAGTGGGACAACAGCATGGCATGTTTTTCACAGGGTCCCCAGCAGGAACAAAGCAAAGGTGCCCACACCATAATTCTCTCATTACCATGTCTTTCCCAGGTTTCTCTCTCTTCCCCATGTCTCACCTTATTCACCCCTAACTCCAGCCACGGGTAACATCTCCCAAACAAACTGTTTGCACCCAAAGCCCTTCCCTAGAGCTGCTTTTGGGGAACATCTAAACCAAGACACCCCATCTCTATTTCCTGTCTTGCCACCAACTTAAAGTCTCTACTCTGTCTTCCTTTTTCAGGCCTTTCTTCTTATAGAGAACATTTCATTAATATCTCTGCTGGAACAATGGACCATCTACTTTTTAACACAAAGATTAGCAACATAGAAAAACTATGTCTTTGAAATTTGTCTTCCTTTTCTTGTCTCCTCCACTAGCATCTGTATGTAAGGAGAGGCAGCGAAGACCTTCCAGGTCCAGGCAACCATCATTCTACTTTCTGTTTCTATGGTTTGGCTTTTATAAAAAAAAATTCTACATAGAAGTGAGATCATACAATATTTACCTGCCTCTGTCGGACTTATTTCACTTCGAGTAATATCTTTAAGGTCCATGCACGTTGTTACAAAAGCAGGATTTCTGGCTGAATTGTATTCCACATTTTTTTTTAATCGATTTATCCATTCGTGAGTGCTTAGGTTGTTTCCCTGTTTTGGCTTCTGTGAATAATGCTGCCATGAACATGCTGGTACAGATGACTCTTCAAGATAATGACTTCATATCGTTCATTTATATATTCCGAAGTGGGATTACTGGATCATATAGTAACTCTATTTTGAATTTTTTGAGCGATCCCTATACTCTTTTCTTTAATGGTTGTATTAATTTACATTCTTACCAACAATAGTGCACTCTTAGTCCGTGCTCCTTTTCTCCACATCCTCACCAACACTTACTCTTGTCTTTTTCTGGGGGGGGGGGAGCTCCTCTCTTTTTTATACTAGCTATTCTCACAGAGGTGAGGTGATACCTCATTTTGGTTTTGATTTGCATTTCCATGATGAGTAATGATGCTGAGCATCTTTTCATTTATTTGTTGTCCTTTTCTGTCTCCTTTGGGAAAATGTCTATTTAGAACCTCTGTCCATTTTTAATTGGATTATTATCATTTCTGCACTTCAGTTGTATGAATTCCTTATATAGTTTGGTTATTAACCTGTTACCTGATATATACTCTGCAAATATTTTCTCCTATGTCATAGGTTGCCTTTTCATTCTGTTGATTGTTTCTTTGCTGTGCAGCTTTTAATTTAAGATAGTCCCACTTGTTTATTTTTGGTTTGTTGCTTGTGCTTCTAGTATCATATCCAAAAAACTATTGCCAAGTCATCGAGCTTTTTCCCTGTCTTCCTCTGGGAGTTTTATGGTTTCAGGTCTTACATTCAAGTCCTTAATTCATTTTGAGTAAATTTTTACAAATGGTGTAGGATAGGGTGTAATTTTATTCTTTTGCATGTGAATATTCAGTTTTCCCGACACCATTTATTGAAAAGATTATCTTTTCTGCATTCAGTAATCTTGGATTTCTTATTTAATATTAGTAGCTGGTATATGTCTGAATTTATTTCAGGGCTCTTGAATCTGTTCATTTGTCTATGTGTCTGTTTTTATTTAAGCACCATTTTGATTACTACACTTTGTGGTATAGTTTGAAATCAGGAATTATGGTACCTCCAGCTTTGTTTTTGGTTTTCAGTATTGCTTTGGCTATTTGGTTCTTGTGGTTCCATACAAAATTTGGGATTGTTTTTATATTCTGTGAAAAATGACATTGGAATTTTGATTAAAATGTCATGAAATCTATAAATGACTTTGGGTATTATAGACATTTTAACAATATTACTTCTTCCCATTCATGAGCATAAGATATCTTTCCATTATTTTCATCTTCTTCAAATCTTCCTCAATTTCTTTCATCAATATGTCACTATTTTCAGTGAACAGATCTTTCACCTCCTTGGTTAAATTTGTTAGTGTTTTTTTTAAATTGTTTATTCTAGTGTAAATGGGATTGTTTCCTTTATTTCTCATTCAGATATTTTGTTGTTGGTGTACAGAAATCTAAGTAACTTTTGTACATTGATTTCATATCCTGAAGTTTTACTTAATAATTTGTTTATATGTTCTAACAGTGTTTGGGTAGTGTCTTTAGGTTTTTCTATATATAAGATCATGTCATCTGAAAACAGTCAATTTTATGTCTTCCTTTTGGATTTGGGCTCCTATATTTCTTCTTTTTCTTTTGTTTCTTTTTTGCCTAATTGCTCTGGCTAGGACTTCCAGTACTGTTTGAATAGGACAAAGCTCATCATCTCTGCTCATTTCTCCATTAGGATCAATTTTCTCCCAGGAGAAAATTGACTCATTGCTTACATTTTTTGGCAAGAATCGCCCTATGGTTTTCCAGATGTGCATAGGCCTGTATGAATCAGACCAGAAATGCACTGATGAGTCTCAGAAAGTGGGTTTTGCTGTGTAAGTAAAGCATCTGGCCTTTGAAATTGATGACAACCACTAGTCCTGAGCTTGACTCAAATCATCCTTAAAGGAGGCACACAGAGTAAGGCAGCTGAAGTCATTTATACCTGGATTTGGATTCCAACTCTACTGAATGCCTGCTTACCGTTCTATTGACTTTCTTGCTCTAATTCTTATTTCTTCTCTTCTACTTACTTTGGATTTAATTTGCACTTTTTTCCCCCTAGTTTCCTAAGGTGGAAACCTAAGTTGTTGATTTCAGATCATTCTCTTTTTCTAATATATACATTCAATAGTACAAATTTTCCTCTAAGCATTGCTTTTACTGTCCCCCTCACATTTTGGTAAGTTATGTTTTCATTTTCACTTAGTTCAAATATTATTAAATTTTCTTCTTTGTTAATCAGAAGTTTAGTTTCTTCCCTCCCTTCTTCTCCCTCCCTTTCTTTTTTCCTTCCCTTTCTTTGAGACACTGTTTATTTTCTGTCAACCATATTTCTATTTTCTTTTTAAAGACCCTGTAGAAGACTAGCTTGAGACCACTCAGTGGTTATTCCTACCCAGTCAGTGGCCTGAGAGTGGGGGCTGTAGACCAGTCTGCAGAGGCGGGCTGGGTGCTCCAGGAGCCAGCAGGAAACTGCTGAACAGGCACACAGGGACACTGCATGCCTTCAGATCCGCCTGCGACCTTGGGTTGAGTAGCAGTAAATCCAGAAGCTGGAGCACTTCACTCACTGTGAAATTTTTGGGGGGTCACAACCTTTTTAGCAGCAGTCTGCTTTTCCTTTTCAGTCTCTATAGGATCTGTACGAAGTGGAGATCAGGCGAGACCTCCTGCAGAGAGATGGTATCATGTGTGCGCAGAACTTCCCTGGGACTGGCCTCCGCCATATCGGAGTCACTGAGTGAGCTCCTTCGTTGTTGTACTCGATGGCAATGTTCACACAGTCTGTGACCCCCGGCATTGACAGGTGGGTTAACAGAAGGTGCCTCTGTGACCTGTAACCATCAGAAATTGTGTCTTCCAGAAGGCTGCCTGGACCTGGGTAGCAAAGGTGCGACTAGTAAAGTGGCAGCAACAGAAGTGGCTCAAAGGCAGCATCAAACTTCAGCACAGCCTGCAGGCCACTACTTCTGAAGATATCAGACAAAATTTCAACGGCGTGAACTGCCGGAAGAAGCCTCTCTTGGGTTCCCTTCAGATACAGTGAAGATGCCCTCACTTTTCCTTCTTCTGCAGATAGATGTATGTTCTATTTGGAAGTCAAGATTGGTGCCACCCAAGTGGATCCCTGCTGCAGGGAATTTAAAGATATCTTCCTCCTCCATCTGTAGGATATCGAGGGCTCCAGACATTGTAAAAGTTTCCGTTTATGCTGTGATGGGAACCCAGAACAATAATATATGGATACTTTCCTGAGTAACACCGAAAAGGCTAGAAGTGATTTTTTAAACTTCACATATTTTGTTGTCAGCTATCTTTCTGTTATGGATTTCTAGTTTAATTCCATTGTAATCTGAGAGCAGACACTGAATAATATAAATTTTTAAAAGTTTGTTAAGATGTGTTTTACAGCCTGACCAGGCGGTGGCGCAGTGGATAGAGCATTGGACTGGGATGCAGAAGGACCCAGGTTCGAGACCCTGAGGTCACCAGCTTGAGAGCAGGCTCATCTGGTTTGAGCAAAAGCTCACCAGCTTGGACCCAAGGTTGCTGGCTCCAGCAAGGGGTTGCTCAGTCTGCTGAAGGCCCAGGATCAATGCACATATGAGAAAGCAATCAATGAACAACTAAGGTGTCCCAACCAAAAACTGATGATTGATGCTTCTCATCTCTTTTCGTTCCTGTCTGTCTATCCCTCTCTCTGTCCCTGTAAAAAAAAAAAAAGATGTGTTTTACAGCCTGATTGGGCAGTGACACAGTGGATAGAGCATCGGACTGGGACACAGAGGACCCAGGTTGGAAACCCCAAGGTCGCTAGTTTGAGCACAGGCTCACCAGCTTGAGCGTGGGGTTACTGACTTGAGCATGGGATCATAGACATGACCCCGTGGTCGCTGCATTAAAGCCCAAGGTTGCTGGCTTGAGCGCAGGGTCACTCACTGTGTTTTACCCCCCCCCCCTTCCGTCAAGGCACACATGAGAAAGCAATCAGTGAACAACTAATGTGCTGCAACGAAGAGTTGATGCTTCTTGTCTTTCTCCCTTCCTGTCTGTCAGTTCCTATCTGTTCTTCTCTCTGTCACCAAAAAAATAAAATAAGAAAATTGTGTTTTACAACCTAAAAATGGTTCTGTCTTGGTCAGTGCTCCACGAGAGCTTGAGAAGAATGTGTATGCTGCTGTGGTTAGATGAAGTAGTCTATAGATGCCAGTTATATCCAATTGATAGATGGTGTTGTTGAGTTCAATTATGTCTTTATTAATTTTATGTCTGCTGGACCTGTCCATTTCTGATAGAGGGGTGTTGAAGTCTCCACTTATGTTAGTGGATTCGTATGTTTCTCCTTGCAGTTCTATTAGTTTTTGTTTGACAGTTTGTTATTATGTGCATACATGTGAAGGGTTATTATGCCTTCTTAGAGAATTGACCCCTAATACCATTCTTTATCCCTGATAAATTTTCTTGCTTTGAAGTGTGCTCTGTCTAAAATAAATATGGTTATACTTGTTTTCTTTTGATTAGCATTCATTGGGATATTTTTCTTGATCCACTCACTTTTTATTTTGTTTTATTTTTTACTGAGGTATAACTGACACACAACTTGATTCCATATTTGTGTATATTACAGAATAATCACCACAATAAGTCTCATTAACATCTATCCCATACATAGTAACAGAATTTGTTTCCTCATGATGAAAACTGTTAAGATCAGCTCTCTTAGCAATTATCAAATATGCAACACAGTAATATTAATTATAGTTGTCATGCTGTACATCACCTTTTCATGACTTACTTATTTTGTAACTGGAACTTTGTACCTTTTGACTCCCTTCACCCATTTTGCTCCCTCCTCCCTTTGGCAACCACTAATCTATTCTCTGTGCCTATGATTATTTATTTATTTATTTATTTATTTATTATTATTATTTTTAACAGGGACAGAGAGAGAGTCAGAGAGAGGGACAGATAGGGACAGACAGATAGGAATGGAGAGAGGTGAGAAGCATCAATCATTAGTTTTTTGTTGCCATTGCGACACCTTAGTTGTTCATTGATTGCTTTCTCACATGTGCCTTGACCGTGGGTCTGGACCGAGCAACCCCTTGCTGGAGCTAGCAACCTTGGGTCCAAGCTGGTGAGCTTTTGCTCAAACCAGATGAGCCTGCGCTCAAGCTGGCGACCTCAGGGTCTCGAACCTGGGTCCTTCCGCATCCCAGTCCAATGCTCTATCCACTGCGCCACCGCCTGGTCAGGCTGATTTTTTATTTTTAAGATTTCACATATAAAAGAGATCATACAGTATTTATTTTCTCTGACTTGTTTCATTTAGCGTAATGCTCTCTAGGTCCACCTATGTTGTCAGAAATGGCAAGATTCCTTTTTATGGCTGAATAATATTCCATTATATATATACCACATGTTCTTTATCTATTCCTCTGTTGATGGACACTTAGATTGCTTCCATAACTTGGCTATTGTAAATAATGCTGCAATAAACATGGGAATGCATGTATATCTCTTTTTTGAGTTACTGTTTTTGTTTTCTTTAGATAAATATCTAGAAGTGGAATTGGAGATCACATAGCAGCTCTATTTTTAATTTTCTGAGGATCCTCCATATGTTTTCCACAATGACTGCATCAATACCAATTTGCATTTCTAATGACAGTGTACAAAGTTTCCTTTTTCTTCACATTCTCACCACCACTTGCTATTTCATGGTTTATTTTTTTGTTTTGTTTTGTTTTTGGTAATAGTCTTTCTAACAGGTGTGAAGTGATATCTCACTGTGGTTTTAATTTGCCTTTCCCTGATGATTAGTGATGTCGAGCATCTTTTCATGGATCTGTTGGTCATTTGTATGTCTTCTTTGGAAAAATGTCTATTTAGTCCTCTGCCCATATTTAAATTGGATTGTTTATTTTGCTATTGGTTTGCATAAGTTCTTTATATATTTTGGATATTAACTCTTGATTGGATATATGATTTCCAAATATTTTCTCCCATTTAATAGGCTGCCTTTTCATTTTGTCAATGATTTTCTTTGCTGTGAAAAAGCCGTTTAGTTTGCTATAGTCCCATTTGTATATTTTTGCTTTTGTTGCTCTTGATTTCGGTGTGAAATCTAAAAAAAAAAAATCCCTGCCAAGACCAATGTCAAGGCACTTACTGCTCATATTTTCTTCTAGGAGTTTTATGTGTTATATGTTCAAGTCATTAATCCATTTTGAGCTAATTTTATGTATGGTGCAAGATAGTGGTTTAATTTTATTCTTTTGCATGTGGCTATACAGTTTTTCAAACATCATTTGTTGAAGAGACTCTCTTACACTTATTGTATACTCTTGGCTCTTTTGTTATAAATTAATTGACCATATAAATATAGATTTATTTCTGGGTTCTCTATTTCATTCCATGGATATATTTCTATTTGTATACCATTACCATAGTGATTTGATTACTACAACTTTGTAATATAGTTTGAAATCAGAGTGTGATGATTCCAATTTGTTGTTTTTTTTTTTAATTTCTCAAGATTGCTTTGGCTATTTGAATTCTTGTGGTTCCATACAAATTTTATGGTTATCTGCTCTATTTCTAAGGGGGGAAATGTCGTTGGAATCTTGATAGAAATTGAATTGAATGTGTAGGTTGCTTTAGCAGTTAACAATTTTAATTCTTTCAATTCATGAGCATTGTATATATTTCCATTTATTTGTATCCTCTTTGATTTCTTTCATTGATGTCTTAGAGTTTTTAGTGTATAGGTTTTTCATCTCATTTATTAAATTTATCCCTAGGTATTCTACTTTTTTTTAGTGCAGTTGTAAGTAGGATTGTTTTCTTAATTTATGTTTTGCATAATTTATTATTAATGTATAGAAATATAACAAATTTATGTATATTAATTTTGTATCCTGAAACTTTACTAAATTCATCCACTGTTGCATGAATTCTAAGATTTTTGGCAGCATCTTATGGTTTTCTATGTATAATATCATGTCATTTGTAAATAGTGACATTTTTACTTCTTCCTTTCCAATTTGGAAGCCCTTCTATCCACTTACTTGTAATCTATATCTATCTTGATATATTTAAAACTTTTTTTTCATTTTAAAAGTTTATTCATTGATTTGGGAGAAATAGATAGAGACAGAAACATTGATCTGTTCCTGTATGTGCCCTGCCTGGGGACAGAACTGGAAACCTTTGCATATCAGGATGATGCTCTAGCTAACCAAGCTATCCCGCCATAGCTGTCTTTATATTTAAAGTGAGTTTCTTGAGCTTTTGAATTGGTGAACACATGCAGACTTGGGGAGTGTGGTGTGCCTAGAGAAGGCATGGAAGCTTCTTGTTCTTTCCCCATATCTAGCCCTATGCTACAATTCCATCTGGCTGTTCTTGAGTTATCCTTTTATAAGTAACTGATGATCTAGTTGGCTATTAGAAAGACATGAAATAAGCAGATGTAGCAGAAATAGTTAAAACTAGAGAGAACGAGTCATCTGTCATTCTGACAATATGAGAAGACTGCAGTTTCTCACTCTTTCCATGTCTTCATTATCAGTAACGGTGATCTTGACATTGATGATTCCTTTAACCTCTTGGTGAAAACTACAGACTTAATTTGCCTTGCTTTAGCTTGGTAACACTAGTGAATAGAATGTAGTATAAGTAGACACCCAAGATCCTGAGATGAGCTATAAAAACTTGGGACTGTATATATAGGTACACTTATAGAAGTTGGGGGGAGGATGGAGGAATATTACTTACTCATCAGGTTTCTCTTTGGTTTATATAAATGGAAAGGACAGTTCTTGGTCCAAATAAAACTATGTTGGTTGTATGTAATAAATTTTTGTAAGCACCGTTTATTTCTGTCAAATGTATTCTCTATTTTTTTAATATGTTAGAATTTTATTTTTTAATCTGATGACTCCAAGTGTGTGTTATGCATTCATTAAGTAAGTGGTCTCAGGCAGATCTGTTTCAAATGCAAATACAACAACGGAATGAAAAGTTTGCTCAAGAACCTGAGTCTAGAGTTTTTCATTTTCTCTTGGGCTGACTATTCAAATGAACAAACCAGCAGGAGATATTAAAAAATACGTAAGTTGTATGCTCCATTATAGGATAAGTACACAGAAATTTTCTCAAAAATTATTGTATGTTTGCATAGCAAAACAGCAAAATTTGCCCATATACTATTCTATGTGTATCCCTAGGGTAAGTTATTAGGGTAAGGCATAAGCTATTTACATTAGTGCAAGGTAAATAGAAAGTAAGTCCAAATGAACTATTCTTTTTCATCAGATAAAATGTTATTTAGGTGCAAATGCAGTAAATGTGTTTTTTTAATAACAAAAGATAGTTTCAAGTCACAGTAAATATGATCACTAAAAACTGCGGACACTGACCTGTTGTCAAGGATGCTAACTTGAAAATGAAGTAAGTAAGTATGGGATATAGCTTTTACATTTCCTCACCTGCTGCCAAAACAGATACTAAGTTAGGTCCAAGGCTTTCTTCTAATTGCAAATAATTTTAAGGACAATGAAAACTTGCTGTGAAAATAATTATACATACATATAGTCTGTGTATTAAAATGGGTCAAGCATAAGAAATAAATTTTGGCCTGACCTGTGATGTCGCAATGGATAAAGCCTCAACCTGGAATGCTGAGGTCACCTGTTTCAAAGTCCAGGCTTGCCTGCTCAAGGCATACATGAGAAGAAACTAGGAGTTGATGCTTCCTGCTCCTCCCCCTTTCTCTCTCTTTCTCTCTTTCTCCTCTCTCTAAACGAAATCAATAAATAAAATCTGGAACAAAAGAAAGAAAAAAGAAAGATAAAAAAGAAAGAAAAAGAGAAAAGGAAGGAAGGAAGAAAAGAAAAGAAAGAAATTTGGCTAACCTGTGCAAGGCCAGGGAGCTCTCACAGAGGGCACTGCTATTGCTGATACTTTGCACTGCCCCTGCCCAGGGCTCTGGCTCTGCGGGCCCACGGCTATAAGATACTCAAGAATGGCGGTGCCCCAAAGTGGAACTTCATGCTCACTTGAATAGATCTATTAGTTCTTTTTTAAAAAATAGACATTTTTATAGTATAGAGCTAATTGTTTAACTTTCCATGAAGAAATCAACAGCAAAGAAACCAGGTGTTAAAATTCATGATTGAATGACTATGATTAATAATGAAAAGAAAAGAACTTTAGAAGAATGTTTCTAGATGTTTCAGGTTATCCATCAACTTACTAATGGCCCTGAAGATACTCTAATTGTCACAAAAGATGTCATTAAAGAATTTGTAGATGATGGTGTCAAGTACCTGAAACTAAGGGGCACATCTTGATGAGAAAATGCTGCAGGAATGACTAAAAAGACTTATGTACTTGAGGGAATGAAACAGTCTAAACAAGAAAACTTAGACACTGATGTTAGGTATTTGATATCAAGTGACAGAAGAGGTGGCCCTTCAGTGGCCAAAGAGACTTAAATTTTCTGAAGAATTCTTTCTTTCTACTGAAGATATAGTTCTTGGCCTTGACCTCACTGAAGACCCTACAGTAGGACAAGCAAAAGATTTATTGGCATCTCTTTTAGAAGGAAAAAATGTTCTGAAGTTGGCACTGCATCTTCCAGAGATTCCAAACCCCCCAAAAGAAACACAAGTACTCTTGGATTGGTTTCTTGGCAGAATTGGGCATTTCTCAGCTCCTCTGAGGGAGGGTCCCTGGATCTGGTGGACTTCGTGAGGAAACACCAGTCACTGCTGGAACTCTGTTTGACCTCAGATATCAAATGTCAGACCGTCCAGTCTTATCCCCAGCATCATTTTGGATTCCCACAGCGTTGCTCATCCTTCTGTGATCTGCACCAATGATAAGTGTGTTTTTGCAACACACTCTTCCCAACAGTACCAGCTAGCAGCTGAAAAATTTGATCTGACCCAGTCTCAGGTATGGGTTCTGTCTTATGAATCCACCAACTATATCTTTGCTTCTGAAAGCACAAGGTCTGAACTGAGGGGGAAGTAGAATTATCTGAAACCCAAAATGTTATGCTTTTTATTTCTTGTGACAGAGACAAAGAGAGGGACAGACAGATAGGACGGGAGAGAGATGAGAAGCATCAATTCTTTGTTGCAGCTCTTTAGTTGTTCACTGATTGCTTTCTCATATGACCTGGGAGCTACATCAGAGTGAGTAACCCCTTGCTCAAGCCTTGGGCTCAAGCCAGCAACATTGGGCTGTAAGCCAACAACCTTTGGGCTCAAGCCAGCAACCATGTGATCATGTCTATGATCCCAAGTTCACGCTCAAGCTGGTGAGCTCAGGATTCGAGCCTGAGTCCTCTGAGTCCCAGTCTGATACCCTAACCACTGCACCACAGCCTGTTCAGGCAAAGTGTTATACTTTTTAATTTTTTTTATTTTTTATTTTATTCATTTTAGAGAGGAGACACACACACACACACACACAGAGAGAGAGAGAGAGAGAGAGAGAGAGAGAGAAAGGGGGGAGGAGCTGGAAGCATCAACTCCCATATGTGCCTTGACCAGACCAGTGCAGGGTTTTGAACTGGCGACCTCAGTGTTCCCAGGTCGTAGCTCAATCCACTGCACCACCACAGGTCAGGCAAAGTGTTATACTTTTAAAGCTGTAATGAGGTGAACTACTTTGAGCATGTGTTGCAACCAAGATCTTTCTGCCATATTCCTTTTAGTAAACCATCCACTGATCTCTCTGAAAAGTAGTCAAGTAGCATGGGCTCTATCATCAATACCTTCCTCATGGTGGCTGCTCAGTAAATATATTTAAAATAAGTTAAAAAAGAAATGTTTTGATTTTTAAACAGTTCCATGTATCACATACCATTAATAAAAATTTTAACAACTATTAACATAATGAAGACCTCTTGGATAATTTGAATTTTAAAAAACTAAGCTATAGAAACAAGGTCTTAGGACAGGGGTTCAGCCAGTCTAACCAGTCATACATTGCTTGAGAAGTGATCCACATTTGCTATTTTGAGGAGTCAATTAGAAACTAAGTGATCCTAGATAGTTGTTGGAAAGTGAGGTGAAAGTTTTCTATTTGATATCTTACAGAAATTCTAACAAATATGAGAATGTGTCAGAATCCACGTTATAACCAAGAAGATGCCGAAAGGGATGGTTACTGCAAAGCTATTTGTCAAAAAGAACCTGGAGAAACTACAGTTTTACTGGTGATGTTAATACAAGATCTAAAAGTTTCTTTTCTTCCCTTTTCTAAATCTAAACTTAATTATAATTGCATCTTTTTTTTTTTTTTTAACAGGGACAGAGAGAGAAAGAGTCAGAGAGAGGGATAGATAGGGACAGACAGACAGGAACGGAGAGAGGTGAGAAGCATCAATCATTAGTTTTTCGTTGCCGTTGCAGCACCTTAGTTGTTCATTGATTGCTTTCTCACATGTGCCTTGACCGCGGGCCTTCAGCAGACTGAGCAACCCCTTGCTGGAGCCAGCGACCTTGGGTCCAAGCTGACGAGCTTTTGCTCAAGCCAGATGGGCCCACGCTCAAGCTGGTGAGCTCGGGGTCTCGAACCTGGTTCTTCTGCATCCCAGTCTGACGCCCTATCCACTGCGCCACCGCCTGGTAATTGCATCTTTAACAGCAAACAAAGTAAACAACATTGAGCTCAAACTGCTGGTTCTAGGGGTTAATCCCTGTACAGTCAGAAGAGAGATTCAAGTTTCTGTTCTGAACACCATAAAAGATTAGTCTTTCATTCTCTTTAAGATGAATTACAGTATGTTCGAGATACCCCTACACAAACAAGAGTGATTTCAAGATTGTTTTAGTTAACAGATTATTATAATAAATTACTACAGTTGGTGACTAATGAAGTTTTTGAATACTAATAACCAGGAAGCCATCCTTGAGCACCTCCTTTGGAGTGAGAGATTGCTAGAGTTTGCACATAAAGGGACACTGTGTAGTGGGCTGTGAGCTCTCCTGCGTATAGTGTGGCTTGTGGGAGCAAATTGCATATCTAAAAAAAAAAATGCAGCAAGAATATTAAAGAATGGGCATTAATTTTTACTTTCTATTTGATGACTCAAACCATTTTCTTCATTTTCCATGGTGTTTTATAGTAGATCTAGTAAAAGACTTTAAGAATTAAGTTTTACTGACAGTCATCAAACAAAGCCCAATGAAATATAATGTCACTATGTGGCAAATTCAGATTAACCAATATTTCCAATATATCTAACAGAATCTTGCATATAGAATGTCTGATGTTGTATTCTTATAGGAATCAGAGATATGGGATGGTTTTACTCAAAATGCACAGAATATTATTTTATATCATAAACCTATATAAATAAAATGGGTTTTAAATGTTTATGTACTTATGCATTCCATACTTGTAACTTTTAGAAAGCAAAATAGCATTCCTTATCAAGGAACATTAATTTTCAACTGCAGTACTGAGTTTTTCTTGGGGGAAGAATAGTAAACTCACAGTCTTAAGTCACTACAGTCTGTATTTTTTACTAATGCCAATAAACTATGAAGAAATAAAACACTTCTCATAATTAAAAGAAAGTGAATATTTGCCTACCCGAATAAAGGTATTGTGGACTCCATGTCTAGCCAGTAAATGTATTGTATATAGTAAGTATACATACTATGTGTAATAGTATATATCATGTGGAAGGCACAATCAGATTACAGTTCTGTAACATTGTGTACTGTTCTTGTAACATTGATGTTTCTAATAAATAATTATCTTTTAATTGCCTTTAAACATTTTTTGAAAAGTGACTTTCTTACAGACAATATACAATTGGGTCTTTTTGTTCGTTTGTTTTAGTTTTTGAGTTTGAGACAAACCAACATCAATTACCAGGAAGCAAGATCTCAACGGATTGAGAAAATGATCTGGAAAATGGCAGTTTCACTACTTATTTAATACATCAGAATCAAAAGGGAGGACTGTAAGGGAGATGCATAAACTTAATTGGTGATAGATTAGGGAGGCAGGAGAAAGCAAAGCGGGAAATCATCAGGACTGGATAAAAAATAAAACAAATAGACACATGCCACTTTTACACAGGTAGGTATAGGATAGTTAACAATGAACATGATAATAATAACAAGGAGGAGATTTGTTGTCTTTGCTCTGGTGCTGTGTTTGTGCTTTGGTATTCCAAAAGTATGTAGTCAGTTACATTATCTTAGATGAGAAAAAGACAAACAGACAGTGTCAGCTAAGCTGAAGATTGATCCTTGTTAGGGAAAATATACCCCCCTAAGACATGACTACCTGCTATGAATTGTTTTTAGTTAGAAAGTTTTAATTTTAGACCATCCTATGTGGTTACTTTATGTCTCGGAATTTGTAAGGCTGTCATGTAAGTCTTCCCTGAGCTTGTCAGGTTTAGTATGTGTCCTCCCTTTTCACCCACACTTCTCCTTTCCAAAGGATGTATTGATAACCAACCCTTTGGTTAAATAATGTGGTCCCCCAATGCTAGGAAGACTCATTCTTAGGAAGCTTTAGTGTCAGTGTAAAGCCAGTAGCCACAGCCACCATCACAGCCACCTGGCCCATGCAGATTTCCATTTGATTCGGACAGACGGTAATGAAACAATGGAGCCAAGAACTGGTGGGCCATCATCTTTATCCTAGCTTGTATCCGGTGGGCAAGAAATACACGCAGTGGGAAAATGCTTCCCTTTCTATTCAGGGCTCCCAAAGCCACTGACTTATCCAAGTTTCCTAGAATCAAAGTTTTCTACCTCACTAGCCTTATTGACCTCTGTTCCCCATCTCCTTCTCTCTGCACAAACTCTGCACAAGCTAGCTTCTCTTTCAGCACTCAGCCATTTTGGCTTCTTCTCTTCTCCACGTGGCCTTTCTCTGCTGTCCTCTAATGCTAACTAATCTCAGGAACCGAGAGAGCAAGCTCCCGGTCTGCCCCATTTTATAGTGTAGAAATCAAAACCTTTAATCCAATATACAAACAAGGAAGTCTCTGATACAAAGTCACTTATCTGAGGCATAATGGGATTCCTCATAAGAGCGCACCACCCACTATCATGCAACAGTCAAGGGTGTGGGGAAAAGCTTAGTCTTAAAACTAAGCCTTAGGCTATAATGATCCTGCCTGCTTACAGCCTGTCCCTCACACTCAATGCAAACTATAAGTGAGCAAACATATATATCATATTTACAAACTTATTTGACCAATAGTCAGCGTTTGTCTTGATGAACAATGAATCATTGGGGATGGAGTAAGACCATAAACTTGGCTGGGAAGTGAAAGGCAGGTAAATGGGAGGCAATCAAGTCCCATGAGCCTTCTTTCATTAAGAAAAACACTTTGGTATTCCAGGTCTGTTTATAAAACACTGACCTGGAATACTGAGGTTGCCAGTTCAAAGCCCCGGGGTTGCCCAGTCAAGGCATATACCAGGGAGTTGATGCTTCCTGCTCCTCTCCCCGTTCCTTTCCCTTTCCCTCCCTCCTTTCCTCTTGCTCTCTCTCTCAAAAAAAACCAAAAAAATCAATAAAAAAACAATATTTTCTTTGTTAAAAGAAAGAACACTCTGGCCTGATTTTTGGTGATGCAGTAGATAATACTGGAATGCTGAGGTCACCGGTTTGAAACCCTGGGCTTGCCTGGTCAAGGCACGTAGGACAAGTAATCAACAACTAAAGTGTAACAACTATGAGCTGATACTTTTTGCTACCCCCTTTTATAAAATCAATAAACAAAATATTTTTTAAAAAAAAGAACACTCTAGAATCTAGTAGATCATTCCTAACCTATAAGCTTTTATGATCTGTGTTGCTGTCAGTCTCATGTTTCTGTTATTTTTGCATCTAGTATAACATTTACTTAGAGTTTGAGGACATACTATACACCCACCTTTTCAGTTTTCATAATCTGACCATGAAATGAGTTCCCATTTACTATGGCCCATCTACTTCCCCTTGGAAATGCTCAGGTGCTCTTCATTATCAACCTGATTCCTGCTAGTTGTGCAACTGGAAGCTGTAACCTTAAGGTTTAATCAGGCCCAGTGGGGTAAGAACACAATGCTGTAAATCACAATAACCATCCAAAAAATTACTGTGGCCAGGAGGACAGTAGAGTTTGATAAATAAATTACCTATGTCTCAGCATAGTTATAGAGGTCCATGTCTTCACAGCCACTTCAGCTTCCATCTGAAGTAACATAATTAGTAGTCCTTGTTGAGTTTCGGGGTAAGCATATTCCCATAATTGGGTTTTGGCATTTATACATAAAATTGCTTTCTTAATACTCATTTTCCACTAACTTTCTACAACTTCCTTTGTTCTTAGTTTGTCTCTTTTTACTCATTCAGAAATAGCCAACTTATTAG
This sequence comes from Rhynchonycteris naso, assembly GCA_037038555.1. Taxonomy (NCBI): domain Eukaryota; kingdom Metazoa; phylum Chordata; class Mammalia; order Chiroptera; family Emballonuridae; genus Rhynchonycteris; species Rhynchonycteris naso. The sequence continues at coordinate 27,857,355 of CM072997.1, read as the reverse complement.
GACAAACTACTTCCTTTCAACTTCTAAACACACACATCCCTTTTCTTTTTAATTTCTTTTTTTTTTTTTTTATTTTTTATTTTATTCATTTTAGATGAGGAGACACAGAGTGAGAGAGAGAGAGAGAGAGAAAGAGAGAAAGGGAGGTGCTGGAAGCATCAACTCCCATATGTGCCTTGACCAGACCAGTGCAGGGTTTTGAACTGGCGACCTCAGTGTTCCCAGGTGGACGCTTTATCCACTGCGCCACCACAGGTCAGGCACATCCCTTTTTACAATGGCATTTCTTCTCAATTTCCAAAGAGAAAACATAAAAATGGTAGTACTGAAAATACAAATATTATCATATACACTTTTAGCAATTATTTATAGTTGGGCTATAAATACAAGGTTTTAGAAAAGCCCAAAGAACTGTGTAATTATTATTATGATTATTAATATTATTAGCAGACAGGTTAAAACAAATAAAGTTCAACATTAAATTGTAGCCACACAGGTCTTGTTGATGTCTTAGAAAAGCTATCCATCTCAGATGTCCTCGGCTTCTCATCCTTAAGAAGCCCTTCATCTCCATCGTAGGTGGAGGCAAGTGTCAGAGAGAGGCAGATGTCTATTCGCAATTAGGCACCTGATAATGTCCCTTCCAACAATGTTTGAGTCTTTAATTACTATCTTTTTCTTTTTTTTTTAATGGTTTTAGGATTTTTTTAAAGCTTTTTTTTAAAATTTCTTTTCTTTTAATTTTATTCATTTTAGAGAGGAGACAGAGAGAGAGAGAGAGAGAGAGAGAGAGAGAAAGAAAGAAAGAGAGAAAGGGGGGAGGAGCTGGAAGCGTCAACTCCCATATGTGCCTTGACCAGACCAGTGCAGGGTTTTGAACTGGCGACCTCAGTGTTCCCAGGTCGACGCTTTATCCACTGTGCCACCACAGGTCAGGCTAATTACTGTCTTTTTCAATGTTCAAAAATCTCCTGGTTGAAAGTCATGATCTTTGAAGTCTTTGTCTCTCAGGAGCTTACTGTGAAATGAATGTTACTAATTTGACAGTCCCTATAAGTTGGTTAATGAGTCCTTAATAATAATGCAGAATGTCTCTTTTTAGTAGAGTTTATTCATATGTCTGTCCCTTCATCTAGATTCACAGAGTGGCTGGTGACTATTTCACAGAAAGGCTATGTTTACCAAAGGTAGATTTCAGGTTGAGGAGCATTATAGAGAGAGATTTTGGCGAAGGGAGATTAAAAGCTTCTGAAATTTTACCTAGTTGAGTTTTTATTTACCATTTTTGTTTTCTACATAATCCAGAAGCCTGGGGTGATAGGCACAATGACAATAATGTAAAATAAGGCAAATATTATAAGGGGACTTCATTACTTGCCCTGCAAAATGACTCTTTTTTTAATATATATTTTTAATTATCTTTATTTATTCACTTTAGAGAAGAGAGAGAAAGAGAGAGCAAGAGAAGTGGGGGAAGAGTAGGAAGCATTAATTCCCACATATGCCTTGACCGAGCAAACCCAGGACTTCGAACCGGGGACCTCAGTGTTCCAGTTCGATGCCCAATCCACTGTTCTACCACAGGTCAGGCTGCAAAATGACTCTTTCAGTCACAACTCAGAGGAATGCCCCAATTGGAAATAAACTTTTCCCAGTAATAATTTACCTGTCTTTAAGGTCGTTGCTCACCTGTGAGGGAAAGCCTCAACCCAGTGAAATAAAAACACCAAATTATAACTAACATTTTGGGACTTTTTTTTTGATACACAGTCTGACAATCTTCATCTTTTAATGGTGTATTTAGGCCAATGATATTCAAAGTGATTATTGGTATAGTGGATTAATATCTACCATATTTATTACTGTTTTCTATTTGTTGTCATTGTTATTTGTTCCTATTTTTGTTTTCCACTCTTCTTCCTTTTTTGGTTTTAATTAAGCTTTTTATATGTTTCCATTTCTTTCCTTTCTTAAAATATCAGCTACACTTTTTTTATCTTTAAATTTTTTATTAATTATTTAATTATTTTCAGATCTTTCTGGTGAAAAGATCATTGATAATATTAGTCCTTTCCTAGAACCAAGTTTTGGTTCCAGGATGTTACATGTACATTCAGATATAAGCAAGACAACCCACCAGCTACCAAATTCATATAGAAACTAGTTGACTCCATGGCTGAGGAGCTCAGCTGGCTACAGCATCATATCCATACATCAAATACATATGAGAATGAACCCATGAATGTATAAATAAGGAGAACAAATTGATGTTTCTCTTTCTCTTCCTTTCTTTCTCTCTCTAAAAATCAATAAATAGCCTGACCAGTGGTGGCGCAGTGGATAAGGCGTCGACCTGGGAACACTGAGGTCGTCAGTTCAAGACCCTGCACTGGTCTGGTCAAGGCACATATGGGAGTTGATGCTTTCGGCTCCTCCCCCCTTTCTCTCTCTCTCTCTTTCTCTCTCTCTCTCACTCTGTGTCTCCTCTCTAAAAATGAATAAAATTAAAAAAAAGAAAAAAAATCTAACTAAAAATCAATAAATAAAACATTTTGAAAAAAGTTAAAATTATTGCACATCGTAGAATAAGAATGTTAATCACAAGAATTTTTCATTTATGTAGGTGATTATTTAAATAGCTCAGACTGTGTTTTTATTTATTCATTCAAAAAGTGTTTAGGAGCTTCCCTGGCCAGCTGGCTCAGTGGTAGTGCACCAGTCCAGTGTGTGAAAGTTCCGGGCTTGATTCCTGGCCAGGGCATACAGAAGAAGCACTCATCTGCTTCTCTACCCTTCCCCCTCTCCTTTCTCTCTCTTTCTTCCCCTCCCACAGACAAATCTCCATTGGAGCAAAGTTGCCCTGGGTGCTGAGGATGGCTGCATGGCCTCTGCCTCAGGTGCTAGAATGGCTTCTGTTACAACGGAGCAACATCCTAGATGGGCAGAGCATTGCCCACTAGTGGGCCTGCCAGGTGGATTCCAGTTGGGCATATGCAGGGGTCTGTCTCTCTGCCTCCCTGCTTCTCACTTCAGAAAAATTTTTAAAAAAGTATTTAGAAGCTATTATATACATACACACATTTCTATTCTCAATGAGATGTTCAAAAACAGACACTGTATCACTTTCATTGCAAACAAGTCAATTTAACATCTAATTTGATATCTTAAAAATTATATATAATGTCTTAGATTTTAGAATATACATTTCCAACTAATCCAAGTTTACTTTCCAATAACTTTATACAATTTTGGGTAGCACGAGAAAATTATAATAACAAAATAATCCTAATTGCTCCCTCCTATCCCTTGTATCATTGCTGTCATTCATTTCACTTATACATATACATACACAAGCACTCATACATACACACAAGATATATATATATATACAAAAGCACATATAGTTGGATACACTGTTGTTCACTGTTGATATTAACATTTTAAACAAACTGTTAGTTCAATTGAAAATAAGAAAAAACAAAAGTTTTTATTTTACCTTCACTTACTCCTTTGATGCTCTTTCTTCCTTTCTTTATCCTGATCCAAGTTTCTGACACATTTATAATTTTTCCCCTGTAAAGAACATCTAGGCCTTGGCTGGTTGCTCAGTGGATAGAGTGTCAGCCCAACATAGAAATGTCCCTGGTTTGTTTCCTGCTCAGGGCACACAGGAGAAGTGACCATCTGCATCTTTCCTCCTTTTTCGCCCCCTTCTCTCCCTCTTCCCCTCCCGCAGCCAGGGGCTTGATTGGTTCAAGCATGGCCTTGGGCACTGAGGATATCTTGGTTGGTCTGAGTTGTACCAGTCTCAGGTGCTGAAAATAGCTTGATACTTGAGCATTGGTGCCAGACGGGGTGGATCCCGGCCAGGCATATGCTGGAGTATGCCTCACTATCTCCCCTTTTCTCACCTAAAAGACAAAACAAAACAAAACACATCTGTTCACAGTTCTCACAGGCAGCTCTGGTGGCAATGAATTCAATCGATTCTTTTTTTTCTTTGAGAGTGTATGTCTCCATGAATGGGATGCTCTATGTACCACTGGGTTGGGGTACAAATTGTGATCACAGCAAGGTCTGACCCCATGAGGAGGGAGCCTGCCCACTTCCACGGCAATTGTCCAAGACATTTGAAGGAGTGTTCTAGCAAAGCAGTCTCCCACTCTGCAGAGGTTATTTGACTCAGAAAAGCTCACAGAGAAAAGGGAAAGTGGGTTATTAAGTGCTCATGGGAGCATATTCTTGGAGAAACCCAATGTATAGAGTCCCGGAATCTTGATATCTACCCTCCACACCATGTACGGCAATATTTGTAGCACATTATGCAGGTCCATGCGCAGAATTGTTGGGTACTAGGAGTGGCTCTCTACATGACAGCTCAAGGATGACACAACTTTTTGAACACCCCAATTTTAGGCTGGAGAATAATGGCAATACCTGACAAGAAACACCTCAATGTAGTAGCCATCCAACAGCACAGTGCCCTAGCCAGGTGCTTAACCTTCGGTTAGTCAGAATGTTGTCCTGATAAGCCAAGGTTGAGGGTTTGGTCCCTGGTCAGGGCACACACAGGAATCAATCAATGAATGCATAAATTCCGTATTCCGCCATGTATAAGATGCACCTTTTTTCGAAAAATTTGAGGTCTAAAAACTGGGTGCGTCTTATACAGTTGGTATAGTTTGTTTACTTGCAGGTCCCGCTTTTTCACACGTGGTTTTGTACTTATTGTTGAAGACAGTGATTTGTCGTCAGATGCAGATGGGGACAAGCTAATGGGTGGGAGTTTTGACAGTGACGAGTTGTATGAATTTTATGATGAATAAAACTTGAGTTCAATAACTTTATGTAATACACTTTTTTTTTTTTTTAAATTTCGGGCCCCCAAATTAAGGTGCATCTTATACATGGGGAAATATGGTAAGTGGAACAACAAATTGATGTCCCTCTCTCTCTCCCTTCTTAACCCTTCCTCTCCCTCTCTGAAATCAATCAAGCCCTGACTGGATAGCTCCGTTGGTTAGAGCATCCTTCGGAAGTGCAGAAGTTTCCGGTTTCTCCATTGTCAGGACACACAGGAACAGATTAACATTTTTGTCTCTTTCTCTCTTCCTCCTCCACTCTAAAACCAATAAAATAAACATTTTAAAAAGACAAGTAAATTCATTAATAAAAATAATTTTTAAAAAGCAGCACCATGCCTCTGAGGCAGCCCCCTAGTTGGTATTGTATCTCGGCATCAGACCAAATAATTCTTTTTTTATTTTTTTAAGATTTTAGTTATTGATTTTAGAGAGAGGAGAGAGGGAGAAAAAGAAGGGGGTAGGAGTGGGGAGGATCAACTGGTAGTTGTTTCTTATACGTGCCTTGTGTGGGGGGGGAGTGGGGTGCGGGAGTGCCCAACCAGCAACCTCAGCCTTTCATGCGCAACGAATGATTCATCCATTGCGCCACCACAGGTCAGGCCGAAAGCATTCTTCCGTGCCATGGTAGTTGGGCTGCTGAAATTTCTCCTTGGCTCATCTGTGCACTTCCTTATAAAATATCGTTTTAGCAAGAACGCTGCTAAGTCAGTTTCACCAGAATCTCCATCCCGAACCGTAGGTGGACCTTGAACCATCCCGCCAATGAGCTCCCACATCAAACCTCCGATGTACTTCGACACTGTACCACAGATACAGCTCAACACCAAATGGTGGACACACCTTGGAAACTTACGATTCTACCTCACCCCTTAGGGTGGAGGCATCTGGGTTCCCTGACCATGGGCGAACCTCCCCGCTTACTTCCAGGTCTTGCCTTGGAGCTCCTTTGTGACAAAGATTCTTGGCTTCATTATACTTTTTAGCCAGGCTCACCACCTAACCTCCTGGGCTCATTTGTGCACTTCCTTATAAAATCCGATATTAGCAAGAACCCTCCCTCCCCACACTCATATCCAATAACCCTGGATATCCTACGGGAGGGTACCATAACTCGGCACTGTACTCAGACGCATCTCAGCACCACACCGCGGTTGTACAACAGCACCGTGTGGGTGCACTGCACTGCGTATAGGCCATCTCAGACTTATGGCGGACGCACCTCAGTTCGGTATTGCGACTGCATCTCATACTTTCCTATTTACCACAATACTCTTTTGTGATGATGATTCTTTGCTTCATTATACTTTCTAACCAGGCTAACTTCTCCTAAGATCATCTGTGCACTTTCTTGTAAAATCCAGTTTTAGCAAGAACCATGTCAAGTAAGTTTCATCAGACACCCTTCCTTTCCCATATCTAATCACCTTGGATATCTGAGCAAGACTCTCCTCCTTCACCATCCCCTGGGTGACATTTAATCATCCTGCCGCATCTTCAGAAAGACTTCTGTTTGGTTCATTTAGCCAGAACCCCCATTTTCCCCGTGCGCACCTCCACAAATAGCATCCCAGTAGCTCCATTCTTTGGCTTCCCCTAGTGGTACCACAGAGGTACTACAACATGTACCTCGGTAGGTCGGACGAACCTCCATACTTCCTTCTAGGTCTCTCTGTGGCATTCTTTTGCAACAAACATTTTTTTGCTTCATTATATTTTTCAGTTAGTTACATTCCCTTTATCCTAGGTTTATCTGTGCACCTTCTTGTAAAATCCAGTTTCAACAAGAATTCTGCTAAGTCACTTCAATCAGAACGCCATACCGCCAATCCCATCTGCTCTCCACACTCTATTATCCCCAATACCTGAACAGATTCTCATCCTTTGCCATCCTCCGGAGTTGATATTTGATCACCCTGTTCTGTCTTCAGCGAGAACTGTGTTAAGTTCGTTTCGCCATAACTCCCCATTTCCCCTCATATTTTCTCTTAGTAATTTCCCCTCCATTGTCCCTATAATACTGGTGGCTGAGGCCACGTAGGTTCACATTGGATCCAGGCAAACGGTAGAGAAACTGCAGAGCCGAAAAGTGTCGGGCCATACCGTTTATTGGAGGCTTGCAAGGACAGGTGAGCAAATAAACGACAAAAGTGAAAGAGCTAATAAACAAAGAAAAATCCGCTATTGGCAGTAAGGGCAAAGGAGCAAGGAAAACCGCACCTCACGGTAGCGGGGAAGGGATCTGGGAGAATTGCCACCCAGGGGAAGCACCCATAGTCTTATATAGGCTATGCCCATGTGCCTCTGCCACGTGCTCATGCACTAATCAAGTGAAGTGCTCGCAGCTGGTAAACCCTCGAGCAAGCCTCACACGGCTGTCCCAGAGTCCCCAACTCTCTGCTTCTTGGTTTTGTAGTCTCATGTGCTTATGCTGTATTGGGTATTGAGTCCATTTCTCCTTAAGTTTTGACAAATTAAAGTCCCAATTGCAGTGGTCCCTATACCAATGCTATGCTACAGTCCTGAATGACATCTGTCTTACCATTTTTAGTAAGTGTCATTGAATATCTTTTTCTTTAACACTGGCACTGTGAGACACCACCTCCATACCATAGTTGGTGAAGAACCTCACCCAGTACTAATAGTCTCCACACACAGCATCCAAAGCAGCATTGGCCTTTGGCTGTTCCTAGTGGTACCATAGGCAGTACTGCATCATGTACCTTGGTACCGAAGGGCAGAGGTACCTTGGCACCATACCTGCAGATGACCCTTAGCACCCTACTAGGAGACAGATAGCTTAGAACTATACAAGTAGTTGTAACTCAGCATCATACTAGGAGACCTTATCCTGGAACTCTTTTATGACAAAGATTCTTTGCTCTATTGTATTTCAGTCAGGTTTCTATACCTTCTCCTAAGCTCCTCTGTGATCTCTCTTATAAAAATCTAATTTTTATAAGCTACACTGGTCAATTAGCTCAGGTGGTTAGAGCTTCATTACATATGCCAAGGTTATGGGTGCCATCTCTGCTCAGGGTATATACAAGAATCAACCAATGAGTGCATAAATAAGTGGAACAACAAATCAATATTTCACTTTCTCTTCCCTCTTCCTCTCTTTCTAAAAATCAATAATAATAATAATAATAAAAGAACACAGTTAAGTCAGTTTCTTACAAACCTACCAACCTCCATTGGGGGGGGGGGCTGGTACTATTCACCGCACTCTTCCAGTGCTGAGTAATGACGGTTGTCTCAACAAGCGTCACTGAACACTGCGTAGACATCGTGCAGCTAAACCGTACTGCGTCTCCAGACGTCAAAGCCAAACCGCATCACACATGGCACCTTGCGCGGCACTGCACAGGGCCCACGCTGGGCTCCGGCGTAAGCCGGAGGTTTCTGCGGGGGTTGGGAGCTCTTCTCCGCTCTCTTCCAGGCCAGGAAAGCGGGATTCTACTACAGGAGCTCATCCCTTTGCTGTCCATTCTTATCTGGGTTTCCACTATGCCCCGTAGCGCCAATGGTTTTACAAATATATCCGGGACTTGTTTTAAGCAGAGAAAGTAAACTACACAGACGTGAAAATAATTGCCTCGACGGGAGAAGTTTGTCTTATACTCGCTGTGTCCTGGAAACAGGAGCATGGCAGGCCGCACAGGGCCACCTGGGGAAGTGGCCTGCAAGGGACACAGGAGAGACCTGCGTGCCAGAGGGAGCCCTTGGGAAAGTTTTTCTCGGGAAGGAATGTGCGAAGCAGAGGTACGAAGTTATGATTTATCCATTTCTTCTAGGTTATCCAATTTGTCAGTGTATAATTGTTTTAGGAGCCTATTACGGTTCTTTGTATTTCTTTGGTGAGAATTGTAATGTTCCTCTTTCATTTCTGATTTTATTATTCGAGTCTTCCCTCTTTTTGTCTTGGTTCCTTTAATGAAAAGCTTTCAACCTTGTTTATCTTTTAGAATGGCAATTCTTATTTCGTTGATCTTTCCGGTTGTCTTTCTAATGTTTATTTCATTGATTTCTGCTCTAATCTGTATTATTTCCTTTCCTTTCCTAACTTTTAGTTTAGTGTGTTGCTGTTTCTGTTCCTTGGGTTCAGATAAAGTTAGGTTACTTGAGATCTTTCTTAAGTCCTAATGTAGTGTTTTCCATTATAAACGTTTCTCTTAGATCGGCTTTTGCTGCATCGCGTAAGTTTTGTTACATTTGTGTTTTTCTTTTTGTTTTTTTATCAGGATACGTTGTGATTTTCCTTACAATTTCCTCTTTGATCCATTGTTTAGTTCAGAGTTGGGGTTTAATTTCCACATGTTGTGAATTTTCCTATTTTTCTTCCGTTAGTAATTTCTGTCTTCACATCACTGTGGACAAAAAAGATATTTCTGTGAGTATAGTCTTGACGCTTTGGTGTACCTTCCAGTCCCTCCCTCTACGGGTGCTCCGTAGGAAGCACTCTATTGCAGTTCTATCACTGTAACAGGAGCGGCCCTCTGCATGGCAACTCAGGGAGCACTCAGCTTTACAGCTCCTTAACTGTAGGATGGAAATCAGAGCCATATTCAACAAACAGGCAAAATACAGTAGCCATCAGGCAGCTAGTATTTCAACAGAGCAGTGGTCCCTTTTAAGCAATGACTTATCTGTTGGGTCCAGTTGGTGAGTCAAAGCAGTCTAAGAATGTATTATCTCCAGGTTTGATCTATAGTGTTGGCCCGGGCAGTCATTCTAAAAACATGCCCTGGACTTGTTTCAGCAGGGGGACACGTAGACACCTAACTGATTGTGATGAAGGAACACGTTTACCAGTAATTTCGCAGTCCTCTAGAAACAGGAGGAATGTGTGCCACGCAGGAAAACCAGAGGAAGTAGCCTGCAAGATCAACAGGCAGAGAGGGGGAGGGAGGGAGCAGGGAAACGCAGGCAGGACATTTTGTGGAAGTTTTCTGAAAAAGGAATGAGCAAGGCAGAGTAAGGCTGGTGTGTAAACTTATGGTTGAATAGTTTAAATAGTTTTGGTGAACTCTAGCCTGTATATAGTGATATCCCTTGTTGTCTGAAATCTACTTGAGGAATGTCTGAAGATCACTGAGAAAACCCTGAATATTAGAATCTTGTGTGGCAGCTATTTGCTGCTTTCCCAGCTCAGAGCCAGTAATAGAGACCCTTTGACTCCTCTTCTCTAACTTTTTGCTTTCCCCCCTCATTGTATATAAAAAATAAATAACTCTTACATATGCAATCTTAAGTATTTTATAAGTGCATGGTTAATGTTAAACATTTCCACATTGCTGTTCAGCAGCTCTCTAGAACATTTTCTCTTGTAGTCCTGAAATTCTATAAGTAGTAAAAACATTAATATTTCCTCCCACATCCCCAGACCTTGGTAATCTCCATTCTACAATTCTTTCTTTGATTTGTATATGTGCTGCCGAAGCGAGCACTCTTTCTTTGATTTGACTACGTTAGATACTTTATATGAGTGGGATAGTGGTGTTTTTTGTCTTTATTGTGCTAGGTGTATTTTGCTTAGCATAATGTCTTTGATATCCATTCATTCAGTAGAAAGTGACAGGATTTTTAAAAAAGATTCCATAATGTACTATTGTATGTGTACATCTCATTTTTTCCTCTTCACCTACCCTTGCATGGATATTTGGGTTGGTTCTATTTCTTGGGTATGACGAATAATGTGATGAACATAGAGGGCCAAACATCTCTTTGAGATTCTATTTTCAGTAGTTTTGGGTAAATACCCTGCAGTAGGATTGCTGGGTCATATTAATTTTCTTTATTTTTTTATATTTTTTGAGGAATCTCCATACAGCTTTCTGTAATGGACACAGTATTTTACATTCACACCAAGTGCTCTTAGATTCTGACTTCTCCCTTTTACCAGCAACAATTGTTATTTTCTGTTCTTTTAATAATAGCCATCCTGATACTTATGAGGTGATACATCATTGCAGTTTTTTTTTTTTTTTGACAGAGACAGAGAGAGAGTCAGAGTGAGGGATAGGGACAGACAAACAGGAACAAAGAGATGAGAAGCATCAATCATCAGTTTTTCGTTTCGACACCTTAGTTCATTGATTGCTTTCTCATATATGCTTTGACTGTGAGGCTACAGCAGTCCGAGCAACCCCTTGCTCAAGCCAGCAACCTTGGGTCCAATCTGGTAAGCTTTGCTCAAACCAGATGAGCCCATGCTCAAGCTGGCGACCTTGGGGTCTCGAACATGGATCCTCCTCATCCCAGTCTGACGTTCTATCCACTGCGACACCGCCTGGTCAGGCTCATTGTAGTTTTGATTTGCATTTCCCTGATGATTAATGATGTTGAGCAACTTTTCATATATAATTGGCCATTTATAAACTTTCTATGAAGAAATATCTGTTGAAACGTCTGCTCATATATTTTTTTAGATTTTATTTATTCATTTTTAGAGAGAGAGAAGGGGGAGGAGCAGGAAGCATCAATTCCCATATGTGCCTTGACAGGCGAGCCTGGGGTTTAGAACAGATGACCTCAGCATGCCAGGTCGACACTTTATTCACTGCGTCACCACAGGTCAAGCTCTGCTCATATTTTAAATGAGTTATTTATTTTTAGTTCTTGTTGAGTAGTTGAGTTTCCTAAAATATGGCAAGCAAAGACCCCTTTATCAGATACATGATTTACAATTTTCTCTTGTAGTATAAGTTGCCTTTTACTCTGTTGATAGTTTCCTTTGATATGTAGAAGTTTTAGAGTTTGATGTTGTCCATTTGCCTATTTTTTTCAGAAATTTACAGGGAAGAATGTATTTGTATATTTCTTGCATAATAAATATAATAATTGAATTCACATTGATCATTGTAATAGTTTTCCATTACTGTTGAACAAATTGTCCCAAACATAGTGGCTTAACCTAAACCCATTTATTAGTTCTCAGTTCTGTAGTCAGAACTGTACATGCAGTATTTGGAGCTGAGCCTCGTCTCTCCTTTGCTCTAAAATCCCAGTTGTAAAGGTTTCTACACCTATTGTATGGTCCTGAATAAATCCTGCCTTACCGTTTTAAGTGCCAGAAAATATTTTTTTCTCTTATGTCAGGACTATGCCCCATACAGTACGGCTGCATCACACTACTGCCCTATGCTGTGGCAGAGGAAGGGAGAGAGAAAGAAACAACAATCTGTTTCTGTTTGTGCCCTGACCAGGGATTGAACTCACAATCTTTGCATATAAGGATGATGCTCTAACTAATGAATATCTGGCCAGGGCTCACTATTTTTAATTTATTGATTTTAGAGAAAGAGAGAGAAACATCAATTTGTTGTTCCACTTATTTATGCACTCACTGGCTGAATCCTGTATGTGTCCTGACCAGGGACCATACCCACCACGTTGGCATATAGGGGTGATGCTGTGAACTGCCCGCAAGGGTTACTGTGACACTCTTTTGTGATGAAGATCCTTTGCTTCCTATACTTTTTAGTCAGGCTCACTCCTTAACTTTCATGACTCATCAGTACACATCTTCATAAAATCTACTTTTAGCAAGAACTCTGCTAAGTCAGTTTTATCAGAATCTCCACACGGAACCATAGATGGATCTTGGTGAGGTTTTGGGTGTTTCCTGGAACCATACCACGGGTGGACCCTACACTGTGCCCTGGTTATATACCTCAGCATCGTACGACAGAACCGTATCTTAGATACACTCACTTTGGAATCACATACTGTGTTTGTTCGTTAGATCCTCAGGGCAGATGCACTTGGGCACCGTACTTGGGCACCGTACCTCGGCAAACACCAGGTCTTACGGTGGCAGTTAAATTTTTTTTTTTTTAATTTCTTTTTTTTTATTTTATTCATTTTATAGAGGAGACACAGAGTGAGAGAGAAAGAGAGAAAGGGGGGAGGAGCTGGAAGCATCAACTCCCATATGTGCCTTGACCAGACCAGTGCAGGGTTTTGAACTGGCAACCTCAGTGTTCCAGGTCAACGCTTTATCTACTGCGCCACCACAGGTCAGGCCTTAAATTTTTTTTTAATTAAATGATTTTAGATAAGGACAGGAGAGAGAGACAGAGACAGAAATATTACTCTGTTTCTGTATGTCCCTATCCAGGGACGAACAGTAAATCTCGGTGCACCAGGATGACACTCTAACCAATGGAGCTATCTGGTCTGGGCAGCATTTGTGGTTTTGTTTTTTTTTTTGTGACAGAGTCAGACAGAGGGACAGATAGGGACAGACAGACAGGAAGGGAGAGAGATGAGAAGCATCAATTCTTCGCTGCGGCACCTTAGTTGTTCATTGATTGCTTTCTCATATGTGCCCTTATGGGGGGTGCAGGGGAGGCTACAGCAGACCTAGTGACTCCTTGCTCGAGCCAGTGACCTTGGGCTCAATCTGGTGAGCCTTGCTCAAACTAGATGAGCCTGCGCTCAAGCTGGTGACCTCGGGGTCTAGAACCTGGGTCTTCCGCGTCCCAGTCCGCTGTGCCACCGCATGGTCAGAAAGCATTCATTTTTTAAAAAAATACATTGATTTATTTTAGAAAGAGAGAGAGAGAAATATCAAATTGTTGTTTTACTTATTTATGCATTCATTATTTGATTCTCGTATGTTCCCTTACCAGGGATCAAACCCACAAACAAACCTTGACGTAAAACAATGGCACTCTAATCTACAGAGCTACCTGATAGGAATATGTACCTGGGGTGGGGGGTGTAGTTCAGCACATCAGGTCTTATCATGACAGGTCTTTTTTTTAAAAAACATGGGATGCGGAAGACCCAGGTTTGAGTCCCCGAGCTCACCAGCTTGAGCAGGGGCCCAACTGGCTTGAGCATAAAAAAGCTCGTCAGCTTGGACACAAGGTCTCTGGCTCCAGCAAGGGGTTGCTTGGTCTGCCGAAGGCCCGCGGTCAAGGCACATGTGAGAAAGCAGTCAATGAACAACTAAGGTGTTGCGACGGCAACGAAAAACTAATGATTGATGCTTCTCACCTCTCTCTGTTCCCGTTTGTCTGTCCCTATCTATCCCTTTCTCTCCCTTTAAAAAAAAAATAAAACACATGAGCATATTAATTTATAATTCTTTTGGAAGCTAGAGGAACAGAGAGAGACAGAAACAATCTATTCCTTTATGTGCCCTGACTGGGGATTAAACTTGCAACTTTTGCAAAATGGGGAGGTGCTCTAAACTATAGGAACTCCGATCAGGGTGCACTCATTTTTCAAAACAATTAATTGAATGATTTGAGAGAGAAACATAGATTCTTTGTTCCACTAATTTATGCATTTATTAGTTGACCTTATCTGTGGCATTTCTGGGGGATTGAATCTGCAATCTTGGCGTATCGGGAATTGGCTTGAACTAATTGAGCCACCTGTCATAGTTACCATACCGCGGAGTACTGTGGCACTTCCTTATCTTTTCATGGCACTGTATCATCGTTGTTTTTGTTTTTTCTTTTTTGTAATTTTCTGAAGTGAGAAGCAGGGAGGCAGAGAGACAGACTCCAGCATGAACTCCACCGGTACCCATCTGGCTTGCCCACTAGGAGGCGATGCTTTGCCTACTGGAGCGTTGCTCTCTTGCAACCAAAGCCATTCTAGCACCTGAGGTGGAGGCCATGGATCTGTACTCAGTGCCCAAGCAACTTTGCTCCAATGGAGCCTTGGCAGCGGGAGGGGAAGAGAGAGAGAGAAAGGAGAGAGGGAGGGCGGAGAAGCCGATGGGTGCTTCTCCTGTATGCCCTGGCTGGGAATCAAAATGGGACATCCACACACCAGGCCAACACTCTACCACTGAGCCAACAGGCCAGGGCCATAAATTTTAAATAAACAAATTAAATGTATTTTTATTTTTAAATTCTTATTTTCTTTATATAGCTAGATAGAGTGGGGGATAGAGAGACAGAGACGACGATATGGTTCTGTATGTGCCTTGATAGTGCAGAGAACCGGCAACTCGCTCTATCGGGATGATACTCTGAACTACTCGGTAAGGGTCACCGTGGCACTCTTTCGTGATGTATTTCCTTTGCTTTATTATACTTGAAACGTTTAAAAAGATTTTATTTATTGATTTGGAGAGAAGAGAGAGACAGAGAGTGGAGAATCAGCAGGAAGCATCAGAGTGTAGTAGCTTCTCGGGTTTTTCCGCAATCTCAGCATTCCCAGTTGACACCAGACCCACTGCGACAATACAGGACAGGCTCGCTCCCTATCTTTCAGGTTTTATCAGTGCAGTTCTTTGTAAAATCTGGTTTAAAAATAATTCTGCTAAATCACTTTCACTAAAATCTCCGCACGGAAACATCGGTGGGTCTTGGCATGGTTTTAGGTATATCCTGGAACAATACTGTGAGGGTACTACTCCACTGTGAGGGTACCCCATGCCATGTCCCCACTGTTCCTCAGCACTGACATTAGGCCACAGTGTGTTATAGATACACTCACTTTGGAATTGTATACTGCGTTTATTTTTATAAAGATTAATCAATTAATTTATTACAGGGACAGAGAGAGAGTCAGAGAGAGGGATAGATAGGGGCAGACAGACAGAAATGGAGAGCGATGAGAAGCATCAGTCATTAGTTTTTATTGCCCTTGCGACACCTTAGTTGTTCATTGATTGCTTTCTCACATGTGCCTTGACCGCGGGCCTTCAGCAGACCGAGCAACCCCCTTGCTGGAGCCAGCGACCTTGGATCCAAGCTGGAGAGCTCTTTGCTCAAGCCAGATGGGCCCGCGCTCAGGCTGGTGAGCTCGGGGTCTCGAACCTGGGTCTTCCGCATCCCAGTCCGACGCTCTATCCACTGCGCCACCGCCTGCTAAGGCGCATACTGCATTTTTGTTCATCACCCTCTGGGAGACGCACCTGGACACCGTGCCTCACTTCAGCACACACTTCAAGTTCTTACTGTGTCCTTTAAAAGAAAATATCTTTTAATTAATGATATTAGGTGAAGACAGGAGAAAGAAAGAAATATGAATCTGTTTCTTTGTGTCCGTAATGAGGTGAACTGCCAATCTCTGTGCATTAGGATGACACTGTAACCAACGAATCTATCCTGTTGGAACAGCATTCGCTTTTAAAAATATGCATTGATTATTTTAGAGAGAGGGAGAAAGAGAAACATTGATTTGTTATTCCACTTATTTATGTATTTATTATTTGATTCTTTTATGTTCCCTTACCAGGCATCAAACCCACAAACCCTGGGTATAACGATGTCACTTTAACCAACAGAGCTACCCAACAGGGTAAAGTACTGGGGTGCCTACATTGAACTTCCATGTTTTATCATGACAATTTTTTCTTTTTAAAACATGAGCAGAAAGTGAAAAATTATCGATTGAGAATTTTTTAGGGTGGTAGAGGAATGGAGAAAGACAAACACAATGATTTATTTATTCCAGTATGTACCCTGACCGGGGATTGAACTTGCACCTTTGCAAATCAGGATGATGCTCTAACTTGTAGGACCTTAGAGCAGGGCGTACTCTTATTTAAAGCAATTTATGGATTGATATGAGAGAGAGAAAGTGAAACATCTGTTTGTTGTTCTCCTTATTTATGCATTCATCGGTTGATCTTCTATGCGGTCTTTATCGGGGATTGAATCCGTAACGTTGGCATATCAGGATATCGCTCTAACTGAGCTACTGGTCAGTTACAGTACCGTGGGTGTACTGTGGCACTGCGGGGTCTTATCATGGCACTGTATCTTCGTTCTTTAAATGAACAAAGTAAATTTTTTAATTTATTGATTTTCTTTCTTCTTCCTTTTTTTAAAGGTAACATTTTCTTCTTATTTTTTATTTATTAATGTTTTATTTATTCATTTTAGAAAAGAGAGAGAGGCAGAATTGGGGAAAGAGCAGGAAGCATCAACTCTCATATGTGCCTTGACCAGACAAGCCCTGGGTCTTGAACCAGCTATCTCAGCATTGCAGGTTGCCACCTCATCTACTGTGACACCCCTGTGCCACCACAGGCCAGGCTTTTATTTATTTATTTATTTATTTATTTATTTATTTATTTTAAGAGATAGAAGAAGGGATAGAGATAGAAACACAATATGTTTCTGTATGTACCCTAACAGGATCAAACCTACAACCCGGTGTATCAGGATGGTGCTCTGAACTACTCGGTAAGGGTCACCACAGCACTCATTCGTGATGAATTGCCTTTGCTTCATATACTTAAAAACAATTTTTTAAAAGTTTAATTTATTCATTTGGAGTGAAGAGACACATGAAGAGAGAAAATAAGTGGGAAGCATCAACCTGTCGTAGCTCCTCGTTTGTGCCTCACCGCGGCCCACTCGTGGTTTTCCTTGTTCTCTTCATTCCCAGTTGATGCCCTACCAACCGCACCAGCCCAAGTCAGACTCGCTCTCTAACTTTCAAATTCTATCTGTGCACTTCTTTGTAAAATCCTGTTTTAGCCAGAACTCTGCTAAATCAATTTCATCAGAATCTCCACACCGCACCACAGAT
Source organism: Rhynchonycteris naso (assembly GCA_037038555.1). NCBI lineage: Eukaryota > Metazoa > Chordata > Mammalia > Chiroptera > Emballonuridae > Rhynchonycteris > Rhynchonycteris naso. Next base: position 27,839,983 of record CM072997.1, on the reverse strand, counting down.
AGATCTTGGTGCGGTTTTGAGTGTATCCCGGAACCATAATGCCGGTGGACCGTTCTCCGTGCCCAGGTTGTACCTCAGCGCTGCACGTCAGACCACACCGTCTTAGATGCACTCACTTTGGAATCACATACAGTGTTTGTAGGTCAGACCCTCAGGGCAGATGCACTTGCGCACTGTACCTCGGCACACACATCGGGTCTACAGCGGCATTCAAAATTATTTTATGTTTTAATTGAATGATTTTAGATAAGGACAGGTGAGAGAGAGAGAGAGAGAAATATTAATCTCTTTCTGTATGTCCCTCACCAGGGACAAACTGCAAATCTCTGTGCATCAGGATGCTACTCTAACCAACGGAGCTATCTGGTCTGGAAGCATTCGTTTTTTTAAAAAAATGCATTGATATATTTTATATATTTTTTAATTTATTTAATTTTTCCAAGGACAGAGAGAGAGAGCCAGAGAGAGGGATAGACAGGGACAGACAGACAGGAACAGAGAGAGTTGAGAAGCATCAATCACTAGTTTCTCGTTGCTCTTGCGACACCATAGTTGTTCATTGATTGCTTTCTCACCTGTGCCTTGACCGCGGGCCTTCAGCAGACCGAGCAACCCCTTGCTGGAGCCAGTGACCCTGGGTCCAAGCTGGCGAGCTTTTGCTCAAGCCAGATGGCCCCGCGCTCAAGCTGGCAAGCTTGGAGTCTCGAACCTGGGTCTTCTGCATTTCAGTCCGATGCTCCATCCACTGCGCCGCCGCTTGGTCAGGCTTCATTGATTTATTTTAGAGAGAGGGAGAGATAGAGAGTGAGAAACACTGATTTGTTATTTCACTTATTTATACATTCATTATTTGATTTTCATATGTTCCCTTACTAGGGATCAAACCCACACGTCTTGGGGTAAAACAATAACTCTGTTACTGAGAGCTACCCGGCAGGGATAAGTACTATGGGGCGTACCTCGGCACATCCAGGTCTTATCGTGACAGGCTTTTTCTTTTTCAAACATGAGCATATTAAGAAAATTATTGATTTATAATTTTTGGGGGGAGATAGAGGAATGGAGAGAGACAGAAACAACGATCTATTCTTGTATGTGTCCTGACTGGGGATTAAACTTGCATCCTTTGTATAATGAGGATATGCTCTAACCTGTAGGACAGGGGTGCCCACACTTTTTCAGCTTGCGAGCTACTTATAAGATGACCAAGTCAAAACGATCTACCTACAATAAAAATGCAAAACATAAATTTATTTCTTCTATATTATCATTATTTAAGTTACTATTATTACTATTTAACATTGTGTATTCTTCTTTCACCTTTCTCCATCTCATCTCTCTTTTTGGAGGAAAGTCAATGTCATAGTTTTTATGAACAGTCCAAAAAAGCCGCTCCACATTTCCCTTCTTTGGAATAGCAATGGCGCACAGACAGATGAGGCAAACGCACTTAGAATATGACATAGTGAAAAAAATCACCTCCCATTCTGTATGAAAGTGGTAGGTTTTAGGCTTCTTACTCGGACCAGCTACGGCACTCATTTTTATACCCTTTGTTGTATTTAGTTTAAATAAATTGAAGGCTAACTACGCAGCAATGTAACTGAGCAAGTTAGCGCGGTTTAATGTGCATGCGTAGGGTGTCAAAAGTTCAGACGTCAGATTGGCTACCCTGTCAAAAGACAAATGTCTTTTTAATGTCATGTGATTTACCCACACTTCCTTCGCGATCGACCAGTAGATCGCGATTGTCGTATTGAGCACCCCTGCTGTAGGAATTTCAGCCAGGGTGCACTTCATTTTAAAAATAATTTATTGATTTGAGAGAGAAACATAGATTCATTGTTCCACTAATTTATGCATTTGTTGGTAGATTTTATATGTGGCTTTCCCCGTGAATTGAACCTGCAATCTTGGCATATTGGGATGTCGTTCTAACTAACTGAACTACTCGTCATGGTTACCATATTGTGGGCGTACCGTGGCACTTCCTTATCTTTACATGGCACTGTATCATAGTATTTTAAACGAACAAATTAAATGTATAATTACTTATTAATTTCTTATTGTTTTAAATTGCTAGATAGAGTAGGGGATAGAGAGACAGAAACAATGATAAGGTCCTGTAAATGTGCCCTGCAGTGCAGAGAACCGGTAACCCTCTGTATTAGGATGATATTTTGAACTACCCAGTAAGGGTCACCGTGGCATCTTTCGTGATGAATTTCCTTTGCTTCATTATACTAAAAAAAAAAAAGTTTGAAAAAAGATTTTATTTTTTATTTCGGAGAGAAGAGAAAGAGGGAGAGAGGAGAATCAGCGGGAAGCATCGCATCAAAGTGTAGTTGCTTCTCGTTTATTCCGTAACGCGGCACTCTCGGGGTTTTCCGCGATCTCAGCATTCCTGGTTGACACCCTACCGACTGCAACAATAAAGGACAGGCTCGCTCCCTATCTTTCAGGTTTTATCATTGCAGTTCTTTGTAAACTTTCGTTTTAACAAGAACTCAGCTAAATCAGTTTCAATAGAATCTCTACAGCAAACCACAGATGCGTCTTGGCATGGTTTTGGGTGTATCCTGGAACAATACAGTGAGGGCACCCCGTGCCGTGCCCCGGCTGTACCTCAGCACTGTACATCAGACCACACTGCAGTGCAGATGCACTCACTTCAGAATTGCATACTGCTTTTGTTCTTCAGACCCTCTGGGCAGATGCACCTGGGCACCGTACCTCACTTAGGCACGCTTTGAAGTTCTTACCGTGGCCTTTAAGAGAAAGTATTTTTTTTAATTTAATAATTTTAGATGAAGACAAGAGAGATACAGAAATACTAATCTGTTCCTGTATGTCCCTCACCAAAGACAAAGCGTAGATCGCTTTTCATCAGGATGACACTCTAACCAACGGAGCTGTCTGATCGGGGCAGCATTCGTTTTTTAAAAATATGAATTGATTTATTTTAGAGAGAGAGAGAAACATTGATTTGTTATTCCACTTATTTATACAGAATTTGATTCTCTTAATTTCCCTTACCAGGGATCAAACCGACAATTCCTGGTGTATAACGCTGGCACTGTATCCAACAGAGCTCCCCAGCAGGTTAACATACCGGAGGGGGGTATGGGGGGGCTATGTTGCACTTTCAGGTCTTCCCATGACAGTTTCTTTCTTTATAAAACATGAGCAGAAAACAAAGATTTATTGATTGATAACTTTTTTAGAGTGAGAGATGAACGGAGAGAGACAAACAGTGATTTATTTCAGTATGTTCTAAGACAGGAGATAGAACCTGCATCTTTGCATATCAGAATGATGCTTTAACCAGTAAGATCTAAGGCCGGGGTTCACTCTTTTTTAAAGCAATTTATGGATTGATTTGAGAGAGAGAGAAAGCGAAACATCTGTTGTTCTACTACTTTATGCTTTCATTGGTTGCTCTTGTATATGGTCTTTACCGGGGATTGAATCCGTAACGTTGGCATATCGGGGATAGCGCTCTAACTAATTGAGCTACCTGTCGGTTACAGTACTGTGGGCATATGGTGACACTGCCAGGTCTTATCATGGCACCGTATCTTCGTTTTTTAAATAAACAAAGTAAATTTCTTACTTACTGATTTATTTTCTTTACTGATTGATTTTCTTTTTAGGATCATAGAAAAACAGATATATAGAGAGAAACAACAATATGTTCCTGTATGTGCCCTAACAGGATTGAACCTGCAACTCGGTGTATCAGGATGGTGTTCTGAACTACTTGGAAAAGGTCACCGTGGCACTCATTCGTGATGAATTGTCTTTGCTTCATTATACTTAAAAACACTTTTTAAAAAATTTAATTTATTCATTTGGAGAGAAGAGACAGAGGGAGAGAGGAGAATAAGCAGAAAGCATCAACCTGTAGTTGCTTCTCATTTGTGCTTTAACGTGGCCCACTCAGGGTTTCTGCGATCTCAGCATTCCCGGTTGACGCCCTACCCACCGCACCAGCACAAGTTAGACTTGAACCCAATCAACTTCGTCTGTGCACTTCTTTGTAAAATCCCGTTTTAGCCAGAACATGTACTAAATCAGTTTCACCTGAATCTTCACCGCGCAACATCGGTGGATCTTGGTGCGGTTTTGGGTGTATCCCGGAACAATACCACGGGTGGACCCGTTGCCGTGCCCTGGCTGTACCTCAGCGCTGCACGTCAGACAGCACTGTGTTTTAGATGCACTCACTTTGAAACCACATACTGTGTCTGGTGGTCAGGCCCTCAGGGCAGATGCACTTGGGAACTGAACCTCTGCACACATTTTAGGTCTTACAGTGGCATTTAATAAATCTTTATTTTTAATTAATTGATTTTAAATAAGGACGAGTGAGAGAGAAGCAGAAATATTAATCTCTTTCTGTATGTCCCTCACCAGGGACAAACTGCAAATCTCTGCATCAGGATGGCACTCTAACCAATGACGCTATCAGGTCCGGGCAGCATTCATTTTTCAAAAAAATTGATTTATTTTAGAGAGAGAAAGAGGGAGAGAGAGAGAGAGAGAGAAAGAGAGAGAGAAACATCAATTTGTTATTCCACTTATTCATGCATTTATTATTTGATTCTTGTGTGTTTCCTTACCAAGGATGTAACCCACAAACCTTGGCGTATAACGATAACGCTCTAACCAAAAGAATTAGCCGGTAGGGTTAAGTATCGGGGTGGGAGGACGGTGCGTAGATCGGCACATTCAGGTCTCATCATGACAGGTTTTTTCTGTTTAAAACATAAGCATATTAAGAAAAATTGTTCATTTATATTTTTAGGGAGACAGAGGAATGGAAAGAGACAGAAACAACGATCTATTCCTTTATGTGCCCTGATTGGGGACTGAACTTCCAACATTTGCATAATTGGGAGATGCTCTAACCTGTAGGAACTTCGGCCAGGGTGCACTCCATTTGTAAAATAATTTATTGATTGATTTGAGAGAGAAACATAGATTTGTTGTTCCACTAATTTGTGCATTATTGGTTGATCCTATATGTGGCCTTTCCCAGGGGTGGAATCTGCAATCTTGGCGAATTGGGAATTTGCTTAAAAAAAAAAACTGAACTACCCGTCATGGTTATCTTTTTGCGGGCGTACCGTGGCACTTCCATATCTTATCACGGCACTGTATTAGAGTTTAAAATGAACAGATTAAATGTATTCTTATTTATTAATTTCTTATTTTTTTATAGCTAGATAGAGTGGGGATTGAGAGACAGAAATAACGATAAGGTCCAGTACGTGCCCTGACGGTGCAGAGAACCGGCAAACCGCTGTTTCAGGATGATACTCTGAGCTACCCTGTAAGGGTCACCGTGGCATCGTTCGTGATGAATTTCCTTTGCTTCATTATACTTAAAAACAGTTTAAAATGATTTTATTTATTGATTTGGAGAGAAGAACAAGATGGGTAAAAGAAATAAGAGGGAAGCATTAAAGTGAAGTAGCTTCTCCTTTGTGCCATAACGCGGCACACTTAGGGTTTTCCGCGATCTCAGCAATCTCGGTTGACGCCCGCCCTACCGACTGCAACAATACAGGACACGCTCGCTCCCTATCTTTCAGGTTTTATCACTGCACTTTTTTCTAAATTCTCATTTTAGCAAGAACTCTGATCAATCACTCTCACCAAAATCTCCACCGCGAACCATAGGTGGGTCTCGGCATGGCTTTGGGTGTATCCTGAAAGCATACCGCGGGTGTACCCTTTGCGGTGCCCCGGCTGTACCTCAGCACTGTACATCAGACCACAGTGTGTTATAAATGCACTCACTTTAGAATTGCATACTGCGTTTGTTCTTCAGACCCTCTGGGCAGATGCACTTGGGCACTGTGCCTCACTTTGGCACACTCTGAAGTCCTTATTGTGGCCTTTAAAAGAAAGCATATTTTAATTTAGTAATTTTTGGTGAAGACAGGAGAGAGACAAATATTGATCTGTTCTTGTATATCCCTCACCAAAGACAAAGCGTAAATTGCTGTGCACCGGGATTATACTCTAACCAACAGAGCTGTCTGGTCAGGGCAGTATTCGTTTTTTAAAAATATGAATTGATTCATTTTAGAGAGAGAGAGAGAGAGAAACATTGATTTGTTATTCCACTTTTTTATGCATTCATTATTTGATTCTTGTATGTTTCCTACCAGGTATCAAACTCACAGACCTTGGTATAAAAATGAAGACAATCTAACCAACATGGCTATTCTGCAGTGTTAAGTATTGGGGGGTGTACCTCAGCATATCCAGATCTTATAATGACAGGTCTTTTTTTTTAAAAAAAAAACATGAGCCTATTAAAAAAAATTATTGATGTATATTTATTTTGGGGGGGACAGAGATACAGAGGGGGACAGAAACAAGGATCTATTCCTGTATGTGCCCTGACTTTGGATTAAACTTGCAACCTTTGCATAACGGGGAGATGCTCTAAGCTGTAGGAACTTCGCGCAGGGTGCGCTCTCTTTTTAAAACAATTTATTGATTGATGTGAGAGAGAAACATTTGTTGTTCCACTAATTTATGCATTTATTGGTTTATCCTATATGTGGTTTTTCTCGAAGATTGAACCTGCAATCTGGACGTATTGGGAATTCTCTCTAACTAATTGAGCCACCTGTCAGTTATAGTAACGCGGGCGTACCCTGGAACTGCCAGGTCTTATCATGGCACTGTATCTTCGTTTTTTAAATAAACAAAGTAAATCTCTAACTTACTGAATTTTTATTTACTTATTGATTTTCTTTTTGGGGTAATAGAAAAAAGGATATATAGAGAGAAACAACGATATGTTCCTGTATTTGTCCTAACAGGATTGAACTGCAACCCAGTGTATCAGGATGGTGCTCTGAACTACCAGGTAAGGGTCACCTTAGCACTCATTCGTGAGGAATTGTCTTTGCTTCATTATACTTAAAAACAATTTTTAAAAATTTTAATTTATTCATTTGGATAGAAGAAAGAGAGGGAGAGAGGAGAATAAGCGGGAAGCATCAACCTGTAGTAGCTTCTCATTTGTGCCTTAACAGGGCACAGTCGGGGTTTTCTGTGATCTCTGCATTCCGATTCACGCCCTACCCACCGCCCCAGCACAAGTCAGACTCGCTCCTTGTCAAATTTCGTCTGTGCACTTCTTCGTAAAATTTTGTTTTAGCCAGAACTGTGTTAAATGAGTTTCACCAGAATCTGCACATCGAACCATAGATACATCTTGGTGCGGTTTAGGGTGTATCCCAGAACCATGGCGCGGGTGTCCCTCAGCGCTGTATGTCAGACAGCACTGTATCTCAGATGCACTCACTTTGGAATTACATACTGTGTCTGTTGTTCAGGCCCTCAGGGCGGATGCACTTGGGAACTGAACCTCTGCACACACTTCAGGGCTTACAGTGGCATTTAATAAATCTTTATTTTTAATTAATTGATTTTAGATAAGGACAGGTGAGAGAGAGAGAGAGAGAGAGAGAGACATAAATATTAATCTCTTTCTGTGTGTGTCCCTCACCAGGGATGAACCAAAAATCTCTGTTCAACAGGATGCAACTCTAATCAACGGAACAATCTGGATTGGGCAGCATTCGTTTCTTTTTTTTAATTATTTATTTATTTATTTATTTATTTATTTATTTATTTATTTATTTATTTATTTTAGAGGTACAGAGAGAGAGAGTCAGAGAGAAGGATAGATAGGGACAGACAGACAGGAACAGAGAGAATTGAGAAGCATCAATCATTAGTTTTTAATTGCCACATCATAGTTGTTCATTGATTGCTTTCTCACATGTGCCTTGACCGCGGGCCTTCAGCAGACTGAGCCACCACTTGCAGGAGCCAGCGACCTTGGGTCCAAGCTGGTGAGCTTTTGGTCAAGCCATATGGGCCTGCGCTCAAGATGGCGAACTTGGGGTCTCGAACCTGGGTCTTCTGCATCCCAGTCCGATGCTTTATCCACTGCTCCACTGCCTGGTCAGGCAGCACTTGTTTCTTAAACATAGTAATTGATTTATTTTAAAGAGAGAAAGGGAGAGAGAGGGAAACATCAATTTGTTATTCCACTTATTTATTCTTTCATTATTTGATTCTCATATGTTTCTTACCAAGGATCCAAGGATGTAACCCACAAACCTTGGCATATAATGATGGCACTCTAACCAACAGAGCTACCTGGCAGGGTTAAGTACCGGGTGACATTCTTCAGCACATTAGGTCTTATGACAGGATTTTTCTTATTAAAACATAAGCATATTAAGAAAAATTGTTGATTTATTATGTTTATAGGGAGATAGAAGAATGGAAAGAGACAGAAACAGCAGTCTATTCCTTTATGTGCCCTGAATGGGGATTGAACCTCCAACCTTTGCATAATAGGGAGATGCTCTAACCTGTAGGAACTTCGGCCAGGGTGCACTCTATTTGTAAAATAATTTATTGATTGATTTGAGAGAGAAACATAGATTCATTGTTCCACTAATTTAAGCATTTATTGACTGATCCTATATGTGGCCTTTCCTGAAGATTGAATCTGTAATCTTGGCTAATTGGAAATTTGCTCCAACTAACTGAGCTACCCGTCATGGTTATCTTATCGCGGGCGTACCGTGCTATTTCCATATCTTATCTTGGCACTGTATCATAGTTTTAAATAGCAGATTAAATGTATTCTTATTTATTAATTTCTTATTTTTTTTTTTTTGTAGCTAGATAGAGTAGGGGATAGTGAAAGAAACAACAATAAGGTCCTGTACGTGCCCTGAAAGTGGAGAGAACCGGGAACCCTTTGTATCACGATGATACTCTGAGCTACCCTGTAAGGGTCACCGTGGCATCGTTCGTGATGAATTTCCTTTGCTTCATTATACTTAAAAACAGTTTAAAATGATTTTATTTATTGATTTGGAGAGAAGAACAGGATGGGTAGAAGAAATAAGAGGGAAGCATCAAAGTGTAGTGGCTTCTCCTTTGTGCCATAAAGCGGCACACTTAGGGTTTTCCGCGATCTCAGCAATCTCGGTTGACGCCCGCCCTACCGACTGCAACAATACAGGACACGCTCGCTCCCTATCTTTCAGGTTTTATCACTGCACTTTTTTCTAAATTCTCATTTTAGCAAGAACTCTGATCAATCACTCTCACCAAAATCTCCACCGCGAACCATAGGTGGGTCTCGGCATGGCTTTGGGTGTATCCTGAAAGCATACCGCGGGTGTACCCTTTGCGGTGCCCCGGCTGTACCTCAGCACTGTACATCAGACCACAGTGTGTTATAAATGCACTCACTTTAGAATTGCATACTGCGTTTGTTCTTCAGACCCTCTGGGCAGATGCACTTGGGCACTGTGCCTCACTTTGGCACACTCTGAAGTCCTTATTGTGGCCTTTAAAAGAAAGCATATTTTAATTTAGTAATTTTTGATGAAGACAGGAGAGAGACAAATACTGATCTGTTCTTGTATATCCCTCACCAAAGACAAGGCGTAAATTGCTGTGCACCGGGATTATACTCTAACCAACAGAGCTGTCTGGTCAGGGCAGTATTCGTTTTTTAAAAATATGAATTGATTCATTTTAGAGAGAGAGAGAGAGAGAGAGAAACATTGATTTGTTATTCCACTTTTTTATGCATTCATTATTTGATTCTTGTATGTTTCCTACCAGGTATCAAACTCACAAACCTTGGTATAAAATGAAGACCATCTGCCTGACCTGTGGTGGCGCAATCGATAAGGGCGTCGACCTGGAATGCTGAGGTCACCCGTTCGAAACCCTGGGCTTGCCTGGTCAAGGCACATATGGGAGTTGATGCTCTCTGCTCCTCCCCCCTTCTCTCTTTCTCTCTCTGTCTCTCTCCTCTCTCTCTAAAAATGAGTAAAATGTAAATAAAATAAATAAATAAAATAAAATGAAGACAATCTAACCAACATGGCTATTCTGCAGTGTTAAGTATTGGGGGGTGTACCTCGGCATATTCAGATCTTATCATGACAGGTTTTTTTTTTAAAAAAAGCATGAGCCTATTAAGAAAAAATTGATGTATAATTTTTTGGGGGATAGAGATACGGAGGGGGACAGAAACAAGGATCTATTCCTGTATGTGCCCTGACTTTGGATTAAACTTGCAACCTTTGCATAACGGGGAGATGCTCTAAGCTGTAGGAACTTCGCGCAGGGTGCGCTCTCTTTTTAAAAGAATTTATTGATTGATGTGAGAGAGAAACTGTTGTTCCACAAATTTATGCATTTATTGGTTTATCCTATATGTGGTCTTTCTCGAATATTGAACCTGCAATCTTGGCGTATTGGGAATTTTCTCTAATTGAGCTACCTGTCAGTTATAGTAACGCGGGCGTACCCTGGAACTGCCAGGTCTTATCATGGCACTGTATCTTCGTTTTTTAAATAAACAAAGTAAATCTCTAACTTACTGAGTTTTTTTTTTACTTATTGATTTTTTTTTTTAGGATAATAGAAAAAAGGATATATATAGAGAAACAATGATATGTTCCTGTATTTGTCCTAACAGGATCGAACCTGCAACCCAGTGTATCAGGATGGTGCTCTGAACTACCAGGTAAGGGTCACCTTAGCACTCATTCGTGAGGAATTGTCTTTGCTTCATTATACTTAAAAACAATTTTTAAAAATTTTAATTTATTCATTTGGATAGAAGAAAGAGAGGGAGAGAGGAGAATAAGCGGGAAGCATCAACCTGTAGTAGCTTCTCATTTGTGCCTTAACAGGGCACAGTCGGGGTTTTCTGTGATCTGCATTCCGGTTTACGCCCTACCCACCGCCCCAGCACAAGTCAGACTCGCTCCTTGTCAAATTTCGTCTGTACACTTCTTCGTAAAATTTTGTTTTAGCCAGAACTGTGTTAAATGAGTTTCACCAGAATCTGCACATCGAACCATAGATACATCTTGGTGCGGTTTAGGGTGTATCCCAGAACCATACTGCGGGTATCCCGTGCTGTACCTGGCTGTACCTCAGCGCTGTATGTCAGACAGCACTGTATCTTAGATGCACTAACTTTGGAATTACATACTGTGTCTGTTGTTCAGGCCCTCAGGGCAGATGCACTTGGGAACTGAACCTCTGCACACATTTTAGGTCTTACAGTGGCATTTAATAAATCTTTATTTTTAATTAATTGATTTTAAATAAGGACAGGTGAGAGAGAGAGAGAGAGAGAGAGAGAGAGAGAGAGAAATATTAATCTCTTTCTGTGTGTCCCTCACCAGGGATGAACCAAAAATCTCTGTTCATCAGGATGCGACTCTAATTAATGGGGCTATCTGGATTGGGCAGCATTCGTTTCATATTTTTTAATGTTTTATTTATTTATTTATTTTACAGGGACAGAGAGAGAGTCAGAGAGAGGGATAAATAGGGATAGACAGACAGGAACAGAGAGAAATGAGAAGCATCAATCATTAGTGTTTCGTTGCCGTTGCGACACTATAGTTGTTCATTGATTGCTTTCTCACACGTGCCTTGACCGTGGGTCTTCAGCAGACCGAGCCACTACTTGCTGAGCCAGCGACCTTGGATCCAAACTGGCAAGCTTTTGCTCAAGCCATATGGGCCTGCGCTCAAGCTGGCGAACTCGAGGTCTCAAACCTGGGACTTCTGCATCCCAGTCTGACGCTCTTCCACTGCTCCACCGCCTGGTCAGGCAGCACTCGTTTCTTAAAAATAGTAATTGATTTATTTTAGAGAGATAAAGGGAGAGAGAGAGAGAGAGAGAGAGAAACATCAATTTGTTATTCCACTTATTTATTCATTCATTATTTGATTCTCATATGTTCCTTTACCAAGGATCCAAGGATGTAACCCACAAACCTTGGCATATAATGATGACACTCTAACCAACAGAGCTACCCGGCAGGGTTAAGTACTGGGCGACATTCTTCGGCACATTCAGGTTTTATCATGACAGGATTTTTCTTTTTAAAACATGAGCATATTAAGAAAAATTGTTGATTTATAATGTTTTTAGGGAGATAGAGGAATGGAAAGAGACAAAAACAGCAATCTATTCCTTTATGTGCCCTGAATGGGGATTGAACTTCCAACCTTTGCATAATGGGGAGATGCTCTAACCTGTAGGAACTTCGGCCACGGTGCACTCCATTTTTATAATAAGTTATTGATTGATTTGAGAGAGAAACATAGATTCGTTATTCCACTAATTTAAGCATTTATTAATTGATCTTATATGTGGCCTTTCCTGAAGATTGAATCTGTAATCTTGGCAAATTGGAAATTTGCTCCAACTAACTGAGCTACCCGTCATGGTTATCTTATCGCGGGCGTACCGTGCTACTTCCATATCTTATCTTGGCACTGTATCATAGTTTTAAATAACAGATTAAATGTATTCTTATTTATTAATTTCTTTTTTCTTTTGTAGCCAGATAGAGTGGGGGATAGAGGGAAAGAAACAACAATAAGGTCCTGTATGTGTCCTGAAAGTGGAAAGAACTGGCAACCCGCTGTATCACGATGATACTCTGAGCTACCCGGTAAGGGTCACCGTGGCATCGTTCGTGATGAATTTCCTTTGCTTCATTATACTTAAAAACAGTTTTAAAAGATTTTATTTATTGATTTGGAGACAGGAGAAAGATGTGTTGAGGAAATAAGCGGGAAGCATCAGAGTGTAGTGGTTTCTCGTTTGTGCCATAACGCGGCACACTCGGGGTTTTCCGCAATCTCAGCAATCTCGGTTGACGCCCGCCCTACCGACTGCAACAATACAGGACACGCTCGCTCCCTATCTTTCTGGTATTATCACTGCACTTTTTGTAAATTCTTGTTTTAGCAAGAACTTTGATAAATCACTTTCACCAGAATCTCCACTGTGAACTATAGGTGGGTTTCAGCATGGCTTTGGGTGTATTCTGAAAGCATCCCACGGGTGTACCCTTTGCGGTGCCGCGGGTGTACCCTTTGCGGTGCCCTGGCTGTACCTCAGCACTGTACATCAGATCACAGTGTGTTATAAATGCACTCACTTTAGAATTGCATACTGCGTTTGTTCTTCAGACCCTCTGGGCAGATACACCTGGGCACTGTGCCTCACGTAGGCATACTTTTCAAATTCTTACCATGGCCTTTAACAGAAAATATTTTTTAATTTGATAATTATAGGTGAAGACAGGATAGAGACAGAAATATTAATCTGTTTTTTTATGGCCCCCATTAGAGATGAACTTTAAATCTGTGTGTATCAGGATGACACTCTAACTGACGGAGCTATCTAGGTGAGGCAGCATTCGTTTTTTAAAAATATGCATTGATTTATTTGAGAAAGAGAGAAGCATCAGTTTGTTATTTCACTTATTTATGTATTCATTATTTGATTCTTGCAATTTCCCTTACCATGGATCAAACCCACCAACTCTGGTGCACAACGGTGGCACTTTAACCAACAGAGCTATCAAGGTGAAGTAAAGGCGGTGTGTTTGGAGGAATCGTACCTTGCACTTCCGGGTCTTACCATAACAGTTTCTTTCCTTTTAAAACATGAGCAGAAAAAGAAAAAGTATTGATTGATAATTTTTTAGAGTGATAGAGGAATGGAGAGAGACAAATACATAGATTTATTCCCGTACGTGCCCTGACTGGGGATTGAATTTACACCTTTGCATATCAGGATTATGCTCTAAACAGTAGGACCTCAGGCCAGGGTGTACTGTGTTTTAAAGCAATTTACAGATGGATTTGAGAGAGAGAGAAAGTGAAACATCTGTTTGTTATTCTACTTATTTATGCATTCATTGGTTGATCTTGTATGCGTTCTTAACTGGGGATTGAATCCGTAATCTTGGCATGTCGGGATATCACTGCAATTGAGCTACATGTCAGTATCAATACCGTGGGCGCACCCTGGTACTGCCAAGTCTTACCATGGCACTGTATCTTTGTTTTTTAAACGAACAAAGTAAATTTTTTATTTATTAATTTTCTTTCTTTTTTTTTTTGGAGAGAGAGATAGAAGAAAGGATAGAGAGAGACAGAAACAATGATATGTTCCTTTATGTGCCCTGACAGGATAAAAAATGCAACCTGGTGTATCAGGATGGTGCCCTGAACTACCCGGTAAGGGTCACCGTGGCACTCATTTGTGATGAATTGTCTTCACTTCATTATTCTTAAATACAATTTTATAAAGGTTTTACGTATTCACTTGGAGAGAAGAGAGAGAGGAAGAGAGTGGAATTACCAGGGAGCATCAACTTGTAGTAACTTCTCATTTGTGCCTTAACGTGGCGCGCTCGGGCTTTTCGCGATCTCTGTATTCCCGGTTGACGCCCTACCCACCGCACTAGCCCAAGTCAGACTCGCTCCCTAACTTTTATATTTCATCTGTGAACTTGATAAAATCCTGTTTTAGCCAGAACTCTGCTAAATCAGTTCCACCAGAATCACCACACCGCACCATAGGTAGATCTTGGTGTGCTTTTAAGTGTAACTCGGAAACATACCGTGGGTGGACCCTTTGCTGTGCCAAGGTTGTACCTCAGCGCTGCACGTCAGACAACACTGTGTCTTACAAGCACTCACTTTGGAATCACATCAGTGTTTGTTCGTCAGGCCCTCGGGGCAGATACACTTGGCTACAGAATCTCCATACACACTTCAGGTGTTACTGTGGCATTTAAAACTTTTTATTATTTTATTTTAATGATTTTAGATAAGGACAGGGGAAAGAGAGAGAGAGAAATATTAATGTGTTTCTGTATGTCCCTCACCAGGGGCGAACCACAAATCTCTGTGCATCAGGATTACACTCTAAACAACGGACCTATCTGTTCCGGGCAGAATACATTTTTTAAAAAAAATTCATTGATTTATTTTAGAGAGAGAGAGAGAGAAACATTGATTTGTTTTTCCACTTATTTATGCATTCATTATTTGATTCTCATGTTTCCTTACCGGATATCAAACCCACAAAATTGGCGTAAAATGAAGACAATTAAACCAACATGGCTATTCTGCAGGGGAGCGTACCTCAGCATATCCAGGTCTTATTATGACAGGTTTTTTCCTTTTAAAACATGAGCATATTAAGAAAAATTATTGATGTATAATTATTTTGGGGGGGATAGAGATACAGAGGGGGACAGAAACAACAATCTATTTCTGTATGTGCCCTGACTTTGGATTAAACTTGCAATCTTTGCATAACGGGGAGATGCTCTAAGCTGTAGGAACTTCGCGCAGGGTGCGCTCTCTTTTTAAAACAATTTATTGATTGATGTGAGAGAGAAACATTTGTTGTTCCACTAATTTATGCATTTATTGGTTTATCCTATATATGGCCTTTCTCAAAGATTGAGCTTGCAATCTTGGTGTATTGGGAATTCTCTCTAACTAATTGAGCTACCTGTCAGTTACAATACCATAGGACTACGGTGGCACCATCATGTTTTATGGCACTGTATATTTATTTTTAAAATGAGCAATGTAAATATTTTTATTTATTTATTTTCTTTCTTTCTTTTTATTTTAGAGAGATAGAAGAAAGAATAGAGAGAGACAGAAACAACAATATGTTCCTGTGTGTGGCCTGACAGAATCAAATCTTCAACTGGTGTATCAGGATGGTGCTCTGAAGTACCCGGTAAGGGTCGTAAGGGTCGCGGTGGTAATCATTTCTGATGAATTGCCTTTGCTTTATTATATTGAAGACAAATTTTAAAAGCTTTAATGTATTCACTTGGAGAGAAGAGAGAGAGGGAGAGAGGAGAATAAGCGGGAAGTATCAATCTATAGTTGCTTCTCATTTGTGCCTTGCCGCGGCACGCTCACGCTCAGGGTTTCCACCATCTCTGCATTCCCGGTTGACGCCCTTTCTATCCATGACACCAGCACGAGTCAGACCCGCTCTCTAACTTTCAGATCTCATCAGTGCATTTCTTCATAGAGTCCCGTTTTAGCCAGAACTCAGCTAAATCAGTTTCTCCAGAATCTCCACACCACACCATAGGTGGATCTTGATGCGGTTTTTGATATATCCCGGAACCATACCGCGAGTGGACCCTGTTCTTGCCCCGGCTGTACCTCAGCGCTGCACGTCAGACAACACCGTATCTTATATGCACTCACTTTGTAATCACATACTGTGTTTGTCAGACCTCAGGGCAGATGCACTGGGGCACCGTATCTCGGCACATACTTCAGGTGTTACTGTGGCATTTAAATTTTTTTTACAGGGACAGACAGAGAGTCAGAGAGAGGGATAGATAGGGACAGACAGACAGGAATGAAGAGAGGTGAGAAGCATCAATCATTAGTTTCTCGTTGCTGTTGCAACACCATAGTTGTTCATTGATTGCTTTCTCACATGTGCCTTGACCGCGGGCCTTCAGCAGACCGAACCACCCCTTGCCATTGCCAGAGCCAGCGACCTTGGGTCCAAGCTGGCGAGCTTTTTGCTCAAGCCAGATGGGCCCGCGCGCTCAAGCTGGCAAGCTCGGGGTCTTGAACCTGGGTCTTCCACATCCCAGTCCGACGCTCTATCCACTGCGCCACCGCCTGGTCAGGCTTAAATTTTTTTTATTATTTTATTTTAATTATTTTAGATCAAAAAAGGTGTAAGAAAGAGACAGAAATGTTAATCTGTTTCTGTATGTCCCTCACCAGGGATGACCCACAAATCTCGGTGCATCAGGATGATACTCTAACGAACGGACCTATCTGGGCGGGGCAGCATTCGTTATTTAAAAAATGCATTGATTTATTTTAGAGAGAGAGAGAGAGAAAATTGATTTGTTATTCCACTTATTTATACATTCATTATTTGATTCTTGTATGTTTCCTTACCGGGGATCTAACCCACAAACCTTGGCGTAATACGACGACTCTGTAATTGAGCGCTACCCCGCAGGGTTAAGTATTGTGGGATGTTCTTCGGCACATCCCAGTCTTATCCACAGGATTTTTCTTTTTAAAACATGACCATGTTAAGAAAAATTATTGATTCCAAATTTTTTTGGAGGAGATAGAGGAACGAAGACAGACAGAAACAACGATCTGTTCCTGTGTTACCATGACTGGGGATGGAATTTGCAACCTCTGCATAGCGGGCAGATGGTTTAACCTGTAGGAACTCAGGGTAGGGTGCACTTTTTTAAAAAAAGCCAATTTATTGATTGATTTGGGAGAGAAATATAGATTCGTTGTTCCACTAAATTATGCATTTATTAGTTAATCATATTATTTGTGGCCTTTCCAGGGGATTCAACCTTCCATCTTAGCATATCAGGATGTTGCTCTAACTAACTGAGCTACCCGTCATGGTTACCATATCGTGGGCGTATTGTAGCACTTCTGTATCTTATCATGGCACTGTGTCATAGTTTTTAAATGAACCGATTCAATGTCTTCTTATTTATTAATTTCTTCTTTTTCTATAGCAAGATAGAGTGGTTAATAGAGAGACAGAAACAACAATAAGGTCCTGAATGTGCCCTGATGGTGGAGAGAACCAGCAACCCGCTGTATCAGGATGATACTCTGAACTACTCGGTAAGGGTCCCTGTGGCATCTTTGTGATGAATTTCCTTGGTTCATTATACTTAAAAACAGTTTTAAAAAGATTTTATTTGTTGATTTGGAATGAAGAAAGAAAGGGAGAGAGGAGAATAAGCGGGAAGCATCAAAGTGTAGTTTCTTCTCGTTTGCGCGGTAACGCAGCACACTCGGGGTTTTCCGCGATCTCAGCATTCCCGGTTGACGGCTATCCATTCTTTAATCTGTATGGATAGCCCTACCGTCTGCAAGAATACAGGATGGCTCGCTCCCTATCTTTCAGGTTTTATCAATGCACTTCTTTGTAAAATCCGGTTTAAAAAGATCTCTGCTAAATCACTTTCACCTGACTCTCCACAGTGAACCATAGCTGGATTTTGAATTTGACATGGTTTTGGGTACATCCTGGAACAGTAATGTGAGGGTACCTCATGCTCTGCCCTGGCTGTACCTCAGCACTGTACATCAGACCACACTATACTATAAATGCACTCATTCAGAGCTGCATACTGAGTTTGTCAGATCCTTTGGGCAGATGCACCTGGGCACCGTACCTCAATTTGACACATACTTCAAGTTCTTACCGTGGTCTTTAAAAGAAAATATTT
Organism: Rhynchonycteris naso; assembly: GCA_037038555.1. Classification (NCBI taxonomy): domain Eukaryota; kingdom Metazoa; phylum Chordata; class Mammalia; order Chiroptera; family Emballonuridae; genus Rhynchonycteris; species Rhynchonycteris naso. Next base: position 27,821,810 of record CM072997.1, on the reverse strand, counting down.
CTTTAATTTGATGATATTAGGTGAAGATAGCAGAGAGACAGAAATATTGATCTGTTTCTTTATGTCCGCTATCAGAGATTAACCATAAATCTCTGTGCATCAGAATGACACTAACCAACGGAGCTATCTGGGCAGGGCAGCATTCATTTTTAAAAATATTCATTTATTTACTTGAGAGAGAGAGAGGGAGAGAGAGAGAGAGCGAGAAACATCGATTTGTTATTCCACTTATTTATGCCTTCATTATTTGATTCTTGTATGTGCCCTTACCATTGATCAAACCCACAAATCTGGTGTATAACGAAGGCATTTTAACCAACTGAGCTACCCAACACGGTAAAGTCCCTGGGTGCGTGCCTTGCACTTACAGGTCTTACCATGACAGTATTTTTCTTTTTAAAGCATGAGCAGAAAAAGAAAAATTATTGGCTGATAATTTTTTTAGGATGATGGAGGAACGGAGAGAGACAGTGATTTATTGTAGTATATATATGCCCTGACTATGGATTGAACTTGTACCTTTGCATATCAGGATGATACTCTAACCTGTAGGACCTTGGGCAAGGGCACACTCTTTTTTAAAGCAATTTATGGATTGATTTGAGAGAGAGAAAGTGAAACGTCTTTGTTCTCCTACTTATTTACGCATTCATTGGTTGATCTTGTATGCGTTCTTTACTGGGGATTGAATCTATAACTTTGGAATATTGAGATATCGCTCTAATTGATCTACTGGTCAGTTACAGTACCGTGGGCGTACCTTGGCACTGCCAGGTCTTATCGTGGCACTGTATCTTCATTTTTTAAATGAATAAATTAAATTTTTTATTTACTGATTTTCTTTTTTTAGACAGATTAAAGAATGGATAGAGAGAAGCACAAACAACGATATGTTCGTGTATGTGCCCTAAGAGGATCAAACTGCAACCCGTGTATCAGGATGGTGCTCTGAACTACCAGGTAAGGGTCACCGTGGCACTCATTTGTGATGATCTGCCTTTCCTTCATTATACTTAAAAACAATTTTAAAAAGGTTTAATTTATTCACATGGAGAGAAGAGAGAGAGGGAGAGAGGAGAATTACCAGGGAGCATCAAACTGTAGTAGCTTCTCATTTGTGCCTTAACGGGGTGCACTCAGGGTTTCTGTGATCTCGGCATTCCCGGTTGACGCCCTATCCGCTGCACCAGCCCAAGTCAGACTTGTTCCCTAACTTTCAAATCTCATTAGCGCACTTCTTCGTAAAATCCCGTTTTAGCCAGAACTATGCTAAATCAGTTTTCCAGATTCTCCACACGGCACCATAGGTGGATCCTAGTGCGGTTTTGAGTGTATCTCGGAACCATACCGCGAGTGGACCTTACGTCTTGCCTCAGCTGTACCTCAGCGCTGCACGTCAGCCAACACTGCATGTTAGATGCACTCACTTTGGAATCACATACTGTGTTTTTTCATCAGGCCTTCAGGGCAGATGCACTCGGGCACCGTATCTCGGCACATCCTTCAAGTGTTACTGTGATATTTAAAATTCTTTTATTATTTTATTTTAATTATTTTAGAGAAGGACAGGTGTGAGAAAGAGACTGAAATATTCATCTGTTTCTGTATGTCCCTCACCAGGGATGACCCACAAATCTCGGTGCATCAGGATGACACTCTAAACAACGGACCTATCTGGGCGGGGCAGCATTTGTTTTTGTTTTTGTTTTTTTTGTTTTTTTTTAAAAGACTTTATTCATTTTAGAGAGGAGAGAAGGAGCAGAGAGAGAGAGAAGGGGGGAAGACCAAGAAGCATCAACTCCCATATGTGTCTTGACCGGGTAATCCCAGGGTTTTGAACCAGCAACCTCTGCGTTCCAGGTCGTCGCTTTATCCACTGCGCCACCACAGGTCAGGAAGCATTTGTTTTTTAAAAAATGCATTGATTTATTTTAGAGGAAGAGAGAGAAAAATCGATTTGTTATTCCACTTACTTATGCATTCATTATTTGATTCTCTTTTGTTACCTTACTGGGGATCTAACCCGCAAACCTTGACGTGAAACGACGACTCTGTAACTGAGAGCTACCCGGCAGGGTTAAGTACTGTGGGGCGTACCTCGGCACATCCAGGTCTTACGATGACAGGATATTTTTTTTTAAAACATGAGCATATTAAGAAAAATTATTGATTCCAAATTTTTTTGGAGGAGATAGAGGAACGAAGACAGAAACAATGATCTGTTCCTGTGTTACCATGACTGGGGATTGAATTTGCAACCTCTGCATAGCGGGCAGATGGTCTAACCTGTAGGAACTCAGGGTACGGTGCACTTTATAAAAAACACAATTTATTGGTTGATTTGGGAGAGAAATATAGATTCGTTGTTCCACTAATTTATGCATTTATTGGTTGATGATCTTATATGTGGCCTTTCCCAGGGATTGATCCTTCCATCTTAGCATATCAGGATGTCGCTCTAACTAACTGAGCTACCCGTCATGGTTACCATATCGTGGGTATACCATGGCACTTCCGTATCTTATCATGGCATTGTATTATAGTTTTTAAATGAACCGATTCAATGTCTTCTTATTTATTAATTTCTTATTTTTTTATAGCTAGATAGAGTGGGGGATTGAGAGTCAGAAACAACGATATGGTCCTGTATGTGCTCTGACAGTGGAGAGAAACAGCAATGCGCTGTATCAGGATGATACTCTGGACTACCCGGTAAGGGTCACCGTGGCATCTTTCATGATGAATTTCCTTTGTTTCATTATACTTAAAAACAGTTTTAAAAAGATCTTATTTATTCATTTGAAGAGAGGAGAGAGTGGGAGAGAGGAGAATAAGCGGGAAGCATCAAAGTGTAGTTGCTTCTCATTTGTGCCGTAATGCGGCACACTCGGGGTTTTCCGCGATCTCAGAATTCCCAGTGGATGCCCACACTACCGACTGCAACAATACAGGACAGGCTCGCTCCCTATCTTTCAAGTATTGTCGCTGCACTTTTTTTTGTAAATTCTCGTTTTAGCAAGAACTCTGCTAAATCAGTTTCACCAGAATCTCCACACCGAACCATAGCTGGGTCTTGGCATGGTTTTGGGTACATCCTGGAACTATACTGTGAGGGTACCCTATTCCATAACCAGGATGTACCTCAGCAGTGTTCATCAGACCACACTGTAGTATAGATGCACTCACTTCAGAACTGCATGCTGCGTTTGTTCGTCAGACCTCAGGGCAGATGCATCTGGGCACCGTACCTCACCTCGGCATGCACTTCAAGTTCTTACTGGGGCCCTTAAAATAATTATTTTTGGCCTGACCTGTATTGGCGCAGTGGATAAAGCATCGACCTAGGAACACTGAGGTCGCCAGTTCAAAACCCTGCACTGGTCTGGTCAAGGCACATGTGGGAGTTGATGCTTCCAGCTCCTCTCCCCTTTCTCTCTCTCTCTCTCTCTCTGTGTCTCCTCTCTAAAATAAAAATGAATAAAATTTAAAAAAAATTTTTTAAAAAAAATAATAATTATTTTTGTAATTTAATGATTTTAGGTAAAGACAGGAGAGAGAGAGAGAAATATTAATCTGTTTCAGTAGGTGCCTCACCAGGGATGAACCGGAAATCTCTGTGCATCAGGATGATACTCTAACCAATGAAAGTTTCTTGGTGGGACAGCATTCGTTTCTTAAAAAATACGCATTGATTTATTTTAGAGCAGTGGTTCTTAACCTGGGTTCTATCAAACCCTAGGGGGCGTATCATAGCACTTCCATATCTTATCATGGCATTGTAATATCGATGAGTGGGTCTCAGGGGTTCGGAGAAGCCTCTGCCGAGGAGGCCAGAATAAAGTAATACCGTAATTTGTTGTGAGTTCATGCACTTTGTTGGTTCTGTTCTTTGAGCAAGGTGATGTTCATGCCAGGTGCATTTTTTTTAAAGCAAATTATTGATTAATTTAAGAGAGGGAGACATTGATTTGTTGTTCCACTTATTTATGCATTCATTGGTTGATTTTATATGTGGCCCTTACCAGGAATTTTACCTGCAACCTTGGCTTATCAGGATGACACTCTAACCAGTTGTTGTACGTGGCAGGGTCAAGTGTCACTGGCGTGCATTAAGCTTAAGGTCTTACCATGACAGCTTTTTCTTTTTAAAACAGCAAGAAAAGAAAGATTATTGATTGAGAATTTTTTGGGAGTGATAGAGGAATGGAGAGAGACAAAAACAACGATTTATTCCAGTATGTGTCTTCACTGAGGATTGAACTTGCACCTTTGCAAGACAGGATGATGCTCTAACCAGTGGGACCTTGGGACTTGGTGCACTCTTTTTAAAAGCTATTTGTTGATTAATTTGAATGAGAGAAAGTGAAATATTTGTTTTTTCTACTTATTTATGCATTCATTGGTTGACCTTGTTTGTGGCCCTTACCAGATATTGAATCTGTAACCTTGGCTTATCTGGATATTGTTTTAACTAATTGAGCTACCCGTCAGTTATCATAAGGTAGGCGTACCGTAACACTGCCAGGTCTTTTTGTGGCACTGTATCTTCGTTTTCTAAATGAACAAAGTAAATTTTTTTGACTGATTTTTAATTTTTTTTTAAGGGAGATAGAGGAAGGGATAGAGAGAGAGACAGAAACAACAATATGGCCCTGTATGTGCCCTGCAAGGGGATTAAACCTGCCACCCGCTGTATCAGGATGGTGCTCTGAACTACCTGGTAAGGGTCACCACAGCACTTTTTCGTGATGAATTGCCTTTGCTTCATTCTACTTAAAAACACTTTATAAAAGATTATTTTTATTGATTTGGAGAAAAGAGAGAGAGAGAGAAGAGAGAATTAGTGGGAAGCATCACCTTGTATTTGCTTCTCATTTTTCCCCTTAACATGGCAAATACGGGGTTTTCAGTGATCCCAGCATTCCAAGTCGATGCCCCACCCACTGCACAAACACATGTTCAGCTTGCTCCCTCACTTTTAAATCTCATCAGTGCACGCCGGGCGTGGTGGCGCACGCCTGTAGTCCCAGCTACTCGGGAGGCTGAGGCGGGAGGATCGCTTGAGCTCAGGAGTTCTGGGCTGCAGTGCGCTATGCCGATCGGGTGTCCGCACTAAGTTCGGCATCAATATGGTGACCTCCTGGGAGCGGGGGGGGGGGGGGGGGGGCACCAGGTTGCCTAAGGAGGGGTGAACCGGCCCAGGTCGGAAACGGAGCAGGTCAAAACTCCCGTGCTGATCATAAATCTCATCAGTGCACTTCTTTGCAAAATCCCGTTTTAGCAAGAACTCTGCTAAGTCAATCGTACCAGAATCTCCACACCGCACCATAGGTGGATCCTGGAACGGTTTGGGGTGTGTCCTGCCATTGTATCCGTGTGTGCCCTAGCGTTGGGCCTTGGATATACCTCAGGTCCACACTGTAGCATCGGTGCAGTCACTTTAGAACCACGTACTGTGTTCGTCAGCCCCTTAGGGCAGATGCACCTGGGCACGGTACCTTGGCACTCACTTCCAGGTCATACCATGGCATGTTTAAAAAAATATTTTTTTAATTTTATGATTTTAGATAGAAAAAACAGGAGAAATAAAGACAGAAATATCAATCTGTGTATTCTTGACCAGATATTCAACCGGCAACCTCCATGCATGAAGATGATGCTCTAACCAAGTGAGCTATTGTGCCCGGTCGGCACTCGGTTTTTGAAAACTTTATTGATTTATTTTTGAGAAAGCGAGAGAGAAACATCGATTTGTAGTTCCATTTATTTATGCCTTCACTAATTTTTTCTTGTATACGTCCTTATCAGGAATCACAACCACAAACTGTGACATATAGGGTTAAGGCTCTAAGCAACAGTTACTGGGCAGGGTAAAGGACCACAGCTGTTTCTCAGCACTATGAGCTCTTACCATGACAGTTATTTGTTTTCAAACATGAGCATATTAAGAAAAAATATTAATTGATCATTTTTTTGGGGGGTGATAGAGGAATGGAGAGAGACAGAAATAACAATTTGTTCCTGTGTCTTCCTTGACTTGCAACCTTTTCATATCAGGACAGTGTTTTAACCTGTAGGATCTCTGGCCAGGGCAAACTCTTTGAAAACAACTTATTGATGATTTGAAAGAGATAGAGAAAGAGAAAGAAACGTTGATTTGTTCCACTCATTTATGCACATATTAGTTGATCTTGTAAGTGGCCCTTACCAGGGGTTCGAACTTACAATCTTAGAGTATCAGGATGTCAGTCTAACCAATGGAGCTACTTGCAGTGTTACTGTATAGCGGGTGTACCTTTGCTCTCCCAAGTCTTATCATGGCACTATATTTTAGTGTTTTAAATGTACGATTAGCATAATTTTATTTATTGATTTTTTTTTCCTAGGGAGAAGGAGGAAGGAATAACAATGATCTGTTTCTTATGTGCCCTGACTCGGATGGAAACTGCAACCTGGTATATCAGGATGATAATCTGTCTGATACCAGGTAAGGGTCACCGTGGCACTGTTTTGTGATGAATTCCCTTTCTTTCATTATACTTAAAAGCCATTTTAAAAACATTTTATTTGTTGATTTGGAGAGAAGAGAGAGAGAGAGGAGAATAAGCAGGAAGCATCAACTTATAGTTGCTTCTCATTTGTGCCTTAACTGGGCAAATCCGGGGTTTTTGGCGACCTCAGTATTCTAGGTTGATGCCCTATCCACTGCACCAACTCAGGTCAGGCTCGCTCCCTAGTTTTCAAGTCTCATCTGTGCACTTCTTTGTAAAATCCATTTTTAGCAAGAACTCTGCTAAGTCAGTTTCACCAGACTCTCCATACTGAGCCGTAGGTGGACTTTGGAATGGCATCTGGTGTATCCTGAACTATACTGCAAATGTACCCCAGCACCGCGCCTTGGATGTACCCAAGCCCTGTATACATCAGACAGAGTACTGTATTGTGGATGCGCTCACATTGGAATAGCAGAGTAGAGTTGTTTTGTTTGTCAGCTCCTTAGGGCAAATACACCTCAACACCATACTGCAGGTAAACCTCGGTACTTACTTCCAGGGCTTACCGTGGCACTCTTTTCCTTTTCTTTTTTAATTTTATTGATTTTAGAGATTGTGAATAAGAGAGAGATAGAAACAGAAACATCAGTCTGTTTCTGCATGTGCCCTGACTAAGGATCAAACTGGCAACATCAGTCCCTCAGGATCATGCTCTAACCATCCGAGCTATCTAGCCAGGGTGGCACTCATTTTTTAAAAAAGGAAATAATTGATTTACTTTAGAGAAAGAAACATCAATTTGTTGTTGCACTTATTTATGCATTTATTAATTTATTCTTATATGTGCCCTTAGCAGAGAGCAAACCCACAGACCATTGTGTATATAGATGACACTCTAACCCACAGAGCTACCCGGAAGATCAAGTACCACGTATGTACCTCAGCCCTTCCAGGTCTTACCATGACGGTGTTTTTCTGTTTAAAACATCAGTATATTAAAAATTATTACTGATTGATAAATTTTTAAAGAGAGAGAAAAATGAAGAGATACAAAACCAATAATCTATTCCTGTATGTGCCCTGACTGGAGATTGAGCTTGCAACCTGGTATACCAGGATGATGCTCTGAGCTACCTGGCCAGGGTCACTGTGGCACTCTTTTGTGATAAATTTCTTTTGCTTTATTCTACTTAAAATTATTAAAAAATGATTTTATTTGTTAATTTGGAGAGAAGAGGGGGTAAATAAGTGGAAAGCATCAACTTGTAGATGCTTCTCATATTTGCGTTAACTGGGAAAACCCAGGGTTTCTGGAGATCTCAGCATTCCAGGTTGACGCCCTACCCACTGCACCAACACAAGTCAGACTCGCTCCCTAACTTTCAAGGCTCATCAGTGCACTTCTCCGTAAAATCCCACTTTAGCAAGAACTCTGCTAGTGGAGGTTCGCCAGAATCTCCACACCGAACCATAGGTGGAACTTGGCACTGTTTTGGATGTATCCTGGAATCATACCTCAGGTGTGCCACATGCTGTGCCCTGGATGTACTTCAGCGTTGTACATCAGACAACACTGTATCTGTAGATGCACTTGCTTTGGAATCACATACTGTGTTTGTCAGACCCTCAGGACAGATGCACCTGGGCACTGTACCTTGGCACACACTTCTGGGTCTTACCATGTCACTTTTAAAAATAATTTTTAAAAATTATTTGGTTTTCGATAGAGAAGACAGGAGAGAGATACAGAAATATCAGTCTGTTTCTGTATTTGTCCTGACCAGGGATTGAACTGGCAACCTCTGTGCATCATGATGATGCATTAACCAACTGAACTGTCTGGTCAGGGCAGCACTCATTTTTTAAAAATGATTATTGATTTATTTTAGAAAAAGAGAGGGGAACATCGATTGATTATTTCATTTATTTATGCATCATTACTTGATTCTTTTTTTTTTTACAGGGACAGAGAGAGAGTCAGAGAGAGGGATAGATAGGGACAGACAGACAGGAACGGAGAGAGGTGAGAAGCATCAATCATTAGTTTTTTGTTGCCATCGCAACACCTTAGTTGTTCATTGACTGCTTTCTCACATGTGCCTTGACCGCGGGCCTTCAGCAGACCGAGCAACAAACACCTTGATGGAGCCAGCGACCTTGAGTCCAAACTGGGGAGCTTTTGCTCAAGCTCGACGGGCCCCGCGCTCAAGCTGGCGAGCTCGGGGTCTTGAACCTGGGTCTTCCACATCCCAGTCCGACGCTCTATCCACTGCACTACCGCCTGGTCAGGCTCATTACTTGATTCTTATATGTGCCCTTACTGGGGATCAAACCTGCAACCTTGGCATATAGGGATGTCACTCTAACCAACTGAGCACCTGGCAGGGTCACTGTACTGCTAGCATACCTTGGAACTTCCAGATCTTATTGTGGCACTGTGTTTTAGAGTTTTTACACATGAGCAAATTAAAAAAAATTATTTTGGGCATTGGTCAAGGCACATGTTTTGTTTTAGGGAAATAGAAGAAATGACAGAGAGAGAAAGAAAAATTTATCTGTTCCTATATGTGCCTGACAGGGCATTGATCTTGCAACCTTTGTGTATTGGGATAATGCTCTAACCAACATGCCATCTGGCCGCGCACACTCTTTTTTTTTTAACTTACTGATTGGTTTGAGAGAGAGAGAGAAACATTGATTTGTTGTTCCACTCATCTATGCATTCGTTGGTTGATTCCTGCATGTACCTTTCCAGGGATTGAACCCACAGTGTGGCATATCTGCACGAGGCTCCGAGCAACCTGGTCTGGGTAACTGTGGCACTCTAGTGATGACGGTCCTTTGCTTCATTATACTTTTTAGTCAGGCTCACTCTCAACTTCTTTGTAAAAATACAGTTTAAAAAATTTATTAATTTTAATTTATTGTGTTAACATGGATTAAGTGTCCCACTCAATATAACACCCTCATCTCCCACCCCCTGCCCCCTATTACTTCCCTTTTGCCCCCTTCCTACTAACTCCCTCCCCCCTTCCCTCTGGGATTTGCTGTCCTGTTATCTGTATCTGTGTGTTATGTATAGGATATAATTCCACTAATCCTTTCACCTTCGCTGATCCCATTCCCTCATCCCTCTTCCCTCTAACAGCTGTCCCTCTGCTCCCCGTGACCCGCCTCTGCCTGTATTCTGTTCCTCCGTTGACTTTGTTCATTAGATTCCACATATAAGTGAGATCATATGATATTTGTCTTTCTCTGCCTGGCTTATTTCACTTACAATAACAACCTCCAGCTCCATCCATGCCATCGCAAATAAAAATACAGTTTTAGCAAGAACTCTGCTAAGTCAGTTTCACCAGAATCTTCATAGTGAAGTATAGGTGGACCTTGGCACAGTACCAGGTGTATCCTGGAACCATGCTGTGAGTGTACCTGGAGCCACACCTCAGATTAACCTCAGCTCTGTACTGCAAACACATGCATCAGGGCACTATAGATGCACTCACTTGGAAGTGCATACTGCAGTTGTTCGTCAGCCCTTTAGCAGAGACGCACCTCAGCACCCTACCCTGGGCGAGCCTGGGCCCCTACTTCCAGGTCTTACTGTGGCAGCATTTTATTTAAAAATTATTGATTGGATTTAGAGAAAGAGAGAGAGAAGCATTGATTTATTGTTCCACTTATGTATTCATCAGCTGATTGTTTTATGTGCTCTTAAGAGGGTTAAACCCGCAACGCTGGCATATTGGCATGATGCTCTAACCACCTGGTTACCCGACAGGGTCACCATGTTGCGGGCGTACGTTGTTACCTACTTCCAGCTCTTACTGTGGTACCCTTTTTAAAAACATGAGTAAATTAAAAGGAAGTTTTATTTATTGATTTTTTTTTTTTTTGAGAGAGAGGAAGTCAGAAACAACAATCTGTTCCTGTAGGTGCCCTGACCATGGATCTAACACACAACTTTTTGTAATGAAAATTGTTTGCTTTATTATTAATTTATTTATGCGAGAGAGACAGAGACAGAGAGTAAGAGACAGGCTTTATTATACCTTTTAGTCAGGCTCGCTCCCTAACCTCCAAAACTCATTTATGTACCTCCTTTAAAATCCTGTTTTAGTGCCCTGGCCAAATGGCTGAGTTGGTTAGAGCATCGTCCCAAAATACAGGGGTTGCCCGTTTGATCCCCAGTCAGTGCACTTATAGGAACAGATTGATGTTTCTGTCTGTCTCTTTCACTAAAATCAATGAAATAAATATTTTTAAAAATCCAGTTTTAGCAAAAAGTGCTGTCAGTCTCACCAGAACTTCGATACCAAACCACAGACGGACCTTGGTACAGTCTCTGGTATACATTAGAGCTGTACTGCGGTGCACAACAGCACTGTGCCTTGGATGATCCTTAGCACTGTACTGCAGACCTGCTCAGCACTGTGCAGTACCACAGCAGATGCTCTGCACTTCGGAGTTGCATACTGTGGTGGTCAGTCCCTTGGGACAGACTGTAGAGGTACCTCAGCACTTACTTCCAGGTCTTACCGTGGCGCTCTCATTGTCTTTTTTAGACATGAGCAAATTAAAAAAATGTTTATTAATTTTCTTTTAATAAAAAGAGAGACAGAAACAGCAAACTGTTCATGTATGTGCCCTGACTGGGGATTAAACTGGCAACTTTTGCTTATTGAGATGATACTCTAACCAATGAGCTATCTGGTGCACTCTTTTTTTTCTTTCTTCTTTTTTTTTTTTTTTTACAGGGACAGAGAGAAAGCCAGAGAGAGGGATAGATAGGGACAGAGAGACAGGAACGGAGAGAGGTGAGAAGCATCAATCATTAGTTTTTCTTTTTTTTTATGTTTTTTTTTAATTTTTATTTTATTCATTTTAGAGAGGAGACACAGAGTGAGAGAGAGAAAGAGAGAGAGAGAGAGAGAGAGAGAGAGGGAGGGAGAAAGGGGGGAGGAGCTGGAAGCATCAACTCCCATATGTGCCTTGACCAAACCAGTGCAGGGTTTTGAACTGGCGACCTCAGTGTTCCCAGGTCGACGCTTTATCCACTGAGCCACCACAGGTCAGGCAATCATTAGTTTTTCATTGCCGTTGCAACACCATAGTTGTTCATTGATTGCTTTCTCACATGCGCCTTGACCGCGGGCCTTCAGCAGACCGAGCAACCCCTTGCTGGAGCCAGCAACCTTGGGTCCAAGCTGGCGAGTTTTTAGCTCAAGCCATATTGGCCCGCGCTCAAGCTGGCGACCTCGGGGTCTCGAACCTGGGTCTTCCGCATCCCAGTCCGATGCTCTATCCACTGCGCCACCGCCTGGTCACACTTTTTTAAAAAATGTATTTATTGTTTTGAGAGAGAGAGAGAAACATTGATTTGTTTTCCCACGTATGCGTCCATTGGTTGGTTCTTTTATGTGCCCTGACCAGGGATTGAATCTGCAACTTTGGCTATCGATGGGCTGCTGCTTTAACCAACTGAGCTCCCGGCCTGGTCACTGTACTGTGGATGAACCTCGCTCAGCATTTACTTTTAGGTCTTACCACGGCATTGTTTTTCTTTCTTTAAAGAATTTATGCATTGATTTTAAAGAATAAGGAAGGAGAAAAACATTGATTTGCTGCTCCATTTATTCATGCATTCATTGGTTGCTTCTTGTATTGTGCCCTGACTGGGACGAACCTGCAGCCCTGGCGTATTAGGACAATGGCCTAATCAACCGGGCTACTCCGCTAGGGTCACGTGGCACTTTCTGTGACAAAGATTCTTTCCTTCACCGTACTTTTTAGTCAGGCTCCCTCCCTAAAACATCTCCCTGCCTCTTCACTGCTCCCTTGTAAAATCCAGATTTAGCAAGAACTCTGCTCAGTTTCACTAGAACCTCCAAACCAAACTATCGGTGGACCTTGGCATGGTATTGGCTGTACCCTGGAACCATACTGCCTGTGTACCCCAGAACCATAACAGCGAGTGTACCCCGGCTCCGTACTTCCTATGTTGCTCGGCACCCTCCCGCGGATGCACAACAGCCCTGAGCGGACACACCTAGGAAACTTCCCACTGTTGTACCTGCATCTCAGCGTCTTAGAACGGATTCACCTTGGCTTATACTTCCAGGCTTTTGTTATTTTTCTCCTTTTATTTCTTAATTATTATTTTTTACTTATTTATTCATTTTAGTGAAGAGAGACTGAGAGAGAGATAGAAAAGGGGGGAGGAGCAGGAAGCATCAATGCCTATATGTGCCTTGACCAGGCAAGCCCAGGGTTTTGGATTTTTTTTTATTCATTTTTTAGAGAGAGGAGACAGAGAGAGAGAAGGAGGGAGGAGCAGAAAGCATCAACTCCCATATGTACCTTGACCAGGCAAGCCCGGGATTTCGAACCCGTGACCTCCGCGCTCCAGGTCAATGCTTTTACCCACTGCACCACCGTGGGTCAGGCAAGCCTAGGGTTTTGAACTGGCAACCTCAGCGTTCCACGTGGACGCTTGATCCACTGCGCCACCACAGGTCAGGCTTACTTCCAGGTATTATCATGCCACTTTTATGTGACCAAGATTCTTTGCTTCATTATATTTTTTAATCAGCTTGCTCCCTAAACATCTCCTTGGCTCCTCGGTGCACTTCCTTGTAAAATCCAATTTTAGGAAGAACTCTTGCTTTCAGTTTCACCAGAACCTCCCGGCTCACCCCCACATATGATCACCCTAGGTAGCTGATCAGTATCCTCATCTTTCATCATCCGCCAGGTGATATTTGATCATGTTAGGTTTGTTTAGCCAGAAGTTCCCTTTTCCTTGATGTCTTCTCTTACTAATTTTCCAACCATTGTCTCCCACTCTCCTCTTTGGCTACATATGCTCACCACTCATGCTCTATTTGGGGTTTAGGCCAGACTCTCCCCCACTGTGAAGCCACGGTGGTCCCTATACCTATGCTCTGGTAAGTCTTACCATCTTTTAATAAGTCATTGAATATTGTTTTCTTTAATAGGGGCACTGTGAGGTACCACACTTCAACACCTTAGTTGGCATGAACCCCATCTTCACGCACGACTCCACACACAGCATCCTACATGGCACTGTCCTTGGGTTGCCTATAGTGGTACCACAGGTGGTGCCACGGTTTGTATCCTAATATTGTACTTCATAAGTACCTTGGCACTGTACCTTGTGGATATTTCTGTGGCACTTTTCACGATGATTCTTTGCTTCGTCATACTTTCGTTAGGCTCCTGAATCTTCTAGGCAACTCTGAAATCTCCCTTGTAAAATCTAGTTGTAACAAGAACCCCGCCGAGTCAGTATTATCATCCCCTCCCCAGTACTTTTTTTGCTGAGCTTGGCACTGCTCACAGCACTCTTCCAAGTGGCGCTACAAGAACTTTAATTTTGGAGCTCCCCGATTTTAGGCGGGAAAATCATGGCATCACCCAACAGCAGCAACAACAAACCAATGCAGTGCAGCAGCCACAAAGTGACATATATGCTGATAACCACAGGTGTCATTAGGCAGGGGCAGCTGCTGTTTTTGAATCTGGTTGGTGAGCTCAAGCAATCCAATTCCGTGGACTGGCAATAGTCCTCGGATGGGCAGTTGAAAAACACTGCACTAGATCTCTAAAACTTTTAAAAATAGTTTTATTAATTTTAATTTATTGTGTTTACATGGATTCAACTGTCCCACTGAATATACCTCTCTCACCCCCCCCCACCCCTGTGTCCCTTTTAATACCCCTTTGCCTCCCTCCCCCAGCTCCCTCCCCGCTTCCCTCTGGGATTTGCTATTCTGTTATCTGTATCTCTGTTATGTATATATAATTTCACTAATCCCTTTACCTTCTCTGATCCCATCCCCTTATACCCCTTCCCTCTGACTGCTGTCCCTCTGGTCCCTGTGACCCTGCCTCTGCCTCTATCTAAAACTTTTTGATTTCGCAATCCTGAAGCTGTATAACTGATAAACACTAATACCACTTCCTTACTTTCCTAGCATTTGGTAATCATTCTACTTTTCTTTCCATGATTTTGACTACTTTAAATACTTCATAAAGTATTTTGCTCTCTTAAGACTGGCATGTTTCTTTTAGCATAATGTCCTTGATGTTCACTTATGCAGTAGCTATAACAAGATTTTTCTTAGGGCTGGATAACATTCCATCAGACGGAATGTCCCCATTTTCTCCCTCCACTCACCAGGCATGGACATTGGATTGTCCACATCTCTTGGCTGTTGTGAATAATGTGATGAACACGGGGTCTACATATCTCTTTGAGATCTGACCTTGGGTAGTTTTGGGTATATACACAGAAATGGGATTGGTAGAGGATATAGTATTATCTCTTTTTATATTTTTGAGGAATCTCCATAATTTTTTTATAATGGCTGTACTATTTTACTTTGTCACCATAGTGCTATTGGGTCCAAACTTCTCCATTTCTCTTGCGACATTGTCATTATCTGTTCTTTTGATGGTTGCCATCCTGATGCATGTGAGGTGACATCTCATTGTGGTTTTGACGTATATGGGTGGACAAAAATGGGTTTACAGTTGTAATAACAAATAAATAATGCAATAATAAATAATAATACAAGGATAAACTCTGTGTTTGGCATACTCACAACTATAGACCTACTCTTTCCCCCTCCTGTATATTTCCCTGATGATTAGTGACAATGAGCATCTTTTCATATACTCCCTGGTTATTTGTATATCTTCTTTTAAGATGTATCTATTCAATCACTGTTCCCTTTTTAAAGCAGGTTGTTTGTTTATTTGTATAAGTTTCTTAAATACACTAGATAGAAAACCCCTTATGAGGTATATTTTGCAATTATTTTCATTCATTCCATAGGTCGTCTTTTACTTTGTTGTTTTCTTTGACTTGCAGAAGTTTTAAAGTTTGATGTCCCACTTTTCTATTTTTCAAAAATTTATAAGGACAAAGTATTTGTGAATTTCTTGTGTAATAAATATAATTGAATTTACATTGATTACTGTAATAGTTTTCTATCGCTGTGTAACAAATTGCCACACACTTAGTGGCTTAAATTAAAGCCATTTATTAGTTCTCAGTTCTGTACTCAGAGTTACTGCTCCTGCTGGGTTTGGAGCTGAGCCCACTCTCTAAAACCCCAGTTGCGGAGCTTCCTACACTTATTACTTGGCCCAGAATAAAACCTGTCTTACCATTTTAACAAGTGTCATTCAATACATATTTTTCTTTACAGTGGTAGCATATAGACCCTTACTGTCTCTTTAAATGTAGTACTTTACCTCTGCATTGTATGAGGAGCCATATGCACCATCAAATGCAGCACCAGGTGGTACCTGTCTTCAAATTGGACAGCAACTCTGTACCCAGGTGTGTTAAGGTGACAAAGGTTCTCTGCTTCACCATACTTTACTCAAGATTCTGGACCTTCTTTTAGGTTCATCTTTGTACTTCCTTGTAAATGCAGTTTGAGCAAGAACCATGCTAAATTGTTTTCACCAGAACCTTCCTGCCTCTGATTCTGAGATTCTGATCACCCTGGATAGGAAATCAGAAGCCTCATTCTTCACTATCACCAGGTGATAACCGGTCACCCTGCACTGCCTCAGCAAGAATTGTGTTGGGCTGGGGTTTGGTCAAAATATACCTTATTCCTGATGTTTCCTGATAATAATTTTTCATGCACTGTTTCCCACCATTGGCTATAAATTCCCACGTACCCACATTGTATTAGGAATTAGCTCAGTATTTCTTCCATTTTGGAGTCCCAATTGGAGACAACCCTGTACCTATTGCTATGGTCCTGAATAACACTCTTTTACCATTTTAACAAACGTTATTTCACACCGCCACATCACCATGTGGCACAGTTGATGGCATTGCCGGACTTGCGCACCGGAAGCTGCCCCACAGGCAGCACTGTGTGCACTCTGCCAACACCGTGGGGCTTGGAGCTCTACAGTGCAGCCCTCTTCCAGGCATCACAAGGATGACTCCAGTACAGGAGCCCCTTCAGTTAGTCTGGTAAGTGACAGCAACTCTGACAAAACACCCATAACACAATGCAATACCCATCGAGAAATTATTGTACTACAACTGGCCATGCTTGTTAGGTGTGGCCTCTGTTAGGGGGTCTTGTTGGAGAACCCAAGCAATCTAAGGACCTAACCTGTCCATCTGGGGTGATCCACTGTGCCCTGCAGTGCCAGTGGTTCTCCAGACATGCCCTGGACTCCTTTTAAACAGAAAAAGTAAGCTACATAGACATGAAAATGATTCCCATGAAGGAAATCACTGTCTCCTAGAAACAACGCATGCCTGAGCCACACAGGACCACCTGGGGAAGTGTCCTGGAAGATTAACAGCCAGAGAGGAAGCGGACAACTTCGAGCTGGAGCCCTTATTGAAGTTTTTCTCGGGAAGTAATGTGCAAAGCAAAGAAGAGGTACAAAGCTATGACTTATCCATTTCTTTTAGGGTGTCCAATTTGTTAGGGTATAATTGCTTTAGTAGTCTGTTACGGTCTTTGTATTTCTGTGGTGAGAACTGTAATGTCTCCTCTTTCATTTCTGGTTTTATTACTTGAGTCTTCCCTCTTTGTGTCTTGGTTAGTCTAATGAAAGGGTTTAATTTTGCTTATCATTTCAAAAAGGCAACTCTTATTTTGTTGATTTTTTTCTGTTGTCTTTCCAGCCTTTATTTCATTGCCTTCTGCTCAAATCTGTATTATTTCCTCGCTGCTGGTAGTTTTGACTTAGTGTGTTGTTCTATTATTCCTTGAGGTTAAAGTTAGCTTATTTGAGATATTTTTTCTTAATATACTGTTTTATTTGTTATAAATGTCTATTTTATTTTATTTTTATTATTTTAATTGATTTTTAGAGAGAGGAGAGAGAGAAAGAATGAAAGAAAGAAGGAGGGAGAAGCGGGAAGCATCAACTCCTAGTAGGTGCTTCTTGTAGGTGCCTGGAGTGGGCAAGCCCAGGGTTTCAAATAGGCAAGCTCAGCATTTCAGGTCGATGCTTTATCCACTGCACCACCACAGGTCAGGTATCCCTTTTATTTTCTAAAAAGGTTACATTGATTTTAGAGAGAGATGAAGAAAGAGAGAGAGAGATAGGAACATCCATGTTTCTGTATGTGCCCTGATCGGAGATCGAACTGGCAACTTCTGTGCGTTGGGATGACGTGCTCTAACCAATCAAGCTGTCTGGCAAAAACTAAATGTCCCTTTAGAACTGCTTTTGCTGCAGCGTATAAGCTTTGGAGTGTGTGTGTGTGTGTGTGTGTGTGTGTGTGTGTGATATTTCCTCTTTGACCCATTAGTTGTTCTGGAGTTGTGGTTTAGTTTCCATGGTGTTAATTTTCCACTAGTAATTTCTATCTTCACACCGTGTGGTCAGACAAGATACTTGTAAGAGTCCAGTCTTGACCCTGCAGTTTATCTTCCTGTCACACTGCAGCGGCATCATGCTTGGCCTCGCAAGTGTCCCTCTACACGACAGCTCAGGGAGCACCAAGCTGGGGATCACAGCAAGACCAAGAGAAGCACAGCACGGTTCAGTAGCCGCTAAGCAGCAAGGGTGATGACACCAGCAGTGCCCTTTGGCAATGGCTCCTCTCTTGAGTCCAGTTGGAGAGCCCGAGCCATCTAAGGATATATTACATATTTCCTCTGGTGCAAAACCATTCTGGCTCGCTGTGCCAGTTGTTCTAAAAAAATGTAACCTAGGCTTGTTTTGAGCAAAGTAAAACACACAGATGTGAAAATGATGGACATGAAGGGGGATATTTTCACTGAACTCATGGTCTCCTAGAAACAGCAGGTTAGTCCACAAAGGCCTTGAGGGAAATGGGGAGGGAGTGGGCTAAGCGATGTTAGCAAGGGATGTAAACTATTATTGAACAGTTTTAATAGTTTCTGTAGACTCTGTGCTAGATATCAAACCTATAGGTTTCTTGTTTATCAATGAAAAAAAATTAAACTATTTTAGAGGGAGAAGAAAATATGTTTCTGTATTTATATAGGAACATAGATGTTCCTGTATTTGTCCTGACCCAGCAACCTCTGTGCTTCCAGACAACACTCGAACCGACTGAGCTATACCAGCTGGAATGAAAACTATAGGTTTGATCTTCATTTGCTGGTACCTGGTTCTGTAGTGAAGGTCTAGGGCTGTGGTTCTTAAACTTTTTTGAGGTACCGAACCCACCGGTTTCATATGCGCATTCACCGAACCCTTCTTTAGTGATAAATAAAATATGAATTTTTTCCCAAATTCAAGACATAGGTATATGTTTTTTTTAATTTTTTTTAGATTTTATTTATTCATTTTGAGAGAGAGAGAGAGTGAGAGAGAGAGAGAGGAAAGAGAGAGAATAGGAGGAGGAGCAGGAAGCATCAACTCCCATATGTGCCTTGACCAGGCAAGCCCAGGGTTTCGAACCGGTGACCTCAGCATTGCAGGTTGGCAGTTTACCCACTGCACCACCACAGGTCAGGCGGTATATGTTATTTTACTGGTGCACTAAATGAGCCGTGCATGAACATCACCTTGCTCAAAGAGCAAAACCAACAAAGTGCATGAACTCACAACAAATTACGGTATTACTTTATTCTGGTCTCCACGGCAGAGGCTCCTCCAAACCCCTGAGATCGACTCATCGAACCCCTAGGGTTCGATAGAACCCAGGTTAAGAACCACTGGTCTAGGAATAGAGTCCTCTACAGAAGAGGTCTGATAAAAGGAGCCTAGTGGCGACTGGGCGGGGTATGGACTCAGGGATTGATTTCCTTGCATATCAAAGCTTAGCCGGCAGACAAACTGTTTTGTTTCAGAATTAGTTGATCCTGTAAGGGTGGACTTCCTGAGTCCTCTGTCCAAATGTCGGAGCATCAGGAATGGATAACATAAGAAAATATAGCTAATACGATGGACCTTGTGGTACTTACTCATCTTGTAGATGCTTTGGGGGTAAGTGTATGGGAGATATCTCAGCAATAGAAATCGTTCTATATTGCTCCTACTCAGTGAAGACATTTGAATGTTTAAACAGAGGAAAAAGCTCAAGAATATAGTCCTCATATTGATGACTTCGTTGTATGAAAAGGCAGTAATAATTTATTTTTTAAAAGTTAAAACTCCAGAAGACATAAGCTTTGAAGTGACTTTTTAATTAAAGGAAGGGACAAGTGTGAGGTAAGTAATATTTTCAGTACTGACTGATAATCACCAGAAGTTAATAACACTATCCTTAAGGGCTACAAATTATGTTTTTGTTAGCAAGAAAACAAAGAAAGGAAAAATTTTAAAAGTAGGTGGGAAGAAACCAGAGAGGAAAGAGAGAAAGGAAAAGAGAAAGGAGTAGAAAACGGTGAGAGTTGGTAAAGAATTACATACTGGAAACAAACTCTGTCAAGCTATGTCCCAGCTATGTCTGTGTATGAAGTTGTATTGCAGGTGTATCTACGGAATGTAAAAGTGGAAAAACAATTGGTTTGACTAGATTGAAGAAAGAATAGGATGTGAAAATTAGAATGAGAAGTTAAATCTCATTGTGCATAATTTTAAATTGATATGCAGGAAATGTTATAAGAATTGCAGTCGCCTGCTCTGCGGCCGTGCCTTTGATCACATTTACTCCTGACAAACAGCAGCAACCATTAAAAACGAAGTTATTGTCTTTAGTTCTGATGGGTCATCTGTAGGTTCAGTTAGAAATAGGCTACTATTGCTGGTTAGTGATTTGCCAGACATCACATAGATTAAATTCTTCTATGAATGGATGAGATTGAAGCCATTTCCACAGTCTTCCCCTGCATTCTCACCTGTGCCCCCATTTATACTGCCAGCCTCCATATGTACACAATGTACCTTTGCAGACTTAAGTTATATACTTTAAATTGCATTCCTTTCCCATGAGCCTCTTTTTCCGTCCTGGTTCTAATAGTCAGATGAAGACATCAGCATTATCATCCTTCCCTCTCCTTTCTTATTTTAAGTGGATTTTTAAAAAGACTTTATGTGTTGATTTTATTTTTTAGAAAGAGGAGAGAGAGAAGGGGGCGGAATTGGAAGCATCAACTCGTAGTAGTTGATTCTCATATGTGCCTTGACCAGGCAAGCCCAGGGTATGGTACCAGCGATCTTAGAGTTCCAGGTCAGTGTTTTATCCAGTGAGCCACAACAGGTCAGGCCTTCCCTCTCCTTTCAAATATATATATATATATATATATATTTTGTAGGAGAGACAGAGAGATTCAGAGAGAGGGACAGACAGGGACAGACAGACAGGAAGGGAGAGAGACGAGAAACATCAATTCCCCGTAGCGGTCACCTAGTTGGTCACTGATTGATTTCTCACATGTGCCTCAACCAGGGGGCTACAGCACACCGAGTGACCCCTTTATCGAGCCAGAGACCTTGGGTTCAAGCTGGTGAGCCTTGCTCAAACCAGATGAGCCCATGCTCAAGCTGGCGACCTCAGGGTTTCGAACCTGGGTCCTCCACATCCCAGTCCAACACTCTATCAACTGTGCCACCACCTGGCCAGGCTCAAATGAAATTTTTGTCAAGGATAGAGACCATCTAATGGAGAGGTATCAAGAACAAGATGAAATAAATGTAGATATTTTGTGACCTTTCTCATTAATTTTAAAATTATGATTTGGATGGGGACTATGAGTGAATCCTTTTCCCTTAAAGATAGCACTGTACTCTTTAAATGAAATGCCAGGCTAATGGGTAAAAGCTTCATAATGATCTTATGTGACTGTGAATAGGTAGATGTGTACAGTAATAAAATTTTGGAGAAAAATAATCCAAACTTTAAATGGAGGGAATCTAAATTCTTTTATGATTCAAGAATGAGATCTAAGTTTTCCCCATAGCAATTTCCTTTAAGACATTAATCTAATGTTAGCTTAAACAGCTTACAAAATATATGAATCGTTGCAATGATTTCTGGACATAAAAGAGCAGTTATTCTTCTATTGAAGAAGAATGTGAAATAGCACATACATAGGATTGTTTTTTCTCTCCAGGGAAGGAACAGGTACATATAGAACAACCTTGATTTCAAGGGTCCTTTATATGAATATTTGCTGAATGAATGGGGTTTTGCCTATAATGGGTTAACACAAAATTGGAGGACATTTTAACTTTTAGAGCTCAACCTTATAGATAGTTAAGCTCTGCCAAAAAACTCCCCATTGCCATTAGACAGAAATCTGGTCTGAAAGGACTGTTCATCTGATGGAGGATGGCATTTCCTCTTAAGTTTATGATAATATGATGTTGGGATTAAAGAAATGCTGCCAGTCAGACTAAAATGCAATGCTTTCTTGTTAATGTAGTATTTTTATTTCATACTTAGTGAAAAAAACTCTTTCAAGCTTAGAAACAGATGATTATTTATTAATCTGGTGCATGCATTAAAAGGGAAATATAAAATTGGTTAAGGTTTTCCAAAACCTTCACATTTTTCTAAAGATTTTATTTATTTTATAGAGGAGAGAGAGAGTGAGAGTGTGAGAGAGAGAGAAGGGGGGAGGAGAAGGAAGCATCAACTTCCATCAGGCAAGCCCAGGATTTCAAAGCGGCGACCTCAGCGTTCTAGGTTGACACTTGACTCACTGCGCCACCGCAGGTCAGGCTCTAAACAACTTAAAAAAATTTTTTTTAATATGAGAGAAAGAGAGAGAATCAATTTGTTGTTCCACCCATTTATGCATTCACTGGTTGACTCTTGTGTGCCCTAACCAGGGATTGAACACACAACACTGGTGTATTGCAACTACTCTCCAACCAACTGAGCTTCCCAGCCAGGGGGAAATCACTTTTTAAGTCAATTGTTGATGGCTGTGCTTTTCCACGCGGAATTGTCTTCTGTGCATTAAGACTTAAAAGTGCTCTGCGATTGAACCCAGGATTTTTTTCCAAGCAGCTATCCTATTCTGCAAGTTTTCATGCTGTCATTTTCTTGATCTAACCAGAAGAAGTTAATGGATTATTTTCAGGTTACATTCAGGATTCACTATCCTTCTTTAACAATATTTTTTTTTTTACTAAAACTTAGAGGAGTTGTAATTGACTAACTAACCATACCATTAGGAATAATGACTCAGACATTTCACTTTTTTGGAGGTGTGTGTGTTAGGCTTATTATTTAACTTTTCAGATATAGGTATGCAAATGCATTAAGAACTAATGTACTTGGTGAGTAACTAGGGGATCTAATACCTTTTAGACAGTCCTGTATCTCTCTTTGCTAAGAGCTGGAGGAATCTCTTTTTGGTCCTAGGAAAATCATCTCTCTTCTTCTAAGAAAAACTCTTAAAGTCTGAGAGACTCCTATACCTGCTAAATCCCTCCTTTTAGAGTTGAGAGTTTTATTAATGCACCCAATTCAGTTGAAATATGGACAATGTGAACAGGTAGCTATATTCAAGTTCCTATATGGGAAAGTAATGACAGCTATGTTAATACAGCCCCCTGGCCAATATTTAGAGCCCAGCTTGTAAAATACATCCTGTTTTCAGAGATTTTAAAGTGTAAAAAAATGTGTGTCTTAGCATCTGTGAAATACATTATGTCATGGTGGCTGGGTTCATGTATAATGAATTTTCTTTCACCAATTCCAAGGTTGAAATGTAGAAAGAGCTTGCCTTACAAAAATAATACATGTTTTGTACCTTAAAAAAAAAATCTAAAGGGGTGATAAACCAAACAGTGGCAAGAGCCCAGATTCGAAGGAGGTGAAAGATAGTAAGGGAGGCAGGAGCTGAAAAATACACAAAGAGTGTTAACTATGAATGTAAAAGCGATGGACAAGTTAAAAGAATAGGGAGAGGGGACACAGTCACAAGCTTATCAAAAAGTGTAATGATAATTATAGCAAAACCTAGAGCAAAGTATCCCATTCTAGGATTATTTTTACAAAAGACATAAACTCTCCAAACGGAGGCTCTCTCCATTTTAGGTAGGATCACAGATTGCAATACATTCAGTAGCGTGATGAATTCAGGTTTGTATTCCTCATTACTCTAAGCTGTTTTTGCACAAAACTATATTCGCAGTGTGTAGTACCACCGAATAACTGAGTGGCTTTTGGTTAATATGTGTAACCCTTTCCTGTGCAGTGTAGGTCTTTGAATACCGAACCTTCCCAAGCTTAGGTTTTTCTTCGCTTGTCAAAAGGCTATGTCATAGGATTCATCATAAGATCTTACAAAGGATGAAATGCAATACTCACATATAAACCTTAAACACAGTGCCCAGCACCAATCAAGCGCTCATTAAACAGCAGCTTTTGTTAGGACGCAGCTCACTGCGGGGAAACACACCGGAACAGCGCAAATGACTAGCCCCTCGGAGCCCTTTTCTTTTCTGCAGCTGATGTGTTGCTTTGAATTGGCAAGCCTTTTCTATTTGGCCCCTCAGGAAAAAAAAAAAAAAAAAAAAACCCTTGGAGTCTATCTCGTGTCCTAACTGCGCTCTAAGCCTGGTCATTTTGTTTGGAACAGGTTTGATTTCACAAGCTCGGAGAGGGGCCCTGACCCTGGAGGAAGTGTTCGCTTTAAAAGATGTCGGGGAGGGGAGGGTTGGGGGCGGGAGGAAGGGGGCTCCGCCGCCGGGGGTGGGGGTGGGCTGGGGGCGGTGCCCGTGTCCCTGCGTCAGAAGGGGCCTTGTTTTCGCACCTTCCTTGACGTCAAACCTCATTCGGGGCTGCAACGCAGCGTTGCCCCTAGAGGACTACGTGGGCTGAGTCGTGACTGGGGGCCCAGGTCCGACGAGTGACGCTCTCACTTCACTTCTCCGCTCGCACAGGCGGGAGAGGCTGGTGGCTCCTCTCTCCGGCTCCGCGGGAGGCAGGAGCAGGCGCGGGCGGCCGCAGCACTCTGGACGGCGCGGTTCGGGGGTCCGGGCACCGCCATGGAACCGGAATAGGAAGGGAGCGCACCCACCGGTCCTCGGCCTCCTCCGGGGCCCGGAAGGAATCCGGGCGGCCCCTACGGAGGTGAGATCGGCCACGGGGGCGGGCGCGGGCCGGCGGGCGCAGGCGGGCCGGCCGAGGCGGCGCGCAGTCCGGGCGACGCCCGCGGGTTCCGTGCGCGCGGCCGGGGGTGGGGCCTGCTCGCCTCGCGCCTGGGGCGCCTTCTTCCTCCCGGGGGACGCACGGACCGCTCGCCCGGCTCCCGCACCCGCACCCGCAGGTCCTCGGTTTCCCTTTCCCTTAGTCCCTTCCTACCTCTTCTGCGCGGTCGAGGTCGGCGTGTCCGGCCGGGATCGCGATGGCTGCGGCGTGGGTGGAGGTGGGGCGCGGGTCGCCTTGTGCTTCTGTCGGGGGCCCTGGGTCGGAGGGGCTTGCGGACCGGACTTTGGGCTGGGGCATGCGGAGGTCGGATTTAGGGCTTTGTACCCGCGGGTTTTTGCACGGGCACCTGTGGGACTGAGATCTGGAGCCACCTGTCTACAAATCCCCTTCTTGTGCCCCGCGCTGTGTTCCGCTGCCCCCAGATCTAGGCCTTTATTAGCTTTCTGTGATTTGAATTTATTTTAAAAATTTAGTTTTTTGTGTGTGTGTTAACGATCATTTTAGCATTGCTGTGCAACAGTTGTGTAAATCTGGTCAAATTACTCCGTCGTCAATACGTGCTGCTAAAAAGGCCCTTTCCAGCTCTTAACATTATCCCACGCGATGATTTCGGTAGCGCGTGGAAGAAATGCGTAACGAGATACTGGTTCTCAAAGAACTATAACATTTTTTTTTACCCCCAGAGTAGAATTTATATATATATATATATATAGCAGATATGTAAAAAAATCTCATTGACAAAGCCCATAGTAATACCATCTTCAGGAGAGAGTCAGCAATTTGGGGTTCATAAATTATATTCGCGTGTTGCATATTTGGGGTACCAACGTGATATGCTTTTATTTTATTTTTTACTTAATACATTGAGGACTTTTTCTATATCGATGCATATGCATCCCTCCCACTGCCTTCTCAACTTGAATTGATTTGGACCCAAAGCCAGAAAGGCGGTAATTTTCTCTCTCTGCATCCTGGCCAATAGTCAACCTTAAAGACACGGTAAAGATTTGATAAAAGTATTATCTCAACGGCCAAGATATTGGATAGAACTAAACTGAATTCAGGGTAAGAACCATGTTCTGTAAAATACTGTTTGTTCTGCTTGATAATTTGAGATAGTGTTTTTTTCACATTGCAGTTTTCAATCACATTGCATTTTTAATCCAGTGGTAAATTGTGAAATTACATTTGTGAGTCATAGCTAGCACTTAAAAAAAAAACCCGAAATAAAACAGCATAGAAAATAAAGAGAGTGCATTATATTATGCGTCATGAGGGTATGGTTTTGCAGAATTGTGCGTGTGGGTGTGTGTGTGCGCATGTGTACCTGCATGTGCGTGCTGGGTTGTGATATAAAATGTGTTGCTTTCCTGTGCCACGGTATTTAATTTTGAAAAATCAGTGATCCAAGGTACTATCAGCACTCATCTTGGAATGGGAGCAATGATGCGGTTAAGGTAAACATTAGTTTTACTTTTTTCTTTGGATATATGTGACAGTGTTTATTGCAGCAAATTAGGTTTCTAATTATTTGTTTTCACCTAATATTAAAACAAGTAATTAGCATTCCTGAAAATGCAGAGAGGAAGCATTTTATAGCAGTTAAGGAGGTAAGAGCATAAATTGCTCCAATTGACCCATGGTGAGATCCCAGCTATACTGGTTATTGGTGTGTGACTTGTAATCAAGATACTACTTCTCTCTAAACCTCAGTTTCTTAAATTGTAAAGTGGGAGTTATCATAAAACTAACCTCATAAAGCTGTTTGATACTTAGATGAGATAATGCCTGTGAAACTGTTGACATAGTGCCTGGCTCAGATTAAGTACTCCTTAAAAGCTAGCTAGCTATTATTATTTTAATAAGACTGAATTGAGGTATCCAGTATAATGAGTGTCACCAGAGGTAAAACAGCAAAAAGTGTATAATACAAAAAAAAGAAAAATAGGGAAGTTAGAAATCAGTTTAATTTTGTAAAGAAAGGGACACTGAATTGCGATTTAAAAAATATTATTTGGCCATTGTTTTGTGATTTCTCCCAAATTGTATTCCTGTTCTTAGACAGGTAGTGTATATTATTTTATTCAATAGGCCAAATGCCCTTCTATTGTCTTTTCTAGTAAATAGCTTGCTCTCTTGTCAGGCTGTTGAAAAATACTTCCCATAGGGATTCTGAATTTCGTTAGCTTTTATTTCAACGCTGAAGTCAGCTTGAGAAACTCACACACTACAGCGCTGAACTCATTGCAACAACAGGTACAGGTCTTTAGGTGTGCAAGAAATAGCCTTAAAAAATTCTTTTTTATTTCGTTTTTGAGACAGTTAAATTTCTGTTCACAGCCCCAGATCATTTTATGCAATTTAAATGTTACATAAAACAATGAAATAAGAGTGTAAAGCATCGCCATTTTTTATAGCATTGTTATATTTATGAAAAATAAATGGAATGCTTTAGACTAAAAAAAGGCTTTTGCAAATATACTTAATTGGGTGTGACAATCCTAAATAATCATTAATAGTGCTCTCAGTTTTGGATATGTTCTGCTATAGAGGAATGAAAATGGAAACTTGTTGAATGTAAATTATTGTGAGGTTTTTGAAAATATGAAAAAATATGACTTGGAACTCTGGCTGTCCAAAAAACCCTTAGTCAAACAAACAAGCAGAAAAAGCCTAATTTGACCTTACATCAAACATATATACATTTCTATTTTTTAAATTAGATAAACTATTAAGATTATGCATGATGTATTTTTAAAATTATCTTGACTAATTTTTTGGAAGTTCATCAATTACTGGGTCTTGTCAGATAAGAGGGCTTTTATCTTTTACTAATAAAGGAAATACTATGCAGTCAAACATTCTGATTTGGAATTATATAGAGAGGTACTTATCATATATGGTTAAATGACAGAGGAGGCTATAGAATAGACTGAGTAGTATCATTCCGTTTTTATAAAACCATGTTTAGAGCAAAGGAGAATATATGATAAATGTTCATTAATGATGGGGAGTGGGATTACAGCTCATTTTTATGCTCTTTATTTCTTTAATTTTATAATTATATTATAAGTATGTTTAACTTTCATAATAAAAATTAATACAAGTAATTTTTAAAAGAAAAAATTTATGTTTTCCTAATTTTCAAACATAATGAGACTAAATCTTTGTTGTAAGAGATACTGATTCTTTGAATGTGGATATTTTGGGTATCAACTAATTTCTCCAGTATTCTAGGAAATGGTGCTGAGTAGTTTAATAATTATATTCTTTACTCTGTGAAAAGCTTTTTTGAACAGGAAAGAACCATTGTTCCAGAATTTTCTTAAAGTACTCTGAGCATGGTATAGTGGTTTCCAAAATATTTCCATACTGCCTAAAGATATGGCCTCGATTTTTTTTCTTTTATAAGGGAAAGAACTTCGTTAAAATTTCTTTTAAATTTTTATTGATTTTAGCGAGAGAGGAAGAGATAGACAGGAATGGAATATCGATCTGTTCCTGTATGTTCCCTGACTGGGGATCAAACTGGCAACCTCTGTGCTTTGGGAGGAAGCTCTAACCAACGGAGTTATCCAGTCGGCTGGTCTAGATTGTTTAGCCTGCTTTGAAACCTGATCATACCAAAATGCAATCTACATTTCTTGCTTTATTGCCCCTTAAATTCTTAAATGAAACCTTAGCTCTATCTGAAATTGTCCACTTATTATCTTCAAATATACTTTGTGCTTTCTTGCTTTTGCTTTTTTGTTACTTGGAATATCTTTTCCTGACCTTTGTGTAAGCCAATTCTACCCGTTTTCCAATTTCTAGTTAAGAAAACCATATCTATTGTGACATCCTAGCCCCTTCAAGTTAAAACCAATTAGTATTTTAAAACCAATTAGTATTGTTATATGTGCTTAGGCATTCTCAGATATCACCTGGTATTTTTGCATTAATTTCCCAATTCCATTTTAAACTCCTTAAGAGCAAGAAAACTTGTCTTATATTTCTCTCTATCCCTTAAAGCTTCTACCATAGAACCTTATACAAAATGGATGTTCGATATCTATTCTTTGATTATACATTGGTGTCATTGGCTCTTTTGAATCAAAGCATTGGCATTTTTTGTTAACACATAATCTTGGATAAGAGTCAACACTTTGTCTACAATAGTGTAGAAAAATAAAAAATTGAAAATTTGGCTTAATTGTCAACAGCTATATAGATAGATGATAAAGAATTGATAGTATCTATTGCCTGGCCTGGGATGGCGCAGTGGATAAAGCATCAACTTGGAATGCTGAGGTCAGCCGTTGGAAACCCCGGGCTTGCCCAGTCAAGGCACAAACGAGAAGCCACAAGTTGATGCTTCCCACTCCTTCCCTCTTCCCCCCTTTTCTTTCTCCTCTCTCTAAAATCAATAAATAAAATCTTTTTAAAAAAAGAATTGATAGTATCGTTCATTAAAACTAACACAGGAGCTAAGAGTAGGGAAGTTAGTCCAGAACCTAAATTAATTTCACATAAATATTTCTTTTAAAAGTTTTTCTCATGAAGCTTATTTTGGGTTAGATGGTATCTTTGTTTTTAACCTTAGACGCACAGTTTTGCTCAACATTCTTTTACAGCTGCTCTTCTTGGACCCCAGAGATCTGATGTATTTTATGGGGGTTATATTGGCCATTGTAGTTACTCTGCTCCAGAATATCTTAGAAGGTCATGTGGGGTTTAGTGAGTCATAGTATGTAAAGTGCTTGTGTTCAAGAGTTAATTTTTTTCTCTGATTATTATTGAAAACTTAACTGTGTCACTTTTTAAACTTAAATATAACTTGGAGGTGTTTATTTGGCCAATGATGGACACTTAATGGAGCTTATCTTTTTTAAAAATATTGTTTTATTTTAATTTATAGATGTTTGCCAGGATTCTTCTAGCTGATGAAATACCTGCCCTTTTCTGATCCAGGTAAATGATTTGTTACTTCATAAAAATATCGGGTAACAGTAGAATTCTAAGTTTGTATAAAAAGACCTATTAGTCATGCCATGTAATAAAATCCCACAAAGAAATGATCCCTTTAAATAAGAATTTTATTAGTATATAAAAAATAGGACATTTTATTGGTTCAACCTATATCAGAATAATCTGGGTTGAAATATGCATGGATTTGTCCTCTCACCTGTGGATTTTGATTCTGTAACTTCTTCAAGTGGGGTCTCCTAGCATGTTAATTTTAAAAAATTCAACAGGTGCTTCTGATTCATTGTAACTCATTGTCATTGTAGCATGTGTGTGACACTAGAGGAGACAGAGATGGCGGGTAATAATGCGGTGGGAGCTGAAGGATATAAGGGTTAAAGATTTAAAAAAATATTTAAAGCATTTAAATTTTGTGTGTGTAAGATACTATACTCATACTTTCACTCTGCCTTCCACTCAGGGAATGTTTTAATTGTATTTTAAATAAAGCACTAAAAAGTGTTTTACTTAATGATTTTCAAAGTTAGATTTAAGCTCTAGGGTTCTCTCAATCCGAAAATTACCATGTCTACAAATACAATTTAAAGCTTGTTTCATTTTGTTGCTTCAGAGTGCAAATGAAGTAAATTAATGGAAATAAGACGAAATATGAAGCAAGTAATTTCTTATATATTTTTTATTTCAGAGGCTGGTTTAATTGATTCATTTTTCTCATAAGTGTGGGAAGTCAAAAAAAATCAAGAGTCTCATAATAAATACTGATAGGTAAGTGAATAAATACTACATCATTTTGACTTAATGAAATTTGCTAATCTCATTTTACTGGTTTTAAGGCTCTGATTTCATTTTTTAAACACTGATTTTTAATTCTTAAATGTTTTATGTTGCACGGTCATCCTTATCAGAATTATTGATAACACTTTATAGGATCATTCTGTTATATATTTTCAACACGCAATTCTTTAAATAATTAGAATTAAAAACACGATCTATTTATTTCTTACAATTTCACTTTAACTTTAAGGAAACAGCAAAAACTGTATTGTATTGGTTTTGTTATTTAAAATAATTATAAACAATATGCACTTGTGTCAGTGAATGAATTGGCCGTGTATCAAAATTACCTGAGTACTTAAAAAATTTTGAATTCCAGACCCGGTCTCAGCTCTACTAAATTAGAATTTTGAGCGATGATTTTGATATTCATTCTGACTTGGAAATCACTGCAGTATGTAATGTTGAAAGATTATAGTTTTAAGAGGTAGAAACTTGGAAATTATTTGTAGAGAAGTCTCATTACACCAATTGGAAAAAATTCCTCATTTAATTGGTTTATGTAGTTGTCAGAAATGTCTTGTGTTTCAGAGATTAAATTAGTTGTTACTTTGATTTTTAAGAATTTTATTGGGTAAATTATTTCAAAACCTGACTTTTTCTGGACTAAGCAGAAAACACAGTGGTATCTTTTCTCTCATGATAGACAATTAGATGTTATATATGATACTGGCACTTTAAGTAATCTGGGATTTTGTATAGAAATATAATGGGAAAATTCATGAGCCTCATTAGCATGTAGTAAATATACTATAGTAACAACTTAGAAATAGTAATTTGTATTTAAAATTGAGTTCACACCTGGAGGGGTAGTTTATTTGGTAAGAGCATCGTCCAGATATGCCAGCGTTGCTGGTTCAAACCTCAGTAATCCACCAATGAATGCGTAAATAAGTGGAACAACGGATTGATGTTTCTCTCTCCTCTCTTCTCCCTTCCTCTCTTTCTCTAAAATAAATAAATAAAATTCTTTTTAAAAATTGAGTATGCTGTTCTTTAATATTGAATCAGTCCTAATAATGCTAACAAGTTAAAACATTCAGTCAATCTAGGCTTCAGTTATTGGCAACAAGCTATCCTTTTAGAAAATATGTAGCAGTCCTCTCCACTTAAGGCTCACTGATTGATTCCATAGCTCAGGAAAGGAAGGAAGCCTTATCTATTTTCATAATTATGAGAAATAAGAGTGGGTAGGACTCAAGAATGAATTTCTGTTCTCTGATATTATCATAGTTATTTTCCTTGTGACAGTAAGGAATTATTGTGATTTTGCCATGTTCTTTTCCAGTTTGAGTATTCAACGACAGTACCTTTTGACTCTGGTTATTCAACATGCAGAACAGACAAGGATATTGCAGCTATTGCTGTGTGCGCTATAATAATCTGGAACAGGTGAGAGGATCCTGTTGATATGGTTATTATACCTCAAAGGACTTAGTCTTGACTTCCTCTTCTTTTACATTTTATTTAATTTATTTATTAAATCATTGAACAGATCATAATAAGAACCTACTAGTTGACAGACACTGTTTAAGGTTTTAGGGCTATGACAATGAACAAACGCACTACAATCAAACAAAATAATCATATAAATTTAGTGTATAGATTGGGATAAATGTTGTGAGGAAAATAAGGGAGGGAGTACAATGTTAGGTGGCTATGTAAGCTTAAGGGAGTAATAATAAAGTTGAGATTTGAATGCAGTGTGGAAGCCAGGCTCGGCTCTGGGGAAGAATTTCTAGGTAGAGGGAAGAGAGATCAAGGACAGAGATCCCAAGACAGGTGAGTGGTTGAGCATGCTAACCAAAAGCCAGGAGGCCAGTGTTGCTGCAGTGGATGTAGGCTGGGTAATGGGAATAGGTGTTGAGTGATCGGCGGAGAATTAAGAGAATAAGACCGTAAAAAAGGTAAGGACTTTGAATTTTATGTTTTGATGCACCAAAGATTTAAATTTTGCATAAATTTAGTCGGTTTTGTTGCTTGTGTTTTGGGTGTTATAAAGATTGCTTAATCCAGGGTTGTGAAGACTTATGCCTGTGTTTTCCTCTTAAGAGTTATAATTTGTTCTTACATTTAGGTCTTCGATTCAATTCGAGTTAATTTTTCTATGATGTGATTTGATTACCTCCTAAAAGTCCCATCTACAAATATAGTCATATTGTCGGTTAGACTTTCAACATATAAATTTGGAGGGTACAGAATTCAGTCTACCTACAGCAATTATATTCATCGAGTTTCAGATGTTAAACCAATTTTGTATTCCTAGGATAAATTTTACTTGGTCATGGTGTATAATCCTTTTTATATGTGTCTCGATTTGGTTTGCTAGTATTGAGTTGGGGAGTTTTGCATCTATATTTATAAGGGAATTGTGTCATAGGTGAAGTTGTAATGTAGGGAAATCCTGGTTCTGCTAGTACTAAACTGTTTTATATCAAACACAGGTTTAGAATATGTAAAAATTCTGCTATTTAGTAGCATTTGTCTTATTTAATTATCTAATAGTAAACAACTTCAGGAAAAGTTTTTATTATTGTGATTTCTACACCTCTATCTTTTTAACAAGAAATACTTTTTAATGCTGGTTATAAACATGAGGCAGATAATCTCAAAGCTCTATTTCTCTTATGAATTATATCACTTGCTGGGGGATTATTTGTTGAACCTTTAATAATGATAAAACATTCATCTTTTAACTACAAGCTTTTTTCAATAAGGTTTTGTATACATTTTTTTGCTTAAAAGTTTAAAATAGCCCTGGCCAGTTTGCTCAGTCGGTTAAGAGAGTCCTCCCAAAAGAGCAAGGTTGCGGTTTGATCCCCAGTCAGGGCACACTCGGGAAGCAACCAAAGAATGCATGACTGAGTAGAACAATAAATGACCTCCTCTCTCCCCTCTCTCTCTCCCTCTCGCTGTCTCTCTAATACTCAATAAATAAAATACCCTGGCTGGATAGCTTGGTTGGTTGGAGCATTGTCCCAGAGCATGGAGGTTGCTGGTCAATTCCCTGGTCAGGGCACATACAGGAACAACTCAATGTTTCTGTCTCTCCCTGCCTCTTTCTCAAAATAAATAAATAAATAAAAGTTGAAAATAATTTTTAGACATTCAGATATTTTTGCACTAAACTGACATTTAAAAAGACTTTATTAATGACCGCCAAAGTAATTTGTACTAACTACCAAAAGCTTGAATAAATGTGTATATATGTATTTCAAAGCTTTAGAGGACTATTAAGGCAGTGAAGAAGTATGGGGCTCAGTTGTAGCTGAATATTCAACAGAAACAATGGAAGCAAGAAGAAAGAAAACACTAACTTAGAATTCTGTATTCAATAAGTAATGTCTTTTAAAAACAAGGTGCAATGGAAATATTTTCAAAAGACAAAAATTAAAGAAATTTGTCCAGCAGACGCTTACTAAAGGAAATAACAAAAGTAGTTCTTTGGTAGAAGAAAAATAATTCCATTTGGAAGCTCAGAGATATGGGAAGGAATGAAGAGTGGTAGAAAGGTAAATATATAGGCAGTCTGGATGACTGATGTCTTGTGGGATTAACAGCAGTGGCGTATAAATCAGAAGGAGAGTAAATTGAATTAATTCCTGAGGACCTTGCATTGTTCAAGAAGAGAATAAAAATAACAAGTAATTTTAGACTTTGATAGGTCATGTTGCTTGTTATCTATTACCACTAATGAACTGGAAAAAGAATCTGTAACTACTAAGTTAATGTAAAGGGATAAATTAGAATGATCTAAAGAAAGGAAAAAAGAAGAGAAATAAAGACATTGTATTAGCATGACTAATCAAAACACTTAAAAACAAAGATTAAATCCAAATATATTATGTGAAAACAGACTTGATGCTTGAGTTAAACTATACTGCTCACAAAAATTAGGGGATACTTCAAAATTAATGTGAAGCAATAGAATATCTCCTATTTTTTCTGAGCAGTATATATGCAATATTTTACCAGAGGCCCTAGTCAGATAAGAAAAAAAGAAAATGATAACAATTTGATACAAATAAGAAAAATTATTACTATTTGTACACAATGTGATTGTGGAATAGAAAATTCTAAAGTTATCTAGATAAACTATTAGAATTGACAAGTGAGTTAAAAAAGCTTGTTGGGCCATCCTAAAAAGAAATTATATTTTTATATACAAACACCATACAGAAAACGAGATTTTAAAAATTTATTTACAGCAGCCTCAACAAACACAATTCTTAAGGAATAAATATAACAAAATATGTGTAAGATCTTTGTAAAACAAATTATAAACATTGAGACAAATTGAAGAAAAATTACATATTAATGTGCTATATATACTATATTCATGGGCTGGAAAAATAAATATTGTAAACATGTCAGTTCTGTTCAAACTGATATATTGATTTAATAACATTCCAATAAAATTCAAACAAATATTTTAAATGAAAATTCTGAAAATATGTATAGATATGCAAAAGGCTAAGAAGAACCAGAATAATCTTAAAAGGTGAACAAAATCAGACACCAGAACTTCTGAGTAAACTATAGTCATTAAGGCAATGGTACCGAGTTAGACCATGGGCATAAACAGATACTCTGGAAACAGATACATGTGAATATTTGATTTGTGACAGAGTGGCACTAAAGACCAGTGATCACAACACTTCAGTAAATGATACTGGCTCGATTGAATATCCATATGGGGGGAAAATGAAATTTTATTGCTAAATGATCCTGAATACAAAAGTCATTTCCAAGTGCATTGTAGATGTAAATATTGTAGGTAAAACAATAAAGCTTCCAGAGACAAATAGAAAATTTTCATGACTTTGAAATAGGGAGAGGTTTCTTAAACTGGTCACAGGAAGCACTGGCAAAGAACTGATAGACTGGACTGCAGTTAAGAAACAATGGAAGATGATTAGGAAAGCAGAAAAGAACCCTATAACTCTTCTTGGGAAAGATATTGGATGTCCTTTGTATATGGGTACACACCAATAAAACTTTGTGCAAACACACATGTACGGACACACACACACAACGTGAAAAGGCTAGTCACAGAGAGGAAGTAGGATACTTTAAATACATATACTTGGACAAAAGAGCTCCTCTTCAGAATAAAGATTTTTAATAATTTATTTAAAAATCTATATGAAAAACAGGAAGAGACTTGAAACAGACACATCATAAAAGAGGATTATCCAGGTGGCCAGTAAATTCGAAAAACTGTCCCCCAAATTGCAAATTAAAGCCACCATAAGATAACATGAAAGCCCCTCTACAATAGTTAAAATTAAGGAGACTGACTGACGCTCTCAAGCGTTGATGAGGAAGTAGAGTTATGAAGACGGGCACACTGCTGGTGAGAGTATAAATTGAAATAACCCGTAAAATAATTTAGTCATACAATGGAATACTCTGCAAAAATGAAAATGATGGCCCATTTATAATGTAAATGTGTTTACATTTCTAACCAAAAAATTTATGGCCTTTTCGTGAATTAATCTTTGACTTTTTAAAATGCAGTGTGATGCAATCCTATTTTCTCTTAACAGATTTTTATTGTTAAAAATGCTTTTTCATTGAAAATAAGAAATAAGAAAAGTTAAAAAATTACCCATAATTGCACCTTGCAGATATAAATGTTTTTAAGATTTTGATATTTCTTTTATTTACTCGTTTATACATTTTTAAACTGTACTTGAGATAAAAGCATACATGTGA
This sequence comes from Rhynchonycteris naso, assembly GCA_037038555.1. Classification (NCBI taxonomy): domain Eukaryota; kingdom Metazoa; phylum Chordata; class Mammalia; order Chiroptera; family Emballonuridae; genus Rhynchonycteris; species Rhynchonycteris naso. The sequence goes on along the minus strand of CM072997.1, from coordinate 27,785,702 downwards.
GTTTTGCACCCCCTTATTTTTCCCTTAATATGTAACAGTTCCCTATGTTATTAAAAATTCTTTGTATTGCCTGACCAGGCAGTGGCGCAGTGGATAGAGCATTGGACAGGGTCACAGAGGACCCAGGTTTGAAACCCCGAGGTTGCCGTGAGCCCAAAGGTCACTGGCTTGAAGCCTAAGGTCGCTGGTTTGATCCTAAAGTCACTGTCTTGAGCAAGAGGTCACTTGCTCTGCTGTAGCGCCCCAGTCAAGGCACATGTAAGAAAGCAATCATTCAACAACTAACGTTCTCCAAGGAAGAATTGATACTTCTCATCTCCCTTCCTGTCTGTCTCTCCGTCCCTATCTGTCCCTCTCTCTCTGTCACACACACAAAAATACCAACAAAAAACTTTGTATTATTTTAGATAGCTCCATAGTATTACATCTTAAGGCATATTGTAATCTAAGGGTTTTAAGAGATTTCTAGTGTTTTGTTTTAATGCTGTGATAATCATTTTTTTTTTCATAAATTATACACAATTTAAGATGATTCTCTTAGGAGAGATTTAGAAAGATGTAATTAGTATATCTAAAGGGAGATAATTTCGTGGATTTTAGATGTGTATGTTAGAACTGCTTTATAGAAAGAGTATATCAGTTTATATTTCCACCAGAAATAAATAAATAAATACATAAATAAATAAATATGAATGTTTTGTGACACTCTCTAGTGAGCATTGCCCATTTAAAAATACTCAGTTTCTTTCTTCTTTATAGCATATGTCCAGTCCTCAGCACAGATACTTGACCACACAGAGTAGACAACGGATGGGCACCTCCAGTCTGATGGAACGTTTCTTGCAGGATGTACTGCGGCACCACCCATATCATTATCAAGAGAGCAGGTAAAGTAACTGAGTGGAATAATACTAATACACACTTATTATATGTTACAGTAGATATCTGTGTTAATGTTTCAATACTTATTAAAGTGAATCATTCAATCAGGGAATGTAATGTGAAATTTTATCTAGTAACTTCCCTTTGCAATTATTTTAAAATTCTTTCTAGCTTACGTTAACACATTTATAAAAGGTGTGGAACTATATAATGCTTTTCCCTCAAATAAAAGTTTTAGGCCAATAAATAATTATATATCATTAAAATGATTTATAAGTATTTCAGAATTATACATGGGAAGAGGGTGACAGCAAAAATAGCTTTTAGAGAATTAGTAAAAGAAAAATGTAGCAGTAGCCAAGTAAGAAGGTTAAATTTATATGCAGTTTCTGCACTTGGTGTTTATACATACATGCCAGTCAGTGGTATTTGACAGTGCTCTGTTCTGTCACTCTTGACAGCACTGGGATGATCAATTCTATTTTGTTATCCCCAACATAATAGGCCAAAAAAGTGTATCTCTTACTTTATTTACAAGTAAAATAGAACTCCCTTTATATATTTATTAGCCATATATTTATCCTCTGGATTGTTTATTCATACACTTTACCTATTTTTTTATTGAAGTGTTGGTATATTTTGGACTTTTATGCAATATTTATGGATACTAGTCCTTTGCATTTTAAACATGTTGTAAAATATTTTCTCAGAATTTGTTATATATCTTTCAACTATGTATTCTTTTATGATATAGAAATTAAACATTCTGATATAATCAGATTTATGGGGAATTTCCCTTTCTGTCTTTTTTTTTTTTACCTTTGTTTCTTTTTAAAAATATTTTAATTTACCTGGATTTAAAAAATATGTGGTATGATGTAGAATAATGTCACCTGCAATATAAACTAAATTCCTAAATTTGTGTGTATCTGTGTGTTTGATTCTGAATAGTTTCTTTTCCTTGAGTTTTTTAATCCCATGCCAACACTGCATTATTTATATTTATAAGCTTTCTAAGCTAGTTTTTTAAAGGAAAATTTCTCTCATGCCTTCTTGTCTAGACATTTTAGCCTTCTTAAAAATCAGCTCTTGCTACCTGACCAGGTAGTGGGGCAGTGGTTAGAGCGTCGGCCTGGGATACTGAAGACCCAGGTTTGAAACCCCCAGGTCGCTGGCTTGAGTGCAGGCTCACCAGCTTGAGTTGCAGGGTAGCCGGCTTGAGCGTGGGATTATAGACATGACCCCATGGTCACTGGCTTGAGCCCAAAGGTTGCTCGCTTGAAGCCCAAGGTCACTGGGTTGAACCCAAGGTTGCTGGCTTGAGCTAGGGGTCACTGGCTCAGCTTGAGCCCCTTGGTCAAGGCACATATGAGAAAGCAATCAGTGAACAACTAAAGTGCTGCAACAAAGAATTGATGCTTCTTATCTCTCTCCCTGTCTGTTCCTCCCTTTTCCTCTCTCCTCTACAGCTCTTGTTTTATTTTTGTTTATTTATTTTTCTTTTTCTTGATTTATTTCTTCAACTGTCTTAGGGGAGGAATTTGGCATTCTATATTCTTGAATTGGTGCTATTTATTTTTTTTTTAATTTATTTTAACTGAGAGGAGGGGAGATAGTGAGACAGACTCCTCCATACACCTAAATCGGGATCCACTGGGGCCAGTGATTTAATCAACTGAGCTATTTTTAGGGCCCAATGCTGATACACTTGGACCAGCTGAACAATCCTCAGCACCGAGTCCAAGACTCAAACCTATTGAGCCACTAGCTGCGGGAATGGAAGAGGGAGAGAAAGGAGGAAAGAAGCAGGTAGTCACTGCTCTTGTGTGCCATGACCAGGGATCAAACCTGGTACATCCATATGTCGGGCTGATGCTCTATCCACCGAGCCAACTGGCCAGGGTCACGTCTCATTTATTTAATTTGTGTTTACTAATTCTTTATTAATAGAAGGTTTAAAAGTGTGAAGTTTTCATTTTGAGATATCATATTTTTATATATAGTTTTATAGTACTATATTTATAGATATAAAAATTTTACTTTTTAGCACAATAATTGTAGAAAAGAGTGGTTTTTAACCTTTAGTCATTAGATTTTTGGAGGGCCTTTGGTTGTAAAATCAGTTTAAAATGAGTAGGAATACAGATGGTGATTTAGTTGTCAACTTTAAACACGCACACATGCACACAAAAATATTGATGCAAATTAAAATATATAAATGATGATTCCTAACCTTAGGATTTTTCCAACTTGTCGGATTTTATGATTTTCAGAACTATAAAAAGTTACAGCCTGACCTGTGGTGGCGCAGTGGATAAAGCATTGACCTGGGAACACTGAGGTCGCCAGTTCAAAACCCTGCACTGGTCTGGTCAAGGCTCATATGGGAGTTGATGCTTCTAGCTCCTCCCCCCTTTCTGTCTTTCTCTCTCTCTCTCTCTCACTCTGTGTCTCTCTCTAAAATGAATAAAATAAAAATAAAAAAGATAAAGCCCATATGTCATATTAAAAACAAACAAACAAAATTTTTTGCCCCATTATGCTATTATTTTGATACCTGGGTTAACTTTTTTATTTTACAAATACCAAAAACGGTATCTTAATACTAATTATGATAATATTTTATGGGAAAAAAGCAATATATCTATGACATGTTTAAAAAAGTTGCATGTAGCCAACACATGTATGCATATTCTTTTAGGCAACTGTGGTATCTCTCAAATTGAAAAATACTTAATAAAGGTATTTTATTTGTTAATCTATTTAAAACTTTTAAATTTATTATTTTATATAGACCATATTTTTAGGTAGTTTTAGGATTACAGAAAAATTTAGAAGCTAGTACCGAGAGTTTTTATATACCCCTATCCAGTGTTGCTTATTACCAACATCTTCAATTAGCATGTTACATTTGTTACAATTAATGAACCAAGGTAATATATTAACTGAATTTAATAGTTTATGTAGATTTCCCTAGTTTTTATCTAATGCCTTTTTTGTTTGTTTCAGGATCCTATCCAGGATAATTATATTACATTAACTTGTCATGTCTCATTAGACTCCTTTTGGCATTTTTAACTTTAATAGACATTGCCAAATTGTTCTTCATAGAGATTAACCTGATCTCTACTCGTACCAATAATGTATTAAAGTGCCTGTAATTGCACCTTTGCCAAAACAATGTATTAAAATAATAATAGTTAATATCTGTGGATGGTTACTGTTTTCCAGGCTATTAAAAAGTGCACTTTACATGTAACATCTAATTTTCTTTCAAAATAATCTCATAAGGGAAAAGAGTATTAGTTCTACTTTTTGAAGAAGGAAACTAAAGCCTAGAACGTTAAGTAACTTGTTTTAAACTTTTTGCTGTTTATTGCTCTGATAACTGAAAAATTATATATACCTTTATTTACATTTTTCTTACATGTAGGAGCCATTTGTGTTTCTTAAGAGGCAATTAGTGGAGCTACCTTCATCTTCTGCATAGATTACCTTCCTGAGATATATTATACAGTCTTGTGTGATTGACTTAATTCTTTGTCCTCTAAGACTCTGGCTTAGGATAAAAAGAACTTAACATTATATCTTTATTTAAACATTTAAAACAGATATTAGAGTATTTTTTATGATTTTTCCCCCTTTCTTTTTAGATCAAGACAAAATGAGAGAACTCATAGGAATAATGTGTCATCTTCTGAAGTGGTTCCTATTGATGACCCCGTTTCTGAAGAAATGGCTGATGCGGCTGCTGGAGTTAGAGGAGAGAGAGCCAGCAAACGTTTTGAACCTGTTGAAGAATTATGTGCTAGACCTAGTAAACCTCAGGAATGTATGCAGGGTGTTCCAATTCGACCATCAGTTATTCAAAAATTGGAGAAAGGGCAGCAGCAGCCCTTAGAGTTTGTTTATAAGATTGGGAGTGGCGTGAAAGAATTTAATCCTGTAGGTATTGGTCAAGCTACAAATAAAGGACAAAACCTGTTATGCCCTTCAGTGATTTCTACTGCTCCTGCTAGTAATGTCCCTGAGAGTTCTTATGATCGACCAGTTACATCTAATACTACAGGGTTACCAGCAGCCCCTTTGGAGTCAGTTATCAAATGTGAGCCAAACAAGGTTGACAGCTACCTAGAGCAAGGGAGAGGCTCTAGAAATCCTATGTTCTTTTCCCATCCAGAAATGTCTTCAGTTGAATGTCAGGAACCTAAAGAACCAAATAGGAAATCTGTATGTTTAGATTCAGATAAATTGGTTATACAGGAAAATGTAAAATCTCGGGATAAAACTTTGTCCTCTGGCTTTAAATCTCATGCATTTATGGGTACTGAAGGCTCCTTAAAATTTGAATCTCTTTCCAAATTAGCAGTAAACCAAGCAGTTAATCTGAGTAAAACTGATATGCCTTCTAATAAAGGAAATTTTGAAGATGCCATTCCAAAGCACCATGAAAAATTCTTTTTGAATACAGATCATACCCAGAAAGAAAAGCATTTGGTTTTAAACAAGTCAGCCTTTGTGGAACAGAAGAGCTCGGTGTATTCTAAAATGGAGTTTGCCTGTGGCTATTCTGAGTCAGTGTCTGGTCAACCTGAAGAGGCTGTACAAGACCTCTGGAGCGAGGAGCAAATTGACCAAGAAGTTAAGACCTATGAATCAAGAGGTTCTGAAATGAGTTTTGATTGCAGTTCTCCTTTTCATTCACCAACTGACCAATCTAAAGGGACTGCCAAAGAAACAAACGTTGTAAAGGAAGCACATATTGATGTTCAGCATAAGAATAATAAATCTTGTGTTTCTGAAATAAGTTTTGATCGTGAAGGCCCTGTTCAGTTGGCTACCAACCAAACTCAAGTAATTGTTAAAGGCACTGATGTTCAGAACACAGTGCATATTCGCCTGGTTGATGAAAGCTATGATTCTAGTGATTCTGAGATGAACTTTGATTGTGATACCTCACCTCAGTCAACTGATGACTATCCCCAACAGCCTGCAAAAGATGTAGACCTATCTAAGGAGGCACACGTTGACTTGGTGGACAAGAACTATGGATCTAGTAGCTCTGAAATAAGTGCTGATTCTGTTTTACCATTTCAGTCAGTGATTGACCGACTCCCAGTGGCTGTCACTGAAACAGAACTTCAGAAGAAGGTACCCATTGGCTTGGTTGATATGAACTATGGATCAAGTTGTTCTGAAACAAGTTTTGATTGTGATGTTGCTCTCCCATCAGTAATTGTCCATCCCCAGCAGGCTGTTAGAGGAAGAAATATAAATGATAGGCCTGTCTACCTGAAAGATAACCACAACTCCAGTGGTAACTCTCTTCAGATTGTGACTGATCAACCAAAGAGGGCTGTTGAAGAGATAAATCTGAAAGAGAAGAATGACCTTGTGGATATGAACTGTGAATATTATGTTCCTGAAATGAGTTTTCACACTGATGCTCAATTAGTGGCTGACCAACCCCAAGTAACAGTTCAGGAAGTAAACCCTCAAGAAGTAGCTATTGGTCTACAGAATAAGAGTGCTAAATCTAGTGATTCTGATCTAAGTTTTAATTCTCATGCTTCTCTTTATCAGTCAACTAATGGACAACCTCATGTAGCTCTGAGTGAAATAAGTCTGAAAGAGTTCAATGTTGACATGGAAGTTAAGAGCTATGGATACTCCAGTTCTGAGTTGACTTTTGATTCTGATCCTCCTCATCTGTCAGTTACTGAGCCTTCTGAGTTAGATGTTGAAGACGTAAGAAAGAAACACAACCTGGAACGTGAGAGCTGTGGGTCAAATAGTTCTGAAATAACTTTTGATTCTGATACTCCTCTTTGCCCAGTAGTTGACCAATCTCGAGTGGTTGAGGAGGGACCTGTTGATCAGAAATACAAGGGTCATAAATCTTGTGTTTCTGAAACAACTTTTGATTCTGATATACCTCTTCCTTTAGGGACTGCTCAGCCTGAAGTAGCTGTTAGAGAAATAATCATTCAGAAAGAAGACTATGTTCATTTAAGAAGGAAGAATGATGAACCCAGTGTTTCTGAAAGAAGTTTGAATTCTTATGTCACTCCTCTTCCAGTGACGAATTCTCCTGGAGTACTTGTTAAAAGGCAAAATCTTCAAAAAGAACAGGTACACTTTGAAAGTAAGAGAAATGAACCTAGGGGTTCTGAATTAAGCTTGAATTATGATAGTTTTTATTCAATAATTGGACATTCTGCAGATCCCATTAAAGAAGTAAACCTCCAGAAAGAAGAGCAGCACATAGAAAACAAGCGAGATGGACGTGGAGTGCCTGAAATCAGTTTGGGATCTTATATTTCTCATGTAGCGACTGATCATCCTGACAGAGCTGTGAAAGACATAAACCGCCTGAAAGAAGAACGTGTAAATTTCCAAGATAAAGGTAATGAATTAAGTATTTCTGAAACAAGTTTGGATTTCGGTATCCCTCTTCAGTCAGTGATTCACAGAACCGATGTAGCTCTTAAAGAAATGTGGCTTCAAAGAGAAAAGCATGCTAACTTCAAAGGTAAAAGTGCTGAATTTAGTGGTTCTGAAATAAATTTAGGTTCTGGTGTCTCTCATTATTCAGTGATTGAACCTCAAATAGCTGTTAAAGAAATAAATGTTCAGAAAGAATATGTTTTAGAAAACAAGAATGATAAATATAGTGGTTCTGAAATAATTTTGGATTCTAATGTCCTTCCTCAGTCGATGACTGAAAAACCTCACATAGCTGTTTTGAAGAAGGACCGTGTTGACCCAGAAGATGAAAATACAGAATCTAGAGGTTTTGAAATAAATTTGGATCTTATTCCCCCTCGTCAGTCAGTCATTGAGAAATCTCAGCTAGCCCTTTTGAAGGAAAAACATGCTAATCTGGAATACACAAGCAGTGAATCTAGTAATTGTAAAGTAAATTTTGACTCTGGTAACCCTCTTCAGCCGTTGACTGAACGATATCAGGAAGTGATTAAGAAAACAAACCTGTGGAAAGTAGAGGATATCGGCCTAGAAAATAAAGTTGATAAACCAAATGGTTCAATATTACTACAGAATTCTGATGTTTCTGCTCAGTCTATACCTAATCAACCTCAAGCAGCAGTTAAACAAATAAACCTTGACAATGAAGGTCATGCGTACTTGGAAGATAATAACAGCCAATATAGTGGTTCTGAAATGAGTTTGGATTCTGATTTCTTGGCTCAGCAAACAGTTGATCAATCTCAAATAACGATTTTGGAAAAGGAGCATACTAACCTAGATGATAAGCACAAAAAATCTTGTGGTTCTGAAATAAGTTTTGACTCTGATGACCCTCTTCAGTCAGTGGCGGAACAGGTTAGAGAAACTGTTAAAGAGATAAGCCTCTGGAAGGATGAAGTTGATGTGGAAGAGAGGAGTGATAACCCTAAGGGTTTTGAAATTATGTATGGTTCTGATGTCCTTTTTCGGCCAGTGACTGGCCAAACTGAGGAAATTGTTAAGGAGATCAACCTTTGGAAGAATTCTGTAGAATTGGAAGGTAAAATTTTCAAACCTAGTGATTCTAAAATAAATTTTGGCTCCGCTGAAAATTTTCATTCTGTAGCTGGTGAAATTCAGGAGTCTACTACAGAAATAAATCTCCTGAGGGAGGGACATGTTTGTCTACATGATAAGGACTACGAACCCAATGATTCTGAGGTAATTTATGTTGCAAATATTCCACTTCAATCCGTTGAGCAACCACACATTTTGGAAGAGGGACATGACAATTTGGGAGATAAGAGCAATGATCTTTGTGGCCCTGAAATAAGTTTTGCTTCTGGTGATCCTCTTCAGTCTGTGTCTGACCAGCTTGAAAAAGCTGTTAAAGTAGGTCTTTGGAAGGAAGACCATATCTATCTGGGAGATGAGAGCTATAAACTAGCTGATTATGAAATAAGTTGTGATTCTGATGCGCCTGTTCAGTTAGTGATTGCTCCATCTCCCGTGGTTGTCAAACAGATCAACTTGCAAAAGGAGGATCATAATGACTTACAAGGTAAGAACTGTGAACCTAGTGTTGCTGAAATAAAATGTGATCCTGGTGTTCATCTTCAGTTGGATGTTGATCAGCCACAAATGTTATGCAAAGAAATGAACCTTCCAAGGGTAGCACATCTTGGCATGGAAGAAAAGACTAGTGATTCCGAAATAATGTCTGATTCTGATGTTCCACTTCAAATAGTAGTTAATGAATTTCAAGTGTCAGTCAAAGAAGCGAATGTTCCAAAGGTGCTGTTTGTGGATGTTGTGACTGGTGACAGTGACTGTGAAATGCCTTCTGATTCTGGTTTCCCATGTCAGCCAGTGATTGACACATCTCAAATGACTGTTGAAGGAATTGACAGTATAAATGGAAAAAGTTTCAATCTAGAGGGTCAGTGCTATGACTGTTGCGATTCTGAGCTAGGCTATGTTTGTGAAGCCTCTCCTCGATCAGTGTCAAAGAAATCCAGAAAGACTTTCAAAGTAATAAACCAGAAGAAAGACTATATTATTCTGGCGGAGTCTGGTTGTGAGTCTTATGATTCTGATACAAATTTTCAAATTGATGCTTCTCATCAGTCCATGACTTACCAATCACCAGGGTCTGATAAAACAGTTGCAAAACATGTTGACCCAGAAGATAAGAGGTGTGAATCTAAAAGTTCTAAAAGAAATTGTAAACGGGGAGACACTTCTCAGCCAGCGACTCATCAACTGCAGAAAGCTGACAAAGAAGATGACATTTGGAAAGATCCAGAAACTATTGGCCCACAAGATAAGAGTCGTGAATGTAATATTTCTGCAATGGACTGTAATGCCTCTCCTGAGTCAGTGATCCTTCAAATGGCTGATGAAGATAACCTTTTGAAGTCAAAACATGCAGATCTGGAAAGTGTGAGCTGTGAACCAAGTAGTTCTGGGGTGAATTTTCACTGTGATCCCTTTCTCCAGTCTGACACTGACCAGCCTCAAAAAGCTGTTAATAAACAAGCCTCTCTCCAGTCTGACACTGACAAGCCTCAAAAAGCTGTTAATAAACAAGCCCTAGTTAAGATGGCTTCTGACAAGAAAAAAATGAACCGGGATTCCCGTTCAAGCTCTGCTCCCAAGGTTGCTTCTGTAAGGAACCGAGAAAAAGCAAAGGGGGTCACTGAAGATAATACTGATGAACCAGTTCTTGAAGCCTTGCCTCATGTCCCTCCTTCATTTGTGGGGAAAACGTGGTCTCAAATAATGAGAGAAGATGACATGAAAATTAATGCTCTTGTGAAGGAATTCAAGGAAGGTCGTTTCCACTGTTACTTTGATGATGACTGTGAAACTAGGAAGGTAAAAAAAAAAAATTTGAATGAAGAAAAAAAGATTACCTCGGCTGACCTTAATGACACTGCATTTATTCAAGTTCTGTTAGACTGTCATTATAATATTGATGACTTTTCAGTAGCCTTAGATAAACCTAGCCATCTTCTTACAGAAAAGAGGCCTTATGAACAAACATGGCGAGTGACTTCTAGATGCCAGGCTGTAAAAATCAGCCATGGAACTCAAACCAATTTCATGGGTTACCTAGTGACAAAAAGAATAAGTGGACAAGAAGAAGACTCGCCAAAACTGAAGCGTTTACTTTTACACAACGACAGAAAACCAAAAAGGAAAATCGAAATTGGAACAGTTGAATTTCTTGAATCATATACTAACATATTGAAGCCTTTGCACCCCAATGCCTTAGTCTATGTTCTTTCTTCTAATATTAAGCTGAAGGAAGGGGAATCCCTCAAATTCTCTAAAATTAGGCGCCGGAGTGGCAAAAACAATCAGAACTTGAGCATACAGTACAAATGTAAACAAGGTTCTTTTAATTATGACCCACTGAAAAAACAAATTGTAATTAATCCTCCACTGAACATTGAAATACCAGAGTCTGACAGGAATAACTGGGTTCAAATTCATTTTAGTGACCTGAACTCCAGTGCAGAAGATGATGATACGCACCTACAGAGCTCTACTTCAGTACCTTTTTTGACTGTGTCATTAAGACATGAATTGATGTCACTCCAGGGGGCCAGTGGGACTTCTGTATTTCTGGCAAAATCAGAGATCTTGAATTCCAGAGAAGTTCCGAAGGAAAGTAATTTCCAGTTCACTCTTTTAAATAGTGATGCTGCCAAAATCTTGTCAAAATCAGTAAGAAATAAGACTTCCAAAGGTAAAAGAAAAGCTCAGAGAAGGAAGGTGACAACTATTACTGAACCAATTATACTCAAAATGGTTTACAGACCAATTATTCTCCAGCAAAAAACCAGAATCACATCAAAAAAGCCAATTTGGATTCGGACCAAACTAAATGATATAATTAGAAAGTATATTGCAAAATACTCTGTTTTTCTGCGTCGCAAATATCAGTCCAGGAGGGCTTTTCTTGGAATGCATCTTAAGAAGACAAAAACTGTTGTCAGTACAGTAAAGAAGGTGGAGACACCAACTCAAATGCTTTCTAACTCAGTTCCATCAGCTGGTGCTGAAAAGCAGTTAAAAGGTAGAAAGAGGTCTTCTCCCAAGCAACGTGTGCAGGGTTCTTCCAGGATTGCAGGAACTAGGAGGAGGGGTAAGAAAAAACTCCCAAAGAGAAAGCAAAAAAAGCGTCCTAAACCTGTTAAAATTTATGATTTGAGAAGTTTATATTCTCAGGTGCCATATTCTGACAGAATGATGACTCGGCTATTACACAAATTGTTGCTCAGTAAGGCAAACTAGAAGTGTTTGTGTTAAAGCTAGTTGAGGATTCAGAACTTCAGTTGAAATATATTTGGTACTTAGCACACATAGCTCTCCCAACTTTGATGAAAAAACCTACCCAACTATTTTGCTATTGACATCATTTTTCAGAACTTTTCTATTATTTAGTGTTTAAGGTTCTTTTTTTACTTTAATTCGAAAGACCCTTTGTCCATTTGCTATAGAAGGGCTTCATCCTAATTTATGTCACATAATTTAGCACAGTATATATAATTTTCTCCCCCAAATCAAGTTCCTCTTATTTATTTTATATGATTGTATCTCATGTCAACAGGTTATAATATTGCAAAAATTAATAGGACAAACATTTAATGCTATATTTTACTTTTTAAAAATTGGAGCAATGAATTTGTTCTTACATTCAGTGTGTTTCAGAGTGGAATTGTCAATATTGTATTCTAACTGGATAATTAAAAACAAGAAACTATAATAAATTACCTCGACTTCTGAGTGGGGTTGACTTAAATAATCATAAACGAGATATAATTTACCTTACTTTTAAAAGCATTCCAGAGAATGAGATTCCATGATCTTTAATCCAGATATAAAAAACTGCCTGGTAATTTTATAGGCATAGCACAAACTCGTCCTGCTTTATTTAAAATGGATCTACAAGTTTCTAACTCTCCACATTTGGACATATACAATCTCTGTAATATACAGTCTCTGTTTTCCTTTAACATTATGTCTTAAGGGGAAAATGACCTTGCCAGTATGACTATACTTTTCTACCACCTTTATTCCCCTGTTCCTGAAGGGTTGGTGGTTTAATATGAAAATCCAAGTTATTTTATGGCTTTCTCTTAAAAATATTTTAGACATTACCATACTATTTTTAATAGTTTGAACTGAGATTATTGGTTTGGTAATTGGGAATGCCATTAATTGTCATTGACAAATTATCTTGATAATCTGAAAAGATCTAATTGACAGCCCAAGTGGAGGCCTGTTTTGCAAGTGAGAAGCTGTGTATTTATACATTAGTTTGGCTTTCCTTAAACCTGAGAACTATTTTAATAGTTCAAATAAAAGGTGTTAAGCTAGTTTAGGTCTGAGAAACTAGGAATATGTTTAGATCTTTTCTTCAGGGACACTGGTTGGCCTAGTGCAGATGTGTCCAATTATCCTTAGGCTAAGGATTCTGGATCCTTTTCTATCATTAATGTTAAAGGAAAACATGAATTTCAACCATATTGTATAAACCATATTTCATTGGAATTGTATCGGTGTACCATGATTTCAGAGATGAAAATGTGTTATCTTAGAATTAATGAAATATAGTGTTGTAACAGTTGATTTCTAAATGTAGTTTTATTTCAGGGGCCATTTAACCTGTGCATATGCTATGGTGGTAATGTGATAGAATTTCTGTACTTCTAAATTTAAAACAGTAATTACATTGAAAAGTGGACAAATGTTTATAATTTTAGTTGCAAAGCAACCTGAACTTTGCCTCATTTACAAATATTTTAATTTCCTTTCTTAAACTACCAACGTGGCTCACTATTTTAAAATAATTCTCCAATTTTAATTTAGAAAGAATACTGTCCTACTGACTAGGAAGTAAACAAGCAGCTAATATACAAAAATATTTTACTTGTGAGTAATAGTGTCTTTTTTTTCTATGAAGGAGACACAATATTCTCTTAAGTACTATCAGTAGGCATTCTGCATACTTTCAGTGTAAGTTTAAAAGCTAGAAATCATATGGAAATAATGTACTGTATAATTATGATGTATCATAACTGTTATTACATCATGCAAAGAGGACAGTTCTTATAAATCAAATGATAAAAAACACTTAAAAAACTTTACTAGCTTTTTCACATTGGAAACTTTTAAGTTCCATTTTTTTGAGAGGAAAAAGGTTTATATTTAAATTTTTATATTGCTAAAAATATTAAAGTATATAATCCTGATTTTTTTTTTAAATTTCTTGAAAATATTTACCTAAGTTCCTGTAATCATTATTTTAGACAAGCTTTAAAACTTGAAATTTTAAATATTATAATTTCAGTTAAATTAGAAATGAATTAGTTTTGGAATTTGGTAGGTTACAAGATGTGCCCCTTTGTCAAAATACACTTTGGCTTAATTTGCAGATTAGATAAAACAGTTGGATGTGTTTTTGTGTATTCAAGAATGCATTAAGCTCTTTTAATAGTGAAAATTGAATTACAGCCACAATGAGTATTTTATTAATCTTGTACTTGTTCAGTATCTTGCATAGATTTTTATTGTAATTGTCCCAAGTTAAGCAGTGTGTGGGCAATATTGTGTAAAGTGTGTTTGCATTTGTGCATTTAAATTATTTGTGTAAGTAGGGCTTTGAGTGACACTTTTGGTAAAGAGAAACTATATTTAAATATTCAAACAATTATATATTTCCATGTAAAATTAATGTGAAGACTGATGTATTTTTTATAATGCAATTTAAAGAGTAAATTTGTTTTCAAAGTTATCAAAAAAATTTATCAAATATCGAAATTTGTCTCTACTTTCTCATGTTAGGAACTTTTTCTGAGAATACTTAAGGAATTAGAGAAAAATGAAAACAGAAGTTCGTTTTATAAATGGTCTTAGAGGTAATAAATGAGAATGTAAATGTTGGCATTGCTGGTGAGACAATATTGTTTAACCAAAGATATACAGGTTATGTTCAGTGGAGTAGTTATTTCAAAAGATTAAAATCAAGCAAGTATTTGGAGTGATGGAGTGGTGGGTTAGCAACTTTTCACTTTGTATACCTGCATTTGAAGAATCAATGAACAGGATTGAGTTCAGGAGGCAGTATCTACATCATTATTTGACACCTGTTGGGAAGAGAACTTTGATTTTTTCCAATACCATAACATATGTTATAAAGGACAAGAAAACATGAAAGAGTATTTGTAAGTTAATAAGGTAGGTGCCTTTGGCCTCAGTAGTAGTGACTTCTGGAGTTCTTTGTTCCAGTATTATACTAAGATGAACACAACAGCCTATTCTATAATAAAAAATTACTGAAGTATAAAATGGAAATTCATTCTCCATAAAGGACCTTTATATATAGAAAATGTGGAAAATACTGAAAAATCATGTAATTAGAGAGTTACACATCAAAATGTCAACTTTCAGATATGAGAGGCTGAGGAAGAATCTCAACATTTTCTTATACTTTATGTGGGCCCTAAATGTTAGGGAAGTAATACATTTAGTATGATTCCTTTGTTTCTTAACTATTTCAAACGTTCTCCCAATGTATTTTGAACTATATACATTGATTAAGGGATAGGTCTAGGTTGAACTGTAGTTTGTTGCTGTATCTTTAAACACATACAAATTTCCTTTCCCTCTGTGTTTATAATTTGTTACAAGCATGTTATGTTTTTACGTGCATTTTATTTTGAGTTTTTAAGCTGGATGTGTGTGTGTATGTCTTGAGCCCGTACTAAGTGCCAAGCATTGGTTCTAAGCTTTTAACTTGAATTAACTGATTTAATCTTCAAAGAGCCCTTATGAATTAGGTACTGTAATTGTCACTAAATAGCAGATGAGAAAGTTGAAGCTTAGAGCCTCACTTGGGAGATTTCAAATGAGTTGCTATGTACTATTGTCAGATTGGGGTTACTATTAATTCTCATTCCCATCCCCATCCCCATTCACAGTCCCAGGCCACCAGTTATCTTCTGTCTTTACAGTTTAGCCTTTTCTGGACAGTTCATGTAAATGGCATCATGCAGTATGTGCATTTTGTGCCTGTCTGCTTTCATTTACCATAATGTTTTTAAGGGTCTTTCATGTTATATAGCACGTGTCACTATTTTGTTTTTTATTGTTGAGTAGTATTTATAATTAGTTTTTACTAAAGCTGGTAACAGAATGCGGGTCTTCTGATGACAAATATGATAGAAACTATTGGGCTTGAGGCTAGCTGTTCATTTATACCTCTCATACCTGTTATCCTTGATTACTACCCCAAGTTCAAGACCAACTGGCAATCTGCCTTTTTGAGTGCTCTTATCTAATACTTGAATGCTTGCTTTATGCTTCCTCTGTCTTTGACTGTTACTCTCTTTTCTTCCCATCTTAGCATTCTTTTTTATTGTGCTCTGTGATCTCTAATTTTCAGTGTCAACACATTATTTTGTATTTTCAGTCTTCACAATGGGTTGCAGTTGACCGAAGAATCACATCCTAATCTACGTGTGCTATAGAGCCATGAAGTATTGATGGCGCTTGACATGGTGGACATTCTTAAAATTACTCTCCTACATAACCACCATCATATCAAAATTGTTGATAAAATTAACATTGATAAGCTATGATCCTCTATATATCTTATTCAGATTGTATAGATTGTTCCAAAATGTCCTCTATAGGTCCAGGATTTGATCCAGCCTCACACACTGTTAGACTTTAGTTTCAGTGTGGAGCAGTTCCTCAGCCTTTGTATTTAATAACTTGACATTTTGAAGTGTACAAACCAGTTTCTTTGTGGATTATCCTGCAATTTGGGTTGTCTGATGTTTCTTTATAATTAATGCTTTTTGTGTGTGTTGGGGGGCAGTAATTTTGTGGACTTCTCAGTGTATCATAACAGCGACCATGTGATGTCTGTTTGAATAAAAGTGGTGATTAAAGATATCCAGTCTTTGTCTTTATCATGGAAGATGAATGTTTAATAATCTGAAATGGGCTGTTCTCATAGAAGGTGAATTAACAAATAATCACATTTTCTTCACAACTGAATTTTGAGGCAATTATACCATCTAATTTATAGATCAGACAGTAGCTTATGCGTATATTTGACAAATATTACCTATATCCCTACTACGCGCCTGGCTCTCTGGGAATGCCAACGCTCCAGGCACCTACCAGATTTCTTGCTTCCTTTTATCAACTGATAAGAGTGAAAGAATTTCATTAGTGGTAAGTCAGTGGACTTGCAACATAATTCTTATGCTTTCAAAAGATCACGAATAAACCTATATTTATAACAGGATACTGCTACTGGACACGGAAGTAGCAGTGCATTTTTCAATTCACTGAGACCCATTTCAAGGCATCTCTCATCATTATCTGAAAAGATTATTTTCCTGTTTTTGCACTATTAAGAATAGTCTGTGCTGTGCTGGTTTGATGCACCAAGATGGAGTGTTATGTAAACTCACTTAGTTTTCCATCTTATCACAACACAAAAATGACTTCCTAAGGACAATTTGGTATATTCATCAGATGTTTAGTTTTTAATTTTTTCATTAATAAGAGCGAGGGAGGAAGGAAGGGAGAGGGCGAGAAGCCTTAACTCACTGTTTCACTCAGTTCCATCTAGTTGTGTACACATTGTTTGCTTCTCGTATGTGTCCTGACCGGGGATTGAAACTATACCTGCACTGGGTTGGTGCTCCATCCACTGAGCCACTTGACCAGGGCCAGATGTTTAGTTTTTGAGTGGAGATATTGTCAGCTCATTTGAACTTAGAAATAGGGGGTTTAGTTTTTGTTTAAAGAGTAATTAGTTACAGATAATGAAATAAGGGATATTTATCATCCATTGAGCTGAAATTTTTCCTAGGTGAGTGACTACCTGAATCACAGTTCTAACATGATTATTTCACTACCAAATGATAGCTTTTTACTACGGTTTTACACAGTGCTTTCTTTTATCAAAGACATACTTAGTTGAGTACTTGAGGTGGCACTGATATCTTTATTCATAGAATCGAGAAACCACTTGACCCTTATAACTAATAATTTTTAGGTTTTCATACCAGGTGTACTATTTAACACATTTATAACCTAGAGAACTACAAAGTTCCTCTTCTTTCCATTCCTACATAGAATCTCAAGTTTAACAAAAGTGTGGCATGACAATGTGGGACAGTCCTTTGAGAAACAAATCATAGTAACCCCAAATTGCCTAATGTAATCAGTAGCAACTGCCAGGTAGCATTTGGAACCAGGACATTTCTTCAACTGTACGGGATGATTATGTGAGATGGCAAAACATGAAGATAGTCCTAAGTGGCAGAATAAAAACAAAAATATTAGTGTTACTTATAATCAAGTGAACCCTTCAAAAAGTGATGACAGCTGGGCCATTTTTAATATGTTTGGATCACGAGGTTAAATTACTCAGTATTTCAATTTTTATTTTTTAGTGTAACACTTTTATTAAAATAAAATTCACAGGCCACAGTATCCACGCATTGAAAGAGTACAGTTCGCGGGGCTTTAGCATATTCAGAGTTGTGCAGACATTACCATCAATTTCAGAACATTTCCAACAAATGAAACCCCATGCACCTCAGCAGTCAACACACAGTTAAGATCATTTGATTTATTATTTGAAACCAAAAAGAAACCTGTACCTATTAGCAGTTGTCCCTCCCACCTCCTCCCATCTTCCCACTTTTCCAAACTCCCTCCTTCCCAGACTCTAGTGGTCACAAATCTAAATAGATTTACCTATTCTGCCCATTTTATAAAAATAGAATCAAACAATGTGTGGCCTTTTGTGACTGGCTTCTTTCACTTAATATTATGTTATATAGGTTCATCTACATTGTAGCATGTTTCAGTACTTTATTACCTTAATTGCCAAGTAACATTCCATTGTATGGATATATTACATTTTACTTATCTGTTCATTGGTTGATGGGGCTCAGCCCAGACTTTTTTTTCCAGCCCTGATTCTTAATGACTGTTCTGGTGTCACCTCCTCCAGGTTGTCTTTCCTGGTTTACACAGAACTGTGGACGTTTCTTACCTCTATCACTTGAGTATAACACTGAGAGGGAAGGGATGTGCTTTTTATTTCTCCATCCCTGAAACTTGGCAACTGGCCTAGCTTGGTGTTGCCCACCTTCAGCTGTCCCTTCTGGATGTCCCCTTCTGCACATATGCACATCATCTATCTTCTCGTTTACGCTGAGAGATTCATAAAATAAAGAGAAAAGAGAGAATATTTAGTAAACATTCTGTTGTTTCCATCCAGATTGCTAACATAATGTTATATCTCCTTTAAGTAACTTCTCTTTTTAACAAAAAAGGAACTAAAAATTTTAATAATTAGTTTCCCTGTGATCATCAATCTGCCATATCCCTCCTTCCTCCTCTTCCCTTTCTTGAGGGAGAATGTTTTATTTAAGAAAAAGTGGTGAGAATATGCCATGTGGTTATTTTTAAGCAACCACCTCTGAAGCCTTTCGAGTACTGCCAAGCATGGGTCTCACTGGGCACTTTCTATGATTCAGACAAACATTCCTATATTGGAGATAATTTCTTTCAGATAAAAAATGTATAAAATTTTTGCTGAATTAAAGATGCTGATGGAAATTATTTTAAAGACAAATGGCCACTTTATTTAAATGTTAATCAAGGATGACTAGCTTATCAGATGATGTTGATTCTACGGTTTCCAAATGATGTGGCTTAAGTTATATAAATTTAAATTCTCTGGAATAGGCATATTCTTTTTTTTTTTTTAATCTATCTTCTTTTCAATCATGAAACTGCTAATTTTACTTGCCAAAGGTGAGATTATGAGCAAAACTTCCTTCTAGTTAGGTATAGGCATGTGATGGCAATGAATTTTTTAAAAAATATAACAGGATAAGTATTTAAAGTATTTTTAGTGCAGATTAATGAATTAAAAGCACTGTATGGAATGATCCTAAATCCTGATATCCTTCCTCAATTCCTGTCCAATGGAAAAACTTTTGATTACATTTTCAGTATGTGACCTACTTTCTCTTAGACATAGAGAAGTTTACATTATATAGTATTTAGGGCTTAACATTCATGCCACAGTAATTTTCTTTGTCTTTTAAAACATCATAAAACCACATAAAAATCATTCAAACATTTGCTTGAGATGTAAGCACATGGTGTTAGGTGGAGACACTGAGAACTCATCCTGAGTAAAGGAAGAAGACCCATTCCATCAGCAGAGTCCATTCAGGCTGTGGATTGCCCCAACCTCTGAATGAAGATTAAGACCCCGGATTTGGGTCAGGGCGACTAGCACAGTAGGGTTGGCATCATCATCACTGTCTCCTCACTTCCTTCTTGGCCACCATATCCTAATACAATGTTGTATTAAATATTTACTTACAATTTCTCCGACATTGATCATCTCTGCTGCTGTGACTAGTAGCCTAGTCTAGGCCCTCATCATTTCATGCTTAATTTATTCTAAAAGGAGGTGGGGCTCCTAGAATAATGGAATGAAGACCTCTGTAAACCCCTTCATAAAAACACTGGCAAAAATTGTCACAATCAACATTTTCAGACTGGAAATTAACCAAAGGCTTGCGATAATATGAGAAATATTTATTGAAGAAAAACTGCTGTGGAATCTCAGAGCAGTGGACCTTGTGGCATTTTAACATGCCCTGCTCCCATTACCCTCTGCCCAGAAGCCTTGCAGCTGCTAGAAGGGGCAGATTGTATATGAAGCTCCTTATAAAGACCTATCTCCATAACATTGACACCATTTGACATTTCTTGCAGCTCTTGGAAAAAGCTCAATGAGGGGAGATGTTAATTTTGTCCTGACTTTGAGTTTAATCTATGGAAAAACTCCATCCTCTGGGCATTTGCTGAAAACAATCAGTGGCAGTTATTTAACATCACAGCTATGATATCAGTTGGGAGAAACAGAAGCCTGGCCAAAACATAAAAGGTATATCTAAAGAATAGGGTGTCCACAGGGGGATTTGAAATGCTCTGATATTGTCCTGGGGATTTAAAAGGTTCTACAAATGGGTAAGGTAGGTGCGTTGCTGGGAAAACTCGATAGAGCCCCAGTATTTCTCGTCTGGCTAAAGAGAGGTCCTGTACAAGCAGGAAGTGACGGCTAAGGGAGAGCTGTAAACTGTGTGTGTATAGGTCATGCCCTAAAGTACCTAACGTACATTCAGAGTTTCTTTGCAAAGAATAGAATACTTATTAGTTCAAAGCATTTAAGAAAATCTCTGACCAATCACTAGCTGATCACTAAGCTATTTGATCAGAAAATTCAGTGGCTGTACACTACGGAGAATAAAGAATTTATAGAAATTTTTCAGGAAGGTCACTAAAGTAACAAATAGCAGTAGCAACAACAATGAAATAGCAATAACAACAGACCCTGAGGGTGAGGAAATCTGATTTCCAGAGTTGTCTTATTATATTATATATAATGTCCCATTTCCACTGAAAAATTTAAAAATATTTTCAAAGAAATAGAAAAGTATGGTTGACAGACAGGAAAAACCAGGCTGTAGAAACTGTCCTTGCGGGATCCAAATGTTGCACTACTAGGCAAAAACTTTAAATCAGTCCTAAGAATAATACAAATAATTTATGTCTTAAATATCAAAATAAATACTTATAAATATTAATATATAGAAATATATAAATATGGCCCTGGCCAGTTAGCTCAGTGGTAGAGTGTCGGCCCAGTGTGTGGATGTCCTGGCTTCAATTTCTGGTCAGGGCGCACAGGAGAAGTGCCCATCTGCATCTCCAACCCTCCCCCTCTCGTTTCTCTCTCACTCTCCCTCCTGCAGCCATGGCTCAATAGGAGCAAAGTTGGCCCCAGATGCTGAGGATGTTTCCATGGCCTTTGCCTCATATGCTAAGAAGAGCTCTGAATAGAACAATGCCCCGGATGGGCAGAGCATTGTCCCCTAGTGCGCTTGCTGGATGGATACTGTTTAGGGCACATGTGGAAGTCTGTCTCTGCTTTCCCTTTTCTCACATAAAAAAAGAAAAATATAAATATAAAGAACTAAAGGAAACCATGTCTAAAGAATTAAAGTATGAGAACAATGTTTTACCAACTAAACAATACCAATAAAAAGAAATTGCAAAAAAGAACCAAATAGAAATTATGGAGTTGAAAAGATTTTCATATATTTTCCTACTAAAACTTATACATCTTGATCTCTTTTTAGGTTATGTAGTCTCCTTGAGATGTAATAGTTACTTTATACATTACATTTTTGTTTCCCTCAATCTGTCTAGTATAATACATGATTTTTCTGCTTAGCATTTAACATTCATAATTTGTGAATATATATTTATTGTGTGTCTATCTTCCCCACTAGCTTGGAGATTTCATGAGAATGGGGCCTTGTCTACTTTACTCGCCAGTATCTATCCAGTACCTGACTTATTATCTAACTGACAGTAAGTTTTCAAAAAGTATATGTTAAATAAATAAATTACAAACAAATTAGTGAGTGAAAGGAACTATCATTATGTACTACATATCATGCACTATGCTAGATTTATTTATATTATCTAACTTAGTCTTCACAACTACTCTAAAATAGATCTCATTAGCCCTACAATTTAGTCACTAATTTCTTTATTTTAGGTTCTTCTAATTTCTTTATTTTGGAGGTGAGAAAGAACATTAGTAAAATTGGTTTAGTTAGTATGTTAACATTAAGATGTTCTTTAGGCCAGGTAATTCTGGACCTCCCTGGTTCCCCCTACTGAGCATGACTGGCTGAGTGGCTTCTTCCTAACCTTTTCATAAGAGCATCCACATAACTCCAAAAGTTTGTTTGAGTCTTTACATAAGATTCACAATAATAGATTCCATGTGGGACCTCTAGGGGAACAATTCCACTTGGCATCCTGACAACCTTATACATAACCACGAGGTCATGCAGGCAAAGGCCTGAAACACAGTTAATATGAGTCTTGGCAGAATGCTTTATTATTCTCCCAGAATACAGGAAGATAGAAGGTCTGTGATAAACTCGTCCAAGGCCAACACCCTTGAGTTTCTCATTGCCTGGGGTACTGCGGATGTATGAAGCTTTTTGCCTTGCTTCTTTGTAATAAAGTTGTAGACTATAAAACCACCTAGCTGCAGTCTAGAATTAGCTTTACAACAATGGGATGTCCCACAGCTTGTGTTGCAATATTTTGGGCCTTATTGTTTGAGAGGCTCATCCTTTTTGTTGTATGGGACAAAGATAACAGGGAGCTGGAGTTTGGCTACTTTTTTGCTGTCAATGTAAATAATAAATTGTCTAGATCTACAAAGGCCTAGTGTGTCTATACCAGTTGAATCTTTCAGTCAACTGTGGCCTTGGCCTTTCTTGCTACTGTGTGCTTTATAGGGTCCTGATCCCTGACTGGGAGTCTCAACCCAACCGTCGCTCACCTGGCTGTGCCTCCCCTCCTCAGTTGGACTCAGCCCATAGACTTTGAACTCCAGATCTTGATTATTTTTCTCCTAGATACCTTTTAATTTTCAAAACTTTGTTGTGAGGTGTGAGTCACTTTATTTCGAATTTTGAAAATTAAGTAGAAAAATATTCTGTTAATGGAGAGGGGAAAATTCACTGAGGGATATATACACTTGGAGTGGCAGCTTGTTTTATTTCTTTATGATTGGCCTTGAAAAAATTATAACTACATAAAAATTATATATAATAATTTATATATTATATATAATTATGTGCAATAAATTACTACATTTATATTATATAATTTTAACTATTATATATAAATTAGTAATTTATGAAATAAATTATGTATAGATGATATCATTTAATAAATTATATATTATAAAATGGCAATGTATTATATATTAATATAATATTATACATAATAAATATTGTATATATTTATTTATAGCTATCAAAATTTAAACCATAGCATTGGGATTCTGGAAGAGCTGATCTCTTGTCAATTCCCATGCAGCTTTTGGCTTATTATGGAAAAGAGGTTTCTTCTCCTTTCTTTCTTGAATCGCATTAAAAAATCTTCTTTAATAACTTACCAGTGCAGGATCCTATTAGAGAGAGAATATCTGTTCACATGTGTGTTTTTTCCTAACCAAGAGAGGTAGGGGAGGGGAGTCCTATTACAGGGGAGAAAATGGTGACAGAGAGGGGTTAGATCAATTGTAATTGCTCGCTAATCAGTAAGTGCTGAAGGAGCATTGTTTTCTCAGCAGCATTTCTGATCACCTATTCTGCACTTGTGCATCCTTATCAGTGCTTCTGAGGATGGGTGTTTGCGGACTAGTTTTCCTTTAGGCTAGTTACTAGGGAGCTCAGGGCACTTTGATCCCCCTCCCAGCTAGAGTGCTGTCAGGGGAGAGCTGGGACCATGAAAATGTTTATTTCTAGAACATCTACAACTACCTGAAAATCACTTGAAAAGTCTACTTATGGATATCCAAGTCAGAGATGTTGAATAACTTTTTTTTTTTTAAACCAGAAATGAAAACACAACTTTAAGAAATTTAAGGTACCAAATAAAATGAATTTACTTATTTATTGTAGAAAACTTGGAAGCTATGGACAAACAAACTGAGAAAATGGAAACTGTCCATAATCCCAACATGCAGAAGTGACGCAGTTGGTATTTTCTGTATGTCTCCCAGTCACACATCTTAGCGGGATAATCCTATAAATGGTTTATGGAGTATTATTTTGTAACTAGCTTGTCCTCCCACTAATACATTATGAACCTCTTTCGTTGCCATATTTTTCTTTTATTATTATTTTTTTAGTGAGGAGAGGGGAGGCCCAGACAGTCTCCGGAATGCGCCCCCACCGGGACACACTCTGCAAGCCCACTAGGGGGCAATGCTCTGCCCATCTGGGGCCCTTTCTCTGTTGCAACCAGAGCCTTTTTTTTTTTTTAGTGTCTGAGGACATGGAGCCATCCACAGTGCCTGGGGCCAACTCACTCTAATCGAGCAGGAGGGGAGGAGAGAGAGAGAGAGAGAGAGAGAGAGAGAGAAGGAAAGGAGGAAGGGTGGAGAAGCAGATGGATGCTTCTCCTGTGTGCCCTGACCAGGAATTGAACCCAGGACTTCCACATGCCAGGCCAACGCTCTACCACAGAGCCAACTGGCAGGGTTCTTTTTTTTTTCTTTTTCTTTTTTCACTGGCAGGGTTCTTTGACATATTTATCTACAATATGTTTTAATGATTGTGCAATATTCCACGGCATAAATGACAATGCTTATTTACTTAGGTTCTAGATTGTTGTTTTTAGTTTAGTTTATCAGGTATACAAACCCTACAACTAATATTCCTGGAGCTAAACCTTTTTGAATATTCATGATTACTTTCTTGGAATAAATTCCTAGAAATAAAATTGTTGGAACAAAGCCTATTTGCATTTTTAATGAGTGGTTTTTCTAACATAGACTAAACTGGTTTTATAATTAGTTGTTCTACCAAAAAAAAAAAAAGGCAGTAGAAATTTTACTCATGGCTCTTTCTTATTATATTTGTCTGTAATAAAAAACCGAGGCTAACTTTCTTATTGTCATGGTGTGAAAGGCTATTTCATTGAGGAAAGAAAGCAATATAGTACAGATACGTATTTTTTAGTCTATCTTTTGAAATTGTCTGTCTGCCCTACTAGAATGTAAGTTCCATAAAAAGAATGCCTTTTTAATGTTTTGTTTATTGCTGTGTTTCCAGTGTGTGTGTTTAACACAGAGTAGGTCTTCAATAAATAATTGTTGAATGAATAAGTGAATAACTGTGGGCTTTTTACAGGTGCTGTAGCTGACACAATACACATTGAGGTCATTAGCGAGAGTTTGAATTGCATGGTCTTAAGTAGAGGTTCATTGGTGGAGTAGTGGTGAGGCAGGAGGTGTAATTTTAATTTATTATGTTGTTTGGTAAGAATATTTTAATTATCACATGTGCTAATTCAAGTCCTCCAGAAAGAAAGACTGGGATAAACTTAGAAATGCAAGAGACTTACTGTGAAACATACCTGGCCCATGAAATGCCTGTGAAATATAAAGAGTAGGAGGTGAGAGTAGGTGAGAGTCTTCAGAGGCAGTGTATGTCTGATAACTGTGAATGGAGAGGAAGAAAGAAAAAGGGCTGGCTGGGAAGAGCCACAGACTGTGGTGTAGTGTGATAGAGTCTTGGGCAGCCTAAAAGGAAACTTCAGAACAAAGATAATTCATTGAAGAGTCATTGGTACAAAAAGTACTCAGTCACTGGCTGGGGGCAGTCCAGGAGGCTTCTGGGCTCAGTTCAGACACTTAGTGGATCCTGAAGGTGTTGCAGCTAGAGGCTGTCAACTAACTGCAGTCCTAACTGCTGATCAGCAGATTCTTCTTAAAGGGGATCCAAAAGGTGCACCTCCTTGGTTAATGGCGACCAGAGTCATCTCCTTGAGCCATGTGATCCACTTCTCCATACAAACTGCACCTGCGTTTGTTACAGAGTACTGCATCTAAGCTTTTACCTTACAGGCCATTTCACTGCTCTTGCGGGCACACATTGCTTTTTGGATGATATTGTGTATGACAATGATTCATGGTCATGGGCCCATAAATGTATGTCCTTCACTGTGAAGTAGGTTGGATACTATATTGTATGTGATTTCATAGCTGCAGATTAGTCACTCTAAGTCCCCAGATCATGATACTAGAAGAAAGGTAGAGGCAGGAAAGATAACCACTTACTTGAAATAACTACTTCTAAGAGTGAATCACTGGTCCTTTTAGGACATGAGGTAGTCAGCTTGTCATCAAGTGACTAGTTGGTCCCCTTGACAAATAGTGCCATATCGTGGGTTCAAAATTGGCTTCTATTATTGACAGTTTAGACATTCAGATATGACAGTACTTAGATTGGCTTTGGTAAGTAAAAGTCCATCTTGTAGGGTCCCTTGTATGACCTTCATTTCTGACATGGTGACTACTCCTTCTAAATGCCCATCTTTCAGTTCTCAGATGATTGACGGTGAAGTCTGGTTAATGTCAGCTGGCTGAGCCATTATATTATCTGATTGCTGATTGCCTCCTCTGTTGTAGATGTTTTCTGGTGGGTGTTAACTTGTGATACAAAAATCTTTACACTTTATGCTCATTCCCACATATGCATCCACACTTTCCTTAACTCCAGAACTCTTGACTTCCAGACTTCTTCTAGGCCCTTGACCAGCTTATCAGATCATTCATTACTGTCTGTGGTTCTGTACATATTCTTGCTGTGGAACATTTCTCCTTCTACACAAAGTGAATGATCAGGTGTACCAGTTGGAAGCTCTAGCCCAGGGGTGCTCAATACGACAATCGCGATCTACTGGTCGATCGCGAAGGAAGTGTGGGTAGATCGCATGACATTTAAAAGACATTTGTCTTTTGATTGGCATACAGGGTAGCCAATCTGACGTCTGAACTTTTGACACCCTATGCATGTGCTTTAAACCGCGCTAACTTGTTCAGTTACATTGCTGCGTGGTTAGCCTTCAATTTATTTAAACTAAATACAACAAAGGGTATAAAAATGAGTGCCGTAGCTGGTCCAAGTAAGAAGCCTAAAACCTACCACTTTTATACAGAATGGGAGGTGATTTTTTTCACTATGTCATATTCTAAGTGCCTTTGCCTCATCTGTCTGTGTGCCATTGCTATTCCAAAGAAGGGAAATGTGGAGCGGCTTTTTTGGACTGTTCATAAAAACTATGACATTGACTTTCCTCCGAAAAGAGAGCTGAGAAGGAGAGAGGTGAAAGAAGAATACACAATATTAAATAGTAATAATAGTAGATTTTCTTTCTCTTCTTTTTCTTTCTTTCTTTCTTTCTTTCTTTCTTTCTTTCTTTCTTTCTTTCTTTCTTTCTTTCTTTCTTTCCTTCCTTCCTTCCTTCCTTCCTTCCTTCCTTCCTTCCTTCCTTTCTTCTTTCCTTTCTTCTTTCTTTTTCTCTCCTTCCTTCCTTCCTTTCTTCTCTCTCTCTTTCTTTTTTAATTTTTATTTATTGATTTAAGCAAGAGAGGGAGAGAGAGAGAGAGAGAGAGAGAGAGAGAGAAGAACACTGATCTGTCCCAGTTTCTGTGTGTGCCCTGACCGGGATTGATCCGGCGATCTCTGCACTTCAGGATGATGCTCTAACCAACTGAGCTATTTACTAGGCCAGGGCTCTATCTTTCAACCTCACCCCTGAATGGGACTGTAATGCAGCCTTCATCTACTTCAACTTTGTCCCACATTCAGAGATAACCCATTTGTAAATCACACTCAGATTTTCTCCTCTTGCTTCAGTTGGACATGTGGGGCTGTCCATGAGCATAAAGTACAAGCTAAAGGAGGAGCATTGGTACCACCATGGAAGGTAAATGGGAGTCCAGCCTACTTCCTCATGTAGCTTACACATGCTCTGTAGTCATGCTTGAGCCTGAACACAGGTGTACTGTTTCCATCTTATAATGGGCTCTGCTGGGCAGTATGTGCCACGACCCGGTTTCTACTATTTCAGCGACCCATTATCATCACCATTGCTATTAATGAGCCATTCTCTGTGATGGCCTCTTCTACAGTCAGTCCTAACCTGCAGAAGAGGACCAGCATTGAATTTCTTAGTGACGTTGGCACCCCTCTCAACACTACATTCATGATAGCCTTTGTAAATGGTGTGTCCTCTTAATCTTCTGATTGGCTTTCTGGATCTGCGTCCTATATGCATGCCAGCATATCCAATTTCCTGAACCTTTCAATGACTCTGTCTGCTGCTTGCCATTACAACTCATGCATTTCAAATTCACTTAGCATGGGCCATTGCCCTCTTCAGGTTTGTAAAGCCACCCCACTAGTGGGTTTGAGTTTGCCCCATTCCTTTGGGTCTTTCTTTGCCAGTTGTTAAATGTTGTGCTCTGAGAGAGTGACCATAAGTCAATAAAGTCTTGCTTGTATAGTTTACCCACTCAAAATCCATTCCCATGCCCTCTGCTAATGCATCCTGCTGAATCCTTGCAGCTCCTTATCATTCCTAGCATGTGTCCAGTGTGTCATGCTGGGATTCCATCCCAGTGATTGATCTGGCAGCCAGGTGAGGAGATGAAGTCAGCTTCTGAGAGGGCATCAGTTGTATTGCAGGAGAAGGGTCTCTGTGTGTCTTTTTGCACAGAAGAAGTCCCAACTCACTTCATGCAGGAAATGCTACTAACTCTTAATGGGGAGCCATAGTCTCTGAAGTCTCCGAGGGTTCAGGGTAGTCTACAGAATCAAAGTTTTTTAGAAATCTACCTCTATCTCATGTTTCAGGGTCCTGTATTTTCTATTCAGAGTCCTGATCTTAGCATAACAGACTTGTTTTGGCTGAATATTTAATAGTCTTTGAAGTTTGACTACCCTCAATTTGTTCCACAGTGGTGTCTGTTCTCTCACTGCAGGAGATAAGACCCTTTGTAAATTGTCAGATAAGTCCTTCGGTTCTCACACTTAGTTGTTTGTTTGTTTTTTAAGTGAGAAGTGGGGGAGGCAGACAAACAGGCTCCTGCATGCATCCCTACCAGGATCCACTTGACAAGCCCCCTCTCACCACCCCTACTGGGTGATGCTCTGCTCATTTGGGGTTGCTGCTCTGTTGCTCAGCAACCGAACTATTTTAGCAACTGAGGTGAGGCCATGGAGCCATCCTTAGCACCTGGGGCCAACTTGCTCGAACCATTTGAGCCATGGCTTCAGGAGGAGAAGAGAGAGAGAGAAAAGGGGGAGGGGTGGAGCAGCAGATGGTCAGTTCTGTGTGCCCTGACTGGGATTCAAACCTGGGATTTCTACACACTGAGCTGAGACTCTACTGCTGAGCCAACCGGCAAGAGCCACAATAATGTTAAAAATAACATTATTTTTTAAATGTTAACTGCCTTCAGTTTCTAATTATCCCTTAATCTCTCTCTTGCTCATTAAAGAGAGAGAGAGAGAGAGAGAGAGAGGCAGACATACAGAAAGGGAGAGAGATGAGAAACATCAACTTGTCATTGTGTCACTTTAGTTGTTCATTGATTGCTTTTCCATATGTGTCTTGACCTCTTGCTCAAGCCAATGACCTTGGGCTCAAGCCAGTGACCATGGGGTCATGTCTATGAACCCACACTCAAGCCAGATGAGCCCACACTCAAGCCGGCGACCTCGAATTTTGAACTTGGGTCCTCAAGTGTCCCAGGTTAACACTCTATCCACTGTGCCATCACCTGATTAGGCTTAATATCTCTTAATAATAAGCAGCCAATTCCATTGTTTTTGTATGCATTGTTTACTCTCAAATGTCTGAATTATTGCACTGGCCAGAGAAGTCTTCTCCACCAGAGCCCTCTCCTGAGTCACCGGTGGAAAAAGTTTAATGAACAATCTGCTACCTTGTGCCAGTGACCATCAATGCATCTGGGGCAAAGGGTCATCATTTGTAGCTGGGAAGTGAATAATATAATCCTGAACGTCCACCTTGCTATTTGTTGTTTTGGACCACTCTCAGTATCAACTGACTGAGCTTGGATCCTCTGAAGAAAATGTCAAGCTCAAAATGACAGCACAAGAGATTCATGGGAGTAACCCTGTACGATATAAAAGGGAGAGGAATAGGAAGGGGTAGGTAAGAAGAGGGAATAGAAGGACGAATTAAGTAGGAAGAGCCAAAGCTCAGTCAACTCAATGTAGAGCTCTGGCATAAAGACTGCTGGAAGAGAGGTCCCATGTTGTGCAGATGGTCAGCCCGTGGTATACCTGCCACGCTCTGTTATTGGCTTGGAGCTGCTAGAAAGAGTGTAACACCTCCTGAAGGTGCTGTAGCTGGAGGATGTCTGCTAAGTACATGCCTTATGACGATTGGTAATTTCTTTCTCAAATGCAGATTTACGTAATTGGCACACATCTGTGGCTGCCACACCGCATCAATTATTTACATATACAAGCAGGTGTGGTGGCTTGATAGTGCTTCTCAAAGATATGCTTGCCTCCTAATCCCTGGAACTTGTAATTGTAAAATACCGGTTTTGTAAAAGGGTTCGCTGTAGATATGACTAAATTAAGGATCTTGAAATAATATTACCCGGTATACTCTAAATATCCCTAGAAAGAGGCAGAGGGAGATATCACACATACACACACACAGACATGTACATACATGTGTGCATACATCCACAAAACAAAGTGAAGATAGAGGCAGAGATTTGAATAATGTAACCAAGGAGTGCCGGCAGCTGCCAAAGTGGAAAATACAAGGAGTGGATTTCCCCCAGAATCTCCAGAAGCAAGGCAGCCCTGATGCCACCTTTCTCTGGAGACAGATTTCTGGTCTCCAGACTGTGGGAGAATAAACTTCTGTTGTTTTAAGCCACAAATTTGTGATCGTTTATTATAGCAGCCATAGGACACTTATTTACCAAATTTATAATATCTTTTAAATGTAATTTTTATTGAGATATAATTAATATACAATAAAGTTCACCCTTTTAGACGTATATTTTCCACTACAGTCACAAAGTTGCACAGCCTTTACCACTACCTAATTCCAAAATGTCTTCATAGCCCCCATCCCCATTATCAGCAACTCCCCTTTTGCTTTCCCCCAATCCCTGGCATCTCTAACCTACTTTTTGTCTCTATATTTGCCTGTTCTGAACCCTTCATATAAATGGAATCATACAGCTGTAGCTTTGTTGTCTGGCTTTTGTCTCTAAGCTTAATGTTTTCAAGGTTTATCCACATTTTAGCACGAATCAACACTTTATTCCTTTTTGTGATCAAATAATATTTCATTGTTTGGATATTCCACCTTTTGTTTTTTTCATTCATCAGGGATAGACATTTTGGTGTAATTTCTTAAAATCTAATTTTTGTAGGGGTAATTTTTCTATTAGAACCTAATGTTATCCAGCTGTCAGTTTAAATCACCTTTCCTCTTAATTTTGAATACTTTCCAAATCTGAGTATCAACATTTCAACAGATCCTTGAGTAGGGGGAATGAGAAAGGCTTACATTTTTAGTCACTTCCGGCTTCTATATCTTGCATTGACTGGATTCTTGTTCTTTGTTCTGAGTATTGAGGCTGCTTCTCTCTCTATCGATGTGACACCAAACTTGGAACTCAACTCCTTCCTCTTTCCTCTATTTCATTTCCAACTTTTGTTGCAAGTGATAAAAAGAGAAATCAAACTGGCAAAGATTCTGGAATCTTGAGCAGTGATTCTCAAGTTTTTGGATCTAGAACCTCTTTATACTCTTAAGTATTACCGGGTATCCTAAAGGGCTTTTATTTATATGGGTTATAGCTATTGAAATTTATTGCATTAGAAATTGAAACTGAGAAAAATATCTATTAATTCAGTTAAAATTAACAATAATAATCCCACTACATGCTAACATAAATAATACATTTTAAATGAAATCTAACTATATTTTACAAAACTAAAACATTAGTAAAAAAATTGGCATTGTTTTATAATTTTTCAAATCTATTTAGTGTTTAATAGAAGACATTGTATTTTCATATCTCCTCCTGCATTCACTTTGTGGATTTCATTGAATTACAAAGAAAATTTGGCCTCACAGACATGTACATTGGAGCAAAAGGTGTTTTAATAACCTTGTAAGGTTGTTGTGGATTTGTCTTTGAAATTACACAAAAACTTGACAAATGGTTGTTTCTTTTTGTTGTTGTTGTTGCCTTTTATATTTTATTTTATTTATTTTATTTTTTGTATTTTTCCAAAGTTAGAAGTGGGGAGGCAGTCTGACAGACACCCATATGCGCCCGACCGGGATCCACCTGGCATGCCCACCAGGGGATGATGCTGTGACCATCTGGGGCATTGCTCCACTGCAACCGGAGCCATTCTAGCACCTGAGGTGGAGGTCATGGAGCCATCCTCAGTGCCTGGGCCAACTCTTCTCCAATGGAGCTTTGGCTGCAGGACGGGAAGAGAGAGATAAAGAGAAGAAGAGAGGGGGGAAGGGTGGAGAAGCAGATGTGTGCCCTGACTGGGAATCGAACCCGGGACTTCCATACACCTGGCCGACGCTCTACCACTGAGCCAACCATCTAGGGGCAGACAAGTGGTTGTTTCTTAGAGTAGTTGCAATGTGGAATCTAAAACCAAACCAACCATCTTTTATATTTTGTTACATTAAAATCCACTGGCCTGTTTTTTCACTTTGATAGGTCCTTTACTGGTGCATGAGTTTGTTACATTATGCATTAATCATTTAGAAAATACCATGTCACTGAGTTAGATCTTCCAAGTGTTTCACTATAAAATATCAAAAAATCACATTTGTTTACATTGCACACATTTCATCAGGACAGTCTTTAAGTATTGGTAACCTGTTAAACTCACAGTACTGAAAACAGATTGTCAAAATCCTAATTTTCACTTGAAAGCTTGCATTTTATCCTTGGCAACAACATTGTCAGTTGTTTTCCTTGAAGCTAAAGGCTCATTTTATTTTTAATAAACTGTGTGCCAAAGATCCCAATCTGAATAAGCATGCTTTGCCTGCCAGCTGTTCTTTCAAATAAAACGGTATTACATGAAAAAGCAGCTAATCCAGTTTGTAAATTAATGCACAATTGCTCTGCCTGGAAATTACTATTTTACGTTAATAGACAGTAGTTCTTTATGTGCCGCTCTTCCCGATTCACCTTACAAAATATTTAACAGACAGGTACTCAACTGTCCATGTTTAATGAAATTAACAATTTTTACTGATTCATCAGGGGAATTCTTAAGTGAAATCTTTTTCTTTCTTTCTTTTTTTTAGTAAGTGCATTTTGGTAAAGAATATAATGACTCTTAGCACAGCTTGATGCTACCGTCTTGACATGTACTTAGGGGCCATCAGTCTCATTCACCGCGGCTTTGTGCTATCAATAAAAATGTTAACAGGGTAGGGCAAAAAACTCAATGTCTTAGTAATATTATGAACTTGTTTTTTATCTCATGGACCCCACAAAAGGGTCTCCAAGACCCTCAATGGTCCAAAAGTCATGGTCTGAGAACTGCTGCCTTAGAACATGATTTTCCTCCAACAAGCAATACTCCCAGGAGCTTTAAGCCCTCCTCTCAGCCAAAGAGCCCTGGTAGTACAGGTAGGGGGCTGCAAATTTCACAATTTTGTATTGAAGTTAGGCATGAGACAAAGAAGCTTTGACCTGTTTAATCCGCCGACTATTGATCTTCTGCCTTGTTTGCTTGGTCCACATGGTTTACATTATAAACTATAGCAGTGAACTCATCAATGTAATTTTATAAATATTTTATAGTTGGTATGAAATAGATTGATGAGATAAAGATAATCTTTCAGCTTGACAAATGAAGCTGTTCAGCTTCTATAGAGCTCTAGGTGGTCCAAGGATAAAATTCACTTATAAAAAGCTAAGAACAGGGCAGAAATCAATTCTGGTATCTCTTACTGGCGAAATCCATATACGTGTTCCAAAAGTAACGATCATTTTACCAAAATCTATTAGGATGGCATTTTCCACATGAATTATGTTTCTATGAATTGTTGAAAATGGATAACATCTAGTATTGATAAGTAACTTCACAAGACACAGAAGTTCCTTGTTTTTTAAGCGTATGTTTCTATTTAGCCCAGTTTCAGTTTAAGCATCAAAATCGAAAAGCTGTTATGTGGGTAGAAAGTTATTATTATGGTTTTGAGGATATACAAAAAGGGAATTTCAATGTTTTCAAGTGATATAAATGAGTTTCTTTATTCTAGTAGGAGCCAGTGAGAAAAATATAGAAACCCACAGATAATACAACTTTAAGGGAACAAAGATGTAATATGCAATTGCCTTGAGAGAGAAATTGGAAGGTTTGATCCAATTCCTGCCAACGTTTCTTCTGGCTAAGGTGCTTCGATCCTAAGAATTTAAAATCTTGTCAGGAAACTTATCTGAAACAGGGACCCTGAAAATGGTGACACAGCTCATTCATTCAGACAGCATTTTCTTTTTTAATTGAAGGTCTGCTATATTCCAGGCACAGTATACTTGATCTGATGGGAAATTATGAATATATGTCAAATCTGAGTGTCGGAACTTATCAAATACTTAACAATAGTTCAGCAATACAGTGATGTGATACAGGAAAATGGACATCTGATACAGGCTAATGGCATACATAGCCCTCCACCCCTTCTTTCTTTACTCTCACTCTGACTGACCTGCACTTTATCTTATTCTTAGTCTTTCACCCTCTTTTACACTTCTCCTTCCTTCCCACTTAATTCATTTATTACACAAGTATTGATTGATCATGGCCTGTGTGCTAGGCACTAAGGATACGATTGTGAACAACACACATAGGTCCATTTGGCTCTTGCACATTAGCCAAGGAGATAAAAATTAGAACAATGATTGCACAACTAATTACAATTCTGGTAAGTCTTACAAAGAAAAACTAAGAGGGCCGTGTGGGTTGGGACTTACATTCGGCCTTGTGGACAGGTCAGGCAGCCAGAGGCAGTCACCAGGATGATGACTAATGTGCAAGTCCAAGGACCAAGGGCCATATGAAGCTATATACTATATATTAGGGTGACAGACTGTGGAGATTTGCCTGGGACTAAGGGGCTTCCTGGGACATGGACTATTAATGCTAAAGCTGGGAAAGTCCCGGCTAAATGTAGATGGGTTGATCATGTTAAGACCCCCCACCCTAGGAGATTTGCTCTCCAGAAAAAGGCTGGCTATAGGCTCCTTTGGAATTGATGAACCACAAATAGGCACCTGGTAGTGATACAGAATTTCTCTTCCTTGCCATCCAAAGGGGGTGAAATACAAAATGATGAGCTGTAAAATGTACAAACGTTATCACAGCAGACCTGAGAGCAGGTCTATTTGAACACTATTTGGTGTGGCACTGGGGATTACTGGTGGCCCCAAACTCAGTAAGACTCCTTAAATTACAGAAGCGGTATGATTAAGTGACTTTGCTATGGTTACAGAGCTAGTTGAGAGAATAGGTGATGCAGGTCCAGTTTCCATGGAAACAGACTCTGCAATGAAGATTCTGTTGCTGAGGATTTATTAGAGCTAGCTTTTCCGAGGGAGGGAAGCTGGGTTGGGCAGAGAGGGGTTGAACTGTGATGCAGCTATATCACAGGCAAGCCTTTGCCAGGAAATTAAAGTGAGGATGAACGAACCTTCAGAGATGTGTGGATTGAGACCTGAGGTCAGGGTCCACCAGTTATTACATGTAGTCTGACTCTAGGAGAAAGCATAACCTTTTGGCAGCTTTCATTCAGTTGAAGCGATAAGTGCTTAGTCCTGAGAAGGGGCTCAGGGTGGCAAATGGTCACAATATCAGGTCTCTGGGTTTCAATTCAGTGTTTCCATGACACCATGTGTCACCACTTATCAAGAATTACCCATAGACATCTTGTGGCTTTTGATTTGGCATGTAATTAAATAAATTTTCTGCCTCCAGAAAGATGCTGATTGATAATGTAAAATCATAAAGTTGTTAATAATGAATGAATCTGAAGGTGCAAATGGGATGTAATTACTGTGCAATGCTTTCACTGAAAAATCCACTGATTATTTCAGGTGGAAGCTGACATTTAAAATATAAACTGTGATGTGCCCATGAGCAAAGAATCAGACATTTTATAATGCCAGCATTTGCCAAGACACAATGTGAGATGACATTTCCCTGCTGCTTAGAAAATGTTCTGTGGACTTTCAAGAAATTTCTACACAAAGTTAACAGGAGAGTTGAAAAAATATATCTAAACACTTAATTTTAAAAGATTAATATCAGTCAATTTTTTTTGGAGTAATAAATATCTGTGAAGTCAAGGTTTCAGACTCTGATTTAATCAATTGAGCTTTTCTTGAATATCAATATAGCATTATGTAACAAAACAAACAAAAACCTACCTTTTGTTATGTAAAATTGGTACATTTAGAGTTAAGTTTGTTATAAACAAAAGCCAATCATTTTTGCCCCTCAATGTGATGTGGTGTTATGGCAGAATAACTAGCTACCTTCACACATGGCGGCATTTTAGCATCACTCGGGGACATAAAACAATGCTCAGGTCCCACCCTGCATTTTATAAATTAGAGTTTTAATGTGGGCCCTATAGTTTATAGTTTCTTTAAACTCTTAAAGTAATTCCTATGCAGCTAGCCAGGCACTAGTCTAGTGTTCCGATTGACTTTTGGAAAGTGCTGGCATAGACAGATTCAGCTGCAGGCCGTGTTTTGTGGCAGATGACTTTTTTTATTATGATGATAAAATATATAACATAAAATGCACCAGTTGAACCGATGTTAGGTGTGTAGTTCAGAAGCCTTAAGTATACTTACATTGTTGTGTGGAAATCACCACCATTCACCTCCAGAACTTTTTCATTTTTCCCAACTGAACCTTTGCACCCATTCAACAGTAACTCCCCATTCTCTCCTATCTCCAGCCCCTGGCAACCGTCTATTTTCTGTCGCTGTGAATTTGACTAATCTAGGTACTTCATCTAACTGGAATCATACAGTATTTGTCCTTTTATGACTGGCTTATTTCACTTAGTAGAATGCCGTCAAGTTTCATCCACGTTGTAGCATGTGTCAGAATTGCCTTTCTTTTTAAGACTAAGTTCATTGTATGCAAGGACCACATCATAGATGGACACTAGGTTGCTTCTACCTTTTGGCTTTGTGAATAATGTTGCTCAAAAGTGGGCGTACAAATATTTGTGTGAGTCCCTGTGTTCAGTCCCTTGGTTATATACCCAGAAGTGAAATTGCTGGATCATATGGTAATCCTATTTTTAATTTTTTGAGGAACCACCATCACGTTTTCTCCAGCAGTCGCATCGTTGTACATTCTCACCATCAGCGGGCAAGTGTTCCAAATTTACCACGTTCTCACTAACACTTCTTATTTTCTGTTTTTTATTATTTCTTTTATAATAGCCATACAAATGGTGTGAAGTGGCATCTCCCTGTGGTTTTGATTTACATTTCCCCAATGATTTGTGATGGAGAGCATATTTCATGTGCTTATTAGCCATTTGTATTATCTTCTTTGGAGAAATGTCTATTCAAGTCCTTTGTCTATTTTTTCCAGTTTTATTGCAGTACGATTGCCATCTTTAAAAAGTGTAGTTTTAAGGCATACAACACGATGTTGTGAATTACATATACATTATGAAATAATCATCACAATCAATCTGATTAACATATCTATCACTTCACTATGTAAAGTGATAGTTGTTTTGTGGTAATGAGAACATTTGAGAATAATCTCTTAACACATTTTTATTATATAATACATTATTATTAACTATAGTCATGAGGCTGTAATTAGATTCCTAGAACATATTCATCTTATAATGAAAACTTTGGACCATTTGGCCAACATCTCTCCGTTTCCCTCATCCTGTAGTCCCTAGAAACCACCATTCTACTCTTTGTTACTTGCAGTTTGATTATTTTAGATTCCACATATAAGTAAGAGAGTGCAAGTTTTGCCTTTCTCTGTCTGGCTTATTTCACTTAGTACAATGTTCTTCAGTTTTATCCACGCTATAGTAAATATCAGGATTCTTTCTTCTGCTTGGTTGAATCTCCTGTTGAAGAAGTTCACTGCACTTCATTTTAAAAAAATAATTCTGAATTCTTTGTTTATTAGTTTCCATTGGTGGTGTCATGTTTATCTGATTTTTTAATGATCCTTGATTTCTATCTGTGCCTTGAGTAAGCAATCCCTTCTTCCAGACTTTATTGATTTGTGTTGGCAGAACAGTTCTTCCCTATTCAGCCTGAGGCTTTGGACTGGTCAGCTGGTAGCATCCTTAGCCAGATGGGACTTGCTCTGGAGTCTATTTCTGTGTAAGACCACTGCCTGCGTTCTGAGGTGTGGGGATTTTTTGGCTCAGTGGTGTGCTGGAATATTTTGTTGGACTCCTGAAGTCTCACAAAGGTACTTCTATCTGTGGGTGCTTATCAAAATCAATGTTCTGTGGGAGAATGATGGTGGAAAACTCTTATTCCATCCATCATCTTGTTGGCTTCACTCAATTTTTTGCCCATTGAAAAATTGAGGCCTGAGTTTTTGTTGTTGTTGAATTGTAGGAGTTCTTTATATATTCTGAATATCAATACCTTATCAGATATATGATTCGCAAATATTTTCTCTCATTCTGTGTGTTGCCTTTTCACTTTTTTTTTAAAGAAAATTATTGATTGGTTTTTAGAGAGAAAAGAGAGTGAGAGAGAGACAGAGGGAGAGAGAGGGAGAGGTGGGCGAAGTGGGAAGCTTCAACTCATAATAATTGCTCCCTGTATGTGCCTTGACCAGGCAAGCCCAGGGTTTTGTAACCGGCAACCTCAACGTTCTAGGTTGACACTTTATATATTCTACCACCACAAGTCAAGACTTTTTACTTTTTTGTAAGAGTTTTTTGTTGTTGTTATCAGCTAGATTTGACATTTTACACAATGCTAGTGATTTCTATATGATAAATTAAGGGAATAATATAAAACTGAGGGTGGGAAACATTTCTCTTTCTTTACATGGCCAGGTAAGACAGCCCTTGGAAAGAAATCAGTTTTTTGTTCAGAATATACTTCTGTATCTCTGCCACTTTATCTTTTTATTTTATTTTTTTCATCAAGATTAGCTATTAATTTCTTAAGCATCTCTTGTCCAGTTTGCTTTTTCTTTTGGTGTTGTTATCTGGCCTTTTCACTCTTTTGATAATGTCTCTTGATGCACAAAAGTTTTTAATTTTGATGAAGTCCAACTTGTCTGTTTATTCTTTTGTCACTTGTGCTTTTGGTGCTATAACCAAGAAATCATTCCCAAGTTCAGTGTCTTAAAGTTTTTCCTCTGTTTTATTAATGAAATTGTACAATATATATTCTTTTATTTAAATTTTTTATTTATTTACTGATATTTTTTAGAGAGAGAAGAAGGGAGAGAGGGAGAAATATTGATTTATTGTTTATGCATTCATAAGTTGATTCTTTTTAAAAATTTTTATTGATTTTAATTTATTGTATTTACATAGGTTCAAGTGACCCACCGAATATATAAGTTGATTCTTGTATGTGCCCTGACTTGGGGTTGAACCTGCAACCCTGGTATATCTGGACAACTCTCTAACTAACAAAGCTACCTGGCCAGGGCCAGTGTGTACTTTTTATGTCCGACTTCTGCTTGTCTGTGGGAGTCCTCCATGCTTTTTACATGTAGCTGCAGTTCCTTTACTTTGATTGCTGCAAGACATGACTCCTCAAAAGCAGCTTTTCCTCTGGCTTTTATTTATTTGTTTGTTTGTTTATTATTTATTTATTTTTGTGGCAGAGACAGAGAGAGTCAGAGAGAGAGACAGATAGGGACAGACAGACAGGAAGGGAGAGAGATGAGAAACATCAATTCTTTGTTGTAGTTCCTTAGCTGTTCATTGATTGCTTTCTCACATGTGCCTTGACTGGGGGGCTACAGCAGACCGAGTGACCCCTTGCTCAAGCCAGCGACCTTGGGATCAAGGTGGTGAGCCTTGCTCAAACCAGATGAGTCCACACTCAAGCTGGCGACCTTGGGGTCTCGAACCTGGGTCTACCGCATCCCAGTCCAATGCTCTATCCACTGCGCCACCGCCTGGTCAGGCTCCTCTAGTTTTTAAAAGGGCTGAGAATGTGGTTTACTTATATCCCTTACAGAGCCACTTGATTATCAATGTGCATACTCTCTTGGCTTAATCATTTGTAGATTTGCCTGAATCTGTACACCTTATATATTCACAGAATTATGCCAGGAAACTAGGAAAGCATCAGTCACGCTCAACAGAAAGATATCTAGGCAGGAAGGTGACAAGATGGTCTGGCGATAGTTACCAGGCATAAATACTAATATTGGCATTTTCTTGGAGACCTTCCAGAGAATAATGTAATTTAATTTAATAGTGAGGGTCCAGGTCTTAACCATGTCAGCTGGAAGTGCAAAAATTTAGGAGTAACTGGATCTTTTGGTTTATGAATTATTTCTGAATAACTGGTTTCAAATATGAAAAAGCAATGTCTTACTGGGTGTTAGAGTACTGCTTGTTTTATGAGGAACACCGAATTGTACCTGTCTGTTGAAGAGTGTATCGTGCTGAAGTAAGCCTGTGGATTGGCATGTGAACAGACTTCTGCTTCACACCCAGGCCCCACCTTTTCCCCAACTGATTTCCCCTCCTCTCCTCTTTCTCTTTACCTCCCTTTCCACTTGTTCTCATGTCTGCTGGGACTATTTTCAAAATTCCTTGTTCAGGCCAACTCATTTTGACACAACTGGCAGGTTGATGACTCATGTGACGGGTTAAATTAATCACCTGTTAGAAGTCTGTCATTATAGTACCGCATTAAAGCTATCATAACTCAAATGTCTTTGAAACAAATTTTCTTCCCCTTGTCTTCAGCTTAGCATCTCATTTCCATTTTAAATGTGAGGTTCTTGAAACTGTCTTTTCTGTCTTGCTCACTATTGTGGATTAATTCAGTATCTTCATTGCTGAACTAATTGGAATTGGAATGTTATTTCCTCTATTTTGGGAGAGATATAAAGTGGTTGGAATATGATTTAAAATTAAATAATATAGTTCCTACAAGATGTACCCATTTTACATTAAACAAATCATCATAATTATCTTTTGGGCTTATAAACTGTTCATCTCATGGTTGGGTCATAGGTCTTGGGAACTCAAAGGAGTTCAGTTATAATTTAATCAAGAGACCAACCTGTTCTAGAGCATAGTAATTTGGTCACCTTGGAGAGATTTTTAGGAGTTGTTCAGCAGCTGTGCTCTTCAATGGGAATAAAACAAGATAAAAATATGTTACATATATAATATGAGATTCTTGAAACTGAAACCTATGTTTATTCATTTTTGATGTATATATTTACTAAATATATGGTTGATCTAAGGAAGTTTCCCTTATTTATCTCCCTTTACTTATCAGCCACCTATGTGCATGGTGTGATTTAAGAATTAAAGGTTAATTTGCCCCCAATTATTGCCATTCCAGTTTGACATGACACCTGAAATCATCACCATGGTATCCATTACATTAAATTAAGTCAATCTCTGGAAGGTCTCTGGGAATATGCAAATATTAGTACTTTTGATTGGTACTTACTGCCATTTATCTCTCTAGTAAAATTGCTCACTGTTCTTGATATTACTCCCACTTCACCCATTCAAACCTATCACACCTCCTTCCTGAGAACTTCCATAGCACATTGTACATTTAACCAGATGTTGGTCAGCTCTGCCTCTGGTGTGAACTCCATCAACCTTGAAGTAAAAATTAGTTATTCTTCATATTTCCCCAAGGGATATTTACAACATACAGATAAGGGATTTTATTTAGGATTTCATAAAGTAGATTGAAGAATTAAAAAAGGGAGATTCATAGGCTTTCAGAAGAAGCCTCCCACTAGCTTCTGATATCTGATCAGAGAGGTAAAACCTGTGAGTCATGCTTTCTCATAAAACATCCAATATTGCCAGACTATGATTTTCTTGAGATAATTTAAATGGATTTTTGGGATGGATTTTATTTTTATTGGAGAAGTGAGTCATTGGATCTTAATCTTTTTTTTCAATTATAGTTTACATTCAATATTATTTTTTATTAGTTTCAGGTGTACATCATAGTGGTCAGACAATTTTATACTTTACAAACTGTTCCTCCTGATATTTCTAAATGGGTTCTAAGATGTAGAACTATCAAATCTTACATAGAAATATTGTTCTATACCCCACCCCCAAATTCACATTAGGGTTGCCTCCACCATGTTTTGGAATACTCAAAAAGTCCTACTGTTTGGAAATAAAAAGTCAGCCAAAGAATCTTACTTGCTCATCACAGAATGCTTGGAGAAAGTTCAAAATGGGCCCTGGCCGGTTGGCACAGTGGTAGAGCATTATTAGCCCAGCGTGTGAAAGTTCCAGGTTCAATTCCTGGTCAGGGCACACAGAAGTGACCATTTGCTTCATTACCTTTACCTCTCCCTTTCCCTCTCTTTCTCTCTCTCTCTTCCCCTCCTGCAGTCATGGATAGAATGGTTTAAGCCAGTTGGCCCAGGGCACTGAGGATGGCTCCATGGCCCTGTCTCAGGTGCTGAAATAGGTCGGTTGCCAGGCAACGAAACAGCTGTCCCATAGGGGCAGAGCATCACCCTGTAGTGGGTTTACCAGGTGGATCTAGGTTGGGCGTGTGCAGGAGTCTGTCTCTGCCTCCCTGCCTCCTTGCCTCTCACTTAATTAAAATAAGAAAGAAAGAAAGAAAGAGAGAGAGAGAGAGAGAGAAAGAGAAAGAAAGAAAGAAAGAAAAAGAAAGTTCAAAATGTTTTAATGGAAGTGGAAAAATGAGGAACTGCTTAGTAGAGAATGATAATTGAAGAAGTTGGATTATAATTAAAAGACTTTTATTGAGTACTCTTCATCCCAAGGATTTTTATATACTATTGACTTCTCAGAATGTTCCTGTATTCTTAAGAAATATGTATCATTTCTTTCACAATTATCTCCACAAGCCTTTTACTCTAAAAATGCCAACATGGACCTCAGCTGCCTATCTTAAAAGTATTCTTTCATTTGCCACACTGTGTCACTTTGTTCCTGCTCACAATGTCAGACAACCATTGAAATTTCTTCTTGGTCATCTCTGGCACTTTAATTATACATAGGTTATGAATACAGTGAAGCTATTCCTGAGGATAACGAGGAGAAATGGGATAACGAGGGGAAATTTGTAATCTGCATAAAGGTAAAAGAAATATCATTGTCCCATAAAAAGCCCCCAGCACTTCTATTCTCATGAAGGCTCGTTAGGGTTTTTGAGATTGTTAAGATTTGATGTCATATAAAAGTCTTCTGATCCAACCTTAAGGATGTGTGTCTCTATATCTTTGAGAAAAAAACTTATAAAAAAAGAGTTAGACTACGATGAGCCATGTAGAAGGATTATAACCTTGGTGATGAGATCACCCTTAGCCATCTTGATAGAAATGGCCCAGGCAGTATGAGCAGCACTGGAGGAGAGTGGCAGCTGCTGAGGAAGCCACACTTGCTGGTAGTGACTGCCCTGTTGTACTGGGGCTGCTGGGGCTGCAAAAGCAGCAAGAAAGCTGTAATAACCTCTCCTGAAAGCACCAGAGACTCTGCCTTGTCAGTGGAGAAGATGAGAGGCACCTTAGAACCCTGTATATCTGCTGGAGATGAGACACTCTGGGGTCTCCTCCATTGGCCCAGAATTTATAAGTGAGCAATAATAAGACTTACCCACCATTTCCTAACAAGAATAAAGCCAACAATAATAACCCCGATGATGAGAGGAGCGAACACACTGTGCTCACTGTTTGCCAGGCACTGTTTTAAGGGCTCCACGTACCTATTAACTTACTCCTACTACCACTCGTCTTCCTCGCAGTCCCCCAAAGGCAACCATTGGCTCCTATCAGCCTCTCACAAAGGAAAGGGCAGTGAGGATGGCATGGGGGTGTGTGTGGAGATCTAGCTTGCTGAGTGAGCCTGTGGATCAGGTCTTTCTTCCTCTGAATCTACTCTTTCTGCTACATTTTGAAAATTGCTATAAAAAACAATATTTTTGATCAATTATTCTCTTTTTATCCTAAATTAGAAAGTGATTTTCATTTGGGAATGACATTTCTGGTTCCCAG
Organism: Rhynchonycteris naso; assembly: GCA_037038555.1. NCBI lineage: Eukaryota > Metazoa > Chordata > Mammalia > Chiroptera > Emballonuridae > Rhynchonycteris > Rhynchonycteris naso. The sequence goes on along the minus strand of CM072997.1, from coordinate 27,741,570 downwards.
TGGGGAGTAGCTAGGATAATAGAGTAGTGCTTGGCAGATATGGCTTGTATGACACACGGTTTATGTATTGGTTGGTTTCCCACAGGAACAATGGGGTTAGATGCGGTCCATAAAAGGAAGCCAACTAATTAGGCTTCTAGGACTACAGGTTGAGTTTTCAACAATAGCTGACCATTTCTGCTTCTATTCTTATCTTGGGGAAAACTTTATTTTTTAAGTGAAGTTTTTCCCACAGGTTACTGGGCAATTATCCACTGCTCTCTGATAAAGAAAGAGTGACCTTAGTATATTTGACAAGGAAAGCAATTTTTGTATTTCAAAATTTTGACACAATATTGGTCATTGCCTCCTTGCCCCTTAATTGTCAAAAGAACGATCAAAAAACCATATTTTTCAATGTAATAAATATTAGAGTTGTTGCCCTGGTCAGATAGCTCATTGGTTAGAACGTTGTCCCAAAGCACAGAGGTTGCCAAATTCAATCCCTGGTCAGGGCACATAAAGGAACAGATCAATATTTCTGTCCCTCTGTCCCTTCCTCTGTCATTAAAATAAAATTTTAAAATAATTAAAAATATATTAGAGTTGGCATTAGAGGCAAGCCAATTAAAGTCTGTGGAAAATTAGCTGAAGAAATTGGTTATGTTCTGAGACGGCAAGATGGTGATGGAGTAGGCGGATGTACCAACTTCAAACTCCCAAACCAAAGTGGATTATAACTTAATTTTAAGAACCATCATCTGGGTAAACCAACTTTGAACTAAACTAAGTGGACTCTTCAACCAAGGAACACTGAAGAAGCCACACTGAGACTGGTAGGAAAAGCGAAAATGTGGAAAGGGCTGCCCAGCTCCCCGGAGCGAATGGCAGCCCAGTGAGACTCGCGTGGCGGGAAGACAGTTTAGCGGAGAGGGAGGGACTTGGGTCCCAGGAACAAAGCCCCAACCTGCAGCCCCAGAGCCTAGAAGAGGTGTTTGGACAGTATTGAGCTGTGAAACAAGTGAGGATACTGTTTGTGAGAAAGAGACAGTTTTCTCAGACCCAGGATTCTTCTTAAAGGAACAGTGCAGAAAACCTCTCTCACAACCACTGACCCGGGGCTCCGGGGAATGGGAACAGAGGAGAGGACCAGAGCAACAGGAAGAGAGTGTGGATTGGAAGGCACAGGGAGAAACACTCTGAGGGATAGCCACCCTAATCGCTGAGCTGAGTCACTTCCCTAATCGAAAACAAATATTTCCCCTGGAACTAGCAATACCAGCAAAGGGAGGCAGGACACCAGCCAAACAAGCTTTCCTGTGGCACTTAGAGCAGAGCTGCTTAGACGGAGGGAGCTTCCAGGACTACAGTATGCAGTGTTAGGGTCTGAACTGCAGTGCCCCTACCCACACTGCTGAGGGTTTGCTGGAGGGCTGGTGATTCTGTCGGCGGGGGCAGAGGCCCAGCTGGCTTGAGCTCGGTCTAGCCCAGCAAGGGCAGAGGGGACGACCCAAAGCGGTCCGGCAGCTGTGGGCCCGCCTGCAGCCCCACCTGCGGGGGAAAAGTGGAAGGCCAGGAATGGGCAGAGATCTGCTGCTGAGCAGGGCCCCGTGGGCACGCAGCATCACCTGGCCTCTGAGGTTTGTGACCCTGCACAAGTCGGCCCTGACCACGAAGGCGGGGCTAAAGCCTGGGACAGGCAGAGGCTCGCAGCTGACTGCACACCAGTAGCCCCGACCGACTCGAAAAACCACTGCAAACAGGCTCTGACTGTGGGGGCTAGGTGGAAGCCTGGGAACAGGCAGGGTCTGCAGCTGAGCAAAGGTGCTCACCCTTACCCTTGGTGCTGAGGCTTGTGGCTTGAGTGCGGTGTGCAACCCACCTGTGGGGGCGAGGCAAAGGCCCAGACAGGTTGAGGCTTGTAGAGTCGGGCACCAGAACACAGCCCATCCTGCAGAGGAGAGGCAGAAATCACAACAACAGCCGCAGTGGGACAGTGCCGGCAACGTCCATACCCAACTGCCCTAGGCAGTGACAGAGGGGGTGGCAGACCTGCAGACAGATCACACCTAGGTAACACAGAGGCAACACCCATAGGACTCCAGTGGCCACACCCTTCTTATACACAGACAAAATGGGCAGGCAGAGAAATGCAACACAAATGAATCAAGAGATATGCCCAGAGAAGGATCTGAATGAACCAGATATAACCAAATTACCTGATGCAGAGTTTAAAATAATGGTAGGATGTTCAAAGAACTTAGAGCAACAATGGATAGTCACTACGAACACCTAAATAAAGAGATAACAAGTATAAAAAATGAAATTGAAATAATAAAATAGAATCAGACAGAAATGACAAATATAGTATCAGAACTGAAGACCACAATGGAAGGAGTTAAAAGCAGGATAGATGAAGTTGAGGATCAAATCAGCGAGTTAGAGGACAAAATAAACAAAGGCACAGAAGCAGAGCAGAAAAAAGAAAAGAGACTCAAAAACTGTGAGGAAACTCTAAGGGAGCTCTGTGACAACATGATGAGAAATAACATCCGCATCATAGGGGCTCCCAAAGATGAAGAGAAAGAATAGGGGATAGTAACTTTGTTCAATCAAATCATAGCTGAAAACTTCTCTAAATTAAGGCTGGAAAACGTTTCACACATTCAAGAAGCACGGAGAATTCCACTAAAGAGAAACCGAAAGAAATCTACACCAAGACACATCATAGTTAAAATACCAAAGCTAATGGATAAAAGAGAAAAATTTAAAAGCTGCTAGAGAAAAAAAGGCTATCACCTACAAAGGATCCCCCATAAGGATGATATCCAACTACTCAACAGAAACACTTGAGGCCAGAAGGGAATGAAAAGATATAATCAAAGTAATGCAGAACAAGAACCTACAACCAAGACTACTCTACCCAGCAAGGCTAAAGTTTAAAATTGAAGGAGAAATAAAGAGCTTCCCAGACAAAAAAAGCCTCAAGGAATTCATTAAAACCAAACCAATTCTGCAAGAGATACTAAGGAGCCTGTTGTGAACAGTTCAAAGAGAGGAAAGAATATAGCAAAATAAGAATACAGCTTTAAAGAATAAAATGGCAATAAACAACTACATATCAATAATAACCTTAAATGTAAATGGATTAAATGATCCAATCAAAAGACATAGGGTAGCTGCGTGGATAAAGAAACAGGACCCATAGATATGCTGCCTACAAGAGACACACCTTAAAACAAAAGATGCACATAGACTGAAGGTAAAAGGATGGAAAAAAATATTGCATGCAAATGGAAATGAAAAAAAAAACGGGATAGCAATACTTATATTTGACAAAATGCACTTTAAAACAATGGCTGTAGTAAGAAATAAAGAAGGACACTACATAATGATAAAGGGAACAATTAAACAGGAAGATATAACCATTATAAATATCTACGCACCAAACATAGGAGCCCCGACATACATCAAGCAGACTTTGATGGATATAAAGGGCGAGATTAACAGCAATACTATAATAGTAGGGGATTTCAATACCCCACTAACATCACTGGATAGATCCTCAAGAAAGAAAATTAATAAAGAAACAGAAGACTTAAAGGATACACTAGATCAACTCGATTTAATAGATATCTTCAGAATTTTTCACCCTAAAGCAGTAGAATATACATTCTTTTCAAGTGCTCACGGTAGGATAGACCACACCTTAGGACACAAAGGTGGTCTCAACAAATTTAAGAAGATTGAAATCATATCAAGCATTTTCTCTGATCACAATGGCATGAAACTAGAAATTAACCACAAAAGAAAAACTGAAATATACTCAAACACTTGGAAACTGAATAGCATGTTATTAAATAATGAATGGATTAACAATGAGATCAAAGAAGAAATAAAAAAGTTTCTAGAAAAAAATGATAATGAGCATACATCAACTCAAAATTTATGGGACACTGCAAAAGCAGTCCTGAGAGGGAAGTTCATAGCACTACAGGCATACCATGAGAAGCTAGAAAAAGCTCAAATAAGCAACCTGACCCTGCATCTAAAAGAACTAGAAAAACAACAGCAAATAAAGCCCAGGACAAGTAGAAGGAAGTAGAAGGATCAGTGAAACCAGGACAAGTAGAAGGAAGTAGAAGGATCAGTGAAACCAGGAGCTGGTTCTTTGAAAAGGTAAACAAGATCGATGAATCTTTAACTAGATTCACCAAGAAAAAAAGAGAGAGGACTCAACTAAATAAAATTAGAAAGGACAGTGGAGAAATAACAACTGACACAACAGAAATACAAAGCATTGTAAGAAAATACTATGAAGAACTCTATGCCAAAAAATTAGAAAACCTAGGTGAAATGGACAAATTTCTTGAATCATATAATCTTCCAAAAATCAATCTGGAAGAATCAGAACACCTAAACAGACCAATTACAACAAATGAGATAGAAACAGTTATCAAAAAACTCCCGAAAAAGAAAAGTCCTGGGCCTGACGGCTTCACAAGTGAATTCTACCAAAAATTCAAAGAAGAACTAATTCCTATCCTCCTCAAACTATTTCAAAAAATTCAAGAGGAAAGAAGACTTCCAAACTCCTTTTATGAGGCGAGCATAATTCTGATCCCAAAACTGGGCAAAGACAACACAAAGAGAGAAAATTATAGGCCAATATCCCTGATGAATTTAGATGCTAAAATTCTCTTCAAAATATTAGCCAACCAGATTCAGCAATATATGAAACAAATCATACACCATGATCAAGTGGGATTTATTCTGGAGAGGCAAGGCTCGTTGAATATTCGCAAATCAATTCATGTGATTCATCACATAAACAAAAGGAAGGACAAAAATCACATGATAATTTCAATAGATGCAGAAAAAGCATTTGATAAAATCCAGCACCCATTTATGCTCAAAACTCTCAGTGAAGTGGGAATAGAGGGAACATTCCTTAACATGATAAAGGCCATCTATAACAAACCCACAGCAAACATCATACTAAATGGACAAAAATTAAAAGCAATCCCCTTAAGATCAGGAACCAGGCAAGTGTGCCCCCTTTCACCACTCTTATTCAACATAGTTCTGGAAGTCCTAGCTACAGCAATCAGACAAGAAGAAGAAATAAAAGGCATCCAAATTGGAAAAGAAGAAGTAAAACTGTCATTATTTGCAGATGATATGATATTGTATATAGAAAACCCTAAAGTCTCAGTCAAAAAACTACTGGACCTGATAAATGAATTCAGCAAGGTGGCAGGATACAAAATTAATACTCAGAAATCAGAGTCATTTTTATATACCAACAATGAACTGTCAGCAAAAGAAATTAAGGAAACAATCCCCTTTACTATTGCAACCAATAAAATAAAGTACCTAGGAGTAAATTTAACCAAGGAGGTTAAGGACTTGTACTCGGAAAATTATAAAACATTGATAAAAGAAATCAAGGAAGATACAAACAAGTGGAAGCATATACCGTGCTCATGGCTAGGAAGAATAAACATAATTAAAATGTCTATATTACCCAAAGCAATTTATGAATTCAGTACAATACCAATTAAAATACCAATGACATACTTCCAAGATATAGAACACATATTCAAAAAATTTATATGGAACCAAAAAAGAACACGAATAGCCTCAGCAATCTTAAAAAGAAAAAATAAAGCAGGAGGTATCACTCTTCCAGATATCAAGGTTTACTACAAGGCCATTGTACTCAAGACAGCCTGGTACTGGCATAAGAACAGGCACATAGATCAATGGAACAGAACAGAGAACCCAGAAATCAACCCACACCTTTATGGACAACTGATATTTGACAAAGGGGAAAAGAACATACAATGGAGTAAAGACAGCCTCTTTAACAAATGGTGTTGGGAAAATTGGACATCTACCTGCAAAAAAATGAAACTCGACCATCAACTTACACCATTCACAAAAGCAAACTCAAAATGGATAAAAGACTTAAGTGAAAGCCGTGAAACCATAAGCATCTTAGAAGAAAACATAGGCAGCAAGTTCTCCGACATCTGTAGCAGCAATATATTTGCCGATTTATCTCCATGGGCAAATGAAATTAAAGGCAGGGTAAACAAATGGGACTATATCAAACTAAAAAGTTTTTGCACAGCTAAAGACAATAAGAACTGAATAAAAAGACAAACCACACCATGGGAGAACATATTCGACAAACCAAAATTTATAAAGAACTTATAAAACTCAACACCAGGAAGACAAACAATCCAATCACAAAATGGACAAAAGAAATGAATAGAAATTTCTCCAAAGAGGACATACACATGGCCAATAGGCATATGAAAAAATGCTCAACGTCACTAATCATTAGAGAAATGCATATTAAAACCTCAATGAGATATCACCTCACACCAGTCAGAATGGCGCTCATCAGCAAAACAACACAGAATAAGTGCTGGCGAGGATGTGGAGAAAAGGGAACCCTTCTGCACTGCTGGTTGGAATGCAGACTGGTGCAGCCACTGTGCAAAACAGTATTGTGATTCCTCAAAAGATTAATAATCGAACTGCCTTTTGACCCAGCTATCCCACTTTTAGGAATATACCCTAAGAACACCGTAGCACTGTTCGAAAAGAAGAAATGCGCCCCCATGTTCGTGGCAGCATTGTTCACAATAGCGAAGATCTGGAAACAGCCCAAGTGTCCGTCAGAAGATGAGTGGATTAAAAAGCTTTGGTACATATATACTATGGAATACTACTCAGCCATAAGAAATGATGACATCGGATCATTTACAACAAAATAGGTGGACCTTGATAACATTATACGGAGTGAAATAAGTAAAACAGAAAAAAACTGAGAACAGCATGATTTCATACATAGGTGGGACATAAAAGTGAGACTATGAGACATGGACAAGAGTGTGGTGGTTATGGGGTGGGGGGAGGGAGGGAAGGGAGAGGGGGGAGGAGGGGAGGGGCACAGTGAAAACCAGATAAAAGGTGACAGAGGACAATTAGACTTTGGGTGATGGGTATGCAACATAATTGAATGATAAGATAACCTGGAAATGTTTTCTTTGAACATATGTACCCTGATTTATTAATGTCACCCCATTAAAATTAATAAAAAGAAAAGAAAAAGAAATTGGTTATGTTCTTGAAGATGCCCAACACTCTATAGATTTTGATGTACACTTACTAGAGACTGAACATATTAAGGGTGAGGGTAAATTCTGCAGCAGCTGGCCAAATCAAAACCTGATGGAGATAGTTGTAAAAATAATCATTTCCAGTTTTTACAAAAAGCATCACATATGCAAGAATCAATATAGATAGACACATAAGAGATGGCTAAAGTAATAGCTAAGGATTAGCCTGAAGAAATGTTGTTGCATGTTTCCCCATAGACATCTTTGATATTTTTTTTAAAAATCTTTGGGCAAATTTTCATTGATGTAAAGGATAAACCAAATTAGGCAAAACTACACAAAATAAGCATTCTTCTTCTTTGAGGATTATTATTTTGATGATTTTTAAAAATTATGCTTATTATTTTTTGGTTGAAATTCTTGCTATCGAGTTAATATATCTAAGATTCAGGGTTTGGATCAATATTTTTGTGTACCTGAATTTAAAAAGCAAGTTTTAATAACTTTAAAATAGAGTTTAAAAAGTCTAGTTAGTTGTAAATGGGTAATTTCAAGTGATTGATAATAATTATATTTCTTACTCAAGTAAAAGGGAACTCCAGTGCTTTGCTACTATTTTTAGGTTTTAAAGAGATCTTGAGGTAATTTATCCTGAGGTTGCATGGACTATCAAATAGACATTTAAGATCTTTAGAATGTGGAACATTCTATTAGAATTAGTAGGAGAGTGAGCATGGCTTATTTTCACAATCAGAAAAAAGTAAAGAAAGCGTTTTGTTTTTAAGAAAACAGACATTTGCTGTATCTGAGCATTTACATGCTTCTTTCTCCACCTGTCTCCACGTGCAGCACATTTCTGCATAATGCAGCTTCACGTGGACAGAAGGCATCCTGGAGTCTGCAGGTGCTTCAGCAATCACCCAATTACAGCAGACGCTGCGTGGTGTCTGAGCTGTGGGACAGAGGGGGATACTGTGCCAGGTTCCCTTCCACTCTGTGATTTATTCATGGCAATGTCGGGGACAGTAGGGGCCTCATGTCTCTCCTGGTCATTTGGTGGCCAGGTCACTTATGAAACCTTCTCTCTAGGTTTTATCAGGCTCCTACCAGCTACACCTGGACTAGCATATTCCCACTTACCTGGATCTATATATGAAGGCAGACTTACCTTTCTAAACTGCAGATTTTATGTGCCACTTCCTCATTTAAAAACTGTTCACATCCAGTCTCCTGGTGTAGGTGCCAGTTTGCATGTCTTTTGAAAAGTGTTTCCCAATGTTTATGAAGAATTTAAAAAACATATCTGTCTTGTGACTCAGCAGTTCTTTTTATCAGCATGCTCAGTGAGTAGACCTCAACAAAGTGCTTTATATACAGAGATGTTTAATGCAGCATTATTTGGTATAATAAAACAATGGAAACAAATTTAATGTACATATATATAGGGGAATAGTTAAGTAGCCCCTGATATACACTATTGTATAGTATAAAAAGTGCTTATGTAATAATGTTCAGTAAACATTAAAATACAAAGCTGTATGCCTGACCAGGCAGTGGCGCAGTGGATAGAGCGTCAGACTGGGATGTGGAGGACCCAAGTTCGAGACCCTGAGGTCGCCAGCTTGAGCGAGGGCTCATCTAGTTTGAGCAAGGCTCACCAGCTTGAGCCCAGGGTCGCTGGCTAGAGCAAGGGGTCACTCAGTCTGCTGTAGCCCCCCCCACCCCCCACCCCCGTCAAGGCACATGTGAGAAAGCAATCAATGAACAACTAAGGAGCCGACTAAGGAACTGCAACGAAGAATTGATGTTTCTCATCTCTCTCCCTTCCTATCCTATTCTGTCTGTCCCTATTTGTCCCTCTCTCTGATTCTCTCTGTCTCTGCCACAAAAACAAACAAACAAACAAAACCAAACACAAAGCTGTATTAAATATCTCAAAATGTAAAATATAGAATAAAGGTTTCCTTTCCTCCCATCCCCACTACCCTACCCTGAGGTGAGGTGTGGCAGTGGTCTCCGTAGCAGGATAATAAATCTCACATTGCCTTCCGCCACTGACAGACAGTCTTGGAAATACCCTGTCTAAGAAAACCATTTCATAAAATAAGAGAGAAAGTGGGGGCCCTGGCCAGTTAGCTCAGTCGCTTAAAAGCGTTGTCCCAAAAAGACAAGGTTGCAGTTTGATCCCCAGTCAGGGCACACTCGGGAAGTCACCGAAGAATGCACGACTGAGTGAAACAACAAATGAATGCTTCCCTTCCCCCTCCCTTCTCTCTCTCTCTCTCTCTCTCCCTTCCTCTCTCTTTCTCTCTAAAAGTCAATAAAAATTAGGCCCTAGTTGGATAGCTCAGTTGGCTGGAACATCGTCCCAGAGCGCAGAGATTGCTGATTCAATTCTCCGGTCAGGGATATACAGGAGCAGCTTGATGTTCCTGTCTCTCTAATTCTAAAAAAAGAAAGAAAGAAAGAAAGAAAGTGGGATTTTCAAGGCATTGCTGTTTCTTTTGGAACCAGAATGTGGCCCTCAGAATCAGATGGCTCTGATGCTCAAAAAAGGTCCAGTTAAGCACCAGCAGGCCTCTGAGACTGGTTTGTAAACAGGGGTATAAAAATAGTTGTGAGGTGGTGAGGTTGATGTCGCTTTGCGTAATAAGGATGAAAATATTATCTTCAATTTATGTGGGGATCATGTTAACTCACATTTAGGAAAATGTTTTTCTAAACCCTTGGTATGAACTGAGACTGTTCTCTCTCTCTGAGGACTTTTCTGTGTGTATGTGTGTGAATTTGATTCAGTGGTTAGCTGCTAAATCTACCAGGGAGAAAACAGAGGCATATTTTAACCTCTCAAGGAAAAAAAACCCCTTTCTATCCCTCATGGAACAGTATTCTAGACTGAGCCACTCGGCTTTGGGAAATGCTCTCAGGGGTGGGTGGGGGGTGTCCTATGGACCACCTGGGGGAGGAAAGAGGTGGAAGACAGGGTTCTGGGTCTACACTCAGATTTGTTTCACGGTGATGGTCCTTTTTCTGGACTATGAGAGCAGTCACATCTGGTGCACGGTTTGCATTTTTTTCTTTTGCTCTGCAATTCCCTTTCATTACTTCCAATCTTCCAGAAAGCCTATTATTCTCTTCCAGCCTGCGTGGCACTGTTGAGGGGACATTCAGGCGTGGGTCAGTAGAGGCACTACGGGGCCCTTTTCATCTCACTCCTCCCCTGAGGTCAACGGCATAAAGAGTAGCATTGGGAAGGACACAGGGCCTGAGTTTCAGGCTCTGGTGAGCAGCGGGATGAGCCATGGCCAGGGCAGAGCTCCATAGGGAGAGGGCATTGCCAAATGGGTGTCTCCAAAGGGCAGTGAGACCACTGGCTTCTTCTCCAAGTAGATTAAACAGAAGTTTCACCCCGGGTTGCTCAATGGAACCACCTGGAAGCTTTTAAAAGCGATCCCTGGGTTCCAGGTATTCATAACAACCAAATCAAGATCCCTGGGGTTGGGCTCTGACATCAGTGTTTTGTAAGAGTCTCCCAGATGATTCTGATGCATAACCAGGTTGGAACCACTGCGTTAGAGAAGGTGAATAGGAGTGGGAGAAGCTGATCTTGGGGAGTAAATATAGTGTATAAATCTCAACTAAAACATTGCAAAAAATTTCTGCATAGTAAAACGTCTTGAAGGAACCTGAATTCTTACGATGGTAGTATGTTCTGTAAAGTCTGAGAATCAATGAATTAGATAATACTGATTCATTGCTCCCAGGGGAAATGTGTACTATATATATAAATATTATATATAATATATATTATATGTATAATGTATATATAATATATATATATTAAGGTGATCAACTTTTATACAATGAAAAGGACAAAAGTAAATTGAAGAGAACAATATTATAAATAAAAGAAACATTTTATTCATTGCAACAATAGTACACTATAATATGATAAATGAATAACAAAAACATTTGTGATATTTTATTGTAATTATGCTTACATGCCTACTAATTTTTAATTATAGTTGTAAGAAAAAAGTACTCATTTAGATACTGATCTTGACAAATCGTTATGTCAAATACAAATACGTCACATCACATGAAATGGATCGACTCTACATAGATCGAATACGTACATTTACAGATTAGTCTTCCAATATCAAAAAGGAGGACATGTAGAAGGATACCTTTTGAGGGAGGATGGAACTTACAAAAGAAGGACTGTCCTCCCTAAAGGAGGACGATTGGTCACCTTATATATAAACATACCTCATATAGATTATAATCTTCAATCCTAAAAACACATCTCCTGGTAGACTCTATTTTTTTCTTTATTTCACAAAAGAGAAGAAATGAGGTTCAGAGATGTTAAGTGATTTAACGACCTTCCCATTACCAGGGGCCAGAGTCCAATTGACCAGTGGCCCCCAGGGCTGGTGCTGCTTGCACTACACTGCACTGCCCCCTACTGACTCCATCCTCTGGCCACCTGTGCACTAGAGCTGAACCCTGAGAGCTGGAAACAGGTGCAAGTCTGATGGGCCACTCAAAATCTTTCACTGTCGTGTGAGTGTGCACCGGTATTGATTTGGGAGTTACAAAGAAATTTTAGGGAGTAGGTTTGTAAATTTGTATATACAGAATCCACTAATAATGAAGATCAACTATGTATAACTAAGAGTTGTTGTGTTTGGATATAATTGAATGACTTATTCTTCCCCATTTCACCATTATTCTAAAATTTCTTTAATTAGTATATATTATTTTCATGAGAAAAAAAATGTAAAAAACAAACGAAAAATCTCTTTCATGGCATCCCCCTTTCTATAGCCCTCTCTCTTCTTGAATTGCGATCTGGACAGATTTCCACCCGGATCATGTTCAGCGATAATTGAAAATGTACATTCAAGTCTTGTCTCTTCTAAACCTACTAACAAAGAATCTAAGGAACCCAAGAATGTGCAAATGACAACTTTCCCCAGATTATTCTTATGCACACTAATGTTTGAACAACACTTGCTCTTTCAGTTTCCAAAGAGTGAGGATGAAATAAGGGTATTTCAGAGAAGGTGGGTGATAGAATTTACCACCCACAAGCCATTGCTGAAAAGACTACTGAAGGATATACTTTACTATGAGTAACCTACAAGAAAGGTCTGATGCAAGAAGCAATGATGAGCAAAATGATGGTAAGCAGGTGGTAAATCTGGATGACTGCCTATCGTAAACAAAACAAAACAAAGGGATAGGAAATTAAAATGAAGTGAAATTCAATTAAAATAAGTAAAAAGCACAACCAGAGCATGGAAAAAGAGGATGTGTGATTGGTGTTAAAGCATTCTGAAATCTTTGTAGAGTTGGAGAGAAGAAAAGAGGTACTGATTAAACTTTCTTGGGAGGTCATAAGCAGGACTTAAGGATAAATAGTAAGTAAATAAAAGTATAAAATATAATTTTGAAATCGGTAGAGAAAAATAATTTAAAAATGGGATAACCATAAAAGAAAGGAAAAAAGCAAAATCAGGTGGAAAGAATAGTTCAAGCAAAGAGAATATGTGGACAAGAGAACAGAATCGGAAAAGAGGCTCCACTGCTGTCGATGAAATTATCTGAAATTTGATTTTATTCTCCTTACACCACTAATAACTTAGCCTGGTCTGGTTTCATGGATGTTGGCAGGAGACACAAGATATTTGGGTAAGATACAAGGGACTATAATTCAGCCTGGCAGGTAGCATAAGCATCATTTAGCATATTTGTGACAATTCCCTTGTTTCCTACGCCCCATGACAATGACACAGAGATCTGAGATGGATGTTTGAACCTGCAGTGAGTTGTGTTACAGGAGAGGAACACTAGCTTGGGAACCTGTTGTTTTATAGCAAGCCGTAAGCAAGCCTACTCTTTGTCCCAGAGAAAGAGAGAGAATGCCTCATTTCCAAAAGTTGCTTGCTGCAGACATGACTCTAAGAAATAGTCATGGTTAAAGATCAGTCAGGGCCTTGCATTCTTGGCACGCTCAGCAGGATAAGTAGGAGCCTAGGGGACCCATGGAGGAGTCCCTCTTTACACACATAAGTGAGAATCAGTGAGTGCATTGGTTTGCTGGGCCACATAGTGCATGGGGTTGGGGAGGAGGAAAAGGAGTGGGGAAGGAGTAGAAAGAAGTAATTAAAACTCCATTGCCAAGAGCCTTGTACGGCCATTAAGAATGTTATGACAAAAGTACCATAGACTGGATGGCTGAAGCAACATTTTTTTGTCATAGTTCAGAAGGTTAGGAAGTCTAAGATCAAGGGTTTATATAGCATCTTAATAAAGAATAATACATGTTTATAGACAGGACAAGACAAAGAAAAAGGACTGAGCTTCTAGGGGGTGGTAAATTGTGGAAATGCCAATATATGGGGGAAACTAATGGAAGAGAAGATTATTTCAACAAGGTTTGTTGTGTAGGCTTCTCTGCTGCCATCTCTGGGCTGATAAAAGTCTAGAGTTATCTTTAAAGATTAAGAATCATCCTGCTCGGCTTGGTAGAGAGGAGGAGAGTAGACAGCCTTTTTTGTGTTTGTTTCTTCTCAATTACTTCAGCTCAATATAATCCTTAAGCTGGAATGTCACACTTTGTGGTGCTGTATGCTAAACCTCTTAAACTACTATATTCATTTATTATGTTCATTTTAAAACATATATGAGACTGATTTAAGAAGAATGAGATAAACTATATAAATATGTATTCAATATTAATTCTAACAGTTTCTCCCAATATTGCACTAAGTTATTTTATGGACCCCTGGTGCATAGAACTCAATGGTAGACCACTGAAGTTTAGTATAGATATCTTTGGAAATGTATTCATGACATCATAATATGTTTTCTATGATATACAAACCAAAAAAGAATGTTGCAGTGAATATCCTTGGACCAATATCCTTGTTTGTGTGACAATGTCTGCAGAGTACATTTTCTTGCAGTAGTAATGTTGAGTCAAATGATAATGTGCATTTTATATTTTGACTGGTCAAGGTCAAAAGTGCACCATGACTTTACGAACACATTGTATTTTTTACAGGGACAGAGAGAGAGTCAAAGAGAGCGATAGATAGGAACAGACAGACAGGGACAGAGAGAGATGAGAAGCATCAATTATCAGTTTTTCGTTGCGACACCTTAGTTGTTCATTGATTGATTTCTCATATGTGCCTTGACCGTGGGCCTTCAGCAGACCAAATAACCCTTGCTCGAGCCACCAACCTTGGGTCCAAGCTGGTGAGCCTTTTGCTCAAGCCAGATGAGCCTGTGCTCAAGCTGGTGACCTCGGGGTTTTGAACTGGAGCCCTCCGCATCCCAGTCCAACGCTCTATCCACTGAGCCACCACCTGGTTAGGTGAGAAATAATATATTATGGTATAAAATAGCATTTTAAAAATTATGATTAAATTTAAACATTTTAAATTGAGTTTAAGCCTCTGAATTGCCTGTTTATATCACACGTCAATTTTTCCTGTTTTGGGGGAACATATATCTAAGAGCTTCGTGTAAATTAGGAAAATTAGCCCTTTGTCACATATGTTATACACATTTTCTTGGGTTGCCCTTTGTTTGTTGAATTGTTTGTGGTCATGTAGAAATATTTAACTTAAAAAAAGAATAGTCAAACTTTTATTTAGCTCAGGGGTCCCCAAACAACAGCCCCACGGGCTGCATGCGGCCCCCTGAGGCCATTTATCCAGCCCCTGCCGCACTTCCGGAGGGGCACCTCTTTCATTGGTGGTCAGTGAGAGGAGCACAGGATACATCTACACCCATAGTTCCCACTGAAATACTGGTCAGTTTGTTGATTTAAATTTACTTGTTCTTTATTTTAAATATTGTATTTGTTCCCGTTTTGTTTTTTTACTTTAAAATAAGATATGTGCAGTGTGCATAGGGATTTGTTCATAGTTTGTTTTTTTTACAGGGACAGAGAGTGAGTCAGAGAAAGGGATAGATAGGGACAGACAGACAGGAATGGAGAGAGATGAGAAGCATCAATCATTAGTTTTTCATTGCCGTTGTGACTCCATAGTTGTTCATTGATTGCTTTCTCACATGTGCCTTGACCGCGGGTCTTCAGCAGATGGAGCCACCCCTTGCTGGAGCCAGTGACCTTGTGTGCTGGCGACCTTGGGGACTCGAACTGGGGTCATCTACATCCCAGTCTGACGCTCTATCCACTGTGCCACCACCTGGTCAGGCTGTTCATAGTTTTTTTTATAGTCCGGCCCTCCAATGGTCTGAGGGACAGTGAACTGGCCCCCTGTGTAAAAGTTTGGAGACCCTGCTGTAGCTTTTCTACAAGTACTTATGGCTGGAGCAGCATGAGGAAAGTGGTAAGTCTCAGCCTCCACTCCCTTGAATGATAGATTTGGAGCTAGAGTGAGGGGAGAACTTAGGGTTTAGGATGTGAGGGGTCGGGATATAGAAAAGAACATCATAAGGGAGGCAAGTTAGGAAACTCTTAGGATAGCTGGGTGGTTGGGTCACATGGAAAATATAAATAAAGGCTCTGGAATCAGGCTTTGTAGGTTCAAATCCCAGGACTGATATTTACAAAGTGACTTTGAGGTGGTACAGACAGCAGACATTTCTGTGCCTCAGTTTCTTTATGTGAAAATGATCAATGTTTTATCTGAGGCTTAAATGAGATAAGGTACTGGTACAGTGCCCGGCAGATAGTCAGAGCTTTCTAGCAAAGAAATTAATGAGAACTTGGACCAGGTTTTAGGAGAAACAAAAAGGAATACACGTATCGAGAGACTTGTAGAATGAAAGCAAGCAAGATCAAAAGGTATGAATGGCCCCCATTCCGGGATTAAGATCATGTGCATATTAATGAAAACAAGAATCAAACACAGTGATGTAGAATGGATGTTCAACAAAGAGACCCTAGAACCTGGTTTATTCAAATTCTGGCTCCACTCCTTAACTAATCACTTAATGCCTCTGCCTTCATTTCTTCAATTGAAAGTATGGAATAATAATTATGTCTATCTTCTAGGTGAGGAAATGTAAAGTGAGCTTATCTATGTAAAGCTTTTGAGACATTATCTGGCACAGAATATGCATTTAAAATATTAGCTATTATTATTAATCATTTTTTGCACTGTATCAGGTGCTTTTTTTCTTTTCTACTAGCATCTCAGAGTTTTCTAAGACCGCTTTCCATTCAATACGCATCTGCCCATTGCCAAGATGCTTTTCCTGATTTCACCAGGTTCTTAATTTTGGGGATGATTTAAATCTGCCCTTCCATATTCTGGATCTTTCTTATTCCCTGTGAAACTAGTAATGTTATATGTTATTAATGGGCATTGATAACTTCATGTTATCTTTCTCAGATGACATTTGCATTTTAACAAGAATTTTCAAGGCCTTGACTGAAAGGAGTGAGTAATGTGGTTATTTTAGATTCTGGCAGAGAAACAGTCCTTGAGCTGGGAGAGGTCTCCCAAACTCTAAATTTACATCAAGCCAGCAGCTGCCTACACTGCTCACTCAGAATGTGCTGTGGGGGTTGTATTGGTGATCAGGGAGTGCTCTAAATCAATTAACTAATATTTTTTGTCACTTGTTAGTTGCTGGGAACTTTATTCGGTAATGTGGGGAGAACATATAAAGGTGAATAACCCTAGTTTTTAGAAATTTATAATCTAGTTGAAGAGATCAAGATGTAGAAAAACAAAAAAGAGTTATTCTCATTGCCAAGGTCAAAATAGACCTGAGAATGTTGCTTGCTGGTCAATATATGAGGCCTTCAAGGCCAGGTCAAACCAGGAGGAAGATTACCTAGAAAGCTGCTCATTAGATCAATTTTTACCATAGAGTCAAACAAAGCATGAGCAACTGCTTAGATATGGAGCTGGCTCTGCAGTCGGAACCACTGAAAGGGGATATACTGCACTGAGTTATGCATCAGCTGGAGAGTGTGGATGAAGCATTAACAGAGACCAAGAGCCTGGGGCAAGGACTGGGGCACAGGGCCAGTGAAGGTGTGGGAATCAGGTAACCTAGCGGAGAACTTCTTTCACGTGAATTCTGGCATGCTGTGCTGAGGTGGGGATGGGTCTTAAAGGGACCAAACCGGGATGAACAAATAATAAGACATTTCCTCGTTCGTGAAATGAGGAAGGTTGAAACACAAGCAATAAAGTACTTGCCAGCTCTGGTGGTCTATATGTCAATCATTCTAGGACCAGACAAAAGGCAGTAATAAGTAATATTCAAATGAGCCACAGAGGCTCACGTTTTCAATCAGAGTTCTTTTATTCATTTGCTGTGAAATCATTCAATTTTCTTACACTAAAATCACTTGACTGTGTTAAGAAAATGTAGATTTTTTTTTTTTTTGTATTTTTCTGAAGTTAGAAGAGGGGAGGCAATCAGACAGACTTTGGCATGTGCCTAACCGGGATCCACCCGGTATGCCCACCAGGGGGCAATGCTCCTTTGCAGCCAGAGCCATTCTACTGCGTGAGGTGGAGTCCATGCAGCCAGTCTCTGCGCCAGGGCCAATTTTGCTCCAACCGAGCTTTGGCTGTGGGAGGAAAGATAGGGAGAAAGGAGGGAGGGAAGGTTGGAGAAGCAGATGGACGCTTCTCCTGTGTGCCCTGGCCGGGAATGGAACCCGGAACTTCCACAGGCTGGGCTGACGCTCTCCAGCTGAGCCAACTGGCCAGGGCCAAAAATGTAGATTTCTTACTTTTCAAAATTGAAATGGTCTCCTTTACAAAGTCTGCAAGGTAGAGAGAAGGAAGAAAAGACAAATTTAGCCTAATTTAATGATGTAGTCTTTTTGATCTTTGGTCTTTTAGTTTTTATCACTGGCCAATCAGTTATTGGAACACAGATCCCCAATATTCGATGTACAGGGTTCTTTTTACCATCCTGGCTCCCAATACTTGCATGCAGATAGCTCTTAGAACATGTATACAGCTTCTAGAAATGAGTAGCTACTGCTCCAGGAAATGAAATTGACTGAAATTGACCACAATTTACTGTCCAAACTTTCCCCTGGGAATTGCAAACCTTTAGTAGACTCCATTGTTCCAAAAATGAGACAGACCTTGACAGTACAATTGTTGTCTAGGTGAGGAATCTGATTCCTGGTGCTTCCTATTCTCCTATATTCCCAGAATCTTCTATCCACTTAAGGATTACTAAAAGTTGGAACACATAAAAGGAAATGACTAGAATGCCCAGAGTGTTTGGAAGAACTGCTGCTCCTTATGAGTGCATCATTAGTGTTGACTTGAGTTGGTAATGGTTTTCTACCGTTATAATCATTCATTTAATAAACATTTATGAACATATGTGAAACATTATCATTAGGCTTTCCTTTTGTTAGATATTTTTCTTGTATCAAATTCATCTTGATCAGTTTCTCAAATTCCTTTCCCACTGGAAATTAAGAATAACTAGAGTAAACGGGCTGCCATGAAAAATGTTTGAGATGTTCCAATATAGCCCATGAATGAAAGGCTGAATTGGTTTGGAAAAACTTTAAGATAATTTAGCATAGAAAGACAGTGTAGAGATTTAAGCTGTTATTTGACTCTTTCACCACTTTGAAGAACAGTGACCTGGCCAGAGCTATGGCCCATAAAGCTGGGAGATGAAGTGGGGACTCTGAACTCAAATTTGTGGTGAATCTAAAGACAGAGGTGTAAATAAAGCTGAAAATGGTTGCTCAGTGTTGAGATCGACGGGGCTGTTAGGCAAGCTCTGGGGACAACCACAGCTGAAAAGAGCTGGAGGCAGCTAGGGCAACCTGAGTTGTGACTTCTGTGATCTCACTTCTGGGTAGCAGTCAGAATTTTTCACTAGGCTAGGAGCTGTGAGTATATTAAGAGTAGAATTAGGCAGACTTACCACTTAGTCTCCTTCAAAACCTTCTTTTGCTCTGTCTCTATGCCTTTCCTCAGTTGTACTTAGAAAGCTATGTTGTTGCGATCAGGCTGGTTGTAAAAAGGCCAGGTAGATTTCCTGGTGTATTCTTGACCAATTTCACCTGACAGTCAGCTTGCTGCTGACTCCCCATTTTTTGAACTGCTGAACTATCTTGACTGCTAATCAGAAATCCTGAAATATTCCCATGGAGAAAGACCTTGGATATCAGTTGGTCCCACTCTCTTGAACCTGTGTGTTCATAGGTAACTATAGTTAGCCTAGCTAGAAAACCTTGGAGTTTGCTAGCGTTCTCCTGGAAACACAGCTGCAGTCCCTGAACCCTTGATTCTTAATGTTGTGCTGAATGTGAGGCCACCTGTCCCTATATCTGTATTTTTTTCTCAAAGAGCTGAGTGATTGCTTAGAACAGCTGTGGGTATTTGTGTTTTATTTTTATAAGCCCTAAGCAACTGAGTGAAAAGCAAAGCCAATTATGTCATTGAGTTCTTCAATATGTATGAACGGAATAGCAGAACACTGAGTTAGCCATGGCAAATATGAGGTTTACATAGAAGAAGAAACACTGAATTCTACTGGGGAATCAGTGAACAAAAGAGGCAATATGTTTGCTTTTCTGCAGAAAGACTATTTTTATTTTGTTTATGTTTATTTAGATAAACTATCTTTAGACAAGATCTCTCTTTTATTTATTTTTTTTGACAGAGACAGAGAGACAGTCAAAGAGAAGGACAGATAGAGACAGACAGACAGGAAGGGAGAGAGATGAGAAGCATCAGTTCTTTGTTGCAGGATCTCAGTTGTTCATAGATTGCTTTCTCATATGTGCCTTGACTGGGGGGTGGTGTCCTGTGGAGCCAGTGACCCCTTGCTCAAGCCAGTGACCTTGGGCTTCAAGCTAGCGACCATAGGGTCATGTCTAAGATCTCACACTTAAGCAGCGACCCTGAGCTTAAGCTGGTGACCTCGGGGTCTCAAACCTGGGTCCTCTGCGTCTCAGTCTCATACTCTATCCACTGTGCCACTGCTTGGTCAGGCCAGACAAGATCTCTTTAAATCTTACACTACTGAATTTATCAGTACAAGATGTCAGAGGAAATATAGTGGAGGACATACTACATATAAGTGTAGCAAAGAGAGTTAAGTTTTTCTGTGCTGTAACCCGTGTATATTTGTTTGTTCTTTGGGCTGTTTGAAATAACTTTACCCTTTTCTTTGAATTCTATGGAGTTTAAATATTACCATAAAGTTCAACATCCACTCTGAAAACTTACTTGTAGCATCATAGCATTAAGTCAAAACTTTGGATAGCTGGAGCTAGATTTCTGGCATTCATATCAAATGCCTGAGGACCTTTGGCCTCTGGCATCATCAGAGAGTCTTCAGGTTACTGTAAGGGGAAAGCAGTATTGATTAGCATGTGTAGCATCGTATTTGGAACTAAAAGTTCTTGGATCCTTAGATCTACCTCTTCTATTTTAGTGGTGGTGGTGATGGTGAGTGTTGACATTTTGGTAAAATTTTAAATCTTAATATGAAAACTCATAGAATTCTTCTACCTAAAAAATTTGTCACAAAATTTGGGGCATTTTGCTCTTTTTCTTTTTCTTTTCCTTCTTAATTTAAGGTGAATCCAATTTGTCTGTTGTGATTTTTTTCCTTATTATGAAAATGCTATGTAATTTTTGTTTTAAAAACTTTGTAAAATATAGAAAAACCAACTATAAGAAAAATTGTATTCCAAAGGGCAAGTGCTATTAGTATCACTCTTATTCTTGGCTCCGGTCTTTGTGTGTGTGTGTGTGATAATTGAAACCATATTGTATATATCATTTTGAGTTCTTAAAAAAATTAAGTCACACACTTTCTCCAATGTTATTAAAAATTATGTGAGCAATTCTGCCTCTTCCTCTTTTACTTCTCTTTCTCTTTCCTTCCATTCTCTTCTTTAAAAAATATTTAGTTGTTACTATTTTTTCTTTCTTTACCAAAATGCCATTAACCCTTTGAGTAGTATAAACGCTCATGTACATCCTCATTCAAAGTGTTAACAAAATACTCACTACTCAAAGGGTTAAGGAAAAGTTTGCTTTTGGTCAAGACAGACTACGGACTGAATTCTCCTTGTAGCCTATGAGGTGATGGCATCCAAGGAGGCCACAGCAGCAGAATGGAGAGATGTTGGTTAAATGATATGAACTTCCAGTTAAAGATGAATAAGATTTAGGGATACAATATTTAGCATGGTGGCTATTGGTAATACTGTATTATATATCTGAAAGTTTCTAAGACAGTATATCTTAAATGTTCTTGCCAGCCACATACACAAAATTGTAATTATGTGAGGTGATAAAGGTGTTAACCTAACCTTATTGTGGTAATCATTTCAGAATATATATGTGTATCGAATCATCACTTTGCATACCCTGAACTTTTACAATGTTATATGTCAATTATATCTAAATAAAATTGGAAAAATATGTAAATAAATAAATAAGAAGAGAAGTCTTCCTTAAAGTAGAAAGCCAGTTACTAAATGGAGAACTGATATTAGAAAAATCTCCATTTGGCAAAAATCAAAGTAATAATTAGCATTAAGGGATGTTACATTAATGGTGAAAGTGAGGTGAAGCATGAGATTTTACATAGTTAAATTATCAATATTTATTGATTACAAAAGTAGAAAAACTTAGCTTTGTACTTTTAGGGATCTGGCAAATACTGTCTTACCCATGTAAAGTTAACACCACTGGTAACAGGACTCTTTTAAAGGTGAGAGGGATCATCTACTCAAAATTGACTCAGGTGTTGAGACTGATGACCTCTCTCTCTCTCTCTCTCTCTCACACACACACACACACACACACACACACACACACACGCACGCGCGCACACGGTAGGAAAGGTAATTACTTTCATTTTGGGGTAGAGTGGGGCAAGCTTACAGCATGACTTGAGAGAGCTAGAAGGATAACTGGTTTGGGCTTTTAGCTTTTATTTTATTTAAGGGGTGGGGCCTATGGTGATGGTTCCCAGGCAAGGGTCAGGGCTTGTGTGGTTTGAACTTGTCACCTGTACCAAAGGAGTGATTGCCTAGGCTTTCTAATCAGCTTGCCTAGTTGTGGGGCAGGAGACAAGAAAGGAATGACTTGAAAATTTTCAGAAATCAAATGTCAAATACGAAATCTCATTTTTTACTTCGTGGGACAATGGATGCCACGTTTTACCCAGCAAGTGCAATGAGAAGAAAATAATCTGTGATATTCTAGCCCAAAACACATCACCTGGCTCTAAATCATTAGAAACATCAGGCAAATCTACTGTACAGAAAAAAGTTTGCACAGCAGACTTAGAAAAACCCTTTCCTTAGAAAGCCCTGTTTATAAGATTGGCCCTGGTTCGCATTTGGAAACTTGGATTTGGGGGGTATTCCCACCACACTGATAAGAATGGCTCATTGTGCCTAACGTGGTTCATCTGAATATCTACTTTCTTCCTTGGAGTCTGGAATTTTGATACCTGCTCGGCAGAGAGTGCCTAATATGACTGACCTCTAATAAAAACCTTGGGCACTGAGTTACTAATACACTTTCCTGATTGAAATGTTTCACATGTGTTATCAGAATTCACTGGTGAAAGAGTTAAGTGTGTCCTGTGTGACTCCACTGGGAGAGGATATTTGGAAGCTTGTACATGGTTTTCTTTGAATTTTGTCTATTGTGCCTTTTTTCCTTTGCTTTGTGTCCTTTGGCTATAATAAATCATAGCTACAAATATGACAATATACTCAGCCCTATGGTTTCTCCTAACAAATCATTGAACCTGGAGGTGATCTTGGGGGCCCTGGACACATCCACATTGATAGATATTCTGTAAAATGATTGTCCAGTAATGAAAGTCAAGAAAGTGATACAAACAGGGAACAATGTGAAATCCTAGACTGGATCCTTCACTGAAAAGGGTATTTTTTGAAATACAGAAATAATTATACACAGTGGACTTGTATATCCATAATTGGCCAAACTTGAACAGGGCTTCTCCATGATGGGTCTAAAAGAGTTCTTTGTGCTAACCTTGTAATTTATAGTTAAGTTTATAACTGTTTCAAAATAAAATATTTTTCAAAAGAATTCTGAAAATGTATTTTTATTGGCTGCATCGTATATCACTTAATGAATTGACTATAGTTTCCTTAGCCTAGTGATTCTCAACCCTTAACATGAGAATCATTTGGGTAGTTTAAAATATATATACATGTCCAGATCCCACCTCTAGAGATTTTGATTCAGTTGTTCTAAATGAGGCCAAAACATTATTATTATAAAAATAAAGTTCCCTAAGTGATTCTAATCTAGAACCAAAAATGAGAAACACTAGGCTAGGTAAGCTGTGGTAGTAAACAATCCCTTAATATTGATTGTTTAGATTGTTTCTATCCATAATATTTACTACAAATCTTTGTACGTAAAATTTTCCCCTTATTTTGTATTATGCTCTTAGCATCAATTCAAAAAGTCAAAGGGTATGAATTGTTCAATGTCTCTCTCTTTTTTTTTTTAACAGGGATAGAGAGAGAGTCAGAGAGAGAGATAGATAGGGACAGACAGACAGGAACGGAGAGAGGTGAGTTCTTCGTTGCCGTTGCAACACCATAGTTGTTAATTGATTGCTTTCTCACATGTGCCTTGACCGCGGGCCTTCAGCAAACCGAGCAACCCCTTGCTGGAGCCAGCGACCTTGGGTCCAAGCTGGTGAGCTTTTTGCTCAAGCCAGATGGGCCCACGCTCAAGCTGGCGAGCTCGGGGTCTCAAACCTGGGTCTTCCGCATCCCAGTCTGACGCTCTATCCACTGCGCCACCGCCTGGTCAGGCCAATGTCTCTTTTATTGTATAGACATACAGCATTTTACCATTTTAAATATCTTTATTAACATGATATATAAAAGAAATGATCTTGTTTAATTTTTATTTCATTGATTTTTTTTTTTAGAGAATTAAGTATTTTCCACTTTTGTCCATTAGTGTTTCCTCTTTTGGAAATAATCTTCATACCTTATCAATTAGAGTGATAGTCTTTCTCTGATCATTTTATATAAGTGCTGTATCATTGGAGTTGCAGTATATCCCAGTTTGTAGTTTGCCTTTCAATTTTGGTCATTTTATACTTTAAGAGAAAGAACATTTTCTTGGGAATCAGAAAATATGCTGCAGCAGCAAGAAGAATCGCCAAGTTCAAGGCGTGTTCTATATCTGGAAAGAGTTCCTAACAGAGGAGGAAGAAAATACTGCAAGCTGGAGCTAAGGGGCCCTGTGTTTTGTGTTCCTGAGATATTTTGGGGGTGAGGAAAGTGTATCAGACCCATTAAGGTTTATTTTGTTCTTATTCATAGGACTAAATTAGCCCTGTTTTGAGGACTACAGTAGAGTAAATGACACACACTAGAGCTATTTTTTTTCTCCTTGGTTATAGAATAGTTGGAAAATAAGATACTAAATTAATTGTAGCATAGTCCTAAAAATAAAAACTTGCTCAAAAAAAGAATTCACATAAGAAGTGCCGTGTGGGTTGGCAGAAACATCGGAATAAGCAGATTGTATTGTCTGTTACTCAGAAAATTTTTCTGGGATAACCTCAGTCATAATCACTGCTGTATTTGGTGTCTCGGGACAAGAACACATTAAATAATAATGTTATTTCAGAAATCGCAATAAAAGACACATCAAAAGAAAATCAGGACTGCACACAGACCTGAGAAATGTGGCATATCCTGCCCCGAACTCTTCACCCCATCCAGGTTAGTAGAAGTGTTCAGCCACATGGGGGAGCTCAAATCTCACTTCCCTTAGCTGTTACTCCACCCCCAAAGAAGGTGACTGCAGACATTGTACCCCTCAAGTCCAAGAACACAGTTTAGGGCACACTGCTAGGGCCTGGAACTCCCTTTGTGTTGAAGGAAAGGTTAAACCTGGTGATACAATGTACTTTTGGCTCATCATTTTGTAGGGTTTTCGCTTTAGGAAAAGTGGTTTCCCATACAGTTGAGTTGATAAAAGAGGACTCTGTGCCCCTCCCCCCACCCCAGAAAGTCTTGGGGGACAATGGATAGTTACTAGAAATTAAGAAAAGCTTTTCTTTTCTTCCTTGCTTTAATTGCAATTTGATTGGAATTGTCTTTTCTCTCCACCAGAGCCAAACAATGATAACTGCAGGCCAAGCAACATCCTTAGGGTAATGAGACAGAACTGATTGTAATGGGTTAGGAATTAGTTCCAAGGGCAAAGAAAGGCTCCTCTCAAAACACAGCATCTCTGGAGAGAATTTTGGACTGGTGGTGCCGGTACTTGTGGACAGAAGAGTGCATTCATCATCCAAGGATTTGGTTTTTCTTTTTGTCTTTTGTTTTGCAACCCAGCTGAGATAAATCCTGATAATGGTATGGATTTTGGAGTAATAGAAGTGTCCAATAAACTAGAGCTATGGAATTCCTCACTAAACAGATGAAGAAGGGTGAAAGTCCTCTTTCCCTTTGTGACCTCCCTCTCTCTCTTCCTCCCTTCCTTCAGGCTAGAAAACACAGAAGAGAAGCTTCCTCCCTCCCTCCCCTTTCTCTTTCCTTTCTTTTGTTGTTCCTTCCTTCCTTTTGTTCATTTTATTTCTTTTTCTTTTTGAGGTGGTTCCATATATCCTATATCAATAACTGGTTTTCTATTTAAAATTAAGTTTTATTATTTATTTTTTAAAAACTAAATTTAATGGGGTGGCATTGGTCCATAAGAACCCATAGGTTTTACGTAAACATCTGTCTAGCATTTGAACTGTTGATTGTGCTGTGTGCCCATCACTCAGTCAAAGCATTTTCTGTCACCATATATTTGTCCCTCTCCACTCCCCCACCCCCCACCCCCCACCCCCTGGTAACCACTTTACTTTTGTCTATGTTCATGAGTCTCAGTTTTATATCCCACCTATGTCTGAAATCATATAGTTTTTAGCTTTCTCTGCTTTACTTATTTCACTTAGCATAGTGTAAAGTTGATTTTTAACTACATAAGCGATTCCTAAATATGTTCTCTTTCCAAAAAACCAGTTACGTACAGCTAGAGCTGACATGAAGTCCACTTGGAACACTGTTCCACTCCCCACATACCCCAATGCCAGATTCCAGGCATTGCCACAGAGTAATTAAAGGAGGGGCTGGAGCAACATGGCTTAGGCTCAAATTTAACTCTGCCTTTAACTGCCGGTACAACTTTAGGCAAGTTACTCAACTTGTCTCTGCCTAAATTTCCTTATCTGAAAAATGAAAATGTACTTAATACCTACTTTATAGGGTGGCTTTAAGGATTAAATGTGATGATATATGTAAAACACTTAAAACACCATATCACACTTAGTAAGCAGTTAATAAATGTTAGCTACTATTATCCCACTTCTCATTTGTGACACATACTTCTTTCTCCCCAGTTCCCAGAACTAACCACTATTATGGGTTTTCAGAATGCCATTTTAGTATCATTTATGTGTGAGTATGTGGATGTGTTTAACAAAATGCTGTAATATTATGCATATTATTCTTCAGCTTGCCTATTTCAATTAGCAATGATGTTTTGAGATGTATCCATGTTGACACAAATGGATCTAGCATATTCCTTTTAACTACTACTAGATGCACCATGTGTATCTGTAATTTCTTTAGCTGTTTTCTTACTGGTGGACAGTTGAAATATTACTAATTTTTGTCTATTGTAAACAGTGCTGCACAGAGCCTTCACATATATATGTGTCTGTGCCATGTTGTGCACATGTCCCAGAGGTTCAGAGAGGAATCTGTCTGTGGAGCTGCTGGGTGGTAGGGAGGATACAAACTGGTTGGACCAGCTTATATTCCTACTAGCAATATCTGAGAGGACTCACTTTTTCATAACCTTGCAAGTGCTCATTAATAAAATTAAACAGTTTTGCCGATCTAATGGAGAGACATTATGTCATTACTGTTTTAATTTGTATTTCCATGGTTTCTACTGAGATTGAGCCTCTTTTCATATGTTTATTGGCTGTTTGCATTCTCTCTTCTGGAAATCATCTGCTCATAGCCTCTGTTCCCTTTTGTTAGTCTTTTTCTTATAATTCTGTAAAATAATCTCTTGTCAAATATGTGGCAACCACTTTCTCTTAATTAGTTTTGTTTATTTTTTAGCTTTGTCTGTGGAGTCTTGGAAGACACAGGCCTGAATTTGAATGTAACCAAGTTGATCAACCTTTTTTCTTGCTTTTTGTTTATCATTTGGCTTTTACCATCTTATTTAAGAAAGCCTCTTTACCACAGGTTGTTAAGAATATCCATATATATAAGGATACTCATGTACCTATATTGATATCTGTAACTATTTTTCCTGATGGACCCTTTCTGTACAGGGATGGGTCATCGTCTCAGTATGTCCGTAAAGTCATGGTGCACTTTTGACCTGTGGCCAGTTAAAAGTGCATCATGACTTTACGGACACACTGGACACACTGTATAAAGGCCTACCTACAGTGAGTGCCAGAAGACTCAGATTCTAGATATCGCATTGCATTGAGAAGCTGGAGCTGGTGTGCTGAATTAAGAATATGCCCACTATGAACTGCTGAACGAGGGGCAATAGCCACTTACATGGGGTTGGCAGGTGGCTCTCTCAGCTCATCTGAGCTCCCACTTTGGGAAGGTAAAACCATGGGGTCATTTTGAATGAAGGCATAGTTTCAATATACCCACACAAAGAAAATAGTCTCAAGATTTATTACACATAGATTTTAGAAGCAGAGTGCCCCCAATTTCTTTGTGACAAGTCAGGGAAGGGCAGTCCTCTGTCCTAAGAGACAGAGAGCAGGTAGCAAGCAGCTATTATTTACAAGGTGGTTGGGGTAGTAGTCACTAACTTCTCAGGGTCTTAACTCTAAGTAGTTGTTTTAAAAAGTGCCTGAGGAAAAACAAATCAGGAACTTATGGTGGGAATCCTAAACTTAAGCCTTTACCTAAATGTTCAGACTCCAAATCTGAGCCTGGTGATCATACTGTAAAATGACTAGCAACAAATCAGAAAACAAAAGTTGTTTTTCTCCTCACATGTTTGCTCAGGGGCAGAGGAAACACTCTAAGACAAAGAAGAAGAAGGATTCAAAATCCTATATGGGAACAACAAAAAAAATTGCTTGGACTTTGGAAGCAGCAAGTCTGGAAGGTGAAGAGAAACAGGACTAGCTTTAAAAATACTTCTTTTTGTCTTGAGATCAAGTAGAAAGTTAACGTATTGGGAAAGATGACATCAATCAGACGAAGAGCTTAAGTCTACATGTTGTAGAGGAGGAATGGGACTAACCTAGGAACAGGGGAAGTTTGGGAAGAAACATCTGACATTACCTGAAATAGGGATTCCTTAGGGGGACACGGAAACGGCACACAACAGTAAGGACTTCGGTTGTACTGCTGCAGAAAAAGAGGGGGAGAAAGCAGTATTTCTGTTGGCTGGAAAGAAAGCTAAAAAACACATGGGAGAAGACATATTGATTGCATTTCTGCTGAATTTAAGGTCTTGGGGATGGATGGAATGGATGGACTCTGTAAAACCATATGGATTGTCCTGGCAATGTTTCACACTCCTTTCCTTCTTCCTCTTTAGAATGTGCCTGTATTAGTCTTACAGGAAGTATGAATTTGAGCATTATTCAGTCCTCAACTGACACTCCTACTGCCCTTGGTTAGATTATTTCTGTCCTTGGAAGCAGAGCTACGCTTAAGCAAAACTCTAATGTTCTTCAACATCTGACTCCAGATCTGATCTACAGATTTATCTCTAGCTACACCCTACTTTGTTTTCTTTCCAGACTTCCCCATCAAGTGTTACTATGAGTATATCCTTAAAAATTTCCCCTCTGCTCCAAACTTAAAAGATAGTTATGGGAAAAAAATAAAAAATAGCTAAACATTTTTATGGGCCAGAAATGGAAACACTTAGCAGTAAGCTTGAACTACAGCATAGGCCTGCTGGGCTGTCAGTCCAGAAATAGGCAAAGTTAAGAGTGTGACCCCTGTGGGAGAATGAACACCAAAGTGGCCCACGTGTGGTGGGGCACCTGGGTCAGCATTGCAGTGCAAAAGCAAAGGCTACATGGGCCTGCCCTGACCAGGAAAAGAGGTTGAAACAGCTCTGATTTTTGCTTGAAGCTGTGACTTTATTAAAAGCTGAGTCCCTGTAGGGGACAGGAGGAAGTAGAGCAAGCCAGCAACAGGATCTGTTTGGCTCAGTAACTAGATCTAAAGTAGTTCCATCACTCTGTGCTTGGAGCTGTCCCTCCAGTATAAGACCAAGTTATGGACTTGGCTGGTGGTTCTCCCTGGGGGCCTACTGGAGGCAACAGCAAAATGTAGAGAGAGGAGTGATCACACAGAGGGAAAACAAGCTATGACAAAACAACAACAAAAGTCAAAACCACCCAAGATCAGCTTGCTGAGCCAAATATAAATTCATCATTAAGAAAACTGCCATCAAAAATATTTGTAAGAAAATTATCAATCAGATGGATTCACTCCTAATGAAATGCAAAATAATAGAAACAAATCAAGTGATTTATAAAAGTTATGTTCCAGATCTCCAAAAAGACAGAGAACAAGAAATTAAAAAATAAAAGTAGGCAGATCTGATAGACTGTAAAAGAGATAGAAATTGTGAGAATTAAAGTAAATGAAATAAAAAACTTAATAGTGTAAACACTATATTGGACACAGTAAAAGAGCAGTGTAGTGAACTGAAACTAAATAATATTATATTTTTCCTCTTATTCTGACAATCTTGAACACAAAAATGCTCTTCAGATCAATCCCTGTTCTTCACCGTTCTCCCTCTCTTACCGTATGTATTCTTTCTACATGACTTGTTTTCTGTCTTCATTTTCTTCCTATAGACTAAAGACATGAAAATATTAGGCACAAGAAAAATTGTGCAATCATATATAACTGCACCACAGTAGATGATACATGGACTGCTATTGTTTTTATTATTGGATAGATTGCTAGAATAATAAAGCTAGTTGTTTTCAGCCAATAGAATGTATTACACTCGCTACAAAGCTTCCACAGTCTCTCCCGATTTTCTGCAATAGGCACTATGATGAATAAGTTGAAGAGGTTCCAAGTATTCATATGACATATAAATTATACTTATATAGAATTTTTTTGTGTGTGTACGACAGAGACAGAGAGAAACAGAGAAAGAGACAGTTAGGGACAGACAGACCAGAAAGGAGAGAGATGAGAAGCATCAATTCTTTGTTGTGGCACCTTAGTTTCTCATTGATTGCTCTCTCATATGTGCCTTGACAGAGGGGACGAGGGTGGCTACAGTAGAGCAAGTGCACCTTGCTCAAGTCAGTGACCTTGGGCTCAAGCTGGTGAGCCTTGTTCAAACCAGATGAGTCCCTGCTCAAGCTGGCGACCTTGGGGTTTCAAGCCTGGGTCCTCCACATCCCAGTCCGTCGCTCCATCCACTGTGCCACTGCCTGGTCAGGCTTATACTTATAGAATTATTCTGACAAGCTATTTCTCTTTAACAAAGTATTCCCTTCATTAAATTAAGTGTGAATTTTTAAAATTGCCTGTAAGACTCTGACTTTAACTGACACACACCTCTTCTGAGGACACTTCATTCTCAAAGTCCAGCTAAAGAGGAAGGCCCAATTTCAAAGAGTTCAAGTTGTTGAATGAACCAGATAACAACTTCAAGCGCCAATAGAACAGGCCTTAACAATTTACTGGACCATGTGTTCACTTGGAGCTGATTAAGAAAAAGAAAGTTGGTTAGTGGGTAGAGTTTTATATAAAATTGAATAAATAACTGTTCTCTGGACTGTAACCAACAGCCTGGTGATTAGAACTGGGAACCTGTGGAAGATGCTTTTGGTGCCTTCTCAGTCTTCCTACTCCTCCTTCTTTTTCTCATAGAATCCTGATTTTTTTTCAGAGTGGCAATGTGCTCAGTCTTAAGCAAGAAGGATTCCCAAGTAAGATCCATGATTTAAGATTGCCCATGGAGTGATAATTCTGTTCTCTGCTCTCCCAGCCTCCCCTTCTCTTCCTTAGGGGTGCTCGTGTGACACGGTTCCAGTATATTAGAGGTAAAAAGAAGTCTATGAAGATGAGAGGTGTGGTTAGTGCTGTTCCTACCTCTTTCCCTCTGCCTTGAACTTGACTGAAAATATGGCAGCCATCTTGCAATCAGGAGGCAAATACCGAGAGAATCATAGAAACACCAGCCCTGACAACACTAACCTGGGCGTATTTTTTAAATACCATCAAAAATTTACCACTTGACATTTTGTTAAGTGAGAAAAAAAACTTTTGTCAATATACTGTTAGCCATACACAGTTCTAACTAAAACAGCATGGAAATAAAATAGCTGGCTTCTTTAATTGGCATTTGGAAAGATTGAAATGACCAGCTCTAGACTGGAATAGAAAAAGTGTGTGTTAACTAGCCTACACCAGAGAAGAATATACACTCATGGAAAAGACTGTAGTAAACATTCCTCTTGGAGATATTGCTAGAGGAGTTTTTGAATGGATGGGCCAATCAATGTAAACATTTGAACCCCAATGATAATTATAACTAGATTGAATTAAGTGAGTTTCTTACATGTTCAAACCACTGTATTTTACAGAAAAATATCCTTCAGAATGGAAGAAGTGTATAATAATTAGAGAATTGAACTGAATGTGAATGTCTTGGGCTGTATTCCCAGCGACTTATTATTGTCATCTATTGGCTTGCTATTATTTTAATTATCAAATAATTTTAAGCTTACATAAATGCTGTAAGAGTAATACAAGAAACTCCCATATGCTATTTACCTAGTTTCACTAATTGTTAACATTTTGCTGCATTTGTTTTATCATTATTATTCTATATAGAAAGATAGATACAGATGTGAATTTTTTTTTTCTGAACTATTTGAAAATAAACTGTAGGCCTAATGCTTTCTTCTTTAACTCTAAATTGTCCAGTTTATATTTCTAAAGAACATGGAAATTCTCTTACATAATTATAGTACAGTTATCAAAATCAGGAAATAACACTGATTGAGTATTATTATCTAAACCCATAGACCTTGATCTCATCTTGGCAATTGTTCCAACAATGTGATAGATGAAAGATGAATATATACATACATACATACATACATACATACATACATACATACATACTTTTAGTCCAGGATCAATTCAGGATTGCATTTTGTATTTAGTTTTATGAACCTGCTAATTTTATAATTAAAAACATGTCATGTGCTTATTTTCTTAGATGACTATACATAACAATAAATAAGAATTATAACCACTGTCTAATTCATTATGTTGGGAATTGAGGGAGATGATTTGTGAGCATATGGATATTGTGTGTAATGTAAGTTATAAATTTGTGCTGAAATTTTTTTTTTCAAGTTTTTCCCCAAAGTTAGAAGCAGGGAGGCAGTCAGACAGACTCCTGCATGCGCCCAACTGGGATCCACCCGGCATGCCCACCGGGGGTAATGCTCCATTGTAGCTGGAGCTATTCCAGTGCCTGAGGCGGAGGCCATGGAAACATCCTCAGTGCCCGGGCCCACTTTGCTCACATGGAGCCTTGGCTGTGGAAGGGGAAGAGAGAGATAGGTAGAAAAGAGAAGAGTAAAGGTGGAGAAGCAGATGGGCGCTTCTCCTGTGTGCCCTGACTGGGAATTGAACCTCAGACTTCCACACGCAGGGTCGACACTCTACTGCTGAGCCAGCTGGCTGGGCCTGCACTGAAATTTTAAACACATTTATTTAAAAAACCAAATAATTCTACAAGGTTTCTTATGTAAAAACAGCAGCCTCTTCACTGACCTTTTTATCTTCTCCATTTCTCCTTTCTCAGAAGCAAATATGTTAACTGTTTTAGCTGATTTTCTTCTCTTTTCTCCTTTCTTTCTTTGCTGAGATATAGACTATTGTTTGTTTTAACCAATTAACATTACATTATTAAAGAATGGAATGTTTAAGAATTAATGGACTTTACCAAATAAGTTTCAGCAGAATTAGCTAGAAAACATTTTCATGAGACCAAATGAAGTATCTTTTATGTATTAATACAGAACCACAGGGAAGAGTTAGACATCAGAGGCTCAATTATCTAAAAAGAGTTCCTAAGGAAACAAAAAAAATTTTCCATTTCGTTCCATAATTGCTCCTTAGCGACAGAAAAAATTCTCTTTTTTGGCATTCTCTCTCCTCCTGATCTACCTCAGGACATATGTACAGATGCATTGGCTTCTTTACAGGCATGCTACGATTTCTTGCTGGGGTTGATCAAAGTTGGAATGCCTGAGGAAATTATTCAACTTAGACAGCCCGGAATTATATCTAGCCAAATAGTTACAGAGCTCTACTTTTCACATGTGTTAAAGTAATATTTTAACTCTCCTGGATATAAGTCGAGAAAACATTTGTTTGCACCACATTCTGTGAACACGTGAGTCAAATATAGTATGTTGAATGCCCAGCTTTAGTATCTGTGACAGTTCATTTCTTTCTAACTGTACAATTACACAAAGGACAGCCTGCATTGTGTTAAAAAAAAGAAAAAAACCTCACACACAACAGCTTATGTATTAAGAACTAAGACTTTTATGATCTTCTTGAAGCATCCAAGCTCTTCTGGAAATGTCAGAATAAAGGCCACAAATGTTGATATTTGTTCATTAGAGCATTTGTTGATCTGGCATGCAATAAAAATGGAACCATATTTTCTCTAATTTATTATTAAAATTTTTTAATTAAAAAGCACTGCACATCTGTCCTTACCTCTTTTCTATTAATCTGCTTAATTTTCAAATAAACATATAGTTAAGCAGAAAAATATCATGACCATTTATTTTCATGTTTTTTAAATTAAAAGTCACAGAACTGCAGTACAAAGACTTAAATCTCTAAAATAAAATATTGGCTTCAATAGACTTGCACATCTGAAATAGTTTTAAACTTTGTTTTAGTTGGATTCTTTATGATGTCCAGAAAGAGCTTAGCACACATGGTACCTGAAATTGTCCTTCCCACAAACATAGCTATTTCTCCAGTAGAGCCAAATTTGGCATCCACTTACACTTCCCTTCAACTAAACCATTGCACTTTTTGACCATGTGGAAATATCACTCAAAAATATAAAAACCCTAATAGACCATGAACTTATAATAACTTAAGCTATCCTTCTATCAAATATACGGTGAAGACATGGTCAGAATTGGGAAGGGGGGGGAATACTAACATATAAGCAGTAACTTATAACTATGCATTTTTTTTTATTAGAAAGAGTTCCAGGTGCTGGCATAGCGGATAGAGCGTCAGACTGGGATGCAGACAACCCAGGTTCGAGCCTCGAAGCCGCCAGTTGAGAACAGGATCATTTGGCTTGAGCACGGGTTCACCAGCTTGAGTGTGGGGTCACTGGCTTGAGCATCAGATCATAGACATGACCCCATGATCACTGGCTTAAGCCCAAAGGTTGCTAGCTTAAAGCCCTCGGTGCGGGCTTGAGCCCAAGGTCACTGGCTTGAGCAAGAGGTCACTGGCTCAGCTGTAACCCCCGGGTCAAGGCATATATGAGAAAGCAATCAGTGAACAACTAAGGTGCCGCAACAAAGAATTGATGCTTCTCATTTCTCCCCCTCCCTGCCTGTCTGTCCCAAACTGTTCCTCTCTCTGTCTCTATCTCTCTTGCTAAAAAAAAAAAATAAAGAGTCCCAACCCACTTTAAAATGTGAACATCTGCCAGTACTCTAAGAAAGGAAAATATAAATAAGTTTCTCACTCTGAGTTTTTTGAGAAACTTAAGTGTTAAAGTGTTGATGCCCTGTGCTATGCATGTCAGGAACTGTCAGGAAATGTGCGCACCAGGCAGGAGGCTGGACCCCATGAAAATGACTGCCAGGAAAAACTTTTGTCAACTGGGATGCTCAGGATACAGTTTTAAGCTGTTTGCTCTGCTATAGTGAGGTGGAATCCTTCACTATTCTAACAGTTATTAAGTAAAGCCTGACAATCCACATAAAAATTAGACGATAGAGTGAATGAAAAAAATCAAGCAATGTTTTGTTCTGCTTTGAAGCAGACTTTAGGATATGATCTTGATGGAATGCCTATAAATTATGTAATTTAACTTTGTATCTTATTCCTTTTCAGATTCTGAATAAAGGACTGGGTATGAGAGATGGACAAAAACTTAAAATCAAGAAGGCAGTCTTTCAGATTGACTTAAAAAATATCAGCATATTTGCTAAACACAGAAAAATCTTAATCTAGCTCCTTCATTACAACAATGACAACAAACCAAACCAACACCTGGTAGATGTTATATTATAAAATTGATGCCCCAAATAATATACATCCAAACCACACACACATTCAACAGTCACAATGCTATAAATCCAAGAGAAAATAAATCAAATACCTTTAATTAATATAGGAAAAGAAGATATTTTACTCTCAGTTTAAAAATTTAAATTTCTTCTACATAACCAAAATACAAGATTACCATAAAATCCACCAAATTACCAAATGAAGCTTTAAGTAGCTCAAAACTGAATTCTAAAATGTAATATATTCTTGGAGAGTAACAACTGTTAGGAGTAAATGTGGGCTCATACATAAAGCTACACACTTCTGAGAAACTGCTAAAGTCTGAACTTGGACCAATCATCTACCAGATTTAGCCAAGATGAATACATCTAATCAGATTCACAGTCATCAAAAAATATCTAGGGCCCTGGCTGGTTGGCTCAGCAGTAGAGCATTGGCTTGGTGTGTGAAAGTCCCAGGTTTGATTTCCGGTCAGGGCACACAGGAGAAGTGACCATCTGCTTCTCCACCTTTCCCCCTCCTCCTTTTCTCTCTTCTTCTCCTGTAGCCATGGCTCCAATGGTTTGAACAAGTTGGCCCTGGGTGCTAAGGATGGCTCCATAGCCTCCCTTTAGGCACTGAGAAGGCCCAGTTGCTGAGGAACAGAGCAGCACCCGGGGATGGGCAGACCATTGCCTTGGTAGAGCGCTTGCCAGGTGGATCCCACTCAGGGCACATGTGGAAGTCTTTCTCTCTGCCTCCCTGCCTTTGACTTCACTAGAAAAAAAAAAAGCTAGAAAAGTGTGAAAAATTTTCATGCTCCCATCAGCATAAAGTAAAATGTAACATGCTCTGTATTTAAGTGTTTTGACTTGGTCAAAAACGAATACAATGCAAAGCTTTAATACAGTGTAAAATTAATCTAGAATGTAATAATTGATTCAGTTTTATTCTAAAAAAAAGCAAAAGGAGACTAGGACCACTTTTCCATTGAGCAGGTACTTTGTGCTAGAGAGCATGTTTAATTTCTAAAGTCTTAGAGAAAGAACAGATATACCCAATATGTAAACACAAACAGTAAGTTACAAGTTTTCCCTTAGTACTAAAGATAAGAATCAGTATTAGTATTCAAAAAGTGTTTCAAAAAAATAGTGTAACTTTTGCCATCCCAGATTATCTGGGCTCTGTCTGGTGCTTTTTTGTACACGAATACCCACAGCCTGTCTTTTAATGAAATTAATGTTTTAGCAAAAGAACAAGAAAACAAGTTGCCTCCCATTTGCATACAGTTCTTCAAGATACATTTTCCTTCATCAGTGGTAGACCTTCTTGGGAAAGGTAGTTTTTCTGCCTCTTCACTGGAACATAGTTACTTGGCTGGATGTAACTCCATGAAGTGTAACTGTGGGGTGAGCCTCAAAAAATAAAGCAAAAAATACAGAGAAACATGAACATTCTATAAACAGCTGGAATACACAGAAATACTTAAGTACACTGGAAATACTGCTGAAGAGAAAGGCAAAATAGTATGTTTGCTGGAAATAATCAGTGATATTAGTTAAAGAAAATAAGTAAAACCAGCATCTAAAGTCAAAACAAATTTCATGCAATAAAAACGTTTTAAGTACTACATGGGAAAGGAAGTAAAACTCTTTGCTTCACACAATAAAAAACTGGACTTTCTCCTATTACAGAGAATAAAAGGTATTATCAGTGGAAGAGAAAAACAGATTTTCAAAGGTAATAGGTCTAAATTTAGACTCATTAACCACATTATAGTTAATGGAACTGTGTATATGTGAGCTAAATGCACCAAGCTGTCTTTCAAATGTGTTCAGCCCCATGGGGAAGTGCAGCGGAGGAAGCAACGCTCAGCTACTCTCTGATTATGAAAAGATGGTTTCTGCCAGGCAAAAACTATGCAGAAGAATGGAGATGCTCATTTATTTAAATCAGTTTTAATTTTTCAAATAAACAGAAATGACTGTAAAGCAGATGTCCATACTTTCTTTGCAATAAAACCAAACACTGAAATAGAGTAGGGAGCAGGGTGAAATTAAGCATCTACTCACAGAGAAACCCCATAAGCAAACTTGTTACAGGTATGGTGAGAGAAAGAAAGTTATATTAGCCCTTCCTAGTGTGTCTTTCTATTTTAGGTATGCCCATATTCCAGCAGCAGAACACACCATCCTCATGACCACTATTAGCTGATTCTTTTTTTGTATTTACCTTCATATAACTCAATGACATGGTTATATTACTACTTTTTTTTTTTTAGCAAACTTATATATAATCTATTGATTCCCTGCTATGAAAGTTGCTATGGCAGATGAGAACACAACCATGTATATATTCAACCTCTCAATATAGTAATATTATAATTTTGGTTAGATAAATATTTATGGTTTATATTATTATTGCTATAATATGCTATTGGTAGCTGATATCATTTGATAACTTTTCCTTTCCTGCCTCTTGGACTTAATAATAATCTTGGTTTTCACGTTTGTTAACTTTTTTATGTATATATTGCTAATTCAAGGCTAAATGCCTCCAGTTGTTTAAGAGTCTTCTTAGTATATTCAGATGTATTAGGTCTTTTTTACCAATTCATCTTCTGACAAAAATACCCCCCCCCCCCCACACACACAGCCCATCAGCACTATGACCATCTCTGATCTGGATCAGTTGTATCCCTCTATCTGGGGACCATTGTCATTCAAACATCCCTGGATCTTAGCAAAACATGTTGAAAATGAAAAAGACAACAAAGAGACATTGTATTTTTATTGTTTTTATGTCTGTTCAACAGTCTCTTGTTTTCTAGAAATGCTTTAAATTAAAAAAATTGACTTAGCTGAAGTTGTTTGGGATGAAGAGAGAAGTCACTATCTGTAATAGTATAGAAAATGTCAAAGTTTAACTGCTGTTCTCAAGTGTAACAGTGACTGCAGACTAGATTATGAAAATGGAGTTGAATGAAGTCTTTGCAATCTTACAATGAGTCTTTTTTCTTGTCTCACTGATATTTTTGGCGAAAGATTTTTTTCCCTTGCTTGCAAGTTAGAGCCTCCTCCAACTTAACTTAGCCTTATTTAATCTTTGATTTGAAAAAATTCTACCAAGTATCGATTAATGGTTGAATTTAGAATAAAAACTAAGAAATTTTATTGCTGTTATCAATATAAAGTTAATATATTTTTATTGTGTGAAATTGAAAAATGCAGAAAAATAAAAGGGAGAACGACAATTGCCAGAGACAACTACATTTATCATTTTGGAGTTTTCCTTTCTAAATATAGATATGCTTTT
Organism: Rhynchonycteris naso; assembly: GCA_037038555.1. Lineage (NCBI taxonomy): Eukaryota > Metazoa > Chordata > Mammalia > Chiroptera > Emballonuridae > Rhynchonycteris > Rhynchonycteris naso. The sequence goes on along the minus strand of CM072997.1, from coordinate 27,702,813 downwards.
TAAAAAGTTAAATATTTGTATTATACCTTGCATCTTGATTTTTTCTTACTATTATAAGCACTTCATATCTTACTATAGATTTCAAAAACAAAATCCTACTAAAATATCTTATTATAAAAATTTATCAGTATTACTGTTAAAAATTTAGAAAATACAGAAAGACAAAGGGAAGAAAACAGAAAATGCCTCAAATCTCATCCCCAGTGGTCATTTTGTCATTTTTTGAGTATTGATATGTTTGTATAGCAATATATTTAAAATGATTGAAATGTAATTCATATACCATTTTGTATTCTGTTTCTATCACCTGATACTGCAGTATAAGTATTTTTCTGTCACCAAAATTCTTTGTTAATAAAATTTTAAAATTTTTATAAAACTCCATCATATGGTAATTTACTTAATCAATGCTCAATGTTGTGCAAAATAATGCTATGATAGATATCCCTGTATATAAATTTTGTTTGCATCTTTGAAATTTTCATTAGGATAGATTCCTAAAAGTCCAAGAGTATGAAAATGTTAGGGCTTATTCTTTGCATTTCCAGAATGGTAGCACCTGTTTGCATTTCTATAAGCAATGAATGTCTGTTTGCCTCACCTGCTGGCTGTATTTTAAAATATATTATAATTTGGAAAATTTTAAACTATATTATAATTTTGCAAAGCCTATGCAAATGATAGATGAGGATGATTAGCAGGGTCCTCTGATTAAGCTGGTTCTGAACGGTCAATCCAGTATCATAGGGACTTCAGCTATTTGAATCCTGCACATTCCTTTCTCTGGGTGCAGAAGGAACGTGCATGTCCACATCTATCATTCAATAATGTTTTTGAGAGCTGCAGCCCTCTGCTAGATTTTCAGAATGTAGAGATAAATAATCCATAGACTCTCTTCTTAAGGCAGGATTTTCCAACTGATATTCCTAAGCATATAATGTGCTATGATATCGAGCCTTTTGGTATTTGGGGTACCTTGGTGGGGTCTGAGGTGACTAGAACCACTGTGTAGTCACCTCTAGCAGACAGGAGACCTCTCTGTTTACCCCAGTGTGCCATACAGATATTATTAAATATGATTTTTTATGTAGGCCCTACTGTGACTAATGTTGGGGAACACTGCCTTCCAGTCTCTTGATGTTCTTCTGGATCTTTTTTTTCCTCTGAACTATACAGAGTCATGGGCGAGGTCAAATATTTTGTGGGTCAACTAGTCTTACTTCATTGTCCCATTGTACACACACCCCATGCTGCTGCTGGTGGTGGGGCACACTTATATTTATGATCTAAAACATAACTTGGTAAAATTCAAATTTCCTATTGTAAGCTGAAGCTAGCTTTTTGCAAGGCTGCAGGACTACCTTCGGACAAGCAAAATCTCTTTCCTGAACGTGTTTAAGCAAGATACTGCATTAAAACGGAAAAGATCATGTTTTCAGAGAGCTGTAAAAACTTCTCTTTACTTACACATTGTTCTGATATAAGAGTGTAGTAGTAGTAAATAGTTTCTAATAAATCACTACACTTGCAGGTAAAGCGTCCGGGTAGAAGCCTCTTCATAGTTCCTAGGTGCTCCCAGATTTAACAAGGACAGGACAAACACAAGAGAACAGTTGTCATCAAGATATGTATAGTTTAGGAGCCAGCCCGGTCTCTGCTCCCGCCCCGGAGGAGGGGCGGGCCAGCTGCTAAGACAGGCAGCGATGGCGGCAGCTCCGGGTTCAGCAGGGCCAGAGCCTCGAGCCCGCCTGGGATCCTGCACTTTATCCAGCAGGAGTAGGCACGCTTCCAAACCAAGAAGGCCCGCTGAGAGGCTGAGCACACCGAGTTGCAGGCTCAGGTGGCCTTCCTCCAGGGAGAAGCGAAAGGGCAAGAGAAACTCAATGCACACCTGGTGCGGCAGATCAAGATGTCAGAACGTGCGCTGAAGCAGGAGAGAGCCAAAATATCATAAACTGAAGTTTGGCACAGACCCAAACCAGGATAGAAGTAAACGAAAACTCAGAACAAGTCTCCTATGGCCCCGTGGAGTCTGTCACCCCTGAGAACAGCCCACTGGTGTGCCAGGAGGGGCGGCATCTCCTCCAACGGTACCTGGAAGAGGTGGGGTATACAGACACCAACCTGGATCTACTCCCAGGTGCGTGCTGTCCCTCCTGAGATGCACGTTGGAGCTCACTGGGGCCGTGGAGCACAGCAAAAGGAGCCTGAGGATCCATCACTCTGGGCCTCGGGGGCTCAGCCATGGGAAGTCGCTGCTGCTGAAACAGATCAAGGAACAGATGGAGAAGAATGCGGTAGGCAAAGATGGCAAAGTGCGTTTGGGCAGCGCGGTGCTGGGCAGATCCCCTTCCCACAGAACTGTGAGGACGCAGAGGCCACAGGACAGTGCGCAGCACAAGGAGCAGCGTGTGAAGCTGCTGGCCAAGGCTCTGGTGCCTAAAACAGAAGACCCAGATGAGGACAACTCAGAAGATGCCATAAACGAATTCGATTTCCTGACTAATGAGAGAATGGAGAGGGCTTTCCAGACCCTTGGGGATGCGCTGGAGAGGGGACCCACCGTAAGCTGGACAGCCAGCTGGTCAATCTCCTGGGAATTTTAGCCGACCTTTGGGATGTGGATGAGTTGCTCCCAAAGTAACTGGCCCACCTCCTGGCACACCCCTGTTCCGGCCACATGAAGGCTCCTTTGGTCTCTTCTCAGATGTTTTCATCATGGATACTACTAACAGGGTCAGAGAGGTGAGCTCTGACTGTCACCAATGACAGTGACCTCAGCTGTAACCTTTAAGGAGATGACTTTAAAATGATGTGAAATCCCAAACTTACCCTTTGTTCACACTAGGATGTCATCTGATCTCTGGCTTTCCGCACAGCCAGTTGACTTTGACCACTGCTTTTGAGAACCACATACTCAAGCTCTGGAACCTGCAGAAGGCCTTGACAGCCAAAAAGAATGCTGCACTAGATGGAACCTATCTGTGCCCACTGGGACCCTGTGTTGGCAGGAGCCATAGGCAGCAACAGTGGGTGCTGTTACAGTGGTGAGGCTGGTACCTGCAACCACAGCTGTTAAATTCCAGACCTCAGCGTGGACCCCTAGTATGGTATAGCCTGAATGTCCTGAGCCACTTTCTGCAGGGCCATGGGGATGCTGTGAGGCATCAGGCCTTCAGTCCCACCTTCCAGTGCCAGGCATCCTGCTTCTCCAGTGGCGCTGTCCAAATCTGGGACCCTAAGAACAGTAACCTGACCTACCTCTGTACCTTCCCAACAGCCAGTAATCATGGGATCCACACCTTAGTGGCCTTCACCAGAACTGAACCTGTCCATATTATGACCTCCTTCCGCTCTGGTGACACCATCCTGTATGACTTTAAGGCTGGCAGTGCCCTTGTCATGCTGAAGGCCCAGGGGGGCATCAGCTCAACCTAGATCAACCAGGTGGTGAGTCATCCAAACCAGCCCCTCCTCTTCACTGCCCATGACAACAGAGGTGTCTGCTTCCTGGACAACTGAACAGGGAAAGACATGTACTCTACGGTTGCCCACCTGGATGCAGTCACTTGCCTTGCTGGGAAGCCACAAATGTTCTTTGTGTCTGTGGAGTCTGTGGAGCCTGGACAACAAAAAATGTGTGCAGGAGATCATGGCCCACCACAAGAAGCATGAGGAGGCCATCATGCTGTCGCCTGCTACCCCAGCAAAGCCCTTGTAGCCAGTGTGGGTGCTGACTCCCTGGTGAAGGTTTTTGTATCATGCCCACCTGACCCCACTCTGGCCAGGGGGCAGGGCTAGGCTGGTGGGGCTGAGGTGACTCAGCTTCAGTCTGGAGGCCCAGAGGCCCAGCCTCTTCCTGTCTGCTTCTTGCCTGGTGGTGGTAAAGGCCCCTTTCCCAGGAGGCCCTCCCCCATAGCCTGCCCTTCCCCCAGCATCCAGCCTGGGGAGTTGCTTCCTTCAAGAATCACCCTTCAAGATGGCTTCTGGTAGTTTAGTCACTGCCTTGATACCCACTCTTGGTCTCTTAGCTGCCTTCTTTAAACAACACAATCAAGGCTGGGTGTCCTTGGGGATCAACTTTTCTAAGATGCCAGAAGGTGCCTGACTCTCTGCATTCCCATCCCTCCTCTCTATCCTTCCAGACCTGTGTGTGAGCTGTGGTGGGAGGAACTCCAGACACCCCTGCTCTGGGGCCACCAGGGACCATGGAGCCAGCTGTTCTCAGTGGGAGTGCTGGGCCTGGCCTATCTGAAAGCACACCCAGTTCACCACCCTCCCCTCCAGTTCCTCAACACAGCTTTCCAAATGCTACCCAATACTTCCAGGGCCAGTCACCGCCTTGGGAGCTGGCGGTTACTGGGGAGGTTGGGAAAAGAAGGGTGAATAGGTGGAGCTCAGAAGATTTTGGGAAAAAATTTTGTATTAAACTATAATGCTGGATATATGTCATTGTACGTTTGTCCAAAGCCCTAGAATGAATAACACCAAGAGTGATTGTTATGTAAACTGTGCACTTTGGGTGATTATGTGTCAATATAGGTTCATCGATTATAACAAATGTACCACTCTAATGGAGATGTTGATAATGGGGGAGGCCATGCATGTGCAGGAATGGGTGGATAGGGGAAAGCTCTGTGCCTTCCCCTCAATTTTGATGTGAACCTTAAATTTCTTTGAAAAAGTTGTTTTACTTAAAAAAAAAGTCTCAACTGAAGACTTGATTGACCACACTGAGCCAATCAAGTGTGTCTGGAAGACAAGATGCCGTGAGTGGTCCATCTGGAGTCAGGTTTCTGATTCTAAATGAATAAGCTATGGCTGGGCTTGGGGAGGAGTTAGGGAAGCAAGACCATGAAGTACATACATAGTCACGAGGACCTACTTCTCATAATATTTTCAAAAGTGGGGCGATCTCTGAGCAGGGAAGGATCCCCAAGAGAGGTTTACTACAAATGCATTTAACACGATATGGCATCTGCCCAAAATTTATCTCTCAAATTTTAGATACTACCCCTTCCTTAAAATTTTTTAGGATTTGAATGGTTATGTTCACCTTATCTACACTATTTATGATTTTTTTTTTTTCAGGGACAGAGAGAAAATCAGAGAGAGGGATAGATAGGGACAGACAGACAGGAACGAAGAGAGATGAGAAGCACCAATCATTAGTTTTTCATTGCCGTTGCTACACCTTAGTTGTTCATTGATTGCTTTCTCACATGTGCCTTGACCGTGGGCCTTCAGCAGGCCGAGCCACCCCTTGCTGGAACCAGCGACCTTGGGTCCAAGCTGGTGAGCTTTTGCTCAAGCCAGATGGGCCCGCGCTCAAGCTGGCGAGCTCGGGGTCTCGAACCTGGGTCTTCTGCATCCTAGTCCGACGCTCTATCCACTGCGCCACCACCTGGTCAGGCTTCTCTTTCATTCTTTATCTCACCAGATGGTATGGTTCTTTATAGGTTGTTCTCATTTGGTAGCAGCTCGGTCATTTAAAATGCTTTTTCCTGGACTTCGTCCAATTCTTTTTTTAGGACCTATAGATCATAGGTTGGTTTAATTTTGATCATATTATATATTTGGTCATCCAAAACATTCATGTTTTGTTGGTGTTTTTAGGTGAAGTTGTTTTATTCAAGGAACAGTCAGATCCATAGTCTGTTTTCTTTATTAGTGTTGAAGGAGTGTGTATGTGTGTTATTGTCAGCTGTCATTTAGATAATAACCTATGTGTACAGTAAGTGATGTTTGAAGATGATGGGATGTATAGCTATTTTGGCATATAAATAGTTTAGATTACTTTTGCCAAAACTTACTTCAGATATTAAAATCCTTTTATTATTAGTTTTCAGGCCATGTCACACAGCTCCAGGAAATTTGTTTATAGTTTATCTCAGTTCACCCAAACATTTTATTACATGGAAAAACTTAATGTTTCCTGCAAGACAGGGCATTTCAGCATGCAATTTATCCGTCAGATAATTTATCAGAATAGCAAATAAAACTTCCTAGAACTGGACTCTGGAGAATCCTCGAGTTTATCTTTTCCTTCTGGAGAAGTGATTGTCTGTCTCTATTATTTGTTTTCTATCTCTAAGCCATGTCTATAAACCATGACCTGAATAGTCTGGTCCCATGGCAATCTAACAAATCATATAGCTAGTTCAGCTGTAGCTTCCGTGCTTCGATATATATAGTAAATGATAAAAGGTGTGTAAAAGCATGTCATATGACCTAAGGAGCTATATGAACATTAGCTGTTCTTTCTGCCTTAGAAATTAGAATAAAACTGATTAATGGCAGCTGGCCAGGGTTTATGCTTTCATAGGTGTGTCTTTACAGTCTTTACATATTTGAACATGTTCGTATGAGGCAAAAGCTAATGTTGTTTGATGGGGTCGATTGATAAATGTTGCTAATTATAATATGATAATTAAACTAAATGTAATGGGTGGTTATGTTGGTAAATTTAAAATTCAGAAAAAAATTAAATCTTTGCCTTGTTTTGTGTAGTAGTACTTCAATGAAAGAAACAAATGTCTGGACCATTTAGGTTTTGTTTTGGAATTATAAAATAACTGTACAAAATCTTAATGTGAAGTTGGAAACATAAATCAGAATAGTCCTATGTATGGATCAATGTGTTAGTTTGTTTTGTTTGGTTGGTTTTTTAGCGAGCATGAGAGAGACAGACAGGCACACAGACGGATAGAGAGACAGGAAGGGAGAGAAATGAAAAGCATCAGCTCGTAGTTGTGGCACCTTACTTGTTCATTGATTGCTTTTTCATATGTGCCCTGGCCGGGGGGGGGGGGCTCAAGCCAAGCCAGTGACCCCTTGCTCAAGCCTGTGACCATGGGATTAGGTCAATGCTCTATTCACTGCACCACCACCAACCAGTCAGGCGCATTAGTGGTTTTAAACACACAAAAATAAAATTTAAAATTGTATTTACAGTCAATTGCCCCGATACCAAAATATTATAGGTCCTTCGAAGAGATTGTGTCAGGTGATTTGTTTTGGGACAATGGTCAAATAAACTAGATGGCATCAGTGTTTTTCAACTCCAGTTATAAACAAAATTAATTGCTAATTAAATGTGGAATGGGCAGAGGATTAAATGTCAGTAATATTTTTGGTAAATTTTATTATTACACTTGATAGATTAATGATGTTTATGTGTTATTATGGTGTGGTTGGAAGTTTATGCTTTGGTGTCAGGCAAACATGGTTCCTGACCCAGTCATGCTTCATAGTAAGTCACATGACCTTAGACATGTTATTTAACTTGGTTCTCCCAGCAGTCAAAATGGGGGTAAAAATGGAATTATTACTTTCACAGAGTCGCATGAGGATTAAATGAGGTCATGCAGCTAGAGTGCTTAACATAGTATCTGGTACAAAGTAAGTGCTGCCTATCATTTGTTTCCTTCCTCTTCCTTGTTATTATTGCTTTTCTTTTTATTTTGAGTATTTCCTGTGTTCCTTTTTTGTTTCTTACCAAACTTGGCACTACTTAAAATAAGAATTAGGGATTTAAGAAATTGCAGTTGTTGAGTTGTTAAACTATACTGAGGATATTACAAGAAACTTATTGCATGAGAAAATTGCCTCTTGGAAATATTTGAGACACAGAAGACAAGAGAAGTAGGAGAACAATAGGTATTTCATTTGGATAGATTACCTCTGATGATGGGTGGGCTGTCCCTCACAGTACTTTTCTTTCATATTAAGTTCATGCTGCACTGTGAGACTGTTTTATGCTGCCAAACTATGGAACTGGGCTTGGAAGAACCAAGGATGTTGGAACACAGACCTCATAGCTATAACCTTCTTTATCTTTACAAATCAGTGTCATATGTGAGACTAGAAATGGAACTATAGACTGACCAGAAGTTTGGCAAGTATATATATATTTTTAAAAAACAAGCCATGTACAAAGCACAGTGGAAAGCACAGAAAAGATTGAAAAGGGAAACTTGAATCCTATCCCAGTTCTGTCACGGACTAGTGTGACCTTGGGCAACAAGCTGAAACTCTGCATCTTTGTTTCTACAATTGTACTACGATGAGCTTGAACTCAGATGATCTCAGAGATAACTAACTTCTGGCTCAGACGTTTTCTAATTATGTGTTTTCTTAGATCCTGAGCAATTATACTAAACTAATTTTTCATTCTTTCCTAGTTCAAGGTTGACTTGTTAGAAGAACAGAAATAGATAAGAAAACCTTGGGAATAGTACAGGACTCACATTTAGGGTTCCAATTCAAGTTCTGATGTTGAGCAGCTTTGTGGTCTTGGGAACTAACTCCCTTTACCCAATGTATCTTAACACTGGCCGCACATTTCAATTACTCTGGAGGATTTTTAAAACACTAATGTTGGATCTTATTCCTAAAGATTCTAAATACCCAGATATCAATGGGTGGTTAACACTCTCTAGGTGACTTGAATGTGCAGCCAGGAACGTACAAAACCTGTGGGCGTTAGTGTTCTTGCATTCAAGATGAAGATCCTAGAAAAAGCACAATCACTGCCCTCCTTGTGTTACTGAATTGAGGCTCAAACAAAATAAAATAGATATATGTAAGTACTTTACAATATGTAACTGCACAGTAATCATTAAAGTAAACATTACTAAGGAGCTTAGCTATTGCTATCGTGCAAATAGTAGGGATTAGCATTAGTGGATTAATTCTGTTGCTGGAGTTCTAACGTTTTAAGATAAAATTCACTTACTGTCTTTAAAAGTCATTGAGGTCTCCCCCGCAATTTGTACATGGCAATTTACTTCTGCAGAAACTCCCAGTGCTGCTCTGCAACCCAGTGGGGGCTTAATAATTAATTACATGTTGACTCAGTGATTCTTCTTAATAAACACAATTCTTCTAAATTTTCCATAGTGCATCTCATCACCACAATTCATCATGACACACCTGTTTGTCCCTTTGTGCCACAGCTTGTAAATGCATCAAAGTATGGGATAAACTATCCTAATGTTTATGTGGTGGGGAAAAAACCAACTGTTTCTCAAATTTATTCTATTCTGTCAGGATTTCCTAATTAGCCTTCATCGAACATCATGTCTTATAAGAACTTAATTCTTCTTTCTCTGTCTGACTTATTCTTAGCCTAATACCCTCTAGGTCCATCCACATGGTCACAAATGGTAAGATTTTATTTTTTCTTATGGCTGAGTAATATTCCATTGTATATACATACATAATATTCTTTATCTAATCGTCTCCCGATGGACATTTAGGTTGTTTCCATATCGTGGCTATTGTAAATAATGATGCAATAAACATAGGGATGCATACATCTTTTTGAAGTAGTGTTTTGGATTTCTTTGGATAAATACCTAAAACTGAGATTGGTGGGTCATATGGTTCCACTTTTATGTGGAATCTAAAAAATAAATGAACAAACAAAACAGAAACAATCTTATAGATACAGAGAACAATCTGATGGTTGCCAGATGGGAAGGAGGTTGGGGGCTGGGTGCAAAAGGTGAAGGGATTTAGAAATACAAATAGGCGGTTACAAAACAGTCACAGGGATGTAAAGCACAGGATAGGGAATATAGTCAATAATATTGTAATAACTATGTATGGTGACAGTTGGGTGCTAGACTTATATGGGAGATGACTTTGTAAGTTATGTAAATAGCCTGATCTGTGGTGGCGCAGTGGATAAAACATTGACCTGGAACACTGAGGTCACTAGTTCGAAACCCTGGGCTTATCTGGTCAAGGCACAAATGGGAGTTGATGCTTCTTGCTCCTCTCCCCGTTTCTCTCACACTCTCTATAAAGAATAAATAAAGTCTTTTTTTTTAAAAAAAAGATGTAAGTTATATAAATATCTAACTATGCTGTACATGTGACACTAATGTAGCATTAAATGTCAACTCTGATTGCAAAATAAAAAAAAATTTAAGAAAGAACTTAATTTTAGGTTTGTCCAATGGTTATCTTCCAGATATTTTCATGCTTTGACACTTTGATACATTTTTGTCTGTTCAACTATTCCCCTAAGAATGTTTGTGAGCATTACAGCTTGAGTAATAAATACTCAATTATAACTCAATAATAAATATAATTATTTTCCTAGTAGTGCTGGAATAAATCACATCTTGACTTCTGAAATTAGCCTACTATGACCTATTCTTCAGAATGAGCAAAGGTATCTTTAACGTGGACTTGTTGACTTATTTTTCCTGCACTTGAAGGTTGCCTAAGATAGCTCTGTCTCGAGATTGTACCTACTGCCTTGCAGCTGCTCTTCAGGGTTGAGTTTGAGGAGCACAGGCAGTACTGATGGTGACAGGCTCCAGCAAGGACTGTCAGTGAATGTGTTACTCCATCCTCTGACCTCTCATGGTGGTAGCAACCATTCAGCATCTCTGTGCTCACCAGAAAATACAACTTGGCAAAAGAAAATTCTGGAATCTTTTCAGTATCTGGATTTTTTTTTTGACAAATGATTTTTGACATTTTTCTCTATTGTTAAAGTTGGAATTATCTGTAAACGAAGAAATGTTTCTTTCCTTAGGAATCCCCTGAAGTGATGATCACTTATTAAGAATTAAACAACTACTTATTTATTAAACAAATAGTTAAATTTCAATGAAGAGCTAGCTTTTTTTGGAATTAGATCCTTGTAGACTGTTATTGCACATGTTCTTCTGCCCATGTTCTTCTGCATAGGAGGTGATGCAGTTGATGAAAAAAATTAATTATATATGCACACAAATATATAGCCATATATATATATATTTAAAATAGTAGGTTCACACACAAAATTGGGCCTGATTTTTACTTTTTTAAAAGAGTTGTAAGAAAAAAGGACCAAAAAATATATGATAGAGACCCTAGGGCACACAAGGACTAAAGTATTTACTATCTGGCCCTTTATAGAAAATGTCTGCTGCCCCTTGAACCATGTGGAAAGTACCAATAATAGAACTCACTCATTTTTTACTTTCACCAAGAAGTAGTACATTGTCTTCTCTCCTTGGAGGTATTAATTTCCACTTGTAAAATCTGTATTCACAGCCATTCTAAAGAGAGAATGAGAAGTCTCGGATAGCTGAATCTGTACAGAATCTTCTGACCCCAGCCAGCTCTGTTGTAGCGGCTCTTGAACCAGAGCTGCTGTGTTCAGTCTCTGTTTTTGCTGTTGTTCACTCCCCCAGATCACTCTCCAGCTGCCAGTTTGCCGCACAACTTCTTTGACCTTGTCTTTTTGGACAAATGATGATCCCATTCTAATGGCCCTTGTAAATCTGCTTTGTGACATTGTCCTAATTTTTACATGCTTTCACCCTTTAGGACCCCTGTTCTGTATCTCCTTCTCTACCTTCTCACCCAGAATCTCAGCTCTGTTGAGGCAGATAGATGCCTTCCAAATCTAATATTCCCACCCTTATCCTTCACTCACTACAGTCCAGGCCCTGTTTTCTTGCTGGTTTCAAAGTTCTGCCCCCTGCAACAGATTATAGCAGAGAGAAGATTTCTGGTGGCTTCCCTCACCAGACCAAGTGAAGCATTTTTGTAAGCACCATGGACACTTTTAGGACACTGCTTGTACATACTTTTTATTTATTTTAAATACATTTTTATTTTTCAATTACAGTTTACATTCATTATTATTTTGTATTAGTTTCAGGGGTACAGCATAGTGGTTAGACAATCATATACTTTACAGAGTATTTCCCCCAATATTTCTGTACCCACCGGCACCATATATAATTGTTAGTATATTATTGACAATATTCCCTCTACTGTACCTTATATCCCATGACTATTTTGCAACTATCAATCTGTACCTCTCAATCCCTTCACCTTTCTTACCCAGTCCCCCAAACTCCCTTACCTCTGGCAACCATCAGTCAGTTCCCTGTATTTATGAGTCCGGTTCTGTTTTGTTTGTTCGTTTATATTGTTCTTTAAATTCCATGGATAAGTGAAATTATATAGTATTTGTCTTTCTCTAGTTGATTTATTTCACTTAGCATAATACCCTCAAGGTCCATTTGTGCTGTCACAAATGGTGAGGTTTTATTTTATTTTTTTTATGACCGAGTAATATTTCATTGTATATATATACCACTGCTTTTTTTTTATTCACCTGTCTATTGATGGACACTTGGGCTGCTTCCATAACATATTGTTATAATGTAACACTGTAAATGTTACATGTAACATGTAAATGTTGCAAATAATGCTGCAACAAAGGTAGGGTATATACATCCTTCTGAATTAGTGTTTTAGATTTCTTCAGATATATACCCAGAAGTGTGATTGCTGGGTAATAAGGCACATACCCTTTATTGCATTCACTTAGTGTGCATACTGCTTGGTGGAATGTCCTTCCCATGAACCTTCTGGCCCCTTACTTTCACCTATGGCTGCAGCAGTTTTCCACGTCTACCGCTTTGGTCAGGCCTTTCTAGTGGTCCTTGATGCCTTTGGGATCCAGCACACATATCTAACCAGAGCTATTATAGCACTCACACTTCTGGTACATTCCTTCCTTTATTTCATTCCATCTTGCTGAATCCCTCCTCTCCTACCTGTGTGGATCCCTCTACTCAACGCACATTTATCCAATAGCAAGTTCATTCCAAACTGCTTAATGAGAATATTACTAAATCTAACAAATACAGCACTTAAAGAATATTTAATTCTGTTTTTAACCTTCCAGTGAATATATGGTTTAAGGACCAAACCTCAGGTAAATTTTTCTGAGCGATTACTCTTTTTCTGACTCACTATCTCATTTACTGACACATTATCTTGCCTTCAGCCATGCCTATAAACATTAAACTTCTGTAAATAAATGTAGCCTTTTGATTATAGTGCAGAAGACAACATCCTTCTTTGTAAACACTCCACATGGAAATGTAGCTTATAACCAGTGGTCAGTTGGTCCAGGCTGACTCATAGCTTTAATTTTTGGAATAGGCCTTGAGAGGTTGTCATTCAATTGCAACAGATGCCTTTCCAATAACTTTGTATCTGAGCATCTTTCATTTCCTTCTCTCTTTTCATTCCTTGTACACCTTTTTCCAAGCACCTTTTCAAAATTATATCACTATATCAAATATAAATTAGGAATACTTAGCCAGAACACATTGTCCTGAGGGAGATGCCCGAAGAACACTGACCTACCAGTAAGAAGTACAGGGAGGTGGAATGTTCTCCAGCCTGTCCCACTGTGACTCTGCTATGTGCACTGATCATTCACTTATTCGCTCATGATATATTTTATGACACAGTTTCTTGTGCCACAAACACCACGCTTGGTTCTAGAGAAACATTATTGAGACAAAAGAAAAATGTTGCTGCCTTCATTTGGGGGTGGTAGCATCAATTACAAGTTTACATTAATAAGTGTGCAATAAGTTAATATCCTAGCTCTGAAATAGAGAGAGCTAATATTAGTGGTTACCTTCCTAACAGCTTTGTGATCTCTGATCCTTATCTGTCTGTATTTCTCTCTCTCTCCACCATCCTTCTGTTTCTCCCTCTTTGTTAAGTGGGGGTGGAGAAAATTGTTAACGACAGAGTCCTGTCATTGCTATACTGATTTATACCCATATTCTTCCTTTTAATTGTGGAATTCTTGATCCCACAAAGTAGATGTTATTATCTCCATTTTAAATGCCAATAATGGAGTAAGACAACATTGTTATTAATCAGACTGTCACTGGAAAGGTGAATAAACAAATGCTTGCCTTATGGGAGTTTGGGGGCAGAAATATGCCTCAGTCCTGAATTTGAAACCACCAGCTTTAGTGGCTGCTAACCAATCTTAATCAGGGGCCTTGGAGTAACTTTTTTTTTTTTTTAACAACAGTCAGAGAAAAATTATCCCTTTTCTTTACAGAAGTTGGGACTGGATCTCAAAATTGGAAATGTGTCCTCCCCAGTCATACCCACACGGTTAAAAATACGATGCATTTCTTAAGGTAGGAGCCACACACTAGATTTCTAATGTCCGTATTTCTTCCTGGCCAGAATTTCTAAATCTTTCCCGAATACGCCCAGTCATACTTTCTGAACTTTTGAGCAAGCATTAGCTTCAGTTTTCCGTAAAGCCCCCAGGCACAGGCCGGGGGACTGAGGCCAGGGCGGAGCGCCCCCGCGCCGGGGATCCCTGCGAGGGGGTCTGGCTGGTCGCGGCCGCTCAGTGTCGGTGCCCGCCAGCCTGCGACGCGCGAACGAGCTTCCCATCCCTGGTTCCACCCGGTGCCCACGAGCTGCAGGAGGAGCCGCGCTATTTTTACCTCCCCCGCTGCAATCCTCTATATTTATTTGCAGTAAGGAAATAAATAAAGGATTAAGAAGGAAACGCTTGGCCTTAGTTTCTTTCCCGAAGAAGGAGGGGGTTGGAATAGAAAGGGGTATGTGAGGTATCGGGTGGTGGAGAAGGCTGGTCGATTTCTCTGCAGATCATTCTTGTCTCTGGCCTAGAAGTCCCCGCACCGCACTCTTTCTTCCCTTCGGGCTAGTCCCCGACTGACATCCTCCCCTTCCCCCACCTCTGGAGGTGCCACCGTCACCCCTGAGGCTGCCTGGGTTGCTGCATCACTCTGCTGCTTCCCTCCCTCCCACTCCGGCCGCAGTTTCTCCCCCGCTTCACAATAAAGCATGCGCAGTGCGTTCTGTGCCAGGCAACAGCATCAGCATCAGCATCAGCATCAGTACCCGAAGCCGCTCTCCGGCGCGCTCTCGAGAGCGGGGAGCACGCCCGCGCCGCGCGCGGCCCCGCGCCGCTCGCTCCCGCGCGCCGGCTCAGCATCCTCAGCCCCAGCAGCAGCCCCCGCAGTCGCTGAAGCGGCCGCGCCCGCCGCAGGGAGGGAGGAGCATCAAGGGAGGTTCCAAGTTGGCGGAGCGACTGGGACCCCCAGACTCTTCAGCGGCCGTCCCGGGAGGCCCTGAAACGCGAGCAGGGGAGGGGGCACCGCCCAGTCCCTAGTCCCGAGCCCTGACCCCTACCCGCCGCGGCACCATGCGCGCCCAGCCGGCGTGACCGGCTCCGCCCGCAGCCTAGTCCGGCGCTCTCCCCGGCCACACTGAGCGGCGCCAGGGAGCTATGAGCCATGAAGCCGCCCGGCAGCAGCTCCCGGCGGCCGGCCCTAGTGGGCTGCAGCCTTCCGCGAGCCTCCAGCGACCCCCGCGGCGGCCCCGCCGGCCGGGCGCCTGCTCGCGCCCTGGCCCGCGCGCCTCCCTGCCGCCTGCTCCTCGTCCTTCTCCTGCTGCCTCCTCTCGGCGCCTCGTCCTGGCCCCGCGCCTGGGGGGCTGCTGCACCCAGCGGTGGGTATGGCCCCGGTGCCCTTTGCATTGCCTTGCCTGCCGGGCCCTGCAAAGGAAAACGAAGGGCACGCGGGTCCGTGCGCTCCGGACACGTCCCAGGCTCGGCCTTTCCGCGCCTCCCTGCCTGCTTCTCCACCTTTCTCATTCCCAAGCCCCCATTTATGCCACTTCACTTTTTGAAGTCCGTTTCTGTTGCATTCACTAAAAAGCCCATTCTAATTACTGTCGGTTCCACTGGAAGGTATATAGTGGATGCGGGGTCCCTCTGTGCAACTTGGCTGAAGGGAACCCTGTGAATGGGGATTGCAGCGAGGGAACAAGTTGCTTCTTGGGTGGTGGAGCCTGACTGTGAATGCGGAAGGATGTAATAATAGTGGTAATGTGTTGTTTCCTCAAATTACCTCTGGGTTTATTCCCTGCTGTTGCCATTAAAGTGGGGAAGAAAAACTTCAGGGGTATAAACCTTTGGTTTGTAATTTCTCAAATGCTTGTCATAATAATGAACAATTCAGATTGGAAATAATGGCCAATACAATTGGAAATCAGTGAAAGCAGAAAGCTGGCCTTGGCAGGAACATAAAAAGGAATTGGAAAGCTGCCAGCATCTGCATCCCTCTGTAGCAAAGGAGTTTGCTCATATCAAAGTTAGAAGAAAAAGGAATTGTCCATTTTGTTAAATGAATCAGTTAATATGAATTCAGCACTCACGTTATCTCAGGAGTGTTCTTAGCTCTCAGATGGGATACTCCTAGTCAGAATACCTTTGAGCTTCTGTGGGCTCAGACGAGGGTCCCGACCCTTAAGCATGTTCATTTGATGACTCTTCCTTCAAGTCCATTCTGTTCTCCCCCCCCCCCCATACTTAAAAGTATAGATTTGAGACAGGTTAGAAATGTACATAAAAACATAAATAGAAATAAACAGTACATGATTGTATCAGCCTTATTATTGGCTGTTATCTTATCCAGGCCATTTCATTGTTGCAATAACTTGCTTTCCTGTGTGTCCACTTTTTAACTGCTTTCAAACAGGAAACTTTGTTTTTGTCATTGATGGAAAAATAAATGCATTTTGGTATTTATGTATTTATAGGGTATATATATGTGTGTGTGTTTGTGCCCCCTGCTCCCCCCCCCCCCCCCCACCAGCTCCGCATTGGAATGAAACTGCAGAAAAAAATTTGGGAGTCCTGGCAGATGAAGACAACACATTGCAACAGAATAACAGCAGTAATACCAGTTACAGCAATGCAATGCAGAAAGAAATCACACTGCCTTCAAGACTGGTATATTACATCAACCAAGACTCTGAAAGCCCTTATCATGTTCTTGACACAAAGGCAAGGCACCAGCAAAAACATAATAAGGTAGGCAGAGGGCTGGGAATGCAAAAGTAGTTGTCATGAAGAGTTACTTTTGATTTGATTTTGTGCCAGAATCGGATTTCACAAATTTTACTGCAGCATTTTATTAGGAAATCAATTAGTATTATGATAGGAGAGAAACTGGAGGGAATTAACCTGGGATCTACTGGAATAGGATTGCTGTTTCTCTTCTCTGACTCTAAAATGGAATTGGAATTCTCTTAATGGTGTTAGAAATTTAACAGCTGAAATGTGGTCCCTGTATCTTTCAGGTGCATTGGAAACTGAACAATAGTTAAGTGACTGTATTTAGTGTCCTCATTTATATCTGTGAGGCTTTATGTAAGTGTGTAGTATTCCCCCTCCCATGTTGAAAACTGCTTTCAGTCTGGACACAGAAGATTGCTACATGAGGCTGTTTGGCAGCAACTTCCCCATCAATCTTGCACTTAGAAATTCAATGTTTAAATTTAAGCAACTTCTCTTTAACTGATTGGTAGGAAAAAATACTTTCTGTTATATTTTCAGTAGGTAATCAATTATACATTTAAAAAGACTATGGTGAATACAAACAGACCATTTATACAATATAGAGACCAGTTTTGGTCAACATACTCCTTCAGACTTTATCTGCACTCATTGAGTGGTTGCTATACTTTCAGGTTGGCTAGAAAGTGGCACTGATTTTTAAAAGGCATTCAGCAGAAAGTAAAGGTGCTTGATATTCAAAGATTTTAAGGAATCTTTTTGCCTACTTACTATTCTTTGTTTGAGTCAATATTTTGGACCCCAAGCAGATTAACATAATGGGTTGTTAGTGCCTCTGTTCTATGTCAAGAGAAGAAAATCAAGTCTGTTTGTCAAATATTTTACTTTGGACTATACTTGTTTAGTTGAGAAGAATGGTTAACTGTCTAAATAGTTACATTAGAACTTTAGAAAAGTATCAGTGGTTTACATTATTGTTTTTATTAGTTTTCTAAAATATAGGTAAGTAGTAACTATTTGAGTTAGAAATGTCAGGCTTTTAGGGAACTTTCCCAAGATTGTAAAACAGCTAATATAAAACTCAAGAGGCCTGAATACTTAATATTTACCATTTTTTTTTACAAGTCAGGTTTCTGAGAAATGCTTCCTTTGTACTGATTATTATTAGAGAAGTTAGTTTATTTTCAAAATATTATGAAGTGGCTGTTACCCGCCTTGGCTGAGATGAATGGCTCTCTGTTTTTGCAGCCATTTTCTTACCTGCACTTATGGAACTTAATGGGGTGACTCCTGGATCATGTCTACCTATATGTCTTGTTGACAACACAAGTGGGTGATGTCATTAAGGAAGAAGAGTCCAACACCTTCTCATGAATGCTTTGAGGCCAATTTTATGGCTTTCCTAATTAATGACACCTTTTATGGTTCTCAAACTCCAGTGCCTTTGCATAAAGTACTGGAGGAAGAAATAAAAACTGCCTCATAGTCTATTTGAAAGAATGGTCAAGCCTTCTTGAGTTGAGACTTGAAAGAAATTTCAGTGGAACTTCTTTGTAACTCAGGTGTTCGAGGCTATGACTAACACTTGTCTTTTTTTTTTACAGGGACAGAGAGAGAGTCAGAGAGAGAGAGGGATAGATAGGGACAGACAGACAGGAACAGAGACAGATGAGAAGCATCAATCATCAGTTTTTTGTTGCGACACCTTAGTTGTTCATTGATTGCTTTCTCATATGTGCCTTGACCATGGGCCTTCAGCTGACCGAGTAACCCCTTGCTTGAGCCAGCGACCTTGGGTCTAAGCTGGTGAGCTTTTGGTGAGCTTTTTGCTCAAGCCAGATGAGCCCGCGCTCAAGCTGGCAACACCAAGTGTCTCGAAGCTGGGTCCTCCGCATCCCAGTTCGACTCTCTATCCACTGAGCCACCACCTGGTCAGGCTAACTCTTGTCTTAAAGTCTAACCTTACGTAGTTGCTTTGTTGGCGGGCCATTGTTTGACTACAATATGTCTAAATTTCTATGATAATAGTTTGTTAAAACTTCACCCACCACTCATGTAGAGGAATAGATTTTTCACTATGCAAGTCATACTTGTTATTGGAATGATTTTACCTCTCCACTTTCATTTCCCAGGGTGGTTGGGCTTCTTTTATCTTTAAAAAATGTTTACAAGGAAATTATATTTGGAAGCACTTTTCTTTTTCTTTATTAGTTTAATTCAACAAACATTTGTTGCACATTTCTATGTGTAAAGTAGCATGCTACAGATTCAGAGATAAGAGATAAGCAGGAGGAACAAGACACGATCTGTTTTCCAGGAGACACAAAAGGAGATAAGCAAGATTCTGAAAAGTGCTCCCATGCAGGTATAAACAGTCTTCTTAAATGGTGTGTTCCTTGAAATTTCCATTTGTGTTCTGGAATTTTACTTTTACTTCTGTTTTCAAGCATCTCTTGGATAGTTGGCAAAAAGAGTTCCCATTGCTTTCAGCTTATTTCTTAGGATGACTTGCCTAATAATAGTGATGAGAAATGCTTCTTAGGTCAGCTGCTTTTCAAATACTTCAGTAAGAAAGTATAGAATTTCATCATTTTTGCTTCTATAAGTTTTTACTTTACTAGATAGGAAAAGTGGGATGTACCTTTTTTCCTCGCCGGATTTCATTGTACTCATGCATGTTTTAATGACTCCCTGGGAAATGCTGAATCACTGTGCTGTTTGCCAGGATTCTCCTAGTTTGGGGGTAGAGGTGGAGAGGGAAAGTCCCAGATATAGGTTGCAAGTCATAGCTCCATTTGTATTTCATCAATACTCAGTGTTGATCAGGCTTTATTACTTTACAGCTGTGAAAATTAAAATGTTTAACTCTTTCAAAATTGGTGAGTTCAAGAGCAGATGGTACAAAGCCCCTCTGTAATACCAGTGTTTTTTTTGAAAACCTTTAGGTTTTCCTTGTGGAATTGTTAATGGTGAATGTTAGAGTTAGGCCTCGGTTCTTGAGTTAGGCTAAGAAAGAATACAGAGTCAAGAACCCTAATGCAAACAAGTTTATTTAGAAAGTCAGAGGTTGAAGAAGTGAGCCAGTTGGGCTGTGTGGACTCAGGAAACAAGTTACAGAGGCAAAAGAAGGGCCCTTGGAGCTTAGGAGAAAGAAAGCAAAAAAGAGTAAGAGAGAGAGTGAGAGAAAGAGGCAGAGGTAGAGGTGGGGGAGGGAGAGAAGGAGAGAGAGTTGTCTTAAGGGCTTTATAAGTTTTTCAAAGGCTGGGATTTTAGGGGAGGATCTCAATAGAATTTTCATCAGTTTTCCATATGTGTCCTTTCAGGGTTGAGCTCTCTATTGATTGGTCAGTGCTAGGGTGGGTGGTCATTGGTCAATGCATCTGGTCCCGGTGTCAGCCATGGCATTGCTTTTTCTGGTTTTGCTGCCCTTCTGAGCCTGGAACTGAAACACAACTGAGGCCTAGATGTTATTTCTAGTTTGACCAAAACTCTGTTTTGTTCCTTAGATTATTTGATGCTGATCAGAACCTTGTTGTCCTGAGGGCTTAATGCTTAAGGGAATGGTTGTGCAAGGGTGTGTGTGGGAGTCATTTTAGGCTATTCCTTTTTCCTTTGTTCCTCCCATAAGGGGGTCTAAACTGCATGCCTAGTGACTTGTTAGGGGAGGAAAAGTCACCCTGGGGGTGAGGTCCTAGCCTATAATAGTTGTTTTCTCTTATTTTGCTGTTGCTAGGCATCTAGGACTTTCTACCCTGAAGACATTCCATACCTGGCCTATCATTCCTGTTCTGCTTATGCCTAACTGCCTACTCTGTCAGAATCTTTTTATCTCCAAATAGGGTGATGGATAACTTATTGTCCAAACTACTCCATTTATGAGAGTGCAAGAAGGCACACTTAAAAATTATGCCAGGACAATAGGCATAAACCAAGGGGTCTAGAGCAGATGGCGGCTCTGGTCACCTTGGATCAAAACAGTTAATTGGTTTTTGGTGCTTATTCCAATTCAAGTAAATTCATAATTTATTTTATTTTCTGATGATTTATTATAAATTTTCTTACCAGCTAGGATGTCATTACCACCATAGAGAAGTAGTAGGGTCTGAAATGAAAAAATTTAGTTTTGTTTTTTTACCAATACATATCTTCTTCATTTGTAGAGACTTTTACAAGAATGAATGGAATTTTATGATTACTAAACATAAGTATTTTATTAATCACTAACTCAATATATGAATAAAATGGACCATACATTTTAAAAGGGAAACTATTTAGATTCACTCATTTGTTCACTCATTCTTCATTCAATCTGAGATAATTCTTTGAGGTCTGTTCCTAGGAAAGTTAATGAATCTCTGGGTGAGGAAAAATAAATTTTTCTTTATTCTACTAGGTTTTTGGCTGAGATGCATCCTCTATTAAAAGACAGATTAACAGGAGAAAAATTAATTTAATAACATATAGACCCTCTGAAAGGCCAGTAGCCACGACCACCATCACAGCCACCTGGCCCATGCGGGTTTGCATTAGCTGCGGACAGACGGTAATGAAACAATGGAGCCGAGAACTGGTGGGCCATTAGCTTTAATCCTAGCTTGCACCTGACGGGCAAGAAATACACACAGTGGGAAAACACTTCCCTTTTCATTCAGGGCTCCCAAAGCCACTGACTCATCCGAGTTTCCTAGATAGAATCAAAGTTTCTACCTCACCAGTCTTATTTACCTCTGTTTCCCATCTCCTCTCTACACAAACTCTGCACAAACTGGCTTCTCCTTCAGCACTCCGCCATCTTGGCTGCTTCTCCTCTCCTCCACGTGGCCTTTCTCTGCTCTCCTCCAGCATGGGCTCCTCCTAGAACGTAATCCCTTTTCCCCGAACAACATGATCTTTCTTCCTTTAAAACCTTTTGGCTTGAAAACCCTCCCCCAACACACATTAATATAATCTTGCCCATCCCAAGCAAGAAGGGCAACTAATATTATCACCTGGGCGATGGGCTTCCATGTGGGCAGTGCCATCTTTAACAAAGTGAGCATAATATATTTTATCTGCCCAACAACCTCCTATGTAAATAGTACGTAGGAGAGACCCAGAAGAACTGAGTACCTCTTTCAAACGACCCATGCCCTCACCTTAAAACACATCTCCAGCTAAAGACCTAGGAAGGTGTTGGGGGTGGGGAGCCAAGTTTAGGAGGGTAGAGAAATCACAGTAAATAATGTTCAGGTTGTTATGCAGATATAAGTCTCTGCCTTTTCCATTGATAAAAGTTTATATTAATTATAGTCATCCTTCTCTTCCTGGTACAGAAGGGAAATGCCCCTACCAATGGGAATTTCTTATAAATGTAAATGTTTCTTACTAAAGGGTAATTTCTACTCAGTTTTTCAGAGCTTTGCTTATGTCTGCTGGTTCTTAAAAATAATTGGCCTAAAATAATCCTCATGTCAAAGAAGCATATTTTGGGGTGGTACATTCTGCTCCTGTTCAAGCCTTTTCCTGAAACTTCCCTTTAGTCTAAGATTACTCGCTCTGTACCCTGCTGCCTTAAGCGCTTTTTCTCTTCCAGGTGAGAGGGGACAGGCGAGGTACACTGTGCCTTGCACAGGGTCTGAGGAGGATGAGAGTCATCTCCTTTGACTTTAGTTAGCCTGCTTATGCTCAGTCTTTTGTTACCTATCTGCTGTGTTGGGGACGTGAACCTGGTGTTTTGAATTAAGAATATGCAGATTATGGCTTGCTAAGTGAGGGGATACAAGTCACCCAGACCCAGTAGGCTGGTAGTTTTCTCAGCATCTAAGCTCTCTCTTTGGAGAAGTGAAACCCACGGGGTCTTTTTGATTGAAGGCTCAGTTTTAGTACACTCACACAAAGTAGTCAAAAATGTATCACATATCCCCAAAGCAGGGTGGGGTGGGGAGGCACTGAGCTGGGGCAAGGGCAGTCCTCTGTCCCAGGTCACAAGCATCAGGCAACAGAACAGGGTAGCAAGCCCTAGGTGCTTAGACCGAGGCCACTAACTTAGCCCAGGCTTAATTTTAAGGGACTATATTAAAAGGTGTAAAAGTAAAGTGGGAAGTTATGATGGGAATCTTAAACTCAAGTCCTTGTCTATATGTTTAGATGGCGGGTGTGAGCAGAGTTATCATACTCTAAAATGCCTATGTATCAACTCAGAAAAACTCAAGTTGTGTTTTTCTCATCATCCCTACTCCCCAACACCCCAGAATGAAGAGAGAGAAGACGGATGTTTGAGTGAATTTAGATCATGATGATTATTATTACTTCCTGCTCTACTTCAGGACAAGGCCACCTATCTTGACCATCCTGAAGCCAGCTGCTCCATTTTTCTTGGTATACAGGGTCCTTTCTTAGAGTTGGTAGAGTGGCAACCATTAAGTTATGTGACGATACAATCTTTTGTATTGGCTTCAACAGCCTTCCCAAATTTTTTAAGTCTTCCTAAGCATTCATTATAAAGTTGCAGTGTATAGAATTCAGGCTTGTCATGGTTTTACTTGTAATTTCTGGCATATCGTAAGCTGTCAGTAAATATCTGTTGAATGAATTGATGATTAAACATGCATATGTTAGAAAGAGTACAGTGCTTTCTGTGAAATTTTATGTTATAATCAAATTGACATTCAAAAGAGCCTCAAGTTACTATTAAGCATTTTTGGCACTGTGACAGATCAGTAGAAGAGATCATTTGGTTGAGTTTTTTAGCACTGCATAAATCACACCTACTGTATGCGTACTTTACCTAAAATAGTGAAAATACCTACAATTCTGAGATGATCCTGATCACTAACACCCACCATTATATGGCTAATCAAGAGCTGACCAGGTGGTAGTTTTTGTCATTGTTATGGGTTAAGATGTCCATTGACATAGTATCTAGTAAATCAGATTTATATTTGTTAATGGTTAAGTTCTGTTTGGTTCATTAAACTTTTATTGAATACCTATTTTGAATCAGGCACTGGGATGGACTCTGTTAAAAGTGATTAAAGGTAATATTCAGTTCTTACTCTTGCTCATAACTTGATGGTGTCAGGAACAAGGCAGCTGGTGGTGCATGCTTCATACCAGTGCAGTAGCTCATGGTAAGAACAAGAGGCTGTGGTCACCTAGGAAAGTCAAAGAAGACCTCATAGAGGAAGAAACAATTAAGTTGGCTCTAAAGAGCAATTAGGAGGTAAATTTTTGGGAAATGGGACCACAGAGTCAGAGGCAAAAGCTCTGGCCTGCTGGGAGGCAGTAGGAAATTCGGTGTGGTGAATGTGAGAAGGAGAAACCCCAGTGCGGGAAATTTAAAAGAATTGAGCATTACCCTGGTCAGATAGCATCATTGTTTAGAGCAGGGGTCCCCAAACTCTTTACACAGGGGGCCAGTTCACTGTCCCTCAGACCGTTGGAAGGCCGGACTATAAAAAAAACTATGAACAAATCCCTATGCACACTGCACATATCTTATTTTAAAGTAAAAAACCAAAACAGGAACAAATACAATATTTAAAATAAAGAACAAGGAAATTTAAATCAACAAACTGACCAGTATTTCAATGGGAACTATGGGTGCGGATGCATTCTGTGCTCCTCTCACTGACCACCAATGTAAGAGGTAGGTGCCCCTTCTGGAAGTTTGGCGGGGTCCGGATAAATGGCCTCAGGGGGCCGCATGCGGCCCGCGGGCCATAGTTTGGGGACCCCTGGTTTAGAGCATTGTCTTGAAGCACAGAGGTTGGCAGTTTGGTCCTTGGTCAGGACACATACAGGAACAGATCAATGTTCCTGTCTGCTGTCTGTCTGTCTCTCTACCTCTCTCCCTTCTTCTCTCTCTAAAATCAGTAATAAAAATAAGAATTGAACATTATTTTTATATTTGTAGTCAATTGAAAGATACCTCAATTCCCCTGGAAACCTAGTAATATACATGTTTATAGATATAGCAGTTGAGATTTGTAGTTAGTATCTTCAAAAAGGACAAATAGCTAGTAAGTGTCAGACAGAGACAGGGTTTGAACCCAAGTCTTATTTCGAGGAAGCTCACTCTGCACAGAGAATAGGGTGTGTTGGGAGTGGCAGGTAGTGAATGTGAAAGGTTGTGAAGGCTGTGAAGAGAAAAGGGATTTGGATCTATTCCTTATCAAATGGTTAAGCCCTGAGAAGTCAGGAGGTAAGCACATTGTGGATTGAATATTGGTTGATTGCCAGTTCTGTGGTTCCTCAGGGAATTTATCCTCTAGTTCAGTGGTAGTCAACCTGGTTTCTACCGCCCACTAGTGGGCGTTCCAGCTTTCATGGTGGGCAGTAGCGGAGCAACCAAAGTATAAATAAAAAGATCAATTTAACTATAGTAAGTTGTTTTATAAAGATTTATTCAGCCAAACTTAGCAAAAATCTGACATAAAGTACTTGGTAAGTAATTATTATTATATGCTTTAACTTGCTGTAACTCTGCTTTATATATTTTATAAAGTAACTTCCCTACTTTATAAATCACCATTACTGTGGAACCGGTGGGCGGTTAGAAAATGTTACTACTAACAGAGATACAAGGATGGGCAGTAGGTATAAAAGGTTGACTACCCCTGCTCTAGTGGAAGGAGGCAGACCATAAAACAAGAACAATGACAACACAAGCATTTCAGGTACTGAGAAGTGCTTGAAGAAGATAAAGAGCGTATATGGTAGAGAAAGGTGTGCGGGATGATTCCTCTGAATAATCAGAAGATTGGACCTATGATCTTGGGCAGAGGTAAGCCATCTATGGTCCTTCCCCTTTAGATGGGGTGGGCACTAGCTCTTTACTTCATTGCCCTCCACTTCTTGTTGCTGAACACTCACCCTTCTTCATTTTTGTTATGTGCCTGGTCTCTGTAGGTGTTTGAGTTTGGATCCCAGTTTTTGATTCTTCTCTCCCTAGAGACTGGACCAGTTTTGATCATCTCACCCTGGATTGATTTGACTGCCATCATGCTTGCCAGCAGTCTGAAGCTGAGCTGGGCTGTTGAAAGTCCTGTTTCAGCGTGTATTTCTCCATAAAATGCTCTGCTCATGGGTTGACTCACTCTTGCTAACTATATTAGTACTAGTGTTATTCTGTCTTCACTTATTATCAGGTTTTTTTTTTTTTTTTTTTTTTACAGGGACAGAGAGAGAGTCAGAGAGAGGGATAGATAGGGACAGACAGATAGGAACGAAGAGAGGTGAGAAGCATCAGTCATTAGTTTTTTGTTGCTGTTGCAACACCTTAATTGTTCATTGATTGCTTTCTCACATGTGCCTTGACCATGGGCCTTCAGCAGACTGAGCCACCCCTTGCTGGAGCCAGTGACCTTGGGTCCAAGCTGACGAGCTTTTGCTCAAGCCAGATGGGCCCACGCTCAAGCTGGTGAGCTCAGTGTCTCGAACCTGGGTCTTCCGCATCCCAGTCCGACGCTCTATCCACTGTGCCACCGCCTGGTCAGGCTTATTCTCAGGTTTTATTAACACATCAGGCCACTGTCCTTCTCTTGACAGTCAGTCAGAAAATGACCCAGGAGCATTTAGTTACCTGATGGCATTGCCCAGGGTTGATGGCATCATTCATCTGAGGATGGTCAGGCAGGAAGTGAGCTCTCATTCCCTCCTTGCTCCTTTTTATCAGTGGTACCACTATTTTCCTAGCCATCTAAGGGTGAACCTTTGGAGCCATCGTTGACTCTTTTCTCTCCTTCATCGTCTCTCTATAAATAGTCACTTATTAAGTCTTGACGTTTCTCCCTTGAATCCATTCCTCCTCCTCTCTCTGTATTGTGTTCTTGTCATCGCCTCTTGTCTCTCTCTCTGTGTGTCAATCCATCAGTCCCCTGCTGACAGATCAATCGTCGTGGCACACTTATTTCTCACGTGACTCCCATTATCCTCATGCAACAAGCATAATTTCAGCGAGATGAGTTTTACTTGTGGAGTAAAGGAGAGCATGTTAAACGCTCTGGAAGAGCTGTCGCTCCCCTGGGTATACTACACATTTGCTGTTTTGTTCTCCTTTTAGCATTTTTCCAGGCCTGTTTACCCAAAGGTCAGTGCATGGCAGGAGGTAATTTTGTCTGCATGACTCCATTCATTTCTGTCCAAACTCTAGGACTAGTTATGGAAATCCCTTGTGATCAGCGGTAACAACCTCATCTGTCAGTAATATGTTCTGAGGCTTTTGTTTTAGGTTCAAATTTTGTTAAATTCCTGCTTCAGAAGATCCTGTCATTTCTCTCTTTAAGACCTGAGTAATTAATTGCTCCTAGAATATGTTTGCTGAATGCAAATGTTTTATACCTCTCAAGAATGTACATAATCATAAGGCTTTATTCATACAAAGTATCAATTCACAAGTGATGTGGGTACCCTTTAACCTTATGAAAGACACATTCATTCACATAATTCACTCATTCAAAATCCACCAAGCATGTGATTTTTGCAATTTTACAAAGGAGTCTTTGTGTTCAGAATTTATATAAATTCAGGACAATTTTAATCAAGTTTAACGCTAAGAATTCTATTATAAAAAAATAGATCCAGTTATCATATTTGACTCAAAATAATGAGATGTTAAAAACAATTAATTTCACTCACAGCAAATTAAGATAAAGTGTTTTCTTTTTATAGAGGAACGTTAGAGCTGCATTCTCCATCACTGGGGAACCATCTGGGGCAGAGCCAAACCTGTGAATTGACTTGATACTCCAAATATTGTTATATAGGTATCTTCTCTGGCAGAAGAGTAGATGAAGGCTTCTTTCCTCATCTGGAAAATTAGAAATTAATGAATTAGAGAACTAGTTTTAATTTTATTGTGAAATATATTTATTTGCTAACAAGTTCTACCTTAATATGAAATGCTCTCTAAGCTTTCTATTTAGAAATGAAAAGGATGGAAATTAAAATAATTTCCTCTATTGATAGACATTAATTACAGAGTTAAGTTCAAACAAACCAATGAATGGAATTGTAAATAGCGCCTTATAACCAGTGATTGTATTGGCCTTTAGCTTTGATCTATCAAATTAAAGTTGGAGACATTCACCTCTTTCTTATCTCATGGCAGTGTCCACTTGAGGGAGTCATCCTGGTACATTTTCAATCCGAAAAGGGTAGTGGGAACAAGATAATTGCATGGTTTTGGACCACCTCTCTCTGCCTTTCATAGGGCTGAAGATTAATTTTGGAAGCCTAACCTAAGCATGCCTAGAGGCATGTCATAAAAACATTCCAGAACAATGAAGAAATTGATTTTTGAGTATCTGCTGAATTCTAGTATCTGTTCCAGTACTTCCTTTCCCTTAGTGTTGACATTTAAGAATTTGCTATATCTGGTTGTAGTCTGGAACACTTAATTGGGTGCTTTGTACGTTCTTTTAATTATAAACATGCCTGCTAATACTGTATACCCTCAAAGTTAATAGTTATATTGCAGATGGGCTCCATTAATAATAGAAATCAAACATTTCTCAGGGGCGTGGCCATCCCCCTCGTGTCTCTTGCTCTTTACTTTTTCAGCTGAGTTGCATGTATTAAATCAGCTTGCAACTCGCTGCAATATGCTGGTAATAAATATATTGCTTTTGCTGTGTACTTATCAAGGCATTTTCATATCTATTGTCATATAACATCCTCACAGCAATAAAACAAGTTTAATTATAAGATGATTATTATTTGTGTGTTCTAGATGAGAAAACTTAAGTCCAAAGAGGTCAGGTTCAATGGTCCAGGTCCTGGGAATTATTGGCATGACCAGAATGACCAGAACCTTGTTCTTTTATCACACTACATCTCTGGATTAAATGGGGGAACTTTCTATCCCTTTTAGGCACCTTTTCTGTCAATGATAAAGACCCATAAACTAATTACACCATGTGTACACAAGAATACACTCACTGCCCCTGGCCTTACTCTACATCATCTGGTTGATTTTCTTGTCTTTTCTTTTTCTAAATAAGGACTCCAGATAAATAATCTTGTTTAAAATGTGGACAGTTTTACAATACCTTGCCTACCTGCTTACCTTTCCTTCTTAATCTTTCTTACCTTTCTTTTTCCACCATCAGATTCCCCATTCTCCTTGTTTATTTAAGAAGGGTGCTCACATTTGGTGTTTCCAAATTATCAGTCAGGCATTTGACTAGACTTTTCCTTTTTTTGGAAATATTTTCTCTAATATAGCCTTCTGTAACCTGAAGACATAGGTCTTCCAAACAAGCTGGATTTAATAAGAAACAACTGGGTAATTTACCCTGTGTTTTTTTTAACTAACACCCAATTTAAACTTTTTGTCAGCGTGGGATAACCAGAGTTCCTACATAGACATATTATTTCAGTGCAAAGCAGAGAAATTGGCATTTTAATGATACAGTATAGGGATTTACTTGTCGAATAAATATGATTTGTACTAAGCTGTTAGAATGTAAGATATTCTATGATTTCTCTTACTCCTTTTCCACATAGTGGGGAAGAATGGTGTGGGAGTCAGCTTGGGGGTGTGACAGATGTGCTAATCCCAGCTATTTAGACTTGGGCGAGTTACCCAGCCTTTCTGAGCTTCAGCTCTCTTATCAGTAATGCGCCTGACTGAAATGGCATCACTCGTGTAAAGTAGTTTGCACCGTCCCTGGCAAACAGGAAAGTCCTCAGTAAATGTTACCTGTTTATTACTGACTGGAGGCCTAGGGAATCCAAGTGTGAGCTGCTCTTTTATGAATAAAGGATTGTTTTATTTAAAAAAAGGAGGTGGAAAGAAAAAGAATAGAAGTTTATTAAAGTCCGTAAAAAGAATAAACGTCTGTAAAAAAAGATGGTGGGTTTCGAAATAATTGTGAGGATGTCTGTGGGGAGGGATGACTTTCATGGTCTTCCTGGTTTTATGGCTGTGGATGACTTGATTCTTCATCTCAGATGAGAGTCGAGTAAATACTTGAGGATGTGGTGGGATGTTTTAGTGGCTGCAATCCTCTAAGTTGAGGCAATGGGGCAGTAGTCTGTAAACATGGTACTTGTACTGGGAGAGGGGGAGGAGAGGTACTGGAGTTTCCCCTAAACCTTTGCCAATAATCAGGGTACTCCAGGGCAGGCTTAGAATGGGGCATTTTGGTGAGTTGTAAAATGGACTGGTTTTTTTTTTTTTTTTTTTTTTTTGTGTGTGTGTGTGTGTGTGTGTGTAGCTAATTGCTAAGATGGGCATAGTTTGTCACCAGATACAATAAATAGCAGAAATCATATGATAATTTCCTTGAGAAATGTCCCTTCCTACTTCCAACAATTCCCCAAACAAAACCAAACCCAAGAAATGCTTTCATCTGCCATTGACAGTTTTCTGGCTTTGGACTGTAACATCCCAGTTATAAAACCATGACAGTTAGGATAGTGCACAGAGCTCCTTACCAGAAACACTGAATAGGGAGAGTAATATATTGGAAATAAAATTCTGGGATATTATTGAACATGCTGTGATCAGGTAGTAAAATATTGAGTGTTGTATCTTAATTGAAAAGATTTCATATGTACATGGATTCCCATTCTCTTGTAAATTATGGCTAAAAACAGTTAATGAACTCTATTAGTGAGTGCAGTTAGTTAATCACCTTGTTAATTACTGTGGTCTGCCCTGCACAAAGCAGTGAACTTTCATCTCTGTAGAATGTTCAGACTGTAGTTACAGGCATTTATCACTGTTAGGCAACATAAACACAATCACTAGTTTCCTTGAGAACCAGAGGGACTTTGGGATAATGCTGGCTTGTTATTTTTTGCATTGCAATGGTGAATACAACATTTTTTTTTGAAAATAATTAACTATTATTCTTTGCCTTTCTAATGAAGTATATTTATATTTTTCTTTTATTCTTTCATTTGAGGCATTAATCCCTTTAAGATCTATTGATTCATTTCAAGATTATTGCCCAAATAGTATATTTATAAACTATTCTGTCTACCTGTCAGATCTTAAATCATTTTTCCATTTTAGTTTTCTAGAGCTCTTGGATGTCCCCTGACATGTTTTAACACCCTGGTCTGTTAAAGTTTATGAACTTATTTGACTTATTTTAAACAAACCCTTGTTTGTGATGTAACATTTGAGAATCTTAGTTTCTTCACAGAAAACATAATCTCTCCCTTGATAACAAGACTTACCTATCCAACTATTTATCTTGTATCTACACTTGGATATCTAACAGGCAACTCAAAGCTAACATCTCCAAAACAGAGCTCTTGTTTCTAACATTCTTCCCCATCCAAGTTAATGGTGGAAGTTCATCCTTCCAGCTGCTCTCGCCAAGAAACTTGACCGTTTTCTTTATCTTCAGCGTCACTTCAAATCATGTTTGCTCTCACTTCAGTGCTACCTAGACTCTGACTCTTCTCGTTGTCTCCATTGCTGCCAACCTGATCTAATCCACCATCACCTCTCCATAGTATTATTAATATCTCTTCCTCACCCTTGTCCCTGCCCCCCCATCACTCTGGCCCCTTTTACATGTATCAGGCAGTGATCTATTTATATACTAATTTGTACCATGTCACTCCTCAGCTCTATAATCTGCATCTCATTCAGAGTGACTTTTTTCCCTCTCTCAATCACAATGTGGTCACTGATGAAAATGTAACTGTAAGTATCACAGTTTTTATTTCCTTGAAGAGCTGTGCTTTCTTACTTCTTGGTAGCTGGGGACATTGCTTGAGGCCAAAGATGAGAAGCATCTTAGTGGTGACAGGAGTCTTCATAGAATTTTTGAAAGGGGGCTCTTATGTCAGAGCTGAAGGAAGCAGATTGTACTGCAACCATTGGGCCTCATAGGGAGAGGGTGATCTCAGAAAGGTGGGTATAAGCTTCGGCACTGAAAAGAAAATTGCTCAAAAGGAGTATTTGGACATGTTTTGCTGGAAACAGATTTACTAATGCTTAGATGAACAAAACAGAAAATAATGTTTAAGAGAAAGAAGGATGAGTAATTCAGTTTTGCATATTAAAATTGTTTTGTGATATATATATATATATTATGTATATATATAACACATAAAATTTACCATTTTAACCATTTAAGTATACATGTCTGTGGTATTAAGTGTATTCATATTATTGTGCAACCATCACCACCACATTTTCTTTTCTCCAACTGAAACTGTACTCATTAAATACTAATTCTCCATTCCCCCTTTAGGGAGCCCCTGGCAACTATCGTTCTACCCTTTTGTCTCTGTGAATTTGACTAGCTAGGTACCTTATATAAATAGAATTGTATAGTATTGGCCTTTTGTGACTGGCTTATTTCACTTAGTGTGTCTTCAGGATTTACTGATGTCATAGCATATGTCAGAATTCCCTTCCTTTTTAAGGCTGAATAATATTCCATTGTATGCATACACCACATTTTGTTTACCCACTCATCCATTGATGAATACGTGGGCTATCCCACATTTTGGCTACCATGAATAATGCCACTGTGAACATGGATGTACGAGTATATCTGTTTGAGCCCCTACTTTCAATTCTGTTGTTGGGTATTAACCCAGAAGTGGAATTGTTCAATCATATGGTAATTCCATTTTTTATTTTTTTGAGGAATCACCAAAACATTTTCCATAGCAGTTGCATTACTTTACATTCCCATCAGAAGTGCACAAAGGTTCCGATTTTCCTACATTCATGTCAATACTTGTTTTCTGTTCTTTACTTATATATATATCAATCATCTTAATGGGTATGAAGTGATATCATTGTGGTTTTGATTTGCATTTTTCTGATGATTAGTCATGTTGAGCACCTTTTCATTTATTTATTGGCCATTTATGTATTTTCTCTGGATAAATGTCAATTCAATCTTTCGATCACTTTTTAAAATTTTATCTTTTTAAAAATTTTATTTATTTTTAAAGAAGGGGGGGAGAGAGAGGAAGAAAGAGAGAAGGGGGAGGAGCAGGAAGCATGAACTCTCCTTGTGTGCCCTGACCACGCAAACCCTGAATTTTGAACCGGTGACCTCATCGTTTCAAGTTGGTGCTTTATCCACTGTGCCACCACAGGTCAGGCACTTTAGATCATTTTTTAATTGTGTTGTTGATTTTTTTTACTGCACTGAGAGTGTTCTTTGCACAAAAGATTTTAATTTTGATGAAGTTTAGCTTATCTATTTTTCTTTTGTTGCCTGTGCTTTTAGTGTTATATCCAAGAAGTCATTGCAAAATCTGATGTCGTTAAGCTTTCCTCCTGTATTTTCTCCCAAGAGTTTTATAGTTTTAGCTCTTAGGTTTAGATCTTTGATTCCTTTTCATTTTTGGATATGATGTAAGTTAAAGGTCCAACTTCCTTTTTTGTATGTAGATACCCAGTTTCCCTATCACCATTTGTTGAAAAGACTGTCCTTTCTCCACTGAATGGTCTTGGCACCCTTGTCAAAATTCATTGACTCTGTATGTGAGAGTTTATTTCTGGACTCTTTTAGTCCATTGATCTATATGTCTATATTTTATGTCAGTGCTACCCTGTTTTAATTATAGTAGTGTGGTAGTAGATTTCGAAATCATGAAATGTGAGACCTCCAGCTTTGTTCTTTTTCAAGATTATTTTGGCTAATCAGGGTCCCTTGAGATAGATTTTCTAATTTCTGAAAGAAAATATTATTAGGATTATTTTTAATGGTTTTAATTTATCATGTTTACACAGATTCTAGTGTTGCCCTGAATGCATCCCCCTCCCCCATATTCCCCTCAACATCTCCTTTGCCCCCCTCCCTATAGCTCCCTTCCCCCTTCCCTTCAGGTTTATCCCATCCTATCATCCCCTTTCCCTCTGTCCTCTTTTCCTCTGGACCCTTTGATCTCTCCTCTGTCTCTATTCTGTTTCTCAGCTCACATTGTTCATTGGATTCCTCAAATGAGTGAGGTCATATGATATTTTTCTTTTTCTGCCTGGCTTATTTCACTCAACACAATAGTTTCCAGGTCCCTCCCTGTTGTCGCAAAGGGTAAGATTTCCTTCTTTTTCATGGCGCCATAGTATTCCATTGTATATATGTACCACTGCTTTTTAATCCACTCGTCCACTGATGGACACTTGGGCTGTTTCCAGCTCTTCGCTATTGTGAACAATGCTGCCATAAACATGGGGCGCATTTCTTCTTTTGAATCACTGATGTGATGTTCTTAGGACATATTCCTAAAAGTGGGATAGCTGGGTCAAAAGGCAGTTCAACTTTTAACTTTTTGAGGAATCGCCATACTGTTTTCCACAGTGGCTGCACCAGTCTGCATTCCCACCAGCAGTGCAGGAGGGTTCCCTTTTCTCCACATCCTCGCCAGCACTTGTTCTGTGTTGTTTTGCTGATGAGCGCCATTCTGACTGGTGTGAGGTGATATCTCATTGTGTTTTTAATTTGCATTTCTCTAATGATTAGTGATGTTGAGCATTTTTTCCTATGCCTATTGGCCATCTGTATGTCCTCTTTGGAGAAGTGTGTATTCATTTCTTTTGCCCATTTTTTGATTGGATTGTTTATCTTCCTGGTGTTGAGTTTTACAAGTTCTTTATAAATTTTGGTTATTAACCTCTTATCAGAAGTGTTGTCGAATATGTTCTCCCATTGTGTAGTTTGTCTTTTTATTCTGTTCTTATTGTCTTTAGCTGTGCAAAAGCTTTTTAGTTTGATATAGTACCATTTGTTTATTCTGTCTTTTATTTTCCTTGCCCATGGAGATAAATCAGCAAATATATTGCTGCAAGAGATGTCGGAGAGCTTATTGCCTATGTTTTCTTCTAAGATGCTTACAGTTTCACGGCTTACATTTAAGTCTTTTATCCATTTTGAGTTTATTTTTGTGAATGGTGTAAGTTGGTGGTCTAGTTTCATTTTTTCATTAGGATTTTTGATAGGGATTGCACTGAGTCTATAGATTTCTTTAGGTAGTATTGACATCTTAACAATATTAAGTCTTCCATCCTTGAACAAAGGTTGTCTTTCCATTTTTTTATTTTTATTTTTATTTTTTTTTGAGAGAGAAAGAGACAGAGACATAGGAAGGGAGAGAGATGAGAAGCATCAACTTGTAGTTGCGTTACTTTAGCTGTTCATTGATTTCTCATATGTGCCTTGACGGGGGCTCAAACCAAGCTAGTGACCCCTTGCTCAAGTCAGCAATCTTGGCCTCAAGCTAGCGACCTTGGGATCATGTCAATGTGCCATGCTCAAACTGGTGACCTAGTGCTCAAGTTGGTGATCCTGTGTTCAAACTGGATGAGTCCATTCTCAAGCCAATGACCTTGGTTGGGGTTTTAAACCTGAGATCTCAGATTCTCAGGTTGATGCTCTATCTACTATACCACCACTGATTCAGGCAGGATGTTTTCCCATTTACTTGTGTTTGATTTAATTTCTTTCATCAGTGTTTTATAGTGTTCAGTGTCCAAGTCTTTCACCTCCTTAGCTAAGTTTATTCCTATGTACTTTTTATTGATACTATTGTAAATGGAATTATTTTCTTAATTTCCTCCTTAGATTTTGCATTGTTAGTGTATAAAAATGAAACTAAATTTTGTGTGTTAATTTTGTGTCCTGCAACTTGATGACTTTATTCTAATAAGGTTTTTTATTTTTAGTGGAATCTTGAGGGTTTCTATATTTATGTCATCTACAAACAGTGATAATTTATGTGTTTTTTTCCCTGTTTGCATGCCTTTTATGTATTTTATTTTATTGCCTAATTGCTCTGTCTAGGACTTCCAGTACTATGTTGAACAGAAGTGGCAAAAGTGGGCATATTTGTCTTGGTCCTGATCTTAGAGGAAACGCTTTTGGTTTTTCTTCATTGGGTATAATATTAGACGTGGGTTTTTCTTATATGACCTTTATTATGTTGAGCTAGTTTCTTTCTAGAGTAGAATAATTGGCGTTATATTAGGTGGGCTATATTGGGAAAACCACTCTCTAGATTTGACGTTCCTCGTTTTAAATATAAGGAGATTGGGTTAAATTTGAACAATCTCAAATATTTGAGGCATTGGAACCACCTTGGAAGTTGTTGAAAAGAATTTGTGCTTGTAGATCTGTTTGAGATCCAGTGGTTTGCATTTCTTTTTTTTTAAAGATTTTATTTATTGATTTTAGAGAGAGAGAGAGAAAAAAAAAGGCAGCAGGAGGAACAGAAAGTTTCAACTTGTAGTAGTTGCTTCTCATATGTACCTTGCCCAGGCAAGCCTGAGGTTTCAAACTGGCAACCTCAGCGTTCTAGCTTGACGCTTTATCCATTGTGCCACTACAGATCAGGCAGTGGTTTGCATTTTTATATCTCAGGTGACTTTGATGTGCATGACTTTGTTCTCTACAATTCCTAATGGCCCTTAAATACTGTGAAATGTTCTCCAATAAGAACTGACCGGGGCCCTGGCCAGTTGACTCAGTGGTAGAGCATCGGCCTGGTGTATGGAAGTCCCAGATTGGACTCTTGGCCAGGGAACACAGAAGAAGTGTCCATCTGCTTCTCTACCCTTCCCCCTCTCTTTTCTCTCTGTCTCTTACCCTCCTGCAGCCAAGGTTCCATTGGAGCAAAGTTGGCCTGGGTGCTGAGGATGGCTCCATGGCCTCTGGCTCAGGTGCTAAAATGGTTCGGCCACAATGGAGCAATGGGCAGAACATCGCCCCCTGGTGGGCATGCTGGGTGGATTCCTGTTGGGTACATGCGGGAGTCTGTCTGCCTCCCGCTTCTAACTTTGGAAACACACACACACACACACACACACACACACACACACACACACACACACACTTCAGACACCAGTTGTAGGTCCAGGTTTTTACCTATACTTTTGACTGAATGACTATAAATAAAAGGTTCCCAGAACCCTTTCCTCAGGTTTGATTAATTTTTTAGAATGACTCACAGAACTCAGAGAAACATTCACTTACTAGTTTATTGGTTTATTGTAAGTGGATATGACTAAGAAAAAGCCAGGTGAAAAAGATGGATAGGGCAGGGTATGAGCAAAGGGCAGAGAACGTCCATCCCTTCTCCAGGCACACCTCTTCGTGTGTTAACCAACCCAGAAGCTCTCTGAAGTCCCTCCTTTTGGTTTCTATTGAGGCTTCATTACGTAGGCACGCTTGATGAAAGCGTTGGCCATTGGTAATCAACAGTGGTGGGATTCAAATAATTTAAAAACAAGTTCTCTGCCCTAATGACCATTTTAAGTACAAAAAAAGATATACCGAAATGTAGTTTATTATTTCATTCATTTAGTACTTAAATAAGATTGTTATGAGTTTTAAAATATTAATAAAAATGAAATAATACCTGACAAAAACCAATAAAACTGTTATTTAAGATATTTTCATATTGCTTCTTTTTTTTTTTCTTACAAGGACAGAGAGCGAGTCAGAGAGAAGGATAGATAGGGACAGACAGACAGGAACGGAGAGAGATGAGAAACATCATTAGTTTTTCATTGCCGTTGCGACACCATAGTTGTTCATTGATTGCTTTCTCACATGTGCCCTGACCGCGGGCCTTCAGCAGACCAAGCAACCCCTTGCTGGAGCCAGCGACCTTGGGTCCAAGCTGGCGAGCTTTTTGCTTAAGCCAGATGGGCCCGCGCTCAAGCTGGCGAGCTCAGGGTCTCGAACCTGGGTCTTCAGCATCCCAGTCTGACTCTTTATCCACTGCGCCACTGCCTGGCCAGGCTTTCTTTTCATATTGCTTCTTGATTGACATTTTCACTTGCAATTTTTTTCACTTATGGACAGAATGAAGATTACTACAGGCACTTAGAATATGTGGTTGTGTAGATGAACGTTAAAAAAGAGTAAGGATTGTCAATTTGTGATTTCCACGTTGGGAGGCTGCCTAGGCGCCCACCTTAGAAAGAACCCTAATTACAAGTGCCATTTTAACAACTGGTTCGCCATAATACTCAACAAAAAATTAGGTATTGGTTCTTCTGAATTTGTGCAAACTGGTTGATCCCACCACTGTAATCGATTGAACCTTGAGCCTCTTTCCCATCCAGCGAGGCCAATAGGTGGGACTGAAAGTTCCAAGCCCCACTTATTTATGGTTGGTTCTTCTGGCAATCAGCTTCCATTCTTAAGTGCTTTCCAAAAGTCATTTTATTACCATAGACCTACGTGTGGTGGAAAGGAGCTTGTTATGAATAAAAAGACACCCACTTCCCCTTTATGACTCTGAAGTGATTTCAGAAACTGAGGACAAGAAACTAAATATTACAAAAAATGCTCCCATTGTTCTGTTGCTTAGAAAATTTTAGGCCCTGCCTGGGTAGTTTAGTTGGTTAAGAGTGTTGTCCCAACATGCCGAGGTTGTGGGTTTGATCCCTGGTCAGAGCACACATACGAATCAACCAATGAATGCATAAATAAGTGGAACAACAAATCCGTGTTTCTCTTTCTCTTTCTGTCTCTGTCTCTATCCCTTCATCTCTATCTAGAAAATCAGTAAATAAATTAAAAATAAAAAAAACCAAGAGAGAAAATTTCAGGGGTTTTGGGAGCTCTGAACCAGGAACTTTGGATGAAGGCCAAACATGTACATATGAAAAACATATTTTGGTTTTCTGAGCCACCAAATAAAAATATTTCTTCTAAGTCACAATATTGCACGTGGCTAAAGAGCCTTTGTAGATACGATTGAGTTAAGTATCCTGAGATGGGGAGGTTATTCTGCAATACATGGGGGGACCCAGTATAATTACAAGGGTCCTTGTAAGAGTTAGGGATAGAGGAGATGCCATGATGGAAGCAGAGGTCCGTGCTGCGAGGAAGGACCCACAAGCCACAGAATGCAGCTGGAAAAGATAAGGAAACTGGTTTTCCCTTAGAGCGTCCAGAAGGAATGGCCCAGCCAACACCTTTGTATTAGACTCTAGACTTTAATTTTTGGACTTTTGAACTCCAGAAGTGTGAGATAATAATTTATGTTGTTTTAAGTCAGAAAATTATTGAAATTTGTTACAGCAGTAATTGGAAATTGATACAGAAGTGAAGAATGAGTATAAGGCTTTTTCCTAGGGGATAGTGCAGTTTCCCAATGGGGGAGGGGAGGGCTGGGGAGGAAAGTTTAGAAGAAAGCTAAGAGGAAACTGAAGTGGCTCTCTTCAGGAGGACAGTGGGTCACCTCGGTGGATACGCTGATGAGCAAGTTGGCTCTGTGGTCTCAGGGGCAGGTTGGAATGAGATGGAAATGTGGGAGCCATCAGCATGTAAGTGGTATTTAGAGACTTGGGGTTTTATACCCAAAGAAAAAGCATTTTACATTAATCATGGAAGGACAGCTTATTAACTTTCAAACTGAGGCCACATACAGTTATTCCCCCTCATTTCTTGCTGTTTAAATTGCAGTTATTCTCTTTTGAGTTTCCGAGTGACATTTCAAAAGATAATAAGAAGCTGCCACTTTGGGAGAAAAAAAGCAACATTAAACATCCTTTAAAAAAAACAACAAATTTCTGACTGTGTAGATAATTGCAGCATTTCTTTTTAAATTTATTTATTTTTAGTGAGAGAGAGAGAGAAAGGGAGAGAAACGAGAAGCATCAACTCATAGTTGCAGCACCTTAGTTGTTCATTGATTGCTTCTCATACATGTCTTGACCAGAGGCTCCAGTTAAGCCAGTCACCCCTTGCTCAAGTCAGCAACCTTGGGCTTAAGCCAGTGACCTTGGGGTTTCTTTCTTTTTTTCCCCTCTCTTTTTTTTTTAAAAAAAGGATTTTATTTGAGAGAAGGGGGAAAGAGAAAGAGAGAAGTTGGGGCAGAGCAGGAAGCATCAACTCCCATATGTGCCTTCATCAGGCAGGCCCAGGGTTTCAAACTGGCAACCTCAGCGTAGCGTTTCAGGTCGATTCTCTATGTACTGCACCACCACCTGGTCAGGCAGCAGCATTTCTTTTACTATTTTTTGAAGAATACATGGGAGCTCATATAACAGATTTAAACTTAGTTTAATTTGGGGAGATTTCTATGGGTATAATCTTTTAAGGATTTACTTTTTTTTTTTTTACAAATGTCTTTTTAACTTTTTTATTTATTTTTATTTTATTCATTTTAGAGAGGAGACACAGAGTGAGAGAGAAAGAGAGAGAGAGAGAGAAAGAGAGAAAGGAGGGAGGAGCTGGAAGCATCAACTCCCATATGTGCCTTGACCAGAGCAGTGCAGGGTTTTGAACTGGCGACCTCAGTGTTCCCAGGTCGACACTTTATCCACTGTGCCACCACAGGTCAGGCTAAGGATTTACTTTTTATCTGGTGGATAACATTTAACTTTTGAAAGAACCAAACTCCCCTTTTCTTTGGGTATCAGTTGCTCTCTGCTGTTTTGTTCAAAGGGCTTTAGTGACAGTTGAAAGTGAGATTTGAAATTAAGATTAAATTTTTTATAAAGGCAACACATCTAGAGGAAACTATATGAATTCATATATCTCTTGGACATACAGGTCAAGGGTTCTCAACTAGGGGCAGTTTGCCCTCCACAGGGGACATTTGGCAATGTCTGGAGATATTTTTGATTGTCATACTGGGGATTGGATGCTATTGGCATCTAGTGGGTAGAGCCAGGTGCCAAACATATCGGTGCACGTGACAGACATGTCCCCCACCCTCAATCTAAGATGAATGCAGCCTAAAATGTTAATAGTGCTGAGATGGAGAAAGCCTGACAAAAACTTATAGGTTAGGAAAATGGGAACTACTCTTTTTCTGTCCCTTAACATATACACGGTTTCCTACGTAAATCTAATTGAGCACTGAGCCAGCGGACTTTGTCTTTTTCTGCCCTGACTTAAGTATTATAATATTCTTGCAGATTCCATAATTATTTTTGGGGGAGACACTGGCTAATTTAATGTTAACCAGAAAGGAAGGCAAAAAGAAGAGTTTACTTAGGTCTTAATTTACATGGTGTTTTCTTTTTGGAGCTAAGATAAAAAAGTTTATTATAGGTACATTTTTGGAAAAATTTTATATTCTATAAGCAGCTTTTATTTTGGATTATTTATCAAGTGTTACCAACATCATGCCCTCTCTAATCATGACTAATTAAATACAGCCCTGATTAGTTATTTGTGTACTTCAGGTAAAAAAAAAAACCCATCTGAAATAACTAATTGAAATATAATTTTACAATGTGTTGTGTTTATTTTTATTCTTTGGCACTATTGAAATAGCATTGTGATTAAAAAATATATTGAAAAGAGAATTTTCCTTTTTTTATTTGCTAATTTAAGTAGAAGCCCAAGAAACAGCTATAGGAATGAAGAGATGTGTACAGTTCTCTCAGATGTTTTTATTTGTGGATTTTGTAATATAAACTTTAATTAGTAAATCAGAAATTTTGAGGAACCTACATTATTAATAGGTTCCTCAAAATAGGTTGTGGAATATGCCTTAGTTTCTGTGCCTTAGGTTCAGGCCCCTAAGAAGCTAGATTTGTTACTAAATTAAAATGAGTGGGTGTATACTTTTAAAAATTCCTAAAATGAAGTATAAACAATGTATGCTTAAAAGCAGTGACAAGTTTGAAATATTAAAAGCAGTTAAGATAGTATGACTTCCAGAATATGGAAATGGTCTTCTGGGAAATCAAAGACAACATTGTGTTGTTATTTAGTTAAATATATATATATATATATATATATATATATATATATATATATATATATATATATATATTCATGCATTTAAACCATGTGGGTTTCTTTTTAGGAAACTAACATCTTTATTTGCTGAGCATTCCTGTGTAATTTTAACACATATCCAAGCCATATGAGAATGATGCTTTTGGACTTGAATTCTTCTGGGGGAGTTTGTAGTGCATTATATATCTCTTAGGTTCCAAAGTAACACTGTTTTAATTGAAAATGTTATTTTAAAACCCAGTGAGTTGGTTACTTTGTACTGACTTTACAGTTTTCCTTTCCCAGTTATCTTAGTTTTCTCTTTTAAGCAACAGCTATTTCAGACAGTAAGCTGTCTGCTGCATTTGAATTATGCCCCACTCTCTAATTCTTTTACTAGAATCTTTTTATATTCAATATCCATTCATTCATTCACTCATTCACTATATGTTTAATCATTCTCTTGTTTCCTATTTCTCAATTTACCTAATCACCCAGTAAATGTTGATTAAAAGATCTACCAATCTATCTATCTGCCTTATATCTGACTACCTGTTTTACATCTTTGCTTGGAAATATAATGTGCATATCAAACTTAATAGATACCAAACAGAAGTCCTGTATTTCCACTGTCACCTCTTCCTCCTCCAGTGTGCCTCATCTCAATACATTGCTTGTATCTTCTGGTTATTCAGGCCCCAAATTCTGGAGCTTTCCTTGTTTCTATTTTATTCATAATCCATATCTGACCTGCATGCAAATCCTGTTGACCTTGCTTTCATTATCTGCCCCGAATCTGGCAACTTCTCATCATCTCCACTGTTATTACCCAAGGCCAACCCACCATTAACTCCTATGTGCATTATTGCAACCACTGGACTCTCTGCTTCCTCCCGTGGTCCCCCATCTTGACTCTCTTTTTTTTAGAAATTTTATTTATTGATTTTTAGAGGGAGGAGAGGGGTGAGGGAAAGAGAGAGAGAAAGAGGGGAGCAGGCATCAACTCCCATATGTGCCTTGACCGGGCTAGCCCCGGGTTTTGAACTGGCAACCTCAGCATTCCAAGTCAATGCTTTATCCACTGTGCCACACGGGTCAGGTTCCCCATCTTTACTCTCTTGTCAACACAATACCCTGAGTGAACTTTGAAAAATGGAAGATAGACCATATCATTCTTCAGCTCAAAATCCTCAGCAACTTTTTATTTCATCAAGAGTAAAAAAGATTAAAATTTTGTTACAGTAACCTACAAGGACCTACACAAGTGACCCCTTGTTGATTCTCTAAATTCATTGCCTAAGACACTCCCTTGGACTCATTCTACTTGATCCAAACTGGTCTCATTGCTGTTCTTTAACATACAAACATGCTCCTGCCTCAGGGTTTTTGCAACAAGCTGTTCTTTTTGCTTGGAATTCTCTTTTTCCAGATATCCATGTGTTTTATTCCTTTACATCCCAATCTTTGCTCAAATGTCATCTTTTATCTATTAAATATTGTCATTTCTCTGTACGATATACTCCCTAACTACCTTTGTCTCTTATCTCCTTTATTCTTTTTTACCTATAGCATTTATAGCCATCTAACTTGCTTTAAATTTATTTGTTGATTGTTTTACTGCCCTCTGCTGCTTGAAACATGGTATACAGAATAAATATTTGTTGGATGAATAAATTATTTCATATGTGATGTAGAAGGCAGTGAGGTAGCATATAATCTGAAGAAACAGATGTATTCTAAAGTATTATATTTTTGTATGTCTTCAAATTTCCATGAAATTTTAGCTCCTCATTTGGAAATAAAAATGGAGTGGGTTTTTTATTTTAATGGAGTGTTACTGAACCTAAAGCATTCTGCGTTCTGTAGACAAGGTGAGCCTATCATTTGCTTACCCAAATAGACAGGATATTCTGTGTAACCGTCAGTATTCTAAATGTTAGTTTTAAAACTTGTGTAACTGCAGGCAGAGTGGTTGGTGTTTTGCAAAATTCTATGGAAGCTGAATGTTAAGAGAAAATGAGGTCACATCAGTATTAGGTTTTCTACATCTAGCTTTGAATAAAGTATGTATAGCACACATGCTATTTGTTTTGAGTAAAATTGTGATACACGACAATCGTGAACCTCTATGTCCTGGGACAGGCCTTCATAATGTTCCTTAGGAAGTTTGTTGGCACCTGCACGTTTGTAAAATGAGGAAATCCATTTTTGTCTTGATCCCCAATTTGAAAGTTACTCTTTTCATCTAAAAGGGCAGAATACAACCCATCTAAGGTCAGAATTCAGAGCGAAGGACGGATCCAGATACAACTGAGAGCCAGAAAACCCAGAACTCTCTAATCCGTAACTGTAGACAGAGGTGGGAACCTGTAGACAAAAGGAGGTCCTACCCCAGTAACACTCAGCCTGTTCCATTTTGCAAAGGGCAGCTGAGGAAAGTGAAGATCGCTTAGGAGTACCGTTGTGAAATAGCTGTGTATTTACAATGAACTGATAAACAGAGCCTGAATTTTTTTTTCAAATAGATATAACATCACTGGTACAGAGATCCCAATACAGATCAGCTCTGGGCAAGAGCATAAGATCCACCAAATAGGATGAGGAAAATCAATATATCTTAAGAGAAGAGATCAAGTGCTGACAGGCCTGCTTAGTCTCTGTTGCTTGCTCACTTTACCGTATCTCCCCATTTATAAGATGCACCTTAATTTTGGGGCCCGAAATTTACAAAAGAAAATGTATTACATAAAGTTATTGAACTCAAGTTTTATTCATCATAAAATTCATACAACTCCTCATCACTGTCAAAA
This sequence comes from Rhynchonycteris naso, assembly GCA_037038555.1. Classification (NCBI taxonomy): domain Eukaryota; kingdom Metazoa; phylum Chordata; class Mammalia; order Chiroptera; family Emballonuridae; genus Rhynchonycteris; species Rhynchonycteris naso. The sequence goes on along the minus strand of CM072997.1, from coordinate 27,658,681 downwards.
CTCCCATCCATAAGTTTGTCCTCATCTGTTGTCTGATGACGAATCACTGTTCTCAACAACAAGTGCAAAAACAAGCGCAAAAAAGCAGGAAATGCAAGTAAAAAAATCTACAACCATTGTATAAGATGCACCCAGTTTTCAGACCCCCAAATTTTTCAAAAAAAGGGCGTGTCTTATACACGGGGAAATGTGGTACGTAGTTTCTTAGGGTAGGAGAACTGGAAATTAATATTTGAATTTATTCTATAGCATTTATGGTTCCTGGATATAATAAGGCTCATGTGAATTCTATAATTACGGTATCGTAAATCTCGTTTTGTATTTCAGACTCATTCATTCTTGACTAATCCTTATGTGGTCATCATAAAGATCAAGTTAAAGACCCTGCTTTTGCTCTAGATAGATATTTGAGTTGAATCCGCTGAGCTGAGCTGTTGTAGTCAGCATTCCAAGGACAGAGCGAGCAGGCCAGGAAGGTCTCCTGGAGTGCTGCCTTTCTTCTTTCAGGGTAGTATTAACATTATATACTGCTCACAAACATTAGGGGATATTTCATTGCTTCATATTCATAGTTTAAAAAACTGTCTTGAAAAAAAAAACTGCCTTGTAGTGAGTCCCAGACATAATGCGTGGAACTTTGTGTCTTTTGCATTCCAACACTTATACCCTATTTCTATTCTTTTATTTAAATTATTTAGTGGGTGTTCAATAATTCTGGCTAGAAGGAAAAAAATAGGTTGTCGCTTTATGACAAAAGTGTCAGCAGAGAGAGAAAGCACTCCTTGGAGTTACGCAGTTTGGTGATGTAGGAATTGGGGAAAAAGAACAAAGTGAATCACACCTCAGCCACTAGACTAATGCATTAAATTAAATTGTTACTATTCAGAAAAGCAGCAGAAAAGAACCGCTTCCATGGTAACTGTTGTCATAGTTGTATTTTTATTCGTCCTTCGGAAAATATATGAAAGCTAAATAATAGAGCTGTAGTGATACTGGTAATGCTTTACCCATTTTCAAATGGCAAAAGCTCTGAAGGCTTATGATTTCATGTCTCTTTCGAGCTGGCATTGTCAGTTTAATATCCAGCAGACATTAATCACCAGGGGTAAATGTATAGAAGATGGTTCATGTAAATGTCCAAGGATGCTTTGTCAGTGAAAGCGTATTGTTACAGAGTTCTCCTGGGTTACTAAGTGATCGCTAAGGAAGCTATTAGTGTGACCCTTTAGGCTAAAAAGACACCCCCCTCCTCCCACATACATATAATATTGGATATAATTTCTGTTCTTTGGCTGGCTATGAGGAATTGAAAATATAAATTTTTAGTACAGCTAATTCATAATTTATTCATTAAAATATCTGTTTGGATTATCAATGGCATTATTCTTCTTTGCATTCTCTATCTTTTGTCTGTATCAGACTTTGAGAGCACTTCATACTGATGGTAGTTAAGGAAAAGGAGGAATATGAAACTCGTTTAATTTTAATTTTTTTTTTAAAGAGCTCTCGCAAAGGATTTGGTCAGAAATTCAAATTCAACATGCTATTCTTTATTCTGTATCATCAGATTGATAATTGCATTTGGCCAGATTTCTTTCAGAGTTCTATCTTTTGTAGCTAGGTTGGCACAGAGAACAAGGTCAAACAATGACCTGCTGCGTTCCCAGAGATGTGGATCTGTCTGTGGCTGGTGAAAAAAAAGAGTGTGTTCTGATGTTTTAGCGTTGTGTCTGTAATACCTGTCAAGACTAGGACTTCGGTTTCCTGGTTTAAGGCTAAAAGAGATTGATTAACAAAATACATAGTATTTTGGGGGCTCGTATTGATCTTGTGAAATGCTTTATTTTATAATCAACTGTCATATTTTAATTCTCACCACAATCCAAAATGTAGTTAATGCTTCATCAGAATGGAAGGCATCCGGTATTTTATTTTAAAAGCATGTTTCCTAAGTCTCTATTTATTGGCTAACATTTAGAAACACTTTGAAATTTCATCCTATTCAGTCAGTCCTAGAGCTCTCTGAATTCTTTGCTTAAATGCTGAGAAAGACTTCTCCAGTGAGCTTTCCTTAGCTCTCTCAGCCCTCGGCATTCTCGCTCCTCAAATTTAAATGCATTGCTACACAGACCGTACACTTGTTAATGTTAATTTGAGTAGTTAATCATGCTTAACTTGAATGTGGTATCTATACAAATAATATTTATTATTAAATTGAAATACTGCATTTCCTACTCTTTGTGGTTTCTTATCTCCTTTCCCTAACCAGATTATACAGTTTTTAATATATTGATAAATACTAATTCTTCTATAGCTTTACATTTGCCACTGTACCTCATGCAAGGTAGGGAATTCAATGCCAATTTGTTACTGGGTTAACCAATAACCCTGTTAATTGAAGCTTGCTAGAAAGAAACGTAATGAAGATATTCTCTCCCACAAGCTACCTATTTAAATGCATCTTGGGAAGAATGTTCAGCAAATTACCTTAATTTGCAAAATTGCCTTCATCTAACATTTGCAGCTGTTCCACTTCTCAGGAAAATGATTCATATTATTTTAAAGACATGACGACTTGAACAAGGTCAAAGCATAATACCTGATGGTAATTAGAAATAAAAAATATAAAAGTTGCAAATTTTGCAGAGGATAAATGCATATTGGATTTTCCAGAAGATGATCATCAATATTGGAAAAGAACTTTTAAGGTGGAGCTGACTGGTAACCTTTCTAAAACATTAATATAGTTTTCCTCTTTTTTCCTGTTTCTCCTACTTTAACCCTACCCCTAAATTATTAAGCTCTTTCTATGTGGCCAACCTTTACTAGGAACTTTCTGTCCATTATTATATAATTTAATCTTCACACACATCCTGTTGTTAAGATATTATTTATGTTTCAATGACCAGGAAATATTGAGGGTTAAGGATTTCTGGCATGAACTTGGCATTTGTTCTCCCTGAACTGAAGCAAACACCTCCTCTATTTTCCTTTGATGAGTGATTTCAGACAAAAACATCATTTAACCTTTCTGGGCCTTAAAAAAATTGTTTTAAATAAAAGGGTAATAAAAATATTTGTCCAACTTAACTTTATCGGGTGCTGTAATATTCTGAATAATTGAGAAAATTAAAACGCAAGAAATAAAAGGCATTGTTATTTTTATCATATGGGAGTCTTGATCACATTGGTGATTATCAATGCGCAAATTTAGAATAAGGGATTAGAACCAGATTGTAATGAAAAATAGTTTATCGATTATTGATGTTTTCTTTCTTTTTTAATATAGAAGAAAAAGTGTATTTTTAGTTATTTTTTAATTGAATATACGGGAGTGACATTGGTTAATAAAATTATATAGGTTTCAGGTTTACAATTCTATAATCCATCATCTAAATGCTGTATTGTGTTTACCACCTCAAGTCAAGACTCCTTCCATCATTATTTATCCTTCCTTTACCCTCTTCTACCTCCCCCACCTCCCTTTTTCTTTTGTAATCCCCAGGCTCTTGTCTGTGTCTATGAGTTATTTTTCTTTGCTTAATCCCTTCACCTTTTCCACAGATTCCCCTCAACCCCTCGTCACTCTGACAGCTTCAGTGTGTTCTCTGTATTTATGAGTCTGTTTCTGTTTTATGTGTTAGTTTATTTTCTTCATTAGATTCCAGACCTAAGTGCAATCGTATGGTTTTTGTCTTTCTCTGACTGGCTTATTTCACTTAGAATAATACTCTGCAGGTCTGTCCATGTTGTTAAAAAATAGTAAGATTTATTTCTTTTTTATGGCTGAGTAGTATTTCATTGTGTAATGAAATATAGGTACCACAACTTTTTAATCCACTCATCTGCTGATGGGCACTTGGGCTGCTTCCAAAGCTTGGATTATTGTAAATAATGCTGGAATATATTGCTTTGAATTAGTGTTTCAGGTTTCTTTGGTTAATTCCTGGAAGTGGTATTGCTGGGTCATAAGATAGTTCTATTTTTAATTTTTTGAGGTAACTCTATACTGCTTTTTACAGTGGCTGTACCAATCTTCACTCCCACCAACAGTGAACAAGGGTTCCCTTTTCTCCACATCCTCACCAACACTTGTTGTTTGTTTATTCATTGATGACAGCCATTCTGACAGTTGTGAGGTAATGACATTGCGATTTTAATGTGCTATTTTTGGATGATTAGTGATGTTGAACATCTTTTCACATGTCTGTTGGCCATCTGCATGTCCTCTTTGGAGAAATGTCTATTTGGATCTTTTGTCCATTTATTAATTGGGTTGTTTGGGTTATTTTTGGTGTTGAGTATTATAAGTTACTTGTATATTTTTGATATTAAGCCCTTATCAAATATATTGGCAAAATATGTTCTCCCATCCAGTGGGTTGTCTTTTAATTTTGTTGATGGTTTCCTTTGCTGGGCAAAAACTTTTTTAGTTTGATGTAGCCCCATTGATTATTTCTTCTTTTGTTTCTCTTGCCTAAGGTGATATATCGTAAAAATACTGCTACCAGAAATGTCTGAGATTTTCCTGCCTATATTTTCTTCTAGGACTTGATGTTTTTGAGTCTAATGTTTAAGTCGTTAGTCCATTTGGACTTTAAAACTCCTAATATATATTCATATATTTGAGATTTTGCATTATACAGAAACAAGATCTACAAGCTGAACTTTTATGTTTTTCTAGCTTAGTGGGATAGACCCAGACTTTAGTCATTACAAAAATGCCTATATGATCTGAAGAAAAAGATGTAGTTTCCTCAAACTTATTTCAACTAAAATTTGACAATTTATTTCTTATTGGAATTTAATTATTTGGGTCACTGGATTTTATGTCTCCTGTTTTCACACAAAGACAAAAACATATTGTGTAACCATGTTAATGCACGGCTCCTGAGTAAAGCTTCTTTCTTTAACTCAACCCTTTAAAACAAAGCAGGCTCCTTCTTAGTTGGTGAATTTCCAAATCTGTATTTTCTGAAACACCATCAAATATCCTGAATCTCAAAAGAAGATGATGTTTGAGATTCTGGGAATATTTTCCACTGTATTTGAGAAACAGGTGTAGAAACTCTTGCAGGGTCTATTGAAAAAAATCACTGAGAGGAGGAGAAAAAAACCTTAAGTAAAACGATAAAGGGAGGGGGAAATACTTCCTGAAAAGGTTACAGTCTCTCTATATATACATACACACCCCCAAACCCACACAATCACAACACATATATTTGATATTTTGATGAACATAGAATAAGCAATACTATGAAAGCAGTAAGGGAAATAAAAGCAAGAGAAAAATGCCTGCAGTATCACTAAATAATCAAGTATACAGTGTGTCCGTAAAGTCATGGTGCACTTTTGACCGTGTGACTGGTCAAAAGTGCACCATGACTTTACGGACACACTGTATTTAGTGTTCCATAATTCCTTCCAGTGGAGATGACAGTTTTATTAATCCTGGCTTCTAACACTGCAGCATTTTTTGCTCTAACACCTTCTTTGATAGAAGTCCCCAGCACTCTTCTTTAGGAAGCAGAGCTTGAATTATCCGCAGGTGTCTTGCCCAGGCCTGCGGGATAGCCTCCAGGCTTCTGCGTCCCTTAGAAAGCACCTTCTTGTCCCCTCGATATGCCACTCTGGATATGTTTCCTTTGATATTTAATGAGTGGCTCTCTAAATAAGTGGAATATGTCTTAAGAGCAGGAAAACTTCTTCCAGATTTTCCTTCGTTTTTCCAAACCATGTACATTCAAGAGAATGCTAAAGTAAAATACTTGTTCTGAGGGTGTTTGATTGATAGTGTCGATACTCAATCCAAGTCACTCGCTTTCTTGTGAATTATGAAATTCAGTCTCATAGCATTTTCTGAAATCTGGGAAAGTGTAAACTTTTCATTTCCCATATTTAGTTCCAGTTATATGCCTACTTCACGGAACTCACAAACCCTTGCCAAGTAGTAAAGGAGACTGAACACTCATTATGTGCGAAACATTTTTTCATGAAAACATATATACCCTGGAAATGCCTGTTTTTTCTTTTTATAAGTAGATCACCATCTTTTTCTCTTGTTTTTGTCTCTGTATTAATGTTAACTAATCTGGAACATTAAGTCTCAAGAAAACATGTCTGTTCAGCTTATGTAATGTACCTTACCTAAAGCTGAGCATATATGATTGCTTCATATCATAACATTGCTTCATGAAATGCAAAACCAGTCTCAGCGGAGAAACCTAACAGTCTTCAAAACTTATTTAATATGATACTATTAGGTGCCATCTATTCAAAAGAAAAAGCAGAACAACAAAAGCACATTGTTAGGATGTGTAAATTACTCTGCAGAGAAGGAGGTCTGTGTATATAATTGAGTTTAGTTGTTTTTGTTTATAGAGCTCCTGTAATTTCCCTGTGCCAGATTCTGAGTCAAAAGAAAAATATCACAGTGCTTAGGCAACAGCTGTTCTTAGTCCTTCAGGGTGGTAATTCTTCACTCTGCGCTTATTCTTATTGTGAAATGACTCTTTTACTATAAAACCCTGCATTCTTTCACAGTGCTATTATAGTGACTGTCCTTGTAAAAATGTGTTAATCAAGTCTGTTTAATAGATATCTCAAAGGAGAAAATAACTCATTATGACCTTACGTGTGTTCATGAACTCATCTCTGAAGTGTTCCTATGGTCTGATGTTGTGTTACTGAACACATTTCTAAACCTTGTTGCACAGTTCCTTCTTTGTAAAAGAAAAATAATGCTCAAAGTAGTCTTTGTATTCCAGTGAGTGACAGTGATGCTGATCCGTTAGTCAACTCTATAATATTTAATAAATCATAAGAGTTATGGCTGTATTTATAAAATTTTTTACTCATCTTGGCCATTCTTCTAATTTTTCTATCATTTATAAGAAGTGGGTTAATAAAAAATAAAAACAAATAATATTTAAAAAATATAATTTGTAAAACAACAATGATGAGGACTCATTTTACCTGACTTGGAAACATATTTAAAATCGACAATTATCAAAACTGTATAATATTTTGTTAAAGAAAAAAAAGATCAATTGATACAGTATAACTGATATTCCAGAAGTTCAAAGGCTATTTTTATTATGTCTAAGACAGAGCAAACATTACAGAATGACATGGAAAAGTAACATTTGTCAGGTATTTATTTTCGTATAGAGAAGAATCTGTACTCTGTATACAAATGCAGAATGTATAGCAATTGAAAGAGAAACAGAATGTAGGAAAAATAAACATACCCCACTGTATTGAAATTACTAAAACTGTATACAAATATATTAGATGAACATACTAATTCCATTTGATTTATGTTCAAAGAAGAGGAATGCTTGAGGAAATGCTAAATCACTTTATAAGAAAATGTGCTGCCTCTTAGGGTTAAGTTAAAATGTTATAACATTCTTACTGATAAATATAATAAAATCACATTTTTTTCTCCTCTGGAAAAACAGGAAGGTTGTCAATGACATTGTAATTGTTTCAGTTGTAAAGAGTACCCTGTCAGTAGGTTTGAATCCTGGTGTGGTTATTGATGATGATGACAGTGATGATAATGGCATGTGCCCGACCCTGTGCTGAGTGAGTGACAGACATTTAGGGGAAAGCTTGCTATATTGGCCACACATATGTATATGTGATCAGATACGTCATGGAGTTTGTTCACACAAAGCCGCACCGTCTCCAGCCCAGCCCACCTTTTTAGATTCATTGTTTGACAGTTCCTCCAAAAACCATTTTTCCACAGGCCATACTATTTTAAACAATTAAAAAAGTATATATTTTAAATATTTATTTTTTCTCAAGTTTTGTAAATGATTTCCCCCATGCCCTGAATGTCTTTTTTTCTGGCAGAGGGATTCTTTTTTAATTTTCATTTGTGTTTACATAGATTCAAGTGTCCCACCGAATATATCTCTCCCCACCCCCTTATTCCTGGCAGAGGGATTCTTATTCATCTTTTGAAATTTTGTTCTAGTTGTATCTTTCAGTGAAGCCTTGGTTCCCTGTAACCCCTTAGACGCAGCACCGAGGCTGGCAGTGTCGCCGGCTCTGGAGCCTGGGGCTTCCCTAGGCACAGAGATTGTGTCCTAACCGTCTTTCTGCACAGAGCAGGACTTAATGTGCATGTGTGGAATGAGTGACTGAACAAGACAGGCAAATTTCAATATTAATATTATTTTCTAGCTCTTTTATTAAATTCTGTTAAACTGGGTCTCATCGTATTGACTCAGGATAAACTTACTTAGCAACGATCACGTTGTATGACTCCCAGCAATCCTGTAGAATGGCGAAGCAGTTATGGTGAGGCTGCTTCATTTTGCAGCAGGGTTTTGCTGGGATGTGTGCCTGTCTTATTGCTTATTAGCTGTAAAAGGAGGCGTTTACTGGGTCAGTGTCAGGGTTTTCTTAGTATTTATAAAGATGCTCAATGAGGTACATTTATCAGCACTTTTAGGCCAGGGTGCTATCAATGAACTCTGCTCCACGGTTCACTATTTGTAAGAAAAAATATGCCAAAGGACTTCTCTTATTCTCAGGAAGAAAGCTTTTTTTTCTTTTTTTTAAAGCTTTCATGGCCCAGAGCTGAAAAAATTTACCCTTGTATAAATTATCCATCAATATAAAAATCTACCTGCAAAAATTAATGCTTCAAGACTCAGAATCTGTTTATATGAAAGACTGTATATGCTATACGTATAAATGACAGAAGTCCTTCTGCAGATGACAGAGACCACACTTGACAAGACAGACAGAAATTTATTTCTTATGCAGTCGCCTGAATGTGGGAAGCCCAGATCAAGTACGATGACCCTGTTCTACATGGCTTTTTGGGGTACGATATGCCATCACCAGGGTGTTAGGGATTCAGGCTCCTCATTGTTTTGTGTTTAAATTTTACTAGTATTTGTGAATTTGCTTTTTACTATATTTATTGACTATTATAGAGTGACTCTCTCACCAGCAACTCTGCCTGACAAGAAGTCATGTTTTATAGTATTTTATAGGTGTGGCATGACAAGTCTTGACAATAAATATTTGCTTAATATGAAAGTTCATATATTTCGGGGAAAGGTCATTAATCTACAGCTCTTTGCAAGACGCTCGTGATGTGAGTTGTGGAACTCGCTCACTGTCCAGGGCCGGATCGGAAGCACATCTGCTGTTGGAGGGAGGAACAAATCAAGTTTTCTGGAAGTCCAGAGGATGAAGAGTTCATTTTCATCTAAGCTTGTGAAGGACAGCTTTTTTGAAGTAATGCGGTTGGGTTGCTCTTGAAGGATGGGTAGGGTTTCAATAATCAGAAATGGAAGAGGAAGGCCAACAGGAGCATGGGGCTCGGGGTTGGGGGGATTGTGGGCGTGGAAAGTATCTGCTTGCTCTGATATCACACTTCCCCGATGCTTTGTGATACCCACTGTGTTTAGGAACTCTGGAGAAAAGATGATTGTGAGCAAGAGAGGGGGAGAAGGGTGGGTGTGAATGTTGCATTTATCCTTGCCTTTTTCTCCCCTGATAAGGTGACAAAGGAGAGCTTTATCTTGGATAATAGTTGGACAAAACTTTATTGATTTGTTAATTTACATGATTCAAGATGATTCTGTGCGCTATACTATAATCTTCAACACCTGAAGATTAAATATTTAAATATGATTTGTGTTTAGATAAGATTATCTTTGTATTTTGAATTAAGGCACAGTAATGAGAATATTTGTAGATGTGTGACCGTTAAAGGTGCACATAAACTCCCAGTATTCACAAAAGGCCTGGTTCTAAGTGCTTCTGAAGTTAAAAGGTTGTGTTATCCTATTTTACTGTCACGTTCTGCTGATACATCATTTAGAGAAAGTTCCAATTCCTGTTGAAGAGCCGAGAGCTGACATGATTTTTCACTTAGGTGTGCAGAAAGAATTGGTTAGCTTTGCGAACAAAATGGGCTGAAATCAAGCTGTAATTAGTCAGACTTTTGCATAATTCATTACGGTCACTTTGTAAGTCCTGCTGAATATACTCTTGACTTTTATCATGATGTGTTTGTTTATAGGACTCATTGTCTTTCTATTAGTTTCTTGCTGCACAAATAGATAGATATTCAGGTCTTCCAAGCAGAGCCATGACAGTGCATTCTGTCTCCTTTTAAAGAGAAATGAGTTGTTACGTAAGGATCTGTAGAGAAGTGAAATCAATCCATAAAAAAGTTCTTATTAAACATCATTTTTGATATTGATATAATCAACTTTAAAGACAGGAAAGTGAGCTAAGGGCTTTTTCTTTTTGGATCCATAGGCTGTCTATCTGGCCCAGGCAAGCTTCCAGATTGAAGCCTTCGGCTCCAGATTTATTCTTGACCTCACACTGAACAAGTAAGTATTTAATCATAATCCTGTTAAGCAAGTGCAATAAAACTTCACTTCATGATAATGGTTTAATCAAAATAATGCCTGTTGTTAAAGCTGATTCTATGTCATATAGCACATCAAGAAAAACATAAAAGTCTGAGGTTAAGTTTTTTTCTTTTCCTGAAAGAATAGGCATTTAGCATTTAACTTGTTTTTTAAATTTTATTTAAACATTTTTTTAGAGAGAGGGAGGGAGAGGGACAAACATGGAGACAGAGAGAAGCATCGATTTGTTGTTCCACCCTTTCATACTGTCATTGGTGATTCTTGTGCGTGTCTGACCTCGGAATCAAATCTGCAACACTGAACTTGTTAAATGTCTCAAATACAGTACTTAGATATGCTTATACATGAAATAAATATTTGAAGTAATGCTATTAATTGTTAACTATAATTATTACTGTTCATAAGAGGCATGGTAAATTACTGACTTAAGTATAATTAGAACAGTTAATTTTTTTTTTAATTTTACCTTGCATTATGAAATTCTCATATTGTCATGCGATTTTAAGTGAACCAAAATAAAAAAAATGATGGCTTGTAAATATTCTGAGAAGGTTCTTTGCTTTATAATTTGCTTTTATTCAGGTCTTTTTGAAATTTTGGTTCTGATAAAAAATTACCCAATTTTTCTCTGACCATGTGTGTATATTGATATTTAAATGCTAAGTTGGAACTCATTGTACAGATGTATTTGTTCAAAGCATAGGGAAGAGCTGTTGACAAAAGCAGGGCTCTTCAACCTTTAATTGAGCTAGTCCTGAGCTTCCTTTGGTGAGAGGGATTTCCTATGTGATTTTCTTTAGTTTAAGAAGCCCCATCAGTATTTTAAACTCTCACCAGTATTTAACCAGGACTACATCTTTACCAGGAAAATGTCATGTAATGCAGTCAGACACTATACTGTAGGTGACCACAGTCAATATTTGAGAAATTGCAAAGGATTCTAAAGAACAACTATTAAATTTCTTGTATGTCAAATTCTGTGAACTCTGCAGAAAAAAAAATGCAGAGCCAGCTTGGGTGCTCCTTACTCAAGTGTTATTGCAGCTCTAAGTCAGAATGAATCAGCAGAACTCAAAACTTCCTTTGTTAAAGGGACTGCAGGTTTTCCTCTTTGAGTCTTCTGAGCATTGGTTGAGTTAGTTCCTTTTCACCCCGCTGTGTCAGCACTGTGCCTATCTAAGGGATTTGTCTTGCCAAATCTCAGGCGATGTTGAGAAGCTAGCTATGGCTAAATTTAGTGTTTAGGTCTTCTATTCCTTTAACTCTTACTGTAATGGAGACTGTCATTCCAGACTCTAGAGTGGTGGTAGCAACCAACATTGCTCTCTATGCACTGGTCAAGGCTTATGGCCACAGCAGAGCTTCCCAATCAAATGACTGAGAAAGAGTCATATGGGACTTACACCTTGGAAAGTTATTTACCAATAATAGTTAATATGCAAAATAATAAAATTGAGCAGCTGCTATGAACAATCTTTGTCTTTAGGAGTTTAGTTGGGAGAGGTTGTCAATTAATTTGAAATTTTTGATGAGTAAAATTTGTTGCACTAGAGGTAAACATGGAATGCTATGGTAGCACCAAGAGAGGCAGCTCTCCAGACTGGAGGAATACGAAAAGGCAGCTTGAAAAGGTGAAGCTTGAACTAAATCTTAGAGGACAAGTATTAATGAGGAAGGGAAGTGTTGGGAATGGATGGAAGGGGGGGGTAAAGAGAGAGAGTAGAGAATTATATTCTAGAGGAGCTAGTGTATGCTGAGGAGGCAGGGCCATGTAGCAGTGTGGCCTCTTAAGGGAGCATGAGTCTTCTGTTTTCATGGTGAATTACAAGGATGAGGCAGAGGGACATGAGTCAGGAGAGGCAGGCCCAGAGACAGCTCAAGTCATGGAAAATCTTGTGTGTCAGGCTCAAGTGCTTGCCCATTATCTCCTTGACTGTGAAAAATGAAGTAAGGAGAATAGGCAGAAGGTCAGTTCTCAAGACTTGTTGAGAGGCACAGAGGGAATGCTTTCAAGAAATCTTCAGTTGATAAAAATCATTAGGATCCTTTTGTTATGGATGACAAGGCAGAAGGAAGAGTTAAAGGTAACAGGTGCTTTGATTCAATAGCTGGATGGAAGGTGGAATCTAGTAGCTGAAATGGGCAGCACAGGAACAAACAGGTTAAATGGTAAAGAGAAAAGAAAATGAAATCAGACTAATCGTAACTGACTTGAGGGGCTTTGGGACACACAGGAGGCCATGTCTAGGGGGAAGGCAGATATAACAGTCTGAAGCTCGGGGAAAAACATGGGGGCTGGAGAGAGTAGTGTTAAGTGTCATTTCCATGTAAATGTTGATGACAGATGTGGTTGTGAGAGAGATTGTCCAGGGAGGGTGGGTAGAACAAGCAGAACAGATGCTGGGAAGATAATTAAGAGTTGAGGAGAGGGAGGGAGAGGAGTTCCCAAAGGGACAGAGAATAAGCAGGATTTACAGTATCACATGCAGTAGTGGAATGGTTCAGGCAGATAAAGAGCAAAGATTTCCCTTTGGCTTTGCCAGTTAATGTAGTCACTGCTGACCTGAAGGCAGCAGTTTTAGTGACTTTTGGGGGCAGAAACCAGGTTACAGTGGTCTGGGAGTGCATGAGAGGAGATGATGTGGAGACAGCAGGTACCCACTGGGGAGGTGTGAGAAGGGAAGAGAACCAGAGTAGGAGCTAGGAGAATATCTTGGGGTCCAGGAAGGGCCTTTTAGGGACAACCGAGCAAGATGATAGGCCGAAATTCCGCTCATGAGAGTGAGAGGCAAAGATACAGAGGAGAGAAGGTAATTTTTGGATCAAGATCTGGGTGAAGAGAAAAGGGAGTGAGATCAGGAACACAAGGACAGAACTTGGTTTTGAACCAGGACAGATAGTTCATTCCCAACTTGTGTGAAGGTATTATCATGCGTGCAGGTGGAGATTGGTTTGCAGGTGAAGGAATGGAGTCAGGAAATGAATCTCGGAAGATGGTGCTTTCTGACATAAGGTTTAGAATGGAGAAAGGGGGTTAGTTGGCGCTTAGGGAAATGACAAAAGTTTAGGTTAATTGCTGAGAGTAATGGTGAGGAAGCTTTCCTAGGTCATGCTCAAGAATTTATAAGCAACCTTCCTTAGAAATCATGTGTTATGTGTTCATCTTATGTCATTCTTCCTGATTTTTTTTAAATCACTGCAGTGTATGAACAGAGGTAGAAGATTGTAGTATGGGTCAAAGTTCAGTTTTTCTCATGGTAACACAGAGGAATAGCCGTGGAAATAGACCTTTTTGAATACTGGTGAATATGTTGGGTAGTTAAGTATCAGGATACAATCTGGGTACGAAAGGAGATGAGGTCAAGAAGAGGCTGGAGAAAGTGGAGTTCTCGGAAGGGAAAAGTAAAGGTATGAGGGGAGGCCCTGTGAGCTTTAATCATGTGGCATCTCCCCACGCAGATTTCTGAGCCATCTGAGGACAAGGTAAGTGTGCAATAATGACCTGGAGACAGGGAAATTGTACTTTATAAGCATATGACATGTGCCAGCCAGGGTGGATCTCTAGTTTAGCTAGCTTTCAATGGCTAGGATTAACTAAGAAGTCTGATGCACATTAGAATAAACTTAAAGAGTCAAGAGAATTTTTTGATTGGTCCCAGAGGAACCAGCAGAGCTTCTGAGGAAGGAAGACTCTCACTCCCATTACAGAGTGGTCACCATCACACTGTTTACAACACTTTTAAATTGTTAGAGGAAGGAAGAGGCAAAAGGTATATGGTAAGTACATGGACTCAGTGAAGGAGAGAAAGCATAAAGATGTTCAAATAAAGTGATGACTGTAGTGTCTAAATGGTTAATGACCTCACCAGGCTGGAGTGCCCACTGGTGAGCATTCCCCGGATGGGAGTTTCTGAGTCTGTGCTCTCACAGATTGAACAAGTGAGGCCATGGCTTGCTGAGGCACCTCGTGGCAGAGGGGTGTGTTTTATTCATTTGTTCAGCAAACTTTGGGTGCGCATCTGCTATTCCAGCGACTGCTGTGGGTGCTGCTGCTGCTGAGAAATAAGACAGACAAGGTCCTGGCCCTGCCCTGATGGAGCTTTATTCAGGGGAAAGAGCAGATGGTGAACCACAAAATAAAGACAAGTGCATTGAAGGACGTATAACTGGGCTCTGCGATGGAGAGGGACTGCAGGTGGCAGTGGTCAATGTTACTTAAATGTCACAGAAACCAGAAGGTCTGTCTGAGGGACAGTGAGCTGAGACCTGATTGTCCAAGATGAGCCACCCCCTGCAGCTGGAAGGCTGAGGGTGCCTCACAGCTGGAACAGTAATATAGCAGGTGTTGAGGAGAATGTGGAATGTTCAGGAAGGACAGAGGCAAGTGTGATAGCAGTGCAGTGGCGGGGGGTGGGGCAGGGAGGGCAGGGGATGGTAAGGAGACAAGATCAGCGGAGAACCTTGTAGCCAGGACATTGTCCATGGTGAGGCATTTGAGTGGGAAGCCATCGGAGGGCAGTGAACGTGGATGTCCCACCGTCAAATTTACATTTTATCTGACCGAAAAGGTCCTAATTGTGGCCTCAAAAAACCTATAGTCCTATTCCTTTTAGGATACTGTCCTTTTGAATTTTGTTTTGTTTTTTCCTCTAGAATAACTATTGTTCCAATATACAAGGTTTAAAAAAAGATTAGTAGGTTAATACTTCTTAATGTATATCGACCCTTTGAAGTCCCGGGGGTCCTGAGGATGGTCTTCCCCTTATGTACGATTGGAATTCTGCCAAAGCGTGTATTACCAGCAATTAAGTTTGCTGGTGCCTTCAGCTGGTGTTTGTTGGGAACAACTGTGATCAGACTCCCAGAATGGTTAAAAGCACAGGCTCTGGGGGTGAACAGACCTAGGTTTGAATCTGGGGCTGCCACTTACTAACTTGTGAACTTGGGCAAGTTTCTCAACTTCTTTTTTACTAACAGCATGAGATAGACTTCAGATGCCATAAGATCCCCGTTCAAGGGGTTTTATTATATCCAGAGTTGTGCAATTATCACTACTATCTACTTCCAGAACATTTTCTTGCCCCAGAAAGAAATCTTACTTGTATCCCCAAGCCTCTGGAAACCATTTACCTACTTTCTGTCCCTAAACATCTGCCTATTCTGGACATTTTCTATAAATGAATTTGTACAACTAGTGGTTTTTTATGACTGACTTCTTAGTGTAATGTTTTTAAGGTTCGTCTATGTTGTAGCTGAATAACATGCCATTGTGTGGATATACAGGGTGGAGCAAAAGTAGGTTTACCGTTGTCCATATGGAAAATAACACAATAATTAATAAATAATAATACAAAAAGAAACTGTTTCCTGCACTCACAACTGTAAGCCTACTTTTGCCCCACTCTCTATTCTTCTTCAGCTTTCATTTCCTTCCTAAACTGTAGGTTGTTGTAAGGATTAAATGAGGTAATGTGTGGTATTTATACAGGTCTGCTTATTGGAAGGACAGCTTCGCTTATTGGAAGGACAACTTCAATGCTGTGGAATGAAGGAATGTGTCTTTCTAAAATTTTTATGTTGATAGATACAGAGAACAGGCTGACAGCTGTCAGAGGGAAGGGGAGTTTGGGGGCTGGGTGTAAAAGGTAAAGGATCAGACAAAAAAACCCTTACAGACACAGACAACAGTGTGGAGATTGCAGGAGGCAAAGAGGTGCGGGGAGGCAGAGGAGAGTAGATGGTGATGGGTGGGGACTTGACCTGGTTTGGGGTGGTGAACAGTGCAGTGTGCAGATGATGTGCTATGCAGTTATACACCTGAAACCTGTATGATTTTATAAACCAATGTCACCCCAATAAATTCAATAAAAAATTAAAATCCCTATGTTGAAACATTAACCCCCAACATAACTCTTTGTGGAGATAGAGCCCATAAGGAAGTAATTTAAGGTTCTATGAGGTCATAAGGTTCCTGATGTGACAGGATTAGTGCTCTTATAAGAAGAGACAGCAGAGAGCTTGCTCCCACGCTCTCTTGAGGACACAGCAAGACGGCAGAAGTCCGCAAGCCAGGAAGAGGGGCCTCTGTGGCGACTGAGTCAGCCAGCATCTTGTTCTTGGATCTAGCCTCCAGAAGTAAAAGCTGTACATTTCTGCTGTTAAAACCACCCAGCCTGTGATATTTTGTTATGGCAGCCTGAGCGGGTTAATACATTTGACACATACTTGTCTTTATGACTCATTAGTATTACCAGAGCAAGGCAGTCACTGGCTGGGTGTTGGGGGATTCAGCCTTGAAGGAGAGGGTCGCTGATCCCATGGTGCTTATGATTTAAGAGCAGCACAATGAGTCTTTGCTTTGGTTCCAGTCAGGATTTTTAATTTTCTTTTTTTCAATGAGAAGAGGGTGGTGTGCTATGCCCTTCCCCTACTGAGAGTGGACTGAATTAAAAATAAGAGACAATTTGACAGGCCTGCGGTTGAAAAGCATTCAAGCTAATGAGCCCTGCGAATTTAAACATACTTCTGTTGAGTTAAAAACATATCTGTAATACAGTTGGTATTTCTCCACTTGTCCTGCAGCTCCTTGCTAGATATCCAGTAAAGGATGCGACAAGACTTGTAAGTCATTGCATATTTGGATATTTAACTTTCCAGGCCATCTGGTTGAGTCTGATATGATTGCTCAGGCCCTCAGCATGCTCTCCTGTTGTGAAGTGAACCCTGTAATCCTTCTGACCTCTGCCCAGTGCGCAGGGTGGGCGTGGGGGACCGTCTAAGGATGCAGCAGGTGTAAAGCCTCCGTTCATAAAGCAGTGCACTTTCCTAAGAGAATGGTACTCTAGTGAGAGAATGTGGGGGGTCCTCATAGCTTCTCCTGTCCATTTGTTTTGAACAAACGAACAGGAGAGCTCTGCCTGGGGTGGGATCAGGGTAAGACTGATGTATTGGATGGCGATAGGCCGAAATTGAGGAGTGGGCCAGAAACCTGGCGGATAAGAACTTTGATTCATCGGGGACCGAGTGGAGAGAAACAATTCTGATGTTTGATGAGGGACTGGAGGGAAAGCTAAAAGTTGTGTCATTATTATTGTCAAACCTGTGCTAAGCTAAAAAAATGGTGCCTGTGTAATTTTTAGCTGTCTATGGTCTGCATTGCACTTTGCAGTGTGAGCAGAAGCTTCTATCCTGAGTGGGCTGCTCTAGAGAAATGCAGGGAAGGCTCTGGATGCACAAGTGTGTGTTAAGAGGGTAAAGGCTGAGGAATAGCTCCCAGCCACTGCCTGGGGTACCGTGGGCACACTGGAGATGTGTAGCTGCACCATGAGGATGCTTTCTGCTCCTCCCCCTGCGTTCTCATCTCACCACCCTAGGGGAGAGCACCCCTGGGAACCTTGCTGCTTTCGTAGGGAAGTTCTAGTGAGGGACTTCCACCCTTTTCTATACCACTGCTCGTTCCTCCAAAGGAGGTGGAATCGATAGGCTTACTTTATGTAAAATGATGAACTTAGGCTTTGATGGCTTCTTGCACTAAAACATCTGCTCCTGGGTGAAGTGGGAATCCCTGGTGCCTCTAGAGTCCACTTAGCAATCCAAACAAATACTCAGGTACTTGCTGTTGTCATTCTGTCTCCTCTGTTTGCAGCTGGGGAGCGAGGCTGACTCAGTCTGCCTCCTCAGGCTCGCTGGAAAGCCCCTTTAGTTGAAGGTACCAGCCACGTTCTTCAGTCTCCCTTATTAGGAAAGTTGTATTTGGGGGCTAACCCTCCTGCTTAGCTCCATCATTTTGAGTACACATTCTTTTGGCTAGAACACAGAGAGATGATTGGTATCCCAAAAAACATTAAACCTTCTGTAACCTTCAACAAACTGCATAGGAAGACACTGCTAGAGCTGGGTCAGATCCAGCCTTGGCTTTGTTATACATACATAGATAGTGGTGCCATTGCACATCAGGCTACCAGGAATCTCAGAAAAGGAAAATTGATGGAGCATCGCCAGCACAAGGAAGTACCCGGACCTCAGTTACAAGGCTCTTCTATGGAGAGATGTTTGTACTGACCTGTGGGATTGCTTCCCTTCACCCAGGATGGTGTGTGAGGTGTGTACTGGTGAGTGTGTGCAGCGAAAGGGGGCATCATGTGGGGATTCATGATTGGACTGGTCTTATGGCTTCACCTGGAAAGGGATGGCTTTAAAGAAGTGTTAAGTAAGAATAAAGGCACAATGAAAAGGCTTAAAGTAATGCAGCTAGTAAGGTAGTATTGGATTTAGAAAAAAATATTTGTTTTGTATTTTTGGGAATCAGGGGTTTTTGATTTAAGACGAATATTTAGAAAATGCTACTTTAAAGAAATATGTACACACAGTAATTTGCTCATTAAAAGCAGTTCATGCAGTGCTTAAAAAAGAAGAAAAGAGCTGCATTGATGAGTTTTGGTTAAGTTAAATAAAGAACCTGATTTTTGGTGCTGATTAGCGTGGTTAATTCATTCTTTAGTCAACAAACACTGATTGAGCATCTTCTGTGCGTAAGACTCTGTTACCAGCAACCCAGGGAATTTGGAGCCGGGTAAAATAATTCTTTTCCAAGAGCCCACACTAGAGAAATGAGGTGAACATATATGAAAATAGTATTACAACATGATAGGAAGTGGCTTGGGAGGCCTTGGTGCTGAGGGAAGTTTGCATGGGTAAGGTGGGATTTGATGTTCCTCTTAAAAGGATTCTGTCTTCGTTTTGGTTTTCCTGGCAGCAGATTCTGAGGCAGGGATTCCAGGAAATCACTATGGGGAGTGGGAAGTGAGATGTGGAAGAGAAGGGATCTAAAGAGGGGTGAGTTCCCACATGTTCAACTGGGGCTCATCTCACTGAGGGTCTCTGGGAGTCTAGGGGTTCATTCTCAAGAATATTCCAGAATGTTTCCAACCAATAATAGGCCAGAAACCTGGAGTTGTGTCCACTAACTGCCACTCTGTTGTTGGTGAAGTGCTGCTTCTCAGAGCAATCCTTCTTCAGCACTCCCCCCCCCATCCTCCTGGGTAGAACAAAGGCCCTGAGGCCAGCAGCCTCAGGTGTTCCCCAGTCAGAGGCCTTCAGTGTGTGTGGGTGAATGCGAGCCATGCTGGGCAGGGCAGTGCAGGCTGCTGAGGATGCTTCCTCCTTGGAGCGATGTGGGAGGAAGAGTGGCGCATCCCTGAGAAGGGGGATGGTGGGGCATCCCTGCAGGGGAGGGTGGCAGCACATCCCTGGGGGAGGTTGGCAGAGCAGAGGTGAGAGGCAGGGAAGCTCTACGCTCCCTGTGTGAGAGGAGCCGGAGCTGTGAAGCAGTTTGATGTGTCACTGGATTCTAAGGGGGAACTTTGGTCAGATGTGGAGATTTGAACTTGAATTTGATTTGGAAGAAGGAATATGTGGAACAGAAACAGCCCTGCTGCCTTTTGTGAGTGAATGGGACCCAGGGTGAGGAGCTGGGGATGGGCGGGAGGCGCACTGCCCTGTACTCCAGTCTGAGGCTGTGATGTAGCTGTCTTCTGTCTTGTTTGTGTGCTTGTGGGACTCTTGAGCCAAGACTGCCTGGCTTTGTGTCAGCGCTGACCCCACGCTTCTCTCCTACCATCTGCCACCCAGCAGTTTCGCTGCTGAAGTTCCTCTTACACACCTGGGCTTTTTGCAGTTCCAGGTTTCAATTTCAGTCCTGCTGCTGAGGTTGCCAGCTAAGGCGCGCTCTCTGAGTCTGAGTCCAAAGGCATTGGGGATGATGTGTAACACCACTCTCCATTTTAGGATTCTGTGTCTTTAAGATGCTGCTAACTCACAGGCTAAATGCTTTATTTCCTAACTTCTGGGATCTGCATAAGGAAGGCTTTCTGTTACAACAGTAATGATGGTAATAGACCCTGTGCTAAGCCCTTACCCACATTCATCAACTTAAGTTCCTTTAATAACCCTGTGAGGGGGATGTGATAATCTCCATTTTATGGTTGAGTAACCTGAGGCTCGGAGAGATTCAGTCACGTGCTGGCATTCAGCATGGACTGTCCATCTGGAGTCTTCTTATGTGGCTGCTTTGATCACAGCATTGGACTGTCCATTCACAAGTGAGCCAGACATAATTCTAATGATTGCTCATCTCTGTTCAGATTAAGTGAGAAACGGAGTTGAACAATTTTAGTCCATTTTTAATAATAAAGAAAATACAGAAGGCCCCAACGAGATTTAAAATAACGCTATTTGTTGAGCAGACCATTGGTATGGGCTGAACAGTGTCCCACCCAAAAATTTAGATGGTGTAGTCCCAACACTCAGTACCTCAGAAAGTAACTGTATTTGGAAATAAGGACTTTAAAGAGTGATGGATAGAGGCTTGACTTAGGTTGGTGAACACACACTACAGTGTACAGATACTGTGTTGTACAATTGTGCACCTGAAACCAATGTAATGTTGTTAAACAGTGTCATCTTAATAAATTCAATACCAGGGAAAAAAGAAGTAATTAAGTTCAAATGAAGTTTTTAGGGTGGTATAACTGATGTCCTTAAAGAATAGAAAATTTTGGCCCTGGCTGGTTGGCTCAGTGGTAGAGTGTCGGCCCGGCATGTGGAAGTCCCGGGTTTGATTCCAGTCAGGGCACACAGAAGAAGCACTCATCTGCTTCTCCACCCTTTCCCTTCTCCTTTCTCTCTATCTCTCTCTTCTCCACCCTCAGCCAATCAGCCAAAGCTCCATTGGAGCAAAGTTGGCCCAGGTGCAGAGGATGGCTCCATGGCCTCTGCCTCAGGTGCTAGAATGGCTCTGGCCACAACGGAGCAACGCCCAAGATGGGTAGAGCATCACCCCCTGGTGGGCATGCGGGGTGGATCCTGGTAGGGCACATGCCGAAGTCTGTCTGACTGCCTCCCTGCTTCTATCTTTGGAAAAATACAAAAAATAAAAGAATAGAAAATTTAGACACTGATGTGTGTGCACAGGAGAAATACCAAAGAAGACACAATGAGAAGGGGACCATTGGCAAGCCAAGGAGAAAGATCTCAGAGTGAAACCAATAAAGCTCACACCTTTATCTGGGATATCTAGCCTCCAGGGATGTGAAGACATAGATTCTGTTGTTTAAACCACCAGTAAAGGCAGTCCTAGAAAATTTATACACATCCTGATTTTCATTTACAGCTCACTTCTTGCAGTAGGTGAGTCATCATAAAGCTGCTTCTTGGTAATGGGTGAATCTGTTTGTCTCTAATAGTTAATATTCTCACTATAATTTCCTAGTGCATTTTGAGAGATTATGGTCTCTTTTACATTGATGTACTTTAAGAAGAGTGGAACTATTTTGGTATTATCTGTGATAATAAGGCATCTTAAGAAGCGACGATCCTCAAATTTACCATAAGTAGTGATTGCCACTGTGACCTGCAATATGCTGTAGGTGAACATTGCTTTCTATTTGTCCTAGAGGCCCAGTAGTAGTTTATGGGTTCCTGTGCTGGCAAGGATGAGTTACTGTGCAATTTTCTCTCCTTAAGACATCCTTTCTGTCTAGTTCTAAACATCTTGATTCTTTAGTGCCAGGTAGCTCTCCTTTTTGCCATATTTTCATTGATCAGATGCGTACCTATCAGGTCTCCCTTGGGCATTTCTGGTTGAAGAGTTAACCCTGTCCTGAATGCTTTAGATGTTGTCATTATCATTTTTTTTTTAACAGGGACAGAGAGAGAGTCAGAGAGGGATAGATAGGGACAGACAGACAGGAATGAAGAGAGATGAGAAGCATCAATTATCAGTTTTTCGTTGCAACACCTTAGTTGTTCATTGATTGCTCTCTCATATGTGCCTTGATCGCGGGCCTTCAGCAGAAGTAACCCCTTGCTGGAGCCAGCGACTTTGGGTCCAAGCTGGTGAGCTTTTGCTCAAACCAGATGAGCCCGCACTCAAGCTGGCGACCTCGGGTCTCGTACCTGGGTCCTCCGCATCCCAGTCTGACGCTCCATCCACTGAGCTACCGCCTGGTCAGGCATCATTGGCTTTTGATGACCCATCTTTGTGATGACAGATCAGGTCTAGAAACTCTTGAAAAATTTTGTAATAAATTAAGGATTGCCTGAATAGGTTCTAGTTTTGTTTTTTTTTTTAGGATGTTGTATCTGACTCACTTTCAAAATGGTTTGAGAATGACCTTCATAATTATAAAACGTAATTATACCTAATTATATAATTATAAAACATAATAATGGCAGAAGCAGTGACAATGAAATCACAATGAAACCATTGGTATTTATGTATTTAGTTCTGATTTCCACAGGTGGATGAGACCTAGAATAACTCTTAGGGGTGAAAGGCAATGGATTTTGCCTCTGCCTGCAGTAAGTGACTTCCTTATCCTCACGCCCTCTTGTCTGCTGATAATAGTTATTTTGGATGAATGGGACCCAGGGAGATTAAACATAGGTTGAGGAACTCAGGTGGGCCAAGGGAGCTGGATTTAGATTCTCTAAGTTTCAAGAGACAAGAAGACTGATTTCCCAGAAAGGGGGAGTTATAGCCTCTAGAACCCAGGAGAAAAAGAAATACATATGACATTTAAGAATTTCTAGCAAAATCAAAGATACCTAATTGTCAATGGGATCTCAATGTACTGTTTATTTAATTTAGGATATAAAAGACACAGCTAGTGAATTAAAAGACTATTTCTTGGCTGATGGATTAAAAGAGACCCTTTGCAGGTGTCCAGCCCAAGGCAGAATGTAGGCAAATATAACATGAACTTGATTCAGAAGTATTGGTTTTTTGATGATAAAATAATGTATAAAAATTGCACCAGAAGTTAATCATGGCAAAAAATTGAAAAGCACAAAGGATTCGGTGTTACTAGGCATCTGAAATGAGGTAATTACAGTGGTTATGAATCTAGATATTATTTTTCTGACAGTTAAGTGAGAAAGGCCACATACTGGGTATATAATTCCCATTATCTGATAAAAGAAGTTTATCTGTCTTTTTAGAGATATAAATGTTTTCCTGTCCAGAAGAAATTTCTCTTTAGTATGATGTAGCAGGACATTTGGTAGCATAATGGTTAATGTTTGCAACCATGGTTTTGTGAATGACCAGAAATGTTACTTAAATGGACTTCTCATATTAACCTTCTGTGAATGCGAAATGCATAAAGTTCTTTCTAACCTCAGTGGATTAATCAATAGATTTCAATTGATTGAGGCATTTTATGAACCGATCCCAAGCACTTTTTATTTCAGAAATGTTTATTGAGTGTCTGCTCAGTGCCAGACACTCTTGGACCTGCCAGAGAACTGCTTCTCCTCATGAAGCTTTCAGAACAATGGAGCAGAAAGGTGGGTCTACAGTGTGAGAAGTGTGTGGTGGGCTTTTATCCCTCCTGGGAGGGTGGGAGTGGATAGGGAGCTAAGTGTTTATGGAGCTAAGTTCAGACCTGAAGTTTAAGACTGGCCAATGTTTGAGGGTTAGAGATGGAGAGGGCCTGAAGGCAAGCAAGAGAGGTGAGGGCTGGCATGAGAGGACATGCCAGCTTGGAGAACTGAATAGAAGAACTACACAGTGAGGAAGTGATGGAGCTGAGATGAGGACGCAGATTGCTCACAGTTAAAGCCTTTGGAAATAGAGACGTTTTTCAGTGATGAATGAAGTAATTCTATTGAAGTTATGTTTAAAAAGCTCTATAAAAATGGACCTTAGAGAAAAATAATGATATCATTTGCTTTTTTTATATTTTGCTAAACTTTCACTATATTCCTTGCATAAATCTAGTCCCAAACAATAATTTATTAAATTCTGCTGCCAATAGGAACTGTGTTATTTCTTTTTTTTTTTAATAAGGTTGTTTTTTTTTTAATTTTATTTTATTCATTTTAGAGAGGAGACACACACACACACACACAGAGAGAGAGAGAGAGAGAGAGAGAGAGAGAGAGAGAAAGGGGGAGGAGCTGGAAGCATCAACTCCCATACATGCCCTGACCAGACCAGTGCAGGGTTTTGAACTGGCGACCTCAGCGTTCCCAGGTCGACACTTTATCCACTGCGCCACCACAGGTCAGGCGGAACTGTGTTATTTCTAGAACCATTTTTTGATGATTCATAGACTAGGCTCACTATATAGAGTCATTTCACCTGCTTTTAAAATATTAATTATAATAGAATTCTAACTATGGTTTACTACAATGTAGCTGTAAAAGTTCTCTCTTTAACTGATTAGTTCTAATGTATCTTCTGAGATATCCATGTGCTTTAGTATTTCGATTGTGCTTAAAAACAAATTAATCTATATACGCTTTGTCATAAGACCATTTCTGAAAAAAGTTTCAATTACTCATTTCAATTAAAATAGTTTTAAAATTAAATTATATTTATCTTTCTTACTGAAATATTTTTCAAGTAAGAGGCTGAAAAATCTATCTGTAACACATTGTAGGATGTACATATTTCATTTCTTCCTCCTTTATTTATTTTTGGCCAAATCTCTTGACGCATTCAGTAAATAACAGACTGAACTATGGGACAAGAAGGATCTCACAGCATAAGGACAAGACTGTGTCTCATAAATCCCTAGAATTTCTTGGAGACTTGACTGTATCTGAGGCTCTTTCTCATTACTGTTAGTATTTATTCATTAAGTGCTGACCGACCTGGTACTTGACCCTAAGGAGATGCTTTGCTTTTATGTGACTATTAGCATTTGCCCATCCTCCCTCCCTCCATCCTCTACACTATGCTGAATTATGGGGAAACAGAAGAAAATGAGGCATACTCTCCTTAATGAGCCCAGAATTTAGGGTGAGATCAGGGAAAACTACACAGAGAAGGGGATGGTTGAGCTGAATTCTCAAGGATGAGTAATTCAAGGATTAATTACTTTTAGTATCTTCAGATGGGGTGGGGAGCAATAATTCTTGAGCACTCATTTATTTTTACTGATGAGTCAATATCTCATATAGAGCACTCATTGGATATAAATGAGTGATGGGTTGTTGATACAGGGTAGTTATTTTGCACTGTTTTTCTCACTGGTGTCTAATAGCTAAGAGTAGTTTTATGGGCTGGAAAAATGAAGTACTGATTTTACTGAGGTTAAAATGTATAAGTGCCCTTTTTCCTTTGGAAGGTTTAGTTAACTCTATTTCTATGAAATCATTACTGTACTCATGACCGAATGTGTAAACATTGAACGAGAGCGGTACCTTCAGAAGTAAATAATACATCTACCTTTCCATCCAGCTCTGAATGCCTTGGTTCTTTTTGTGCTTTTGATTTGGTGAACTACAAAAATTGAGCAGCAAGACATTATTAAATATTCTTTCTCATAAAGGCAGTTTGAGGCGAGGTTTCTAAGTCTGTGGATTCAAGGCAGCAAGATATTCCTGTACCTGGCACCATCAACAAAACACCCATACTATATTTTCCTTGTTTTGATTTCATAGCTCTCCTTCAAATAGGCTGTTTGCAATTAAAATATTACATGACTTGCTTGAAAAATTATTTTTTTGTTTTATATAAGGAAGTTCTTTTTTCTTCCTTATGGCCTGGTATAATGACTTGCTTAATGCCTGATGAGAGGCCAGTGTCAGTGTAGAGTATCTCATAGCACTGTACCCACTGTCCTGTGGCAAAGTTATGTCAAAGGCCATAAGAAAACCAGTCCTTTTGGCTCTCTTTCTTTGAAAGCCAGTTACCGGTAAGTAGTAATTAAATTACATGGCTCTCAAAGTACAAAACCCCATAAATTCTTAGGTGTTATTCAGCACATGTGTATGTAGCACAGGTGTGTGGGTGGTTATCACTAATTGATGATATCACTACTTTCATGAAAAATAGGCTTTGTGACTAGGACTTATCTTTGCCACAGCACTGGCTGACACAGACTGGAATCAGGCTGTTTTTGTTAGCGCACTCAGTCTAACAAACAGTGCTGCAGCAATGGGTTTTATAAAGCAGTGTAGATGTCCCTGTCCTCTCCTTTATGTGAAATCCAAAGGGCTCATCTTATCTTTGTTCTATTGTTGGCATGAACAGAAGTCCAAGAACTTGAGAGGCTGGGTCTGAGCTCGATCTGTTGTCAGCTGCCTGCGCCTCCACCTGTGAGGGCAGTCTGGGATTAGGTGGGGGGTACATTCCTGCCACATTTTTCTTCCCCCCATGAACCCCTCTATCATCTTCCACTTTTGATTTAGGGCTTTGAATTTTCAAGCTCACACTCAGAGGCGTATTTAACGGCAGGCACACCTGGGCCCCGACTTCTGAAGGGCCCCGCAGAACCCCAACTTTACACTTTTTTCTCATGACACCAAGTTCAGTTTCATATGTGCAATTTTAACATTAATAGTCCATAACATTTTTTATTTACTTAAAAATATGGTTAACATGTATTTTTATTTTCCCTGCCTCTCTTTTTTTTAAGGGGCCCAATATTTTCTTCTGCGCCCGGGGCCTCAACCGACCTTAATCTGCCTCTGCTCATACTTAAAAAAAGAAGGATGTTCTTTTACTAGTTGAAGAAAGCATGATCCAGATTATCTCTAAGAGTTGGATGTGATCACAGAGTATTTCTTACTCTGGTGCTTTTCTGTGTTTCAAGTCAAGATACAAATTTCCTTTGTAAAGCTCTTGTTTCTTATATTAAAGGAGGCTGAGTTAAGTGAAATTCCTTCCTTTTTTGATTTGGTTCAAGTGTGTAACTGTTGAATCTCCACTTTGAATTTGGAGAAGTTTATAAAGGTTGCTAATTTGATTAAAAGAGCTTTAATTTTGACATCTGAATGAAGACTACTACATGTATGTTTGTGTGTTTGATTCCCGCCTCCAAGAACAACTTGCAGTTTCTTCTGTGAGCTTCCTTTGAATCAGGAGGGGTTGCGATTAGTTAAATCCTTAAACGTCATGCAGTGCAACTTCCTAGCTGACTCTTAAATCTCTTCTTATCACCATTGAGTGGTTTTCTGTGTATTCCAGAGCACCCCAGACCTGAGGTAGCTGATTCTTAGACTGTGCTGACTTTTCAAGTCCTTTCTTTTTCTACCTTTCTGTAATTCTCAGTCTGAATTTTGTACTTAAAAGTCACTCACTTATGGAGACTAAATATTAGTCTACTTCATTCAATTATTAGCACTTCCTGTTCTGAGATTGCTATTGTTCTCCCCTCCCCTTAAATAGCCAAGATTCTGTTCACAGGTGTTCACTTAGAGTACAAAATAAGAATATAGATTATTTTCCAAATAGAAAAGACTGGAAAGTTATAATAAGAATTTTTCTAATACTTGAAAAATCCTATTTTTTAAGCATGTAAGAAGTTATTTATAATTTCCCGGTGCCAATGTTGAGTACTATTTAACAGGAGGAGCTTCTTGCAATCTGAAACACGGTATTTTGAAGTCTGTAAAAACTTTCTGCAGGGCAAAAGCAATCTCAAGTTGAATTCTGCCAGACTTGTCTTGTTATGTTTTATAGATGAGCTTGGACAGTCTTATACATCATATTGGATGACCTTAGTACAGTTTAAGAGAACAGTTAATAACGAATTAACTAACTATCCATTAATAAATATAAAATTGCATTAAAATAAAAAATGTTTTTAGCATTCTGGCTAGAATTGAAATGCAGTAACTTAAATATGTGTCTCATGTCTTCTTTGGAGGAAATATTAGGCTACTTAAAAAATGAAATTTGATGCCAAAAGTTAATCTGTATCTGGTCTGATTATTTTGAGAATAATAATATCAAAACCACACTGACTTCCCTTAGTTTAAAGAGTGATGGTGGTATATAGAAAAATAATCTAAAATCTATCAGTATGAAATACCATACATTTGTATTTATTATATTTGTTATTATTAACACATTCATCATTTAAATTTGATTGAAAAATTCTGTTTTTTGCATACACACAGCAGGCACCTGTGTATAAGGGTGTACCCTTTAAGATGGCCAAATATTTGGCCATTGTCTTTGTTCTGAACAGGTCATCTGATGAATTTATGTAAAAAATATTTCATGAATAGATAGTCATTTTCTCCACTGTTACCTGTGAGCCAGCAGAAACGCTTACTCTGTGTTACAGTTTAAAATTTTTCATTTTTAATAAAGGCATGTATTTTTCCATAATATGCTATTTAGTGAATTTTTACTATGAAAAATAAATATTAGTGGTAAAAATCAGTATTTTTCCTTGACCTTGAAGAAGAGTAGGAAAGAAGTCAAGCACACATAAACAGTATGCCATGTTTTGGTGACTATGACTGATATCCCTTTAATTTTCACATGAACTTAAGGAGGTTGCTGTGACATAAACATCCAGGTCATTAATCATCTTTCTCATTTAGGGCACACTGTCTCACTTGTCTGAGCAAGGCCCCTCTATTGTGTTATGTTTTCATTCTTGTCATTTCCAGTCCCCTTCTTATTCTCCCCACCTTTGTCCTAATGAGGGAACCATCCCAAAGTATCTTACATGACCTTTTATAAATTAATATAATATAATATAATATAAATTAATATAATACAATATGAGTTTGGGGGGCATGTAATTTTATTTTATGTAAATAGTGTTATGCTACATGTCTCTATTCAAAACAGCATTTAGATCTGAGCCTTTATCTGTGTACATCTAGTCCATTATATCTAATGGTGGAGAGGACCCTATGGAGTGTGACTAGCACTCCTCTGTTTTCCCCCGGAGGAGAAGTCTGGGAGGCTTTTTTTGCTCTCTACAGCCCACAATCCACATTGTAATGGCCTGTGAATTTCTGTAAGAATGTTTCTGGTGCAGATAACCCAGAGCAGCATCCTGGGCACAAGGCAAAGAGGCTCATGGAGTCTGTGAAATTACTATTTAAAGGCAGGCCATCTCTTACACTTGGCTAGAGAAGACCTCAAGTCCTTGTTCAAGGTTACTAAACATTGATTTGCATAAAATGCTAATAATTTTGGTTATTTCTTTTTCTGGCTGTAACATTAAAAAGTAACTAACTAGTAAGAGCTGGGCTGCGAGGAGAGGTTTACACTTAATTTGATGGAGAAGTAAAACACTGCCCTGTGGAAAGCCCGCCCTACTCTATTCTTGAGCAAGGTACAAGAATCAGTAGAGTGTTCAGGTCCCATTCATTGGTGGGATAGACCAAGTGACTTTTTTTCCTCCAGGCATAGTTATTTTCTGTATGTCGGGAAGCTAATTGCTTATTTTTACTGGATAATGATTTCAGAACTATAAGATTAAACCTTATGAAGTGAAGCAGTATAAATTAGTTCCCTTGGGATTGCATTAATTTGGTCAAGCTACTGTGATCCTTAGGGAAATGGAGTTTTACTCTTCCAGTGCACTGTGTTGTCTGATGTTGTCATGGTGCTAATTTGAAAAGTTAACATAATTGAAAAAGGAAAGCATGTTCACTTGGCAGAATTGTATTTATATTTATTTAAAGCCAAGGGTTATACCATATGCCAAGAGAGACTTGTGCGTTTGGGATAAGAAGAAAAGATTTATGCGGATGATTTCTTATAGTGGATGAGATAAAAAGCCATTTTCTGAATGTTGTTTGATAGAAGAGAAAGGTGAGGAAAAAAAGAGAGATGAAGGAATACATGACCCATCAGCACCGAGAACTGTGCCTGACAGTAGGTAGAGGGGTATCATTATTTGTGTAATGAATGGATTAATCCTGTGCTGTGGTAGAAAATAGGATTTAGGTGTATAGCATTCTGATTCTGCCACTTGGGGGAAGTCATGAAACTACTCTGAGCCTCAGTTTATTAAACTGTATACTAAGATTGATGGGAGTCCTAACTGAGGCGCAGTATGTGGAAGAGACTGGCATGTACTAATAGACACTTAACAGGTATTTAGTTTCTTCAATGAAGTGCACTTTCTATTTCCTGCCTACTAATAATCTTTTGCAAATATCCTGTCATAAGTTGATTCTGGCCTTGGCCTTTTTGTTGGTGAGGGTAAGGGTTTCTAAGTAGTTTCTTATTTCCTATTTATGGAAGTACTTGATTGAAAACTATAGTAAGGTTATATTTAAAAAACCACTCAGAATTATCACAGCTTCACTTACACATTTATGTTTGCTGAAACTATGTAAATTTTGACCTGTTTTTTTCCCCATTACCTAAAACCTATATTGTACTATTTTTAAAGTTCTCATATTGTGAATCTTCATTTATATAAGGATGCAAGAAAATGGATTGTTCTATGTTAACTAAAGTGTGTTCCTTTATAGAGTCATTTAAAAGAAAAAGTCATTTTTGAAATAATCCTCCTAAAATGGGTTAAATGTTTTCCTGTTTCTTTGATAGAATATATATTAGATATAATTTGACCTTTTGGGGGATGTGAGGGCAATCTGGCTGCGACATCTGTCACCCCATTGATCGCTAGGGTTGATTTGGCTGGCTGGCTAGGCTGGTGTCCCCTTCCTTCCTCACTGCTCCATGTGCGTCCCTCCTGAAGCTGCATGTTCGGTCGAGGAGAACGACTTTCCCCAATAGAGGAGAGGACTGTTCTTCGGTCAAGGGTATACAAATAGTTAGGCCCTCCTGGTAGAACCTCCAAACAAGCTCTCAATAAATATGCAAGGTTATTGTTTTGCTTGGTTCACTGACTATATAGTAAATGTATCTTGCTGTAAGCTGTAACTTTTGCTGTCAGTGAACCTGTCCTTCTAGCCCAGCTTTTACTAATGCTTTATAATGTTACAGCCAGAAAAACAAATAACCAAAATTATTAATATTTTACACAAATCAAGATTTAGTAATCTTGACCAAAGATGTGAAGTCTTTTCTAGCCAAGTGTAAGAGATATCTTGTCTTTAAAATAGTGATTTCACAGACTCCATGAGCCATTTTGCTTTGGGTTCTTGGTGCTGGCTATGTTCTTGGTGGTTAAGAGATTTAGGAATCTAAGGCCTGGGGAATATAAAGAGGTATTATTTTACTTCACAACAGAATAACTTTAGAAAGGTGGCTATCAATTTGATACATACTTTGTAACTTGTATAGTCTTTGAGTTTGCACCAAATTCCACCACTGACAGATGAAGACCCTAAAATTCAGTAATAGACTTTTGCCCAAGGTGACCTGGTTTACATTGAGTCTTAAGTCCTAGAATTTAGAACTTCTAGCCCAGTGGTTCTTAACTTTTTTTGAGGTACTGAACCCACCAGTTTCATATGTGCGTTCACTGAACCCTTCTTTAGTGATAAATAAAATAGGATTTTTTTTTTCCAAATTCAAGACATAGGTATATGTTTTTTTACTGGTGCACAAAATGAGCCATGCATGAACATCACCTTGCTCAAAGAACAAAACCAACAAGTGCATGAACTCACAACAGATTACGGTATTACTTTATTCTGGCCTCCGCGGTAGAGGCTTCTTCGAACCCCTGAGACCAACTCATCGAACCCCTAGGGTTCGATAGAACCCAGGTTAAGAACCACTGTTCTAGCCTGACCTGTGGTGGCGCAGTGGATAAAGCGTCGACCTGGGAACACTGAGGTTGCCAGTTCAAAACCCTGCACTGGTCCGGTCAAGGCACGTATGGGAGTTGATGCTTCCAGCTCTTCCCCCCTTTCTCTCTTTCTCTCTCTCTCTCTCTCACTCTGTGTCTTCTCTCTAAAATGAATAAAATAAAAATAAAATAAATTAAAAAAAAACACAAAAAAACATTAAAAAAAAAAAAAAGAACCACTGTTCTAGCTCATGACTGCTGTCATTCTCCTGTCCTAGTATGGAGTGTATTGACTGTCAGGCTTTTATGTATATGACTACAGATTATGTACATGGAATTATTAATCCATACATTTTGACATTTTGTATCTAAATACTTCAAATTATTTAAATCGTAAAGATTAAGTAAAAAGAAGAAAGAGTATATCAGAAATCGGATGAATATTCTGGGACTGAGAACATAGGTTCTCAAGTATTAAATACCAAACTTGATTCCAACAGGTTTCCTTCTCAGATGTTGGTAGAGCCAAGTGGTTTACAGAACAAGAAGGCACCATCAAAGTTTATTATTAAACTTGTAAGTGGTAGCAAGTGGTATATATTTGCCAACTAAGGCTTTTTAACAGTGATGGCTTAGATCTGGTTTTCACTTTTAGAACTATCAACACAGGATTCAAATTCTGACTCAGATGAAGGTAATGGGGCTTGGAATCCAAGCAAAAATGACAATAATAGACTTACTGATCATTTCAGGTGTGTGCTGTAGTTCATTGTGTGAAATGGCTCACTGAATTCTCACAACAACCCCTGTACACTGTTGCCCACTCTTTAGAGATGATGCAGGTGAGACACAGAGAAGTCAGATCTCACGTTAGGATCATTCATCTGGGTAGGGGTTGTCCTGGGATTTAATCAGCATTTTGGCTCTAGCACTCTGTTGCCTGTCAAAAGAGGCAGGCTCATCTAGCTGTGAATGTAAAGGAAATTCAGACATCCACTCAGCTTCTAACTCTCTCTGAGAGAGAGTTTCATGTCTTGTGGGGCAACTCAGATTCACATGGATTCATGGGGAGGTCTGGCCTCAATTTAGTCATATATTGACATTAAGAAGGGTTAGATTTAATACTCAGAGTTCTCTTACAATACAGTATCATGTCTTTCTCCTAAATTAATACACGCCTCACAGGCTTCTAGATTCCTTGGAATTTCTTGCTGAGACTCTGGACAAGCCATGCATTCTGTTTTACCACTACAGTCTCTCCAGACAAAAGGCAGTCTCTATCTAGCAAGTATTTAAGCAAGTAGTATGGAAATAAAGGGCCTATGGGAAGGGCTAGGTGCCATGTGCTGACCCTGAGAGAGGGAGTAAAGAGGGGGCAGGGTAGGGACACAAACAGCGGTAACTTCAGCTGAAGAGTGAAATGTGATGGTCTTAAATCTCTGTTCCCAAGTTCACCAAGTGGTTGGTGTTTATGCTAGGTAGAGGATAACCTCGACTTCGGGTCTCTCCCCAGGGCTACCCGCCTTCTAACCATGCAAGTTATCATGCACCTAAATATTCCTTTGTTCCCACCCTCTGGCCTTTGCTCTTTCACACTTTTCCTCAGTTACAGCTTGAAGTTTATATTTTCATGTTGAAGTAGACGGGCTACTTTCCTTTGAATTTTACCTTCTAGTGTTGCAGGTCTAGTCTTTTTTTATTTATTTTTTTTGTGGTCGTTTGCTCTCTGACCGATAAAGACTCCCATGCTTTATTTCAATCGGGAAAAATTGTTTTCACTGCTCTGCTGCTGACAAAACAATCTAATTTCTTAAAAGGTGTGTAGTATGTCCCACAGTTTTATGTAAGTGAAATGAGGACATTTTATTTTTCAGTGAACCATACTTGTATTTTGACACTGAACAGGAGGCATTTGTTAATATTAATGATGGTCTAAACCTAGAAGTATACGTGAAAGAAGATGGCATGGCTAAAATTTTTTTAAAATTGTAAGATGTTCAGAGGCTCTAAAAATATTATGGGATGGTACATTACTTTGCAATAAGAGGAAATTCACATCTATTTAAGGATTCTCTCTTTTCACTGTTGACATAATTAGAAATAATAGCAGGGCTTTCGTTTACTTTTTTTTTTTTTTTTACCGAGAAGACAGTATAAAGGTTTGACAGTTGATGAAGCCATGGCATTCTAGATGACAAGCTGCAGTCAGATCCTTGCCTAATAGGATTTACTAGATGGAGTTTTCCAGGGGGCTCATTGGAAAGTTTACTGTTCTTAATCAGATTTTGCATGAATGTACAATGTCATGTAATTTCAAGTCATAGTATTTTGCATTTGGTATCACTGATACAGAAAATGCAAACATGTTTTTTAGTGTGTTAAGTGTCTTTAAGCTTTGCAGGAGTGCCATTTTTTTTTTTTTTTTTTTTTGGTGGTAGACTTTATTGCAGCCCATATATTTATAGGTTGGGAACAGACAGATCTGTAGGGTGGTGATCAGCGTGCAGCCTGCTTGGGTTTCCTTCACTTCCAGGTCTTTTTTCCAGTAGAGTTAAGGGTGAAAAGGAAATTGGCAAAGAGACACAATGGGAGAGTTCCTCCTTTTTTTTTTCTTTTTAAAAATTGCCTAGTTCATTTAAAATTACTTTCCCAACAGTATTTAGAAAAGTAGAGGTCTTAGTGAAACCCTCTGCTTTCAGATATCACTTCATTAAAGTAGATGTTAGTATGCAGGGAGCACCTACCTAGAACTATGTGCTGGCATTTTGTGTTTGAGTGATAAAGACCTTGTCTTGTTTTTGAGAAGTCAGCAACAACATAAGACCTGTAACAAAAGCACCTCCGTAGCTATGGATAATTCTCTCAACTTTTCTCCCTGAGATCACTGGCAGAGATTGGTCTTATTGATTTCCACCCAAAAGCAGGATTTCATTAAACTGGCGGGTTGCCATGACGAAATAATGGATCTCCCAAGTTCCCTCAGCCTCAGTACTGAAGTTACAGACTGGTTGTTTCTGGACCATCATGTGAAAAGCAGCTAACGGTGGATGTTTAGTTTCCTTTTCATTGTCAGAGATCTTTTTACAACTTGTTTATTTATTTTATTTTTACAGGGACAGAGAGAGAGTCAGAGAGAGGGATAGATAGGGACAGACAGACAGTAACAGAGAGAGGTGAGAAGCATCAATCATTAGTTTTTCGTTGCCGTTGCGACACCATAGTTGTTCATTGATTGCTTTCCCACATATGCCTTGACCGCGGGCCTTCAGCAGACCGAGCAACCCCTTGCTGGAGCCAGCGACCTTGGGTCCAAGCTGACGAACTTTTGCTCAAGCCAAATGGGCCCGCACTCAAGCTGGTGAGCTCAGGGTCTCGAACCTGGGTCTTCCGCATCCCAGTCCAATGCTCTATCCACTGCGCCACCGCCTGGTCAGGCCAGAGATCTTTTTAATTCTGATACAGAAGAGTTAAATATAAAGCAATTTTCCAGAAGAAATACTTGTCTTTATAAAAATGATAGTGCTCATTATAAAATTCAATGTCTAAAAAAAAAAAATTTGCAAAAAAGTTAAAAATTACAATTCAGAAGTATCCATTACTGTTATCTGTAAAATTAATTCAGAGAACTCTGTGCATACAGATGGAAGGTTTGATAGATGGTTTACAAAAATAGGATTCTTTCTATAATCCTATTTTAGATATAAATGATTAAATTTAACAAAAGAAAGAAACAAGGGAAATTGAAGAAATTGATGGAGGTCAGGTGAGTTGAGTATTTCTTCATAACAAGAGATGTTACTTGCTAAAAAAAAGTCCTAATGAGGTTGTGAAGAACATTGTTTGGAATCATTAACTAGATTGCATATATAAGTGAAGAAAAATGAACACGCATATATGTCTTCCACTTTTCTTCTTACCTGTGTTATAGTATTCTTTTAGTATGCTGTCAGGGTTTGTAACAGTCACATTTTATTCAATAAACACAATTCCTATCATGAGCATCTTCTTTTTTTTTTTTTAAGGATTTTATTTATTGGTTTTAGAGAGAAGAGAGAGAGCAAGAGAAAGAGAAGGGAGGAGGAGTGGGAAGCATCAACACACAGCAGTGGCTTCTCATATGTGCCTTGATCAGGCAAGCCCAGGGTTGCGAACTGGCGACCTAAGCATCCAGGTCAATGCTCTATTCACTGCGCCACCACAGGTCAAGCAGTATTAGTTCTTTACTAAGGGATTTAGTGCCCACCATCAGTCTTTTTACCATTCTTCCTGGATTATTTGTATTTTGCTTGACTGGAATTAATGGAAAAGTATATTGTTCAAGATAAACTTTAGAGTATTTTGCCTGACCAGGCGGTGGCGCAGTGGATAGAGCGTCGGACTGGGATGCGGAAGATCCAGGTTCGAGACCCTGAGCTCACCAGCTTGAGCGCGGGCCCATCTGGCTTGAGCAAAAGCTCGTCAGCTTGGACCCAAGGTCACTGGCTCCAGCAAGGGGTTGCTCGGTCTGCTGAAGGCCCATGGTCAAGGCACATATGAGAAAGCAATCAATGAACAACTAAGGTGTCACAAAGAAAAACCGATGATTGATGCTTCTCATCTTTCTCCTTTCCTGTCTGTCTGCCCCTATCTATCCCTCTCTCTGACTCTCTCTCTGTCCCTGTAAAAAAAAAAAAAACCTTTAGGGTATTTTATTTTAAGAGTTCTTGAATGCTTGAACTCAAAGAGTATATACTTAGCTGGATATAAAATTTTTGAATCATACTTCACCCAGGACTTTATGGGAATGGCTCCACTGTCTCTGGGCTTTGAAAATTGCTGTGAGTCTGAGGCGATACTAGTTTTCCCTCTTTAGAGAGTTTTCTTTCTTCTGTTTTACATGACTATGTGATATTTTTTATCAGTAACTTCCCCAGATTAATAACACTATTTAGTGTTAATGGTGTTTTATTAAATTTCCCCGGAGCATGGTTTGCTTCTTTGAGCTACAAATTCAACTTTTTCTTATTTGTTCCCTCCCTCCCTCCCTTCTTCCCTTCCTCCTTCTCTCCCTCCCTTCCTTTCTTTTTTTTTTTATTGATTTGGGTAAGAGAAACAGGGGGAGAGAGAGACAGAAACAGGAACATCAACCTGCTCCTGTGTGTGCCCTGACCAGGGATCAAACTGGCAACCTCTATGCTTCAGGATGATGCTCGTAACCAACTGAGCTATCCGGCCAGGGCTCAAGTCTTGCTTTTATTTTAGGATATTTATGTTCTACTTTTGCCTATTGTTTTCCAATGTTTTATTCTGTTCTTCAGGAATTTCAACAATATAAGTGTATATGTTGTCTTCTGTGTCCATCATCACTGTCATTTTTTTATTGATTCCTAACTGGTTTTTCTTCTTCTGTTTCCAACTT
The DNA here is from genome assembly GCA_037038555.1 of Rhynchonycteris naso. Classification (NCBI taxonomy): domain Eukaryota; kingdom Metazoa; phylum Chordata; class Mammalia; order Chiroptera; family Emballonuridae; genus Rhynchonycteris; species Rhynchonycteris naso. Next base: position 27,621,398 of record CM072997.1, on the reverse strand, counting down.
GCTATACATGCTTGTAATGTTCGTTTTGTCCTTTTTTCCTCTGGAGCTTTGCTAGCTTTCTTTTCATCTTACTCTATTCTTTTATGATGTTTCTCTGAGCTCTTTTTAAAAAAGAGGTCATTTCTATAAAATTTTTGAGACCATAGAGAAGTATTTATCTGGTCATTTTCTTTTTTCCTTGTGATGTGATATATATATATTTTCCTTATCTCCTTCATCTCCCTGGCTTTGCTACTTGCTTCTTTTCTTTCTCAGTATCTATGCTCAAGAGGCCTGCTCATTTCTTTTCAGTTATTGGGTTCGTGCATGGAGCCAGTTGTCAGCTGAAGTAGTGTGGGGAGAAAAAGGCAAGGCGGCTGAGAGGGAGGGAGGCGCCAGGTCCCCACAGCTTGTTTGGGGGTGCTGCTTGCATCATTCCTCGCTAGTCAGTAACTCTCCTTTGGAGAGGCACATCTCTCAATGGGGTCATGAAGGGCTCCGTGGAAATGATTGCAGAGGCTCCTCGGAGCTCTCTGTGGTGAGCAGGTGTTCACGCTTTTACCTTCTTCCTTCATCTCCTTCACATTGTCTCTGAAAGGTCCTCTGACTGGTTCAGTTTCCGGCGAGATAGGTGTTGGCTCAGATTTCTCAGTGTTTAGTTTCCTAGTTTTTAGTAGCTTGAAATTAGGATCATTTCTTTTCATAGGGAATGTGTAGTTTTTTTAATTAATCTATTTTTTATCCTCTCATTATTTATGAGGAATTTGTAATCTGTGTAAAGGATGTGAACATGGAAAAGAATAATGATAGTCAAAGATGGAAAATGAGAGATGGGGAAACATTTCTAATCTTTGGAAATATATGGACCATTATGACTTATTTCTCTTAGATATGTTACAGTGACAGTAGCCTTGGACTTATAGAAAAGATAGCTTGGTAATAATGAGGGTCTAGTAACTTCTACTGAGTTTACCAATACTAGGTAGAGATGCAGGATTTGGGGTATTTACATCATTCTTTCAGTGACACGTGTGGTAAAATGGAAGCATCTCTAGAGTGAAGCAATGCCTAGAATCCAGAAAAAAGAGCTAGAGAGAACTAATATCCAATATGTTTGTTATCCGAGGTTATGGAATGAAAAATTAAAATTACCTTCCAATTTTTAAAACAAACTGTTTAGTATTCTTTTAAAAGGTAAACAAACTGAAGTTCTTTTTTAGTTAAGAATTATAGAAATGATTATGAGGCACAGAAAAAAGGAGAGAAGCTTAATTATGCTATTACAAAGTCCTTCCTGATTTCGGATCGCAGTTTAGGGTGGGTATTTAAATGATTAGTCATCTCCAAAATATCCTCTGGTTTAGGACATTATTAGTCATCCAAATAAACCATTACATGGCCCCAGGATCTTAAAAATTGTGTATAAAACTAGAGCAATTTATAACACTGACCTGACCCTTTAAGCATACATGTGAAAACCCTACTGAAACAATTCTTTTCAAAATGATTGGAAGTTCTAAATATCTAACAATGTAATGTATTGTCTGATGAAAACATAGGAACTCTGTAAAAGGTCTTACCGAGCTTGAGCCAGTGACCTCAGGGTTTTGAATCTAGGTCCTCAGCATCCCAGGCCCACACTCTATCCACTGTGCCACCACATGGTCAGGCAAGGATTTCTTTAAGAAAATTAAATTTAAGTTTGTAGATTATTCCAATGGAGGTATTCATAGAATGAAGTGTGTACCACCTGCCATTTTGCTTTAGAGCCGTTACTTGCCCTGACAGTCCTCTCGGGGAGGTTTAGTTAACCTTGCACCACCCACGTCTCCACTGTTTTAATGTAACTCCATGGAAAATCAGCGCATGGAAGGATTTTGTTTGTCTCACCCCTTTAATCTTTTGTTCCTTTAGCTCTTAGTTTGAGAGTTAAATATTTAGATAATAAAGTCACATATAGTTCTGATCCTATCAGGTCTGTTACAATTCTGCACTTTTCTTTTTCATACTTTGGTATCTTCCAAGAACTTTTCCCTCTCTAAGCTTTACTCTTTTAATAGCAATGGACTCCCACACGAACAGTGCAGTCTAAAAATGGCCTAATAAGCCTGCTATTTTTAGAGAAGAAGACAGTTCTTTGCCTTTTGTTCTCTCTGCGCTTTCACTCTCCCACACATGCTTTAGCTTTCCCCTCTGGTCTTAGCAGTGTTAGCTCTCCATTCTAGATGCCTTGCCCTCTGTCTATTTCTGGCTCAATTTGTCTCCACATTTTTAATGTCAGAGGTGTGCTGGACTCTTCTGTTTCTGTTACTTAGAGATATTTTGGATTCTTCTAATTTATTGAATTATGAAAGGCACACATAAAAGAATGGAAATATATTTTTACAGTTTATAGAAGAATGATAAAATGGATATTCATATATGTCCACTGTTCAGGTTGAGAAACAGAACACCCTTGCTGTGGTCTTAGAGGCTCCCCATGTGTCCCTCACAACACATTTCCTCAACCCCACCCCTTCCCCGGTAACTCTTCATGCTAAAGCTTATATCGGAAATTTAAGATTTTTTTTCAAGAAAGAGGGAATAAGGAAAACAGTAATAATAAATAATAACAGGATTTTCAGAAGAAAATAAAGAAAATGTGGAAGCATGTTTACTTCTTGCATTCTATAGAAGAAAATTTTGTTTCGGATTGTAAGGAGAATTAACAGTCCTGAAAAAGGGTTCAGCAGTCTTCCTGTCTTACTGAAATTAGAATTAGGGTATAAGGAAAGATTTAAACATATATAATGAAAATATTCAGTGCACTGTCACCCAACATATCCTTGTCTGATGTTATACGGAACAATTAGAAATTTTCTATTTTGGTCTGACATTTTTTTTTATAATATATATTTTTAAGTTATTTATTTCTGTATTTATTTTAGAGCAAGCGCGAGAGAGAAATGACTTACTGTTCACTTATTTATGCATTCATTGGTTGATTCTTGTATATGCCTCAGCTGGGGATTGAACCCACAATGTTGGTGTATCGGAATATCACTCTAACCAACTGAGCTACCCAGCCAGGGCCGGGTGTACCGTTTTGAGAGCACACAATTTCTCTTTGCCTCAGTGACTCCTGGTCCTTGAGGATCTACACCAGCAACATTTCCATGTCTTACTGTCTGTTATAGGTAGTCCATTAAGAAATTACACACATACTCCTTTCATAATGTTGTAGGTAGGTGTTGAAATTATAATGAGGACTGCCCTTGGAGTAATCTTAATATCACAGCTGCTCTCATCTTTCTTCTTTCAGCCATACATTCCTACTGTATGGCTGACTCCTTGGGATTGGGGTTGACTTCACAGATGCTCATCTATAAGATAGAGACAAAAAATAGTCCGAATGTCAAAATTTTCTTCCCACTTCTGCTACGTTACATCTCAGACCCCACCTTACTGATCTAGGGGCTAAGCTCGAAGGACCCTCAGCTTCTTGTGAATACCTCAGACTGGAATGTGAAGTGCCATCTTGTCTCATCTTTTGTTTCTTCTGAGTTTCCTGGATGATTGACTCATCAACAAAACATATTAGAATGCCCCCTCTCTGTAGGCAACAATACCAGAAACTGTAGATATAACAGTACCTGCCCTTTCTGTGAGATGGTAGTTTGGAGAATCTCATTTGCTTATCTGATGTTCACATGCTGGTATGATCTCTATCTTCCATATGCATTTCAACTCCTAATTATTCTCTCGATCTAGAGTTTTGACTCTACCAGACTACTAGGTTCTGGGTTTTTCTCTGAATGCAGTCCACTTCGTTTTCTACCCTTGTTGCAAGTTACTAACCTGCATATGGCTTTCTTCGATATGAATTAATTCACAGATGAAGGATCATTTTCCTTCCAACCATCTCCAGTCCTACCCACTAACGATCCTGGAACTTAACTATTGATACTCAGTGAGTTGGTCACTATGGATTACGTTGTTAGAATTTCTACCAGGGTTCTGAAAATGTCTGGTTTTAAGATTAAGCTAAAAATAGTTTCTCTGAAAAGACCTAAATAGAATAGTTTCTCCTTTTTTCTGTGTCAGTCTCCCTGGGATTTGGCTGCTGCTAGAATCTTATAAAAGTTTTGCTTTTGGTTCAAACATTGAAAGGCATTTTAATGGTGAATGGATAAGATTGTCTACATAGATATAAAATTTAAGACAATTTGATGAAAGTTGTCAGGTTGGAGGAAAAGCCCATTTTTAGAAATTGCCTGAAAATTCTGATTTATCGATTTGTTGTTCTGCTTTTTTCTATCACCACTGATTTGGTTTTCATTACTGGCATTTTATATACATTAAAATAGAAGGTAGGTGATCGCTGATGACTTTTAAGATACATTTAGAAAATCAAGTGCAAATACTTAACAATCGGAGTAGCTTTTGAAAGATAAAAATTCAGTTGTTGTGTTACACAAAATGTCCAGGTTGTATAATTAAAATGGAGTAGATTAAACTGGTTACCTGTAATCACTACTTTATACATGTTTTTCAAAGTGACATCAAATCTCATGAAATTTGCTTATCATAAGCTACTTGTTATTAGTGCTTATGTTTCTGTGATCCTTGGTTTTTAGTATCTTTATGATAAAACATGTTAGTATGACTTTAAGTTTTTGACTTACTTTTAGTTATAATCAAGTAACGGTTTTGTAATTGTGTTATCTGATTTTCAGTGCACCACTTAAATAGGTTGGTACTAACACAAATGTACATTTAGCAGACCTTGATCATTAGCTCTCAGATTAGTTTTTATGACACAGTTTTTTGTTCATTATTATTCTAATGTGTAGCAAGAGTTTAGTATTTTAAACCTTAGAAAATGAGGTGGTTCATTTTTGGCTGAGGAATGGGGAGATATGTAGAACTAGAAAGAAAGGAGGAAGCAGCTCTTTACAGAATATACAGAGCATGGATGGAACTGTTCTTTCAGCACTGTTCTGGAAGGGGTCGGTCTGAAGTCCCAGTACACTGGCTCAGTACATGGACAAGTTGATTATTTGACAAAGCATGTATCAAATGGTTGAGACGTGTACATGAACAGTCCCCAAGTTCCAGCTTAGCACAGGTGTATTTTTAGGGTAGGATATGATGGCAGTCATACTCACATTCACAATTTTAGAGTTGGAAGTGTCTTTAGAGATTTTATAATCCAACATTCTCATTTTTGTAATGAACAAAACTTACTTCACAACGTTACAGACTTCTCCAAGATCTCCGAGATGATGAGTGTCAGAGTAAGGCTAGAAATTGGGTCTCTTGATTCCTGGTTACTCATTTATTCATTAATTTATGTCAGTGTGTTCAACCGACACATAGCTCTGGGTGCCTGTTTAGTTCTGGTGTTCTTCCACGACTGAGCTATAATAGCAAGCAAAACAAAAAGGCCCCGTTGGCGCTCTGACAAACTACATTGAATGTGAAAGTGCGCACTAGTTGGAAGAAATCACCTTTCCAGAGAAGTTACAAACGAATGGTAGTTTTTAATAAATTCTATAATTTTCAGAGAAGTCTGTTAGCTTGTTATTATTTTAAAATGGTACATAATTTGGAAGAATAAAAAATTCTCTTTGGTTGGAGAACTTAGTTGGCCTTTAGACAAATTATGACTTTTTTTTTTTAACAATCAAAGGCTCAGTGAATAATTTTCTGATGCCATGAAATATGTTCAGAAGGTGGGATACGTTTGAGGATCATTTTTCTAAATGGTAATTATAAAAAATAAGTACTATCTGTATGGTATTTTGTACTTGCTTGAAGAAATCATTTAAAAGTTCCCCTTTTTTTCCTGTGTTGTGCTTTTATCTGCCCTATTGGTTTGATATCACTGCAGACGTTTCTAATTGCTGCATTGAAATAATTTCTTAAACATATTTAATAGTTAGGAAATACTATGAGTAGCATCTCTAAACGTCCTTGTGCTATATGCATGAAGGACGTACCATAATTGTGGTGCTGTTTTTGCTCAGTACAGAGAAATCTAGGGTGACAACTCTTCCTCCTTTATAGGGCTGTGCAGGCTTGTCTTAAGTCTTTCTTGTGGGACTTACCCTGCAAAGCATGTGGGTCTCAGTTCAACCAGAAGATACCATGAAAGCTCAGATTATGGCAACACAAGAAAAAGAAAGGGTTAGCCACCTGGGTAGGGTAAAAAGAAAGGAAAGAGCTCACAAAGGACAATGGTGGTTCTATAAAAATCTTAGTCTTTATTAAAACAGCATAAAATTGCAAAGTTCATTTGTATAACAAGTTTTAGGATATATCTCTCTAATTTACAATAACACTACTTAAAGAAATTAAACAGTTTATTGAAGTAAATATTAAGCAGTCTTTTATCTTTGACCCTTATCTGCTTTATTTTTTTTCTCCTCTCAGTCAGTCTTCAGCTATTAATTGAATGAGTGAAAAAGAGTTAAAGCAACAGGTTTTTATATGTGGGTAAGCCTTTTCTTAGTGCCTTTGCTGGTCTCCTGCCACTCTTTCCTGCTGCTAACATTAATTACTTTGCAGATGGCTCTAATTGACCCACTAAAAGAACTTTGTCTGTGTTCAGCCCTTTCCAGGCCCTAAGGTCTCCGCCATTTCTGGGGACAGAAATGCAGTGCTTGTGCTCTTTGCTGTTATAAAGAAGAGAGCTGTGCTTAGCCTTCCAAGTTCTGAGTCCTGGCCCCAGAGTGCCCTTTGCTTTCAAAGTCCCAACTCCTTGCTTAAACCTGCGGGTATTGTCTGGTCCCAAAACTGTCTCTTTAACACCCTCTCCCCGCTGTGACTGATGCCCTGGCCCAACTGGACTTTGCTGCTCTTTGAATGTGGCTCTCAACCTTTTTCTGTCTCATGTAGTTGCACACCCTAGCCCAGGGGTCCCAAAACTACAGCCCACTGGGCCGCATATGGCCCCCTGCGGCCATTTATCCGGCCCCTGCCGCACTTCCGGAAGGAGCACCTCTTTCCTTGGTGGTCAGTGAGAGGAGCACAGGATGCATCCGCACCCATAGTTCCCATTGAAATACTGGTCAGTTTGTTGATTTAAATTTACTTGTTCTTTCTTTTAAATATTGTATTTGTTTCCGTTTTTTTTTTTTTTTTTTTTTTTTTACTTTAAAATAAGATATGTACAGTGTGCATAGGGATTTGTTCATAGTTTTTTTTTTATAGTCTGGCCCTCCAACGGTCTGAGGGACAGTGAACTGGCCCCCTGTGTAAAACGTTTGGAGACCCCTGCTCTAACCTGTCTATACGAACTGCTCCTCCCTGCCTGTATTTTCCTGTCCATATTTTGTTATGAACCTGCCGTGGCCCTGTTCTCTTTCTGAAAATTCCTGATCATCTTGGTGGAAGGTAATTTCCCCTTTGCTTGATTCTTTGTTATGATATTAGGGTATATGCTGCCGGTTTTATTTTAATTATGAGCTTATCATCACCTTAAGGCTGTTTTTCTCTTCCTGTCGTCACCCCAATCTCCTTTGGGTGTTCAGGGAATGTTGGTTGCATTGAGTTGAGGGGGCAGAGGCAGTGGCCTGGCCACTGCTCTCTGTGTTTGATGGTGGCATTGTCAATGTCTGGGGCTTGTTTCCTTTCCTGGCCCTGAAATTAGTAATTCATTGCCTTCCTGAAGAAGCTATGTTTCTCTTCCTTTATCAAGCAGAACTTATAGTTTCTTATATTAATAGATAATATATATTTGTTGTAAAAACTTTAGGAATTATGGGTAAACAAAAGAAAATAAAAACCACCGACAGTTTTACAGGAAGCAACAGCCCACTATTCTATTTGGGTGTATGTCTCCACAGATGTTTTCTATATATGACCATATACATATAAACATATTTTTTAAAAGTTATTAAACAAACAAACAAAAAAGTTATTAAACATAATTTTATAATATTTTCTCATTTGTTTCTTTCATTGAAAATGTGAACATCTCTCCCATCTTTCCAAGAGTCTGTAAAAGCATATCTACATCATTTGCAGAGAATAGCCGTGTGCGTGTGTATTTGTTCTTGTCTAATTATTTCCTCAGGAAACCTTTAGAAGTAGCACTTTTAAGATTATAAAAACTTATGGATTTAAAGGGGGAACATGCTTTCAGCGCTTTTGATTGCTGTTGCTAAATTGCCCTCTAGAAAGGCACATTAATTCATGCTCCCAGTAGTGCTGTGTACAGTGCCAGTTTTTTCTCCATTCTTGCCAGCTCTGGTGACTGTTACTCATTTTTATTTTCCTACCTGATGGGGAGAAGTGGTCCCTCATGGCTGTTTTAATCCACAGGTCTTTTATTTTAATGCAATTGTAGATCTGTATGTGATTGATCACCATTAGCATTTCTTTTCTTTTTTCTGTACATTGTGTTTTGTAAATCGCCTGCCCATGTCCCATGCCCGCTTTCTGTTGGGTTGTTTTTCCTTGTTTTTGGCTTCTTATGTTAAGGATAGAAACCCTTTGTTTTTTTCTATATTTTGTAAATGTTTTCTCTTAGTGTGTCTTGCAATTTTGTTTATGGTATTTTTTTTTTACTTAAGAAAATTGAAGAAATATTTATAGTCATCTTTAAAAAAAAAGATTTCTGGGTTTAAAATGGTGTCCCCTTAACATTCAGCTATATATATATATTTTATTATTATTAATTCTAATGGGATGACACCAATAAATCAGGGTACATATATATGTACAATGAAAACATCTCCAGGTTATCTTATCGTTCAATTGTGTTGCATACCTGTCACCAAAAGTCAAATTGTCCTCTGTCACCTTCTATCTGGTTTTCCCTGTGTCCCTCCCCTCCTCCCTATCCCACTCTTCCCTCCCTCCCCCCATCCCGTAACCACCACTCTCTTGTCCATGTCTCATATTCTCACTTTTATGTCCCACCTATGTATGAAATCATGCTGTTCTCAGTTTTTTTTTTCTGATTTACTTATTTCACTCCGTATAATGTTATCAAGGTCCATCCATTTTGTTATAAATGATCCGATGACATCATTTCTTATGGCTGAGTAGTATTCCATAGTATATATGTACCATAGCTTTTTAATCCACTCATCTTCTGATGGACACTTGGGCTGGTTCCAGATCTTCGCTATTGTGAACAATTCAGCTATATTTTTGTAGTAAATTTATGGCTTTACTTTTAAACATACATACCTTTAATGAGTATATCATTAGTTTGGTGTAAGAGATGATAATAAAGATCTAACCTTCCCAAAATGTCTAGTCACTTGTTTTAAACATATTTATTCTTTATTTATTCTTTTTCCTACCAATATAAAATGCCATTATTTTCATATTTTACATTTTTGTTGTGAACTTGAAACTCTTCTCGACTTTCTATTTTGCCATTTGCACTGACTGTCTTACTAGACCAGTGCTCTCTGTATCTTGGTTACTATAGTAGTATATAAGATCCTATTGTTATTCTTTTTAAACATGTTTGGATAGTCACAAACATTTATTCTTTAAGATGAACTTTAGAATAATTTTGCCAAGTTCAAAAACTTTCTTGGTTTTTGTTTGGGATTACATTAACATTATAGTATATTTTCATAAATAATCACGGGTTTTTTTTGCATATTTATCTTACAATCGGCCATCTTACTTATTATTTCTGATACTTTCCCCATTGATTTCCTTTATATTCTCATAAGCATTTCATGCATATCTGGAAAGAATGGATACTGTATAAAAGAATGTGTAATATTTCTATGTATATAAAAATGAAATAAGTGTGCAGTTGTTGTAGGCTGTGGTAAGAACTGGAGTTGGAGGAGAGTTGTTTCTCTGGACAAGGTAATAAGAAGGCAAGGTTGATAGCAATGGAATACATAGCCATTCCCTATAGTTTGACTATGTGCAATGCCTGGTTTAATAATTGTGTAAATATTGAGTGGACCAGAAAATATCCTGGACTAGCAATATTTGACAAATGATTTATTTGGAATTTGTGCATCAACACGTTTCAGTTATGTATAACTGTTCAAAAGGCATGCCATCTTTATTTGGATGCAGTTTTCTTTGTGTTTAAAATTTTTTTGTTTCATGACTCGTGGGGATAAAACTACCTCTGTGAGAGTAACTACAATTCTATCATAGAGGGATTTCACAGCTACCGGTACACTGGCAGAGATGCTGGCAGCCACACTCAGAATGCATTAGGCACTTCTGTTCTGGTACAAAAGTTGGAGAGGAGAACTTAAACATCTTTCATTTTCATTTAATTAAAGGTGTTTCTATTGATGTCATCTTTTCAGAAGGGAACTCTTAATTAGCTATTCTAATTGGCTAATCAAACCAGTTTGAGTGGGGATGCTCAGCTCTCATATCTCCTTAAGTTCATCCTGTATTTCTCTCCTAACTTCTTTCTCTACTTCCCTATCTATTAATTTGCAACCCGCCTATGTTGCCTGTTCTTACTACATTAGAGTGTTCTTAACTGTATTAGGTGCATGAGACCATCACCTATGAGGTGCAGGAGTACCTATACATTATAATTTTTGCTGTAACCTCTTATGTGCTTTAGAATCATTAAATTCCCATTGTGACCCTTAAAGAAGCTTATACCCGTACATCCTGCTTGTGCTTGGAGTGTTCTTCACCTGCAGCTCTGTTCTTGTGGAGTGTGCCCACATCCTCCAGCCCTTGCCCAGCAAGCCATCTTTGTTTGACTTCACACAAAACCTCAGTTCAACCTATAATTCCCTGCACTCACTTAACATTATCATTTCTACACTCTTAAATCCCAGCCTCCCCATGTCTACAATATTTAACACAGCTTACAAGTCTTACTGTATTGTTTATATCCAAGGAGAATATATTTTCCAGTTGAAACAGCTTTTGGTATTAAAATGTGTTTAGGTGGGATGAGTCTAACTTTTTCTTAACACTTGAAAGAAGTGATGATGGAAAAATCATTTTACTTTGTAAGCCTATTGTTTTCAAAAAGGAAAACAGTGTTAAGGGCAGAAGGATTATCGTAAGGTTACAGTTTTATGCTCGTTTGAATGTACTGAGTTTAAATTCTATGTCTCTCTTCATTACAACTTAGAGTAAATATTTAATAAGTTAAAAATATTTATGTTAATAAAAAGAAAAAAGAGAAGCTTGTAGTGTAAAGAGGAGGCAGGTGGGGGCTTCATTACATAATGGTGTTATGCTTAAAGCTTCACGAAGTTGAGGACAGCCACAGTGAACAGCATTTGTTGTCATTAAGTGAACGACTGTGAGGCCTGGTGTGGAGGGAGGCAGGAGACTTCCCGGGTGACACGTTTAAAGGGTCAATCAGAGTTCCCAACATTGAGAAGTTAAACATTGTGAAACAAAAGGTAATCAGATGAATGAATTATGGAAATGGATATTAGTCTCACCCCTTCTGTTCTACGCAGAGTTTTTCCTTCTTAATTCACATAAGTATCAACTCCTGTTCCAATTCTAGTTGGAATACATATGGAAACTAATTTATGTGTTTTACCACTGAGAATTGAATTAGGATAGTTGTACTCCTGTTTACTTCAGAACAAATGCATTGCGTGGCATGGAGCGTGGCTGGTCAAGACCTGATAGGTTCAGGGTATGAGAGTGATTGTGGACTCATCGCCTCGTAGTATCCACATCTCGGACTGCAGACTCGTCTCCCAGTAGCTACCTCCTGATGTGTTGTGCTGAGGGAGAGGACTGAAGGTGCCTACACAAGGTTGTCTTAAAACAGCAGCCATGTAAAACCAGTCACAGAACCCAGGACCAGCTGCTAACGGAGGCATACTCACAGACTGCGTTTAGTAGCATCTCAGCTTTGGGGTATTTTTCACCCACAGTCCAGCCTGACCTTTCATGTAGAACTTGATGTGTGTGCCTTAAATTTGACCTTTATGTAGGGTAACCTTGTGTCTTTTCCCAGGGCAGTCCTTCCTGATTTATGTCTGTTAGTCTGGCATACAGTAATTATTAATATACTTCTTTTTCCTCCCCAAAATGGCCTGATTTGGATGATAGATTGTACGGCCACCCAGTTGTTAAAGCTTGGTGCTTGCCACTCTCCTAGATTTTCCCCTTGCTCTGCTGGTGAAGGAATGCCCTGCTGGCCTCTAGGTCCCTTCAGAAGAACTTGTTCCACTCTCAGCAATCCGCTGCATGCTATTTCAGAACCAGAAGATCTAGAGACCTGTAGTTCAACTATTTTTTACAAGGAAGTATGTGATTTTTCACTTGCCTAGAACAGATGGCTTGCTTGTGGTCCAGTGTATGTCTTTTCTAGTGATCTTCCTTATCGACCCAGGCCCTGTTATCTATGTTGTCTCATTCTGAACAACATTGATTATCCCACTCACAACCTTTCACAGGACAGGATTACCTAAAAGAAAGAACATGGTTCTTTCCTTCAAGTAAGGGATTCAAGTTATTTTCCGAAACACTAGCAGTCATTCACCCTTCCCAGTGTGAGCCCGGCGTCTAGTAAGTAGATGTCGGTAGACATTTGCTCAAGCAGCGGATGTTGATGAGGCTTACTGTGAGCTGGGCTGCATGTGAGTGTCGGGCAGGTGGTGAGGAGTGAAAGGAACAGTTTTTAGGGAGGATTGTTCTGGTCAGTCAGGAGGAAAAGATGGAGTGAGTGGGGATGTGTGCTATTTATAGGAGGTGGGGAAGTGGGTAATGTGGCAATGGGGAGCACTTGGTCTTATTTTATGCCTCTCAGAGTCTGTCACAGGCTCCCAGAAAAGTGGCTATTTTTCTTTGTTAGTATTCCCAAAGGCAGTGGATATTAGAAATAGGTATGTAAATTGGGGGAAGGAAGGGAGAGGCCCTTTCAAAAGAAGAAATAGGATAATTAAAGTGACCTTTATCAGATCTGTCAATTAATGGTTAGGATACTATCTGTCTTTGTAATTACAAGCGAAAGGAATAGTCTAAAATAACTTTTATTTGCAATGTGTAGACATGCTCCACTGATTGTGTGGTTGAGAATTTTGAAAATAATGAATTACCCGGAGAGAGAGGTAATCAGAATGCAGTTAGGGAGAACCCTGTCTCCTGGCCTTACTGAGCGCTCCTCAGAGAGATGTTCCTACCAATGGCACTGTCTGTGTGCCGTCACAGTGCTGGTAGCTGCCTTAGCTAACTGGACGTGCACGTTTCTGCACCCTGTCAGGTACTCTCAAGTGTATGGAGTTAAGAATTCTTGGTATTTTTACTACTATTTAGATTTTTTAAATTCAGTTTTGAATGTAGAATCATCAATAAACATTTGATTAGTAATTTCATTAAAATGGCCTGTCCAAGGCACAGGCATATGCTTTATTTATTTATTTAGTTTTTGTTATAGAGACACAGAGAGAGAGACAGATAGGGACAGACAGGAAGGGTGAGAGATGAGAAGCATCAATTCTTTGTTGCAGCACCTTAGTTGTTCATTGATTGCCTTCTCATATGTGCCTTGACCAGGGGGCTACAGCAGACTGAGTGACCCCTTGTTCAAGCCAGAGACCTTGGGTTCAAGCTGGTGAGCCTTGCTCAAACCAGATGAGCCTGCACTCAAGCTGGTGACCTTGAGGTTTTGAACCTGAGTCCTCTGTGTTCCAGTCTGATGCTCTCTGCACTGCGCCACCGCCTGGTCAGGCTGGCATGTGCTTTATTTCTGTGTTGTAAAGGCTGTCCTTCAGCTCCCACAGGCGACCGTGCTGGACGTGCATATATGGCTCCCCGGTACCCTGCTGACTGGCTCTGGGCCTGCCCCAGCCCTCCTCAATGCTGATTTTAGAACTGCATTAAGTGCAGCTCTCAAAATGATGCAGAATCATCGAGTCTTCCCATACATTGGTTAAGGAAGTAGTGTCAAGGGTTCCTAACAAAAAAGCCTACAATTAGGTAGAATTATAGAAAACAGACTGTCAGAGCAGGAAGGGACCTGAGGAATCATCTGCTTCAGCCCTTCCTTTTGCAGAGGAGGAAATGGAGTCCTAAATTTAGGGCACATGTTCTGGCTCATAGTAGAACCTACTGTTGTCTTTTAGTCACCCTTAAATTTATATGCATTAATAAATACCCTTACAGTCCTTTGAACAGGGCTTACGGCATAGTAAGTGTCAGTAAATACAAGTTATCGCTTATTAGTTTTAGTGGCATAGTTTAAACGAGAATCCAAATGTTTTAAAACAGTCCAGCGTACCTTCATATGCTCATGTTTTGCATGTCCCACATTATATAGAGAGAAATGTGTTTGAAGAAGTTGAGTTAAAATCAAGAGCTGCAGCCTCAGTGTCAGTGCTGAGTTCTGAGCTGAGCCGTGCGTAAGCGTTGCCATTTAACCCTCACCCTGTCCTGTGAGATTCCTGTTCTTCCTCGTCTCCGTTTGACTCACATAAAGGCTGAGTTAGGTACCTTACCCATGGTCACTCCACTATTAAGGGGCTGAGCTAGGTAGGCTTTAAATCTCACTTTGTCTGACTTCAAAATCTATATACTTAACTGTTATTTTATTTCAGGAGTTGGCAAATTATGGCCCTCAGGCCAAATCCAGCTGTACCTGTTTTTGTACAGTCCACGAGCTAAGAATGTTTTATTTTTTACGTTTTTAAATGGGTGAACAAAAATAAAGAAGAAGAATATTTCATGCTGTGTGAAAAATATGCGAAATTCAAGTTTCAGTGGCCCCACAGAGGAGACTGTTGGAACACAGCAGTGCTCTTTTGTTTCCGCTTGCCTGTGGCAGGTGCCGTGGGGCAACCCTGAGTGCTTGTGATCGGGACCCTGTGGCCTGAAAAGCCTGGAAGATTTACTACCTGGCCTTTATTCTCTATTCTTTCTCAGTGATTGTGTTTTATGAGATTCTAATTTTTTCTGAGCAGTATAGTGGGATTTTATAGGGCCTTTCTCCTCCTCTGCCTGCCTTTTTTTGTTTGTTCTATATTAATTAATGTAGCAATCAAATGGTGAATTAGTGTGTGCAAAAGAAGTTCACCCTTAAACGATCTCTGTCATGTGTTTTTGCATGGATTGAACAATGATTTGTTGCTGGATAACATTTGAGACTTGATGATACCTTTTTTGTCCTTTGGACTATAGTTATTTGTTTGTGGTGTACATATCCTTGACATCTATTTATCGAGCTGATTATCCTCCAGGTAACTTAGGTGCAGAAATCACTCTCTTTTCTTTCCTTTGTAGTGGCTTGCTGTCTTCAGACTATGTGGAGATTCACTATGAAAATGGGAAACCACAGTACTCTAAGGTACGGTTAACAGCGTACAGAAATTCTGGAGTAGGATTGTTCAACGCGCACTGCATTGCTTTGATGTCTACTGATTAAAATTATCTGTCATCTTATACAATGGCACAAAACATTTATATTTTTAAGTTTAAACTATATTTAGGAGAAATTTATTAAAGTTTATAGATATTTAAGATAACAGTAGAGATTCTGTGTATTTAGGCCAATAAGGAAGCGTTTATTGTTTTGGTTATACAGACAGTATCTTATGTAAGTGAATGGTAGCAAGAGTCATGTAGTTCTATACCAACACCTTCAGTGAGTAGATATCCAAGCTGTGGTCATAGAAACTGAGTTATAAGACTGGAGGGGTTATTAGAATGAATATTTAATCCAAGTGACTTTAGTGCCTGAGAAGGGCAGAGGACAGATGGGGAAGGAAGATTTAGGGAATCCTATTCCTCTTAATCTTCACAACAATTCTATGAGGTGAATATTATTATTCCTGTTGTGCAAAGGAAGAGAAAAGGCAAACAAATCTGGCAGCACGCATTGCAACACAAAGGTAATTAGGTACTTGATTTCTTTCAGTTGGAGATTAACTTCTGTTCTCTTCACAGAGGATCAATAAGGAGCAAGTGAGTTTAGATTAAAATGAGAGATTATTTGTATGTAAGGAACACAGTGATCTCTACCAGTCACGATAAAAGTTCTTCGAATGGCTATACCTAGGCTTGTATCTGTAGACAGCCCACAGAGTAACATTGGGCCCAAGCAATGTCCATGGTTACCCCAGGCATGGGAGATGAAACCAAAGTGGAGAAAATGATTGGATTTAATTTTTCTAAATTGCTAGAGTATCAGCAGAAAAGTGGATCTTTCATGTGTGGGCTTGCTGGGTTGTGCAGCATAGAAAACTGGATTTGTCAGTCCAATAGCCTCACAACAAATATTTAATTATAAATACTGCCCAGGGGGACATGGCATTGCTCAGGATTTATAACTGTCTAATTAACAGCGGGCACCTTTGTAATTTGATGTGTTCCAAACCTTTCAATTTTCCTTATATTATTTTTACCACTATGTCAGTTCTTGCCTTAGGCTGCATGGCGGCGGCGGGGGGTGGGGGGTTGGTTGAATCTCCCTAAAAGTTAATGCTGTGGAGAGTGAGCAGAAATGCTAAATCAAGGCTGAGAACGGTGCTTGCTGGCATTGGGACAAGCCACAGCTCCTGTCCCAGTGCCAGTGCCAGGAGCACTGCGGCTGCTGAGTCATGAGTCTGGAGTAGAGGAGATTGCATGGGAACTTTATAGACTCAGCAAATGAGCCACCTTTGCAGGCCACAGAACCTGATCCAAACTTCTCACTAAGTTTATTTTTTTAAAAAAAAGAATAGCTAATTGGCCTCCAGAGGTCATTTGAGGTTCCCAAAAGAGAGGCCTTATCAGTAATAAGACACGTCAAAAGTAATGTCAGGTTGAAACTGAAATTTAAAACAAAGGCCAACTCTGTCAGAAGTGGTTTTCATGGCAGTTTGTGTTCATTGCTTTTCTCTTATTTATAACCCATTTTCTCCAAACCTCTCATACATCCAAACATGCTTCATATGGTAATGGTCTGTTTTTTATGTGTCTGTATCTACATATACACCCTCCAAATCTGAGATGTTATGGTGCACACTATCTTATAGCAGGATGTTTTAAACTAACAATATTATAAACATTTTAGCATATATTAAATAATCTTCTAAATCTTTATTTATTTACTTATTTTTATTATTATTAAGTGAGAAGCAGGAGGCATAGACAGACTCCCATATGTACCCCAACTAGGATCTCCACCTGGCAAGCCCCCTACCAGGTGATGCTCTGCCCATTTGAGGCCACTGCTCCATTGCTCAGCAACTGTGCTATTTTAGCACCCGAGGCAAGGACATGGAACCATCCTCAGCATCAGGGCCAACTTGCTCAAACCATTTGAGCCATGGCTGTGAGAGGAGGGAGAGAGAGAGAGAGAGAAAGAAAGAAAAGCAAGGGGGGAGGGGTAGAGAAGCAGGTGGTCGCTTCTCCTGTGTGACCCTACAAGGAATTGAACCTGGAACTTTCACACTCCGGGCCAGTGCTCTACTGCTGACCCAACCGCCAGTTCTAAACTTATTTTTAAAAATACATAATATTCTTTCCTACTTATTTGCTATAATTTGTTTAAAAATTTCATACTAACAGACATTTATATTATTTCCAATCTTTCACTATACAAATAACTCTAAAGAAAGGCTTTTCAGGTACATTTGAACACATCTTTGATAACTGTTTTTGGATTAATTCTGATCATGGGATTTTGGGGGAGAAGAGTTGGCATAGTATTTTAAGGCTTTTGTTATATATTTTTTCTTTCTGAAAGTTTGTATAAATTCGCATTCCCACTATTATTACATACATGTTTTTCAAAATTTGTCATTGCATTCCATATTGTTTAAGGAAATCTTTGTACAGTGACAGAAATTAACATAAAAAGGTGGCTAGTTTAAATAAACTTGTTTTGTGCAAACTTTCCTCCAAAGATCTCAAACTATTTAGACAAAAGCGCGCACACACACTATTATTCACATGACCAGAGAGAAACAGATTTATTTATAATCTGTTTGGGAGGAGGCAGGATCCCAATCCGGTTTTACCCGGTTTTCCCTCCGCCCCCGTCGCGGGTCCGAGCAGTTTGGGCGGCGGGAGAAGCGGCAGTGGCCAGCCAGCCCAGGTTCAAGAAGACACCCAGCACGTGCCCGCCCCGCTGCCACGACGCCTAAAAGGAAGGTCAGCTCCACGGAGGGGTCCGCGGAGGAGGAGCCCACGAGGAGATCAGCAAGGTTATCAGCTAAACCTGCTCCTGCAAAAGTGGAAACAAAACCCAAAAAGGCGACCGGAAAGGATAAATCTGCAGACAAAAAAGTGCGAACAAAAAGGAAAAGGGGAGCAAAGGGAAAACAGGCCGAAGTGGCTAACCAGGAACCTAAAGAAGATCTGCCTGCAGAAAACGGAGAAACTGAGAAGGAGAAGAGCCTAGCCTCGGATGGAGCAGGAGAGAAAGAAGCCAAGTCTGATTAATGTCACACGCCACGTCTTACCAGCGGTCCCCGTCTCCCTTCTTGTACAATCCAGAGGAATATTTTTATCAACTATTTTGTAAATGCAAGTTTTTTAGTAGCTCTAGAAACATTTTTAAGAAGGAGGGAATTCCACCTCATCTCATTTTTTAAAGTATAAATGCTTTTTTTAAGAGGTGAAATCATTTGCTGGTTTATTTTTTGGTACAACCAGAAAATAGTGGGATATGAATATGGGAGGCTTTGATTGTCTTGGGTGTCAGCTTAACATTCCATAGATGGGGTAGTTTTCATATCCTATAACACAAAGCATACTTAATGGCAATGTGGAGTCAGTTGTGAATTTAATGTCTTGAACATTTGAAATTACTTCTATTCCCATGGTTTTGATAGAATTGTGCCCAAAAGGAAACCACTCCTTGATCTTGGCTCTCCCTGTTAGAAATTTGTGCGCTCTGTAACATCTCTGGTGTGGTAGTCCAGTGTTCCTAGTAACTGTTAATGCGCTGTGAAAGATTAAGAATTTGATTATGTAGTACATATGATATTAAATTGTGAATTAGTGGGACTGATGTGACAGTGTGTCAACATTTAAAGATACTAGTACTTGATACGCTATCAAGGAAAATTAGCCCCAAATTTTAAGCTGGAAAGTCACTGGAATAACTGTTTAGAAAAGAATCACAACTACATGACTTTACATTTTTGGTACGCATGTTAAGAATGGTGTACAAATTGAAATGTCTGTGTACTTATCCTCAGAATAGCCAATAAAAACTCAATTATGAAAGAAATAAATATATAATCTGTTTGGCTTTCCAGTTAAATATAAATGTGGATTTTTAAAATTTTCTGGGAATTAGTTTTAAACAAAATGATGAATCCACACTTTGAAAAAGCTTGTTTGAGTTTTCCCACTTCATCACCATTTAGCCCCAACCTGCTTCCCACTTTTAGCTAAGAAGATGCTCATGTCTTAGACTTATACTTTTATTGGATGAAAGTGGGTTAAGAGGGCTTCTTTCCTGGGAAGCAAATATAAGAACTGGAGAGGTCAACCAGTTAAGTAGGTAACGTAACCTGGGTGCCAGGTAATCAGTAAACACATATGGAAGACCTTTGTTCTGCACCCAACAGAAATAGCTTTTGTTAGAATTTCTAGCACAATACTTTGCACACAATGTACAATAAACAAACTTTGTTGATTTGTGTTGATTGACTTTGTTAATGAATGCATTAAAAGTAAGTTAATTTTTAGTATTTCAGTTCATATAAAAGAATTAAGCATCAGTATGACAATATAAAAGAATTCTTCAAATGTAATATATTTCTATTAAATCCCTTGAAACCGTTAACTTGACATGCTTGCTAATACTTTGGATTCTCTTCTGCTTATACAAAGAACTACCACCTAGTCGGCAGTGTGAGATTGAATAGATAGATGCAGTGCTTCCTCTCCTCCTTCCCTCTGCCTTGTTCCCCTTTGTCATAACTAGGGAAATATCCTTTTCCCTGTTTCCTTGCTCACTCCTGCCCAGGGAGGGAAGAGTGACTAAATTGGTGTGGAAAGCTTGGGCCTGACTGTGTGGTTCCTTCCTCTCTTTCTTTTGTGAGATACACCTCCCTGCAGGAAGATCTTATTCCCTCTACTTTTCCATGCTCTTAGTTGTACAGTGGCAACCTGTGTGTGGGGAGGGCAGAGGGTAGGAAGAGTTGGTTGCCCCATGTTGTCTGTGCCTGGATGAGGAAATCTGGAAAACTCAGGGATGTAGCACTAGCAGGCCTATTGGATTCTTGGTTAATCCTCTCCTCTATAGTGTTGTCAAAAACGAAGGTGATATCATTTTTTTATCTATGTTTCAGTCCTCTGTCACTCTCTCATTTGGTTGAAAACCTAAGTGGGTACCTATTCACACCCCCTAGGATGGCTATAATAAAAGAAGATGGACAATAACAAGTGTTAGCAAGAATGTGGGAAACGGGACCCCTCATGCGCTGTTGGTGGACATGTCAAATGGTGGAGCTGCCTTGGGAAAGAGTTGGGCAATTCCTCAGAATGTTAAGCATAGGGTTTCCTTATGACTCAGCAATTCTAAACATAGGCATATATCCAGGTGAGTTGAAAACATATGTCCAAACAAAAACTTTTACATAGAAGCATTATTTATAATAGAAGAAATTGGAAACAACTCAAATGTTTATAATTTGATGCATATATAAACTAAATGTGGCATATTCACACAAAGAAATATTATTCAGCCGTGAAAAAGAATGAAGTACTGATTCATACCACACCATGGATCAATCTTGTAGACATTATGCTAACTGAAAGAAGCCAGTCACAAAGGACCACACATTTATTTGAAATGTGCCGAATAAGCAAATGTATAGAGAGCAAGGTAGATTAGTGGTTGCCTGGGGCTTGAGTGGTGGTGGTGGACAGGAAAAATGGGCATTTCCCTGTTAGGTGATGAACATATTCTGGAATGAAATAGTGGTGATAGTTTCACAACTCTCTGAATATACTGAAAACCACTAATTGTACTCTTTAAAAAAGTGAATTTTCCGGTTTGTCATTTATACTCAAAGGAGAAACCCCTTGTGGGGAATGGTGGTTTATCCACCTACCTTCACAAAAACATGAATCCTCTGCTCTTTTAAGATTGGTCTTGCCACTTAGGCTCACGAGGAAGCCATTCTTATTCATTTATTAAGTAGTATTTATTTCTTTTACTGTGATCTGGTCACTGTTCTGGGTGCTAGATCTATATCAGTGAACCAAATAGATCAAACCCCCGCCTTTGTTCTTTTCTTTATCACTATATCACATCACCCTCCTTCAGTGGCCAGTGCTTTCCTTACTGACTCCTCACTGTGGCTCGGCTTTCAGGTCCCTTCTTCGGAGAAGTCTTGCCAGAGATTGTTGTCAGAAGGAATGGGCTCAGTGGGAGTGGCTCCCAGCTGGGAAGTTTCAAAAATCCCCATGAAATCAAGAGAATGGACAATATGAGCTCCTCACAAAACTATTTTAAGTTTGAATAGTATAATTTTGTGTAGATATTAAAAATTAATATCGCATTGGTACAACCAAACTGTTCTAATACTCGAACATCCCCCCCATTGAGTTTAATGAAGGTAAATACCGTATTTCCCATGTATAAGATGAACCTTTTTCGGAAAAATTTGGGGTCTAAAAACTGGGTGCGTCTTATACAGTGGTGGTAGAAGTGTGGTATTTCAAATACCATAGAAGGAACTGAGGACAAAGCAATAAATGAAGACAGTGATTCATCATCAGACACAGATGAGGATGAGCTGATGGATGGGAGTTTTGACAGTGATGAGGAGTTGTATGAATTTTATAATGAATAAAACTTGAGTACAATAACTTTATGTAATACATTTTTTTTCAAATTTCGGACCCCAAAATTAAGGTGCATCTTATACATGGGAGTGTCTTATACATGGGGAAATATGGTAATTAAATTGGTTTTGGGTGTCACGTGTTCTCTGATTACCAAAATATATATTTTTTCTTATTCTGAAGTATTCAAATTCCAGGTATACATGTCTAATTACAGATATCTTTTTTCTTTTGCTACCAGCTTACTGATTTATTCAATGGATTGATTTACTCTGCCGGTTGATGTGTTTGAAGTATTTAAAGATGCATCTGTAGAATAGTGAATATAGTGTCATCTTTTATTTTAAAACCTGGAATATCAAAATACACCATTTGTGAGCTAAGACCCATATAGTTTCTTTTCAAACGTTTATCCACATATTCAGGAGTTGATTGAAAACAGTCAGTGCTTGGTCACCTTGAACGGCCAAATTTATGAAGGTTTCTTTTTTTTTAATATTTATTTTTATTTTTATTTTATTCATTTTAGAGAGGAGACATAGAATGAGAGAGAGAGCGAGAGAGAGAGAGAGAGAAAGGGGGGAGGAACTGGAAGCATCAACTCCCATATGTGCCTTGACCAGACCAGTGCAAGGTTTTGAACTGGCGACCTTAGTGTTCCCAGGTCGATGCTTTATCCACTGCACCACCACAGGTCAGGCTAATATTTAATTTTTTTTTTAATATTTATTTTTTTATTTTATTCAAATGAAGGTTTCTTAAACAACAAAGATTATAAGAACTGTGTGATAGAACTTTACTGAAGCAGACACACAGGTGTGACAACTTTAAAATAAATTAAAACGATAGGCTCTATTTCCGATGGGTATTTAAAGTGAGTAAGATCAAAAACCATTCCTGTCATTTGCTCAATAATACCGGGGAATCAAATAATTTTTTCCTTCTGCATTTTCACTAGGCTCACAAAGCTGTTACCCTCAGTCACCTCTGATTAGGAAGTGGTTTAAAGGATGCGTGTGGCTTCACAAGTGTTTCATCATTTTCAGGAGTGGCCTGGTGGTTTCCATTGAACTTCTTAGCTTGGCAACCTTGTGGAGCCCAGTTGCCATTATTTGAGCATTATCTGACTCTGGGGTGTTTAGCTATGTAGAAGTGGTAGGCTGGGAAAGTTGGGGAGCATACTTACTAGGATTTTTAAGTTCCCTTGACTAGCCAATAATTTTCACTTATCAGATGCCCATTGTTGTTGAATTTAACTAACTTACTGACAGTTTTGAATCCTAGAATGCCCCTGGGGTCTCACATAGACTTGTGTTGTATGCCAAATGAACCTTTTTTGGTTCTCCTGTCTGCTCTTTGTCTAGTCACAAATCTGTGTCCCACTCGTAAGTGATGATCTCGAATTCACCGGCCAGCACTCTTGAGCTCTTAAAGGCCTTCCCAACTGGAGAAACACTAATTTGAAAGCCTGAAGATGTAGGGTTCATTTCTGGCTTTTGTTGTCATTGGCAGAGCCCTTTAACATTTCATGACTGTCTTCCTATCTGTGCATGGAGAGAGTAGTTACTGTGAGATAGTGGGCGTTCCAAATGGCTGGTTGTTGTGTGAATGGCATCCCCAGAGCTAACTGCTCAGTGTCACTGTTAACGAAGTCCTCTGGAAGTGGCCTCTTTGCCTGTTATACCCATTACCCAAGAGGATAACTACTGTTATCCCCATTACCCAAGAGGAAATGCCTCTGTTTAGTTGGGATTTATTTAATACAAAATACCTCAGGATGTTAGTTTGCAGTGGTATTTATAAAATGCTGCATAGATCCGGAGAGTTGCCAAATACTATTTTTCTGGTAATGCTTTCTTTAAAACTTGGCATAAATTTAATAATTAGTAACTCGGAAAGTCCTCTAAAACTGCTAGTACTAATACTGAATTAGAACCCGTCAGATGCCTTATAGTGCTTAATATAACTGACTGTACAATTGGATATTAACACTTGTTTTTAATGACGATAAACATCAGGAATTGCACATTACTTCAAGTCTTGTCTGAGGTTTAGAAAATATGGTGCTCCATATTCAAATATAGAGGGAACTAAAACAGTTCCTTTCAGATAATATCCTGCCTTAATTAAAACAGATAACAATGACTTTTATACTGAGAGAGCATCAACCTTCAGTTTCCGATGTGAGTTAATGAAACTAAATCTAAGAAAGGATTTGGAAATATTTTCTGGGAAAAAATATGAATGTTTTTAAGAGTATCTGGAAAATACATTTTTTTCTTAGAAAGGTCAAGTAAATATGACAGTGTTTGCTATGCACTTCTAATAATCACCTGATTAAAGATAGCCTTTTGGTATAATACAAAGTGTTAAATAACCAGTTTGTTGGAATTTACATTTACCTATGATTGTTTTAAGAATCATGTGAAGAATCTAAAGTTTAATTGCAGAATATTGACCTGAATTTTCTTTTTCTTTCTTTCTTTCTTTCTTTCTTATTTATTTATTTATTTATTTTTGGCTAGAGAAACAGAGACAGAGAGAGGGGACAGATAAGGATAGACAGACAGGAAGGGAGAGCAATGAGAAGCATCAATTCTTTGTTGTGGCACCTTAGTTGTTCATCGATTGCTTTCTCATATGTGCCTTGATATAGGGGCTATAGCAGAGCGAGTGACCTCTTGATCAAGCCAGTGACCTTGGGTTTCAAACCAGCAACCATGGGGTTGTGTCTATGATCCCACACTCAAGCCAGCGACCCCATGCTCAAGCTGGTGAGCCTTTGCTCAAGATGGCAACCTTGGGGTTTTGAACCTGGGTTCTCTGCATCCCAGTCCATTGCTCTATCCACTGTGCCACTGCCTGGTCAGGCTATTGACCTGGATTTTCAACTTGCTGAGATGTGTGATATCATTTGTCCTTAAAAGTTCCAGAGTTTAATATGCAAATAGAATGTGACATATTATATACAAGTCAATATTTATATACAAGGTTGTTTTTTGAGAACCAAAAAGCAACCTTTTATAAAATACTAACAAGATTATAATATCATATTTAGACAACGAACATTGAAGAATTTGTATTATAGTTACTGAGAGGAAACAGATTCATTTGGCTGGGAGTGGTTATTTCATGTGTGGATGAATGGCATTAGTCACTTTACATAGCCTCTGAGATTCTTGTAATACAGCATAATAAGCAGTCATCAGGTGACTGTAAATCATCAATAAAATGTCAAACTCTGTCTAGTATACTCTAAGAAAATAAATAAGAAGCTGCTGGTTAAACAGTGTGCATTCAATGCTTATATTTACCTATTTCCTTCTATAACCCACTCAAATAGTGGTTAAGAAATTAAAATAGGGGGAAAAGGCAAAAGAAGAAAAGATAGGAGAGGAGAGATATCCATAAAATTGTGGGAGAAAGAAAGCGAATGGATGAAGGGTTACTGTCTGAGGTTTTAGCTTTTCCTGCTCATCTAAGTTCTTCTGGAAGAACCCAGAAGAAGCCAACCCGCTCATGTCACTTCACCCAGAAAGGTTCAAGAATCAAAGGCACATTAAAACAGAAAGGTTGCTTGAAAGTCTACATGGAGTCTATTTATATAGTATCTCTGATCTATTGTATATCTCATGTAGCCAGGCAACCTTATCTCCTATATTTTGGTAGAAGAGCTCAGTTTTTAGAAAGAAATGGAAAGGAGGGAATTGTCAGAGAAATAATACAAGTTTCCCAGAACTGAGGTGCATGCATTTTCTTAACTAAAAGTTGTAACAGAGTGCTCAGCACAACAAATAAACAAAGATCCACACAAATGCATGTCATGATATTTTATGAAAATGGGGATAAATAAAATTTGCTAAAGTCTTCATGAAATGGGGAAAATAGATTTGATAGAACATATCTAACATTAGAATTACATCCAACTCATAAGAGCAACAGTAGAAACAGTAAGACTATGCAAAATGCTGTTACAATGCCAAGAGAAAAATAATTTCCAATCCAGAATTCTCTACCCAGATAGGAAAAGAAATTTTCACTTGTGCAAGTTCTCACCAAATTTATCTTCCATGAACACTTTTTCAGCAAAGTACCAGAGGATGTGTGCCTCCTGCAAAGGGGAGGGTGAGACCATGAATGGAGAAAACATGGTCTAAGAATCAATATAGAAGGAGGGGATAAGGGAGTTCCCAGGTTGATTGGCAGGTGTGCATCAGGCCTAACAGGAGGTTGAAAAGAAATGATAAGGATGTCTCCAGGAACAAAATGATATGATAAATTAACTGATGTTTTTGACCACAGGAGAAGAGTTGTAGGTAACGTTTTTGATAATAACAAGAAAATGAAACAAAAATTCTCAAAAAAATAAAAAGTGAGGGCAAGAAATAAAATGTAATCGTAGTGGCACAGCTATGCACAATATTTGCATAGTTGTAATATACACACTAAATATCAATTTAACCCCAAACTGGTGATGTGCATTGGAATGTATCAGGGCAAGAGGGGTTGGTTGTTAAGATTCTGTATTAGGAAGCTAATTTCTAAAGTGAAATAAATCAGGACATTGGAGTATAAATATTTCATTCAGAAATATATAAGTAAACAACAGAAAAAGCAGCTAGTAGAGTTAAAAATAATTGTTGTGGAGATGGGAAAGGAAATGGCTATATATTTTTTATATAGGCCTTGTAGTTACTATTCTACCTTGGAAACTAAGTCGTATATTATTTCCAATTTTTAAAAAAACTGGTTTTAAAAAATGGAAAAGGAAATAATAGAATTTGATGTAATTTTCCATAAGAAATGATGATAAATAATAACATTGGGGTCTTTCCTCTATTAGGTAGAAGACCTTATTCCAAAATAGTATCTGTTAATTTATTCCTTAACATACTTAAGAAAGGTATATAAGTTGTACCAGTGTCTTAGCCCCAAAAAGCCTTTTCTCCATTAAATTTTATATACACATGTTTATTACAGGAAGGTTGAAAAATTGTCTAGTGTTCTTTGAGATGTCGTATTAACCAGGAGGAGTTTCTAAGATCATCCTTGCAGGGTTTTTTTTGCCTTACAGAAGCATCCCAAAGAGTGAATCATGATGCAGAAAGCATAAGTTCTCAATTAAACTTTTTTTTTGCGTTGTAGGGTGGAGAGCACTGTTACTATCATGGAAGCCTCAGAGGTGTCAAGGACTCCAGGGCGGCTCTGTCGACCTGCAATGGACTTCAGTACGTGGGCCTCTCTTCGGGAGAATGAACTTGCTTCCATCAATCTATCCTTTCCATCTTTTCTTTCACAGATATGGGTTGTGGCGACTCTTCTGTGCCAGTCCTGTGTTAGGGACTGGATATGGATTGATGGACAAGGAGGCATAGTCTCTGTTCTCTTAAGACTTAGAGTTTGTAGGAGATTCCGAGATTAAACAAATGATGACACGGATTAATGTTTAATTTGCCTTTTTGGTGGCCACCGTGAAGGGGAAGGACAAGGACTTATATGGTGACTTAGCCTAGATCCAAGAAGGCTTCCCACAGATGGAGGCCAGAGGACATATCTGTCACATTAGACCTAAGGGTAACTAGGAGTTAGCCAGGTGAGGGTGGGCCTGAACGAGAGGAGCTCATGCATTAGCATTGAGGCAGGCTTTCAAAACCAACTGTAGGCGTCTTTAGACCCAAACAAAGCACACGTCAGGTAAAGATCTATTTATGCTCATGGGAGGAAAAAGGATTTTGAAAATCCTATCTTTGCACATAATAAAAAAATCCTGTATCTCTGAAAATTCAATGTGATTTTCAGCAGAGTCATATTGCTTAATGGAAATTCACAACTTGCAAGCATAAAGATACTTCTGTTTGCTTCTTCAGAATCAAATGGTTTTAGATTATTGTTACACATGAAGAACCTAACTATTTTCTTATAGATGATATTGGATTTGCATAATAAGAACTTTGAACTAGTTGTGCGTTATTCTGGAATAATAACGCGTGATCACGGAGCTGCATGAATAGTCTAGTCCCAGATTAATTTTCTAATCTGTCTGTTTAATTTAAAAATTAATTATATCAGGTATAATTTGTATGCTCCTTGTTGTACTTTTTATACCCTGTGTAGCCTATATGCTACCTAGTATAGTGTGGGATCACAGTGGGATACAGACATGTGAATTAGATTTAAAGCAGTATAAAGGTATATTCATTTAGATATAGTGTTTAGAGATACAGTTTGAAGCTCACCTGCTATTTCTTGCTGTTTGCTATAATTGTTCATTCTCTTCCTGTGTGGTTTCTTGTGCTGCAGTGGTATGTTTGAAGATGATACCTTTGTGTATATGATTGAACCACTGGAGCTGATTCATGATGAGGTAAGTCTGGCTGTGACATCAGTTTCCTTATGATGTTGTTTTCCTTCAGCATCTTTGTCTTTGAGCAATAAAGAGAACATAATGTAGATTTAACCGTGCATTTTTACATAATACTCTTTTCAAACTTAGAACAACACCATGAATTTTAAAGCTTAAGCTGCACATCCCAGGCCACACACCAGTAAGGGATGATCAGACGTAACAGACCTGGGTTTTCTGAATGGAAAGGCAGTTTTTTCCAGTCTAGAGAGAGAGCAGAGAGGACATCTTGTTTTGTACCGACTAACTTCTTTTCCTTTACATTAGCTTTTATTTTCACTTTTACTTTAGATGATTGTTCATTGGAAGCATGTTCTTAACTTTTACCAGTCTAAGAATCTTCAGTGGGGAAATTTGTACGCTGAACTATGATTACATTGTATGATATTTAGTTTTTTTAGAGGCAGGGAAAGAAATAATGTTTGGAGTCATGCACAGGCCAGCAACCTAGACAAGAAATCTTGAGGGCATTATGCTAAGTGATATGTCAGTGATAGAGAGGTAAAAAGAATGACTGTATGATCTCACTTATCTGTAGGATCTAAAAAAAGCTTAACTCATAGAAATAGAAATAGATTAGTGGTTACAAGAGGCCAATAGGGAAAATGGGTGAAGAATGGGTGAAGATGGTCAAAAGATACTTTCTTCCAGTTATAATTAAGTTCTGGGAGTATTATATACACCAGTGGTTTTCTTTTTTTCTTTTTTCTTTTTTTTACAGAGACAGAGAGAGAATCAGAGAGAGGGATAGATAGGGACAGACAGACAGGAACGGAGAGAGATGAGAAGCGTCAATCATCAGTTTTTCGTTGCGACACCATAGTTGTTCATTGATTGCTTTCTCACATGTGCCTTGACCATGGGCCTTCAGCAGACCGAGTAACCCTTTACTCAAGCCAGTGACCTTGGGTTCAAGCTGGCGAGCTTTTGCTCAAGCCAGATGGTCCCGCGCTCAATCTGGCGACCTCAGGGTCTCAAACCTGGGTCATCCGCATCCCAGTCCAACACTCTATCCACTGCGCCACCACCTGGTCAGGCTATATACCAGTGGTTTCCAGCCACTGGTCTGTGGACTGGTACCAGATTATAAACTCTATAATCTTTATACAACATCAGGATGATTAACTCTTCCATGGATTGACATGAAATTTCTGGTAGACAAGTGGTTGAAAACCATGGGTATATACCATGGTGGCTATAGTTAACAATACTGTATTGTACTATATTGTATATTTGAAGTTGCTAATAAGAGGGTAGATTTTTTTTTTATTATTATTCAGTGAGAGGAGGGGAGACAGAGACAGACTCCCACATGCACCCTGACTGAGATCCACCTGGTAAGCCCACTAAGGGGCGATGTTCTGTTCATCTGGGGTTATGCTCAGCAACCAAGCTCTTCTTAGCACCCGAGGGGGAGGCCAGTGAGCCAACCTCAGCACCTGGGACTAAATCTTTCCAATTGAGCCATATGTGCAGGAGGGAAAGAGAGAAAGAGAGGTGAGGGGCAGAAGTAGAGAAGCAGATGGGAGCTTTACCTATATGCCCTGACTAGGAATTGAACCTAGTGCATGCTCATGCTGGGCTGATGCTCTACCACTGAGCCAACTTGCCAGGGTGTAAGAGGGTAGTAGATCTTAAAAGTTCTCATCACAAGAAAAAAAATTGTATCATGTGAGACAATGGGTGTTTACCAAACTTACTGTGGAGATCATTTTGCAAAATATACATATATCAAATCATTATGTTATATACCTTAAACTTATACATATTACGTGTCAATTATATCCCAAGACATTCTAATAGTATAGATCACTAATAGAAGGTAACCAAATTTAAATTTGATGTATGCTCATCAAATACTGTAAGAGAGTTTACTATATGCTGGTTACTATTTTAGGTGCTTGGCATAAAATGGTGAACAAAACAGACATAGAGCCTGAGACTAAGGGATCTTATAGTCTGCAGGGGCAGACAAGAATAAATGGGATGAGTAAGTAATAATATATAGTATGTTAGATAGCGATACATGCTAAAAATTAAAAATGAAGCCAGGTAGAGTTAAACCAGGAGTCGGGAACCTTTTTGGCTGAGAGAGCCATGAACGCCACATATTTTAAAATGTAATTCCGTGAGAGCCATACAATATGTTTAACACTAAATACAAGTAAATGTGTGCATTTTATGTAAGACCAACACTTTTAAAGTACAATAAGTCTCTGAATTCTTTTTAATAACGTTGTTATGCTGTTGCTAACCAATGATGAATAAAGTACTTCTTACCATTAATGTGACTTTTGGTGCTGCATGGTTTTGCTGATGGCTTTGTAGTCTGGTTGATACGTGGTGAGGTTAAGCTTCATGCAGGCATTAAGACTTCCATCCGTTAAACGTGATCATAGGTTGGTCTTAACATTCTTTAGATGTGAGAAAGACTGCTCACATGCATACGTAGAGCCAAACATTGTCAGTGCAGCAATACTCACATGCTGAGTGTGTGGTATGTGACGGGAAGCACGTTCCAAGTTTTGACAATCAGCTGGTCCGCGGGTTGAAGTTTTTTCATTTCTCCCCACTTGTGTTTGCTCGCCAACTCTGCTTGCTGTTGTGCAAGTCTTTCCAAATCTTCATTCAGTGACTTGAACTTATTCACCCACATGTCTGAGGCCTTCAAGTCAGCAGCTTGTAGCTCAAAATCTCTGATGGAGATAACAGGGATGTAACTCAGGTTGGTGCTGTCCACTGCACACTCATGTGGATGGGTGATGAACTTAAAAAGACGAGTGTGGTCACGAAATTCTCAAAAGGCCCTTTGAATGACTGCAGGAGATTAGATGTGAAGCCTGCTAGCTGCTGGAGATCAAGATGTTGAGCAGGGTCACTTGCTGTGCATGCATTTTTAAACTCTCCCAGTTTTTCAAAGTGTAGTAAACTACCCGTTTCTATGTCAGCAATGAAGAGTTCCAGCTTATTTTCAAATGCAAACACTGCTTGTTGAAGGGATAAGGCTGTATTTCCAATGCCTTGCATTTTCACATTGAGCTGGTTCAGATGTTCAGTCATGTCCATGAGGTAGCAGAACTTCAGGAGCCACTCAGTGTTAGCTAACTCAGGATGCTCGACGTTTTTCATTTCAAGAAAAGTCCGGATATCGCTCAGACAAGCCGCAAAATGGCTGAGCACTTTCCCTCTTGACAACCAACTCACATTGCTGTGCAGAAGCAGACCAGGATAATTATTCCCAACTTCATCCGGCAGTGTTTTAAACTGGCGATCATTTAAAGCTCGGGCAACAATAAAGTTGACCACCTGAATGACCAGCAACATCACCTCACCAAGCTGCTTGCCACATGTGCATCTGAACATAAAGTGCCTCCTGATGTAGGATGCAGTGAAAACTTAGGATGGGTCTCTTCATGTTCATTAAGAAGCGCTACGAATCCTCTGTTTTTCCCCACAGTGCACGGAGCACCATCAGTACACACCGAAATAAATTTATCCATCGGTAGATTTTTTTCTTTAGTGAACTCAGTGAAAGACTTGAATAAATCCTCCCCTCTTGTTGTCTCTTTCATAGCCAAAACAGCAAGACTTTCCTCACGTAGCGTGTCACCGACAGCATACCTTGCAATCACACTGAACTGGGATAAATGGCTTACGTCTGTTGACTCATCCAAAGTGAGAGAAAAGAGTGGTGCTGCATTTATGTCCTTCACTGTGTTGCCTCAATTTGATTTGCCATCATGATGGTATGATCCTGAACAGTTCTTGCCGACAGAGGCATGTCTTTGATTCGTTTGATTATCTTGTCCTTATCCGAAAAGTCGTCAAAAAGTACATTGGCAACATCAAGCATGAATGTTTTGGCATACTCCCCATCTGTGAATGTCTTTCCATTTCTCACAATTGCTAAAACACCAGCAAAGCTAGCCGAATTCCAGTCACCTTGTTGGGTCCAAACATGGAGTTGCTGCTGACTAGCTTGCACTCTGCACAGTAGCTCTTGACATGCTTTCTTCCTGCTGTCCCCTGCTGGATATTTCGATGCAAATGTAGTATGGCGTGTGTCGAAGTGCCGCTTTATATTTGACCATTTCATCGATGCAATTTTACCATTGCATATTAGACACACTGCAGAACCTGCTCTCTCCACAAAGGCGAATTCCTCTGTCCATTCCTGCTGAAAAGTACGATACTCCTCATCATTTTTTCTTTTAGCAATCTTCTTCGTCAAAAGAGTTTCTGCAATTAGCTGACTACTTGATTAAAAGGAGGGAAGTTTACTTCCTGACCTCACAATGACCAGTATATGTTACGCATTATCCAATAAAAATTTGGTGTTGTCCCAGAGGACAGCTGTGATCTGCTCCAGCCACCCACAACCATGAACATAAGCAGTAGGAAATGAATGGATTGTAATACATGAGAATGTTTTATATTTTTAAAGTTATTATTTTTTTTATTAAAGATTTGTCTGCGAGCCAGATGCAGCCATCAAAAGAGCCACATCTGGCTCGTGAGTCATAGGTTCCCGACCCCTGAGTTAAGCCTTCATATTAACTATCCAGGGAAGACACAATGAGATAGCAGTTTTGAATGAAGACCTTCCAGAAATTAAGGAGCTGCAAGAACGTTTCAGGAGAAGAGCAAATGCAAAGGCCTGGAGGCAGGACTGTTCCCAGTGTGTTCCCAGGAACTTGGAGAAATCCGGGTTGGAGACGAGTGGAAAAGGAGGGAATGGTAGGGGATGAAGGCACTGAGAGGTAACAGTAGGGAAGTCATGTCAATGAAAACAACTGCTACTAGGAAAATATTTTGAGAGGGATCGAGTCAAAATATTGCAATCATTTGATGGGGAGCAGAAACTGATTTTTATCTTTGGAGATTTCATATGTGGATAAAATAAAGTTTAAAACAGATAATAGTCATGTAGGCTATTGATAATAATAATTGAACAAACATTTCCTTTGTTGTGGCAATATATGAATATGGGTAAATTTCAAATTTGAGACAGTTAAGTCATTAAATTTTAAATGGTAAATGTTTGATAATGCTGTATCATTTTTCAGCTAATAACTATAAAAATTAATGTAATGAGACAATCCCACCTAGATGAAGCTATTTTGATTAAGTAAAATATTTTTCCTGTACAATTCCAGTGGTAGGTAGATAACCTGTATACAGCAAAATAATTTGACTCCTTCAGCAAAAGTTTAACTTTGATTTCTGACATTAATTAATAGCCCTGCTACCCTAAAAAGCAAAATAAAGTAAAAGCTAAGGAACAAAATAAGACAACAACAACAAAAATAACTTCTTAAACTTTAGAATTTTTAAATATGTAAAATTAGATAATTTTTCAATACATCTCTAACAGGGCAATTTTGTAGATTTGATGAATTAATAAATATATGTGACTATCTAATAAACTGTTGAAGAGGTTTATAAATGTAAGCTGCTATTATCCTAATGTTGAAAGCATTGGCTTTGTATTGTTCTACCAATAATCATATTCTTCTGTGGATGATTGTTATATGCTTAATACCCTTTCTTTTTGGCCTTCTTACTGCCTACCTTTTTTGTTTTCAATTTTTATTTTTTTCAATTATAGGTGACATTCGATATTATACATATTAGTTTCAGGTGCATAGTGGTTAGACATTTATATAGGTTACAAAGCGATCCCTTTGATTTGTTTAGTGCCTACCTAGAGCTGTACATAGTTATTACAATATTAATGACTATATTCCATATGCTGTTCTTTACATACCTGTGACTATTTTATGACTAACAATTTGTACTTTTAATCCATTCACCTTTTCACTCATCTCCCCAACACCCCTCCCACCTGGCAACCATCAGTCTGTTCTCTTCATATATGAGTCTATTTCTGGTTTTTTTTCCATTTATTTTGTTTGTTTAGTTTCCACATGTAAATGAAATCATATGGTGTTTGTCCTTCTCTGTCTGATGTATTTCACTTCAGGGAACAATTTGTCCTCGTCTTCACCACCAGTAGAGGGAAAGGAACAGTACTTGAAACTTTGGTCCATTTTTAAAATTGTGTTGCTAATCCAGTTGTGAGTCTCATTACTCTTGGTATCTTTTCATCTGTTACTAGAATTAAGTTTACTGTATGTCAATTTAGATTTTTTGTTTATTAATATTATTATTAATTTTAGTATGCCTTACAATAAGTTAAGTA
Source organism: Rhynchonycteris naso (assembly GCA_037038555.1). NCBI lineage: Eukaryota > Metazoa > Chordata > Mammalia > Chiroptera > Emballonuridae > Rhynchonycteris > Rhynchonycteris naso. Next base: position 27,587,118 of record CM072997.1, on the reverse strand, counting down.
ATAAAGATGGGATGTTTCAAATGAGAATTCAGTATCTCTTAAATAATAAATGAATAGTAAAACTCTTAGTTATTGGGAATCCTTTATGTAATCTATTAAAAACACTTTTTTAAAACTATTTTTCTGATTATAAAACTGATACATTGTAGGAAATTTGGAAAAACAAAATAAACAAACTGAACTAAATAGTAATTATACATCATTCTGTCCCCTAGAAAGAACTTCTCTTCACTTTTTAGTGTCTAGTCTTCTTTCCAATGATATATTTTCACATTTAAAAAATAAATTGGATCATTATTTTGTAATATAATTTTAGTTTAGTAATGTATCTCTCTGAGCTTCCATATTTTTATTTGTAAAATGGGGATAAAACATGTGGAGTTCTTGAGAAGATTAAGTTGCGTGATGTGTTCATTAACAGTGCCTGACACCTACTACGTGCTCAGTAATGGGAGCTACTGGTAATAATAGTCATGGATATAAGACATTTCTAGAAGTGTAATTTCTGGGGCAAAGGATATTAGTATTTTTAAGGCTGTTGATAGAATTGCTAAATTTCTCTTTGAACTATGCTACCAATTTTCTCCAATCAGCAGTTTGTAAGAGTAGTTTCTGCCTTATAGCTATAATTAACTTTGGTTATACTTTTTAAACCTTTGCCAACTTGAAGGCACATATTCATTTATCTTTAAAATATTTTTTACTTTGAAGGAATATTAAAGTATTAATCATTTTTTCTTCTATTCATTGACCATTTGTGTTTCTTTCTTATAAATTTCCTATTCATAGCTTTGAAAAAAACAAGACTTAAGAGTAGTTAATAAAACTATTGTTTTTATCTAAACTGGAACAATTGGATGCCCTATTTTATTTAAAATTAAAGTTTCAATACAACATATACTTTTCATTTTTGATAGCTAAAACATTAGCATATAAATGTCCCCATTTTAGGAAGGATATTAAAGAAAGTTCTAACACTATTCCATAAAGGCATAATCACATATTGCTTTTCAATTGTCTACAATTGTTTTTGTTTCAGAAAAGCACAGGTCGACCACATATAATCCAGAAAACTTTGGCAGGACAATATTCTAAGCAAATGGAGAATCTCAGTAAGTTTTAATTCAAAAAGCCATTCTATTTTTTGTAATAAGAACTATGACTTGGTGGAACTTGGTAGATGTGCAGGCTTGCTGGGAAGCAGGATTGATTTGAGATCTAGAGTGAGCAGTGTGGGTGGGCCGTGGAGTGAATGGTGGCTTTCAGGCAATGAAGTTTGGAGAGTTGTTTCAGATGGGGAGACTGAAATATGAGGCCCAGGAATAAAGCTGCATTAGGAACAAGAGGATATGGCCAAAATTAACACGATGCTTTACAGTGAGGTCCATGCTTAAATTTCCCTGGCATTTTACAGCTCTTAAGCCTATGGCTATCATCTCTCTCTTCTGCTTTGGCCCGGAGCCATCTTAAGCATGCTGATTTGCAAAAGCTTCTTTTGGATTTTTGCAGTATGTGATGTTACTACTTCTGTGTATAGATGCCAGAAGTCTTTAATAATTTGTGCAAAAGCTTATGGCAATGTTATTTTTAATTCTACAATGACTTAAGAGTAGTAGAATTCTCTTAAATTTTTAGATATTGAGGGTCAGGTGGTTGTAGGTCAAATATGCATATTCTAATGAGCCTTGAACAACTCATTGTTTTTGACAATGTTTGAATTATACTATAATTTATTAATTTGAAATGGAATTATATTTGTGATTGTGAGAATGTGAAATGTTTAATGATCAGTGTACTTTTTTCACCTTCATGTTGATTCGAGGTAAAATATGTTATTGAGGCTGCTAGTCCTTAATATACTATTTGAAAAACGTACTCCCATGGAAATACAGTTGAGTGTAAATTGTGATACTCCTTTTCTTTTGCTCAGGTGTGGAAAGCAGTGATCAGTGGCCCTTTCTGTCTGAATTACAGTGGTTGAAAAGGAGGCGGAAGAGAGCAGTGAATGTGAGTGTGGCATTGAGCCACAGGTGGGGCCATTTCACTCCGTTAAATTGTTGCCTGTCATCACACAGTACCTAAGTGTACCTGAAACAGTGTAGACTTGGGCAGTTTCCTCTTACACACCAAAGCAACAAACCACAAACCCCTATAATTTGTGTCTGATAGGCATATTGCTTTTTATTCAGCTTTCTCTGTTAGTGATAATAAACTGATTACGGTGTTCCATGAACCCTGGTGTTATATGAGGAATGTATTGTTTTAGCTCTGTTTTCAAAAATTGCAGCGCACTTTTTCTATTGAAAATAGAGCAGACTTTAAAAATATATGGCTTATATAACATCATATAAAACATTTCTGTTAACAAGAGAAATAGGGGAAAGAGTTAGGCTTTTAAATGTTGACTAATCATTCTTATTTTTATTTCTTTCAAATTAAAAACTCTATTATACCAAACTATGAGGCTGGATGTGTTTTTCTGAACTGAATGAATCTGTTTGACCATTAGTGTTATGATAGTTACTAAATAAAAATCATATAATTATATAGTCAGCAATTCTATTTTGGCTCCCATATATTGATAAATGTATAAGGGCTTTGTAAGTGAAATTATGTTCCTAGTCTTTTTCATAACAGATTAGAAAGCTGTAATGATGGGGACTGTCTAGTAATTACATGGTAAAGGCTATGTAACCAAGAATTAATTCCATCGCTTATAGATTACATGGTAATTTACTAGATAACTTAATGAGTTATTATACTGGAAATTGCACATTTTGGATAATGTTTAAGTGAATGTATTATTTTGTAAAAAAAATTAGGCCTCTGGTTATCAAAAACTTAGTTTCAGGTTAAGTCATCCTCTTTGGTATGATCATGTCTTTATGTTATGCTTATTATTGATACAGAGTTTTTTTTCCTTTTTAAATTAGAGATATCTTTTTGCTTCCTCTTGAATATGTGGTTGGTAATAATGTTTTACATAGGTTAATGGCATTTCACTAAAATCCATCCCTATCAAATAAAAACTGATCAGTGACATGTAGTTGTCTGTGAAAAAGAAATACAAGTCCAAATAATGGCTAAAATACTCACCTCTTGTTCTTAATGGATTATCTAGAAATTATAAAAATTTGGAAGAATTTAGAATGTTGTTATTGTTGATGTTTGTTTCTGTGAGAAGTTGTGCATTTAAGAATTAGTACACTATATTTAGAATTTCACTCCATTGAGTTAAGGTTTATATTTTACTACATTAGTACTTTTTAAGATGTACTCTGCTGTTCTTAGTAAGTGACTTTTATACAGGTTTTCCTTGAAGTTTTCAACAAATAATGAATATTGTTATCACATTTTAGAACCAAAGAAATTGAGGTTATTTATTTAGCAGAACTGTACTATACATTTTTCTCTAGAATATTTTTATATATAAAATCATATAAAACAATGAGCTATTCTCTATCTTGATGTGTACTTTGATGATAGTTCAATATAGTTCTTTTCTGAATACTTGAGTGTGTTACTCATTATGGTCACTTTTTTCCTATTTCCTTGAACAACTTCCTTCGAGGGTGTGTATAGAATAGGCAGCGAAAAGTTCTGAAATTCAAAGTCCATCTACAACTGAACAGTCATCATAAGAGGTGGTATATTTTTATTGACCATTTTATTTTATTGACCATGTATTTTTATTTTCCATAGCCATCTCGTGGTGTGTTTGAAGAAATGAAATATTTGGAACTTATGATTGTTAATGATCACAAAACGGTGAGTATAGACTCAATAGGTTTTGGACCCAACAGCTTACTTGAGAAGGAATTCACTTCACTTTATATTCAATTATTAGTTGTTACTTATTAAAACCAAGATACATAGATGCTTAATTTTTTTGAAATATTGAATGACTTTATTTAATTGTGTTTATAACACTGGGTTTTATAGAAATTTCAGAACTTTAAACTTTCCTTCTGATTACGAATGATTTCAAGTGATAGATTTAACTTTGTGTGGCATCTTTCACTTGTCTTTATTTAAAATTCTTATTCTTGACTTTTCTGCATCTACATATTTGGTCACTGCCTTCTAATTTTATTCCATTTCTTTGCTCTGTCATTTTTTCTTACTGATTATTATGATTTGTGGTAGATATAATGATAGGAGATAAACGTATTTAATAAATGTATGCCCAAAGAGACTATCCTTAACTGATAATTTAAATATTGGAAAGATGAGTAATCTTGTCAAAGTAAAATGTGATTTAATGTGTCATTTCAGTAACACTTAAAAGATATATGAAACATAGTTATTGCCCTCCATCAGCTTCTCTTTAAGATAAAGTAGAAACTTACTCAACCATACTCTACTTAACCATTTCTCTTACAAAGTATCTTGGCTGATACTTAGACCATTCTAAAGGGTTTTTGATCAGTAGGCTATTTGCTAATATACCTAATGCTTCTGCTATGCTGGTAAATGTTTAACACCTTGCTCTTTAAAAAAGAAAGCCTGATTTTAAGAAACTGAACTAGAATAATTTACATCTGCTTTTCAATATGTGGAGACTTGCTATTGGGTTTTAGACTAATCATCCCACTGAGAGTACTCATCTTACACTCTTTGTGCTAGGTAAGGCAGAACAGTTATTTTGATAACTGTTACCCTTGGGTTGAAAATCAAGCTCTGATTTTATTTTATTTTTTCAGAAAACAAATTTTTTAAGGATTGTATTTGTTTAGGAAGAAAAGGCAAATTTGGCACTTTAAATGTAAATTATTTTCAGTAATCAGAACATGTGAAAGTAAATTTTATCATAAATGGAGATTGGACATGTTTCTTTGTATATAAAATTAGTTCTTATTCATGCAATAAAAAGAAATATTATCCTACATTTACATTCAAGCCTACCTCTTTCATTCAGAGTAACCTAATATTGGCTTCCTGGAAAGAATGCTGATATCTTATTTTGAACAAGCATTATATTATCAGTGGGTTTCATTAGACCAATAAATAAATAAATAAATAAATAAATAAAAATCTCAGTTTTGTAGAAAGCATCTTAGTAGCTGGCTGGAGGAGCCTAATTTGTGAGCCAATTATAGCCTTAATAATGGTCTGCAAACATTTCTTTGAGCCAGTAAACTAAATATAAATATTAAAAACCTCATTTTAATGGCAAAATGGTTGAAATATTTTAAAATGCATAAAAAGCATGTTTTACTTGCATTTTTGCTCTATCTATACTTATGTGTAAGTCAGTAAATGAAAATGTAATAACTCAAATATTTTTCAATTTAAACTTCATTATTTAAAATTAATAAAAACACTATATGATTTATTTATTTTTATTTTATTTTTCAGTTACAGTTTACGTTCAATTTAATTCTCTATTCTCTGTTGGTTTCAGCAGTACAGCATAGTGAAAAACCACTAATTTTTATAGGTTCTCAACAAATTAAGAGTTCTCATTAATAATCATGCTTTATTAGGACTATACATAAACTCTTTGGTTAGAATTGTTTTCTGAATGAGTTTATTTCCTATCTCAACCTGGAGTGAGCATTGAATTCCAGCTCGGTGATCTTGGCTATTTTTATTTATCCTCTCTGTGCCTCACTTTCCACATTTATAAAGCAGGCTAATAAAACTCACCTCACAGAGTTGTGAAGAACAAATATTTCTTGTAGGAGACTTATCGTAGATCCAGTAAATCCTAGGTGCTCAATTAAATGGAAGTTCAAGTGAACAAATGTAGTGGTCACTGTTTGTCCTTATCTTACTTGCCCACTCTCTCAGCAATATTGGATACAGTTGATTAGTCTCTCCTCTTTGGAACATTTTCTCATCTCTCAGCTTCTATGGCACAACAGCTTTTCCACCTCACTGGCCATTTCTTCTTAGTCTTTTACACCTGACCTAGATAGGAATGCTCTACGGCTTGGATTGGGGCTCACTTTTCTTTCTATAACTCTCCCCAAAATGACTGCTTCCAGTCTCAAGTATTTAAATAATATTATGACTTTAAATTTATCACTATTTATACCTCAAGGCTTCTGAGTTTCATAGTTACAGATTCAACTGTTTGCTTGACATTTGTATTTCAATATTGAGTACGCATCTCACAGTTAACATTTTAAAATTAGAACTCTCGGTTCCCGGGTCCTAGACTTCTTTTTCCCTAGTTTTTATCATTATTTTAGATGGTACCACCACTTTCCCAGCTATTCAAGTTCAAAACCTAGGAGACATTTCTTTCCTTCTCTTTTCTAACCTTATACAACCTTTACAGATGTTCAGCCTTCAGTATCATTTACCTGGACTATTGTAATAATTTCCCAACAGGTCTGTTTCCATTTTTGAACCTCTCTAATTCACTTATCTCGATCTGAGTCAGGGCTCATAAGAGAAGCTCATAAGATCATTCACCTCAGGCGCAATGATCTTTCTAAAATGAAAGCCAGAGACTTGGAAATTACAAACATGAAATAAATGAGAATCTTAACACATTTTGATAGACTTTAGAAAACCTCAGTTTTTAAAACTTGCATGTCATATTTTTTCTTGACCATTATACTATAAAAAGAGGTTTCCAAAAAGGACAAATTAATATTCAGAAAGAAAATAAAATTAAAATAGATGTATAACAACTGAAGAGAATAGGTGTCAACTAGTAGTTTTCCTTTATTTTTGTGACATGTGCTTCTTAATAACAGCACTTAATTTTTTAAATTTATTGATTGATTTTAAAGTGAGATGGAGAGAGAGAGAGAGAAACATCAATTTGTTTCTGTATGTGCTCTGTCCGGGGATCAAATTGGCAACCTTTATGTATCCAGATGATGCTCTAACCAACGGAGCCGTTGGCCAGGGAGACAAGACCCTTTTTTTATAAGTGTACAATTCAGAGGTATTTAGTAACTTTACTATGTAGTGAACCATTAACTCTATATAGTTTCAAAAAAGTTTCATCACTCCAAAGAGACTTTTGCTTTTACTTTTAAAGATAAGCAACTTAAAATGCTGAGCTATATATAGCAGCTACTTTATGCTCAGTTTTAAAAACCTGTTAAAATGTCCTTTGTCCTCAACATGGTAGAAGGGGCTAGGGATCTTCCTGGAGCCTCTTTTGTAGAGGCATTAATTTTATTCATGAAGGCTCTAACCTTCATGACCTAAGCACCTCCCAAAGGTTTCATCTTTTAATACTGTCATTTGGGAATTAGGATTTCAATTTAGAAATGTTGGGGTAGACACAAACATTTATACCATAGAAAATTTTATAAATATAAACAGTTATAAATTAATGAATGCTACTAATAACAATACTAATATGTTAACATACATATTCTTTGTTTAAAAAAACATAATACCAGGGTTAGTGGGAGAATGAAATGGGGAGAGTGATAAATTTACAGTGTGAAAGTGAAAAGGAGAAAAATAAGATCTTGGTTTTTCAATGTAGAATTATTTTTAATCTATGAAAGATACATGATTTAAAAAATTATAATTGAAGGCACACTATATTATTATTTAAAATTTTTTTCTTTTTTTATTGATTTGAGAGAGAAAGAGGAGAAAGGCGGGGGGGGGGAGAAAGTGAGAGAGAAAAGCAGAGAAGCATCTAGTTGTTTCACCCAGTTGTGCACTCATTGATTGCTTCTCTTAGGAGCCCTGACTCGGATCGAACCTGCAACATCTGGCATGCCAGGTCTACGCTTTATCCACTGAGCCACCCAACCAGGGCCTGAAAACACATTTTTAAAACTTATAGTGCAAATCTGAATTGATAGTTTGGGATATTTTCCTTTTTTTTCAGTGGAGGGCGTGATCGCTCTGTGGTAGACATTTGTTTTCATATGCCCTCACAAAGATATATTAAGCAAAGTACTGCGTGCTAAAACTGTAGCCCTTCAGATGTTGCCTCATAATTATTCTACCAATTCACTTTTCCTTATTTTCTTAAATAACCATAAACTATCAGCACATTTGACTTTTACTTTGTCTCTTCTTTGTCCTAACTTTGAACAGTCAAAAGCAAAAGGCTTCATCTGGAGGAGGTATTGTTTTGCAAGAATATATACATTCCGTATCATGGGCTGTATTTAAGTGCTGCCTAAGAAATTTTTTTAATCCGTGGATGTCATTGAGTTTAAAGTGAGGAGGGTGTCCAGTTAGGACTAAATTTCTTGGTGTAAGCCCTTTATAAACTGGAAAGTTTGTTTTATTAAAAACGAAAGGATTGCATTTACAGACATTAAGACTGAAATAACTTCTCAGAGGTAAAGCTTCTCACCCATATTCCTATAGGCCCTCTCTGTTACTTGGAATATCATGGGTGTTTT